>JANFAM010000011.1:23277500-25677500 GCA_024362665.1 Prunus padus
ACAACTAGAACTTATCAGATAGAGCCAAGCCAATTAGCGTGGGCCAAACATCCCCCCACTAGAAAATTCTCCCGCAAAATGAAGGCAGCCTAAACACGTAATTAATATTGTCATGCATAGATGAGATTATATGAAGGCAGCCTAACTCTGGTCACTCTCTGCTCACCTAAACATCTCTCTCCCATCCCCCCACCATCCCCATGCTTTCATGGGCCCAAAACCCTTTTTCTTTTCTTTAGATTTTTGTATCCACGTCACAATTTGTAAAATACAATAATACAATTCTTAAATTTGAGACAACCAAACGTGGTCCCCTTTCACCCTTTGATTTGATATTGAATATTAAAAAAAGGAAAAAAAAGAAAAAAAGAAAAAGAAAAAAGCGTCTCGTTTTCATTTCTAATTTCCCAAGTCCACGCGATTTCATAGAGCGTGAGCAGTCGTGGAGTTAGCCCAAGCCCATAGTGACAGTGGGACTGGGATGTATGTCTTTGAGCAAACCCAGGACCTGTTGCATACTGGGCCTTTTCCCAGGTGACTCTGCCGTACACAAGTACCCAACTTGGAGACTCTCCACCATCTCCCTCTCCAATTCCCCACTCTCTCTCAACCTCTCGTCCAGCGCGTCCACCCCACGCGCCTCCCTCACCAGCCTTCTCACCCATACCACCATCTCCGCCGTCCCGGTCCTCCCCGTCAACAGCTCCATCAACACCACCCCAAAACAATACACGTCCGTCTCTGCCCCACTGCCGCCAATATCTCTATGGCTTCCGACATTTTGCAACCCAAAATCCGCTATTCTTGGCTCGAAATCTACGCCCAACAATATGTTGGAAATTACAAGGTGGCCGTGGACTACGGGCCTGGACCCAGCGTGGTGGAGGTACGCCAGTCCACGCGCTATCCCGACTGCAATGCGGTGGCGCGTGATCCAACCCTTCTTTTCGGGTGAGTAGGCCCCGTATTGCTCCCATGTGTCACCAGTCCAGTCCTCCACGTTGGGCTCGCCGGTTGGAAGCTCGTGCAGCCACCTGTGTAAGTCCCCGTTTGCCATGAACTCATATAACACCAGCTTCTCTCTCCCTGCCAAAAACAAAAATGGAGAAACCATCGGTGTAAAGCACTCGCACCGTAAACAATTTACATGCTTTGCAATCATCTGTGCTGTGCTAATAACTAGATTTACGTGATGATGGTGCCAAAACAGTGTGGTACGGATTTGTCATTTACGACATTGTAATAAAAGCCCGTGTGTTTCATTAAATGCGTTTGGTATGGAAGATGAGAGTGACTGTACAGTACCTGCAATGCAGTAACCGGAGAGAGGCAACAGGTTGGGGTGCTTAAGCATCGACAGATTTTCAAACATGTTCATCGCGTCATCATAATCAACGTCTCTGGCGTTTTCCAAGACTTTGATCGCCACGTGGAGGTCTCCGGAAAGCACGGCGGTGTAGACTGGTCCACACCTGCCCTCGGCGAGCTGGGAGTCCCTGCCAAAGTGCGACGTGGCAGCGATCAGGTCCTTGAAGGTGAGGTTCATCAATGGCTTCTCGAACATCACCACCGGAGCTGAAGTTGGCTCTTTGATGTCGGCAACCCATGAAGTCCCTGACTCTGTTTCGAAAGAGAAGGGCCCTGATTTTTCGATCTTGAAGGGGACCAACTGGACCGGTTTTGAGATTGCCCATTTGTGCTTTTTGGCCAATTGCTTTCTTCTACATCTGTACACTATGCAAATGCAGAAGATAGGATAATAATCAAACTCTTTTTGGGTTTTGATGATTTGGGTTTTCTGTGGATGGGTTTAATTTGGTTTGTGGGTTTGTGTTTTTGGAGGGGTTTGTGAAGTGGGTTTGCGGTGGAATTGTGAAAGCTTGGGGCTTTGGTTTTGGAAGTGTTGAAATAGGTGAGATCTTTCCCGGCGTGGATGAAAGCGGTTTTGCCAAATTTGTGGTACTTTTCTGACCCAACTATACCTGTTGCAGATGCCCCGTACGTAAGCATCCGTAAACCAGCTGTAAGTTTTTGCTCCGGAAGAAGACCCAATACCGCACAAGCATCATGCTTCTGAACGAAATATGTGTCGTGATTGCAAACATCATGCATGATTTTTTGGAACAAATGGGGCTGCATTCTATATCTTCCTCGAAAAAAAGAAACATGATATAAAGAATGTGGGATAAAGTAATCTTCCAAGATATTCTTACCCCTAGAATTCCTACGTCTGTCCACGTTCGGGGCACGACGACGGTGGGGTTGGCTTGATTGATTCATCATATGGACCGCTAAAACAACTTCTTCGTCCTCTTCATCCATCTCAAGATCTTCTTCAGCCTGTCTGCGCATGATTTCTTCCTCTTCTTGTTGTTGCCTCTCCAACTCCCTCCTCAAGTTTGACATTGAGAATATAATGTGTTTTTCTGAATTTGAAAAATGAAAGAATAGAGAAGTGTGTGAGATGTTCTGAGTTGAGGGTGTAGTTTTATAGAGAAATTTACTATTAGAGATAACACGTGGCGCAATTTAAGAGGGTGAAAATCTTATCTGAAATTTGAGCTTAGAATTTTTTAATATATCTTGACACGTGTCAACACAGAATCTTATCCGAAAATCTTATCTGAAAATTGAGATATGAAAGTTTCATCAAAATGTCGACACGTGGCAACCGAAAATCCTATCCGAAAATTTAATCCAAAATTTTTATCCGGAAATCTTATATCAAATTTTATATGATAATTTTTTAATGAATAGCGACATGTGGCAACCCAAAAGTTTATCCGAAAATCGTATCCAACTTGATTGTTTATGTAAAACAAATAAAAAAATATTAAAGTGAATAGTATTTGCCTTACCTTGCCTTTCCATGGGTGGAGCAAAAAATGCAAGGGCTGCCACTATTCACGTGAATAGTGCCCACCCTTGCCCTTGCCCTTGCCCCCCCTTGCCCTTATGGGTGGAGTTGCTCTTATGGGTTTAATAAGTGGAGCAAGTGAAGTGGGAGATTAAGGCGTTAAGTTTAACGGAAAAATCTAACGGCGGAAGAAGTGTAGCAGTTGGAGGACAACTGAAGGACAACAGAAGTTGGACAGGTTTGGTTGACTAGCTGCTCTGACTCAACTCAAGGATCTTAAATTTCACCGGTGACTGATCCGGTGATTGCGAAATTACTTTCAATTTTTCCCCAATTAAGAAACTCAGCGTGGCTTATTAGTTTCAAAATTACAAGGTTAACCAAAAAACTCTGCTTTTTTCTAGCTTTGGTGGTAATTTTAGTCATTTGTTGTATTGGTTGGATAGATTTAGGCCCAGCCAGAGATGAATGAGCTTATTGGGGCCTTAAATTAATTAACAGGGGAGGGGACCCTTTGGTCAAAAGACAAAAAGATCTGGCCACCTGGGGACCCATAATTTTCAGAAATTAATTAAAATTTGTGGGTTTGCGGCAAATAATAGTTTTCTGTTGAGGGTTTAGGCTAGAAGAAAAGACAGTGATTTACAAATTAATGGTCTAAAGTTTGAACTTGCATGACACATTGGTAGTGTATGTGTGAGAAACATCTCTCCTTGTAATTTAGACTATTGCTTATATTTAAAAGAAAAAAAAAAGGCTTTTCCATTATTTTGAGTTTGGTTATGAATCTATGATCTATGAGCTTGGTCAAATTGATTACCAGAAGAGAAGATATGATATTGGATTTACCTAATATTCCAAACGTTCCACTCTATTGTGGTTTAGTCTTGTTTTAGTAATATAAATTGTTTCAGGTGGGGGCAGAGGATTTGTGGGAGTTAGCTAATGATATTTTAAATCTGAGAGGGACAGACAGAGGGTCCAGTTGTGAACACAAATGCTACCATTGTCAAGCATTCTCCCGTATTGGTCTTCTTGACATTTCCAAGTTTCTGGTTTAGAGCTTCTTGTCAAAGATTGGGCACTCTAATTTCTGCTGATATGGAAAATGGAGATGACAACACAATTATTCTGCATAATTTAGAGCATTTTGAAATGTGTTGTTCCTTGTTTTGCATATACAATTTTTGCTTGTTGACTTCACTGCATTTGTGCTTTGGTCATGTTTTTTCTTTCTTTTGGGGAAACTGCTGTGGTGTTTTGGCTTTATTAATAGAATAGATATGGGAATATATGTACATCCCTTCCCTTATACATAGTTAGTTGACCATATTTTCTTGGATAACTCTCTGATTAAAAAGATATTTGAATCCAATATGCAATGTTGAATTCTAGACATTTGAATGAATACCAGCCCATTAAATCCATGGCTATAAACCTGCAGCAATATCACATTTACATCATGATTAAAGATGAAATTCATATCAGAAATAATGCCCTACTACATTGACCTTTGACTAAAAACCCTTTATAGTCATATCCACCTCTGACCTCAACAATTTTGAGATCACACCAGCTGTGATCACCATGCTACAAAATACATCTACATTTTGTGGTTTGCCGAATAAAGATCCAAATGTACATCTGGCGGTCTTTTTGGAGATTTGTGACACATTCAAGTTCAATGGGGTAATCGATGATGCGGTTCGTTTAAGGCTATTCCCCTTCTCCTAGAAAGATAAAGCCAAACTTTGGCTCATCACAACCACAAGACTTTATCTCAGACCGGGATGATTTATCCAAGAAATTCCTTGCTAAATTTTTCCCACCGCACAAAACTGCAAAATTCCGGCAAGATATTATGTCGTTCGCTCAAGATGATAAGGAGCCTTTGTATAAAGCATGGGAATGATTCAAAGATTTATTGCGCAAGTGTCCTCATCATGAGCTCCCAACTTGGATTCAAGTTCAGACTTTTACAATGGGTTGAGTCAAACAAGCAGGACATTAGTTGATGTAGCAGCTGGAGGTGCTTTAATGGCAAAAACGGCTACCAAGCATTTGAACTATTAGAGATCATGACGTCCAATAGCTACCAATGGCCGAGTGAGAGAATGAATCCGAAGCCAGTGGGGTCTTGGAAGTCGATGCTATGGCTTTTTTTAACAACACAAATTTCTAACCTTACTAAAAAAGTTGAATCTTGGAGTGTTAATGCTGTGAACACTAATACTAATTTTGGTTGGGATTTTTGTGCAGGCCCTCATTCAAGTCATGAGTGCACTACAGGGAACCCATTCGCATCCATTGAGAAAGTAAATCAGGTTGCAGAATTTAATCGACAAAGGAATGGTCCTTATTCCAACACATACAACCCTGGTTGGCGAAACCATCCAAATTTTTCATGGAGCAATAATCAAAATGTGCAAAGACCACCACTTGGCTTTCCGCCTCAAGAGAAGAAAATAAATTTGGAAGATGCGCTTACGCAGTTGACTATGTCTACCACCCAATTTATGACTGAAACAAAGACCCAGTTTCAGAATCAACAAGCTTCTATTCGGAATTTGGAGGTGCAAGTAGGCCAATTAGCTAATGTATTGAGTGGAAGAAACCAAGGAGTATTGCCAAGCCAACCCAAAATTAATCCAAAAAATCAAGAACAAGTAATGGCAATCAATCTTCAGAAGGGAAAACAAGTGAATACATTGGTCGACTTGGAAAAAGAAAAATTAGAAAAAGAGGAAGAAGTTGAAAAATCCCAAGAAGAAGAAACTTCTGATGCTATGCCGATTCCTTCCCCTTCATTGAAGCCATATGTCCCACCGATCCCTTTTCCACAAAGGCTGAAGAAAAATAAAATTGATGGGCAATTTTCTAAATTCTTGGAGATATTCAGAAAGTTGCAGATAAACATTCCCTTTGCCGAAGCTTTGGAACAAATGCCAAGTTATGCAAAATTCATGAAAGACATCCTCTCCAAGAAAAGGAAATTTGGCGAGCACGAAAAAATCCAACTGACAGAAGAGTGCAGTACCATCCTACAACGGAAGCTTCCACCAAAACAAAAAGATAGAGGGAGTTAATTTCTTTGAAAAAGTTTTATGTGATTTGGGTTCTAGTATTAACTTATTACCTTTATCTGTTGCTAAAAAGATTGGTATTGGTGAAATTAAACCCACTACTGTTTCTTTGCAGATGGCAGACAGGTCAATCACATATCCAGATGGAATTATTGAAGATGTTCTAGTGAAAGTTGATACACTCATATTTCCAGCGGATTTTCTGGTTTTGGATATGGAAGAAGATTTTGACACAACTAATTTTGGGCCGCCCATTCCTGATTACTTCACGTATTCTCGATTGATGTGGAAGAAGGGTTACTGACTGTGAGAGTTGGGAATGAAAAAGCAACATTCAAAGTTTTTGAACCAATGAAATTTCTAAGAAAAGCGGAGGATTGTTTTCACATTGATAAAATTGCTTCGGAAACATTTGAACATGAGACTCCGAGCCATCAATTGAAAGCTCCATTGGTATACATGCCGCTACCTCCAAAGCTTACAATCCAAGGGTTGTATCTACCTTATATTTGGATGAACCAAAACCATACGACCCGGGAAGGAATGGGTTAGAGAAACTTCAGAATAAATCGTATGAGAATGCGAGAATTTACAAGTACCGTAGGAAGGAGTGGCGTATCAAGAATGATCGTAACAGTACAACATTCAAAGTCAAAGGCCATCAATTGAAACCACATGGTGCAACCGAATTTCTTGAGGATGAGACCAACGTCCTCATCAATAATCCCAAATAACACATCCGAAAGCGGGCTATTGACTCTAAACTAAGCGCTTGTTGGGAGGCAACCCAACTAGGTATTTTCGTTCCTTATCTTTTTAATTTTCGTTTGTGTGTTTCCTACATTCATTGCTTTTACTATTCTTTGCCCATGCTTTTATTTTCTTTTTAAACATTGAGGACAATGTTTGGTTTAGGTTTGAGGTGGGTAACATTCATTTTATTTTAAATTTTTTTGAGTCATGCAAAACATTGGTGTTTACGTTTCGATGAAACTGTTATGATCTGTAATGCATTTTAAGATTTGGCTTGCGTAGCCCTCTTCAATTTTTCGTGCTAAATCCAACCATATAAGGCTCGTAATTTTCTGACTTTTCGTTTGGAAGTTACAACTGTTTTTCTGAACAAGGGTCTAGAACTGAAATTTTTCTGCGATTCTGCACTGTTGTCTGTTTTCAACGACATTTTTCACGCAAATTTAATCTGCTTTTCAGGATTTTGTCTAAATAAGAGTTGTGTAATTTTTTTGTCGATTTTCTAAATATATAAGGCTTGTCAAAATCCGTGAGTTACTTTGTGAGATAATCACTGAAAACTAAGCTGAGGTCGAAACTAAAAATAAACAGTTTTTCTGAAATGTGAATTCTAGTTAAAGCTATTAATTTTTCTTGCTAATGGCGATGTATATGCCATGTTTGATCATGAATGCTTTACTAAAGTGTTGCCATGAAGGGTCATTGCATTATAATCTTTGCACTTCACAATACCATGCTCGTAATGTTTTGGTGGACAAGGTCGCTATGCTCGAATGACTATGGAATATTAGTGGAGACTACCATTGTGAGATAATTGAGCCAAAAGCCATTCTTTGAGGGAGTTTTATTGTTTCTACTCTTAAACACTCTTCGATTTTGTTTTTAATTAGATTGCTCTCATTAGGTTTGTATTGGATACTAAAGAATGTTCTCACTTTTGTAGGTACGCCGCTTCCAAGTTGGATGGACCATGAGAGATGATGTTAGGCTATGCATGTTTTCATCCACTATAAAGCCTTTTATCCTACCATTTTGTGTGTCATTAACCCTTTTGTAACCAAACACTTAGCCTTTCTTTCACCACCTTTATTATCTATAACCTATATAACCATTTTCTAAGCCATACCTTATAGCTTAGGATGTGCCAAAGTGATGAAAATAAGAAGGTTGAGCTCTACACCAAAGAATTGACGTGTACCGAGGTGTTTGTGCAAAATTGCAAGAAGAAAAAAAATAAAGAATATTGAAAACAAAAGAGAAAAGAAAAAGAAGAAAGAAAAAAAGAAAAAAATACAAAAGAAGAAAAAGTATTTTGCAATTTAAAAAAAGAGTAAAAGTTCAAAATCACTCCAAATGGAGTAGGAAAGATGCACAAGTCCTGGACGCTAAGTACTAAAAAATGTTCAAAATGAGCTGGCTGTGTATGTGATCGTGAAGGATGCTTTGGTATGTCCTAAGTTTTTGTTATTCCTTTCCTTTCTTTCTTAACCCGAGCCTAACATTTCGTTACAACCAAAGTAAAAGACCTAACTGATCTTTTGGGAAATCTTGCTTGGAGGTAAGGTATGTACTCTTGTTCTTAGTATTCAATTCTTTTCATGAGACATTATTTTAAAAAATTGCCGTTCTTCATGCTAAGCATATGTGTTAATATTTGATTTCCATTATATAACTTCATACACATATGTGACATTTGAGTGTAAGCCTAGGATTCCGAGAGAAAAATATAGAGTGATATCCAGTGAGGATTAGAGTCAAGGCGAAATAATTCCATGGCGTTCGAGTGTGGTTATTTTTAAGCTTTGATATTATGGGTTTTGGTATTACACATTACACTATGATGCAAGTTACTCAAAGTGGCATAGCTTTAGTGATGCAATTGTGATTGGCATGCATTGGTTTTTATTAGTTTGTTTAAAGTGATGTCTTTAACGACTTTGTTTTGCAGTAAAATGTTTGTGGGTGTCGTAACTGGTAAATCCTCAGGAGACAAAACTCCTCCTACTAGGGACACCTAGAGGTTTAACGGCTTGTGGCACATGCTAAGTGCCATCGAGATTACCTGCGAAAGTGGTTTAGTTAGCTTTTCGTTTTGTTTTTGTTTTTGTTTCTAGTTTTGCTCGAGGACTAGCAAAAGATAGGTTTGAGGTTGTTTGATAAGTGCATTATTTTCTATATTTTTATACCTCTTATATTTGTTTTTTGTAGGGAAAGTTAATTAAAAAGAGTATTATTACTTTACTTTCCTTATTTTCAGCGATTCTGCGCTCTTGGAAGTATTTTGGTGGAAAATTGACTTTTCGAATGAATTTTAGCGCAAGGCCAATTGGAGAAGAAAGCTAAGACATTGAAGATGATTGTACCAAATTTTCATAATTTTCTATCAAGCCAATTGCTCCAGACCTGCAAGTCAACACAGCCTAAGTTGAAATCCCGTGAGAACTGCACTACTGTGGAAGATTGAAGAGTTGAAGACCTTTCCGATTTTTCCTAGTGGCGTACGATATATGCTTGGAAAGCTTAGAGATCAAGCTACGTTTTTCATATTTTTCCAGAATTTTCTAGGAAGTGAAATGACCCCAAAACGTGCGTGTAAGATGGCTGACGTGTTTCCAAGTCAAATAAGGATTCCTTCTTTAGTTTGTTTCCTTAATTGTTTGGAATTTTGTATTGGTTTAGGAGAGTTTTTCCAAACATTTTTAGAGTAGGGTTTAGTTGTTTTACACTATATAAGGTCACCCTAAGCTCTCTCTGAGGAGGATCTCTACACCATATTTTACCATACTTTCATACACCCAGAGAAATACCAAAGAGAGCCAAGAACTTGCTGCTGCAGTGCTTTTGGAGCTTACGAAGGTGGTGCTGTGGAGATTCCGAAGATCAAGTCCATCGGCCAAATCGATTTTATGTCAAGAATTCTCTTGCTTATCTTTTCTTTTGTCATGAACTAATTTCTCTTGCTAGGGCTATGATGTAGCCTAACCATGAATACTTAATTTTTATAGTTATATTAATTCCTAATTATTATTCCATGTTGAGTATTTGTTACTGTTCTTAATGCCTTAAATATCTAGCTAATATTTAATTGATGATCCAAACGGAGATCGAGAGGAGATGTTTGGTGTTTGCTTCTTGTAACAAATACCATGACTTGAATGAGTGCCCGAGAGGGACTAACATGATTCATGCAGTTTTCTTGCAGGTTCTCATAGAACTTAATGGGTTCTTGATTTTCTAAATTCATTGCTCGAGAGAGAGTGGGTTGTTAATTAAGAATACTTTTGGTTGAGCTCGAGAGGGGATATTGAAATAAATTAGGAGAAACCAACTGTCAACATGGATAGTAATTAGGGTTAATTGGCTATAAGAATTAAGTGGAATTGGTTATGGTGAAATCAGATGGACTAGTGTTCCATAAAATTTATTTTCCATCTTTAATTAAATTGCTATTTTTCATAACTGTTTTAGTTTAATTAAATCAATCAATCTTCCTAATTAATTGTTAAGATAAACTTAAGAATGAATCATAATTGGTAATTAATAGGAAATTACAATCTTCGTGAGAACGACACTCTACTTACTTCTATATTACTTATGCGGATTATGCGCTTGCAATAAAATTCACATAAGTCAAAGAGGTTCTCTCTAGGAGTAATTGCAAGTATGAACCTGCTGCTAATATGAAAGGTTTACACTCAGCTCTTCAGTCCAAACCAGCTAACACCATTTCATTTTAAATTAATTTAAATAGCTTAGACGGAAAATAAATAGATAAATATATGATGTGTCATGCTTGGTGGTAGACCCTTGGAATTAGACTTTTAAGGGGTAGAGTGCAATTAATGAAACTTAGTTATTGCTGCAGTCTGCAATTCTGCCTCAACTAAATTCCATTGGATTTGGAAGGAGGGCAAGCAAACTTGATCCATGATCACCACCATATACATACATGACTTGAGTCCACGTGGTCAAATTTACCTGCCTGGCCACGTGACCTTTGGCTCAGTTCAGCTAGGGTTTTCTTCTTTTTGTACATAAAATACATTAATTTGGAATCAATTTGGGGGTTAGGTTTAACAGATGCGTACAAGGCATCACCTAATCCACAAAATTCCAAACCAAACCCTCCATGGAATGACAGCGCATGTGGATTGGAACTATGAAAAAAAACCCAACTCTCCAACCTTAAACCATATCCAATTTTTGCAAATATGAGTTTAGCCAAGTTAGTTAGAGTCAATATACTCCCATTTTTCACCCGAGTTCGAATTAATTTCCCTGTAATTTATATTAAATTAAAATAGAATATAACTTGAAATGATTTAATGTGAATTCATTAGAGGTCCATGACCTATAAAGCCCAGTCAAGCATGCCCTTTAACGTCTACGGTTATTGGATTTGCTTAATTCACAAATGAATAAAAAGAAAATTAATCTGATTTGAGAACCCCAAATCTCCATCTAACTATTTTTTGCCACCACTATGGTCACCAATAATCCCTCTATCTCCAATCCCCGTCGGATTGCAAGTTGATTGTGCTCCATGGTGTCTCCAATCCCTCTATCTCTTAGCATTTGAGTTTTTTTAATATTTATTTATTCATGTCTTTTTCAGAAATATTTCTTTGTTTTTGATAATCAAAAGATTCAGTTATTCATGCCAATGGCCCAATCAATGATTTAAGATTTTAGGCTAAGAGCTCCCAAAAGGGCCCAAACCCACCTTGTTTACACACAACAAAAATAGGGTGGGAGGCCTGGCTGCCGTAATCGGTTGTTTATTGCCTCTCGCCATGGCGGAAGCAGCGGTGGAGCCTCCTCTGATACCTCCATATACCAAACTCGATTCAAAGTATGTAAGAAGCTTTGAATTTATTTATCATACTTGTTCCATCTATATATTATTTTCTCCAAAATTCAAATACAATTATACAACCACATGAATTAAAGACTGAAATTGAATCGAATCAAAGTGCATGACATATATGCCATGAGGATCCATTAATTGAAGCGTTGAGCAAGAGGACGGTTTAACGGCACACTTCCTCCAGCAGCAGCGTCCTTCAAAAAATTCATCTTGATTTTGTTGAGTGTGGCTACAGCTTCCTTCATACTTATCCTCTCTTCTGGTGATTCTGCAGAGCAAGCAAGAGCTAATCTCATAATGGATGATAAGCAATCCCTCTTCTTCACATGATCATCATCTTCATGCTCTGTCCCAATCCCAAGCAAATTGGCATCCACAACTTCATCTATCATTGCATCTGGTAACACTAGTGAGTTTGCAATCCATTGCTTTAAATTCATTTCCCCATCAAACATCTCATCTGTTGGCTTCCTTCTTGTGAATGTTTCCATCACTACAATTCCAAAACTGTACACATCCCCTCTTGTTGAAACTATTCCTTCCATCCCATACTCTGCAATATGAATTATACTTATATTCATGTGTATGTTAAAATGAAAATTATGCATAATTAAGGACAAAATGTATAGAATTGAAAGATATTAAATTAGCAAGGACATCACCTGGAGCCATATACCCAACTGTGGCTAGGGTCATGGTTTGGGTAATAGAATCTCCTCCACCCAAGAGTTTTGCAATTCCAAAATCAGCAACATGTGCAACCATATCATCGTCTAGTAGTATGTTGCTGGGCTTCATATCACAATGGACAATTGGTATTGAATAACCATGGTGTAGGTATTCAAATGCCAGTGCAACATCTACCATTATATTCATCCTCTGTAAGATATTCAGAGAAGAGCCTTCAGAGTACAACCACTTCTCGAGGCTCCCATTTGGCATGTAATTCAGTACCAAGGCTTTGAAATCAATTTCACTGCAACAGCTGATGATTTTGATAAGGTTTCGATGACGAATATTGCTTAGCATTTCACATTCCGTATCAAAACTCTTGAAAGCCCCTTCTAGCTGTAAACTGAAAACCTTTACTGCAACATTTATTCCATCTGAAAGTGTCCCTTTATATACTGAGCCAAAACCCCCACTTCCGAGTAAGTTGTTTTCGTTAAATCCATTCGTGGCCCTTAGAAGTTCTAGGTGTGAAATTCTTCTCCAAAGAAGTTGAGGCAACGAGGTAGCCTCTCCTGCAACTTCCACATTTCTTTTCCTGTGTAGTACAAATATAGATACGGAGGCCACTAGGAGAATTACTGATATGATCCATGGGATGATATATTTAGCTTTCTTCCAATTTGGTTCAAGTTTACTATTTTTGCATGGTGGAACGTGAAGTCGGGGTGCACCACAGAGTGCGCTATTTGAGACAAACGATCGAGCAGAGAAGTTTTGGAATGGTCCACCTGTTGGAATTTCTTCTCGGAGCCTGTTGAAAGACAAATCCAGATACTTGAGAAGTAGGAGAGCTTCTAAAGACCTTGGGATCACGCCAGACAGATTGTTTCTAGATAAATCCAAGAGATTCAGGCTTAGCAAGTTGTGAAATGTACTTGGAATAGGGCCTTCCAAATTATTATTTGCCAAGGAGAGAGTAGCCAAATTCTGAAGACTCCCAATGGTGCTTGGTAGAATACCAGATAAATGGTTATTTGATAAATCTACATCTATCACAACTTTCAATTTTCCAATACCTTCCGAGAGAGGTCCGATTAGAGAATTGGATGATAAGTTTATATACAAGATATAGGCAAGTCTCCAAAGAGTCACTACAAGGAAAAACCCTTTTGGCGACCACCACCTTTGGTCGCTAAAAGGTTAAATTTTGTCGCCAAAACACTTTGGCGACGAAATTATTTCGTCGCTAAGTTGGTCGCCTTAGGCTCGTGGCTGAAAGTATCAGGCGACGAAACTTTATTTTCGTCGCCAAAACCTTTAAGCGACCAATTTATTTCGTCGCCTAATATTAATCAGTTGGTCGCCTATAAAGAAGGATCCCCGCGAAAATACCAAAATTTGCCGCGAATTGAGGAAGGATTGGGCGACCAAATAAATTGATTCGTCGCCAATAGGTTCTAGTGACAACCGAATTTGGTCGCTAAAGCTTACTTAATTGGTCGCTAAAATATTTACTTCATGTGTTTTTAATTATTATATTTACTTTTTGTTTTGTGATAATATTAACCTTTTGTTCATTATTGTAATTTCGAAAAACAATAAATTTAGGTAAATAGATCAATAGAAAATGACACGAATAAAAGTTTCTCCCATTCAAAAGTACACGAGCATACTAGTCATTCAAGTACACATAACATATCCAAAAATAGTAGACATAAACGAGTGAAGAACACTCCATTGAAAGACTAGAGGCCAAGCTCCATATATCTTGTCCTTGGTAAACCCAAGTTACATTATCTCTCCACACTAAGATTAGAGACCACACCCGTATACTATTTTGACCCAAAAGAAAAAGCCTGTGTACTATGACCTTTGTATCCCCAAGTTTTGTAGTCATGATCTTTAACACCTGAGGGATAGGGACTGTGATCTAATATCGTGGAATTCCCAAACACTCTGCCAATTGTTGCTTGACCTTCTCAAACTCATCAATCATCTTCCTTTACAAAAGAAACAAAATAAGGAAATGTCAATGGTCAACAAAAATAAAATATATAATATAGAGACCAAAGCTGAAATTCACAATCTTAACTAAATAAGCCATTAAAAGGAGTTTGGATATAGATAAGAAAAATGATTACTGGTCATCAACATTTAAGAATGTTTGAGAATGGTATTTGAACGAACTAAATAAAATTTGAATTCATTTTTCATACCCTCAATATCGACTGTCTAAGCATTCCTTTGTGATAATAACAAAAATCAAATCATCAATTACCACAAATGAAGAAGGAAAACAGTTCCGACAACCAATGTAAAGACTAATATCATGCATAGCACAAAACCCATTAGAAAACAAAAATCATAAAATCCAAAGTATAATCCACACCTTAAATGGAACTGAGTGTAATGAGAAGAAGAGGTTCTTACCTCAAACGGTCCTCTGTCAAAAACCCCAAACCAAATCCTTCCACCTCAAATAAATCTACATGCAAAAACAGGATATTACCCCAGTCAAGTTAGACTCCCAAATGACATTGTTCTAAACACATTATAAGATAAAGAGAACTGAAAGGTAGATGGTCTGGGGGCAGAGAGAGTAGAAAATAACTCAGGCCATCCGTAGTTATTCTGTCTATAGAGAGAAAGCACTTATATCAATACCGACTGGTTTCAAGTACGTATTATTCACATGAAAGATATCTATACAATGGCAAAAAATTAAAGAAGGTGAAAACTCAGACTGAGAAAAGAACCTTAGGGATGTCATGTTAGCAATCATTTTCATCAGAGAAGTTGTCATCACTATCTTGCTCATAAATCTGGTACTCTTCATCACTCATAAATGCAGCTTGTATTCTATCACCCCCTGCTTCAGGAGATGGAAAACTACCAAAAAGCTCCTGTAAATGGGTTCTTGAGATATTCTCCATGTTAAGATATAAGAAAGCTCCTGTAAATTGGACTCTAGAACTTCATCAAAGATTTATTGAAGCAGCCAATCAGCTTGGAGGAGCAGACAGTTGAGTATATAAGCTTGATTGATATTCTCCTTCAAATCCTTTTTAGTTTCTTTCTATTTGTATACAAAGTTCTAATGTTTTTGTTTCATATATGGGCCGAGGCCACACTAAAGAGTTTGTTGTAGAGTGAGTGATGTGTATTTATCAAGCGGTATATAGAAACCCTTTTTTTAATCTCCATTTTACCAGGCAAGTTTTAAGTCCAAAGAATGGATTAAAAAAATCAAACATATATAAAACCAATTTTTGGGGCCATTTATTTGCATACAGACTCACTCAAAAGAGCTCTCCTAGTTCTTGTAAGCTTCCTAACCATGGAGGTATTGTTCCTCTGAATTGGTTATTACTTAGCAAAAGGTGCTCAACTCTCTTACATAAAGACAATTGAGATAGCACCTCTCCTATGAGATTGTTGTAGGATAAGTCAAGAAAGTTGAGCTGTGTGAGTTGGCCAAACTCAAAAGGGATGGTGCCAGTGAGGTGATTGTGTGCAAGGTGGAGACAGCTTAATTTTCTACACATGGATAGTCTAGAAAGAATGGAGCCTGAAAAGCTATTGTTGGTTAAGTCTACAGCAGTAAGAGACACAGAAATGAAGCTTTCTTCACATTACTTTTAACTGACAAAATCAGATTAAATCAATTGCATATCTTCTCTTTGCGACATTTCCTAATTAACCAAACAGACCCGACTGAACTTTCCTCCAACGTTGCCCAATTTAACTGTTTTACTACATTTCCCACCAGCCAAGCACACTTCAAATCAACAAAATTAACTCCAAACAAACTCACATCAATTCAATCAATCACAGCTCCACAAACATTGAACCCCAATTGCCCTAAAAATTGGCTAACATGAAAACAAAGGAGCTGCAGCTTAATTACAGGTTCTAATCACAGCTCCACACAGAAATTGAGAATAGGGAGTTAAAAAGTTTGAGAATGCAAATGGAGAGAAGCTAACATTTTTCACCTTTCAACAGAGAAAGCATGCCTGCAGTTTTTCAGGAGCTTATCCAACTTCTAATTTTGCTTCTCAATTTCTTGAACCTGGGGGCAAAAATGAGAGAACGATGACCTTTATAAGCACTAACCCATACAACTTTATATTTCAAATGTCAAAGAAAGCCTACACATGTCCATACTGTTTTTTGCCCAAAAACTTGAACTCATCAATCCTACAATTTTTCCTATCTAAAACCATCATCCAAAGAGCCCAAAACCCCTAAAATCTAGTCATCCAAAAAATTTCAGGGTAAAATATTTTCTTCTTGTAGATCAACCTCAGATATTAAAAATTAATTCTTTGTTTGGAGTCCAAAAGTTTTTAATCACAAACTACATTCCTACAAAGGGATCCATACATAGGAACATTATTTTTTTTTTATTCTTTTATGAAGATAGGAGAGAGTCACATTCATGAGGTTCAAAATACACTTTCATTATCCAAAAGATTGGAGAGAAAGTCACATTCATGAGTTTCAAAAAACACTTTCAGTTTTTTATGAAAAAGAATTACATTTTAGGCTCAATTGAGCAGAGCATTGGGAACTACTTCATATGCCACTGAATGTGATGGAAATTAGAAATTAATCCAAATTTTGCTTTAACATCAAAATCCCAATTCCCATTGTGAATTGGCCCTACTAATCTTGCATTATTAACAATGTAGACTTTTGCCACTGTTCAATTCAAAAAGCTGAGCAATAGAAAAATATATAGCAGTCTACATCCAACTGCAAATACATCATAGACCAAATCAAATTATTTATTTAAAATGCTATGTTTTCTGCAGGTTCTTGTTTATCATAAATGACCATCACTTTCCCACAATCACTTTGCTGTCAAGAGTAATTTTTAATCACTTGGCAAAGAATTGATTCTTTCTTTGATTGTGGTTGGGTTTTGAACAACAAAAAAAGGACCACACATCAGGTTTCTTCCACTAACCCTAAGCATGACCAACTCAACTCGCCATTTACAAAGATTATACAATTACCTCAGTGGCCGACCCTTTTACTGTTTCTGATTAGAGAAAATTAATTTTTTACTCTGCATTATTCCGACCTTACTTAACACTGACAGCAACAGAGACTTCACCTAACCCTACGTACTGATTCTAGCTCTCCACACTTAACATTGTCACACAGCTCTATATGGTGGAGGCCCTATAATAGTAAGCAAATTATGATGATTGAAGGAAACTTAATCACAATTTCACTTGGTTTTTCTCAATCATTGGCCTTTTTACTCCACCACCATACCACCACCTATATACACAAGGATTGGCTACCTATTGCTCAAGATAACAATCTTTGAGCAAATCACTACTCATCATCCACTTTCTCACATGTATTTTTCTCTTTCAGTCTTTACCATCCAAGTTGTAGGCAATATAGAAAGGAACTTAGGAATAACTCAACTGGATAAAGATAACTATATAAACATAGCAAACAACAGTGGCAGGGAAACAGTAGTTTAGATTGAAGTCCAAAACCAATTGAAAGCAAAACTGCTATAATTCTCTCAAACCACATATAAGATAATAGAGACAACTCAACTACTGATCAGAAAAGCTCAAGTATCAATAAATAACAAACAGCCTAATCACATGCTACACTTATATTTGAGTATCCTATTGTCCCATTATAAATATTGATTGTACACAAAAGTATAGATTTTTCAATGGTTTTAGGCAAAACTAAACATTACTCATTATAAATTTAATCAAACCAAAAGCATATGCATAAAGTGAAGTCACACCCAAAGAAAAAACAAAGCATTCATTGGAACTTAGTGAAAAGTGATTGCTATATATATATATTCTTTCATTTGCGCTAGGGGTAAAAGAATTCACAACATAACTTTGAACGGAGAAAGCTAAACTCAATATTTATGAACGCAGACATTACTTTGCTCAACCAGGGAGAGTATTGTTTATCACCTTACAAAGGCGATACTTCTTTCTTCCTGGACCAAGAATGACATCTTTACAACTTTATTTCCATCAGTTTCCTAATACAAATGACACAAAAATTCAATGCGAAGAGTGATAAAAACAAATTGTGATAATTACTATTTAAAAATAAGAATTAAAACCAAAACATGTATTTAGATTTTAGGATCACCATGTCAGAAATATTAGGATGCAAACAACAAATTAAACATGAAAAGACATCAGATATCATGCTGACGAATAAGAGAAAATCAGAAATGTTAATCTTATGTTTCGACAATAAACAACAGAGTAACCTCCTCTCCAGATCCTCCAAGTCCATTTTCACCCAAAAATCAAAGTAAGGAATTTAAAAATGAGCAATAAGGTTCTCAATTGGCTATGCAATACAATTTCCAGCACACGGCTCTTCTGTCAAATACTATAGTATTCTCTTTCTAGCTTGATATGTAACATTTGCAGACAGCTCGTATAACAACCAATTATATAACCTATGCAATATAGCAAAGTTTGCAAGCGCAAAACTTTGAAATCAACCAAATCATAAAAACCTCTGTCAAAGAGAGAAAAAAAGTAAAGTTCATCGTTATTCGTTATGAAAAAAAAAAAAAACCAATTGAGATCCTAGCAAAGCTGATTTTTCCAAATAAGCCTGAAAAGTAAACAACTTGTAAAGATGAAGAGATAAAAGACTTCACTGACATACCATTTTGGACAGAAAGTCCTCCCTGTAGGGCCTATCAAAACCTGTCACCCGAAGGAAAGTTGCATAGAGGGGTTCATCAAGCACTTCTACGAAATCTCTCTGAAACCAAAACAACAAAGAAGCCTCAACTGGAAATCAGAACTGTTTAGCTCATTAAGTTTCCCCAAACCAAAAATTCTGGTCGAAGGCTTGTTAGAAAAGAGAAAAAATAATCTTTAGTTTTGCACTTTCTTACAGAACCCAGAAAATAATATTAAAGGAAATGGAGTGGCACCTGAGCAAAAGAGTACATGAGGGTTGTACTCAGTGATCTTGGAGTAGCCCATAAGTGATGGTCTGGAAAGAGCGATCAAAAGTGAAGATAATGGTTTGGTGGCTGACAAAAGAAGAGAGACGAAGGCTGAAACAGAGAGAGATTAGGTTTGGTCTGAAGAAGAAAACAAAACGTGGCCTTGAATTAGGGAAGTTATCGGGTTGGGAAAGGGGATTTTTATTTTTATTTTAAATTTAAAGTCTCAAGAATCAGCCACAAAACATTTGGTGGCCAAAAAATCAGAACCGTAAAACAAAGTAGTTTGATAGTTTGTAGAACCCCTCATCAGCGACGAAAATTATATTGGTCGCAAAGATCATGAAATATTTAGGCGCGAGATTTCCCAATGTAGACAACTTTTGCGAACTTGGCGACCAAATAATTTCGTCGCCTCTAATTTTTTCATTTTTCAGGCGCGCAACATTTAGAAAATCGCGACCAACCAAGCATTTGGTCGCTCATTTGTCAGCTAGCCACCAAAAAATTTGGTCGCCTTTGAATAATATTTGGTCGCCATTCAGTTAATCAAAGTCTAACCACATGCCTGCTTCTAACAAAATCTTTGGCGACCAAATTGCATAATTTCGTCGCCCATAAGCTTATTTGGCGACCAAATTTTGGTTGGTCGCAAAACATTTGGTCGCGAAAAAGGTTTTTTTTTGTAGTGAGTAGATGGTATAGTGGAACTCAATGAATTGGACTCTAGTGATAGACTTCTTAGAGATGTGGCTAGATTACCCAAGCAGGTAGGTATAGAACCATAGAGTTGATTACTACCTAACAGTAAACCATTTAGGTTATCTAGTTGACAAAGTTGATGTGGGATGTACCCTCGCAATTTGTTATCATCCAAGCTCAAACCTTGGAGATTCCGAAGTCTTCCCAGTGAAGTTGGAATTGATCCACTCAATTGATTGACTCCCAAGGATAAGGTTACCAAGCTGCTAATGTTGCCAATACCAATGGGAATGTTTCCCCACATGCTGCAATTTCTTAAAAAAATATATTGAAGTGATGATGTCGAAGAGAAATTCCTAAAGGAATCGTCAAGTCTAGCATTAAACGGGTTACCTTCCAAGTTTAGTGTTGTCAAATCTTCAAGATTAGCCAAACAAGACAGAGTGCTTGCTTCTGGAGTCGAAGTGATCTCAATCGTCAAATTATTCTTGCCTAAGTTAAGCCACTGAAGGTTTGTTAAGGCACAGAGCGTCCTCGGAATAAACCCTGTCAATGAGTTTTCACTCAAATCTAGCGTACTGAGCATAGAGGCATTGGAGAGGTTGGGGATTACTCCGCTAAGGTCATTTCCTCCTATAGAAAGGAAGTATAGGTTTGGAAGGCTTATGTTTGCAGGGAAGCTACCCGATAGATGATTAAGACTTAGCGACAGTCCTGCCATCATGGAGATATTGAAGATTGAGGATGGGATGAGTCCATTGAGATTGTTATCTTGGAATGACAAAGTGTCTAAATTTTGAAGATCACCGATCTCGTCTGGTATAGTGCCTGCCACAATTTCACAACATTGTAGCCTTGGCATTAGTTGAAAACAATATTCAATCTATTTTTTTTCCACAATTTCACGAAGATCTCAAAAATGACAAATTCAGGACTCAAAATGTCAATTTCCCTTGAGCGAAACACGTTTCAGTTTGTATGCCCTATTTTATTAGGCATGCCAATCTATTTTATTCTGATTATAGTTGAAAACAATACTTGCTTGAACAGTTGAACATCTAATATTCATGATTAATTATATCCCTCGTTTACTAACTATGAAATATTTTTTGTCCGGTTACCTAGTACAAAATAGCTAAATAATGATAAATGTTGCCAAAAAAAAAATAGTGTTGGAACAACCTAATGAAATATCAATTACCCTTTATATATATATATAGTAATCTCAATTACCTGTGAAATTGTTGCTGCTAAGATGAATAAACTTTAACTGGGTTAAGTTGCCAATATTTTTGGGTATGCTTCCACCAAAATTGTTTTCCACCAATGATAGTATATGAAGCTTTGTGCATTGCCATAATTTGGATGGAAGTGGACCATCAAACTGGTTTTGACCCAAATACACCTCTTGAAGACTAGGAAGATGCTGGCAGATATTGTCTGGAAGACCACCACTCAAATTGTTTCCATCTAGAACCAAAATAGTCAAAGAAGACATGTTGAAAATAGACACAGGAACATGGCCTTTTAAGGCATTGGACTGCACAATCAACTTCTCCAGCTGATCTAAAGACCCAATCTCATTTGGAATTTCTGAAAAATCAACAATATATATATATATATATATATTAAACTCATGATTTTTGCATATATAATGCACTGAAACAAAAGTTGAGTCAATCTATAAATTAATCACATAATTGTGTGTGCACACATGTCTATAATTCGGCGGTTTATATATTCATACAAGGCAATGCAATAATATACCGTTGAAATTGTTGTTGCGAAGGTCTATTTCCTTCAGCATTGTTAAGTTCCCTATTTCTCTTGGTATCTCACCTGTTATGTATGTCAAACAAAGACTCATAATACATATAAATAAAGGAAATTGAAAAATATAAATAAATAAAAACCATGACAACTACATAATTTATACACACACACAAAAACTCTTAGAGAGCCTATTTGGAGACAAAAGTCCTCAACTAGCCACTTGTCACTTTCTAATTGGTCTTATAAATATGTCACAATTTTCTCAATTGAAGGTACAACATGGAGTTTTTCTAAAGTATTGGATTAGAAGGTGTTTTTGTTAAACAATTTCACAACGTTGTAGCCTTGGCATTAGTTGTAAAACAATATTCAATCTATTTTGTTCCACAATTTCAGGGAGATATCTAAAATGACAAATTCATGACTCGGGTTTACAACAAAATGTCAGTTTCCCTTGAGCGAAACACGTTTCAGTTCGTATGTCCTATTTTATTAGGCAAGTCAATCTATTTTGTTCTGTTTATAGTTGAAAACAATACTTACTTGAACAGTTGAACATCTACTATGAAATCATTTTTGTCTGGTTACCTAGTACAAAATAGCTAAATAATGATAAATGTTGCCAAAAAAATATATATATATAGTGTTGGAACAACCTAATGAAATATCAATTATATATATATATAAAGTAATATCAATTACCTGTGAAATTGTTGCTGCTAAGATGCATAAACTTTAACTGGGTTAATTTGCCAATATTTTTGGGTATGCTTCCACCAAAATTGTTTTCCACCAATGATAGTATACGAAGCTTTGTGCATTGCCATAATTTGGATGGAAGTGGACCATCAAACTGGTTTCGACCCAAATACACCTCTTGAAGACTAGGAAGATGCTGGCATATATTGTTTGGAAGACCACCACTCAAACTATTTCCATATAGAGCCAAAATAGTCAAAGAAGACACGTTGAAAATAGACACAGGAACATGGCCTTTTAAGGCATTCTCCTGCACAAACAACTTCTCCAACTGATCTAAAGAGCCGATCTCGTTTGGAATTTCTGAAAAAATCAACAATATATATATATATTAAACTCATGATGTCTGCATATATAATGCATTGAAACAAAAGTCGAGTCATATCTATAAATTGATCACATAAGTGTGTGCGCACACACGTCTATAATTCGGCGGTTTATTTATTCATACAAGGCAATGCAATAATATACCGGTGAAATTGTTGGAGCCAAGGTCTATTTCCTTCAGCATTGTTAAGTTCCCCATTTCTCTTGGTATCCCACCTGTTATGTATGCCAAACAAAGACTCATAATACATATAAATAAAGGAAATTGAAAAATATAAATAAATAAAAACCATGACAACTACATAATTTATACACACAAAAAAACTCTTAGAGAGCCTATTTGGAGACAAAAGTCCTCAACTAGCCACTTGTCACTTTCTAATTATAAATTTCACAATTTTCTCAGTTGAAGGTGGAGTTTTTCTAAAGTATTGGATTAGAATGTGTTTTTGTGTCATGTTATAATGGGCCTATATTTGAAAAATCCTTAAATATTCTCCATTTATCATTCATTATTTACAATCTATGTCATTATCCCTCGACGCCAAACAAGTTTTTATCATTTGTAGCCTATGGGTAGTCCCTAGTTTCATAAATGTAAGTTTTGTAAAAGCTTTTGAGTATAGCAAAAAACCAACATGAATAAACCCAACTATCCTAAAAAATTAAACATCAAATACATGTTCATATTCTATTCAAGTGAGAGTTTTTTCAGTGTGGCATGGCCTGAAAGTAAGAAAAAATTATTCTAATTTTCTAAAGAAAAAGAACACATCGGGCTTATAGATTAATAACAAGATGTTAAAACATAATGATATATCAACAATATAGTTTAGATAGCTTGTTGATACATATGCGTACCTGATAGTTGGTTGTTGCTGAAATTCATTTCTTGCAAGGTAGATGAGTTGAAGATAATCGCGGGTATAGAACCTGAAAATTGATTGCCATACAAGCTGAAGGTTTCAAGTTTGGGGAATGACCCAAACCACAATGGAATGGATCCCATAAAATTGTTGAATCCAAAGTTAATCAACTTCAGCCGACGCAAATAAGACAATTCATTGGGCAAGGTGCCATGAAAGCTATTGTTCGTGAAGTGCAACTCAATTAGAAATGAAAGGTTGCCGATGGGTGGAGGAATGGTGCCAATGAGTTCCATGTAAGAGAGGTTTAAGATTGAAACTCTAAAGTGGCGAGCACCACAAGTAACGCCAACCCAATTGCAAACAGAGATGGTGGTTGACCAGTTGACCAACATGTTGTGAGGGTCACTAGTGATATGGGCTTTTAGAGCAAGAAGTGCAGACTGGTCGGTGGTGATGTTGGTTTGTGCTGCACCTGTGGCTAGAGTTAATTTAGCCATACATATAGAATTGTACTGCAGCACCAGCAACAACGTCATTGACAAGAGGAAACGACTTCTTTCCATGAGCACCGAAAACAGACAAGTTCGAACTTCAAAGTGTTTCTCCTTTTTCTCTCTTTTTTGCGATGAAAAACTTGAAATGATTGAATACCTTTTTGCAGTGCCAATCTGTGAAGGCAGAAGAAGTTGCCGAAGAGTGGGGCACATGAGTGCACCGAGGAAGAAGAAATTCGCAAGTAGCCAAATGCAACGACTTAGACTTTTCTTTTATTATAAAAAATGCAAGATATAATTATACATTTTTTGCCACTTTTATTATTTTATATAGTTTGGTGACAAAAATAATTGAATTTATAAATTGCTTTTTATGATTTGGTGGTGGTAAGTAGCGCACTTTTTTTCATTTTTCATCATGGAGAATACCCTCTCCAGGTACTCATCTCACATGGAGATGGAGTGCAATCATCAAATCGTGGAGGCCCAATACTTAGTTTTTTTCTTCTTCTTTTTTTTTGGTCTACTTATTTACTAATAATAAAAAGGGTAAAATAGTAAAAGACCTTGCATGTTGAAGATTTTGTAACAGTTGCGTGCCGTAGATCTGTAAAATCATCACCGACCATCAAGTCATCTACTTATTAACCATTCAATTTCCTGATTTGACTCTCGTGAGCCGTTCCCCACCCAAATCAATCTCTGGCATCTTTTCGCTAGAATCACGTGCATCAATTTTAATTGTACAGCGTAGCTTAGAAAAGCACGTTACCGATTAAATGTTTGACGTTGTAATAGTAAGCCTGATCGACGGTGTAGGACGTCTAATGAGGTTAGGCTGAGATTGCCTACGTGTGACCTAGTCAGCACCCTTTCAATGTGACACACGTGTTAGCCACAAAGTGGCTGAAGATTACTTGGTTGGTATCCAAAAGGAGTAATTTTTGGATGTTTCCGGTACACCACGTGGCTGTTGTACTATCCACTAGATGTAGGACATGTGGAATATTTCCAATACAGCCTGCTCATGTGTCATAAAAAATAATGCAATAAATTAGAAAGTAATTCCAAATGTTCTAGGTCTATTGGATGGTACACCAGCCACGTGGTGTACCCGGAACATTTAAAAATTTCTCATTCAAAAGACTCATAATACATTTAAATAAAGGAAATTAGAAAGAAAAAAAAAACCATGACAACTATATAATTTATAAAAAAAAAACTCTTAGAACTAACCATTTGTCAATTTCAAATTGGTTCTTAGTATGTTACAATGTTCTCATTTGGAGTTTTTCTAAAGTATTGGATTTGAAGGGGTATTTTTTAATTTTATAAATAAAATGTCCAATTATAATATTCACCATCTATCATTCATTATTTACAATCTATGTCATTATCCCTCAACGCCCAACAAGGTTTTATCATTTGCAGCCTTCAGGTGGTCCCTACTTTCATAAATGTAATTTTGTAGAAGTTTTTGAGTACGTATAGCTATAATCAACATGAATAAACCCAACTACCCTAAAAAATTAAATTTCAAATACATATTCTATTCAAGTGAGAGTTTTTTGAGTATCGCATGACCTTCAAGTAACAACAAATGAATCTAATTCTCTAAAGAAAAAAGAACAAGCTAGGCTTATAGATTAAAAACAAACTGTAGTGTACTACCAGCAACAACGTTATCGACAAGAGGAACGACTTCTCTCCATGAGCACCGAAAACAGACAAGTTCCTTCCAACTTCAAAGTGTTTTTCCTTTCTTTTTTCCCCCAGATTGAAAACTTGAAATGATTGAATAATTTGTTGCAGTGCCAATTTATGAAGGTAGAAAAAGTTGCCAAAGAATGGGGCACATGATTGCACCATGGGGGAAGAAATGCAACGACTTAGACTTGTAATAAAGGAAGAATGGAGAATTGGGCAACAAATGTGCAAGAACTCACTTATGGTCAGCCCAGTCTCCTTCGCATAATAAGAGCCGTTGTTGAAACTATTCCTTCCATTCCATCCCATACTGTGCAAATGTTGAAATTGTTGTCTATGGATACATCCATACAAATGACGGAAGTCAGTCAACCCAACTACCATCATAAATGTATGTACATCCATACAAACGACGGGACATGATAGCAGAAGCTCGTGGACTATTTTGGGAAGCACTTAAATGCAGTGCAGGGCGTGGTTTCCTCAGCCTCATCCGGCACAGCCTGGACTTGACTTGTAGTAAAGGAACAATGGAGAAAAATGGAGCAAAAGACTTGACTTGTAATAAAAGGAAGAGGTTGCAAAGAGACAGGGTCAGCTAAAGAAAGCACTGTGACAGGCTCTGCTATTTAAAAGGAAGTGCGAGCGTGCATCCCCTACATTCAAATGGTGCCCCCCTGTGACAGGCTCAGTAGAAAACACGATACTATGTCCCATTGAAAGTGGGGTACTTATTGCTACAATAACATGTAAGACATTACATGTCTTAATCCACATTGAGATGGTCTTCCTAATCACAAAAGGATTTGCGGTATTGGTATTAGTCGAGAAACAGGATTAGAACTGTCTGCAGTTCTAGTTAAAGTGCAATACTAAAAGGAAAACTAGAACCTATGAGGATTCCTAAATACATATGGATTGAAACACAATATTCTGATGCAATAAGGATTCATTCAAGCATTCTTCGATGGGAAAATTGCTTGGATGATGCATATATATATAAGTCCCTTCCCTAGCAGTGAAAACACACTCAATCAGATATCTCACCCCATCTAGAGAAAGAGCTAAAGCACTGCATAGGCGAAGAAGACTTTTATACACAATTCAAGCAAGCATGTCGGATCAAGGTTAGTATTTAAGTTTCAAAGACAAGAAAGAACTTACATGTGGTATCAGAGCACTAGGTCTTGATTCTTAAATCTAAACAGTTTTCCTTTATCGAAATTAAATCTTCAAGAGAACCTATGTTGTTTTACATCTGCATAAAAGTTTTTTGATCAAATAGTCATATTAGCATGTGGATTAAAAATTGCATATCTTATTTGATAAGTTATGATCTAGAGTATAAAGTACTAATACTCGATCATGCTTGAAGGCTATTGATCAAAGGTTAAAATTGCAGCTGCATAAGTTAGGCAAGCCATAGCAGCTTAAAGCTGTTGCGAATACGGTTTAAATCAACAGATTGATCAAATTTGCATCACAAGTTCATAGCCTTTCATATTCTTCTCGATCCAAAGATAGGAAGAGTATGAATTGATATTGACTGTGGTGGGAAAACATGGAGAAAAGATTTCACACAACCAAACGAGAAGGTTTTGATCCAAAGATTAAAGTTTTCTTGTGCAGGTGTTGTGTTAAAACCACAATAATCCAAGTGTTTTATAACATGTTTGATTCATGATCCAAAGACTTGAATTAATAATGTTTAAATACAGTTTTGGGGACAGTTTTATTTATATAATTGTGATTTACGGTGAATACCTCAAGTTATCATTCCATCGAAACATTGACTGGAACAAATTACTCCAAGTGGAAACAAGATCCGGCTATATCTCTGGGATTATTGGATTATGACTATGTTCTCAAGGAAACTCCTCTTCAAGCACACATCATCAAGCTTCTGCAGAAATTAAGGCTCAATATGTCAAGTGGGAAAAGGCAAATAGAATGACTATGTTAATCATGCAGAGGTCCATGGCATGTTCTCATAAGGGTAGCATTCCAAAAGCGAAAGTGCAAAGGAGTATTATGAGTTTATTGCTCAAAGGTTCAAAGTTTCAGAAGTCTGCCAAAAGTTCACCGCTCAATAAGCTAAGCTGATATGAAGTATGATGGATAGGGGTGTGTAAGGGCTCACATCATGAACATGATCGATATTGGAGCAAAACTACAAGAGCTGAACATGACAAGTAGATGAGGATATGATGGTGCACTTTGCATTGAACTCACCGCCTAAGGAATTCAAATCTCTTCGAAATACATATATAGCTCGTAAAGAAAGTTGGACACTCAATGACCTCATCACAATAAGTGTTGAGATAGAAGACAATATGATAAGGGAAAGAGGAGCTAAAGCTGTGAATATGGTCCAAGCAAAGCAACACAAATGGAACAAAAACACCGAAAGCGTGAAACAGAAAGAAAAGGACAGTTCACATGCTCTCAAGCCGATCGGTATCAAATGCTTTTTCTGCAAGAAAAATGGCCATATGAAGAAAGAATGTAGGAGATACAAGAAGTGGTTGGACAAACAAAAGGCTAAAGGTAACACTGATCAGATTCTGGTTTGTTTTGAATCAAATTTAGTTGACTTTTCTTATGATTCATGGTGGTTAGACAGTGGAGCATCTATTCATGTGACTAATTCTTTGCAGGGGTTCATAAGGAAGAGGCTGCCAAGCAAGGATGAAGTAAAGGTGTTCGTGGGAAATGGAGAAAAAGTTCAAGTTGATTTCATTGGAGTAGTTAGGATTGAATTAGATTTTGGTTTTATTTTGGAATTAGAAGATGTGGTTTATGTTCCTACTATAAGGAAAAACCTAATCTCAGTTGCTAGGCTTGTAAAGTCAAAGTTCATATTGAACTTTGATGATTTTGGTTGCTCAATTTTCAGAAATAAAGATTTAGTTGGAAAAGCAAGTATTGTTGATGGCATGTTTCGATTAAATTGCAATACAACTATGGAAATCAATTCTATTGAATCTCAAACAAACAAAGAAGCTTCATACACTTTATGGCATAAAAGACTTGGTCACATTTCGAAGGAAAGAATTAAAATCCTATGCAAAGAATTAGTCATACCACCATTGAATCATAACACAGAAGAAGTATGCATTGAATGTGTAAAAGGAAAATTAACCAATTTAAGGAAGAAATGAGCAATAGGGAGCAAAGAGTTACTGGAACTAATACACACAGACATTTATGGGCCTTTTCCAACTCCAACTCATGAAGGGTTCAACTATTTTATAACCTTTACAGATGACTACTCTAGATATGGACATGTTTTTCTTATTAAAGAGAAATCCAGTGCCTTGGACATGTTTAAAATCTATAAAGCCGAGGTAGAAAAATAGTTGGACCTAAAGATCAAAGTAGTTAGATCTGACAGAGGAGGGGAGTATTATGGAAGGTTTGATGAAACTGGGAGAAATCCTGGTTCTTTTGCTAAGTTCCTGCAATAAGAGGGAATTATTGCACAGTATACTAATCCAGGCACCCCACAATAGAATGGAATTGCAGAAAGGAGAAATAGAACTCTAAAGGATATGATGAGAAGCATGATTTGTTGTACCAAATTGCCGATATTTCTTTGGGGAGAGGCTTTAAAAACTGCAAACTACATATTAAATAGGGTACCTACTAAAAGTGTGAATGCTATCCCTTATGAAGTATGGGTGAAAAGAAAACCAAGCTTGAATCACTTGAAAGTTTGGGGTTGTAAAGCAGAAGCAAAACTGTACAATCCTATGGAGAAAAAGTTGGATTCAAGAACAACCAGTGGCTATTTTGTTGGCTATCCAGAAAGGACTAAAGGCTACAGGTTCTACTGCCCTCAAAACACAACCAGATTCGTAGAAACACAAAGAGCAGTATTTATTGAGTCTGAAACTGAGGTTACAGAAGAAGAAAATTTTGATTTTGATGAAGTAATGACAGAAAATGCAGAAACTGTGAATACTAATGAGAATAGCAGGATTCTTACACTGCCCAGCTTTGACTTGAGTGGCAGGCAATCTGCACAGGAAGCTGTAACAGCTGAAACTCCAATGATTCTTGAGCAGGAAAATCAAGAATTGCCAGTTATGCTACCAGGAAACATAAATGAGAACCTGCCTGCATATCAAAACCAAGATCAAATGGACATGGAACTAAGAAGGTCACAAAGAACAAGGAAAAGAGCATTACCAGACGACTACTATGTCTATTTACAAGAATCTGAGCATGATGTAAATTCAATTGAAGATCCTATGAACTATAAGCAAGCCATGTCCAGTGAGAAGAGTGAAAATTGGTGGGGAGCTATGAAATCAGAACTGAGTTCTATGGAAAAGAATGGTGTATGGAAACTAGTTAACCAGCCACAAGGTTGTAAACCTATAGGCTGCAAGTGGGTTTTCAAGACTAAGAGAAACTCTAAAGGGCAAGTTGATAGATATAAGGCAAGACTAGTTGCCAAGGGATACACACAGCAAGAAGGGATAGACTATAATGAAACATACTCACCAGTCTCGACCAAAGACTCATTTAGAGTGATAATGGCACTAGTGGCTCATTTCGATTTACACCTACATCAAATGGATGTAAAAACAGCATTCTTGAATGGAAATCTAGAGGAGGAGATATATATGAAACAACCAGAGGGTTTCATTCAAGAAAAAGGAGAAAATCTTGTGTGCAAACTGTGTAAATCAATTTATGGCCTTAAGCAAGCCTCGAGACAATGGTACATTAAGTTTGATGAAGTTGTTAAGCAATATGGTTTTACCGAGAATGCACTGGATGAATGCATTTACATGAAGATGAGTGGGAGAAATTTCATCATATTAGTGCTATATGTGGATGACATCTTATTAGCATGCACATATTTGTCAATGTTACACGACTGCAAGGAGTTCTTATCCAAGCATTTTGAGATGACAGATCTTGGTGAAGCAACCTATGTTTTGGGAATTGAAATCAGCAGAAATCGAGAGGAAGGAACTCTTGGTTTATCACAGAAGAACTACATAGAAAAAGTATTGCAAAGGTTTAATATGCTAGGATGCGGTGGAACTGACATGCCTATTTCAAAAGGAGACAAACTGAGCAGAGAATAGGCACCAAGAACTGAGCAAGAGAGGGCTGAAATGAGTGACAAACCTTATGCGTCTTTGGTAGGAAGTCTGATGTATGCACAAGTATGCACCAGACCTGACATTGCCTTTCCAATTAGTGTGTTAGGGAGGTTTCAATCTAATCCTAGACAGACACATTGGATTGCAGGCAAAAGGGTATTGAGGTATTTAAAAAGGACTATAGATTACAAGTTAGAATTTAAAAGAAGTGACAACTTGAAATTGGAAGGATTTGCGGAATGCAGACTTTGCAGTTGTAAGGATGATCTCAGGTCAACATCAGGATATGTGTTTACATTTGCAGGTGCTGCTGTATCTTGGAGAAGTATAAAGCAACCTCTCAAAGTGGCATCTGCAATGTTGGCAGAATTTTTGGCTTGCTATGAGGCTACTGCGCAGGCAATGTGGTTGAAGAATTTTATTACAAGCTTGAAAGTAGTGGACTCTATACATAAACCTGTACAGCTGTGGAATGATAATAGTGCAGCAGTCTTGTTTGCAAAAGGAAACAAAAGAACAAAGGCTTCAAGGATTTTGGATGTTAAGTTTCTTACAGTTAAAGAAAAGATAAGAGATGGCTACACAGTATTGGATCACATCAGCACAAATGACATGGTTGCAGATCCACTAACCAAAGGGTTGCCAAAAGAAGCTTTCCATAGACATGTTCGAAGTATGGGATTAATAGAAAATCAGAGTGGCTAGATCAGTGGGAGCATTTCATTCTTGTTTTAAGTTTAGTGGTTATGTTTTGGTTAATTAGCAAAGTTTCGATGGATATTCAGGAAGCTTGAGGATTATAAAGTGTTATTTTGTTAATTTATTAGTTAACTGATATGTTTGTTTACTTTCATACTTGAATATGCATATGAAGCAGTAAAAGCTAGCAATTACAGGAGCTGCGATGGTTCAGTATGTTCATGGCATTTATGTGTTTTATAACAAAGACCTTGGTAGTCGTTAAAGGGGACAATGAATGAGTATGATATGTATATTAGCACAGACAGTTGTATCATGCACATTTCATAGTTTTGATCTTGATCGAAGCCTTATGTGGTTTTGAAGAATTTCAGATGTAATTGTAGGAACCTTGAAATGCCTAAATGTTCAAGTAGTTTCGATAATTCTCTGGTGTACTTCATAACTGACAGTGGCTTAGTAGGAATTGTTCAATCTTGTTTCACAAGGCCTTAAAGCGGGTAATACCATTAACTGTTGTGATTATTTGACCAAGTGGGAGACTGTAAGACATTACATGTCTTAATCCACATTGAGATGGTCTTCCTAATCAAAAAAGGGTTTGCAGTATTGGTATTAGTCGAGAAACAGGATTAGAACTGTCTGCAGTTCTAGTTAAAGTGCAATACTAAAAGGAAAACTAGAACCTATGAGGATTCCTAAATACATATGGATTGAAACACAATATTCTGATGCAATAAGGATTCATTCAAGCATTCTTCGATGGGAAAACTGCTTGGATGATGCATATATATATAAGTCCCTTCCCTAGTAGTGAAAACACACTCAATCAGATATCTCACCCCATCTAGAGAAAGAGCTAAAGCACTGCATAGGCGAAGAAGACTTTTATACACAATTCAAGCAAGCATGTCGGATCAAGGTTAGTATTTAAGTTTCAAAGACAAGAAAGAACTTACATAACCATCAAGGTGGGGTTTGGTTTTGTGGGTTGAGGCTTGGGTGATCATCGCTGCCATTGAAAGTTCAGATACATTTATACAATCAGTCAAATACCAAAACAAAACGACCTGGCTTCCTCTACATTGTCTGAATTAAAGACTGAAATTGAATCAAATCAAAGTGCATGAAATATATGCAATAAGATCCATTAATTGAAGCGCTGAACAAGAGGACGGTTTAACAACACACCTCCTCCAACAGCAGCGTCCTTCAAAAACTTTGTCTTGATTTTCTTGAGTGTGGCTACAGCTTCCTTCATACTTATTCTCTCTTCTGGTGATTCTGCACAGCAAGTAAGAGCTAATCTCATAATGGATGATAAGCAATCCCTCTTCCTCACATGATCATCATTTTCCTGCTTTGTCCCAATCCCAAGCAAATTGGCATCCACAACATCTATCATTGCATCTGTTAACAATAGTGAGTTTGCAATCCATTGCTTTAAATTCATTTCCCCATCAAACATCTCATCTGTTGGCTTCTTTCTTGTGAATGTTTCCATCACTACAATACCAAAACTGTACACATCCCCTCTTGTTGAAACCATTCCTTCCAATCCATAATCTGCATTATGAATTATACTTATATATGTGTCAATTATATTCATGTGTATGATAAAATGAAAATTATGCATAATTAAGGACAACAAGTATAGAATTGAAAGATATTAAATTAGCAAGTACATCACCTGGAGCCATATACCCAACTGTGGCTAGGGTCATGGTTTGGGTATTAGAATCTCCTCCACCCAAGAGTTTGGCAATTCCAAAATCAGCAACATGTGCAACCATATCATCATCTAGTAGTATGTTGCTGGGCTTCATATCACAATGGACAATAGGTATTGAATAACCATGGTGTAGGTATTCCAATGCCAGTGCAACATCTACCATTATATTCATCCTCTGTAAGATATTCAGAGAATAATCTTGAGAGTACAACCACTTCTCGAGGCTCCCATTTCGCATGTAATTCAGTACGAAGGCTTTGAAATCAATTTCACTACAACAGGTGATGATTTTGATAAGGTTTCGATGACCGATATTGCTTAGCATTTCACATTCCCTATCAAAACTCTTGAAAGCCCCTTCTAGCTGTAAACTAAGAACCTTTACCACAACATCCATTCCATCTGAAAGTGTCCCTTTATATATTGAGCCAAAACCCCCACTTCCAAGTAAGTTGTTTTCATTAAATCCATCCGTCGCCCTTAGAAATTCAAGGTGTGAAACTCTTCTCCAATGAAGTTGAGACAACAAGGTAGCCTCTGTTGGCACTTCCACATTCCTTTTCCTCCGTAGTAGAAAGATAGATACAGAGGCCACAAAGGAAATTAGTGATATGATCACAGGGATGATATATTTAGCTTTCCTCCGATTTGATTCAAGTGTAGTATTTTTGCATGGTGGAACATGGAGTCGGGGTGAACCACATAGCGCATTGTTTGAGACAAATGATTGAGCGGAGAAGTTTTGGAAGGGTCCCCCAGATGGAATTTCTCCTTGGAGCCTGTTGAAAGACAAATCTAGATACTTGAGAAGTACGAGAGCTTCTAAAGACCTTGGGATCACGCCAGACAGATTGTTTCTAGATAAATCCAAGAGATTCAGGCTTAGCAAGTCATGAAATGTACTTGGAATAGGGCCTTCCAAATTATTATTTGCCAAGCAGAGAATAGCCAAATTTCGAAGACCCCCAATGGTGCTTGGTATAATACTAGATAAATGGTTATTTGATAAATCTACCTCTATCACAACTTTCAAGTTTCCAATATCTTCTGACAGAGGTCCTATTGGAGAATTAGATGATACATATAGGTACAAGTTTCCACAAGGTAGATAGTATTGTGGAAGTTAACAAATTGAACTCTAGTGATAGACTTCTTAGAGATGCATCTAGATTACCCAAGCAGAAATGTATAGAACCAGACAGTTGATTACTACCTAAGAATAAGTCAACTAGGTTATCTAGTTGACAAAGTTGATGTGGGATGTACCCTCGCAATTCGTTATCATTCAAGCGCAAACCTTGGAGATTCCGAAGTCTTCCCAGTGAAATTGGAATTGATCTACTCAATTGATTGTCTCCCAGGTCTAAGGTTACCAAGCTGCTCAAGTTGCGAATACCAATGACAATGTTACCCCTCATGCTGCAATTGTTTAAATCAATATATTGAAGGATGATGTCGAAGAGCAATTCCTAAAGGAATCGTCAAGTCTAGCTTTTAACGGATTATCTGACAACTCTAGTGTTGTCAAATTGTCAAGATTAGCCAAACAAGAGAGAGTGCTTGCTTCTGGAGTTGAAGTGTCCATCGTCAAATTATTCGTGTGTAAGTTAAACCGCTCAAGGTTTGTTAAGGCACATAGCGTGCTTGGAATAAAACCTGTGAATGAGTTGTGGCCCAAATCTATCCTCGTGAGCATAGAAGCATTAGACAGGTTGGGGATTACTCCGCTGAGGTCAGTTCTTGCTATATAATGTAGTTGTAGGTTTGGAAGCCCAAGGCCTATGTTTGCAGGGAGGCTACCCGATAGCTGGTTAAAACCAAGGTCAATCACTCTTATTGTGGAGATATTGAATATTGAGGATGGGATGAGGCCATTGAGATTGTTTTCATGGAATGACAAAGTCTCTAAATTTTGAAGATCACCAATCTCGTCTGGTATAGTGCCTCGTCTGGTATAGTGCCTGCCACAATTTCACAACGTTGTAGCCTTGGCATTAGTTGAAAATAATATTCAATATATTTTATTCCACAATTTCACCGAGATCTCTAAAATGACAAATTCAGGACTCGAGTTGAAACACGTTTGTGATACACGTTTCAGTTTGTATGTCCTATTTTATTCAGCACGTCAATCTATTTATTCTGCTTATACTTGAAAACAATACTTACTTGAACAGTTGAAAACAATATTCATGATTAATTATCTCCCTTGTTTACTTACTTGACCAGAACCAACCTAGAACAGAGCCTTTGAGATTGTTGCTTGAGAGATCAACGGTGCTCAGCTGTGACATGTTTCTGAGGTACTTCCATGATATGATCCCGCTAAGATTTCTGGAGGGGAGCTTTATTTCTGTGATGGGCAGGCTTGAACAGTTGGATTGATATCCTTGTTGTTGATGAAGCAAAGAGAGATTGAAACCTGCAACTGATTTGAAAGCCTTGGAGACCTGCTCTTGGTCTGTGCTGTTGCATGTAGATTCTGCAATTGCAATCAGCACCAGAATAACCAAAAACCTTAACAAGATTCTCGTTTTCTTTTTCTGCAACGTGGTTTCAGTTCTCAAACTCTGCCTCCTGTTTTGTCGTCCATGAGAAAGAGGGAGAGAGGGTAGTGAATGAAATGGAGGGATGGAGAAAACAGGGGCACTAGTCAATGTTATGGGTTTAATAAGTGGAGCAAGTGAAGTGGGAGATTAAGGCGTTAAGTTTAACGGAAAAATCTAACGGCGGGAGGAAGTGTAACAGTTGGAGGACAACAGAAGTTGGACAGGTTTGATTGACTAGCTGCTCTGACTCAACTCAAGGATCTTAAATTTCACCGGTGACTGATCCGGTGATTGCGAAATTACTTTCAATTTTTTCCCCAATTAAGAAACTCTGCGTGGCTTATTAGTTTCAAAATTACAAGGTTAGCCAAAAACCTCTTGCTTTTTACTAGTTTTGGTGGTAATTTTAGTCATTTGTTGTATTGGTTGGATAGATTTAGGCCCAGCCAGAGATGAATGAGCTTATTGGGGCCTTAAATTAAATAACAGGGGAGGGGACCCTTTGGTCAAAAGAAAAAAGATCTGGCCACCTGGGGACCCAAATTTTTCAGAAATTAATTAAAATTTGTGGGTTTGCGGCAAATAATAGTTTTATGTTGAGGGTTTAGGCTAGCGGAAAAGACAGTGATTTACAAATCAATGGTCTAAAGTTTGAACTCCCAATGACACGTTGGTAGTGTATGTGAGAAACCTCTCCTCTTGTAGTTTAGACTATTGCATATATTTAAAAGACAAAAAAAGCTTTTTCCGCTATTTTGAGTTTGGTTAATGAATCTATGATCTATGAGCTTGGTTAAATTAATTACCAGAAGAGAAGATATGATATTGGGTTTACCTAATATTCCAAATGACCCACTCTATTGTGGTTTAGTCTTGTTTTAGTAATATAAATTGTTTCAGGTGGGGGCAGAGGATTTGTGGGAGTTAGCTAATGATATTTTAAATCTGAGAGGGACAGACAGAGGGTCCAGTTGTGAACACAAATACTACCATTGCCAAGCATTCTCTTGTATTGGTCTTCTTGACATTTCCAAGTTTCTGGTTTAGAGCTTCTTGTCAAAGATTCGGCACTCTAATTTCTGCTGATATGGAAAATGGAGATGGCAAGACAATTATTCTGCATAATTTAGAGCATTTCTTGTTTTGCATATACAATTTTTGCCTGTTGACTTCACTGCATTTTGAAACTGCTGTGGTGTTTTGGCTTTATTAATAGAATAGATATGGGGAATATATGTACATCCCTTCCCTTATACAGAGTTGACCATATTTTCTTGGATAACTCTCTGATTAAAAAGGTATTTGAATCCGATATGCAATGTTGAATTTTAGTCATTTACATCATGATCAAAGCTGCAGCAAATTCACATTTGCATCATGATCAAAGATGAACTTCATATCAGAAATAACGCCCTACATTGACCATTGCCTAAAAACCCCATAGTCATATCCACCTCTGACCTCAGTCAAAGAGGTTCTCTCTAGGAGTAATTGCAAGTCTGAACCTGCTGCTAATATGAAGGGTTTACACTCAGCTCTTCAGTCCAAACCAGCTAATAATTGACCCAAAAAAAAATCGAGCTAATCATACCAGTTCATTTTAAATTAATTTAAATAGCCTAGATGGAAAATAAATAGATCAATATATAATGTGTCATGCTTGGTGGTGGGACCCTTGGAATTAGACTTTTAAGGAGTAGAGTGCAATTAATGAAACTTAGTTATTGCTCTGCAGTCTGCAATTCTGCCTCAAATAAATTCCAATGGATTTGGAGTAAAAGACTTGACTTGTAACAAATTCCAATAAATTCCAAATAAATTGCAAGTCTGGACAAAAATGGAGTAAAAGACTTGGCTTGTAATAAAATGAAGAGGTCGCAAAGAGACAGGCTCAGCTATAGAAAGCAATGTGACAGGCTTAGCTATTTACAAGGAAGTGTGTGTGTACATTCAAATGGTGCCCTTGTGACAGGCTCAGCTATAGAAAACACTGATACTACGTCCCATTGAAAGTTTAGATACATTTATACAATCAGTCAAATACCAAAACAAAACGGCATGGCTTCCTCTACATTGTCTGAATTAAAGACTGAAATTGAATCAAATCGAAGTGCATGAAATATATGCAATAAGATCCATTAATTGACGCGCTGAAATTGAATCAAATCAAAGTGCATAAAATATATGCAATAAGATCCATTAATTGAAGCATTGAATAAGAGGATGGTATCCTACTCAAAAAAGTAAACTAAAAAATTATGATTTTTTTAAAACATGAATTTTCAAAGCAATTTTTAAGATTTAAAAACTTGTTTTATATTGGACTTCAAAGCTATTTTTAAAATCTAAAAACTAATTAATTAATATTTTTAATTGAAAAAAGGAAAAGCGAAGAGGTTCTCTCTCTCTCTCTCTCTCTCTCTCTCTCTCTCTCTCTCTCTCTCTCTCTCTCTCTCTCATTTGGGACCAATGAAATTAGAGTTGTTTTCTCTACCGCAAGATCGAGCTTCTTGACGGCGACAATGTTTTGGGGAGACTAGGTGGTGTGAAACCAAGAGGTGCCGATAGGGGTGGGCATAAAAACCGTCGAACCGGAAAACCGAACCAAGCCGAATCGACAAAAAACCAAAAAAAAAAAAACCGGTTGACTAAAAGTCAACAAACCGTCATTGAACAGTTTCGATCTCATACCTTACCAAACCAGGCCAACCGAACAAGACTGGTTGTGTATTATTTTATGTTATTTTTTACAAAATTATTTAAATCCAATGCTATATTTTTAATCTCATAACTAATATTTTCCCAAAACCAACTTCAAAACATCTCTCTTTTCTAGGCACAATATCTCTCTTTGCATGAAATTGGATCATTTGTTCATTTTCAAGCCCTTTTTGGAATTTGTATAAAAAAATAATTTGAAAATAATATTAATAATCGGGTCCAAAACCGGAAACCAAAAACCGGACCGGAATTGATATCAAATTTTTTTCCACTAGGTTTTGGAGGTCGTGCTATGTCTGAGTTCAAAAGACAGTTTGTAGTCCTCGTTGTCTTGAGTGCAGTGGTGTGCTCTATTTCGCGAGATTTTGTCGTTTGACTAATGATCGAAGCCTTGCAAATTTTGGGACCGTTCGGTTCGTGTGGGCCCTACGGGTCCAACTGACCCGAAAGCCTCTCGAGACTCCCTGGAGGTTTAAGAACTTGTTAGAATGTTTGTGGGTTGGTTTGTAGTTGTTGGCTGAAGTCGATTGTGAAAGTGGAATTGTACAGTTACAATCGTACGATTTAATTTAAGCGGTATAGGTCCGCATGGATGGTTTGAGGACCCCGAAACAGAAGTTAGATTTGTTGAGCTATTTAGAAACTTTTGGAAGTAATGCATGTATAGTGTTTATGTGTCGATGGTTGTACAGGTTTTGTGAAGTGATCGTCGTTTGATTGTGCGATCAAGAATGATCCGATCTTTGGATCGGGCCCAAATTGTTACAGTATGATGTCCAGACTATTTAGAGTCCATTGGTGCGATCGGATTTGAAGTCTGAGGTTGTAGGCCCGAGACGGATTTTTGGAGTGTCGGTTGGACGGTGGGGCCCGCGTGACCCAAATGGTGACTTTTGGACAATGGTTGTCATTGGTCCTGTTTTGACGTCGATAGTGTGTATGTCATAGTTTTGGAGTGTTTTGGACGATAATTGATCACTTTGGACCCCCGGTTTTTCCAAATGGCATTTTCGTCATTTGTGAGCGGAATCTTAGATTTTGGATTCTAAGCAAGTTGCAAACTTTTCTTAGATTTTCGCGGAGCCATAGTTGCTCGTTGAGATTGTGGATTTTTGAGTTGATAAACACAGCTTAGACAAGAGGTGAGTTAAACCATTCTAATCATGAGTAAAATCACGAGTTATTATATATATATATATACATATATTATAATGTGGTTCCGATAATGTTAATGGCTATAATTAACATGTTGTTGTGATAAACTGTTTTCATTGATTTAAAGCACATGAACTTGTTCGTCAACGGTTCATGAGGTAAGTGAAACCTATTTTGTTTTTAATTAATAATTAATGGATATTTTGGTGTTGAGTTATAACATATATTGTGGATGTATGGTGGGAATTCATGCGTGAATGACCACATAAATATATATAATAAATATATATTGTTGTGATTGGTGTATTTGGCGATAAAATGATATTAATGTGAAACATCATTTTATATTGTTTTGGTGTTGATGGATTTAAGTGAGAATACCTTGAATTCCTTTTGAGTTTGTCAAGTGGACATTCTCGTGGCAAGTAATAAGGGATAAAATACCCTAGGGAGAAAGACCAAAGAACAGTTAGAGATCTAGTCTGGTGTCATCTAGTGCTCATGACTTGTGTGTGTATATGAGTGAACACTACTTATGTGTTGCAGTGTTATAGATTAGAGGTTCATAATATTCTCTCTTCTATCTGTCAAATAAGTGATGTGTGAAAATTACTTTTAAAATAAAAGAGTTTTGGTGTAGTCACAGGTGGTGACTTAAACAGTTCTTAACAAAATAAAAGAATTATGGTTGTGATGATATTGATAAATATGAGTACCATGGTTATACACGGATTGTGTGATGCTATGAAAGTGAATGTGATTGTATATTATGTGAAATTGACATATTTATACTATGGATGTGGTTTACTCATACGAGTTTTAGAAAGCTTACCGGGTTTATCTCTTTGTCCTTTGTATTGAAAAACTCTCACATCTCATTGTAGATGCTGTTGAGAAGCGTAGATGGAAACCAGTGAAATCTGCTCAAACTGGGCCTGCAGTATCCCATTTGTTTTTTGCTGATGACTTGATCCTTTTTGCCGAAGCGAGCACACAACAGGCTAGAGTTATGAAAAAATGCCTTGAGATTTTTTGTAAAGCCTCGGGCCAAATTGTCAATTTTGAGAAATCAGCTATCTACTGTTCCCCGAATACTAATAAGGAGTTAGCGGCTGAAATCAGTTATATTTCTGGCTCACCTCTCACAAATAACTTAGGTAAGTACTTGGGAATGCCTCTGTTACACACCCGGGTGAATAAGACCACCTACATCAAGCTTGTGGAAAAAGTGCACACTAACACTGGCGGACCTGTGTAGGCGCAGGGAGGTCTGCACCTCCCCTCAACAGAGAAAGCTATGGAGGTGGTGGAGATTTGCCCCTCCGCACAGTCTGTGATGTGCCCTCCACCTGTTTGACAAAATGCCTCACTCAGACTGAGTGAAGATGAACTTTTGTTTTTCTGCGTAGAAATGTTGTTTTTTTATTATAAATGAAATGGGGGGGTTAACCCCAAAGAACAACTAAACTTTATTAAAGGGGATCTGATGGCCATGAGAGACTCCTAGCAAGTCATCAACCTGCACACCACTAACCCAAAGAGGGGTATTTTCAAAGAAGGAAATGCTCAGATCCGAATGTAGCTTCATCTTGCAAGACAGTCGGCAAGATAGTTATTCTCTATGTATATATGATGAATCGATACCTCTCAAAGCGCCTTAAAAGAGTACAGCGGTTATGCAACAAACCAGCAAGGGGATGAAAACGATATGCAACGGTTTGCTGGATAAGTTGGACACCAAGAGTCGAGTCCATTTCAATGGTGATTCTACTTGTGACTTTATCCAAAGCCATTTTAAGTCCAAAGTAAATTTTGTTATTGTTTTCATTCCTGGTCAAAACAAGGTTCATTTTGGACCAGGAAGAAAAGAAACCTCCAATATTCATTGGTCCTTAGCGTACAGGGTATAAAAATTCATATTAACAAAAAAAAAAAAAAAAAAAAAGGAAACCTAACCACCTAATCTCCTAACCTAAGCTACTGCGTGGTTTTAAAAAAAACAACTTTAATCCTTAGCGTACATGAAAAAAAGAGAGAAGAAACCTAACCTAACCTAGTGCAATATAAGATCATTGATCCCATCACCTATAATCCAACACCAAGTCTATATAAAATCTGAATTGTATTAATTATATCCATCAAGTCTTGGTCAAGAAAAAAAATATTGTATCGATCAAGTTTTCAAAGTAAGTTAGGATGTAATTCATTGTTAAACTAGAGCAAACTCGAGCATGAAGAGATTGTGTTGCGCATGACTTGATGTGATCAATTATGATTAGTTAAATTAATTTATAATTTGATATACATTTTGATGATTAATTGATGTTTATTTTAGTTAAATTAATTGATATTGATTTTGGTTAGTATGAGAGTCTGCCGGTGATATTGAAGATATTGACTAGTTGATATTTATTTTGATTAATATTGCACCTCCCCCGAAAAAATCCTGGATCCGCCACTGCACACTAAGCTTGCATCCTGGAAGAGTAAGGTACTCTCTGATGCAGGCAGAGCAACTCTGATCCAATCTGTTACCTCTGCTATACCTATTTATGCTATGCAAACTATTAAATTGCCTATGAGCATTTGTGGGGATCTTGATAGATTAAATCGCAATTTTTTTTGGGGAGGCAGTGACAAGAAACAGAAAATTCATCTTTGTCAGTGGGATATAGTGAGTAGACCTAAAAGTCAGGGTGGTCTAGGCTTCAAGAAAACTCATCACATGAATTAAGCTCTTCTAGCTAAAAGTGCCTGGAGATTATTGAGGAAGAAGGAAGGATTGTGGTCTCAGATTTTTGAGAAAAAATACCTAAAGGGTCATTCTTTTTGTGAACCTGATATGGTCCATAAGCAAAACTGCTCTCCTACGTGGAAGGGGATTTTATTTGGTGCTCAAATTCTTGATAAAGGGTTGATCTGGAGGCTTGGAAAAGGAGATCAGGTCAACTTTTGGAAAGATAAATGGTTAAGCGATGTAGCTATTATTCACCATGTGGATGTTACTCCTGATCGTGACTTGAATGTTGTTGTCTCGGATTTTTTTACTGATGGCTCGTGGGATGTAGAAAAACTGAAAAGTGTGCTTCCCGAGGAATGGGTCCAAAAATTATAAGTTGTCCGGTGATTTCGGGGACGCTTAGAGGATCGCCAAATCGGCAACCTACCTCTAATGGGTTGTTCTCTGTCAAGTCGGCCTATAACTTACTTTTCAAGGGGACTGATTGGTTATATCCTTGGTGGAAAGTGCTTTGGAAACTTAGAATCCCTCCCAAGATTCAAATTTTATTCTCGGTTGGTTTTTCAGAAAAATTTTTGTCTAATGAACAACGTACTCGCAGGCATTTAACCGCAAATCCAGTGTAACATCTGTGAGTGGCCTCTTGAGTCTACCATGCATATCCTACGAGACTGTCCTAGAGCAAGAAGAGTGTGGAATTTATTTCGTGATAATAATCAAGACTCTTCCTTCTACCAAGCTAAGTTACACCCTTGGCTTTTAAACAACTTTGTGTTCTAAGGTACAGTTCTCTCAAATCCCTTGGAGAATTTTATTTGTTTTCATCTGCTGCACATATGGAAATGGAGGAATGATTATATCTTTAAAAATGAAGCACCGTTACCTTATAATACTCGAGACATAATTTTGTCTCGATGCTAAGGAATGGATTAAAGCTCGCTACCATTCATAATGATTCGAGTAAGGTGCATGTCATGTCGGCTTGGAATCCTCCTAAGGTGGGGGTGGTTAAACTAAATGTGGACGGATCCCGTAAAGAAGGCAATGGAGCTATTGGTGCTGGAGGAGTCCTTAGAGACCGTCTAGGACACCGGTTTGGTGGTTTTTCTTTGTGAACCTGGGGAAAGGAAAAATTCTTGAAGGCCGAGTTGTGGGGCCTGTTTTTGGTTTAAATCTTGCTGTGGAAAAACATGTTGATGATGTTGTTATTGAAATGGACTCAGCTATTCTTTGTGAAACTAATACAGAGTCTTTGAGGTGGAAAATTATCATCCTATCACGCTGGTTAGTAAGAATCGCAAGAGAATCATGAACCAATTTAGAAGGGTTGAAATTCAACACATTTATAGACAGAGGAATTACATTGCAGATGGTTTAGCTACTTGGAGTCACAACCTTGACCTGGGATATTGGTACTTTGATGAAACTCCTGTTTGGCTTGGCAACCTACTGATTGATGATATGCTTGGAGCTGCTAAGGCTCGTTTGATTAATGTAGTGTAGTATGTGTGTTTTCCCCTTTGGGGTTCTTTAACCCCTTTTCTCATCAAAAAAAAATTTCTGGTTTGACTCTCGTGAGCCGTTCCCCCCGCCCAAATCAATCTCTGGCATCTTTTCTCTAGAATCACGTGCAGCAATTTTATTTGTACAGCGTAGCTTAGAAAAGCACGTGACCGATTAAATGTTTGACGTTGTAATAGTAAGGCTGATCAACGGTGTAGGACGTCGGATAAGGTTAGGCTGAGATTGCCTACACGTGACGTAGTCAGCACCCATTCAGTATGCACACGTGTTAGCCACTAAGTGGCTGAAGATGACTTGGTTGGAAATAAGCTGGTTCTTCTACAGAGTGTCAACCTCTTGCATCTCATGACTCATCCAACACATAAAGAGCCGTTAAACTTCGAATTTCCCATGTTTATGTTGGTTTGTCAACCATGGAAGTTGCAATTCTCACGCTGCCATGTTTTTTCTTTCAAAACTTTGAACTTTGAGCAAATTTCCATGTCCCTTTTATCTCCTTTTTTCGGTAATTTTTTTTTTTGGGTTTTTCGGTTTGAAGGTTTATAGTTGTAATAATAATGGTTACAGTCCAATATTCACGATGAAAGTTTGATGCTTTATTTCTCATTTTTCTGGCAAGAACATTGAGACTTCAAGTAACTAATGTTAAACTAGAAAGCTTGACAATAAGTTAATGGTTAAATTAAGAAGGCCTACTTCTCATAAAACAAATTGTTAAGTAATATAATAGTGTCATATTATTTTTGTGAGAATATTTTTGGATCACATGCGATGTGACAAGGGCACTAGTTGACATAAAAATTGACGCTAATCATTTTTTGTTTATAAACAATTTGTCGCCATTAACATAATAAGGTTAAGTCGATGACTAATAAACTAAAAAGAAAATCCTTCCCGAAACAATAAATAAATTTGCAACAACTTTATATTATATATTGCATGCTTTTGGGAATGTGGGAAACTTGCTAGCAAAAACTTAGCCCTTTTTTTTTGTTACCAAAAAAAAAAATCTTGGCTTTTCTATGAATACCATTTACAGAAGATTTTATCTGACTTTCGTAAACGTCATATATTCTTGTATGTGGCAAACAATGGAAAATAAAAACAAAATTAATTACAAAAATGGAAAGAAAAAGAAAGAAAAAAAAAAAGCTAAATATTGGGAGGAGGTGGAGGGTATATGCTTGTACCATATAAAAGCATCAATGTCTCCAAAACCAAATAAAACATCTCTTTTTAGTTTCTACACACACCACTCATCAATCATCGAAACAACACCCAACAAACCAAAACCACATCCCCCAAACTCATCAAAAAGCCCAATCAATCAACCCAAAAAAAAAAAACCAATCAAACAAGAACACAAAAACCCAAATTCACCTGAGAAATCGAGAGAGAGAGAGAGAGGGCCGTCCCTTCCCGGAGGAATGGCAGACCGCACCACCGAAAGCGGCGTCGCTTCCAGCACCACCACCCCGACCAACAAATCCAAAAACAGCCCAGCCCTGCTTCTCGGTCGCTTCGAAATCGGAAAATTGCTTGGCCATGGCACCTTCGCCAAAGTCTACCATGCCAAGAACATCAAAACCAACGAGAGCGTAGCCATCAAAGTCATCGACAAGGAGAAGATCCTCAAGGGTGGCCTAATCGCTCACATCAAACGAGAGATCTCGATTCTCAGGCGCGTTCGGCACCCGAACATCGTGCAGCTCTTCGAGGTCATGGCCACCAAGGCCAAGATCTACTTCGTCATGGAGTACGTTCGCGGCGGCGAGCTCTTCAACAAGGTCGCCAAGGGCCGCCTGAAAGAAGAAGTTGCTAGAAAGTACTTTCAGCAGTTAATCTCAGCCGTCGGATTTTGTCACGCTCGCGGCGTTTACCATCGTGATTTGAAGCCGGAGAACCTCCTCCTCGACGAGAATGGCGATCTCAAGGTCTCTGATTTTGGGCTAAGCGCAGTTTCTGATGAGATTAGACAAGATGGTCTATTTCACACGTTCTGTGGCACGCCGGCTTATGTGGCGCCTGAGGTTTTGGGTCGAAAGGGCTACGATGCTGCAAAGGTCGATATTTGGTCTTGTGGGGTTGTGTTGTTTGTCCTCATGGCTGGGTATTTGCCTTTCCATGACCAAAATGTTATGGCTATGTACAAGAAGATCTACAAAGGCGACTTTCGGTGTCCCAGATGGTTCAGTGCTGAGCTTGTTAGGTTGTTAACTCGTCTGCTTGATACAAATCCTGATACTCGGATTACAATCGCCGAGGTCATGGAGAATCGGTGGTTTAAAAAGGGGTTTAAGCATATCAAGTTTTACTTTGATCATGATGACAGGCTTTGCAATGTTGAAGACGACGATGAGGAGGACAGATTTAGTGATGTGAGCTCGCTTTCTGATCAATCTTGTATGTCAGAATCGGAGGCTGAATTTGAGACCAGAAGAAAGCTTACATCTTTGCCTAGACCAGCCAGTTTGAATGCATTTGATATAATTTCGTTTTCGGCCGGGTTTGATTTATCTGGGTTGTTTGAGGAGCGCGGTGAGGAGGCGAGATTTGTGTCGGGTGCCCCTGTTTCGACGATCATATCGAAGTTGGAGGAGATTGCTAAAGTTGTGAGCTTTTCAGTGAGGAAGAAGGATTGCAGAGTGAACTTGGAGGGGTCTAGGGAAGGAGTGAAGGGCCCATTAACGATTGCCGCTGAGATATTCGAATTGACACCGTCGCTGGTGGTTTTGGAGGTTAAGAAGAAAGCAGGGGACAAAGCAGAGTATGACCAGTTTTGTAACACAGAGTTGAGACCTGGGTTGGAGAATTTGATGATTGAGGAAAGTGCTGCTTCTAATACTGTTCCTCCTTCATATCTACCGTCAGATACTGAATAGAGAAGAACAGAAGGGAATTGGGTATGCTTTAATCTCTCTTTGTTTCTTTGTTTTTCTTTTCCCCTGATTTGCTAAGGCTTCTGTAAAGGTTCCTCTTTTATTGATTTTTCTTAGTTTCTTGGGTTGTTTGATTTTGGGAATTAGGTGGAGCTCTAGATACTGCTCTGTACTGTCTATTCTGTTCTTGTATCGAGAAAGCTATAGATTAACAGAGAATGGAATACACATTTCTACTTATCTTGGATTGATGGTGGTGTGTGAATCTATAAGTGTATATGCTTGCATTATAATTTTTTATGCGAGAGAAGGTGGAATGATACTTATTTTCACTCTAAAGTTCCTTTGCTCCATAATAACATAAATGCAGTCGATTATGATGACATTTGGGGAAGTAAATGTGAAAGAGTTCAGCAAATCTTTACGCTCTGCCTCGCATTTGTTATTCTGAGTATATACACTATTTATGCTTTTAATGAGTAAATGCTAAAGAGGATGCAAATTTTAGTTAACAAATGTCTGCTTACTGGTGAGCAGAGGTGTTTTTCCCAGACCTTCCCATATATAGGTACCTAGTTAGCTTACCACTTAGTTTAGTAACATTTTGTTGGATTTTCCAATTCCCGCTTTTCTGAATTTGGGATTTTTAGGTGAAACTTTTACTAATTAGGTAAAACGGTGGGAATGGGAAGGATGTTAGGAATTGTAGGAAAATGTTGGATGGATACATGTAAGTATGTCAGGAAATTGTTGGAAAATCTGATAGGTATCATCCATGAAAACATTTCACATCATATTTTAGTGTCTGTCCGTTAGCTGCATATTTCCAAATCCATGCCAGGATATGATTTGCTTCCAAATTCAGTATATCTTTGGACATGAAGCAATGGACTACCTTTTGCATTTTTATGGACCATCAAAAGGGGTTTTTCTTTGGTTGGAATGGGTGGAGGAGAGCTATTGAGGACATCGGATATATGAAGAGGACAGATACAGATTCTGATTGATGATGTCATATGAATTTTATACTTGAATGAAGGAAGCCAAAGGCAACAAAAAAATGGAAATTTTTTTATTGACTAAACGACAGGGTGCTCCATTGTTGGTGCACCTGCCATTAGCGCCCACCTTTCTACCAATTTCTTAATTCTGCCACTTTTAACTCGTTTGTTTGTTTGTGATGGCAACTGCCATGTACGTCGATAAATAACTTCTTGTCAGTATTCTCGTTTGGCCGAGTTCTAGGGCATTTTTTTTTCACGGTGCTGAATGAAGGTCCCATTTCTGTCATAGAAGTCGTATTGCCAAAAATATATGTCGCAGACACAAGAAGATTTGCAATCTTTGACAAAAGATTTGGCTCCTTTTGTTTGTCGTTTACAAATATACAGGATATCAAATGCATGGACATATATTTACCCCTGTTCAAATGTTGTTTTATTTTTGAAGAGCTATCAAAAAACATAAAAACTTATAACACGTGAAAAAGTTATTTCACGTTATTTTACGTGTCATTGCGTTATTGACAGCCATTGCATGAAATTGTTTCTCCAACCAAAGCCCTTGCTCTGTAATTTACAAAGAGAATACTATTTTCCAATTAAAAACCAAGTCTGCCAATAATTTGGTTCAAATAAACAATCTGAAAGCATTTGCATGCCAAAAAGGAAAACATTTATCGACATAAGATTGGACAAACAGAACAGAAAAAGCTGGAAGTCTATAGAATCTAATTGCCAAAACGATTCGTTAATTAGTTGACTGGATCTAATTGCGCACGCGAATCTACTAAGAATGGCAATGACTGACTGGTGCAGTTTTCCACTTCCGTGACAAAAACAAAAGGCCAATTCCACATGCAAGACGTGTAAAAAAATCGAAGGGTCATCGTTGAAAAGAACCAGAGGAGAGGAGAGGAGTCATTAGGGTGATGATCATTAGGTGAAGTATAGAAAATTAGAAATGAAGTCGGTATCCTTGACTTTATGATCAATTGATGATCTGTGTGGTTGGCTTTACAGATGTTCTTCTGAAGGCTACGTTTTTGCCACCGCGATGGCCATCCAACAATAATTCAGGACATGACTGGTAGGTTTTCCCACTGTCTTGGTCGATTCTTAGCTGTTCTCTCTCTACCTTCTTCCATTTTGCAACTTATAATCCATTTTCCTTTTTGGGTTTGTTCAGGCTTGGATGTGGAACATCATTTTCCATGTTTTGTTTGTGGACCAATTGAGGGAAATCTAATATAAGACATGTCGATGGATAAGAAAAGAGTTAGCATAGATCACTAGTTTGAAAATCACTGGAGGGCTTTCAGGTTTTTCTGATAGCAGTTGTTGCTTATATTCTGTATATAAATAAAGGAAAAAACAAGTTATAAAAGTCATTGGGATTGGATTGGATTGGACTTTTAGTGGGCTAATCTTTTCTTAAATGCAGCCAATCTTTTGTTAAACACTTTTCGCCACGTTATAGGGCAGCAAATCACACCAATTAATATTAAAACGAATTAGTGTCCTCTTTCTGTGATGACAACAATTCTTTTTTACTTGTGATAAAGGGAAAAGATGCCAAGATCTGTCTACTACCGTATGATGCATGCCGTGAGTAATGGAAACGACTTTGATTTGATGGAACTGAGCCTTGATTGTGAAACCTAATCAAACACTTCTTGACAATGGCCCTGGTGACCCCAAACCAGCGCAGAGTTACATGGAAAGAAGGAGACTTTCAATGAATGGATCACATGAAAATATGATAGTGGACCAAATGAATTACAAATCAGCTATGACCATGTTTTGATCTGTACATGTTTACAGATGTGCTCTGTGATTGCCTTTACTTTGCTCATGTTTTAGGAAGGTCATGACCCATCTGCATCGTACGTGCACCGAATAATTTAGTCATTTCATGCCTTAATGATTCCCAATTCTAATTCCATTTAAGCTACAATGCTTGCGGATGAAGATTTTGCTTTCCCTGATTGGATATGATAGTACTTATTATGTGGTTGCTCATTTCCATTATGCACATTCTGGTGCTTGGAGCTGTCTTGCTTTATTTGCAGGATTAGGTGTGTGTGAGACAAAAACGATGATGGATAGCTAGATTCATAAGCAAATGATACCTTTGTTTCTTCACTTCAGAGTGTTACTGTGAATTCAAAGGAAAAGAAAAGAAGGAAAAGGAAAAACAGATTAGTCTATAGCTTTCCCTTTAAATATGCCATTGAATATCCTAAATTTGCCCTTTTGGGGGCTACCAGTTTAAACTATTGGTCTATCTGCCTTTGATCATTCTGGCTACCACATTTTGCAGCATCTCGTTTACAGAATTTTTAGCCATCCTGTACCGCACTCTTTCTTGAAGTTGTCCACCAGACTAACAATACCCCTCTCTACACTTAGATCTCAAATTCAAAAGAACAACATACAGAGTGGATAAACAAATAAAAGACCTGAAAGCATAAGAAAATAAAGATGAAAATGCACGGAAGACACCTTTTAGCATTAAGTTTTAGATAGAAAACATGCACTTCCTATCTAAGAAACAATTTCTGGTGCTACTGGCTGTTGCTCATGCTTTTGCTCACTTCCTTGCCAAGTCCATACTATGTCCTGAAGAGAGGGCTTTAAGTCATGGTCACAGAACTCCATGTATTCCAATGTGTCCCCAGCCGTTTTCTTCATCTCCACAACATAAAATGAAGGCGTGACCTCGAAAATCTCAGCATCAATACCAAGCTGCCCTTTCCTTCCTTCCTTGCTGCCCTGCAATTTCAGGGTCCCGTCTTTCTTCATGCATTTGAATCTCTCGGTCTGTGCTATCGCTTCGAATTTTGAGACAATTGTTGCGGCTGGTTTTGTGCTGGTGAATCTTGCCTGCTGTCTGTGCTGCATGTCATTCTCAAACAAACCGGATAGATCAAAACCTGGCGATAGAGAGATGATGTCAAAGGCATTGAAACAAGTTGGCCTCATGGGGCTTGTTCCTGTTGTGCTCGTTTTCTTGTGGGAACTGCCTTCTGCAGACTCATCTGTTGTTGTTGACGCAAAAGCTGCCTGGACATCACGCAGGATGGAAGCGTTGGGATCAGGAGGGGGCAAAGGTGCTTCAACAAGTTTAAACCCCTTCTTGAACCAACTGTTCTCCATGATCTTGTCCACGCTTATTCTTGTGCTTGGATTAGGATCAAGAATCCTCGAAAGAAGCTTGCGAACCTCTGGAGGAAACCATTGTGGACTTTTGAAATCTCCTTTACTAATTTTCCTGTACATTTCCATGAGATTGGTATCATGGAAAGGCAGAAAACCAGCCAACAGAACATACAGGACAACCCCACAAGACCATGTATCAGCCTTGGCACCATCATAACCTTTCTTGTTTATCACCTCTGGTGCTACATATGCAGGAGTTCCACATGTTGTGTGGAGCAGGCCATCTTGTCCCCTTGACTCCCATAATGCGCTCAATCCGAAATCCGAAACTTTGAGGTTACCATTCTCATCAACCAAGAGATTCTCTGGCTTGATATCGCGGTGGTAGACGCCTCTGCTATGGCAGTAATCAACAGCCCCAACCAACTGCTGAAAGTATTTTCGGGCCACGTCTTCCTTGAGCTTCCCCTTGGCAACCTTGTTGAAAAGCTCCCCACCTCTCACATACTCCATGGCAAAATAAATCTTGGTCTTGCTGGCCATGACTTCAAAGAGCTGAACAACATTGGGGTGCCTCACAAGGCGCATCACAGAGATTTCTCTCTTGATTTGATCAATCAATCCCACCTGTTGCACCTTCTCCTTGTCAATGACCTTAATCGCGACACTCTGGCCAGACCTCAGGTTTCGGGCATGGTAAACCTTGGCGAAGGTCCCTTGTCCAAGCAATCTTCCCAGCTCGTACTTATGCATCAATATGTTTCCCTTCTTTTTCTCCATTTTTGCTTTTATGGATTTTTCAGAAAACCCTGCCGCAAGTTTCACCACACAAACAGCTGATTGCAGTAATTTATATACACATGCTCATATCCAACTAAAATTATGTTGTGAAGTGGATGAAAGCAAGGACCGGAGACACAAGGAATTTCAACTCATGCATGCCCAAAGGCAGGATGAGGAAAATCCCTTGTGAAATGCAATCACAGCACAAGGAACTCAAACCATGCCAAAAGGCTGCATGCTGCAGACAACCCTTGCGCAAGGACAGAATGCTCGGCCAACATCCTTGTTCCTGCTCCCAACAACCACGTCTCTTAATAGACTCTAATTCCAATTCAGCTGTTTGTACAAAAATAGTAAAGAAAAGTTTGGTTGCTCTCTCTGCCTTGTAATCCAGGACTGGACCTCATTTAAGCTCCTATGTATAGTAATAGACAGTTGAAGAAATTACTATACTAAGAAAATGAGATTAAGGATAATCATTCCCACTCTTCGTTTAATCAAATCGTTTACGATTGGATACGAGCACTCGCTTTGCAACCTCTAAAATACAATATGCCCAACTGAAACGTTGTGTGACTCACATTAAAATGTACTCATGGTATGGTGGAGCTTAAACTCCACCAAAATAAAACATCATTGTTAGGAAGGAGGATGGCTCTATTTTGTTCAGAAACAGATTGACAAAAGCATGCTCAATCAGGTTGTGGATGTACACAACATTGGACCACAACAATGCTTCCTCATGAACTCATGCCAAGAAGGATATCCACGTGGGTGCCATGTGGGAATCTTGTGTGTGTCCCACATCGTCTAGTATTGGCCACGAATCTGTTATTGTGGAAGAAGAAGAAGGGAGAGCCTATGCGCCTGATGGTGGTGGATTGTAAAAGTTGGTCCATTCATAGAGTGGCGCCAAATGAAGTGGAGTCCACAATCTAATCCTCAAGTCAATAGGGTTTGTTTCCCGCCAAAGACTCAATTTGTGGATGGCATCGGTTCGCATTTTTTTACAAGTTCTAGAATTTAAACACAATTCAATAATTTAAAATGTAGAAGGTATTTTATTTTATTATTACATGCAAAGTCACTAAAAATTAATACCCAAAAATCCATACCAAAATTAATCTTCCAGATTTTCCCTCCCATGCTTATGCTTTTGGTCTCTCTTCCTGCCCCACTTATGCACACACAAGTGAAGCTTCTTACTTGCCACCAGAAAATCAACAGCCTGAAGAGGTGTCAATATGTTCACTAGCTCCTTGAGAATGCTTAGCCTCAACTGATCTGCCTCCTCCAAAATTCTCACCATGGCTTGGCCTTGCTCACCCAGAGCCTCCTCCACTTCTCTGTTCATCTCCCCAAGCTGACTCAAACCCTTTGCAATTATTGCAATTGGCTGGTCTGCTATGTCCTCTTGCAGAGCTGCCAGCTCCACTGTCAACCTCTCCTCCTCTCTAATGGTCTTGCTCTGCAAACTGTTGATCGTCACAAGCTGCGCCGCTGCACGCAAGTCAGAACCTCACCAAGGCTGCTTTCTCTTGCGCCTTGGAGGAACTCAGAGAGCATTGACCCCATCTTTGACCCGCCAAGCACATAAACGAGCCTGAAAAACAAAGAGGGTCTGCAGCCAGCGATCCAAAGCAGAGAGTTTTCCCATGAAGTGCACCAAGTGGGAGCAAAGAAAGCAGAGACGTCTCTGCGGGCAAGTTGGGTTCTCTTGTTTATGTAATCTTGGAAATGACAGATGCCTTTCTCTGCTAAATGTTTTAAATGGTCTTTGTTTTGAGGGTCTAGTTTCAGAGCTTGGAGGAGCTCTGAGAGGTCTTGTTCTTGAAACTCCATCCATTCTTTGAAGCAACATTTGGATTGCTCTCTGTCTCCACTTGCCATTTGATATGCTGAGTTGAAATGGTAAGCACAAAGCCCTAACAACATGCTAATTACTTAACAAGAAGGCTAGGAATTGAAGCGGTGTAAAATATTTGTTTATTTGGAGGACACGTAGAAGGTGATGACAAATCTCACCACCTGCTTTTTTTTTTTTGGTGTCAGCTTTGCCCTGATCAGCTCACGTGACCCAGCTGAAGAAAAGGAGGGTGGAGGAGGGGGCAGGTCCTAGTTCATAATTCAGAACCTAAACCTATCAAGTTTGGTATCTGTGTTCTTTGTTGGAACTGTTAATTTGGGCATCACATGTTTTCTGCAGAATTTTTTCTGCCCAAGTGTCCAAGTTTGTCCTTAACTAGTGGATCATTCTGCAGTAAACATGTTGGTTTAAAACTTAAATTATGCTAAGTTATCCAAAGGGCAATATAATCCAACTCATTAGAAACTAAAAGTAGCAACTCTCTCTAAAACCTCTGTTTTACAAAACAGAGCTTTAACAGTGTTTGTCTTTCCTCTCCAACAACAGCAGCATCCTGTTTGCAATATTATGTTTTTCACTTACCAAAATATGATTATACAATTAATTCCACTACTGTTAAGTCCACATGTGAGATGTAATACTTGTTTGAAATTCTGTGCATAGTTTGTGAAAACCAGATTATTGAAGAACTAAATCATTTGTGAATATAATTCATCCTCATATTTGGTTTCACACAAACTTGTGTCTACACTATTCATGTGATATTGCACTATGGTGTATATATATATACTTCAATTCCAAAGAAATCTAAGTGGGCATTGGAATGGAGCCTCAACTCATGACAGCAGAGTCAACCAGAGAGGGCATATGTCAGAGCAGAAAAACTTGTGTGAAACGGAGTATTGTTTTGTTATTTTCAACCAATCACAATATGTTAAATATGTTAAGTGGAAAAGTTATCATGAATGACATATCGTGATTGACCGGAATAGCAAAATAGTGTTATCCGCTTCCACACAAGTATTTCTCATGTCAGAGGGACCTGTCAACTATATTTGAACACAGGCTTAGCCATGCTCCACGTTGAACCCAAATTCATTCCCAAGCTGACACGTTTTCACAACACAAACTAAAGCACCAGGTGGTAGCTTTGCATGTCTCTTGAGCACACCTAAAAAAAGGCAGAGACTCATATCCTTCCTCTGCTCCTTCCTCTTTTCATCCGCAAAGCGTCAAATAGCACTTATAAACCCACTAGTGGCTGATTGCTGCGCGTAGCTCATGCACCAGCCACGCACGTCCCAACCTCACCACCACAGCATCACCGTGGCCCCCCCTCCTCTCTCCATCTGGTCACCCCACTCACCTTCTTGTTCATATATATATCACCAACACCAACCCCAACCGAACCCCAACTCTCCAAGACCCTCACTTTGGCATTTTCACAAACACCTCTTGTGTCCTCGTCAATTCTGTCTCTCTAATTTGAGCAGATTAATGAGAACCCAGGTTGAAGAGACGTTCTCTGAGTTTTTTGAGAAGTGGGTTTGTCAGCTTGAGCAGCTCCAGCAACAACTTCTCAAGTTGTCTGAGGAGACACTGCAGAATGAGGCAGAGCTACAAGCTTTGGTATCAAAAGTCACGAACCTGCACAAGCAATATTACACTGTGAAATGGGCTGCTGCTCGTGAAGATGTCCTGGCCTTCTTTTGCCCTGTTTGGTCGAGCCCTTTAGAGAATGCTTATAATTGGGTGACTGGTTGGAAGCCTTCAATGCTGTTTCAGCTTATTAGTTCGCTGAAGAAGACGAGGCTGGTGAACATATCGGAGGAGCAGCTGAAGAAGATTGAGGAGCTGAGGCTGAAGATGAGGTATGAGGAGGAGAAGGTGGAGAGGGAAATGGAGAGGCAGCAGGTGGCCATGGCGGACCGGAGGATGGTCGAGTTGGCCCGGCTGGCAAGCCGGGTGAGGAACGGCGGCGAGGTGGTGGTGGTGGAGGTGGAAGGGTTGGTGGATGTGGCATTGAAGGTGATGTTGAGTGGGTTGGAGAGGGTAATGAAGGCTGCAGATTGTGTGAGGCTCAAGACATTGAAGGGTGTTTTGGATGTGCTGAGCCCATTGCAGTGTGTGGAGTTCTTGGCAGCTACTTGCATGATTCAGATTAGGCTAAGGCAATGGGGAAGGAAAATGTGACCAAAATGCTCTCCTACCTAAACCATTAGCTGGTTTTTTTATAGGAATTAGAACGTGTGGATCCTAATTTTACCTTGTTATGTGTTTTACAATTTTGAACAGGAAAATACATTATCCACATTAGGCTTGACCAAATTGAAATCATTTCTGGAAGAGAAAATGAAACTCATTGTTTGTTTGTTTGCAAGGTAACAATCAACAGCAGCTTTTGAGTTTGAACTAGTGCTCTGCATTAGCATATGGTAGATCAGTGAAACACATAACAAGAATCATGAATAATTGGAAACTGCAACAAGCTTCAACCTATGTATAATATGAAGGTTCACAAATTTATAATTAAACAGAGGCGCTGATGCAAGCGCCATGTTAGGTTTACATTCACACTTTGATCACAAAATACATATTTATATATATATATATATCTGGTATAAATTAAGTTAGGACACAAGAGCACTCCAGCAGTCAAAAGAATTGAAATTTGTTATGTAACAGAAAGAATGAGAATGGAATGAATCATAAGGACACATATAAAGAAAGGGCAAAAGGACAAAAAGGGATTTGAATACAAGCATGAAGTATTTGTATGGGAAGGACTTAGCTATGCTGGGGGAGGAGGAGCACAGTGTTAAAACTTTAAAAGCTACCTTTCAGCTTCTTGTTTTTTTGTTTTTTGTTTTATACAAAGAGAGAGACATGGACTTTGGCTTACAACAACACAGACACAGAGAAGAGAGTCAGAGGAGAGAGCTTTTAGGTTGCCTCTACAGACAAGATCTCAAGTTCAGCCCACCAGAGGGGAGATAGTCTGGGGACTGCTTGGTTGGGAGTGATGGGAATCACTTCCCTCAGTTTGGCAGTAATGTCCTTCATTGGTGGTCTCTGCCGAGGATCTTGTTGGATGCAATCTTTGACGACCTCACACAGGACATCGAGCTCGTCATTTTTGAAGGACTTGAGGGTTGGATCTACCATGTTGCTTCTATTCTCATTTAGATATGCAGAAGCCTGGCAAAATTGACAATGAGTTTCTGTTACAACTTAAAGCATACAAAAGAACATAATGCAGAATTACTTTATGTTCAATACTTACCCAGTACGAAAGGGACCCTACTTCTGAGTTTTGGAGCTTTCCAGAAATGATTTCAAGTAACAATAATCCGAAACTGTAGACATTTGTTTCTGGATCAGAGAGGGGTGGCAATTCAGAATGCTCCTTATCGTCATCACCGGAATTCTTATGTTTTCCGCCTGTTGTTTCTGACCAGAAACAGATCTCTGCAATCTGTGTGGGAGAGAGTGAGAGAGAGTTATTGTTATAAGGGTAAAGTACTAAAATTTCGAATTGAACAAAGGCAGTAGGTAGGGTGTACGAACCTTAGCAGCATAATCATCCGTTAAAAAGATAGAAGATGAATTCAGGTTAGGATGTGCCACAGGTGGATTTATCTCCTGGTGCATATATTGAAGACAATAAGCTGTTCCCATAATGATCCTAACCCTTGCATTCCAATCAAGGTGTTCCATTTCTTCAACTGGTAAAAAAAAAAACCATATAATTAATAAATGCTATACCCTCTAAATTTCAGGCAGCTAGTAATTTACTAAGGAAGCCTCCTCCAATTTGCAGTACAAAAGTAAGAACCTTACCATGCAGATGCTCAAAGAGATTTCCATTTGGAGCATACTCAAACACCATCATCCTCGTAAAAGGTTCATCCTCCTCACAGTAGCCAATGAGATTGACAAAGTTTTTATGATTCACGCGTGACAGTACGTCAATCTACAGCAGGTGGGAAATGGCATAAAATTATAAGAATTTAGAAGGAATTAATAATACATATATAATATATATCATACATTGCCTTAGTAACTGATATAACATACCTTTTTCCGGTATGCATTCTCGGCATGCTTGGACCACTCTTTCAAAGAAGACGTTGTTGTTGATGCAACAGCAATCTCAACTCCACTGGAGAGTGTTCCCTTGTACACAATACACCCATCAATTGTGTTAATAATATTGCTGAAATCTTCACAGGCGGTTTCCAGTTCTGATCGGTTCAACTTGGGAACTCCTGCAACTCATATAAAGAAATAATTCAGGTTTCATTTTTGCATATGGACCATCTTAATACAGGACGACTTCAAAGTCTACACAGAAGGATGTCAATATATATTGACAAGAATGGCATCAGTAGTTATTCAAAAGTCATGATTTTCAATAACCCCCGCATGTATTGCATGGCACTAGAACTCAAAGAATGCATTTAGGCCAGTACTGAAGATTTCTTTAGTAACCAAACAGCTAATATAACAAAACAGATAGTACAATTTAATTGTCTTTAGTCACTTAGATAACAGAACATCTGGTTTACTTCTCTTACATTGTTATGCAAAAACCAAACAAATATTTGGATCCAACCAAAAAAATTTTGTGCTTATAACCTTTTAATTTTCTCTTTTCTTCAGGGTTTATTGGTTAGTCTTTTGATGGACTCGATAATAGAACTTTTGTTTCCTATTACACAACAAAATTACCTGTTATAAATGCTTTCTGCAATTGCCCACTCAATCCAGTCTTCCAAGGACCTATGGTTTTAACTGCTTGGCTTCGACACATGAAGACCATGGCTATAAGAACAATGAGCAAGACAAGCACACTAAAAGCAATAATGATGTACTTCCATATATTTCCATTTGATTTTTGGGAAGATTGTCCACTAGATTTTGAATTCTCATGTGATGGAGGATCAAGAGATGGGGGCTGCGGCGCAGGTGCAGATGGAGGAGAATTTTTCTTTTTATCTTTTGGCACAGCTGGGAAAGAGCCACTACTTCGGGTAGTTGGTAGAGCAATGATCTGTCCAGACGGTACCGTACCAGTAACAGGTGCAGCTGGTAGGTTACTGGCTTGTGCAAGTAGCCTCCGTCGAGCAAAGACTATGTTTGACTCAAACAAACCTGCTTAATGCAAGGTGCAACGTCAATGTATTTCTCAGAAGAATAAATTTCAATACTACATGTGTTTACACCTTCTCACTTACTAGATAAATTATCACAGCAACTGTCCACAGGGCTATGCAGCGAGTCTTTTTTGTAACTGGACCTTGAAATAAGAGCAAACATTTCAACAAATTGAAACAAACCAAACATAACTTAGGATGCCATAAGAAGGAAGTTGGTTCCCTACCGTGGCAGTGACAAGTAGTTGAGATAGTGCTTAAAAGCTCCTTTAAGCAATACCACCAAGGACTCTCCACTATTCACATGTTTTAAATTGCTCTGCCAGATGCTGCCCAAGAAATGAATGGAAAAATTAGGAACAAGATAGATATGAGAATAATCTTACTTCTAAATTAACAGATAATACTCCAATACATATATAGAAGAATTACATTATCCAATCAGAAAAAGGTTCAGAAGGCAGTGCTGGTTAATTCCCAGATTAATGTTTCTACTTTTTAAAATTCTGTACACTTTGCTTTGGCCATAAACTCATTACTCAAGTCAAAACACATATTTGAATGTACTCATCTGATCACCGGAGTTATTTCATTTGGCAAGTGGTTACTCTGACATAAACATCCATGGAAACTCATTTGCATTTAAACTCCTTTAAATGATAGAACTCAAAGAGCTTTATTAAGTAGCTGTCCAAAACAAAATTACTCTACACATTCCTGGGTACACTTAATGATGCTACAGTTCAGTTAGATTAGATATTCCATGGTAAGCATCAACTGGAAATCAAAAAATTCAAAATAAAATGTAAGAAAAAACTCATCAACAATAGAATAGATTTCTTTTTGTCCACTAAATCATCCTAGAGAGACTCACGGGAGTGATTTGTGTGTGTAAGCAGTATTATACCAGTGTCCAAACTTTCTGTTTACACAGCCAAATCCTGTGTTTCCACTAGATGTAAGGTAATCGTCAAATTGCAATTCAGAGAGCAAGCTGAGACTCCTGAGCTCTAGAGGAATGCTGCCTTCAAATCTATTGTCACAAAGCAACCTGTGGTCCAAAAAAATTTAAGTCCAGGTACTTTGAAAAGTTATAGAATGAAATAGAGATGGAGCATGCAACAGCTAACTCACAAGCGTGTCAGTGACAGCATCCTGCCTATCTCAACTGGAATTGTCCCACTCAAGTTATTGTCCCTCAAATCCAGCAGCTCTAACCTTGTAAGCCCCCCAATCTCTTTAGGAATTTCACCAGATAAATGGTTCTTGTAGAACACACTGTTAATCAGAGGAAGCAATAACCAGAAGACTTCATAAGGTCACAGACTTGTTGTCTGTCATTTGTTCAAATTCGTAAAATATGTATTCACAATTCAACTCTTATATGTTTAGAGATTAAATTGAGTTCCATAATGTCAATAAAAAGATATACTATCGCCATAATAATTAGGCCAGATAAAGTAAGTATTAACTCAATTGCTTGCTAGATCATTATGAGTACGCTCTGGTCCATCTTAAAGTTTCTATCTATTTCTGCATGCCTGCTGATATTTTGAAATCCAACCCAACTCAGTTTTTCCCGAATCATATGGAAGTTATAGCCTGAACCCTTATTCTAATTTGGAATTGTGTAATTTCATTCTAAAGTACCAAGTGCTAGATGTTTGAAAAGAGACGAATTTAGGTGTCACAAACAGTTCACTAAACATCAAAATGTCAACATCGACCAAACCCAAAACTTTAGCCACAAAGACTCAGTGATGATGAGATTCCTTACAGAGATCTTAGGTGACTAAGTTTCCCAAGTTCAGGTGCCAATGTCCCTTCCAAAGAAAAATCCGTCAGATTCCTACAAGAAGCCAATTAAAAGTCATCAAAACATCAGACCATTTAGCTGCAGTGAACAATAAATAATAGATTGGTATCTTCTAAAATGACCCTTATCACCAAAAACAAAAAGGAATCTCTTGTAATCATCTAACACAAGAGGGGCTTACAGAATTTGCACTTTACTGTCCACACAATGAACACCATTCCACAGGCAAGGATCGCTATCGTTACGACTCCAATTTTCCAAAGCACCAAAAGGATCAAACTTTATATTGTCCCGGAATGACAACAAAGTCAATCCTGCATTTCCACACCAATTGCAAAAGAATGTTAAAACAAACCCAAAAATTATAATTTAAAAAAAAATCAAGAATCCCATCCAATATTCCAATGCAATTCATTCTATAAACTTTAGAAAGCAATGGCAAACAAGAATTACCTTCATCATTGACAGACCAACAACCCCGAAACCTCGAAACAATAGTCAAAACCAGGAGAGATAGCAAGCGGAACCCGAAAGGGTTCCATCTACCCCTCATTGCCAGATGAACCAAATGCAGCAGTGGTGGTGGTGGTAGTAACTATTTCCCTTGACAGCCACGAAGCTAAGCGAATTACTATACAAAATCGCCAGGTTTTTTGATACGAGCAACCCCCTTCCACTATGCTCAAAAACCCGAAACCAAATTTCAATTCTTTTTTCTTTTTTTCCCGCTTACAACAAACAAACAAACAAAACCCAAAACTGAAACAAAATTCTAACTAACAAAAACTAGGCTACAAAAAAACGCAAACCCACCACCGTATTATGGTCCCTCATGATTATGGTTTATATTTGGAGGCTACAACACCCTTCTGGTCAACGAAAGCAAAACCCCTGCTCTGCAAATTATCTTCTCAGACAGTTTTCTGGATGCAGCTGAAATTCAAGCAAAATGTACAAACATAAAGTTAGCAATGTAAATGAGACCAACCCAAATGACCCAACAGAGGACAAAAGCATTAAAATAATAAAATGCAGGGGAATGCCCTCAAGGGCAAGCAATCTATGAGAAAAGTTAAGCCCAAAAAGAATAAAGGGAAAAAAGAAAGTGAGTTAAATTACCATAAAGAAGGGGGCTTTTTTTATTGGTGCTGTCTTTTTTCACTTGTTGGAATTTCTGGGGTACAAGGGATAATCAATCAGGAAGTTGAAAAACCAGAAATGCAGTCAATGAAGCAATGAATTTCAATTGAAATGCGTGAAGAAAGTTCAAGGGTGGTGATAGGTGGGGGTGATTGAGACTCAAAACTTCAAAAGGCAGCAAAGAAAAAAACACCAAAATGATTATCGACCCAAAAAAAAACCTTGAAAGAATTAAATTTTAATCCCGTAATTTTTTTCTGTTACTGCCTTTTCAGGATGATCTCAGAGGACCCTCCCTTCGACCATCTTTTGGGTCTCTCTCAGACTCAAAGCTTTCTCTCTTCCTAATTTTCTCTTTCTTTCCCAGTTTTTCTTTTCCTCTCTCGCTCTCTAACCCCCACCAGCCACAGCCACCCTACAAGCTGTTTTTTCTGTTTTTTTAATTTTTTCCCCCTCTTTTTTTTTTTTTTGGTTTTCTAGTTTTTTGGGGGAGGTTTGGGCTTTGGGGTTGCCCGTGGGTCCCAATGAATGTTTTTCCTTAGTTTTTGGATGGTGTCTTTGTGTTTGGGTGGGGTCCACAAACACACACATGGGTGGATATGTTTGGTGGTTAATCTTGTTTTGTTAGTAAAGTGTTTGGCGGGAACTCAAGCTGTGAACCGGCGGCACGCAGAAGACAGAACAAACACTTCGTATGTTTCTCTGTGTGTGTGTGAGAGTGGAAGGGGAGAGGGGCATTTTGGGGATTTCGATAGATTGATTGGTGGTGAGGGCCCCCAGTTCCGGTGTACTCGGACGCGCTTCTCTTTTATTTTCTTTTAACAGTTGACCGGGCCCACCTTTACAGCGTGCTTGCCTCTCTGCCCTTCCTCCCATTTTAGTATTTAAGAAAAATAGATTACAATCCTTCACATATAGTTTCCACGGCCTCTCAACCTTAGCCACGTCGTTAGTTATTAGTTATTAGTGTGTAGGGTGGAAATGGGCCCACCACATCATGTTTCTAGAGATAAGATTTTAAAAAAACTTTGCTTTGCAAACTGTGGTTTACAAAGTACTCAATCTAAGAAGGTAGGTATCATGTCATATACTTGTAGCATTGCATTTATAGTACTACATTTGATTTTTTTATAAGAGTGAACATTTGACCTCAAATCGGACTATTTGTTTGTGTTTTTAGTGTTTGTATGGTGTATATATCTAAAATGCCTTCCTTCAAGTTAGAAGAAGTATATGCGGTCAAAAATCATTTTAATGTTGCTATTTTTTTTCGTTCATTAGAGAAGTTTAGAATCGTCATTTTAACATTAATGTTAAGTCTCAGTTTTTTAATCAGGGTTTTTTATTGGTAAGGTGTCACCGGCTGAGATTAGGTATGCACTGATCTTTGTATCTAAGTTCTAATCATTATTACTACGAGTAGTTGAAATTTAGGTCATCATGAGTCAAAATTTGTTCATTTGTTGGCCACCAAAACATGAAGAAAAAAAAAACAACCTCAAATCAACAAATATTGTTGATCATCTTCTATAGCTCCGCAGGAAGGTTTCTCATTCTATCAAGATTTTGGCTTAATTTTCAACACTAAACTTTCGGGCCAACTGCTATGCGACATGAGTTCGTATTGAAAAATGGTCGCACTAACAATAGTAATAAAGGGACAAAGAAAACAAAATTCACTAAAAAGTCCAAGCTGAACTATAAATCTCTATCTCGATCAAAAAAAAAAAAACTATAAATCTCTATATGTATCCTGTAGGGTTGACATCTGGCATTTTAATAACAAATTAAAACACTCAAAGAAGTACTTTGGGGTGCCTAAAGTCAAGTGGCAACTCTTTCATCTCAAAAGGGACATGATTAGTATTATAATGGTTAATTGCACATGTGATACGATTAGTTTCTAAGTGATAAAATATGTTTCTAGTTCTGTAATCATCATGAGTATAAAACCAAGAGATATGATGTGAGAAGATTATGTGTTGATTAGATAATTGAGCACAATTGCATTTGGGTTGGCTCTCCCACGACTCTATTAATAAGTGGGCTTAATGTCCAGTATGAAGTGAGCTGGATCATAATGACGAAAATGATGGGCGAATACATTCAGTTCTGCTGGGCTAAACATTTCATTAACTAATGATTAATGATCATGTGATAAGACAAAGCAAAGGATGTACGATGTAGGTAGGATTCAATGAACGCAATGAAGGTGTCTCGGCTTTTTTTCTTGACGCTGCCACATTTGGACTTGAGTTCATGTATCTCATTCCCATTTCCAATGCAATTCAACACATGGAGAGAACTATGCTGCCCGTGAATGTTTAGAGTACTCACCTCGTGGGTCAGTGCGTTTTTGTGAGATTCACAATGCATTAACAGTTGTGTACCTCTATGAGCAAAATTCACTGATGAACAGAATCTCAGTGTAACCCTGTATGCACTCTAATTTGTTTTAGTTCGAACTCTTATCGTAGAGTGTGAAACTAAAGTTTTCACTATGAATATCACATATGACGTGATGCTATCAACACGAAATCGATATAATTAATCACGTTGAATACATAACATATTTGACAAGAACATCTCACTTATCTGTTTCCCCAGAATCTCAAAAGCTTACACCTTTATATTTTGTCACACTGTTGGTCCGCCATACAGCCCACTCTCAGTTCTCAGGTGCTCTCCTATATCATCACTAATCTATATATGTGCCTCCCTTTCCTTTCTTTTTTCTTCGCCTCTTTCGCACACACTCGCTCTCTCTTTCTCTGCTACTTTCTGACATGGTTATTTGTATATTTATATTTATATGCGTCTGCTTTTCATCTGATTCTGAACAACCCTGCTCGTTAAAGAATCGATTTTGGGGCTCTGATGCTTCTGTAGCTCATCGATTCCATATGAGGCACTGATATTCACAGTATTGGGTTCTTTTCTCCTTAATGGATTGTTAATTTGCTTAATCTGAAATCTGGGATTAGCTAGTTTAATCTGACTCTGATGGTTTACTGAGTATACTGAGAAAAGTTTGGAAAATAAAGTCGTCTTCTTTATCAGTGGTTTACTTTATTGATCTGAATTTTCAGGACTCAGAAAATGCAATATAGAGTTTATGCTGAAATGGGCATTTGCAAACAAGCTTAATTTAGACGGGGATTGATTAAACTACCATGCATATATATTGCTGTCCTCTGGGTTCACGTAGAGCTGGATTTTGGAATTGCTGCACAGAAAGGAAGTTGCTTTTCAATGCTATCTTGTAGAAAAAGAAAAAAAATCAACCCGATTAGTTTTAGGAGTGGGATCTGATTCACATTTATACTGCATTCTCTGATTGGTCAAATTGGTTCGAAAACCCCCATTGCTCACACCATGCCTGTGGTTCAGAAGTTGTATAATGCTTGCAAGGTGTCCTTCTCTAATAATGGTCCAATATCAGAAGAAGACCTAGAGAAAGTTCGTGCTATCTTAGGTGGGAGGATTGCTATGTGTTTCTGTTTATTTTCTTGACCAATTTTTGATCATGGACTTAGATTTTAGCCTGTATAGGCTCTGTGCTTGCACATGATCCAAGTTCTTGGTCCTTAGTTTAACATACAACTATTGGTTTACTCTTTCATATGTGGCTCTTCCAGATGAATTGAAGGCTTCTAATGTGGGTCTCGAACAGGAAGCACAGTTGGCACGCGGATGGAAAAATTCTATTCATGGTAGCAATGGCAGAAAAGGGCGTAATGGCACTCATCAGTACCCACCCGCAATCAAATATCTGCACTTGCATGAATGCCATAGATTTTCGGTAAGCTACTGGATCGTGATCCTTCATTTGATTCTCGTAGATTGATTTGTGTGCTTTATTTTGGCTCATCTATAAATTTGGAAAATCTGAAAGCTGCCTTTATAGTATAAGCTTTGATATGTCTATTTCTCTCTTGCAGATAGGAATCTTTTGCATGCCACCTGGTTCTATCATACCGCTTCATAATCATCCTGGAATGACTGTTTTGAGCAAGCTTCTTTATGGTTCTTTGCTTGTGAGATCATACGATTGGCTTGATTTACCGGAGTGCTCTGATGTTTCCCAAGGTGCTCGTCTATCTACCTTTGAGTAGTTCAAGTTTGTGCAATCCTCTTATTTTGGTGATTGGAACATTATATCTGAAAGAAAGTACATGCTTGCTTTTGTTCAGCATTTCTTTTCATCAGCATACATCTCAGCCATGATGCCTGACTCTCATTTAAGAAATTATCAGTAAATGAACTCACTACTGATAGTTGTGCCCTGCTTCTTGGTTTGTTGGGTAAAATATAGATGAATTTGTTAAGACTCTACTATCTGCAATCATGAATGATTGTAGATAAACAATAGGACAAACCTAAAACGTACTTATAAATATGATGATCTTCATTCTTATAGAGTAGCTTCATATGGGTGTTCGTTTCGCTACTCTCTGGTAGCTTGGCATGGTCCTTTTGTGATTTGGATAGCTTGATCACTGTGTTTGTTTGAGCATATATGCTTGGTAGAATTTTTGTAGGTGTGAAGCATTTGGTTTGGAGATGAAGGCTTCATTCTCGTGAATGTTGTTGTCTTCAATGAATAAATTGCTCTTCAACATCTTTGGTTATGTTTTTGCAGACGTTATTTTTCGCTTTTTAATTTGAATTTCCTCATATACTTGTATGCAGGGCATCACCCCCTTGCTGCTTGTCAATAAACTTTTTGGCTTTTTATCTTAAAACGTCCTTGACCTGAGGTTCACAAAACTATTAGATTGCGTCATTCTTATATATATATTTTTTGTCATTTTTCGTCCTCAAGGTTGACATGCGTGCTCACAAATAGTCCTTCGGTCAAAAACTCTTTTAGTTTGTTGATGTGGTATATATGTGGAGCCCATATATCCAATAAGTAGCTTCTTTGCTATTTGAAGTTGCTGATTGTTAATGCCTTTAGGATTTTAACTGTGAATGATATCAGATAATCAATGCACTAATGATCTATAGTTAATTTATTAGATTGTCGAAAGTGTCGAAATTAATGGATTGTATACTTTTGCAGTATCATCTTACTGTCCACTTAGTGACTATGTATGTTTCGTATGCCCATGATTATCATCAAGAAATCATTCAATCAATGCTCTAGTTTGCTTCAGTTGCCTTATACACAAGAGGATATAAATGGCCTACAAGTTTAGTGCTGTTTGAAATGCATCTCGTCTCTATATATGAATCTGATATGATTGAACTCACTTAGATTTGATCTTGTAAATATTGATTTTCATTTTAGTCTATCTTATTATGCAATAGATAACCATTTTCTTTCAAAAGACTTTGCATCTACTTCTTTTTACACTATTTTGGGGAAAAGAAATTCAAGTTTTGATCAGTGAAAATTTACAGCAAGACCTGCAAAGCTTGTTCGCGATTGTGAAATGAGTGCACCTTGTGGTACAACAGTTCTTTATCCAAATAATGGAGGCAATATTCATTGTTTCAAAGCCTTGACGCCCTGTGCTCTCTTTGACATTCTTTCACCTCCTTACTCCTCAGAAGATGGGCGACACTGTTCTTATTTCCGGAAGTCCCCTCGTGTAGACCTTCCAAGTATCTTCGGTTCCTTGCACTCATAACTTGTTTTTAAAGACGTGTTTGATTTCTAGAACTAACTGTTTTTTGTTCTTCTTTTTTCATCAAAAGGTCTTGTAGAATTGTGTGGCACAGAACCGTCTGAAGTAGCTTGGTTGGAAGAGATTCAACCTCCTGAGAACTTTGTAGTCCGCAGGGGGCTGTACAAGGGCCCAACCATTAGAAAGTAAATGGAAATTTTGGACTGGATGTAAGATATCGTTAATTGCTTGGCTGCAAAAAGAAGGAGCTCTGAGGTGATAGGTGGAACATTGGAGCTAACCGGCCATGACAATATTACAGCTTTTTCCTTAAGCAAGGCATTCAATTGTACATATTATTACTTTGGCTTGGTGGTGAAAGCTGATCAAAAGACCTTGTATCCTAGACCTACTTTCTGTTATTGATCCTTTTTTCGATAGTAACAAACATCGCTTTTCATTTTTCTGTCGTCAATCTCGATCTTGGCTGCCTTTTAATAATTCTTGTGAAAAGTGATAATCTGATGTATATTGCTTGTGTATTCAGTCATAACAATTACAAAGATATATAGCAAATTATACATAAACGTATATGGAAAGAAGTAATAACTATAGCCTAAACTAAAGGGATTGTTGGACTAGAGAAGGAAACAGAATCAGTCAAAGGTCTGCATCAATCTACTCCTATGATTGAGATTTGATATCGTAACACTCCCCCTCAAGTTGGAGAGTGAAGGTTCAGAACTCCCAACTTGCGAATAATCATATTGAAGGAATATCTTCCAAGTGGTTTTGTGAAGATGTCTGCCAACTGGTGGGAAGAAGGCGTGTATGCAGCAGTCATCATCCCAAATTGAATTTTCTCCTGTACCAAATGACAGTCCAACTCGATATGTTTTGTATGCTCGTGAAAAACTGGATTGGCTGCTATGTGTAGTGCAACTTGATTGTCACAATGCAAAACAACGACTCTTGAATATTGACTTGAAAATCTTGTAACAAGTATCTCAACCAAGTTATCTCACACGTTGTATGCGCCACGGCTCGATATTCGGCTTCGGCTGAAGAGCCTGAGACAACATTATGCCTCTCTATTTTCCATGATATTAGTGTGTCCCCTAGAAAGGTACAATACCCGGTGATAAATCTTCTCATAGTTGGGTAGCTAGCCCAATCAGTCACAAAAGGCTGTCACTTTTAGGTTGTTTTCTGAAGGAAACAAAAGTCCATGGCCGGGTGAACCTTTTAGATATCACAAAACTCAAAGTACTGCCTCAAGTTGTGGCTTGCGTGGCTGGTGCATGAATTGGCTAAGTATATGTACTGAGTAAACAATGTCTGGCCTGGTTATAGTAAGGTATATGAGGTGTCCAACAAGTCTCCTATAGTGAGCAGAGTCATGTAACTGATCACCATCAGTTGGAGTTAGCTTTAGCTTTTGTTCCATGGGAAAATCATATAGGCGTGCTCCGAGAATACCAACATCTTTCATAATTTCCAAGGTGTATTTTCGTTGAAAGATGACAATTCCATGCTTGGATCTTGACACTTTGATGCCCAAAAAGTATTTAAGGTCACCTAGGTCCTTGATACGAAATTTTTCATGAAGGACTCCCATGAGAGATTTAATGGAGGATGGATCATTGCTTGTAATTATAATGTCGTCAACATAAATCAATAAAGCAGTGAAAGATGAGCCATGTGACCTGGTAATAGAGAGTAGTCTGCCTTGGACTGATTAAATCCTGCCATTTTATAGCATTGGAAAATTTGGAAAACCAGTTTCGTGATGCTTGTTTAAGTCCATATAGTGACTTGTTGAGTCTACACACAAGATTCTCCCCCTGTCGACGAAAGCCCTGCGGAGGAAGCATATACACTTCCTCATCAGGAAGTCAGTGGAGGAAAGCATTTTGGACGTCGAGTTGGTGGAGAGGTCAATGCCAAGCAGCAGCAATAGCAAGCAAGCATCAAACAGTGACAAGTTTAGCGGTGGGGGAGAAGGTCTCATGATAGTCAATGCCTTCTTGTTGGGTGTAGCATTTAGCCACTAAGCAAGCTTTGTAACGCTCAATGGTTCCATTCAAACGATGTTTGATTTTATAGACCCATTTGCAACCAATGGGCTTGTGATCATGAGGCAGGGACGTGAGGGTCCATGTGTTATTTTGCTCTAAAGCAGTAATCTCATCAATCATGGATTGTTTCCAATTTGGGTCATGCCCAGCTTGAGCATAAGACGTGGGCTCTGCTCGACCTGAAATAACAGCTAAGAAAGAACAATGTGCTGGTGATAGACGTGCATAAGAAACAAAATTTGACAAGGGATATCAAATACCTTTCATAGAACTTGGCATAAAGTCGGACAATGGAACCTGGGTATGCAACATAGCATGAGATACTCTATAATCACGATGCTAAATAGAAGGTCGTGTAGGACGAGTGGAGTGACGGGTTGGTTCCAGATGAGGAGATAGGTGAGCCGTCACCGAGGAATCCAGTTCTGTGGGGGCAGAAACAATGGGAAGAGTTGCAGGAAGAGAAACCAGCTCCGGCGAGGCAAGAGGAGTTGAGTTGTGATGGTCCGTATGAATGGTGAAAGAATTATTAGATTCATCCACAGGAATAACAGAAGGTGACTTCTCCACTGAATGATGGGAGATGCTGTGAAACATCAGGTTGATGAGTAAGTGTGAAGGATGGATTCATACATGGCTCATGAGAAGAGTCTATATGCACGGCAAAACAATTGGGTTTGGTCGTGTGTTACCTGCAGAGTTTGAATAAGGAAAAACATTCTCATAAAAAATGACATCACGACTAGAGAAAAATTGTTTCGTGTGAGATCATAAAGGCGATATGCCTTTTGCCCTAAAGGGTAGCCGATGAAGATACAACGACGGGCATATGAGTCAAATTTCTGGACATGATGGACGTTTGTGGCATAGCAAAGGCACTCAAAGACTCGCAAGTGATCCAATGAGGGTGCATGATCATAGAGTAGTTCATAAAAAGACTTTCCTGACAACAAAGTAGTGGGCATGGGATTAATTAGATAGGTAGCAGTAAGGACACATTCACCCCAAAAACTTAAAGGAACATTAGAATGAAATCGTAAAGCACGAGCAACATTTAAAATGTGGCAATGTTTAGCTCAGCCACCCCATTTTGTTGAGGAGTATATACACATGCAGTTTGATAAAGAATGCCATGCTCCATAAAAAATGGGCGCATAGAAGCAAACTCGCTGCCATTGTCAACACGTATTGCTTTTATATCACGATTAAATTGAGTACGAACAAAAGCATGAAAAGATTTTAATAATGGCTGAGTTTCATATTTTAAGCGCATCAAATATAACCAAGTGCAATGAGTATAGTCATCTACAATGGTTAAAAAATAACGGGCACCAGAATAAGATTTAACTTTATGAGGTCCCCAAATATCACAATGAATTAAAAAAAAAAAGGTTCAGTAGAAGAAATTGAACTTCTACCAAAAGGCAATCTAGTTTGTCGTGCATAATGATATGCATCACATTGATGAGAAGAGTTAGAAGAAATAGCTGGATTTATTTTAGTAAGTAATTGTAGGCGAGCAGGTGAAGGGTGACCGAGACGTTGATGCCAAAAATTTGATGAAGTGGAGACGTGATTTGAGGATGGGTGAGTAGGAACAAGGTGAATATAATAGAGTCTGCCACGTTGTTTACCCAAGCCAATTGTCTTCTTCGTTGCCAAATCCTGCAAAAGACAAAAGTCAGGAAAAAAAAGGACACAACAATTCAAAGATTTGGTAAGCTTGCTAATAGACATTAAATTAATCATAAAAGAAGGGACACAAAGAACATTGTGTAAAGAAATATTGGAATCAAAAGATATGGACCCAATGGAATGTATTGGAGCGTTAGCACCAGTAGGTAATTTAACAGATGAAGACGACCATTGAGAAAAAATTGAAGGTCGGGATGTGATGTGATCCGTTGCACCATTATCAAGAATCCAAACCTGTGAAAAATTATTAGAAGAAACTGAATTTTGAAAATCAGAAAAATAAGAACTTACCAGACCTATAATGTTTGTTTCCACGTGCTTGGCAAAGGTGGAACAAAACTAATCCATGATAAAGAGTAGAATTTTGAGATACAGAGGGCTCTCAAACAAAATAAAAACGACCATAAGACTAAGAAGAAATCAAATCGTGGTGAAGTTCCTAGAGCCTATTACGCTGATACCATGTGAAAAGTGATAATTTGATGTATATTGCTTGTGTATTTAGGCATAACAATTACAAAGATATATAGCAAATTATACATGAACATATATGGAAAGAAATAATAACTACAGGGATTGCTGGACTAGAGAAGGAAACAAAATCAGTCAAAGGTCTGCAGCAACTACTCGTATGATTGAGATTTGATATCATAACAATTCTGTTGGCTCTTATGTTCAAGATAAGATACATTGTCTTTTCAGGCTGCATAAATTGTAATTTATGAACTACTTGTAATACTTATATTTTCCTCTTCCTAAATTGATTGTTCTGTTGTGAAGACTTCTCAATGCCCAGAAGCTGTACCAGATAATCTAACCCCTAAACCTTGAACTACTATCCACAAGTAAATTTTTTGGAGGGTCAGTCCAGAAGTAAAGGCCCAATTTATTACTATGGTTTTCTTTTGGCCCTCTTTGCGAAGAACAAAAGAAAACAAGAAAAACAGAACACAAGAAGGCCTACAGTTTTTTCACAAGTGGGAAGTTGTCTTTGTGCATGTTTTTCACCAATTGTTTCCAATCTCAGTCGCTCAGGCCCTGTCAGGTTAATTAGAATGGTAAATCAGAACCAGAACAAAAACGAAAAACAAAAAACAAAGGCTTCCCACATGTTTGTCAGAATGTCACCTCTCTCTCTCTCTGATCATGATTCATGAAGTGCCCATGTTGGCGGCAGCTCTTATGCCAACATTTCATAGATCTGCACAGTTAGATTCTGTTTTACTGTCTTTAGGGTTAGAGAGAAGGTACAAAAGAGAAGGTTGCTAGCATTTCTCATGCACCAATACATTGAATCTGATCTACAATGGGGGAAAAGGTACTAGAATTTTTATCCAATTTTGAAATTGAGCTGTCAGGTCATGCTATACTAAGGATGTCTTATGTCCTTACTCTTGTCTTCAACAAAACAACTCAATCTGCTTCTTTTCCTTAAACCCTATTAGCATCTCTTGCAAATAATGAGAGAAACTTACATGTTACTCGGGAGTGATGGACAAATGTTTCTCCAACACTCATTATGTGACCTAGGCCTAGCACGTGATGAGTGTTGTAGGAATGATTAATTTTGTAGGCTTATAATCATCTTATATTTAATTTGCCTGCTTAATTAAGAAAAATAATCTTTTTAGTTTGTAATGGCCCTTTGTGGCTAGTTTGTATGGTCTTTGTGACTAGTGACTTTTTGGCTGAATTATGAATGTAATTCCAGAATTTCGCAAAAAAAATAAAAATAAACATAATCTCTTAATAAACACTCATGATTCTAACTATCAACCTTTTACTATTTTATCCCAATGTATAGTTTTATTTCTAGAAAAACTATAGAAACAATAACTACCCAAAAAAAATGATCTTTAGATTTTAAACTATTAATTTTAGCTAGCCAATCCATTGAAAAATTCATAGTTCCGCCATTGCCTAGCACGTGATGAGTGTTGTATGAATGATTGTCGTATCACTCCTTCCAAGTAATTTTCCCGTAGGAAATTAAATTAGAAGGATATCATTGTTAATTACTAACCTTTTTCTAAACGCCCTTCCAACAATGTAAGAGACTTCTGAAAAAAGATATATTTGTTTTCACATTGTAAAAAAATAGTGCTATTTCTGGAGAGATGTCTCTGTTTTAGTTTGTAGTCGTTGGCCCTTTGATACGGTCGACCATGCACTAGAAAGAAGAGTACAAGAATTTATATTGTCATTTTCCAATCACCACACAAAGTAATGCATTTTTTGTGAGAATAATTAGACAGAGAGTTTTCTCTTAAAATAAAGTGAACGGTGAGAAACAGGCACTTATATATAAAAACAAGAAGATAATTTGGTCAGCCAGTTTTCACTTATTCTCTAGTGCAATGGTCGATTTCCCAAAAACATAAACAAAATTTTGAAATGATATCTGCAAACAATCATAACATGACAAACAGGAGTAATACCCGGACATTCATGAAGTCATATTCAACTCCATTAAATTACTATAACCAGACATGATTCTCCTTTCTGGTTAAATTAAAATAAAACCCCCACTAGCATGTACCCATTTTTTAAAGACCAAGATATTGCGTAGTGGTGCTAGTTGCTAGCTAGGTTGGATTGGATGTTCTCACTGTGGGAATATTATGGAGAAAACTAATTGAAAGATTCTTTCCTGGTTTAAAAAGAAATTGAAATTGTCAACTCCCCATGCATACGTGAAGACAAAAGAGCAAATGCTTTTTTTTTTCTTTAGTTTTGAAAATCGAGCTGGACGACCGTTCCCCCTTAGGTTAATCAGAAACTGACGACTGATAGTTTTGTTTTTACTTGATTAACCGGTCAAAATGGTTAACTAATTTGACCCAAATTCTGTTGGTTAAATCCATGGCTATATAATTTAGCTGTAGTTCTTCTAGGTTGGCCAAATGAACCAAATGATTCCTCTTCTTTCCCGAAGACTATATAAGGAGGACTCTTTTGGCACAGGGACAGTCCAATTTCTGTCTGAACGCCTTGGAAAGTAAACCAGTTTGGATAGTAGGGAATTTGAAACGATATTAGGTATGGAGGTATGAATTTGAAAAGATATATTTAAGTAAGATAATCAACTTAATTAATGATTTTATGGTCTGACAATATAAAAGGTATGTTGTTGGGCACTTTGGTATGAGAACATTTCTATTTGAGGGTGACTCGTGATTTTGCAAAGAAAAAACTTATACGGCCAGCTGGTGTAGTGTGTGAGGTGGAATTAATTTGGTAGCATGCACCCATCAACTTGGTTCCAACTGCGACTTATTAAACAAACGCTGTCTTCATCATCATCAGGTTCTGACTTTTAATGTTATATAACCCCATCTGCATGTAAATTATGATGATCGTGATTATATATGATTACTGTGGCACTCATTTTGCAAGGCCAGCAATCAGCTTTCTGCCCATTGGATGCATTACGTTCTACTCTCTAAAAATATAAACTATTTCTTGCAGATGCTTATCCCCAAACAGTGGACAAAATTGACTTTTAACCTCTGCTAGAAGACTTAACAGAAATGTTTAGCTAGGGTTATAAGGAGTCAACAAAGTTAGTAGTGAGACTAGCTTCTTCCTCTAACATCTATTTCTTTTACTTAGTCAAACAGGTAGGTGATAAATCCCCCCCTTCCGGAAATATCAGCATCTTTTTAACAACAACATTGAAGTATCAAGTTCCACAAGATCATCATGAAACGCTTCAGCATCTTCTGCTCAAGTAATAATGGCAAATTATTTTGACTGGATGATGCCTCAAATGGGATTAATTTCTCCTTATAGTATATGCCATTGGAATAATGCAAAAGCATACATTACACACACACACATATATATTCTTTCATGTTTTTTTTCTGAAGTTAGGAAGGGTAGGGGAAACTCACACAGTCACACACAAGGGTACCACGGGGGTTGAATGCTAGACCACTTGGAAGCACACCAAAAGTCCGAGCCAATCCAATCCAACTAACACCCCATTGGTATATTCTTTCATATATGTTCTTATTTCATAGTAGATGTGTAGAAGTTGAAGTCATTTTGTTTCAACTTCTAGATTATTCATTCATTTTGTTTAAAGTATATTTAATTTGTCTGCAGATAGAGATGGGTATGCATATGTATAATATAAATCAGTGTGAAATCAACTTGCAGAATTGGAAATTATGTTATGGGAATGATCGATACATGCCATTTGTTCTTCAATTAGGCGCATGAAGTCCCACCAAAATTGACCCATATTCAATTTCAAGAATTCTCACCTCACCATGCATGACCCCACAAAATTTAGTGTTTGTATGAAACAACCTTACCAATAATGAAATGCAAGCTACGGCAAAGTGTGCGTGTTAGAATCGAAAAACCTACAAGGGACGACGTCCACACAGGAAAACAGGTGCACGTTCATAAATGGGAAAAAGTCCAATTTTAGGTGGGAATTGAAATTGAGAGTGATGCATAAGAGGTCCCCACTCTTGGTTAATTTATCATTAATTAATTCATTACATTAAACCAAGATGAAACTTACTGAACACAACTACATTTGATTATTATTAATAAACCAATAGACCAGAGAGGAGTCTCCTCAGAGGTCAAGTACAAAACAATTAAGATAACCACGAGCATTTGAGAGAGAGAGAGAGAGAGACACACACACACACACACAGCTCAGAGCACACAGATTTTAAAAGGACAAGTGTGAAAACTGAAAAGGAGAGGCAAGGAAGAAAAGGGAGAGAGGAGTCACATGATTTCCAACAATCCAAGGAAGCAGTATAGTTGTATGATCTGTATCCATAATGTGAGTATTAACTTTCTTATCCCATGAAAGTCTTGGAATACCTGCATTTTGATGACTTTAATTCCATTGTTTTGAGTCTTTGGACCAAACAAAAACATCCCAAAACCAGTATGGCCAAATGTTTCATTACTAAGATAAGAAACTTCATCTCTAGCTCTCCCCTTTCACGGCATCCTCGAATCGGTATGACGAAATTTTTGATTACTTGGAAGAAGGATTGAGGCAAGTACTTTCACCATCAATGGTTTGTATTTAGGGAAAAGAAAGTGAATAAAGTAACTCTTTAATTAGTTTTGTGATGATAATCTAATTAATTGCTTTCTTCTTTAACCACTAATAATCTTGAGTAGGTACCTCCACCTACTCAAGATGATTGTTCGTGAATTTTCCAAGAATTTAGGAAAGTAATGAAAGGTAGTAGTTGTCTGCCAATCAGTAATCTTTAGGAGGGAGTTCTTCAAGAAGCCATTGATAACCATTAAGGTTGAGATTCTTTCTTTCCTCTTTTCGTCTCTTTTATTCTCTCTTTTTTTTTCGTGATCTCTCATAGCCTCCGAGGATCATAAACATCATGTTTTCTATGGGGTACGTGATGCAAACATGTAGCATCTCTCTAAAAACTTTTGCCATATCTATTTCCTTATAGGATGGCTCGTTACTTTTGAGAAATTAACCGCCAACTACACAAGTTCATTTTCTTAAAATATGATTATCGATCGATTGATAAAAGATCTTGCTCTCTACACTTCTCTCTCAAGAATTAAGCATAAAACCTAATTTTTTGTATAGATATGTGTGTGTGCGTGTGTGTACAAATACATTTATGAAATGGGGAAATCCCTTAACATTAGAACATGAGGTAACTTTGAATTTTTTTTATCTTTTGTTTAATTGATTCTGGAGTGGCAGATAACAGCAGAACTCTTGTCAACATATTGATGAAAACTCTTGTTCTTAGCAATGCTAATTAACTTCGATGCATCTTTCAATCATGCCCATTCAGGATTTGTTTTCAAAATGTATTTAATTCTGCGCAATCTTACCAAGCGTGCAGGATGACTATAAAAGGACTTTAGTTGCCCTTTATTTTCTTGTGAAATTCACTGTTTTTAATTCCCATTTGATCGATGATTTTTTTTCCAGCAACATACAACAACCTGATTAAGAGGACATCACTTATCAGTCTTGGGAGTTAAGAAGCTAGCTAGAGCTAGCCATGACCAATGAGCTAGAATTTGGTGATCAGGAAGAAAACACATCAGAGGGGTCTTCCCAAGTAAAATGCTCATCCTTCGATTTGAATGAAGAAGCTGGTAGTGACAATTGTGATGATACCAAGGTTGAAGAATTCGAACTGAGTGTTGACGAAGACGACGAAAAAAGAGGTCAAGGGAATATCAATAGTAGTACTGCCTCCAGTGCTGAAGGAAATGAAGGGCGGAGAGGCAAAGTAAGGCAATATGTGAGATCGAAAATGCCTCGTCTCCGGTGGACGCCTCAACTCCATCTTTCTTTTGTTCATGCTGTTGAAAGACTCGGTGGCCAAGACAGTAAGTTTTTAGCTTAGCTAGATCATATATATTATATATCTATCTCTTTTGACATTAGTTTTTCTTCTTTGTACTTATTGGTGCAGGAGCAACTCCCAAGTTAGTTCTTCAGCTCATGAATGTGAGAGGACTTAGCATTTCGCATGTAAAGAGTCACTTGCAGGTATCATATACATATTAATTCTTAAACCTGTTTCAGTTCTGATATATAATTTGCCCATAACCTTCCTCGTTTTCCCAACTATGTAATATTAATGCATTTTCCATTATCAGATGTATCGAAGTAAGAAGCTTGATGGGGATGGTCAAGGTAACAATTTGATTTCTTATCTTCGAGTTTTTAATATTGAATTTTAATTTGTTCATGGAGAAAGTGAAACAATAGTATAAAAAAAATTAATAAATAAAAAACTCATTCACACCACTAAATTTCCTGTATTTATTTATTAATGTACAGTGGTATCTGAGAAACGAGAATCCACGCTTGGGAGATATGACATAGCTTGCATGTTGCACCAAACAATGAAGCAGCCTCATCAACATGTATACTTTAGAACAGACAACGGTGGCATTGTTGTAGCGACACCTTCACACGACCACAGACAACCACTACACTCAGATTTTAAACCTGACGTTTCAAGGTATATACATTAGTTTATTATACTATACAAATTGTCTCTCTCCCTCTCTCTTTTGATCTGTTAAACCTGATGCATGATGTTTATTCTAATAAGGTCATCATGTTCTCTACTAAACAAAGAAGTTGTGCAAGGTAACAAATCGATGGAAATGACGGTGCGATCGACTACCGCGCCCATAAATCCTAGCAGGTTTCTTGAGGAAAAGAAGTGGCCTCCATTTGGAATGAATAACAAACAACAATGTTGGAGGGCTAAAAGATTTCCTGCCAAAATCAATTGGTCACATAATTATAATGGCTCCCGATCTGATCATTTAGTGCATCATATATGCACCACACCAAGGTTGAATAATGGGCAGTTTTTCCACAATACAAGATCAACAGAATGGAAACTTGGAGAGAACAAGAACACAAGTCAGTTTCCATCAAATTCACACAATTCTATCAGCAATTCCAGTTGTCACAAAACTGAATTCGAGCCCCCATTTAGGCTTGAGGTACGTTTCTCATCATTTATATTCATTTGTTTAAACTTTGTTTCTGTATTCTTTATCTAATAATTAATTGCCTGAAATATAGTTAAACGAAGAAAATATTTTGAAGTACAAGGAATGGCTGCCTGAATTGGAATTGGGTCTGAGCCAAAGAGTTGAGAATCATGGGAAGACGATTTTCCAACAACAGATGGTTAGTGAAGAAGCTTATGAAACTGCCCAAAGAATTAAACAAAACTATTACAAAGAGCTTGAGGGCAGGAGCAAACAGGAAATTAGCACTACGCTTTCTCTTTCTCTTTAATTATTGTAGAACAATGCAAATAGTCATGAATATAGGGGGGGGTATATCCAAACACAATTAATTTCGGTGTATACAAATCAATGTCATGTAGCCAGGCCACCTTGAAGCTGAAGTTCTTAACGTACGTATGTGATGAAATGAAACCAAAACTATACGAGTGATGAAGTCTCTTGTTAAGTTTGTTTTGAATTTACTTTCAAAAAAGAAAAGAACTTGTGGGTGGCTTTTCAAATTTTACTCGTTGAACCTTCTAATGCATGAATGAAGATACAGCTTTAAATTTCCATGCAGAATTGGATTTGGAAAGAGAGAGTTCAAAACAGGGGGGCAATCATCGTGGAGTGGATGTAAGCATTAAAAGAAAGGGAAGATTCTCCAAAAGTATTTAAGTTAAGGATTAGTTACATATTTCTAATCTCGGCCATTGAATTGCATGCATTAGATGTGTTGGTAGATTTAATATGCGACATACATGTGGGAGCAAAATAATTCGCTACCGATCCGCCACGTCACGGGATTGGATTTAGGCACAACCCAATGCGGGTTTGGATGAATATTAGCCCAATACGGGTTCGCATGCGCATAAGTCCAACATGAGTTCGGATGTGCATTGGCCCGATACGGGTTCGCATGTGCATAAGCCCAATGTGAGTTCAGATGAACATTGACCCAATATGGGTTCGCATACGCGTAAGCCCAAAACGAGTTCGGATGTGCACTACCTAGCACGAGTTCGGATGTGCGTCACTCAGTGTAGGTTCGCATGTGCACTACCCCATGTGCACTCATACGTAAGCTGAGTCAACTCATTTGACTCCATTCTTTTTTTCTTTTTGGCAACTACTCATTTGAGTCAATTCAGCATTTTATATCCGGTCTAGCAAATAAAAGGGACTAAAGTAAGGATTATAAGCCCTATGGGTTTGCTTCAAATTTTAAAGAGTATAGACGCAAAACTACTAATTCGATTATTATTATTATTATTATTTTATATTTTACTCAACTACTGTATTTGAACAACTGTCATTGATGAGATTTCAACTCAACTTTCGAAAATTAGGTACCATGACCAAATGTTCATGAGTTATGTTATTTATAAGCTAGTGTTTTGGTTGCTAGAATATTAACATTGAAACTCCTTCTTTTGGGTCGGAAAACATTGAAACTGAGTGAAGTTAAAAAATACTAATAATAATAATAATAATAATAAATTGAAGTAGGCCATTGATAGGACGTTTAGATTGAGTCACAAGTTCAATGGGTTCTCAAAGTTGGCCAACAACCCATTTCCAGTGTCTCATCGTCAGATAGCCCACAAAATAATATGGCACACAGTCCTGCTTTGTGTGGGTCTGGTTTATAAGATTTATTTTGCTTTTCTTTTTATACTGAAAAAAAAATAGGAAACAGACTTCATTTGAGGTACAAGTGGTTGGAGTCTCAGCTTTCTGGTGTATGAAGAACAAATATTTCCTTTTTGACAGAAGCAAAGAAACTGCAGAACTGACATATACAAATATTTGAATGATGATCTAATCCAAAAATATCAAAGCCAATAAGAACTATTAGCATTGGGACCCCAAACTTACACTCATGAACCAAAAAGATGTATTTATTTAATTCCTGTCTCAAAGATGTATTCCAATTACAAGAAATTGGACCCGTGTGACCTTTTTTGCCTATATGGTATGTATGCTATCTCTCAGTTCAACTTGTAAGAGAAGAAATCAATTGTAAGCTAGAGAAAACCAACAAGCAAAAAGCTGTGAAAACCGAAGTTACTCATCTAGTAATATATCATGAGCAAAAACGATGGGGGGAAGAGAACCTCTCTGCAAAAATAAATTAAGTAGGTAGACCAGCCGATGTTAACTACTTTTGAGAACCTTCAAACAAACTTTTCAAAGGAAGGCAGCAAGCGTGGAGACGTTTTTGGAAGACCACGGCAATTCTAACTCTTGGATTGCCGGGAAATCTGAGCAATCAATTCCTGTCAAGGGGAAGAAAAGTTAGAGCTCCCTTTATCACAGAAAACTTCTATTGTATAAATGAAATTATTAGGTGAGAATGAAGGATGGTGAGATTACCTCAGAATAACGAACATGATCATGGCGCAAATTGGAAGTTTTTACAATGGTTTCCCACTTGGTGCTGGTGGAGGATGTCTTGGAATCCAACCTTTTAGTATGTGCTTGTGAAATTGGATATCGTGAAGAAATTGAAGAAAGGGTAGACCAAAGCCAAGACTGAGAAGGTGATCTTGGTAAAGGTGGGGGAAGAGGAGACTGTACAGAACTAGCGTTAACAATGCCTGGATCCGCTATTATAATCTGACCAGTTTTTTCATTAGCACTGGAGTTTGAACAGTTCAATGGCTCAATATCCTGACCAGTTCCTAGCTGAGAGTTCTTCACTGTAACTACTTGGCCTTTGAAGTGTGAGAGGTCAGATGACGGAGATAGATTGTCACCAATGGAATCCGATACTTCATGTTCCAACGTGCCACCACCCTCCAAATAAGTCAGGCATTTGATATCTAGAAATGAAGATTCAGTATAAGTTTCTTCCATGTCTCTACTCTTTAATAAGGTATCAAAATCCTCACCAGTAGAGTCTACTTGTTCCTTGGTAACTAAAGAACTTGAATTTGAACATGATAGTTTGGCGGTATTTACAGTATCTACATACAGTGTCTTCTCAATGGTAGGGCTCTCAGAGCGTGGCCCTTGTATACTTCTTTGGTGGCTTAACACTTCCTGAAATTTTTGACCACCCTTGTTATGCAGATTGAACTTACTATTGGCTTTGACACTCTCTTCTCTGGGAATGCCAAGAAACCCCACGCTAGGAAATGGAGACTTCGGTGCTTCATTTCGATAAGGGGATATGCAAGCGCTTCGTGAATGCCTGAAGGGAGATGACCTACCCGTCTTTAAATCACCAGAATGCGATAAGCAACTGGATGCACCTGCCTGCCTATACTCAAACTTCTGCAATTCACCTGATTTGACTCCACAAGGTGCTTCATTTCGATAAGGGGATATGCAAGCACTTCGTGAATTACTGAAGGTAGATGACCTACCTTTCTTTAAATCAGCAGAATGCGATAAACAACTGGATGCACCAGCCTGCTTACACTCAAACTTCTGCAATTCACCTGATTTGACTCCAGAAGGTGCTTCATTTCGATAGGGGGATATGCAAGCACTTCGTGAATTACTGAAGGGAGATGACCTACCTTTCTTTAAATCACCAGAATATGAAAAGCGACTGGACTCACCAGCCTGCTTGTACTCAAACTTCGGCAGTTCACCTGATTTGACTCCAGAAGGTGCTTCATTTCGATAGGGGGATATGCAAGCACTTCGTGAATTACTGAAGGGAGATGACCTACCTTTCTTTAAATCACCAGAATGTGAAAAGCGACTGGACTCACCAGCCTGCTTGTACTCAAACTTCTGCAGTTCACCTGATTTGACTCCAGAAGGTGCTTCATTTCGATATGGGGATATGCAAGCACTTTGTGAATGCCTGAAGGGAGATAACCTCCCTTTCTTCAGATCACCAGAACGTGTAAAGAGACTGGATTCACCAGCCTGCTTATACTCAAACTTCTGCAATTCACCGGATTTGACTCCAGAAGGTGCTTCATTTCGATAGGGGGATATGCAAGCACTTCGTGAATGCCTTAGGGGAGATGACCTCCCTTTCTTTAGATCACCAGAATGTGAAAATCGACTGGATTCACCAGCCTTCTTATTCTCAAACTTGTGCAATTCACCTGATTTGACTCCGCCTTTTGATTTGTGCTTATAAGCAGCATCCAAAGCATGCTAATTAAAATAGTACAGGACTGTCAGTCAGTACTGTATATGATTTCTTCTAGTCATTGGAAAGAAAAAAATTGAAAGAAAACTAGAGACACAAGTGTCCTACTAACCTTGTTGAGTGGTTGGCTGTGAGACCGACCATAAGTAGTTTTTTCTGGTCTTATAACTGCAGATGAGGAAGACCTGAGAGCCCGGGTCCTAACTTTCATCCCTGGAACTGGACTTAAGAGGCATAAAGAATTTCTTAAGCATAACCGAGGAAATAACCCACAACCCTTTGCTGAAATGGAGCCAGAGGGATCATACTCATCATCTTCTCCTTCACTTTCTTCCTCCCCTTTATATTGGTCATATTGCAGTTCCATGTGAGACCCTTGCTCACTAGGTAAAGGCCTGATATCCTCACGAATTACCCTTGTGACTTGTCTTGGTTGTTCAGGTGCTATATATTGCTTCTTTGCAGCATAATGAGGTGTCTCCAAAGCCATTGCCTTGGCTGCAGGTAAGAAGCGACTCATCATCAAATCTCGAGTTTGCGGATCCACAGAGAAGCTTCTAGATTGCTTTACATCTGCACCATCAGATTGACTCAGACCACTTGCACTACAGTTCAAGGAGAAAGACTCTGTAGGGGAAATCGTCTGGAGTGCATCAGAATAAACATCATCCTCATCCTCCAATTCTAAGACCCTTCTCTCATTTGTTTTCTCTTTTGAGCACTTCAAATCCATCACATTTTCATTCAAAGAATATGATTTAAATTGGGGTCCAATCCCATTTCGATCTGCATGATGATCCCTTTCTAAAGTTTGCTTTGTAACATGATCTATAGGCTTCCCAGGGGGAAGCCTAGGAGTGACAGAAGTCTCCTCCCGAGGCTGAGGTGCCGGTTCTTTATCTTCCTTAGCTTTTCCAGGGATGTGCTCCCAATGAAAAGGAACTGCAACTGGTTCAGTTACCTGCTCCAAACAAAAGTCTGATTTGTAAGGTGGAAGAGTATGTCGTCCATCGGACCTCTGAATTATCTTCTCTTTCTCTCCATCTGTGGACACTAGTGTTGTAGCAATTCGTCTCACAGACAAAAGTCGTGCATTCAAATTCAATTTCCTTTCCTCCATATCCTAATTCAGATCAAGCCAATTCTGCTCAATCCCTCTATTATTCAAATTTCACCAACTGAGAAAGAAGCTGCAATTGCTAACAACAGGGGTGGCATAAAAGATCATGGTAAATCCCTTCCCACCCGAATTGAAATAAATCCTGAAAAGGAGAAGAACAAAATTACTAAAACAAAGCAGAGTTCATATCAATTAGCATGCTCAACTCCTGTAACGCTACTTGTAATAGATATGACTGGAAAGAACACTTTGAACAACAAAAAACGAAACAGAAAAACAGTCGATAAAAAATTAACAACTATACAGATAAACCAAATCCAATAATTTAGAGGCAGTAGGTGCTGGGATTTATGAATAAATAACTAACAGAAAAGCATTTAGTAGACGAGCTGAATTTTACCAACTCTGACAAAGTCTCACAACCAAAAGAATTTTCTAGTTCTTGTGGCCAAGAAAGAATTAACCTTTACAACAACAATCTGCCACTCTCATCACAATTCCACCAATACGATCTAACAAACAGTAACCTTGAAATGAGACATTCCAAAGAAAAAATAAAGTAGAGAAACAACTATATCAAATAAAACCCAGAATTACCCGGAAAACCAAAAAAGTATTTCTGTAAGTTAAATTTATTACAGTTAATAACAACACCTTTGGTCATTAAACAACCATATCAAAATAAAAGCTCACTGAAGAAGATCAGAGGCATACCTCTCAGGCTCTCACTGCATGAGAGAGAGAGAGATTGCTTTGAGCCTGCTGTGCCTGATGCTATTTGGCCCCGAGAATGATGCCGTAGAGTTTGGGGAATGAGTGTAACCAAAGAAAAGTAAAGCCAAAGGATGAGAGAGAGAGAGAGAGAGAGAGAGATGGAAGAAACTGTGTGTGCTTTTTAACTTTTCGAAGAGTGTATTGGATTGTAGGACATGGGAGAGAGAGAGAGAGAGAGAGAGATAGATAGAGACCAGGACCAAACACATGCAGAAGATAAAACTACTGCTGGCTGCTACGACATTGTAACATTATACAGTACACTTGATCATTTTGCTCTGTTTTGCTTTGCTTGCGTGTTCCTAGAATGCGGTCCCTCCGCCTCTATAAAGTTTTGATCTTTCAATCTTTCTTGTTATGGGGATTTTTATTCATCCCTTGATTCTTGCTGGGTTATTTATGAAAGCCTAAAATAATTAAATTGGGATTGAGACCTTTGGAGGAGAAGAGGTGTGGTCACGGACATTGCGGATGGGAAACAGAGACACTTGCTGATCCAAAGGTCTATCCTTTTATTTCTTCAATCCTGCCAAATTTAGTGGACCTACCTATTTATTTATTTATTTATTATTTCAACTTTCAGACTTTTCAGTCTACTCTCTGACTCCTTGTCCGCGTGGCAACTTTATAAATCATTATAAATCATTCTTTTTTATTTTTTTACAAGGTGGGTTAAAAGTTAATTTTATTTTTTAGGGAAGAAATATTAGTAAATTAGGAATTAAGTGATTAAATTTAAAGCTTAAGTGGTGAAAACAAATTAGGAGAAAAGCTCTGAAAATGTAACATAAACTCAATTGATTTGATGAGGCAGTGTGATGGCTCATAGAGCCCCATCATGAAAACTAGAAAATGAAAACATATTTGGACCCATTGGCATGTGATGTATGATGCGACTTTCTCTCACTAGTTCCATCTTATTTCAATTCAATTCAAAATTTCAATCATCTCCGGATGGCAAGATTTTTGTAGACAATTTCAAAGTTGGGTTGTTGAAATTTGTAACTTAGAAAGGAAAAATATTTTATATGTCCCATGTTTACAAAATACATAATATGACATATGATATAGTGGAGAGCCACATGATACGTTCAATGAAAAAGATTGTCAATCAGCAATGCCTTTTTCTTAAGTGCCCTTAAATTGCGGAGACCACCTTATAGTCCAAAAATTATTCTTAATTGAGTTTTTTTTGTTAATTAGTCTATCAATCAAGAACAAGAATGGCTTTTCTTCATTTATAAAATTGTAAATTAAAGTAAAAACAATTAAGAATTGCTTTTACAATTAACAAATCCTTCAACAACAACAAAATCTCATCATGATTTATGGTAGCTCCAACGTTTCGTTTGGGTGTTAATAGGTCTAGCCTAATAGAAAATGACATTAACGTGTAGATCAATGGTCTCATGTTCGAACCTTCATGACCCGTTGACAGTGTGTGTGAAAAAATCTCTCATCCCCTCTCCTAAGTTTGCCCAAAAAAAACGTACTTTGGGTTAACATTTCTTGTTCAAATGAAAAACAATAGTGTAAATAAGAAATTGAATCAGAAACCATTGAAGAGATCTTCTTAAAGCAATGGATATGTACTGTAGTACTAGACCAGGTGGTCCATAATTAATACCAAACAAACATTACTGCAATCGACATTCGATTGGGGAATGGGGACTCTTCCGCATCTTCGTTGGTACTTGGTTGGTCCCTGTTACTGTTAGAGCCTTGTTACAACAATTTAATTGTAGCAGCAAATGAGTTATCAAAACAACAGATTTGAATTCGACTCATGCATATGGAAGAAAATAATATTTGTGATGAGTTCATTACTAAGTTGTGGCTGGTCTTATTGTGATGACGGTAACTTTTGTTGTTAGTGTATTATTTCATTGTAAATTTTCTTATGTAATTATCCTATCGTTTGTCAAAATAAGTCAAAGGTATGAAGGAACTATATTCTCTTTAGAGATAGGAGTGTTAATGTGAATAAGATGTTGAAAGATGTTGATTCAAACAGATTGATACTGATTTTATTCTAACTACCTGCAATTGAGGATGATTGTTTATAATTAGGATATTATTTGAAATTATTTCCCAGTTTTACACGTCTACAAATCTACTCTTGTATACCAAGAAAGTACATTTAACTTTTTTCTTTTTGTTTCTGATATATTAATCAAGTAGGTTTTTATTTAATAAAGAATAGATGGAAAAAGAAAAAAAAAAACTCAATATCATCAGCCAGGAAAGCAACTCTTGCAGTAGCAGCAGCGGAGGGCTCAGCAATGACATGGCAGGCAGGCCAAGTCCACAGTGAGATCATAGGAGGCAAGGCAATCTGCAACTCCAATTTGGGCCTCATAAATTACCAATAGGACCCTCATCCTCATGTCCTTTGTCAAGGAAGAAATCTGTCTAGAAGTACTCACTGTGGTAGCTGAGTGTGATGCGCTGTGACAAGGTAGTTTTCAGCTTCATGGATATTGTATTTTGTTTTGTCTAATTTTTTATTGGCTTAGAATTGTTGTTGAGCTAGAAGAATGGCAATTAGTACAAGAGGTTACTTAGTATAAAGACCATACATATATTAAAAAGCCAGGACAACAATTGTTCAATCTGTCTTGAGTCTTGTGTGCTACAAGATTGGAAGAAAAAAAAAACATCAAACTTAACTTTAATCGATCAAATTATTCCGTCCACGCAGAGAAAAATCACTTTTATTAAATATGTTTCTGTTTCTGGTTTTGTTTACAGCATATGTTCAATGAATCAATGTTCACCAGAACATATGTCAAAAAACAGGATGAACAAATGCCTGTTTTACATAAATTTAAATACCAATGGTGACAACAACCTTCAAACTTCACAGAAACAATAACTTCCTTTCCCTTTTTCAGCGCATTGCAGCAAACCGGTTCATCTTCCACTGCAGAGGGTGGTATGTCTTCTCTGTTTGCTCTACTTTAGTCCATGGGAGCTTGTGCTTGGCCATTTTTCTCTTCTTTGCAGATACTCCCAAGAAATCTCCCGCATTCTGTGTAATGAAAATATGAGAGACATTAGCTATTAGTTTAAGGGTTGGCTCAATTGATTCGATGTATCTTCTTTGAAAGGTAAGGGACATGATTCTGTATATATGCTTAACGACTTTTCTTCCTTCTTTAATATGCTTTATAACTTGCTACACTAGGTTAAGTACTAGTTTGCAACTTGCGAAGTATACTATAATGTTGGTTTTTTGTGTCAAACAAAGAGATATTGAAATAAAACAATGATAGAATTTCCATACCTTGAGGCAGAGACCATCATCAACATCACAAATGGGGTAATCACTTGGGCAGCAGTATTCAGTTCCGGTGCAGCAAACAGCATTCTGATATTCACAGCAACCATAAATGAGGCAGTAGTCAAAGAATTCAAAGAGGCAACAGCATGTCTCATCACTTGGACAATAGGAGAAGTCTCCGCAGTCACTTGGTGAAGGAGAGGGAGGTGGCGGTGGCGGCGGTGGTGACACTGGCGTAGGAGGTGATGGTGGAGCTGTTGGGGATGGTGCAGATGACTCTTTGGTAGGATATGAAGCCATGGCATTGATTGCACAAACCCCATATGCTAAATTAGTGTTCCTTCTTATGTAAAAGTATCCATCTATCCCCCAACTAGTCCCCCATGAATTCTTTACAATCCAGTAATCTTCATCGCCTTCAGAACCATATCCTACTACCAGAACTGCATGGTCAATGTTATCTGGATTGTCGGAGCAGTCACCATCGTAGATTCCCTGATTGAATCACATTAATTTTTTTTTATTAAAATTATGTTTCAGTAACATTTCAGATATCCAAGCCAACTATTGAAATGTACAGCAATTATACTTACTCCTGTGTATAGTTGGAAATCCCACGCAGAACCATCTATACCAACACTAACGGGCTGCTGAACAGCAGCACATAAAAGATCACTGTCTGTTTCTCCCACATCTTCATAACCATCAATGGTGACAGTTTCAGTTTCCTCCTTATTAAGGCATCACACAAATAAGAACAGAGGAAAATAGGCAAAAAAAATTCCAGACAAACACAAGATGTATTATTATTAATAAGCTATAGGGAGGAACCAGACCTTTGTGGCATTGCAGGTACCATCCACACCTGTATATGGATAATCAGTTTCAGTATCAATACCGCCATTGTCAACAACCCATTCAAAAGCATAGTCCATGTAGCCTCCATCACATCCATCGTTGGTACTGTCACAATCCACAAGTTCTTGTTCTGAAAGGCTAATGAGTTCTCCGGTGGCTATTGCATTGATTCCTTCAATAGCTCCAGTGCTAGAGAATGCCCAGCAACTTCCTGTGAACACAAAAACAAGATTTCTTTAAGAGATCAATAACATGAATGTCAATTTACAGACAGGACATATCGTTTATAACTTGGGAGCACCAAGCATGATATGTCGTTTTCCAAAATTGAAAGAAGAAGAACAGTATCATCAATTATCATTTTCGTAAGAAAATCGTTTGTTCAATAAAACAGCAGAAGCCAGCACTGCAAGACATTTGTAAATTTAATATCCTGAGGTCTGAAAACTGTAGTGTTATCCTTGTATTACTACAACTACCTAACCCCCCCTTTTTTTTAACTATCTTAAGGCTTAAGAAAAAAAAAAGAATCTCTAAAGAATCTTTTAATATCCTGACCATGTGACTTTTGATATCATCGATTGATTGTAGAAAGTGGGAGATACCTAAAAGTCAATGAAGGATGAGTTCTAAAGATCTGGGCCTTCTTTGGAAATCCATTTCATCTATTCTACTGGTTGAAGCTAAAATCTCCCGTTTTATAGGAAGATTTCTTTTTACCTCAAAAGTTGGTTGTGTAACATTTCTTTGTGTAACATTTCTTTCCTCACTTATTGCTCGAAGTTCAGATTGTTTATGCCTTTTTTCAACCAATTCTTCTTGTTATATTTCATCCTAAAGTTTATGTATCTGAACCCATTGAGAGCAGAACGAAAGATGCACGAAAGTCTGTGTAATCTCGGGCTGATTAGAAGAACCAATGACGGTCTAGTGCATCTGTCCTAAAACCTTTTGAATCAATCTACAACTACAGGGAGATCATAAACATTCTGGTGTCTGACTTTTATAAGTCCAAAGTGTTCCCACAACAATACTCAGAAGAACTATACATATGAACTTGTAAATAATTGAAATGTATTTACTAGCAATGAAATAAATGAGTTGAAACATACCACAACCGCCTTGGTCCTTGACACCAGTCACAACACCCTTTTTCCTCCAATCCAAAGCTGAAGGAGCCTCACATGAATGCACTGGTTGCTCATGCATTCTCCTCATAATACTGTTCCTTTTGCTGGTGGGCATTTTCAGCTTTTTAGACAAGTAAGTCTTCCTAAACTCCTCATTGCTCATATCAGCAAACCTATTCAACCCCACCCTCTGGCTATCATGAGCATTGTTTGCGGCCCTCTTCTTTGCAGTCTTCTCCAATACAAACTTGAGGTTCCTCTTGAAATTCTCAAACCTCCTCTCACTCTCTTCAGCATGCCTATACACTTTTCCATGCTTCTGTTTCCAGAGCCTGAAGAGCTCCACCATTCTCTCTTCTGCAGGGAAGTTGTTGAGCACTTCATTTTGCTCCACTATGGAGTATTCACTTGGGAGGCTATTGCAAGAAGAGAAGCATGACAGTGATGCCCAGATGAAGAAAGCAAAAGCCAGCTGAATTTTGTGGGAACCCATGATTTGATTTCCTCAACTGAGTTTCCACCACTAAAGATGCTTGATTTTGATCCATCTTAATTGTAATGTATTTAAGGTCAGCTAGCCAGCTGCAGGGCTGAACCTACCAGTCAATTTGGACCATTTCCCACAACAAAATCTTCTTGCTTTAATTCTTAAAATGACAAACAAACAAAAAACTTGCTGTAAATACCTGATATATTTTTTAATTTGTTGAAGCACCAAGATTTGTTGGTGGTGTGGTATGGTCTGGAAATCCTTACCCGTCTGCTCTTCAGACCCTTTGACTTGAGAGTGGCAGGCTGGAAGCAGAGAGACCTACCATTCAACCGTCTATGAAGCTTTCAAAGTTTGAAACTTTACAACAATGAGACAAAGGGGTAAGTAAGAAGAAGAAGATAAATATTTTGGGCCTAGGAACTAAAATTAGGTGTCAAGAATGAGGGTTGCATATAGGCCCATTCCATACACAATCAAATAATCAAGGCCAAAAGTTCCTGTAGTTTGTCACTTCAACCATTTTTGACTCTGTAGTTTCAATTCCGTCAATTTTGACACTGTAGTTTCATATTTGTAGTAATTTAAGGATAAGTTAGTATTTTCATCAATTTCTTTGATAGTGCAAGGGATAATTTCGTCATCCCAAAACTCTTGAGCGTAAAAGTTCATCTAAAACTCTCCCAATTGCATATTATGCCTCGAAATTCAATCACTAATCTCAATTTTTGAAGAACCCTAAACCCAAATGGCCAATTTCGAGCCCTAATATGAAATAGGGAGAGTTTCATATGAGCTTTTACACTCAAGGGTTTAGGGTTGACGAAATTGCCCCTTTGCACCGTCAAAGAAATTGACGGAAATACTAACTTGTCCTTAAATTGCTACAAATACGAAACTACATGATAAATTGATAGAATTGAAACTATAGAGTCAAAAGTGGTTGAAATGCCAACTTGCAAGGACCAAAAAGTGACAGAACTGAAACAAATTAGTTTATTGTCTTTTATTATCTTTAACATTATTGTAATTAACTAAAACCGAAGTTCATATTTCGACAAACACAGAGCTACTTAGCAAGTTGGATACAAACCAATTAGATGCACTGCCTCAAACCATGGTTGATTATTTATCTTTATAATCTTTAACATTGTTACGTCACAAGTACAAGTGTTACCATGTGAAGTCCACATGGGTATTCTATTTGAGTTTATCTTTAAGATTGGAGTTGGAGTTGCACAAAGAGTCTGCTACTGCTAGTAATATATATTATACGACCGCCCCCTAATGTAATGTATTTGGAGTTATCTGATTGATTTTGATTTGGAAACTTTGTTCATAATTATTTGGTACAGGAACAGGAACAGCCGCGACTAGGAGAATAGAATACTCGTGGATAAAGGAAAATGGAAGCAACTATCTGCTGGTCTCGTACGTAGCTAACTTCCAACAAACTGTTAGGTTGGATTTTTCCGACTTCGTGGCTCTCTGTTGTGTCTGTCTGTGTTATAATATGTACAGAGGAAAACCCAAAAATGATTTGGTATTAGCTAGATCTAATATAATGTCACGCTCTCTCCATTCTTGAATGAAAAAATGGTGATGTGTTTTATATGCATTTCATGATTTATGGCCCACTGGTTTCAAGCTTGTATTTCTGGCCCAGTGATATATTGGGTGTTCCCATGGCCATCGTCAATGCACAAAAACAAAAGTAAAGCGGAAAATGTTGGGGGCAAGTTAGGCCCTTTGCTTTCTTTTCTTTTCTCCTTCACTAGACATTGGATAAAAGAAAAACACATGAAGTTTCTTTTTTTATATAAGTGATATTGAAAGCGGGGGATTTTTAATGTTCGAAAATGAGATCACAATCTGCAAGTCAAGAACATTTCCGCTAGACTAGATCACGTTTGACAACACATGAAGTTTCTTAACACACAGAGTAGATGTGAAATCACATATTTATTACAACAAGAAGTCAACACCAACCGCCACACCCATGCACAAAATATCTAATAAGCCAAATGGGGAAGCTACTCAACTCTAAAATCAGTAATTAGTAATTACCAGCTTTAACAAAAAAAAGATTAAAAACCCTTGAGCCTACAAGCTAATTAATTATTAGCAGCCATCTTTTCTGTGACTTTAGCCAGCGACTTAAGATTGCAGCCTATGATCGTATTAGTAAACAAACAAGTGTCCTCCTCGCTGCTCCCGGCAGGCACATCCACCACATACGACTGAATCACAACAGTCTTCCCTTCTTCTCTGTGCACGGTAGTGGTAGAACTGTAATTTGCAAGCCTGTGATCTCCACCAACAATGCTATAATGCATGACATGCTTGTCGTCGTCGAGCTCATCCAGCCTCTCCGTGCTGGTTTTCGCCGGCAAGCCGGTTTTAACCACAACTTCCCGAATGCTTCCGATGCCTCCATTGCCGGCACGCATGCAGCAGCTCTTGATGAACTGCTTGTAGGCTTGAGGGTTGTCGAATTGGCGAAGGACGGACCAGACCGATGGCAGTGGGGCGTTGATGGTTTGGACAAGGCTGGAGCCACACTGGTTTGGTAACAGAGTGTGGCTATGGTAGCTCTTGATCATGAGCTGTGTTTTGGTTAGGGTTTGGTGCTTTTGGATTGGATAAAATACCACCGTGTCAAGGCAAGGCTTCAGATGACAATTTGTTTGCTGTTGTGGTTGGGGACAAGACAATGTGAGTTTAGGGTTATATATAAAGAATAAGGCGGTGGTTTTGGTTTGATCAAATCTGAAAGTTGTTAGTTACTTCATCAAAAACCAAAAAGTTTGGCTTCTCATGGCAGGGCTTAAGGATGTCTTGGGACTTGAATTGTGTGCTTGGCAGCTAAGTTAGCCATTGCCATTGGATTGAAGTGTGCTTTCTCATGTGCTTGTTTCTTGTTTCTATTATTCCCTTGTCTTTTGCGAAGGTGTACTCCTTCCCGACTCTCGGACTAGAAACTTTCATTTTTATGTGAAGCCAGTTTCTCTTCTTTTAACGCTTGTGTCCAAGCGGACCACCATATCTTGACATGTCAGCAATCGTGGCACGATGTGCCCATGTGGACCATCTCGAGATGTCAGCAACAATGGCACGATGTGGAGAAATTTTTGTATGTTTTAGATATACTACATAGTTTGTGTACCATCCAATACACATAGGACATGTGAAAATATTTTATTTTTATTTTCTATGTGTATATTGGACAAAATAGCAACATATTCCATGTGTATTGGATGATACATCAATCACATGATGTACTCGAAACATACAAATATTACAAATTCACATGGAAGAGTGCCACGTCACAATATTACAAATTCACACAATAATTTCTCATAATCCTAGTTCTGCCTCGAGAGAGTAACCTCAATTTTTATTCTTAATTTACATTGTTTTATATGAATTTTCATTCGGGTAAATCAGATTTCTTGAATTTTCATTCGCCTTCTTCCTCTGTATTTGGATCCTAATTATATAATCGTACAAGGTGAATTTTTTTGTTGGTCTAATCAGATGAACCGAACTTCATTGATAATAGGAGAGAACCTAAAACAAGAGTCTCCCAAAGTACCAAACTGGCTAGCACATATATCAAAACAAATGAAACAATAATAAAACACCTAACACAGCACAAGGACCGCTTCTAGACAACAAATTAATGGGTGAGAGACAACAAGACAACCTTAAGCTTAGAGGAGTCAATGTCATCCAGACCGGCACACAACATTAGGCACTTGTTAGAGGGCAAGGGAGACCATCGTTGTTGAGAACATGCACAAGAGAGGTGGGGGATATGGATGTCCAGACTTCCGGGCTCAACCTCGATAGTGCGACAGCTGCCAAATGATCTGCAGCTTGGTTTCGAGCCCTGCATGTCCAAGTCCGGGTGTAATGGTTGAAGTTATGGTGATATTCACGAATTCTGATGAGAATGGGGTACAGACACCATCGTCCCCTTCAGATGATGCCATTGATGTTGTCCACGAGTTCATTTGAGTCCGATTCGAAACAGACACAAGTGAGACCCTGCTCCATTATAAAGAGCCATCCCTTAAGAGCCGCATTAGCTTTGGCCATGATCGCCAACTCAGCCGAGAAAGGAATGGTCTTGGCGCCCACAAACGCTCCTTGCGCATTAAGAATAATAATACCAGCACCAGCTCGACGAGAAGGAGAGTGCCAAGCAGCATCAAAATTAACCCTTAAATTTGAAGCGATTGGAGCAGACCACAAGCGCGTGTGGGTTCATCATGTTTAGTAATTCTATCCCTTGTCACATCCAAAATCATATTAAGCTCTGTGAGTTGGGAGGTGATGGATTGAATGGTGAAGATTGGACTAAGGGGCGCATCATCAAAAGTGGCTATGTTCCTCGCTTTACAAATAGCCCACATAGTAACATCGATTTGGTGTAGAATGTGTTTCTGGTTCTCTTTGGAGTTGATGCCTTTTGTGGTGCACTCCAAAAGCCATTTATCCAATGAGATAACACTTTGCCTTTCAATTCTGTAATTAAGAGGACCTCCAAACCATATTAGACTCACCCAAAGGCAAAGCAAAATAAGGTGCTCAACATACTCCTCGTGCTCCTTGCATAATAGGCAAATGGGGTTTTGCCTGATCTTTATTTTGGGCTGACCTCAATAGAGGAAGAGAGGTGATACTCCATATTGGAAATATGTTGGGCATGAATAGAGTGGTATCCTGATCAAACGGAGTACTACCCATTCTTTTCACCTGGCCAAATTAGTCGATCCTCAGTTCTTGTATTTCCAATTGGGATGCACTAAATCGTCGTCGCCTCTTCATCCGTTATGAAGCCCCTTGATTGGTTCCAGATTCCAGATCCTAGAGTCTCAGTCAATGATGATTTCTACTTTCCTGCTGGCATCATTGATTTGGTGTTGAGGTTTCAGCTACCCACATGGAATGGTTGTGACCCATCTATCAGTCCATGGCCGAGCACGAGAAATAACATCAAGCTCAACAGCAGAAATAAAATCTATGCGAGAAACTTAGTATTGGCCCAAACAAAGAACCAAAGCTAATTACAACATATTAAGGGCAGGTTTGGCGTTCTTTGTCTTTGTGAAAATAATAATGTTTGTCAGTTCTTTGTGAGAGAAATCGGAAAAGAAAGCGGTTTAGCGTTTGGTAAACTTTTTGTTTAAAGTGTTGTTGGTACTAATTCCCTCATAATAAGAAAATAATTCATGCATAATCATTAAATTCAACGCCTCTTGGCGATTTGCATAATTAGAAAATGAAAGACCTCATTACATGATTTCCCATATAGCTTTCTCACACAATTTTTAATAATAAGTGATTTTCTCAAAGTTTACCAAACAGTGGGCTTCCCAAAATTTTTTAAAAATCACTTATCACCTCAAATAAGCGATGCCAACTGGCACTAAAAGAATTTTTTGACTCTCTGAAACATTCGACTGACCACTTCATTTGAGTTTCTACTGACCAAAAGTCTGCACTTCTGATCTCCATTTTATGTGCATTAATCCTATTTCAAGTTACAAATTTGGTAAAGGTATGATCACTCACCGAACAGAAATCAGAAAATTGTCTTCTTTCTGGTGAAGAATCAAACATCCATTTTCTGCACTACCTAATTTCTGGACTCTGGCTAGTAAGTCTATTGACTACCCAGTTTGCTGGGAAGGTTTCTCCGTGACCCTATAGTGCACTCCCATGCTAGGAACAAATCCAACTGATTGCCCAAACTGTAATGAAGGACAACAGTAGAATTGAAATGGTGAAAAAGCTTTCCTTGACAAAGAAACCACGGAAATAAAACCATAAATCCCAGTAATAGGTTGGTGTGCTGAGATCAAGTCTTCGTAGTTTCATTTTCTCTTCTAGCTTTTCATCCTAAATCAAGATTTCTACGAGAAGTGCTGAAATGTTGCATGAAAGCACTTTTCAATAGCAGATATAGCCCTTTTACTCTGCAGAATCCTATATGCATCCAAGAACGCACTAAATTTTATAAATCTAAAGAGCATAATCATTTTCTGATCCTACAAGTACTTACCACTAAAAATCTAGAACTTAAACCCTGCTTCTCTTGCACACGCACAAGCAAACTCAGCGAGTCCATTTCTACTGATAAGGCCATTAAAGACTTCAAAACCTTCACATACCTTGACATTTCTAGTGAATAACCAACAGCTTCAACTTCAAGCAACGAACATAGTCTAAGCAGATAGTGTTAACTGTGTACATTGAAACCAAATCATAAGAGAGCATGTAAGTCAAGCTTCAATAATAGGCAGATAGAAAAACTAGGAACTGGCATAAACAGATGGCAAACCATAATCCATACAAATGCCACCCATGGCTTTCTCCTGCAATCCACCATGAGTACCAATTGCAATGTCTATCATTTCTATCTTGCTGAAGAAATCAAGTGATTGTCTCATGTAACACTAAGCACAAATAATGATCATCCCAGAATAGCAAGAACCATGATGGAAAAAAAAGCAGCTGTTAACTAATTGAGGCTCTGAATTTTATCAAGCAAACATAGAGAGACAGAGAATACAAACAGGCAATCTCATTCCCATTAAAGAAGCCAAAGAACAAAAATAACAGCTTCTTGTTTATTAAATCTTCTATACAAGATCAAAGGGATTATGATTCAGTAACAGGCTACAGCAGCATTGGAGCAATCACAAAATTCACAATTCAAAAACTGTCACAAGAAAAACTACCCTTTTAAGGCGCTCTGGGGTCGGTCCCGTGCTGCCAAACGTACGCAAGCTCATCCCAACCAGTACTAGCCAGAAGCCCCTCCACAAGAACACTCATATCCACACCGACCGCGAACTCAGTGTGGTGGTCGTACCGAGCCACCAGCGCGTCCTCCACCATATAATCCCACAAGCAAACCGACATGTCGTACGAGCACGACATCATCAAGCTCTGCCTGTGCGGCGAGAACTTGATTTTCCTCACCGCGTAGCCGTGGCCGTTGAGCACCGAAATCGGAACCCTAATGTTCCTCACGTCCCAAACTTTAATCGACTTGTCGACGGAGGCCGTGGCGATGCAGCAGTCGTCGTACTTGTTCCAATCGCACGCGAGGATCTCGAGCTCGTGAGCTGGGATGATCATGGTGGAGCCAGGCTCACGCACGTCCCAGACGCGTAGAGTGCAGTCCCCGGAGGCGGAGGCGAAGACGTCGGCGTGGCGAGGGTTCCAGACGGCGGAGTAGACGCAGTAGGCGTGCTCCTTGAAGGTGCGGACAGAGGCGGGCCGGTCAACGGTCCACAGCTTGACGGTGTCGTCCCAGGAGGAGGTGAGGAAGGAGTCTCGGCGCGTGGGGTTGTAGTCGGCGGAGCTGACCTCGCGCGTGTGTTCATGGAGGGAGCGGAGGGGGTTGGAGGCGGGGGGCAAAGCGACGTCGTAGAGCTTGACGGAGCCGTCGGCGATGGCGGCGACTAGGAGGGAGTCATGGGACTCGGACCATGCGACGTCGTATACGCCGTCGGCTGTGTCGTAGGCGATGAGCTCAGTGATTGGCTGGTGGGGTGCGGCGGGGCCCAGAGGGGCCGGGGAGAGGTCGATGACGTGGAGGCGGCCGTTGCCGAGGATGCCGAAGTTTTGGGAGGTGGCGACGGCGAGCCGAGACTCGTAGAAGGGGCTGAACTTGACGGAGTAGCCGTTGAACGGGGTTTTGAATACTGGCATTGTTAGTCCAATCCAGATGGAATTTCCGGTGCTCTCTCTGCCTCTGGCTTTTGGATTTTGGGGATCTCACCTTTGGATTTTTTCTTTTTTCTTTTCTTTTTCTCTCATCGTTTGGTTTTATTTTATTTTTTCTCTTGTCTCAGTGCTTGGTTTTCGCCTGTCATCGTCTTGGAATGTGGAAAGTTCGAAACTAATTTTCATTTTTCCAGTTCGGATTTAATCCTCTTTTCTTCATTTTTCATTTTTGTGAAGCTTCTGCTCAGCCCTTGGACTGGACTACTCAATGTGGGAAAAATTGGACTACCCAAGGCATATAAAATGGGCCAGGCCCTAAATCTTCAAGGCCAGGCTCTGGATTTTTGTCATAAAAGTAGGCAGCCCGGGTGAATCTTTATCATAATAAATTTTGATTCAAGTGCTGTCTAACTAATAAAAACTCGTTAATAAAAACTCGTCCTAAACATAACAAGAGAGTTGTAGCTCAAGTGTTTAACAACAGTTACTTTTGCATCATATGTTCTGTATTTGAATTCCTCCCTTCCAAAGTAAATATGTTCAACAAAATATTATTTATGTACGCATAAACAAGTACATGTAATCTATTGTTTATGTATGCATGAACGATTGTCAATCATGGGTTAATAAGTTTGCTTACTACAGTATACAAATGCGCACACCAAACTGTAGTAAGCAAACATCATCAACTTAATCTAAACCATACAATTTTTTTTGTCAACTTAATTTATTAGTTAGAAGCGCACATCGCTTAGAAAGGTAGCCTTTGACATGATAAATGGATTTTTAAATAGCTTGTTTTTGGTCGTGGGGTACCAAACAGGGTCCCGTAATTTTAGAATGGAGTTGAATTTTCAGCTGGCCAAATTTGGACCCTTCCTGAACGACTCATTAATAACGTTTGGATTTGTTTGGCCTCCATTATTATAATATCCCGCAGATAATATAACAACGAACAGATGGATATATAAACATTTCCAAACACAATTCTATATTTCTTTCTGCAAAGTTTTGGTAGACTTTGTGGGCTCCGGATTTGAATTTTACCTAATCCACTATTCCAACACATTCACATGCAAAAGAAAAGGAGCTTTATAATATTTGCTGCTCCCTCAATATAGTGGATATGTAATTTTTGGGTCCACAACCTAATAGTTTTCATTTCAAATCAGAATTTCCATTTCGAAAAAAATAAAAGAAAATTCAGAAATTGCAAATACAAAAATAAAAACCAACGAGAGTTGGTTCAGTTGATAAGGTCTCTGGCCTGTGTGTAGTCCCACTAGAGCTTGAGTCCTGTTGTCAGCAGTTCTCGTTAGTGTTGCCATCAGTTCTCGTTGATGAAGAGAGTAGTTAATCTCCCCCTAAACTTTTTTTTATAAAAATAAATGAAAACCATGTACGTGTATGGCCCCTCGCCCTCCATACCTCACATGTTGGCACAATAAGACTAAGGCCTTACGTCTCACATATTTATTGGGCAGGGCGTGGTATGGATGGGACACAATTAACTTGCGATTATCGAACATCTTTTTTTACTATAGCTAAATTATTATTTTTTTTATCAAATCAATTGGTCGGTTCCAAAGGTGATGTTCTAAAGGTCAATATGATAATATTATAGACATCAAATCAATCTTGGGAATTCTTTTCTGAAGTGATCAGGTTGAATAATTTCTGAGTGTCATGATATTATCTTCGGACTTTGCCATTTACTTCCAACAGCATCTGTAAATTCTAAACTACAACAAGAGAAAAAAAAATCTCACATCTCTCGTCATCATCGACCTACTTCTTATCAAATATTAGAATTATAACATCATTCTGAATTTAGATTAGAAATCGTCTTTGTAATTTATAAACGTAGTGTATGAATGAAGCGAAAAATGTGAGCTATTGATTGGTGTGAGACGTAGTATTTGAAGATGATGTCAGCAAAATCCCTTTGCAAATAGGCTAATAGATTCACTGGGGTCAAACCACTTTCACAAACCTAAAACCAGAAAAGGAGATATAAAGTAAAAGAAGTTAGAGTCCATCACCCCTCACTTTCCAAGGAAAACCACAACCCACATGATCTTGCTTGGGATATTGAACCTTTGAAAGATCACAAAAACCCTCTCAAAAGAAGATTTTCCCTATGCCCCATTTCCTACCCCTCATTTCCCAATTCACTGCCAACAAAACCGATCGATTTCTCTCTCACTCTCTCTTTCTCAATGAACCCCACACACAAGTAGCCTCCACACACACACACACCTATATTAGTAAATAGTAGTGATCGTGGATGTTCAATCTTGTTTTGACACGTGTAAGGCCTAGACTAAAACACTTGATCATCAGCCAGGGCAACCCTTTGCTGGCAGTCCCAATCGTGCACTAACCTGAGCCACCCATAAGGCCCCCAACCCTTTAAAACCAACCCCAAATTATTGAACTTGGTGAAGGAGAAGGGAAGGGGGCCCTAAATGATGGATCCCAAAAGGGCAAAGTACAGAGTGAGGTGCAATTATTCATGCCATGAATTTCATCCTAAGCAACTCATGAGCAAAAAAATTCCCTCATCACCTCATCACCTCATCTTTCCCATCCCACAAATCAAAAAGATTTCCATTAGAAAAAGAGATAAAGAAAAAGCTCTCTACTATATAATAAATCCATCATTTGGTACAATTTTCTTTTAGGTCACTGATACTGATTCCCACTCTCTCATAGCTAGAGCGCTCTCTCTCTCTCTCTCTCTCTCTCTCTCTCTCTCTCTCTCTTTGCATATATAGGCAAAAAAAGAAAAAGGGTTAATTAAGGAGATTTCTCTCTCTCTCTCATTCTCTTTCATTCCCTACTTCTTCCTTTCTCCTCCTCCTCCTCCATCCTCCTCTATCTCTCTCTATGAGAGAGACCTTTGGAGAAAGAGAAATTAGCAGGAAGAAGCAGCAGCCATGAAAAACACCATCAGGTGCTGCATCTCTTGCATTCTGCCATGTGGAGCTCTGGATGTGATTAGAGTCGTACACTGTAATGGCAAAGTCGAAGAGATCAGCGGCACAATCCGGGCCGGCGAGATCATGAAGGCCTACCCTAAGCACGTCCTCAAGAAGCCCTCCTCATCGCCGTCCGATCACAACGGGGTCGTCCCCAAGATCGTTATCGTTCCACCCGATGCTGAGCTGCAACGCGGCAAGATTTACTTCCTCATGCCAGTGCCTGCTGCTTCGAAGACATCCGAAAAGACGTCAGCGAAGACAAGATCGTCGGCAAAGAAGAAGAGGGTTAAGGACACAGAGAACAACACCACCAACAACAACAACAACGTTGTGATGAACAGCATCGCCATGACAAATCTTTTGATATCTGATCGGTACTTGAGCGAAATACTGTCGGAGAAGCATTCGTCTCAGAGGGATCGGCGGCGAGGACGTGTTGGGGTGTGGAGGCCTCATTTAGAGAGCATATGTGAGTCACCAAGTGATATGTAATATTGGCGGCTTCTTTTCATCTTCTTCTTAGTTCTCATTCATTTTGAAGGTTCATATGGCCAATAGGGTTGCTGCCTTTTATTCTTTCTTTCTTCTTCTTTTCCTTTTTTTTTTTGTATATATAAGAAGAAATAATATGTAAACAAGGTCTACTATGTGGGTGTTAATTATTGTTTTTGTTTTGTGGTGGGTTCTCAGGAAAATATATATATTTGAAGGCCTAATTGCCTCATAGTTCAGTGTGTGTTTGTGTTTTAATTGTTTCATGCAAATGATTTAATTTTGTGATGTTGTTGGGGAGGGAAAAAGATCAAGAAACTTGTTATGGGTTTTGGTTTTTGCTTAGTTTTTCTTCCCTTTTTTTTGGGGTGGAGGAAGGAGTTTATTATCTAAGGGAAAGCTTTTGAGAGAAACCAGTTCTCTTGTTATCACATATATGGAATGAATTAAAGTTAACAATAAGGTGATTGTGTTATGATTATTGAAGTACCATTGCAATATATTATCTAATAATATTTACTTTATGTTAATGCCACATAATTTCGTCAAGAAAATGAAAGTGATATCATGCACAGTACATATAAGTTCGCACAAGTGTCGGTAGTCCTTTTATATTGGCAATATTAATGTAATGATTATTCCACTAATATTGCATAAATCTTATGTGGACATAGATTCTTTGAAAATTAAGTAAGATATAGTTAAATGTTATGGGTAGATCTTTCGTATTTACTGATTATGTTGTTGATCGCATCTCTTGATAAACACAAGACGAGTTGAGTTGAAAAATAAAGTTTGATAAATTTCTGATAAAGTATGATGGCACCTTTGATGGGAAAGACAACATCCAAACTCATCTTCTGCTTTTCTTTTATTTTTTTCTTTCTTTTTTTCCATAAATATCAAAATTGAGATCAATTGTTAATATTGGTGATCAAAGTCACATTGAGGTGGATGGAAGATGATAGTCCCCACACAAAGCTTTTTCCACCATGTATAGGATAATGCAAATCTAGCGTGCACTAACAAGTGGGTATATGGCATGTCTTTAAGCATGTTGTTCTCTTAGAGAATGATTAATTAGATATATACATATATAGATGGTGCCGAGGGCATCCTGTAAAGGTAATCACAGTAGGGTTTGACTCTTTTTTTTTTCACATTGGCTGGTGGGAGACGGTTGAGCCTTTGATGAGCAAACCCATGTTCTGATCCCCCATTATATGAATTTTCTTGACACTTGACAGTCCCACCATCTGGGGCCAAGGTGTGACATAGTTCAGATATGATTGAAATGTCATCCAGCGGTTCATTCATTGGCACATGTCAGATAGCAGTAGGTTAATCAATTGCACCCATATACATCACAACAATATATGCATACCATACATAAATCACATATTACATGTAAGGAGCTTATAGCTGAAATTGTTCGAAGTAGGTACTCGAGGTCATGTATTCGAATCTCCCTTATTTAATATAGTTGGTATATGAAAAGTCTAAATCAAAATTCAATATAATACCAGACAATAGTCGAATCGCCTGATTGAAGTACTACCAAATTTACTGTTTGTTTTGGGGAGTTGGAGAGTGTCATGGAAGGAGTGATCACTCACTATTCTGCACTAACCTAACTTCCTGGACCTTGGTACGTGTTTTGAGATTTTTAAGCAAAATTATTGAAGGAAAGGTACGTGACTTAAATGTGAAGATGAATGTTCACTTCTATATCATATATAACGCAAAATCTAGAACTATGAGAAAAAAGTAGCAAGTAAAGTTTTAAGGTCTTTTTGTGACCAATGTGTTACAAACCACAGCATGACGCTATAGCTTCAAGAACATACATTTTGTTAGGGTAGTTGAGAGTCGACGCCATTGGTAGTTAGTCTCTTGGGCAATTACCTTTTTTGGGGCATAACTGGTAGATGTAATGGTGTTAATATCTTAATGTTTTTTACAACAGTCAAGTGCTGAAAGATACAGAGACAACGGAATATGAAACTCATATCCTCTTTTGAGATTTATACCCGACATAAATATTTTGAAACCTACCACACAATTGTGGATTTAGTATGATTTTCCATGAAATTAGGCCATATGATGGCTTGACGTGGGAAGAAGCCTCCACTTTAGACTCAATTCTAACATATGGTTTTTGTTCGGTATTTTCTTCTCTAAAAGTTGGTAGAAAGTTGACCTAACTTGCCCCGTACGTACAATGTAAGTTGTAGCAATTTTCTAAAACTCTTGTGCTTTCAAAGTTGGGCACGCAACTTTCCATATTACTTTGACAATGAGCCAATTATAAGACTCGTCTATCATCTCATTGAAATTATATGATGTGTGGACAATAAGTTGCCACTTTAAGAAATCAAGTTTTTACTTTAAAAAAGGAAGAAGCTAAAATAGAGATAAATAAAAAATTTAAGTGAATAATTTCGAGCATATAAGATCCGATGAATTCGAATTTGAGTTGTAATGAATTAAGGAGGAGTTTAGAAAGAGAAAAACAATAAAAACAATAGATTTGGTTTAATTTGATTTGATAATTAACAAACAATACGAGAAATTCCTTGAACTTATCCAAATGGATTGTAGTACATAAAAAGGAACAAAAAAACGAAGGTTTATAGCAAAAGAGATTTGTTAGTGAGTGTTATTGTCGAGTACGGTAAAAATAATAATCCGATAAGGCGGGCGGAGAGTAATGCGATGGGAAACGGACCGAGCCGAGCCGGTAAAATCCAAGCCACTAAAGCCTTAATGACATCGACAAAGCCTCACGCGCTCATCCCGGCGACCTTCCTCCTACACTCGCGGCTCGTGCGGCCGGCGCTCTCCCCCACCGACGCGACCCCTTTACTCCCTAACTACACCCACTCTCTCTCTATTCCCACCCACGCGGACAAACCCCCACCCCCAATTTCCAACCCCCAACCAAACACTTTCCGTTCCGACGATGGGTGACCTAACGGACCCCCAAATGACGCCGTCCCATCCCACCGCCACCACCCCCTCCTCCAACCCTCGCCCTATGCCCGTCCGCGAAGACTGCTGGAGCGAAGACGCTACCTCCACTCTCGTCGACGCCTGGGGCCGCCGTTACCTCGAGCTCAACCGCGGGAGCCTCCGTCAGAAGGACTGGCAGGAGGTCGCTGACGCCGTCAACGCCCTTCACGGCCACACCAAGAAGACCCACCGCACCGACGTCCAGTGCAAGAACCGCATCGACACCATCAAGAAGAAGTACAAGTCCGAGATGACTAGGGTTTCGTCCTCCAACGGAGCCCTAACCTCTTCTTGGCTTTTCTTCGAGAGGCTAGACGCTCTCATCGGATCTAACTACAAAAAGCCGTCTACTTCGCCTCTCTCGCCTTCGCCCCCGGTCGCTGTTCCGTTGCCTTTGGGGTATCGGAAGACGCCATCTCCGGCAACCGTTGTGACGGCCGTGGCGCTGCCGCAGAAGCGGTCTGCGTCGTCTGCGGCGGTCGACGAGGGTTTCTTCAGGATGAATTACTCGGCTGTGGCTGCGGCGGCAGCGGCAGGGGCTGAGGATGACGACGAGGACGAGGATGAGGACGACGAGGAGAACTATGAGGTTGATGAGGAGGTTGAGATGGAGAGGGAGAGATATAGCGGAGGCGAGATTGGAGGTGGAGGCGGAGGAGAAGGGTTGAAGAGATTGGCGAGAGCGATTGAGAGGTTCGGGGAGGTGTATCAGAGAGTGGAGGCCGAAAAGTTGAGGCAGATGGTGGAGTTGGAGAAGCAGAGGATGCAATTCGCCAATGATTTGGAGGTGCAGAGGATGAATATGTTCATGGATACGCAGGTCCAGCTCGAGCGGATCAAGCACGGCAAGCGATCGGCCCCTAATGGTGAGGCAAATCTTTCCTCTTTCTTGTGTGCGTTTGGTTTGAGTTTGTAAAATATATTCGCTTAAAATGATTGGATAGAGTTGTGGTTTGATGGATGCTTTTATGTCTTTGTGGTCTGGAGTTTTTGGTATAATCTTTTGGCTTAAATTGATTGGATGGTCTGATAGATCTTTTATTGTTTGTGGCAGTAAGGGGAATACCTACTTAATTGTTTGAAAAAGCTGTTATGGAGATTCTTGATGTACCTTGGGTTTGAAGCATCTGTTAATTCTGGAGATCCAAACTCACCCTGATTGAGAAATTAAAATTAGGGTTCTTAATTGGAACTTTGAACTATGCTTGGGCAATGTAAAACCAATCATTGAAGTTGTGTTGCATACGTTAATTGGAAACTATTTGCTTGTCTCCATTGCCAAAATTTCAGCTCCCTGTTTGTATTGGTTATAAGCTATAACACGAAGGCCATCGCTATTGTGTGATTCCTAGACTTTTATGCATTTTACCTATCTGACTAGGTATTCATAGCATGATTTAGGAGGGTTAATTTTTGTTAAATGGCTTTCATACACTAGGAACTTGGCGGGTTTGAGTTGCTAAAGCTCCTGTCATGCAATTCATGTATCTGAACAATGTTTCAGAGATACGGAGAACTCTGAATTATTTGGAGGAATTCAAAGCTTTGGTCTGGCTTAACTTAACCTGGACAAAGTTTTAATTTCGAGAATAATTGATGATGGCAAACATATGTATCCTATGGAGGCTAGGTCGGGTTGGCTGGGGGTGGGGTGGGTTTAGCTTGTTCATGGAGCGAGCTGGTGTTCAATCTGCCTTTTGCTTACTTTTGTGAGCCAGTTAAAATCCTCTTCTCACAACTATTTTTATCCCATCGTATGATAACCATTTCTACCTTGAATTTTCATGCATTTAGAAGCATTCTGGTGCTCATCACCAGCTGGTTGAAATGTGGATAGTATTAGAAACCTGTTGAATTCAACAAACACAACTTATTTTCACCCTGTTGTTGTCTATAGCTTTTATGCATGGAAGTGAATGTTTGTAAAGTTGAGCTCTGAGAGTTTTATATAGAGTTCTATCAATTCGTAGAACAGAAGAACAGAAACATATCCTGGTAAATCTTTTCAGATTTAAGTTTTTTATTCCATTAATGTCTCAGCCCTCTCCCTCCCTCTTTGTGTGTGCTGGTTGAGATTGCTATCTTATTTCTCCGTTCAAAATTTTATGATACTCACTCACAACTTTTAGGTTTAGAGGATGTCTAGCATCAGTTCCCGGGAATCTAAGTTCATGGCCTTTACTAACGTTCACTAAATCATCTTGCTAGGTTGGTAAAATTAACAGTGGAGTGATATGTTTTCCATGAGGGTAGCTGGTGAGTGAATTATATCGTTGTAATGTGCAGTTTTAGTGATGTTCTTAACTATTTATGGATGAGGCATTAGTGTTTTCGCTAACAGTAGTTATTTTTCAATAAACAAGTGTTAAACTGCAGGCATTGGACACCATAAACAGAAATCCGTTTTTTCAATAAAAAGACGTAAAGTACTTGGGTTAGACATGAGTTGACATTGAATGGGTGACTCATAGCATATGTTTTGGATGTGGTTTCAAGAAGATGAAGATTCCCATTAAAGTTCTGAGTTAGATGCTTTCTGATCTTTCTTGCATTGCTTGAATTGAATGAAGTAAATTCATCCTGCTTGTGATTGTGGTTTTGAGTCACCTGAGTTTCTCGCGGCGTGTTGGCATTTCTTGAATCAGAGTTTTATTGCAAATTTGATTTCTAAGATTGGTTTTGTGGGTTCTGGTGTTGCAGATATTTATATGCGGGGTGAGCTTTAATGGTAGACTTCCATGGGAAGCATAATGTAGTATCTTCTTGATTATCCTACAAAGTACATATTGTTGCAGCTGATACTGGACCTAGAGAAACTACTGGCACAACAGTCCCAAGTTTTCTTTTTCTTTTCTTTTTTCATCTTGGTTTTTTCTTTCTAAATTATTTTTATTTTGGGAACAAGTTTAATTGGCTTGGCAGTTGTACTCGGCTTTAGATTGGTCCAATGAATTTGGTTTTGGCTGTATTAGCTTTTTAGTTTGAACACCACCAATCTGAATTTCCTGCAATACTTAAAAGTAGGTAACTTCTCTTTTCGTACTTTGGTGGACTAGGTACACTTGTCTTGTGCCTTTTCTTGTTTGCTTTCTCTGGCTAGTACTAGGCCTGGTTTGTTTACTCTGTTTTGCCTCCTGGCCTGCTCTTCTCTACTATAAACTTAAACCACTTCAGATTGACATTGGGTCTAGCTTAACAGAAAATGACATTTGATTTGGAGATCGGTGGTATAGCACAGTGGTAGTGTGTGTGAGAAACATGAAGTGAACATAATAAACCCAACCTTAAGGTCCTTGACTATTGGCTTGCAGCCATATATAATTACCGTGGTGACCGTCTCGTTATTCTCCAGAACTGGAGTCCCATCAAGAGCCGGTCAAAGTGATTAATTGTCTCAATTCCACACGTAAACAAACAAAGGCTCACAAAACTCTCCAAAATTTACGCATTCTTTGCTTCTGTATCCCTTTATAAGAAGAAGAAGCCCTGTCTAATTCATCAGCAATACATAGAATAGTATGGAACCAACACAAGCAAGCAGCAAACTCGAAATCAACAATGTCGACAAAGTCTAGCACTACCATCCCTGCCTTTGCCTTTTGTTTCTTGTCCCTCGTCAGTTACGCTTACTCCAACACCGCCGACAACAAAATCTACCTCTCCGGCCTGGTCTACTGTGACAACTGCCAGTTGAAGTCTTCTATGACCGAGATCAGTATGATGATTCCACGTACGTAACGTTAATAAGTAGGTAACAACTACCTAATTCTCGTTTATAAGATTTGAATATGAGTTTATTATGAGATTTATGCATGCATGCATTCGCATTGATCAGGTGCAAAGGTGCGATTGGAGTGTAGGGAGGGGGGGAAAATAAAATCCAGCCAAGAGGGCGAAACCAACCAGCTTGGACTGTACATGTTTGAGTTGGACAAATCTGAGGAGGCTGTGGATGATTGTCAAGTGACTGTGCTACACAGCCCTGACCCTGAATGCAAGATTTCCCACGAAGTCGACCCTAACAAATCGCGAAAACCGCGCCGGTGGCCACCTGGAAGCTCAACCTATTGGAAGGAGACAGCGCCGTTTCCATCGGACCCCGCCACCGCGTTTCCTACCCTCTTGGTTTGGTCGTTGAGAAAGCTCGTCCCGAGTGCGAGCAGTTCGCCAAAGCGCGCGAGCATTTTCATAACTAATTTAAGGAATTGAATATTCCCACCTTCCTATAATTGCCCTACCATTTGTTACATCTACACCTCTTTTTGGGGGAAATTTTTGTAATTTATTGATATGAAGACGAACCCGACTGATATTAAATCAATATCCAATTTCAGTGAATTTTTCTTATTGATTACTGTAGGGGTCTTTTTCTTCCAGCAGCTGGACGAATGGGCTTGAGTCCGTAAAGAGCAAATGGAGATAGTTGCCCCTGTGCCTGAGTTCAAGAACCAGGCCCCAAGAGCGCTTTGAAAGGTTCGTGGAACCTTAGGAAACACCTTGGCTACCTTCATGAACAAAAATAACAATCGCTTACAAATAAATATTATAGCTTAGCATGAGAAGCTTGTGGCATGGGAGCTGAACATTCGTGAGTTTAGCATGAGAGAGAGAAGGCTTGGGTTTCCTATGAGAAACAGAGGTTTGAAGTAAGGAGAGAAGGAATTTCGAGAGAATTTGTTGAGGGAGAGAGGAATGGGTGGCTTGAGCAAGTTTTAAGCAACTTGATCGAAAGCTTTGTCAAGTCACGAGTGGCTTGACAGAGAGAAAAAGGGAAGCAAAGGAAGAACATGGCTTGAAATCGAAGGGTTCCAGAGATGAGAGGTGATGCTTGCTCTCTCTGGATGTGTTTATGAGAAAGAAAGGAAGAAGTTGGAAGAAGAGAGCATGAATATTGAAGGGTTCCGGAAGGGATGCTTGCCTTCGATGCGCTTGTTTTCTTTGGTAGGGAAGCTTTCTTTTATAGGCGTGGAAGCCTCTTCAAGGTCGGGAGCTTTAGCTGACTTTTCCCCAATCTTGCAAAGTCTTCTTCCTCTTTCTTGTTTACATCTTTCAATTCAACCTCGTTTGGTGAAAATCCCTTAATCCAAGCACACCGAGGCAAAGATTTTTTGGGGTTCCAAGGTTTTCTGCAGCTGGACTCCTTCATTTTAGGTGAGGAGCCTCTTGCTTTCTCGTTGGTTTTCTTATCAAAGCTTGGAGAGGAAAGGATAGGTAATGACGTTGGTCCGAAGGGTACTTTGCTCCCAACAACCTGCTCATGCCGGCATCCTCCTGGTTTTTTAGATGGCTTGTGTTGGGATTTGTCTTTGGCCATGTCTTGGAGATTCCCAGCACTGCAGACGTGCATGACTTTTGGCTTTTGTCATGGTTTTGTCTCCAGCCATGTCTGGAGACTTTCAGATATTTTCTTGGTCATTTGGGCCTTCCTAGGGTGATTGGTTAGTTTACTAAGGGAATGGGCCAATTTCCTAAAGTGATGGACTATTGGGTTTTCTCTCATGCTTACCCGTATGTTTGGGCTCAGGAATGGACTTGAATTTTGGTGCTCTAAGTAGCCCAAAACTTCTACTCCTTGGGACCATCAACTCGTGAATACTCGTAACCATCCATACCACAACCTACTCAAAGCCCCGCATTTGCGTGGCTTGGGCCCACTTAAGCTTGCGTGGCTTGATGCAAAAATAAGGATTTTCCGCTTGGTGTTGCATGTTTGCTTGGCGCGGCATGTGGACTATAACTTATGGAGTACACATGACGAACTCTAGTGTACTCAAATCGAGCTTTTTTCTCTGTAAGTGTCGTATTGGGCTAGAAATATATTTGGGCCTAGCCTGAGATTTTTTGGACCTCAACAATTACAAAATAGATAAATTGTGGTTTAGAAAATGAATAGTTCTGATTAATGATATGCGCACGGTTATGATTCGTGAATCACAACTAGTCTAAACAAGGAAGTGTATTTAGAAGTGTACTCAAGTATTATATCCGTGAAGATATTGCCATGTGGATTAATCTGGTGCTTTTTTATTTCTTACTATATTAATTCTTAATTAAGATTCAATTTAGGACCTATTTAAGCGATGTAAAATCTATCTTATAACCTAATAATCTACTAATCAAAATACTAAACTTTTAACATGTCACCTATTAAACCTTATATTCAATGGTCCATAGTAGTTTGATATTAATTTTGGTGTGAAAACTTGGTCTTTTCCTTAAAATAATGTGCTATATAGTGTGAAAGTAGCAAATAAATAATAATGTGTTCAAATTGGATTTGATACACATCACAACCCATATCATCTTTAATAAGGCCCAAAAAATTAATTCAAAGTCTGTGCCTGGTTAATACGTTAAGTAGTTTATGAAGTGATTAAGATCGAAGAGGATCAATGACTTGTAATAGATCACTTGTTCATTTCCTTAAAATAAAAAATAAAACTCGCAATACCGACTCCATTCATAATTCCATCAATTACTCGTCTATCAAAAAATTTGTAATTCCATCAGTTACTCGTCTATCAAAAAAATGAGTTAGTTAAGCTAATCTTCTTATACCATTAGTAAAGGATAATGTGAAATTAGCAAATAAATAATGATTAACAGCCCCAAAAAATTGAATTATTGTGTGTCTCTCGTTTCATCCTTCCACAAATTTTTGGGTCTAAGTCAGAAAATCTTCGAAGGCACGTAGAAAGGCCGGTCCCCATCTAGCACTATGGGGAAAAGGACAACTCACAGCAAGTTTATGTCTATAAAATCCTAGATGCTGATTGAATGTTTTGTGCCCATCAAAGATTAATTATATTTCCATAATATTATACCATTTGTGTGCGTATTTACTATTTACCATGGCTCTCTCAAACCAAGGCCAATGCCTCTGCTTAGCTTTTCTTTTCATTTTGGCCATTTGCTCCTCTCCAGCATCGTTTCGCCAAATTTATGATGAGAAAACCATGTTGGCGAGGCATGAAGACTGGATGGCTCAATTTGGGCCAGTTTTTATTAAGGATGCAGAAGAGAAAGACAGGCGCTTCATGATATTCAAGGCTAACGTCGAGTTCATTGAGGCTTTTAACAAACATATCACCCAAAACTTCACTCTAAGCTTAAATGAATTTGCAGACCTAATCAATGAGGAGTTTCAGGAAATTCGTAATGGTTACACGAAACGATCCTCCAAATTGATCATGTCCAATTCCACAAAAGCTACAAGTTTTAGATATGGAAATGTCACTGATGTGCCACCTTCTGTGGATTGGAGAGAAAAGGGTGCAGTGACGCTTATCAAGGACCAAGGCAAATTTGGTAAGTATTAAACAAGTTGTTAAATGATGACGCATTCACAGTTTCACAACATAACGCGTTATTAAATGATGACGCATGTTGTTTCAATTTTATAGGGCGTTGTTAGGCGTTCTTCTCAGCAGTGGCAGCCACAGAAGAGGCTAACCAGTTCAAAAGCGGAAACTTAATCCCACTATCAGAGCAAGAGCTTGTGGATTGTGACACTGCAGGTCAAGATCATGGCTGTGAAGGTGGTCTCATGGATGACGCTTTCCAATTCATCCAACACAACAAAGGCCTAACAACTGAAGCTAATTATCCCTACCAGGGTATAGATGGAACTAGTTGCAACACTCAGAAGGCTGCATCCCAAACATCCATAAATGGGTACGAGGATGTTCCTAAAAACGACGAAAATTCTTTGTTGCAAGCCGGCGCCAACCAACCAATTTCGGTTGCCATTGATGCAAGTGGCTCTACATTCCAGTTTTATTCAAGTGGTGTGTTCACTGGAACATGTGGTACAAACTTAGACCATGATGTCACCGCAGTTGGATACGGGACTAGTAGTGATGGGACTAAGTATTGGCTGGTGAAGAATTCTTGGGGCACAGGGTGGGGGGGAGAGTGGATATGCGAGAATGCAAAGGGACATTCCTGCCAAGGAAGGACTCTGTGGCATTGCCATGGAAGCTTCTTATCCAACCGCATGCATGATGAATTAAAATACTATGAGCTGCTATATCCTTCCACTTTGAAATCTATGAATGACAGAAACAATTAACCCATGATGATAACGTGGATTTTCTCTTAAAATCTCACGCAATTAATTAGCAGCTATCTATGAAGTTGACATGTTTTCATTACCATTATTGCAAAGGTTAAATCAAGTTAGATTAATCAAATTCATGTCACTGATTGATCCTATAAGGTCAAACTGTGAAACGACGTCATTGCACTTGTTCGTGGGTGGCATGGGTTGGAAACACGTAATTAACCATATATATAACATCAATTTACAACTTAATAATTATACTTATTCTTAAAGCCAATTCTGATCGGACATTTTTGGAGAAATTAATTTCTCAGGCAAGTAAATGGCAGCAGAAGACTGGAAAATCTAGGTGGCAGCAGAAGAGAAAAACTCTCTTGCACGTACCTGGTTTATGGGAGCTAGCTGTATGTAACAGGAGAGCTAGACATGCTTAATTTGAAAAAAAAAACTAGAGCAATTACAAGGTGGTGTTGTTGATTGGCTACAACTTCAAATACAAACCGTTGAGCTAGCTTGCTGTGCGTTGAATATAAAGATTATTTAGAACTAGCTAGGCTCATCATAATTAACATATATATATTTTTTAGAGAGGGGGAAATACGATATTATGATGAAGAGATGAGTCTTTGCCAATTAAAATGCACCATTTATATATCCTGCAACCAGATGACCTTTTGCGTGATCCTGCAATGAACATCCAAAAAAGGACCAATCTAGTTAAAATTCAAAACAAATTAGTGGCCACCAAATTTAAAGATTTTCACATCTTAATTAAAGGAAATATTCATTATTCATATACCTTGTGCTTCCTACACACACACACAAGTTCCATGAAACAATTGTCAATGTGAAATTAACATTATCATATAACATTTAATATTCTTAGCTCGATCGGCCAAGCATCCAAGTAAAGAAAAGAATACACGTATACAGAGATTGTTGATGCCTAAATTTGACTCAACATATTAAGACCGTAAAAACGACACATTCACATCAAGACACACACTCAAGTTAGGCTACGTCCATAATATACAATTAGTGAACTGAATTACATGAATCTACAAGTACGGCATATGAAAGCTACAAGCCCTACATGCTACATATCTGTCCTATTTTTGGGTCAACTGTTCCTTATTCTCTTTGAAAGTACAATCGTGTTTACATGTTAGGACCTATCGGCGATATTAACCGCTGAAAAGGAAATAATCAATACCCAATAAGCCATTAAGATTGCCTAACCAAGATACAAGCCTCATATTGGGGGGCAAGTATCCAAGATCTTAACAAATCCCTCTAGTTCTTAAAGGTTATAACATTCATCTATATATAGCCTCTCATAAAAGTGCAAATTATCATGATCTTTACCCATCGCGTATATACACTAGCTCATGCTCATGAGTAGCCAATTTGTCTAGAACTATATATTGGATGGAAGAAGTAGGCAACTCAAGTATTGGTGTACAGCAAGTCAATGTATAAATAACTAATTTTCAAAGAATCAAACGTAAAAAATTATATACAATTGTCCCACATCAAATAAATAGTTAGGTTGAAGACAATTTTGTTACAGTGTGAGTATTCAATCGAAAATTGATTGGAATCGAGTGAAAAGGTACATAATCTATTTAAACACTAAAGCAAAGGTCATTCTTCAATGTGAGATACTCTCAACTCAACAAATGTCAATGCAATTTGATCGTGAAAAAAACAATTATTCTTTTCTTGTGAACTGAAGTTGTTGAAAAGTGTGATGACATGAAAAGATTTATGGTGTTTGAGGCTAGGAAGCAAGACATGTATTGATTTGAATAAAAAAATTATGACTGTTTTTTATATTTTCTTTGTGCAATGAGCATCTCCAAGGCTTAGCTAAGGGATCAAAGGAGGAGTCTTGTAGCTTTCATTTCAAGATAATTTATCTCTACATTATCTTAAGTACTCTTAAAATAGCTCAACCTCTAAGAACTCCTAAACTCGAGGGGCTTAGTACCTTAATTTGAACCGGAAAAGGATGCATTTCACTTCAAGAATGATCGATGTCAAATTCAATTAGTTTCTCATTTGATCATGAAGTACTGGCCGTACAACCAAAGGTTGGAATAAGATCCATGATAATGATTAATTCATTTTGTCTCACTCCAAATTCTAGTTTCCAGTTTTCATTGTTCAAGATGGACACACAATCTATAGCTAACTGTAAGTACAAAACTATGCATGTATGCGGTCAGATAATGCAAGCTAGCTACTTGATTTTTTACAATGACATAGAATCCTAATCGTATGGAGTACAATCAGATGAAGATAAGTCAAACAAACTATAGAGGCCTAGCTGATTACAATACACGAAGATAAGCAATTAATGCATACATATATATATAGTTATTATCTCATCCGAATATTAACATGCGGATGCCATTATAAACAGGAAGAAAAACAGAGAGGGGTAGTATAAAATACATAGCGTCTGCATGATAATAATCTATACAGAAATTCTCATATGCGGACGTCCGGATGTTATTATCGTGCGGACGCCATGTATTTTCTACTACCCTCCCTGTTTTTCTGGTTGTTTACAATGACATTCATACGTTATTAACATGAGATATCCGGATGAGAGAATAACTAATATATATATAACTCACAAAGATCTTACGCATTAGTGATCATATATATATATATTTAAGCAATGTGAGAAAGGCAATGAATTCTTTAACAAGTAAACAAATCGTATGTCAACAAAGTGAAACATATGCATATAAATTCCATATGGTTTTGGATCTACCCCAAGAACAGTATTATAATATAACTTTGCATGCATCCACAAATATATAAACAAAAAAGATATCGATCGGGGAGAATCTTACTGGTTCTTCTAATAATAATGAGAAATATATCAATATCAGCAATATACGTACGCTATTAATTCTTACGTCCAGAGTATAGATAACTCATGCAACGTACGTATATAGATATATAGTCACCCATGGGAAGCAGCCAGATCGCACAGAATCACAACAAATGAAAAGTATACAAGCAAGTGAGACATATTTAATTAAGACACAACAGAAACAGAGTTTTGTCTGATTGAAAGAGAGAGTGAAAGAGAGAATGTAATCATGCCTTCAAAATATATATAGAGAGAGGGGCCATAGCATAACCTACCTACAAAACTATTTAGCTTTTTTATCACTCACTACTCTATTAGCTAGTCTATTATGCTGGAGCTTGAAGATTATTTTGAAATCGGTTTTGCAAATTAGGGTTTTTGTGGCTTAGGGTTTTATGATGGATTAATTGAGAGATCTCCGCGGTTACAGGTTTTAAATTTTAGTCGATCATTAAATCATATAATTTTCAAATTAAAGTACTACACCTCTTCCACTTTCCTTTCAGTTTGTTCAGCTCCAGTTTCAAGAATTGTTGAAAAACCCATTTTAATTATCTCCTTTCTTAATCTGTGTTTTTTTTGGCGTAATTAATATGAAGCTGATCAGAATTATAGATTTCTAATCGAAGCAGTAGAGCTACCATATATATGTATAGTACTTAAATAATTGGGTAGAAAATTAAAAAAAATTACCATCCATAATCTTCAGAAGCCAAAGGAACTAATTTAAGAAGTGATCTGCTTCAAACCCTTATTAGCCTCGTCGCTAATTGCCTTAAGCTGACCGTTTCTCTTCTTCTTCTTCTTCTTGTATGGAATCCCTCTTGCCTTAGCCTGACACTCCTTCACTTCACGTAAGTAAACCCGAATAGCTCCATTCCCAAAAGGGTTCGTCTCAGGCGATCCTCCGTGCTCCTCGTACGCAGCACGGAGGCGGCCGATCAGCGCGTCCAGGCTGCCCCATGCCTGCCTAAGCGGGCACGTGCACGGGGCAGGAGGGTCAGGCTGTCCGAAGAAGACACACCCGTGTAAGTGAACCTTAGTCTTCCCGAACTGGTCCAAGTAGCGAAGGAAATCAAGGACATGGTTACAGTTGCAATGAGAGAGAGAGACTGGGGGTGTTTGGTTCTTCAAGTACTGGCCAAAAGTGTTCCAGTCTCGGCGTTTCTGAGACTCATATCGGCTGAGAGGTTGAGGTGCTTGTTGTTGAGTGGATCTTGAGGAGGAGGAGGAGCCCTCTATGGAGTTGGAATCTTTTCGTCGACTGTAATCATGATGAGGTGCAGACATGATTTGATGATATTTGTGAAGGAGGGGGTGGAGGAATTCCTGTGTATTTTTGGCAAGAAATGGGGAAATGATAAGGGGGAAAAAGATGAAAGAAGCAAAGGAGAGAGAGAGATGTGGAAGAATGAATAGGTTATAGTGCAATGAGAAAAAGATGAAAATCACATCTTGATGAGGTCTATTGAGAGGACTTGTCATGGGCCCTACATGAAGGTGCTTTATGTTCCTCTTTTTCTCTCCCCCTTCTCCAAGACTCTCTCTCTCTCTCTCACTCATTTTGATTGTGCCTATTAGCACTAACTATATTTTATTTATGCTAATATAATCTATAGTGATATAGGGTACTACTCATCCAAAACAATTATATAAAACAAATATATTGCTGTAATACTAATATGCTATGCCATTATGCATGCAATGATTGCCACATTTTCATGTTGAATTCACACTGTAATTAATTACATAGGATGGATCCCGGTTAAATATATGTTGAATTCACACTGTAATTAATTACATAAGAAAAAGAGCTTTACTCAGTCATTAGTATTATAGATGCATTTTGGAAAAAATACATTATTTAGGACAATAATAACAGTAGGTTAATTAGGATTTTACTAGTCTTAAACACAAAATACAAAACAACATAATCCGACACAAAATATGAAATGACATGATTCCGAACACGATGTAGCATGACTGGATTTACCATACTTCGTCAACAGTAAATGCACTTAAGAAGCACAAGTAAAATGATATGGAATTATTAATGAGTTAGATCTAGTTTATTATTGTGAAAAATTATTACCACCATGATCCATGGTCCACGATCTATCTATTCACCCCACTAATAAAGTTATCCTATAATCACCAATAATATACGTACGTAATGCTTATTTTATTGAGGACACTGTTTTTTTCACCTTGAAATTGTGTTATTTTTTTCTTTGATTTTGCTTGGCATGGCAATGTCATTGTTAGCTGCCGGTGTCTCTATCTGGCTTCCTTTTTCAAGGTTTACCCGAATGGGCATAAAAAGGCCGTGGGAATATCACAGATATCCTTAAATCCTGCGTTGCAAATTTAAGCACTACTGTATGGTCAGGTGTTTGAGAAATGACAAATTTTCATGATCATCATGCATGTACGCTCGGAAAGTAAATCTGTCGATTTACCAAAAAAACAAAAGAAAGTAAACCTGTAAAGATAAGGTAACTTTTTTTTTTACTGGTTCAGTTTGAAATGGTTGAGTCTGAATCCTCTCTCTTGAGGTACATCCAAGGCTTTCTGCTTTTGCTGCAGTGAATTACCATGCATGAATCCAAAATTTCACTCACCAATTAGTCAATAATTCCTTTTGTTATAGGGCTATATTTTTTTATATTACAAATCATGAATATCTAGTGGCCATAATTTTGAAATTAACCTAGAAAAATTAGGGTGGATAACGAGTGAGCTAGCAATGAACTATTTACATCACGGAATTATAAAATCTCTATGTGTTTTTTATTAGAGCCTAACGAGGTGTGTTAAGTGTGTTGTGAGAAGTATTTTTGGATATGGAGAAGAAAATGCTGAAAACAATCACAGTATATTAATTGGGATTATTTGTGAAGATTAAATACTTAAATAAAATTAGTTATCTTGGACTAGACTAAGTTGGAAGAAAAAGAATTGTTTTACAATCACAATGATGATATGCATATATATCAAGAGTAAAGAATACGAGACACTGAAAAGAGGGGATGACGTAAATTTTGGAGACATCTTTGAGAGATGGGTCCATCCCTCAGTTTATGTTCCTAATGCCTTATCAATTATAATGCTGTTTGGAGTTTGGGCACCGGCTTTATGGGTACAACTTGTTTGCTATTAAATTGTGTTTTTATAAATTTTTTGTTTGGATGGGAGAAAGAGTCTATACTTGACTTTCTATTGTATTTGCTTAGGAAATATTTTTACTCATCATTTTAATCCAATGTGTATCATCATTACTATCCTCAACACTTGACATTATGCATAATCATAGTTAACCTTTGCTTTTATATTTATGAAATCATAGTTATGCCTATGAACACATGTTAAGTGTTGAAGATGATGGTTAGAGTACACCTTGAGTTAAAGTGGTGAACAAAAAGGCTCCTTGATATCAAAGTGTGCTTTAACCAAAAATAAAATAATAATAATAATAATGATTTGTGAGTCCCTTCATTATTGAATTTTTCCTTTTCTAATAAGCATATATAGTGGATTTTGATTTTTGCCAATAATGCATAGAATATGGTGGACTGTCACATTCAGCAATATGAACTTAGTAAAGAGAAAAGTTCACTCCCAAAGTCTCGTCTTTTTTTTTTATGAGAAAAAGATTAGGGAAAATTGATTACTCTCATCACCAGTACTAGGGTATACCCATAATCTCGAGTTGAATGGACTTACGCGTGGCACCCAATTGCCAGTTGTCACCAGTATGGATTTACGTAGGAATTTACAGAATGCGCACTAACGAGAACTGCTGGCAACGTGACTCGAACCTTAGTGGGGCTACACACAAGGTAGGGACTTTACCAACTGAACCAACCCTCGTTGGTAGTCTCGTCTTTCTATTCGAAGAAACAAATTATATATTTTTACAAAATGTATCACCATGGTCATGACTTATGATGACATTTATTACTTTTTTTGTTGTGTCAATTTTACTCTTTGAGGTAAATAAGGAAAACACATTGAAAATCTAAATTTAATGCATTATTTCCTTGTAATTGAATTTCAAAATTTAAATTTTGAATTCTTTTCTTGATAATATTCCTAATATATGGATAAAATACAATTTAATCAATGAAAAGTAAAGATCCGCATAATATACCAATCGATCAGACAAGTACCCACATGAAATTATGTACATGATATCCAGATAAATAGTTATTATTAGCAACGAAAAAAACTTAGTAATAAATCGTGTTACCTGTTATGAATATAAATTAGAAGACTACCTATAAGTTTTTTTTGGGTATGAAGATTACCTATAAGTTATGAACTTAAATTAGAAGGCTATCTATAAGTTAAATATAAAAATAGACAAATAAAATCATATGTTACCTACAAAAAAAAAAAGTCTAATTATTATGACATAAATGACTATTACCCGATTCAAGTTATAAGGGGCAACATTGGAACTAAAAATAAAATAAAATAAAGATTACATAAGAAAATATTTAAAAATGAATGTAATCACAAAAGTCAAAGGACTTGAATTAAAGTCACCAAATTAGAGGATTAAACTCAACTCCTCAATGAGAATTTAGATATATATATATATATATATACTTTTTTTTTTGTAATGAATTATTTTTGCATATGTGTCAAATTGTGATTTACATGAAGTAGGAATGTCTCCTTCTTGAAAAGGAGTGATGCCGTGTCCTTTTTAAATACTCCCGACTTATTATGTTATAAAGTTATATATTGATGGCTGTTAAGAATTAATGTGCCTCAACGCGGACTATAGTGTTCTCACTTACAAAAAGTATCACTTTTTTTGTTACACTTGTTTTTTTGCCAAAGTTAGGAATGGAGATGAGTGGAAATTCACACACACAGGAAGCAGCCTGGGCCAATCCAATTCAAATTTTGAGTTCTATGAGTAAATCCTAAATTATCCGAATTTCCAGGGTGCTTTTGGTCTTCATATTCTTGAATGGAGGTCTGAAATTTCTAGTAATAGCTCATTTGGGGTTTAAAAGTAAAGAAATATATAGAATGAGACAAGCATATATTTCATAACCAATAATCAGCTGGGTTAATGACATGTGTTCATCCTTAAACAAGGATGTGTTCATCCTTAAACAAGGATGTGTTCATCCTTAAACAAGGATGGATTCAAAACACATCAGATTCCGCATTCGGGTCTGGAAATTCTGCGACACATGCCTATCGATTGAATTTGACCTAACAGCAAAAAAAATAAAATATTCTTCCTTGATTTTTGCACCAGTATAAATTTGTATCTATATATACAAACAATTGAAACGCCAAAGCCAAACTGCCTGCGTGTGGATACATTTCATATTTCATTGATATTTGAAGAACTTTATCTTTTTGGCTCTGACATGAATCAAAACCTTTATGGTGTTTTCAGCTCTTTTTGGGCAAAGATGGTGGAGTGCTAAAGGCAAACAAAACTTTCTCGGCAACCAACATTTTACATATCTACGTGCAAAACATACTATTTTTATCTTTAGGGATTTGGTGTGTTCAGGTCCCCTTCACAGGTTACACGCTCTTCCGAATATTTTTCTAAACCTAAAATATCCCGTGACTGCTTGCTTCAGTGCGCTTTGCTTGGTGGGCTCACGCAGAAACAATCATTCTATGTATTGTCTAAATTGAAAAAATTATTTTTATCCCCCTTTCTCATCCCAAAAAAAATGATTTATGTACTATGATACTGATTAAGAAGTCGCTAATTGGTGTGGTTGGTAAAGGTTTTTATTTATTTATTTATGTCCTTTTTCAATCAACCCGAGGATTATTTGAATCTAAAACCTATTTTTTATTTTTTATTTTTTATTTTATTTTCAAGAGAGAAATACTATTAGATCATAAGTTGGTTAGTATTTAGTACTTCGTAAAATATATTGGGGAAATGCTAGTAGAGTAGCTCAGTTGGTTGAGCTCTTTCACATCCATTCATGTGGTCAGAGATTTGAAATTCCTTTAAACCTAATAAATATTTGTGTAAATCTCTCTTATCTAATCGCTTATATATATAAACTGTAATTAATCAAAGAAATATACAAAAAGCTTAACGATCTCGGATTCAAAAATCCACCCGAGTAATTTCCAGGTATCGCAAGAACATGTCCCTATAGCTAGCACGATTCTTTGAACGTCCAAAAGAACTTGATGATCTGCTATAAAAATATCTAATTTGATATAATTTGTTTTTATTAAGCCCCTTCGATTTTGAACCAATATCATTTTGATTTCTCTAAAAGACAAAAATGTTCAATTAATTGCGCAGAGTTTGGTGACTGACTAGACAGGAATCTATATCTTTCAACCTTCTTTTTTGTTGTGAATAATTTGGTTTATCTTTTGTCTTTTCTGGTCTCAAAGTAATACATTCTGAGAATGAAAGTGCTAGTAACTTTCTCTCAAACTTTCTATTTTGGATCTTCTCTATTATCTTCATGACATGTGTTAATTTCTACACTAAAAACAATGTCTAATGTATTAATGGCATTGTTTTTAGTGTAGAAATTGACACATGTCATGAAGATAATGGAGAAGGTCCAAAAGAGAAGGTTAGAGAGAAGATTGCTAGCATTTCTCTTAAAGGTATACATTTTGTACATTTTACCTACCAATCATAACAATTTTTGTCTCGTATGTTCACAGCGGCGATCCAAAAATTACTCTTGATGGGAGTAAAATATAGACTAAGAGACTTGCAAAAATTTATAACAGAAAACTAAAGAGTTTAGAAGCTAACTTGACTAGCATGAATACTTTACAAATCAATGATTCAGTAGAAAAAGCCCACAATCAAGAGTAATTTTTGTATGGTGTACCATCCAAGGCAATGGTGGAAGCAAAAAAATCCAATAAAAAGGCCACAGATGAACCACTAAAAAATGGTTAAACAAAAAATTATTTTCCAAGATTATTTTCAACAAAACTTAGAAAGAGAATAGAGAGAACTCCCCATTTCCAAGCTGCTAGCTGGATGAAAGAATTCAAGAAAACATTGAATGTATAAAATATTTTTGTTTTCGTTTTTACCCAAGAACAAGAGAACATTAATTATTCATATTTGCTCTCTCTTTCTTCCTGATTCATTTCTGCATCTTTTTTTCTACTACGTCTTTCTCTCTCCCTCCAATTATCTTCTCTTCTCCAATTCCATTGTTTTTGTCTATGGTCCTATGGACCTTGCAAAAGAGTATCCACATAACACAAAATGAAACAACTAGAAGAAGTTTGCCCCTATTGCCCTTCCCTCTTCTCTCAGAAGAGGCTTTTGTCAAATACCTTGCCCTTGTTACAGCAAAATCAAGCAAAATTTTAATGGAATCAAGGAGACTTTATGGGAAGCAGGGTGAGTAGGGGCAATAGCCTACACTCGCCTATAGGTGGATCCGCCACTGTATGTTTGGATCAATGACCAAACAACATCAAAGTGAAGCGAGTCAAGTTTCTAGCAACATTAATTATGTACATGGAAAGTATCATTTCAAAGTAGCACATGAAGTTTTCATTTTTTTTTTTTAAAGTTGCACATGAAGTTTTATTATATAACTTGATGAAGAGGTACAAATATATACAAAGTCACAAACTTTTCTTGTGCTCCAATCCATATGATTAACATCGTTTGATTAAGTTTTAAACGGCATACAGGGTTTAGAGGGTTTGAACGACATAGAGGGTTTAGGGGAATCTAATGTTGGAGAATCCATGGTTTCAAATGAAGGGAATCGATCAAGGCTGAAATGGTGGTAAACTGAAAATGTTCTGAATGAAATGGTAGTTCCAGTGTTTGAAAAAGGTAGGATGCGTATCTGGACTATAGTGGCATCTAATGTAAATAGATAGAATATTATGACCTCTTATATCGTAGGGTTTGAATTTGCGTTTTGAACATAGTTACATAGATAGATGGGTTTGTGTCTAGAGAATGTAAGTTGTTTGGGCTTATATTGAACTCTCCCAAAAATTTAAAATGATTGCTGTGCAGTCACACTTCATAATCCTAATTTGGTCCTTAATTTGGAATTAGTTGAAGGAAGAACACCTGCGAGCACACGCTAACTATATTAAGATGATGAAGTACCATGGGATGAGCCTATATATATTATTATTATAATTAATAATTTTATTATAGTAAGAAAATAATGAGAAGATCTTGTGTGGGACAGCCGGTATATATAACTTTTGTGGTTGATTATTCCGTCACCCAACGTGGACAATGGGTCCAAGTCTCTGCTTATTAAAGAAGGATCACCACTTCCACTAGTATAAATTGAAAATTGCCATAGCCACCACCATAAGAATCTAAGTTTACAATACTATTCTCTCTAATTTCTTTCATCAACTCACGTAGAGAATGTATGCATAATTATAGTGTGGTATTGAAGTACGATTACGTGGTATATATTTAACGTTTAGTAGAATATATCTAAGCTTTGTTAGTTAGTTTTTGTTTTCTAAATTAGTGGTAGAATAAAACTTGTGTGATGTATAGTGAAGGAAGGACTCAGGAGCAGGGCCACTTTAAAGGGCATTATGCAGTGTTGAGTCATTCAAATAGAAAAAGGAAAGTTATGCGTATTGCACTGAATCTCAGTTTGCTTGCTTTATAAGACAAAAAAATCAACTTGGCTGTGTAGCGTAGATGCTGGCTGCTTTGCTTACTCACTCTCCTCAAAATAGTGGTTTTGTTTCGTTGCCATTGCCACACGAATTATTACATCGCTTTTAATCTCCCATCAGCATGGACACGTGACTGGCCCCATTGCCTTGTCCAATTGTCTCTAAACACATCTTCTAGTCAAGTCAAAATCCTAGATATTTATAAAAGACCCACTAGTGTAATAGTTTGGAATATTTACTCAATCAAACAGTGTTCTAGGTTCAAGTTTTAGCATATGTGTAGTGTATGTGAGTTTAGCATACTATAGCCCCTTTCCATGGGAAATATCCTTAAAAAAAAGGCAAAAAGTCATTTTTGGTCCCTGTAGTTTGCCATTTTTACCACTTTGGTCCCTGTCGTTTCAATTTGATCAATTTTGCCCCTGTAGTTTCAATTTGAAGCAATTCAAGGACAATTTCTAATTTCTGTCAAATTAGAGTAACTTCTGTTACCCGTGGAGGGGCAATTCGGTCAAATTATTAAAAAAATCATTTCTTTTAAAAATAAACAATACAAAATAGAAAATTTAATTTATAAATAAAAAAACTCTCTTCTTCTCCCTCTCGCTCCCGTCCCCTCCCCTTCCCTAACTTCACCCACAGGACTGTTATTGGAACATTTAAAGCATCTAAACCAGGAAGAAAACAATTGGTAAAGAACCATTTACCTTGGTCCTTAGAAAGAATTGCTAATATCCGGTCAACAATATCCTGCATAATAGACATTGGTGAATCAGACAACGGTCTTCCCTTACAACATTCATCTCAAAAACCTAGTAGAATGGCTTCAGAAGATACCATTGTAGAAGGTAGGCTATTTTTTAAGGCAATGAATAGGCCACATTTGGGCCTAAGTTTACTTCTTTTTATACAAGAACAGAAAATTCAAGCCAAAAACATATCCAAATAACTTGATAGATCCATGCACTCAAATGCCATCATGGAAAGGAATAACAATAATAAATCCAAAGGGCGGGTAATGGAAACCATCCATCTTGACCGTTGCAATAATTGATTCAGCACTTAAGTGATCGGAATATTTTTTGGGGTGGGGGAGAAACAGAGAGACTTAATTAACCAGGCAACTCGGATAGTCATCAAGAGTAATAGCGCATAACACAATATGCAATAATTTCTTTCAAAAACACAACAATAACTACATATAAGGGAAGATTTCAATCCAAAGACGAGTGGACACAGGAGCTTCAATCGATTCAGCGGGTTGGAGGCCGTGGACTGGATCGAGGCGTCGAGAGATGCGGTGCTTGGGCTTGGTGGATTGGAGGACCGGGAGACCATGCTCTCCGAAACGGCGGCGTCTCCGGGCTCAAGCAGCTCTTGCAGAGCGGGAACCGTGAGCGACAAAGAACAACAACAGAACCCTCTTGGTTCGGTGGGGGTGGGTCCGTGGGTGAAGTTAGGGGTGGGGAGGTGGAGGGGACGGGAGAGAGAGGGAGAAGAAGATAGTTTTTTTATATTTTTATTTTTATAAATTAAAATTTCGATTTTGTATTGTTTATTTTTAAAAGAAATTATTTTTTTTAATAATTTGACCAAATTGCCCCTCCACGGGTAACGGAAGTTACTCTAATTTGACAGAAATTAGAGATTGTCCTTGAATTGCTTCAAATTGAAACTACAAGCAAAATTGACCAAATTCAAACGACAGCGACCAAAGCCAGAAAAGCGACAAACTACAAGTGGCCAAAAGTCGACTTTTCGCTAAAAAAACCATAGATATTTATTTAAGTTCGGCCTCCCAATTTCCTCATTGCCTGATTGCTTCCCTCCCATTCGACCCAAATGATTTTGGGCTATTTTGGGCGGACCCAAATGAATTTGTGCTATTTTGAGCCGACCCAAGATTGAGTTTAGGCTCGGTAGTATAAGAATGAGTGGCCCAATAAGAGCTTTTGGCTTTAGGCTTGCCACTGGTCAGGGTCCAATTTGGGTCGGTTTAAAGCTCAAGCTGGGGCACAAATCGATCATATGCCGTATTTTGGGACTTGAATTTGGAAGTAAAACTTGGTCAGTATGGTCATGCATGTGAGCAGAGCATCTTTACACTGGTATTGCACTTGTGTGTATATATATATTTCCAGTCTGCAATCTGCAGTGTATGCATGTTGAATTCTGACAAGAGCTTAGTTATTGAAATGAGATGATATTGGCACCAGGCTGTCCTGTCCCAGGACAATTTCTTTGCTTGCTAGCTAGCTCCTATTCAATATATAATATAAACACCAAAATTGATACAAAATTAAGGATTAAAAACACTCAAGCCAAGCCAGATGGTCAAATTGGTAGTTGAAGATCAAATCAGAATTGAAAGCTATTTAATGCATGCCTTCATTTGGGGGCAAGTCTTTCTTAACTATATGGTCCCATATGAACTAGGACCATCAAGTTTACAATTTCACCTTTTTTGTCTTGTGTCTGCACACACAAGTACCATGAAATTAAATAAGAGAGAGGAAGGGGGGGTTGTCACCTCCTTCCTTGTGTATTCTTTTTTTATTATTATTTATTTATTTTTATGATTTAACATTTGGAGTGAAATATGATGATTGTGTGCTAGCAATCTTCTCTGCAATCTTCTTTTTTGGACATTTTTCATTATTTTCATAACATGTGTCAATTTCTACACTAAAAATAATATCTAATGTATTAATGACATTGTTTTTAGTGTAGAAATTGACACATATCATGAAGATAATAGAAAAGGTCAAAAAGAGAAGGTTAGAGAAAAGATTACTAGCATTTCTTTTGTCTATATATAAAGCAAAAGGTAGATAATTGTGAAATATTTAAAATATAAAAAATTATCCTTGATTAATGCAATCATTAAAATTTAAATTATTAATTAAATAAGAATAATATAATTAATTTATATTTTTCCTATTAAAAAATTTAAAATAAAAATAAAAATAGATAATAGGTCATATTTTTATGAAACATAATTACATATCTTATCTTTTCTTAATTATAAAATAAATAATTTTTTTCTAAAATAAAACAAAAAAGGAAACCAATTGACACAAGCGTGTGCCAAGGGCTAGTATTAAGAATAGTCCACCATTATGTACTTGGATTGTCAACATTATCTTATCCTTATAAGTTGTAATAAGAAATTAATTATGTATGGAAAAAGAAGAAGAAATTATTTAGCTTTTACCAACGGCTCTAATCATGCAGTATAATATGCCTTAAGTACTGCATGATAGATAGCAGCATGTTTGACCCAATGATATACTTTGGTCTGCCACGCTGCCCACGCTAGCTAGCAAGCTCTTTACTTGAACAGTGGCGAATGTCGATGATGGCAGAGCCCGGGGCGGTAGCGTGGAAGCCCCGCCACGGAAGCCGCTGCTGTTGTTGGTGGCTGTGCCGTAGTTAGTTCAATAAAATATAATAAACTTCCGCATTTTAGGTATGGCTTGCAGTATACCAGGACTCGGTTTCACAACTTGCACAGTACAATACTGTATAAAATGTAATAATAAACAATGGTTTTTTAACAATAAAATCTCCGGTTTGCATCATTATTTTTGGGGTGAAGTGAAAGCTAACTAAGATTCTTGATTGCTGATTGAAGGTCAATTGCACACCAAATTTCAGATGGGATGAGTCAACCCCCACTCACTGACGGAAGATGGGGACCTTAATGTTTGTTATCGATGTGTTCATATATTATTTGGAAAAGAATCTTGGTGATGCAAATATCCAACCAATCTTTGGACTCTCTCATCCCTTAATACAGTGCGCATGAAAAAATAAATAAATTTCATCATTAATTTGTGAATAGTAGAGCTTCTCAGATAGCTAGCCTATCATAAAATCATAATTTGCCGCCCATTTAATCCACATTTAGAAATGTCACTGCCGTTGATGTATCTATGGCCACCTCCAATCACACAATTTTGTTGTCAAAATTTGACAAGATACAAAACCTGAAGAACCGAATCGAAATTCCAATTTTGCCCAGCAATTTTAAAACCCACCAAAAACTCTCAAAAAGTCATGACCACCACGTTCCCTTCTCTTGGGACACGTAAGTCGTTGTAGTCAAACCCAAGGGCAGTCCAGGTAATTTGATCATCTTCGAACACAATGATTTCTATATATTTTAGGCTTGTAGCAAAGAATGGCTTGCAGAGTTGGCAATGTACCCCTTTCTCTTTCCCATCCAAAACGGCACAAAAACACTCACACACACAACACAGTCCCTCTCGGCAGTTAAGCTGCTCCAATCTCCCCACCTACTCTCTCTCTCTCTCTCTCTTCAATTCTCTTCATTTATTCATTCTCATTCCTTCATTCATTGTATTGTATGTTGTTGAAGGTTAAAGCTTGAAGCTTTGTGTGATATGAGAACAATTTCTCAGAAGCTGAGAGAAAGCTAGAGAAAATCAGCTCAGAGTGTACTGAAAGATGCCTCTGGTGAGGTTTCAGGTGAGGAACGAGTACAGCCTGGGCCAGCCTCAGCTGTACAAAGAGGTGAACAGAGAAGATCCCAAAGCTGTGCTCGATGGGGTGGCCGTTGCTGGCCTCGTTGGGATCTTGCGTCAATTGGGCGATCTTGCTGAGTATGTTTGCTCCTTTTTACTCACGCAGTTCATTTCTTACTACCCTTTTGCGTTCTCTTCCATTTTTGTGTCTATTGCTCTATCTGGGTTCAGCTCATTCACTCTTTATTTTATTGTTTACTACTTTTGGGGTTGTAGTTCTGTTGTTGAAGTGAATAAAACTTGGTCTTTTATGTGATTGGGCAATTGGGTTTTCCGTAATGATCATTATTTCTTAAATAGATGACAAATTATTGGTAATTTCATTTTTGTCTTTTTCTGCTAAAATTTGTGAGCTTATAAGTTGAAGATAGCTGTTCTTTCTGTTTCTCGTTATTTTATGATGCCTCAAAGAGGTATAGGGAGATTTGGTGCAGGGAATATCACTTTCCCAAGGCTATTGACATTAATTATTGAGAAAGCTCTGGATCCTCAAGTCTTTCTAGGTTTCTGTGATTATGGTGTTTATATCGTAGCAAAATAAGGCAGCCTTGTGCTGCAGCTACTCTGTTGTTGGTATAATGTAAGCATTTATCATGGTCATTCAGCCTTAATTACCTGTTGCAAACGACCTTTACTATTGTGGCCATTTTGGGCACACTTGGATGCTGCAAAATTGTTCTATATCATTTAGATTAGCGGACTGATATTTCAGTTCTTTTTAAGTGAAAATAGCACTAAGAAACTGCAACAAAATCTCACTGTACAAAGAGATGTCTCATGTTTAAGTAGCATTGACAACATGACTGAAGAAGTTATAAACTTAGTGTACCCTCCTGAGATAAAAGTAGTTGAAAGTTTGTCGTTGGCTGGAATGCCAAAATGTGAATCTTGGATCTCTGATACAGGCGATCAAGTCTGAAATGTAGAGTGCAACAAGCATAGTGATTATTGCTTTATCACAATTCTTAAATGCATAAACTGTTCGAATGCAGGTTTACAATTTTTTGTATATTCTAAGTTATATACTAACTCAGAAAGTATCTCTAACATGCAGGTTTGCAGCGGAAGTTTTTCATGGCTTGCAAGAGCAAGTGATGACTACAGCTTCTAGAAGCCATAAACTGATGGTTCGTGTGCAACACATTGAAGCTGCACTTCCTCCCCTTGAGAAGGCTGTACTTACTCAAACAAGCCACATACATTTTGCTTACACCTCTGGTATGGATTTTGTTCCTCACCTTGATGTCTGTACATCATATGCCAGTTATTGACAACTTGTATCGTATCAACAGACTTCGTTCTCTCTAGTGCAAACTGCTCTTCATTTTGTTTAATAAATGCTTCAGGTTCTCATAAAGTTTATACTGATGATGGGAATATAATGTAAAAAAATGAATTATCTATGGTTAGTTTTAGTTCAGTGAGCTATTTAAGAAACAGATATGGAAGCCTAAAATAATCCTTAAAGGAAAGTCTAGGTGGATAGCAATTAGTGCAAGTATTCTTTTTATTGTCTTCAATGCCTTGTAAATGAGGAGAGATTATAGAAAGGTACTGTACCACAACATCAGCTGGTGCCACTCAAAGTTTGCCACGTGTCATTTATTGAGAGGGAGTATCACTGGCTGACGTGGTGATACAGTACTACTCTATAATCTGTCTCAGGGTATCTTTTCCATATAAAGTTGATTTAATTAATCTTATATTAAAGTATTCAAAAAAATTAATCTTATATTAAAAATATCTGGGAAACTTTGGAGAACATTACTTACAGACCATAGAGGCAATCTACATGTATTCATAAAACCATGGAACATCATTCTATAGACTGTTAATTATGAAGGCGTTACTCCAATACAAACCTTTCATGATTGACCCCGTTTTATATTTTCTTTAGGGAGCTGATTTTCCCACTCCTCATTAGTTCACCTACACTCCCTTTGTTGGAAATTGTATGTTCCCACTCCTCTTTTGTCACTTACACTCCATTGTATATGATAGTAAAAAGTATTAAAAAACAAAAGGGAGTGTAAGTGGACAAAAGGGGAGTGGGAAAATCAGCACCCTTTCTTTATTGCAGAGATAATTTTGTTATATACTCCTATATCCCATTGGTGCCACATCAGTATCCTGGTACTCAAATCATTAATAGAAAGCAGTTTCCTTGCAGGTTTAGAGTGGCATCCTCGTATTCGAAATGAAAAAAATCATTTCATCTACAATGACTTGCCACGTTTTATTATGGATTCATATGAAGAATGTCGGGATCCCCCACGTTTGCACTTGCTTGACAAGTATAATCTAAATCTTTCTTTTACCTATTTTACCTTAATTGGCTTACAAGCATGGTCATGTTTATATTTTTTTCTTACCTTAATTGGCTTACAAGTTGTGAAGTTTTACTTTCTAGCATAATTGTTACATGATGGAATCTTTTCCTTTACCTTTCAGATTTGATACCGGCGGCCCAGGATCTTGTTTAAAGAGATATTCAGATCCAACCTTTTTCAAAAAAGCATCAGATAACCCTGATGAAGCAAATGCTGAACAAGTCCGAAGATCTAGGAAGGCTAAAAAAAGCAAGGTATGCACCTACATTGTGAAGAAACACAGTGAGTAAATGTTAACCACTATCAGTAGAGGCTATTTAATAGTGTACTAAAAGAATCCCAATTAAGCACAAGTTGCAACCTATTGCCAACCCATCCTGACCCAACTTTTGTTAGGTTGGGTTTTGGGTCGTGAAAAATCACAACCTAGTAACTTCAGGTTGGTACTTAATCCACTGTAACCCTTGCCTGCCCCTAGACATTAGTGCTTCATTCCAAGCAGCGAATCTGTATTTCTTACTTCAACCAGCTTTCTTTGTGCATTCATGTGCAATATTGTGGATGAATTTCGCTCCAATTCTTAAGGAAGATAGATGCAGGCATATAAAATTCATTGATAAGATCATGAAGTACAATGAACTCTCACATCAATTTCTTCTTGATAAGAGCTTGTTTTTCTGCTATCTGTTTTTATGCAATATTGTATTGGATTATCAATCTTTTAAGTACCTCAACGATTCTGTCACTTGGAGTTGTCTGATTAAAAATGTTGAAATGGACAGAAGAAAAGAGGATCACAACGTAATGGAGATGTATTACGTGGTGCATCAGTATCAAATTGCAGTAGCAGGTATCCTATATGTTAATACACACATACATATACATAGGGGCATTCTCTGGTACGGTCAACCGCATCAGAGAAAGATCTTACATGCATATATGTAATAATATATACGTGACTTATGGCTCCATTTTTTGACTAAAGGGAACTAAATTACTTGAGATGTCTGACTATGCAGAATGCAATATATTCCTCCTATCGCAAATGGGCGAAGCTCGTCTTCTCCAACTGCCTCCACAGCCGACATGGCATTAAAATCTGACATAGGGGACAGTACCATTTCTTTTGATTCAAGAAATGAGTCAGAATATATTGAGTATGCTGCCCATCCAAGTTCCTCCCTGCAAGCTGCAGAGCAAGAATCCAAGGAATCACCGTCTTCTAAATCGGTGCAAAATGACACTCTTAATTCTGTTTTGCCTGATGATCAAACTGGATTTGTAGATGATAACTCTCCTGGAAGTTCATTACAGGACCAAGTTACCTCTGGTTCATCTTGTGTTAACTGGGATGAGAAGGTAGAAATAGTGGATCCTATAGGTCAACAGAATTGTATAGATGAAACTACAGAGATGCTCGTGACAAAGGAAGACTTGGATGCAAATGAAGGGGGAGCTGGTAGCCTTAGAATTGTTGAGCAACTGGAGGTCCTCTTTGATGATGAAAACATACTGGAACCAAGCAGGAACCAGATTGATGAAATTGAAAGTGAACCAGACAATTTCTTGGATGCACTTAACACCATTGAATCAGAATCTGAAAACGATCTTGATTGTCAAACCAAACGAGAAGTAGAACATTTTGCTTCTGTTGTCAACAATAAAGGACCAGATGGAGTGCATGAGATTACCATGGATTGTTTGGATCATCAAACTCCAACATTTGAATCTCATACTGCAACATCTTACGTTTCCTCGGAAGAAGAAACGCCGACAGATCTATCGAACTCAACCTCACCAGAGTGTCCTGCCCATAAACAGATGCCTCAAATAGCTACAGAACTGTCTAATTCAGACCACATTGTAGAAACAAATAGGACTGACAGTTTTGATCGTTTAAGCTTAGAATCTGTTAGCGGTGATTCCACATCCTCTGGCTCTGGAACTACAAATGCCCAGGATAAGAACGTAAGCAGTTTATTTGATGCTCAAAAATCTCCTGCTGACATTTCCAGGGATAATTCACAATCCTTTGGCTCTGGAACTACTAATGAGCAGGATAAGATCATAAGGAGTTTATGTGAGGTTCAAGAATCTCCTGCAGACATTTCCAGGAATAATACAACATCCTTTGGTTCTGGAACTACTAATGAGCAGGATAAGATCATAAGCAGTTTATGTGAGGCTCAAGAATCTGCTGCTGACATTTCCAGGAATAATACATCCTTTGGTTCTGGAACTACTAATGAGCAGGATAAGATCATAAGCAGTTTATGTGAGGCTCAAGAATCTGCTGCTGACATTTCCAGGAATAATACAACATCCTTTGGTTCTGGAACTACTAATGAGCACGATAAGATCATAAGCAGTTTATGTGAGGCTCAAGAATCTCTTGCTGACAATTCCAGGAATAATTCAACATCCTGTGGCTCTGGAATTGCTAATGCGAAGGATAAGATCATAAGTGGTTTATGTGAGTCCCAAGAATCTCTTGCTGACATTTCCAGGAATAACTCAACATCCTGTGGCTCTGGAACTGCTAATGCGAAGGATAAGATCGTAAGCGGTTTATGTGAGTCTCAAGAATCTCTTGCTGACATTTCCAGGACTAATTCAATAAATTTCTGGACTAATGGCGGCCTGTTAGGACTTCAGCCATCAAAGCCTCCTGATTTTACCATGTCAAGTCCTGTAACTCAAGATTCTGCTTACAGAAGCACTGAGGCAGTTGGTCTCTCAATTCAGGCTTACACGCTTATAGTTGATGAGCATGAAGCTGAGAATGCTGGCTGCAAGGAAATGAGCTCTGATTATCAAGAAGATGGTATCTCTCCCAAGGAAATATCCAAGGGATTTTCACCCACTGAATTGTATCCAAAGCTTGGAAATATTGGTGACTCTCGTAAGAGTAATGTATTTAGCCATTGCATGGAGGATGGTTCGAAAAAAACCAATACGACGGAACCTGGAACTCTGTTGCCAGTTGCTCCATGTGGTAAATCCACTTCCAATGAAGCGAATCAGGAGAATGATGAAAACTCTTCTCTGGTTTTTGGGCTTGGCCGTAGGTTACTTGTGAATGGTTTTGGTAGAAAAGTTATGCATGCCCACGATGACAAATCTGAGCCTGCTAGTTATTCAAAGGCTGGTGTATTGGACCAGAGAAATGAGCACCACAGAGTAGAGCACCAAGCATTTCCCGACACATCCTTCAAAGAGAAATTTGAGCAAGAATTTGCTCTTGAATCACCTCCTTCTTCACCACCACTTGAACATATGAAAATATCTTTCCATCCCATAAATGGCATTGAAACTTCCATACTCAAACTGAAATTATCTGATGGGAGTCAAAGCCATGGAAGTGTAAAAGACATGTTTCAGTCATTTCAGTTGGTCCCAGAGCCTTCTATTCCTCTGCGTGAATTTGGTTCTGATTCTGATGATGACACATTCTGTAGATCATCTCCATATATATCAGATGATTGTCTTAGCCATCTCTCTGAGTCGAATTCTGAACAATGGGAATCGAGTGAAACTCTAGAATGCAAGAACCATGAACTATATGATGCCTTGTGTGGAATCTCATCAGCCGAACGTATATCCACCTCTCTGGAACTAGGGGGAATATCCCACAATGCCACTTATGATGACAGTGAAATTCAAAGTGTGCACACTGATAATGGTCTGGAACATTCTCTCTCTGATCCTTTACTTGATCTTCCAAGTTTAGATGCTTTGGAATCCGTACTTCAGCAAGAAGCAAAGGATGATTCAGTTCCTAAGGATCTTCATGGTTTGAAATGTTCGGGGGATTCTACACCAGGACCACCACCTCTCCCTCCAGTGGAATGGCGCGTCTCAAAACCTACCTTAAATGTAACAGAGGAAAAAGAAGATGTAACTGAAGGTTTTAAACTTGTATTCGACACAGAGATTTTGGGGTCTATCACCCTCCAGCAACTTAAGCCAGCCCCAGCTCAGCAACAACAAATAAATGAGGAGTCCATTTCTATTAAACCAAAAAGCAAGGTATCATGTCGTGCAATTTTATCCTATTCTTTTAAGGCATGAAAGGTATTCAAATAGAAATAGTGTGAAGTCAAAACTGCGAAAGGACGTATTATCAAATTCTTCTTGCTGCAGCAGGATCAGCACGTGAATGGACAGAAAGAAGCTGATCAGGCTCTAAATGGCAAAGGGATAGACGAAAAGGAAGATTTTCTACAACAAATCAGAGCAAAGGTGAGTTGCCATTTTTTTTCTCAAGTCCCTGTGTCTCTATATATTGGAGTGTTTCATATTCATATGTAAAATGTGCCAAATGGAGATTTTTGTAAGTTGAAAACAAAATCAGTTTTGTCGAAATAGACATCTACTACAGTGGATCCACATAAGCTCTATTTACTTAGAGCATGTCTATGATTGGTCGTGTTTATAAGTATCTTGATAGATTGATTTTATCTTTTAATAAAGCTTGTCTTTCAATCAGTGCTTTCACTTTTCTAATCACTTAATGTTAAGTCAGTGATTAGGGTACAGTAACTGTGCTTATTTGTTGTTATGTCCTTCCAGTCATTCAACCTGAGACGCACAGTACCAGCAAAGCCAACTATCACACCTGTACCTGCTACCAATGTCAAAGTAACTGCAATTTTGGAGAAGGCCAATGCCATTCGCCAGGTTCCCCATTGTCCTCTAGCCCTTTTCTTTCCTTTTCATTTTGTTCATTCTCATAATACGTATATCACCACGCAATCAAATTGACAATTTAGAAAAAACTTGTCAGGCTGTTGGGAGTGAAGGGGAAGATGATGATACCTGGAGTGACGCTTGATTTGGCCTGGAGTTCACAAAATTGGCCAAGGCTGTGTTATATATGTATATGTGAATAATTCCAGTTTCTTTCTGTAATTAAGCGTAGGGGCTAATCTTGTATCGATCCATTGCAGTAATTTTGATTGATTCCTTTTAGGTAGAAAGATGAGATAAGTTGTCAGGTTGAGCATGATCTTCTACATATTTGAGGCAATCATTTATACAAAAAATGCCATAATATGCCTCAATATATATATTTGTTGTTCCTTGAACACTCGTTTATCGCTCTATGCTTTTTGCACCGCCAGTTTGCTGTACTGATTCTTTTTGTATCCGTGTGCCAATGCTGTTCATAATTGAGATTTATGAAGCTTAAGCAAACCATTTATTCGAATCTGTCAATTGATTTTAAAAAATCTATATATCCGTTAGTTCCCTGCAATACGTCATGAAATTTGATCGAGTCATTTGCTTCACAACCAAGAATCATGGAGAAAATAGCCATTGTATGAATTAAGAATGTCTAAGATAAGTTGACCAACCCAGATGTGGGGGTTTGTTGGTCAAGACAATGAGTCCGTCTTCTTGCACCTTAAAAAAATTGACCAACCCAAAGCCTCGAGTTTAAAGATGGAAACTATTTTCTATGCAGCTTAATTAAGTAAACCTGTCAAGGGGTTGAATATGGATCGAGTTAGCTTGGATTAGCTTGTAGGCTACAAGACTAATTAAGTAGAAATAAAAACAGAAACGTGAAAAGTACAAGTATTTTAATACATATACAAAAATGAGTACATGCACATGTAGAGAAACTTTCTGTAAAATTCCTGTCGTATTTAAATTGAACAACATTATTGCGTTTCCAATTCATCATACTTCAGCAGAAGACTTTATCAATATCTCCTTTCTTCTTCTTTTTCTTATTTTTCTTATTTTTCTTTCTTTTTCTTTTTCTCTTCGTTTTAGAAAAACCCATCAATATAATATCTCCAAAAACTTCATATATTAATTAATTAATCCAATGCTGGGCTGGCATTGCAGCCTCCAACCGGCACACTGATTGAAATTAGTAAATTTAATCTCTGTTATATAAATGAATAAGGAAAGAAGACTTTCTTTTCCATTTTATTAAAGCAACTTGATTACAAATTTTTAAAATTTAAAAAACATAACAGCCAACAATAAGCTATACTTAGTACTTAGGGTTCGTTTGGTACACCGTATTAGACTCTAGATAGGCGTAAATAGTTCATATGTTTGGTGTCAACTTATATTATTTAGTTACCTGACTATTTTATCTTTAGTTTAAAAAGATACAATAATACAAGAAATATGATAAATTAGTCTTTAATCTACTAATAGTTGTCTCCATTTAATTGAAAGAGGATTCAATAACCATATATATTTATTACGAGTCTGATAATAACATGGAATATGTGAGTGAGATGTGGGTAGGTAGCCATAAATAGTTGATCTTTATATATGCAGACAGTCACATGCCAGTGTAATAACTAAATGCAATTTTCTTTTTCTGGCGGGGAAGGTAGAGGGGGAAAATTATATACACACATCCCCAGGATATTCAACCTGGATCTCACTATTCTTAATCGGAGAAGAGATGCTATTAGTTTCCAAAGTAAGCTGAAGTTTGCCTGTCAAATGCAAATTGCATTCGACTAATTGATGGAAGGAATAATAAGACGTCCAACTTATAAATTTTTCACGGATTAAATTAGGTTTCTTTGTTTCCTCTATCCAGGAGGTTTCTTCGTTTCCCACGCAGAAACAGAAACAACATGCTTTCCTCTTCTCATAAGGCGATTTCTCTCCGAGTAAGTTTCTCTAAGGAAGAACTCTATTTAATCCACCCATCTCTTAATAATTGAACACCGAGTAAGTTTCTCTAAGGAAGAACTCTATTTAATCCACCCATCTCTTAATAATTGAACACCATTTTTTTTTTCTTCAGTTTTCCCAATCTCTCTTCAATCCCTCTATTATTTTCAGTTTCTCTCATTCCTCTTTTCTCATATCATATTGTAACCCTAAGAATCAATCTCACACTATAAAGCTCACAAATTGTCTTTGAGATTGATGGTGACCAAGAGAGGAGGAGCATGAGAATTTAAAAAGGTAATCAGATTTATAATTTTTTTCTTTATATTTGTTCATATCCAGCAAACTATTTTTTCAATTTCCAATAAGAACAAAACACATAGAGATACGTAGTGGTAATCAAATTTATGATTTCTTGATTGAATTGCATGTATCTTATCATTGCAGATGTACATGAATCAGGTAGAAGTACGAAGTGGAGTTTCTCAAATTTTAGTTTCAACATAGCTAGCCTGAATAAAGCTCTGCAAGATTGAGGCTTTTCCATGCCACCTACCCTTGACTCTTTCCTACTATAATGCAGACTATCTTTTTTATTCACGCACTCTACGTGCTATGTAAAATCATTTTATTTGTTGTTTTTTCGCAATTGTATACTAAGAAAAGGAGCCTCATTTAGTTTATCACTTAAGGCTATCCAAAAGTCAGCGCCTGCCCTGGCAACTTCTAAAGTTTGCTATCAGAAAAAAAAAAATTCCAATAATATTCTGCTGATGATCTTTTCTCTTTATATGCAGTAAGAAGGCAGTTTTACCCCTAAAAAGAGGTGCCCCAACTATCAAAAAGATGCACTAAAAAAAATCCCTTTGTTCTTTACATATATTCTTTTAAGCTTTTGATTAAAAGAGACTTTGAAAGCATCGGCATCAGAAAGACATCTTGCATGCATTTCTAAGTAAAAGTGTTGGAAGAATTGTGCTATTTTGTCGACATTGTATAATTTAGAAAGAAAAAAAAAAGTGTTGGAAGAATTGTGCTTCTTTGTCGACATTGTATAATTTAGAAAGAAAAAAAAAGTGTTGGAAGAATTGTGTTTCTTTGTCGACATCGTATAATTTAGAAGAAAAAAAGTGTTGGAAATTAGGCTTCTTCTTTTGCATTAACTAAATAAAGATTCCTTTATTAAAGAAATCCCATTTCAGATTACTTTTTCATCATAATTGCAAACTGAAAGCAGCCCGCACCACATTGTCCACAACCCTACAATGTCAAAAGTGTGATGAAAAGGAAGCAACAAAGTTAATCATCAAAACCATTGAAACCTGAAAAGATGGCTTTGAAACAAAGTGTTTAGCAATAACATTAATACAACATGCCTTAAACATCGCATAATTGCTATAAAATTTTATAAGTGAGCCCCATAATTTAAAGTAAAATATATGGGATACTGCTTGCCTCCTTGATACTCATCATTCATGCAAATCACAGTTTGACACATATGTAAAAGTAATTCATCAAAAACACAAAAAGAAAAACTAATACACACATGTCATACTGCCATTGACTGGAATGTGGAAGTTCCACTTAGAAGAAAAGGAGAAAAGTATTTTCCATTATATATGTAAGACATAGCATCCCTGCAAGGAGGCATATATGCTAATTAAGCTCACTGCTGGCAGAATCTGACTAGACAAAACTCATTCAAGTCAAGGCATGTGTATAGTTTCTCTTTTCCTTTTTCTTTTTTCTTGCTAAGGCATGTGCCTATATTTTTATATATAAGAATAATCCATTTTAGATCTTAAAAGTGATTGCTGATGATATTTGGATATAAAATACTGTAAATGGCACCTTTTGATATCATTTTAGCACCATATCATTAGTGCCATTGAGAGCAACAGGCACAATTTGCAAAAGTTGGGTTTGGGGTGAATGCATGAATTGTAGCTCTTTAACTTTAATTGCCCTCCATGCTAATACTTAGCTAGCTTTAAGACCACTTAACCTAACCATAATCTCTTTCTCTTTTCTTAGAAAGTATAAAGTTCCATATAGAGCTTCACCAATACTGCTTGCAAATTAGATTTGGCCTTGATTATCCATTTACTTTATGGAAAATAAATACTCCCTCCTTACCATGTAAGTAGGAGCTCCCACATTTTTGTAAATAGTAGTATGACATGTGTGCATAAGTTTTTCTTTTTGTGTTTTGGATGAATTATTTTTGCATGTGTCAAATTGTGATTCGTAAAAAAAAGGAGCATCTCTTTACAAGGAAGGAGGCAAGCAATATCCATATTTTATACAAATCAACCAAAATAAAATGCCCAAATGCATGGAGATTTCTCAAAGCAAAACAAGAAGGCTTTTACCTTTATCACTTTTTAAAGGAAATTTTTTTTTTGGATAGAATATGTACACAAATACAAACTACTTTCATTAGCAACAAGCTTTATCTCTTTATGCTCCCATTACCACTGACAAAGGTACGCGACCTCCCTGGACTGTGACCCACATTTAACTCCACGATGATGACATGGAGTAATGATGTGTACAAAAGCTCATCCTCAACTTTGCCAAAGGCAACCTACCTGGCCTCTTGGCGGCTGTCACATGGTTTTCTTACAATCCTGGTTTTAATTTAAGCACTTTTGATCCCCTCACTTTCCCCTATAAATGCATACGCACCACCACAACCCCCTCCTTAAACCATACAATACAAAGTGTATGTCTCTCAAACTATAGACCATATCCCAATCTCTCTCTCTCTCTCTCTCTCTCTCTCTCTCTCTCTCTCTCTCTCTCTCTCTCAGTTTGTGTCTCTTCCTATCTGTCATGGCTGAGGTCCAAAACAGCCAAGATGTCCCGGGAATTAAGCTATTCGGGACAACGATTACATTGCAAAATAGATCACAAGTAAAAGAAGAACCCAAGAAAGCTGATCAAACGGCGGAGAAGAGGCCAGATAGGATCATACCATGCCCAAGATGCAAAAGCATGGAGACTAAATTTTGTTACTTCAATAACTACAACGTTAACCAGCCAAGACACTTCTGCAAGGGCTGCCAGAGGTACTGGACAGCTGGCGGGGCTCTACGGAACGTGCCCGTGGGGGCCGGTCGACGGAAAACCAAGCCGCCATGTGGAGGGCTGGGCGGATTCCCAGAGGCTTGTATATACGAGGGTTCAGAGGTGGTGCACCAGTTTGAATTGGACGGGGTTATGGAAGAGTGGCACATGGCCGCGGCACAAGGCGGTTTTCGCCATGTTTTTCCAGTGGTGAAGCGGCGGAGGAGCGGCTCAGGTGGTCAAGCATGCAGCTGATCATGTTCTCATAAATTATTTCACCATATCCATATGTTAGTAATTTCAAGAAATTAAGAAACGATATATATGTGTCTTGTGTTAGCTTAATGGTGATGATGTATATACAAATTGGTTTTAATCGATTAATCCTTATATTTATGAAAATGATATTTCTATCATAAAGGGTATCAACATCGCTCAGAAAAGCAAAAGAAAACACAAAAACTAAGGTGGAATCAAACTCAATCATGCAAATGAAGTCACAGGTAGAGAAAGTTCTTCTGTTTGTAGAGCACCGTAACTAATATTCTATGAGGGCCGAGGAAAGTTGACCATTTACTTAGTGCACGGATAAGAATCAGACTGGCTGCGTGACGACAAAACTTAAAACCGGGACCAGGTATGAATAACAAGCTACCTAGGTGCTGGTTTGGCCGGGAGACCAAGGCAGTGTGACCGCTCTCTATTCTCATAAGTTAGAATAGTCGTAAATATCGCATTTGTACTAAAAAAGAAAAAGTATTTGAGCATGAAGGAAAAGTTAAGTAGAAGGGGATAGATTTAGGTTTATTGGCAAAAGCTCTTACTGTAATTTGGTTATTAGTTTCTTATCAGAAGCTCGGATGGTTGTTTGCTATGCAGCACACAAATACTATCTTTATTCTGAAAACCGAAAAAAACAAACAGGGCCAAATTGAACATGTATTTTTATTAAACCATTCACATCCTCCAGCCATTTGGTTTAAGATTTAAAGGAGGGTTCTTATTCGAGGTAGGTTGCAGGTGCGCATCAAATATCAGACAAGTTTCTCATAAAGCAAATTCTAATTTTTTTAGTGGATGTGAGAGCACGTCACCAACACCAAGCCAGCATAATGGACTGGAGTAACAAAACAGAAAGTAGAATGGATCCAATTTTGTACATACCAACTCTAATTCTGAGCTTGCACATCCGGGAGTGGCAGCAGATTTTCTTTTCCATTTGCTACAATTAAATTTAGCATTCGGTATAAAGTTTATGGGTACAAACTACAAATAATGCCTCTTCAAAAAATTTCTCAAGTGTTCCGAGTCTCCCTGACTCCCGTACCAAAAAAATGCCGCTTAAAAATCAGAATTTAAGCCGTGCAATGTAAAAATTTGCTCCCCAAATAAGTTCATCGCATATCTATTGTTTATACTTTTGCCGTTGCCACTCTGCAATCTGCACCAACTGCTTCACTAACGGACTTGAAACCATCCCTTTCTAAGGACTCAGACAATTCAGCCTGAGAGAGAGCGAGAGAGAGAGAAGCAAAGATCATAAGACTATTATAAGGGGGTCCTGGACATTAGGCCAAAAAAATGGTTTTCTGCAGAATGAGCGCATCAGATAATACCTTTATCTGGGGTATGAGAGCAGGTCCCCCATAGGCAAATGCTGTATAAAGCTGAACAAGACTTGCTCCAGCTCGTATCCTTTTGTAAGCATCCTCACCACTAAATCAATGGCATAAACAAGGTCCATTTAAGGGGGGGAAAGTATATAATAATTCAAATATGAAAAATATTAACGAAGGGCTGTTCTGATCTTACCTGCTAATGCCCCCACACCCTATTAAAGGAACCTTTCCCTGATTTATATTAAATTAACAGGATCAAGCTCTGATACATGTGCATAAAAATAAAACCAAAAGGGAAGAACATAGAATTTAAACAAATAGTTCAAGTAACATCCAAAAGAGGTCCTGAATGTCTAGCAATAACAACCAAGAGGTGCAAGCCAATAAATTTCCTTACATAGAAAATAAATAAAAGGACCTCAGCTAGGCACTAGTTAAACTACGGTGCGCTCGGCCACTTGTGTCCAACTGTGTTTAGACGTCATATTCATCAAACCCAAAAACAATTATAAGCTACTCTACATGAAATTTGAAGCTTGTATACTGATATATTTTATACTTTCTTAATTCTGTACTTCCTAATGCAAGGGCAAATAAGAAACATTAATAGTCAAACTTCTCTTGTACGTAACCCACAATGGGATGATGGGTCAGGACAACAATAGACTGACATATCAAGCCAACATACTCACGCATCTTCAAATATTTCAATAATAGAACATAAAAAAGAAGTGTCATCTTGTAAAGACATGTACCATGCAATCTACCCCAGTGTACGTATCGTGAATAACAGGTTACATGAGTTACAAAGGGGCAACGTACCCTCGTCAAAATGTACATGTCCCTTAAGAGACTGGTAGAGATATTAAAAAGTGGCTTTCCACTCAAGCCACCAGCTTCAGAAGCCACTGGGTTTGTACCAACAGAATCTGGTCTTGAAACAGTGGTATTTGATATAATCTAGAATAAACAAGATAAAAACAGCTCATAAGAGTAGAACAAATGGCACTAAATTTTTAGGTATATAACGTACTGAACATTAAAGTCATCAACCTATACTCTAATATTAACATGTAGAACACCGTATAGTTATCATTGCACCAAATAGCTCATAAGAGTAGCAACTTTTGATATAGATATGATAAACAATGAAAATTGTGAAGTATAGGAAGTAAACATACCAATCCATCCAAGCGAAGAGCAAGGGCAACCTATATCCATAAACAAACAACCATGAGAAAACCATTTTAAGGGGGGAAGAAAGTAATCAATTACGAGCATAAATGCATACTGCAGCAATATCTTCAAGATCTTCTTTAGACAAATCTGGAGCAATTTTCACGAGCAATGGAGGAGGGCCCTCTTCACCCCATTGCATTTCATCACGAGCAGCTTGAACCTTGAGATGGGAAGAAAGAGTTATAAGAGCTAACTTTTGCAGACATTGTGATCAATTATATAGAGGGAAAGAAAGTTCATGCCTTGAGCTCCATACCCTTTTCACAAGGTCCTTTAACTGCTTTCTTCCCTGAAGCATACGTAACCCAGGGGTGTTGGGTGATGAAACATTAATCACCTGCAAAGAGATCAGCATGAATATTGTCGAATTAATAAAACTGGATTTGAACTCGAAACGTACACACAGAAACTGAAACCTTAATGCTTGCAGTTCGTGACTTATTACCGAAAAACTTCTGAGGAATTATATCAAGAAATGATGCAAGATTCTATTTTAACCCACTGAAAATTCAGCTTTCACTACTGAAGTTGAGGAAGTTTCACTTTAATCTGAATCATTTCCAGTAATAAAAAGTTGGACTTCCCAACTATTGCTTCCCACCTGAGCTTTAAAGAAATTATTTTCCAAAATCTCTATTCTCTAGTAAATTAATTGTGACCCTCAAAAGACATATTTGGCATCATTTATCAACAGACAAGGAAATATGTAACCAATTCTGTAGTATAATTTGTGAGACCAGATAAATTAGCCTAAAGATGGTATGAAATTATACAACTCAAAATGAAATGAATGAACGAACCAAAAGACCACAACAAGAGGCCTATTCAAATGCACCTCTTATTGCTTTTCCGCGTGGAGAACTAACACAATAAGAACCTATCTTATTAGATGTTAGCCGTGAAAACAGCGTACTAACACAGCCATCGTGATGAAGTTAAAAGAAAGAACAAGTTGGACAGTGAAGAGAGTGTTTTTTTTCCTAATTATGCTTCAGTCAGCAGAACTACCCTACATGCAACAATAGCAATCAAGATGCACTTTCTAACAAGAGGGAATGAACATGTTTTTAATTGCAAAGCAGCAGAGTCACAATGTCAGGTGAAACTTAAGCACTCTACATCTTATTCTTATAAAGAAAATATTAATATTTAGCATGAAAACAGAAAATTACTAGACTTTGAAAAATCAGTAAAGAACAATCTACCAAGTAATCAGCATACTGGGACAATGTATGGACCCCTTGTACATAATCTGAAGAAGCATCTTCACTTGTCTTGTTCTTCCCAAGATTCACCCCTAGTATTCCAGGGCCCGCTTTGCCTCCAGGTTTGACTTCTTCACCTGAAGAAGATGTTTCATCCAACTTCCTCTTCCCGTGCTGAGCACCCAACCGCTTTGCAACAGCAACAATACCTTCACTATTAAAGCCACATCGATTGATGATAGCTCTGAACACAACATCAAGTAGATTGATAGCACATAAGTTAGAACAAGAGATGTAACACAGCTCAAGTTTGATATATATATATATATATATATATATATATATATATATATATATATATATATATATATTATCAGAAGCTAAAGCACCTTCACCACCTTCCAAAAGTGAATAGAAAATTTGACTTAACACAAGAAATTCGAGGCAATCCAGGTTTTAATCAGAACCTAATAAGATAAACACAAAACATACTCTTACCCTTCCTCACGCAATCTGAAGATACGAGGCTTTGGATTGCCCTCTTGGGGAACAGGGGTTACAGAGCCAATCTCTACAAAGCCAAAGCCTAAACCAAGTAAACCATCAACAGCCTCAGCATTCTTATCAAAGCCAGCAGCAAGACCTACAGGGTTGGAGAACTTCCTTCCCCAAACTTCTAGCCCTAAATTTGATGGATCTGGTCTCTTCTCTCTAGGAACCCAGCCACGTGCTGCGGCTGAAACACCCAGTCTGTGAGCAACCTCTGGATCCAGAAGAGCGAAGAATGGATTCACAAGTTTTGTAGCTGAGAATAGCCAGCCACTTCAAAAATTTGATACCCAAGAATTAGCAACAAACGTAACTAAATGTAAGCTTCAACATTTCACAAAAAACTAAACCATTCAACAAACTACTGATAAATAAACTGAATTACACAGTTTCTGCTTCATCCACAAAATAAGTACACAATAGCATAACAATGAACAACCTCATCATCATTGCAAGAATGAGGCAGAACATAACAAATGACAATCCATAATTTTTGTCTAATGTCCCACGGAAGCTATTAATTTAGCGAATGAAATCTATGACTTTTACAACTAGGCATGTAATTCCGAAGTTACTAGGTAATAAGGAGAAATCCAAAGAAAATTTACCCCCACCTCCAACACCAAACAACACACGCTCACACCACACAGGTTTCAACCAATACAGCATGACAGCCTTTTAATTCAAGCATCAGAGGTTGCCTTGAGAGAATTCCACATGTTTTATGCTTATACTTCTCTGGCTGATAGGTAACAGTAAGTGGAATTAAACAAAAATGCTGAAACATTGTAACCATATTGGTAAACCGTATGAAAGATTAAATGCAAAAGGCGCAAAACGTCTACTTAAAGATTTAAATGAGGTACCAGAAAGTTGCTTCATCCACAGTGCTCACATAAGCTCCTCCGCCTATAACTAAGCCTAAGAAGGTACCCGTCAACAACCTCCCCTACAGTTCAAAATAAGCAGACAGCACTTCAAAATCTGACAACAATGTGTTCCACTAGTAACTGCTTAAATACAATGAAAGTCCAACAAAATTGACTTAAATATAAAAGTGTAAGCAAGACAAAATGAAAAAGGCACCATTTTGGTGACATGGGTTTGCATTTTTACTGGAAACAAATAACACTATAATCGTCATAGTTCTTCCTCTGTGATTCTTTGCAACCAAAAAGATAGTGTCATACGTATACTAAGCAGAAGAAGAGAGAGAAAGAGAGTACTTTCTTCGAAAAATGAGGAATCTTTGGAGCAGTTTCTACAGCAGAAGAACAGTGTCTTGCACTTGCAATAGGAGTTGTGCATGCCCTTCTGAACAAAAAGTCTTTCAGTAATTTTCTTGAAGCCCTTGCCGCCATGACCTTCAATGATAAAATAAAAAAGTCAAAGACTTTCAATAGCTTAAATATGGCATCACGAACAAACTTTGCGAAGAAAACAATCAAAGGCAAGTGCAAATTGAATATCGGGGAGTTTTCTGAAAGTTTAACCGTCCGATAAATTTTGAAAAGAACCAGAAATCGAAGTCGTCTGTGAGGCGCTGCTGGGCGAGGAAGAAGAAGAGCGCGTCTTTGTCTTTTTTAGGTTTTCTCTGAGACGACGTCGTCTCATTGCTAGGCTTTCAATTTCACTCAAGTTGGAACGCACGTTTTGAGGAACAAACCTTTTCTTCTTATTTTTTGAGAGAGCAAACCCTTTTTCAAAGGAGCAAACTGTGATGTACGTTTTTGAGCAGCAAAACCTTTTTTTTTTGCCGAACTTTTTTTTTCTTTTAAAACATGCATTTAACTGGTTATAACTTATATGTATTAATTGGTTTTTAGTTTTATGTTTTGAAATAATGGATGATTATAACATGATGGATGTAATATCAATCTTTGTTATGTATATTATTTTTTAAATATATATTATTCTAATTATTGTATCGGTGTTGTACGTTATCCTAGTTTTTAAAATGTTGCCATATCGATGAATCGTATCGTATCATATCGACGTACTCGTACCCGTGCACACACAGATGAATTTGGCTTTTTCCCGTACAGGTGATATATGGGCACCCGAATTTTAGATTAATCGGGTTATTTAGCGTTTACGTGTCAATATGAGAAATACATGGGTGTTGTGGTTGTCACCAAGATAGATGGTGTTTTAATTCACCATATGAGGGAAAGGCATTGTGGATATATTGGTAAACTACGCGGAAGGGAATTTGAACTCGGTGTAGAGTGGGGAGTACATTTGGTCTAGCCAACTTTGGCTAAGCCCATATCTGCATAATGTAAGTCGATTATGTGGTGTTGTTGTGTGAAATTATATTGAAGAATTTTCTAATATTGGTTATTCAAAGAGTATTTTATATATGCACTGCACTTGAAGTCTTGTGTTTAATTTCCCTCTTCTCAACATCGTTTGTATCAAAATTATACATTCTTAAAACAAGGTTTTTCTTCAATGAGTTTGTGATGGAAGGGTTAAATTAAAGCATTGAAGAGAAAATCTATTTTCTCCAACAACCTAGAGTTCACTCAATATCAGCTATAAATATTACCACCTTGCCATAGTGAATTGATCATAGCTCCAAAGGAATGAGATTCCATATCAAAGATCCTGCATTGTGGGTTCCCTGTCACATAGCCATGAATGCCCAAGGAACCATAAACTTTTTTTTCTTTCAATGGTTAGAAATCATAAAAATTTGATTCTAGACAGACTTTCCTGATTAGTAATAAATTACCAATAGTCACACTGTCAGTGGTTCAACAATGTTCTGTTGTGCAACCCATTGAGGAGGAGAAAAACTTGGGCAACAATAATATCGCACCAAACAAAGTTACCACACGATGCATCAATTAAAAACCCATAGTCGAAATCAAATTTAAAATTGATTAGCCAGCCTAGACAAAAATACACCCCTAAAGTGCTACTACTGCATATAGATCGATGTATAAACTCAATTTCTCACATACATATCACAATGGATTGGTAGGGAAAATCACTAAAAACCCATTTATTTCCTATAGAATTGAATTATGTAAAAGAACACAAAAAATGGATCATTGATCATTGATGATAATCATGATAATGACGATGATCACCACGACGACTTAATTATGCAATGTCGCCTTCTGGGGTGAGGCCAAGCTCCTTGAGAACCTCAGCGCATTTAGCGTCGGGCTCCTTCTTGAGGAAACCAAGAGGGTTTGGAATGCGATAGGGTCCGGCGATGCCATTGTTCTTTGTGAGGCTGATCCTGGCGCTCAACTTTGCATGAGAGTCACCGCTAACCTCGCTGCAGTCATCCCTTGGGCTCTTCACCAATACCACCTCGCAAACCTCCTCTTCGTGGTCTCCGTCCACCGGAATATGGTACCTTCCTTGATCATCAGTGTCTGCCTCGCTGTTCAGGGTTACGGTCCCGCCTTCCTGGTCTCTGCATTCCAACTTCACCTTTGCACCTGCACGTCCAATTCCATGCAATGAGAATGCATATACATTGTTAGAAAGAAAAGAAAAGAAAAAAATATTGTTTGGTATCGAGTATCAGTATGTATCAAGTACGGTTGATAGATTGGGGAAGACAATCGGACAATGTACCTTTAAGGGGCTCACTGATCCTCGTCATGAACTGGATACGGCAGTTGTCACAGTAAACAAGGCCATCCACACTGAGGTTCCCAGCGCAGTAAGCGAAGCCGAGGAAGGACAAGAAGCAAAGGGCAGAGGCAAGGACAATACTACTAGACTTGGTTGCCATTGTTCCAAATTAATTTTTTCTTGTTTGGTTGGAGATCGATTTATATTAGAGGAGGACTATATATGTGCAGATTAGAGGGGGATGTGTTTTTTATAAAGAAAAAAGAGTGCGTATATGTTGGGGAATTTGTTTTGTTTTTCTTGGTTAGCAGTTATTTTTCTGAGGTTGTCATTTCTTACCTTGTTTACATGTGGCTGAGACAATTAGTTTGACTCGCTCTTTGCTCCTTAAATCTCTGTGTCTCGAATTGTGTTTGGTTCTCAAAGAAAATTCAAGGTGTTTTCAGTACCAGTCATTGCCAATGGGTACTAGTTCTAGTACTGATGCCTTGACATCCACTTTAATTTGCCCTTTGTATAATTTCAGAAGTTTTAACTGTTCTGAGAACTCTTCATCCAAATTGTTTCAGAGCAACTAGAAAGAGATGCTTTAACCAGAAAAAATTCAGTTCAGACGAAGGACTTGACCTCGTGAAAAAGTGTCACTCACTAAACCCTAGCGACAAATGAACGTTAATCTGGCTATTGAAACCTCTAAATCTAGTTGATTAATATAAGAATATTAGTTCATTGGTAAGGTTCTTTAAATAAAGAGATAAAAGTGTGAATGTGGAGAAGAAAGGTGCAAAAAAATGCAAAAAACTAATGTTGTCAATTTGGTATCAAAATGAGAACGAGGAACAGGAAAGATCACAGAATCAAAGAAGCTGGTTGAAGGCGCTAAGAGGCAATCTTGGAACCAGTGGATTTGAGTGAAAATTTAAACAAGCTGAAAACATCTCTAGCATCCACAAAAGCACGCAAACAGCAAAATACCACATACATTCAGCGGATAAAGCATGACAATTTGATTGTAACAATACCCCAACTAAAAGGAGAAACATTCTCAACAAATAGTGGATTGGATGTGCATGTGCATAAGAAAGCCTTTACATTAGGTCAAGAACATGGAGAGATGAATTCGGGGTTGCAAATGCGACTAAAAGTAAGGTCAAACTACAATCCCAAAATTAAAAAAGATGACGAAATTAACTAGAATCTCACTTTGGAAAAACATGAAGGAAAAAAAAGCACCCTAAGAGAAGAGACCATGCATCAACTTTCTCCATCCACAAATTACACAATGCCTAGCCATGGTCCGCTTCAATTCACTGCCAAAAGGAAAAGGAAAAGGAAAATAAGGACGTTGAACACCCAACCACCCAAATTATAATAAAATCCTTGCTAGATATGGCCCAAATGAGAAAACAAAATGTTTGTTAAATAAGAAAACAAGCTACCTCTGCATCTTCACCTCCAGGCTTAGCAGAGATATCCAACTTCTGGACTTCCTCAGCTGTAGGCAAAGTATTAAATGAATAAGCAATGCAGATATCAGATTATTTGCAGTGTACCCAAACAATTTCTCAACTATTTCACACAACATGAATAATCTGTACTAATCCCATAAGCAGTCATCCCACTTTATATAGATTGCAGAATTCATGATTACGAAGAAAGTCTATAAATAAAACTATGGATACTTGAATATAAAATGCTTATAACTATTACTTCTTCCACATTATAAATTATACGTTGATCAAATAATACCAAATATCTCTCACTAATACAAGTACCATAACATGATCAACAGCAACAAACATCATTGTGGATTAATTATTTGGGGCAGAAATACTTTCTAACACAAGCAATTCTGAAAAATGCAAGATCGTCAAAATTCAAACAACAAAGAAACTGCAAACCTCTCTAGCACTACTTTTGGCCACTGACCTTTGATAGTCAAGTATAGCCACCTATAACTAGCTACACTGACTACCATATTTGCCAACCCCCCCATTCAGCTGCCTTGACAAGAGCTTACCTATTGAAAATTGCACAGACCTGGGTAGGCTGGTCTCCTTTTGTTTAAAGACAACTACCACTCATAGAATGGCATTTTAAGCTACTAGGCAACCAATGCAATACCTTGTTATTGTTTTACGTTACCTGCACTATACCAGTGCAGCATACAACTGAAGAGGAATTAAAAGGTTACTAATAAGTCTATAACTCAAGGATTAATAATTGAGATGATGATTGTAATAAGCTAGTAGTTAGACATACTTCTCACAATCACAAATCGATATGTTGATTTATCAAAAGATACTCCAAAAGTAAGTAGTTAAGAATAAGCACACTGACTTGTAACTACATACGACAAGTCAGGAACAATTCATCCGCACAAATTGACATTGTCCAGTGCAGGTTAGCATACTTTTAAGGTTCTCCACTGATACAACACATAAGGTAGCATACTTTTTCTTTCCTACAGTAATTTATAAATTACCTCCATCCTCTGGAATGTCAGAGGTCCACAATGTAAGGTTGTCCCTCAAGAGCTGCATGATCAATGTGCTATCTTTGTATGATTCCTCACTCAAAGTATCCAATTCTGAGATAGCTTCATCAAAAGCTTGCTTTGCAAGGTGACAGGCTCTGGAACAAGTTACCAATGTACAACCAAGTAAATTTCTTTTGCTTTTGGCCAGAAAAAAACACAATATCATGAATCTTGGTCACGATAAACATAATTAAACCCATACCTTTCAGGAGAGTTCAAGATTTCATAATAAAAAACAGAGAAGTTCAAGGCCAAACCCAGTCTGATGGGATGTGTAGGAGGTAAATCTGTCTCTGCTTTACTAGAAGCTGCCTGCAAAATAGATAAACAAAACAGACCACTCAAAGTGAAATTTTGATAATTCCTTGCACTCTTATATCATCATCTTAACATTCTACAGAACAGTAATGACAGTTCATTTATAGGAGGAAAAAATAAGTGGAACCATTTCAAGCATCCTCTGCACAATCCCCATTGCTCGTAGATCATACATATAGATGGAAAGTATCAGATGCAAATCAAAATCAGGGCAAACAGCCAGAAGCGAGAAAAAATAATAATAAAAGAACAGGGATCTAACAGGATCCTTCATGAAGGTTTCGATAATAGGCTGCTGACCAGAAAGAATAAGTTCAAAATGTAATTACACAGTGCACAATCAACTAAACAGTTAAGAATGTAAACAAATGCACTAGACAGACATCTTGGATCACCTAACATAAGGCAAAGACCACAAATGATGCATTGTCTGTTAAAATCAAATCCAGCTATACAGAATCATAGCATTAGGTAGTCATTTCAACATAAAAGATATTAGTACCAACATTAACATCAGATACAAATTTTACTTTTTCCGTGTTCGAACAACAAAGACTTCATAATCTTGATTTCTTTTTGTCTCCCGCATATATGTTAGGAAGCAAACAGCGCACACGCCAAAATAAAGATCATCTCATATACCTGATAAGCTTTCATTGACTGGTCAGCAACCTCTTTCCTATCATCACCAGTCTTAAACTCTGCCAAATAGCGATAGTAATCTCCCTTCCTGCAATTACACAAAATAAACAACTCAAAACGCTAAAAACTCTAATCCACTCCAAAACGCTCAAACGAAAGCTTCAAAACCACTCACATTTTGTAGAAAAACACAGTGGACTCAAAAGCTGTGCAGGATGGAATGAGATGCTCATCGATAACCCTCATGATGTCGCTGCAAATGCTAGAGAGCTCAGACTCGACCTTGTGCCTATACTCCTTGATACGGCTCACATTGTGATCGTTCCCTTTCCCCTCCTCCTTCTGCTCGATCGATGACAGTATTCTCCACGAAGCCCTACGAGCTCCAATCACGTTCTTGTACCCAACCGAAAGCAGATTTCGCTCCTCCACGGTGAGCTCCACGTCAAGCTTCGCTACTTTTGGTCATCGCCTCCACCATTTCTGCCAAAAGGTAAAGTAAATGCAAGTCAAAACCCTAAGTGCAGGCCCAGAGTTAAGATGCCGAGAAAATGCATGAAAAAGAAAGAAATCAACGGCCTAGATCTCAATGTTTTTTCAGTAGAACAAAATCGAGTCTGCGAGAAGTGGCTAAACAGTGTTTGAGTTCAGATTCTCATTATGATTAAATAAAATAAGATAAAAATAAAAAGAGAGAAAGCAATAATCCACAGTCCGTTTACTTCTCTGGTTTCTTTGCTTTTCCCACTAGCCAAACAAAGTATACGTTCACAAAATCTGAAGGAAAAATGAGAAACAAAAAAAGAAGAAAAAATAGTGAGAGAGTGAGGGACTGAGACCATCGTAGCGCTCAGCTTGTTCGGCGAGCTTAGCAGTGTAGACGTAGTTCTCTCTCTCTTTGGTGGAAGCCATGGCTGATCTCACTCTCTCTCAGTCTCCGTGAGCTCTCAACCTTTGTTTCTCTCTCTAAGCCTCTCTCTCTCTCTCTCTGTGCGTTATGAAAAGGTATAGGGCATAGTTTGGTGTAGTTGGGGGTGGTGAGGACCGGTTGGAGGGGCCCGGAGCGTGGCCTCGCTCTCCCACTACGCCAAGACTAGCCCGGTTCAAAACCCGACATGACATGCCCACGCGCTAGTGGGGGCGTTGCAACACTTACTACTTGGTTTTGTGAGAATGACAGCTACAGTTCATGCAGAGCGCGTGGATTCGACGGCGTCGAAATGATTGTGGCGGGGTATGCAGTTGAAGAAGGTGCGATGGGATGGACCGGTTTTATTAAGCGTTATAACGGATGGGAGCTGGGTTATCCAAAAAAAGTATAAAATAAATTCACCGGAAAATCAGCCGGTTAAGGCAGTTGAACATGGTAGTGTGTTCACTCTCGTCCACTTAATTCGATTCTTTTCTTCGTAAATTAGAATAATTTAAAATAATAGAACGATTAAGTGGGTTAAACATGATAGTGTGTTCGCTCTCTTCCACTGAATTCGACTATTTTCTTCGTAAATTAGAGTAATTTAAAGTAGTTAATTATCATTTGACAAATGACCTTAGCATAATTCAAGTTTATGCACCTGTTTTATACTAATTCGTATTGGAACTCATTGTTGTCCCACATCGGCTAGAGGGCCAAAGAAAAAGTAGTTTAAATAGAAATATCCCTCTCTAACTAACACCGGCGCTTTTGTGATAAAACCCCACACCGAGGATTGTGCGAGTGGTTAAGTGGGGACGATGCTCGGTGTTGTTGGAGTAGGCCTACTGTCGACATGGAAAGTTCAACAATTCATTCTCAACAAACTTTCTTACAAAATGGAATGAAAAGAAGAATTCACGTGGTACAGCCCGACCCGCCTTAATGTGCTTTTACTTTAGCAATTCAAATGTTTATTGTTTTATAATAAAACAGGAACAAACGAGTTGCCTTGGAGTGATTACAATCTACCGCGGCTAATTAGTTGGAAGAAGCAATCCTCACTGATTATTTGGAATAAGATTGCTAGCATCATTCTGCTACGCTAGAGTAGGTGATTGAACGCCGTTGATGCATATGGTGATGAAGGCTTTGACTGGGACGAAACCAACAACATTCATAAGAGTGATGCTACATGTACCATATTTATTGATCGCATTGTAGGCTACATATACAAATTTACATCCATACATCTTTTGGATATATCAAAGTTTATATGAGGCAGCAATGAGGTAAAGAGATCTACACTAATGAACAACAAATGTGTCATCGACTATTTCATATCGTGAGGTTATTCTACATGTTTCAGCTACACTGCACTTGCATTACCACATTATAGCTATAAGCTGGCGGTGATAAATGAGGAGGAGGATTCTTGTTGCTTTAGGCTGTCGGCAACGTGGGCGACCACTCCAGTACCAGCATTGTGAAGCCATTCATTTTTCACCTGGATTCACAAACAGAAATCAGTCTGAAAAACCATAAACAAGGAAGCAAAATCTCCTTAAGAAAGATTGATTGATGACAGTACATGAATGTTGTTATGGGCAAAGAAGGGCCAAAATGCTGAATGAAAGCTGACATCAACTTTTTTCCATCCTAACTGCTGTAAGCCGCGTATCATTTCGTCTGTTCAAATACTAAACAAATTGTTACTCAAAGTTATGGGAAAAGAACTTAAACTTCATCTGTTATCATCCTATACTGAATTTCTATTAGCATTTATCATTTGTGTACCTTCAACAATTTCATGATATTCCAATGTGTTCTGTGTGTTGGGTTCACTCTGGGCCGCCTCCTTTGCTTTAGCTGCTTCAGGAGGAAATTGGGGGCCGTCAGAGGAGACCGGGGGATAGTACTCCACATCTACAACATGCTTATAGCCATCCAAAGACCGGCGGGGGGGCTGCCAACAAAGTTAGAAATATTCAGAGTGATACATATAAAACACAAAGTACTAATCAGTTGTATTCAAGGACTAAACCATTTAGCTTGAAAAATATGATGGCCATGAAGAAATCATACTGCTTGTCACAATGGATAACGAAAAGTTACAGAAGTTGCAAAAAGCAATTAAATCAACTGAAAAGATTTTTACATGTAACCACTGATTAGCTTAAGATATTTCCTTCACAATATAATACTAGCAGCTAGAAAAGATGCTGGATTAGTAGCCATTATTTATGTGATCTCGCATGGGAAAATGCTTCTGTCCCGAAAAGAATTAATTATGAAATGCAACCATGTAAATGAAGTTAACATGGTGGGAGAAAGAAAGACTGTTTTCATCTGATTACACCCTCTGCCCACATGATGTTTGTGAGCCTGTGCCCACTCTTCTTTGAGGTCAGCGCGGAGCATGGAAACTTTGTCTTGGAACGCATGACATTGTTCTGCAAGGCTGGCCATGGATTGGGGTGCCATGGCAGAGAGCAAACGCAAGTGAAAGTGAGGGAAGGCTCTGATTACCAATTGATGTAGTACAACCCGTAGGTATTAGATTAAGCACTCAAACAATAGAACATAGAAGAATATAAGAGATCGAGGAGACGAAAATATAGATCGAAAAGACGAAAGAAAGGGCAGAACAGTAGAACAAGAAGAATATCGGAGGTCAAGAAGACGAAAATATAGATCGAATGGATGAAAGAAAGGACCGAAATCAGAGAACCGAGAAGGATAGAAATCACATAGTTTTAAGAGAAGGTTTACTCAATATCCAAATCTGAATTTTAAAGAACTACATGGGGGTATTTATAGCAAACTAAAACCTAGACATAAAAGGATAAAAATCCCTTGCTTAAACAGAAATCCTAACCCAAATAAAATAAGAAACTTAAAACTAGAAATCTGGAAAGTAGAAATCCTACTAGAATTTGGAAAACTAGAGAATCTTGGAAACTATCAAATACATTAGGAAACTAATAAATTTAGGTCCTACGCATCCTGCATCAGGTGCACCCCACCCAAAGCAGAACCTTGAGCAGCATTTGAATAACTCCATAACTATGAAATGACACTTGCAAGCATAATCATGGCTGATCATAATTCCCTTGACCCTGACAACTAATGACTAATTGCCACCATAGCCAAAACCGAAAAAGGCCCTGTTTTAACTAGTTGGAAAAAAAAAAAAACATTTAATCATAAAAACTTGCTTTGCCCCTGGCCTCAAAACCGCTCTACGAATTTAACCCCGGTCAAATAGCGATAACATAATTTGGCATCTTCCAAAATAGATTTGCATATGCACACTACAAACAACAGGCGGTGACAAGTTTCAGTTAGTAATTGAAATGCAATTTTTTTTTCCTTAGTTCCAAGTTCCAACTCAGTCCTCAATTCATTACTCATTTACTTAACAGTAAATTAATGAACAGAAAGTAAGTATGGCATAGCTCAACCAGAGAATCAACTGTCACCTTAAAAACTTCTGTTTCCCTCCTAATGGATGATGTGCGCCAACCAACCATATCTGTGCAGTGTTAAAGAAACTGATATATTGAAGAGAAGACTAACGAATGTATAAAAGTTAATACAATCATCTCATTGCGCTAATATGAATGATATGCAGTAGGATACGATCATAAGATACATTAGCGTAAACAATGCGAGATTTAAAAGACCCCAAAGCAGATCTGCAAAATGAAAGATATTAGAACCAAATTTAGAACTTCAGTGAAACGAAAATGGTCCAAAGTAATTTAAAGTGCTGCACTTACACAAATTTTCCGTCATCACAATCAGATGCCATTCTCAAAAGAAGTGGAGGTTTCTCAGGCTTACCATCAGTGAGGAACAATTGACTACCAGTTCTACCAACAATAATAGGAGCAATTGGAGCAGCAAGCTTTTCTAAGAAAGGTACTCCGAATAGAAAAGGCAGCTGAAGAAAAATAAAACAGAAGTTAAAATTTTCTATATAAAGGTAAGGTGGTAGTAGTCCCAGATACTTGGCATCAACAAGTATCTTAGTTCTACAACAGTCCCACCACAGCATAATGTCCTCAAACACCTCTTGGATGGTCCGACAAGAGTATTTAAATTAAACATGGCCAGACAAATTTAAACTATCTAGTCATCCCTTTTGAAGTGCATTAAGCACACAGCTGTATGTTGGAATGCAAAGTCCAAATGACTTTGGAAAGAAGGCACATCAGCAGAGTCCAGCTATGGCATGAATATTCAGATGTAAACATATTGTAAATGCAATTAACTAAGGATGATATACTGACCTGTTTTTTCCCTCTCACCCCGAGATGTGGAGTTGCCAGCGTTACAAAATTGATTGGCTCCAAACCAGCAATCTTTCCTCGTCTCCAAGAGTTTGCTGTTTGTGAATTTGCAATGGTTGTATTGGCACCATCATCGGGTGTGTAAAGGACAGAAATTGCATATCTTGCAAACAAGCCCCCGAGAGAATGGGCTAAAAATGAGATCTTCTTCAAGCTCTCTGTCTTTCGCACAACTTGCATGACCTGCTTATCATGAATGCCCAGGTTATATAACTATCATATTCTATTTCCCAACAATGCCACAAGTACCATGCTATATAACAAAAGTTTATAAATTTTACACATTGGCTCATCAATTTCAAAACTCACCTCATCTGCTAATCGTTTTCCAGCTCCATCAATCCCAGTAAAAGTTTTAGTGTACGTGTTAGATGAACTAGCTGCAAATAAATCAACCATGAAGTTAACACTCACAGACTAACAGCCATGTACATCAAATTTATTCAAGCAAAGACAGGAACTTTAAAAAGCAATCTTAGGTGCAAATTGTGATATCATCATCACACCCTAGTGTACCAAATATGTGTTCTTCCCAGTAGATAAACAAGATACTAGATCAGTTCAGGCCAGGTTTCTCACTATCCTTCTTAGTATGGCAGCCGTCAACAAACATCAACTACCTTTTCTGAGTGGTACTTTGTGGCTTCTTGTTGTTTAAAGTTTAATTCCACACATATGAAATTAAATTAGGCCGGAAGTACTGAAATCTATTTACCATAAATTAGGAAATTTCTTCCAAGACGCCTTCGTAACTCCGCTTCCCCATATGTCCAGTCACTTGGGCTGCATTACTAGGAATCAGTCAACTTGATATCAATTTGGGGGGAGAAAAAGCCAAAGAAATACATAATCATGGAGGCAAAGTCAAAACAGTTGCGTATTGGAAACCTTCAACATGTAGAATCCAAAAATTGGAAGTAGCAGTAATAAGACTCAACGAACAATTAATGAATGATCATATGGGCAGACATATTCCTTCAACAGCACAAACAAAATTAAGACCCTCAACCCAACTTTTGTTTATCATCTCCATTTGTTTCAGTAAAAAAAAATAAAAACAAACGGTTGTAGAAAGCTTTCCCTTTCCCTTTTCTGTAAATTTTATTTTTGGGAAGAACTACCAACTACAATTTACAAACAGAGCTATATTTGAGACTTGGAACAACATATACCTTGCCAAGATGCCATGAACAAGGACGAGAAGATGATCAGGCTTATTCTCTGCACTTGCAACACCCCCGGAGGCTGAAGCAAAATTTCCCCGACTAGTCATGGCTTGAGCTCTAAGGCCTTGGTTTCTCCAACAACTATATAACCCTGAAATTATTTATTAAAGTGTGTATAAGAAGAATTGGACCATGCTTCTAACACAAGAAATTAATGCTATATTACCAAAAAGGCCATTAGTTTGAGGCAATTAAGCAAATATTACACCTTTAAAATCAAATCTCAAAAAAATTTCCCGGGAAAATTAATTACCAGAAGAAAAGCCCAGAGACGAAGAAGAGCAACAAGACGAAGACGAAGAGCCTACAGGTCCCTGCGAACCATTTCGTCTATTATCACTAAATCTCGTAGAGTAACCAAAGCGCGCGTGAATCAGAGAAGCGGATGCCATATATATAAGTATTTATATGTATTTATAGAGAGAGCAAGAGAGAGATCCTAATTTCTCGTTTGAATCAAAGCGAAGTCAGCATCGTCGCCATAATGTGAATCGTTCGTTATCTTCCTCCTGACTGCCATACGCAAGCAAGCCCATATCTCTGCCTCACTCAGCTCCTCAGCGGTTATTTCAATTTGTTTTTTCTTTTCTGGGAAATAAATATAAATTAAGGGCACTATTCGGACAAAAATGATTGTACTGTAGTCCGTTTGGATAACGGAAAATAACACGAAATTTAATTAAAAGTTTGGAATTTAAGATGAGAAATTGATAATTTCCTTGTTTAGCAACTTAAGTGCGGAATTTATTAAATGACGTGCGGAAAAAATCATGGAAATTAGGACATCAAATTTCTGAGTTTAATTTCCACTAAAATATGCAGCATTTCACAATTTTCATAATGTCATTTACAAATTCAACATATATAAATCCAAACATTGAAATCTTCAATTGTCAAAAATTAAAATTATGGAAATCTAAATTCTTTTATTTTAGAATTTTTATGTAATTTTCAATTTATTCATCCAAATAAAGTGCCGTGCTAATTTATTTTATTTTATAAGCTAAAGAAAATACCAAATTTATTTGTTTAAGGGTTTTCAGTTTTCCTCTTCATGGTAATGAGAAAACTACCACTACCACTACCACTACCAACTTGTTAATTTGTTTTTTTTTTTAATTTAAACAAACTAATATTCTAATATACTCTACTATCTATAACAAGAGGAGAGAAACTCAGTTGAAGGGGCAGACAAATTACCTTAGCCAATTGACCTCCAGAATTTACTAATTTGTTAACTTGACCAAAAAAAAAAAAAAAAAAAACACCACAAACCCTAGACTCCTTTCTTTCTCTCTCTCTTTTCCTTATCTCCCCACTTATTTTCCATTTCCCCATCTATTGGATTTATGGGTTTATTTGTGAGGAGGTTACTTGTTTCTAGATATGTTTGGATTTGTGGTTTTGTTGGTTCGTGTTTTAGTGTACGATGGTGGTTGCAATCTCGGTGGTGTTTTCTATCTCCAAGGCGGCAACGGCGTTTGTGGTGGTGGTGGCAACAACGGTAGTAGTGGCTCTGTTGGTTTTTGGTTATTTGTTTGCAGTTTTCTTATTTTGTAATAATTACATCAACTCCTTGTGAGTTGAGTGTTTGATTGTTTTCTATTCTATACTTGTATTTTGTACTTGTGAGAGTTAAAAGTTATAATTGTATTAGTAGCTTTGGGCACTTTGATTCATGTCTATTTTGTTCAAGCTCTTTAAACATGTGGCAAGATATTAATCATAGGATGCATTTGAATGGCTAAGATTAGAGGAGGAGATTTGGGTAATTAGGAATAAAAATGAAGAGTCAATTCTGGACTTTTCTGAACAATGACAAGGGAGATTCGCGTGTAAAGTTCTCCAAAAAAACGTGGAACCCATTATAGAAAGACAATAGTTTTGGTTTTAATTACAAAAATAGTTTGTCTTAATATAACGTTTTTTTGGTGCAAATAATATAGAAGATGTGAGCAAATATTATCACCTTTGGTGAGCTAACTATTGTAGTCAAAAGGCGCCAAATGGGAAGCAATTATTGTACCAAACTGTGACGTGGATAAATGCATGCCCACCCTCACTGGCGAATCCAGGAATTTTTAGGGAGGTGCAATATTTGGGCCAGTGTATATAGTCATGTTTAAAAACGTATAGTTCACTCAAATAAAGCTAAACAAGATTTTCCTTCATTGTCATGACTCATAATGAATATTCTTCTTCATTCAAAATTAATATTCAATTATATATGTACTGGGAAAATTAATATTCAATTTCCCATGTCAATTCTCCATGGGGTCCAAATTATGCGTAATCTTCTTGAGTTCATATGATGCACTCCACCACTCCAAACATCTCTCGATTAATTCATATGGAAGCCTTAGCCAATTGAAATTTTAAATTTCAGGTTATTAACAAATATAGATGGATAGAGAGAGGGAACAAATTAATGAATTGTAGTGGGTTATTATCTTTAAAGAAGGAATTTTTGTGGTTTGTGGGGATTGCCGGTGGCGTACAAACAATGGTGGAGTGACATGAAAGTGACCAGGTTGACGAACTCTACAAGCTCAGTTGGCCACAGGGAAAACAGGCCCACCCACGACCCCATAGAAAACCACAGCCCTTGTTCTTCTTCTTCATCTTCTTTTTCCTTGACCCAAAACAACGTCGTTTTGACCATAATTTTTTTAAAAAAACAGATGCGCTATGCTCAGCAAAGAATAGAAAAGAACAGGTTGCTCAGTCATTTAATCAAATACTTGGTGGGCAACTTCAAGACAGACCAAAGGAGCAACTTTTGGCGACTCCAAAGCTTTTTTGGACAAGATAAGGTGCACTTTCTTGCGTCTCTATAGGTCCGTCACTGCCCACCCTTCAAGATTGATGTCAAGCTATGCAAAAACCTTACATGAACGGGGATATCACTATTTTCTTATTACATATAACACAACGTATGGAAAATTTATCGTACGTATCATTGCGTTATTTGGAGATATAGAAAAGTGTTATCACTGTTGCATGAGAGTTTCTTTCCGAGCCATGATGGTGCTTTGCTTTGGTTTTTCGATCCGCGGGCCTAACATGCCCATCTTTTCTATTATCCTCTCATCTTCTATGTCTAAAGGTTCTCTGTCCAGTTTGTTCCCAAGATGTCCAAAACAAGCATTGTGGGCCGATAATACTTGGATCTGATTACTCAGACCACCAATAATATTGTTGCACCTGTCATTATCTCTCATATTTAAATAGATGTTTTATTATTGTGCTACTAAATGCAATAAAATAATGTGTGTTCGCTTGTATGTTCAATGAATTTGGTCAAAGTCCTTATACTTTTTCATCCAAGTAATATTTAGGGAGGGTGAATTCAAACACATAACTTCGAGTGCAGGAAAAACTGCTCCAACGACTCGAGTTACAAATCTCTTACTTACTAGTCAAGACCGCGTTATGAGCCTATATTAACTTAAAATGACTTCGGCCAGAATTCGGGTACAAGGCCCAAGGTGAATTGGGGGTCACTATTTTTATAATGTGGGAGCTCAATATGCTTGCTGTCTCCAAATGTTTAATATCGTATCATATACGGAATCAAATAATTATATGTCGTCACCACTTCGTATTATAATATATAATATACATGACTACATCATATTTACAAAGGTAGTGAAGAAAAAAAAACCTTCAAACTAAAATTATGCCACCACGTCATCGAAATGTTCAGTGCATAAATAACTGACACTAGCATTCTTATTTAGGTGAAAACAAAGAAGGTGGAGAAAGCCACTGGCATATATGCATATCTTAATATGTACACACCATCACAGTGAATTTCACATTATGGAGCAAGCATGAGGGTTTTCATCACTGAACGCAGCAGTGTCCTGCTCATTAAAGATGGAGGAGTAAGGAGGAGGTTGATAGTAGCCATGCTCATGACTTGTGGAGCCATGCTTGTAGTAGTTGTAGGAGTAGGATGAAGGTACTGAGTTATAGGTGATGATGGGTGCTTGCTTCTTGTAGCCATGATGGTGATGATCATGGCCATGATGGTGATGATCATGATGATGATCGTGTGGCTGATGTTGACGGTAGTATTGGAGATTATTGATGTTGTGGTATTGTGGATTGTAAGGGTAAGGCCAAAGTTCAGCTCTCTTTCCAGTCTTCCTAACTGCCTTCAACACTTTCTTTTGGTCAGCCCATCCCATTACAGTCACCTTCTGCATGTTTATGTCTACATCAATGGCATCCACTCCTGCAATCCATACAGTTCATTAATTAATTTACATAATAAGATTAGAAAATCATCACAATAAAGCATATGTATGAGTTAAGTTAGATGGCCTAGTCAGTGTCCGTCTCCTTACACTCAAGTTTGATTCTTGAGTCTCTCCCGATATATGAGTAGTTAAAAGGTTACAAATAATCTTAACCAAGGGAGCTAAACTGAATATTTTATAAGGAGTAAAATCTAGTTATCAATATTTTTGTAAACCAACATGCTACTTGTTTGTCGATCCTTCTTACTTAGAATAGAAGGACTTGGTCTTTAAGTAATCTCTTTAACTAATAAGTTAATTTTATGTGACGTACTTGTCCGTTTCATAACCCACCAATCATTAGAAAGAAAGTGTTGAGTTTCTGCAGGATCTCCTCAATAACTTCTTGTATTAATGCAAGAGATAGAGCCAAAAAAACACTTTTACAAATTTATACCTTTCAGCTTTTTCAGAGCTTTCCTTATCTTGGTCTCGCAGCCAGCACAGTCCATGTGCACTATCAGCTCCACTATCTGCACAAAATTAACAATCAACAGATTAATTACAGTTCAATTTATAGAAGGTGATGGAAGGCCACTTGACAAAGACCTACACCTAGCTAATAAATTTTCACTGTGATGGTGAACAACATATACCTAACACGCCATGCATAACTTCTGCTGTATATACTGTTCTTGGATTTAAAAGTTGTCCAACATATATATATATATATATATATATATATATATATATATCATCTTAATTTCATTTCATGTGATGAATATATACACACATATATAAACTTTCATATATAATTAAGGATGCTATCATGAGTATAAGTAAGTACTAAAGTCAGAAGCGGAGCTAGGATTTTTAGTGTGGCGGCCAAAACTTGAAAATCACTTGCGCATAACTTTCTCATCTTCAACGGAAAACACTAAGTTAATAATTGTATTGTTATGACATATGTTTTGTAGTATATATATGACGAGGGATTTGGAGAATGAATGAGGGTGCTAGGGCCATGGCAGCCCTTACTGTGACTCCTTCCTGACTGAAGGGTAGATGTATAAACCTCATCTCTGATGCATATGTCATCATGCAGGAGATGAGACAAATATAGAAAAATAGAAAAACCAAAGAGTGAGGCTCTAGCAATATGTTTCTCACCGTCATGTTGGAATAAGATTGCTTGTTGCGCCTCTAACCTTGGAATGAGAAACTAAAATGCAATTGCACTCAATTTATATATAGATGCCAGAGATCTTTGTCCGAAGATATTTGATAAAGTTCAACGCTATAGCTGCCAAAAGCCAAGGCAAGATAAGTTAGAATATTTTAAAACGAGTAGCCCCCACAACTTTCTTTTATATCTTTCGTTTTCGTCTTCACCACCCATCGATCTTGCTTTCAGTGAAAGTGCACAGCAAGTGCTTAGAAGTTGATGTGCAGGCCTACTGATGAGCTCTGAATTTCTAATAACCTACCTATACAAGTTAGATAATGTCTTATTAAGGACTTCACCGTGTTGGTCAAGTCACTCCGGTGTGTACAGGAAATAACAATGGATATTTATTTTATTTTTAATTGCAATTATTAAGCCATTGTTGGGCCGTCAGCATAGTTGTTGACGCCATACACATATTTAGTCATCCTCATCGTCATTATTATTAAAATGTTTTTAATTATCGACATCATATGTATATAGTATATGAATGGATAATGGATTCCATCATATATATCATCTTTACAACTTCATTACATGTCACATGTGCAAGTTGGTGTACTATAATGCTCGTGGATAGACATAGCCCCGTTGGTAAGTTGGAAAAAGAGTTACAATTAGGTCAAGTTAATGTTTCTTTTCTCTTCCATCGTAAAATATATATATTGCCTATAATAACTAAGGATTCTCATATCTCACGATTTGTGAAGGAAGTTGAGGTTCCACCCCAAAATCAATTGGCAATGGGGGGAGTAGCTCAACTCCTTATAAACTCTTGATAGGTTTCTCAACTTTCCAATGTGGAACTTTTTACCTTCACATTCTCACACGCCCCCACACATGTGACAAATTTTCAAGCCTAACACGTGGACAACACATATTGGGTGACGTGGAGCACGTGTGGCCGTTGGGCTTTCACACGTGGGTTAACCCACTCTGATACCATAAAAAAAGTTGAGGTTCCACCCAATTGGCAATGGAGGAGTAGCTCAACTCCTTGTAAACTCTTACTAGGTTTCTCAACTTTCCATCATAAAATATATATATATATATATATATGGCCTATAATAACTAAGGATTCTCATATCTCACGACTTGAACATTTTCGGTGTCTAATGTATCGTTTTCTTATCGAATAAACTATTTGTAAGATATTTACTTATCATAGTGTAGTTTGTAAATGAATTTCCTTGTCTGTATTATTTTAATGAAAAATAAGATTATAAATATGATATGTAACATCAATTTTTTATTAAGTACCGAGATAAAGAAGTGATACCATATTTGACAATAATATGGATATTGAGATTCGAGAAGGAAAAAAAGGAGTGGACTTGACTTGGTCTTCAAGTCCTGGTTCCCAGAAAAAGAGAGAGAGGGGGGAAGGGGGGAGGTGGGTGAAATTTGGACTAGTAGAGGCCTAGTTGCATATTTTTGCCTCGCAGGACCATACAAAGTGAGATTCCAAATTCATGTGCACCGTGGTCCGACACTTTTAATTTAAGAAGACGACTTTTGTAACAATCCCTTTCTAATTGGTACAAACCGATGTCTGTCCTACGTCTGAGGATTTGAATTAGGACATTGGACTTTATATGAGTGAGCGATATATTTATATTTATAAATGAAACTCGTTATAATATAGGTGGTTTGACAACACCATCGGACGGTGACACTGAGATTTCTAGTTCATAAATTTAATTGATAAAGATGATTTGGGTACAAAACTCAAAATCTACTTCTTATGGTATTGATTATCATCAACTTAATTTTTATTTTCTAGTAGGATACCACAATAAGAAACCATATCATGATACAGCCCTTTGGACGAAAACAGTGGGGAAATGAAAAAAAAAACAGGAGAAAATTTCCCCAAGTAAGGAAATGAAGTTGTAAACTGATGAAATGTGGGCACCTACTGGACCTTGGCTTGCTTGCTAGTCAACAACATGTTCTACTGCCCGGCAGCAAATGCCTCAACCGGAAAAGTCTTAGTAATGCCGGCAAGGCTCTTGAAGTTGATTTTTCCGGCGGGCTGATCAACGATGATTTCGCTGACTGGAGGCCAGAGCATGAGCTCCTTAGCCTTCACTCCCTTGAGCTTCTTAATTCTCTTCATTTCAATATAGCCTTTAATTTCAGTGTCATAACTCACAAGCTTACTGATCAATTTGAAGCTATGCTCAACCTTCTTCTTCTGGAGGATCCACATGTAGCCGGTGCTCCTCACAAAGCCGACTTCGATCACATCGGCAAGGGGCAAGAGCCCCAGAGGAAGATCAAACTCCTTGAGCAGCGCAGTTGCCAATGCCAGTCCCTCTTCATGGCCCTTCTTGACAATTCCTCCTTCCTTCTCTGCCATGACTGATAGCTCTGTTTTTCTTTCTTTCTTAAAGTTTCAACTGAAGCAGTGAAGTTGTTGGTATGTTAATTGAGGTAAGGGGGTTAATTTATACAAAGTTACTACATGAATGGGACAAATTTCAACAGTGTGCTTAAGTCTGATGGCCATTATACGCCTAGTTTTAATCGATATTTAATCTTAGATTACAACATTGTTTCAGTTTAAGTACAAAGCTCAATGATATGATACGCCTACTTTCCCATACTGAATTTGGGCAGCTCATTGTTTGGTTGCAATTGTCTTAAACGAACAGGAAGAATGGGACCCAACAAAAGCAGCAAAATGGGGTGAAGACCACAACACACTTTGGAGCCTCCAGTGCTTCATCCCATGGATCATAAAATAAGGATTTAAGAGAAATTTTGGTGACTAATACAATGAAAATTACCTTGGTTTCTCCATTCTGTTTTTCCCCATGCATGTAGTAACTTGGTATAAATTAATCCCCTTACCTAAAAGTACTTACAACTTCACTGGTTTTCTTCAAACTTAAAGAAGAAGAAAAAGGGTTCAATCATGGCAGAGAAGGAAGGAGGAATTGTCAAGAAGGGCCATGAAGAAGGACTGGCATTGGCAACAGCGCTGCTCCAGGAGTTTGATCTTCCTCTAGGGCTCTTGCCCCTTGCCGATGTGATCGAAGTCGGCTTTGTGAGGAGCACCGGCTACATGTGGATCCTCCAGAAGAAGAAGGTTGAGCATAGCTTCAAATTGATCAGTAAGCTTGTGAGTTATGACACTGAAATTAAAGGCTATATTGAAAAGAAGAGAATTAAGAAGCTCAAGGGAGTGAAGGCCAAGGAGCTCATGCTCTGGCCACCAGTCAGTGAAATAACTGCTGATGAACAGCCTACTGGAAAGATTCACTTCAAGAGCCTTGCTGGCATCACCAAGACTTTTCCGGTTGAAGCATTTGCTGCTGGGCAGTAATTGCACGTTGACCGCTAAGCAGGCCAAAGTCCAGTAGGTTCCTGAACTTCATCATTTTAAAACCTCAGTTCCTATTTGGAGAAGCTTATCTTTCTCTTTTTTCCCCATCCATTGCTTGTCCAATTCAATGGCTTTGTTTTGATAAGGTTTCTGATTGTGGGAGCCTGCTAGGAAAATAAAATTTCAGTTGATGATAATTAATACCATATGAAGAGGGTTTAGTGACACCAGATATGATGGAAACAATACTTAGCTTGCACAATAATAAGCTCCTAATCAAATTAATTCATCATCAAACGAATTGCCTATTCAATCTCACAACAATCCAGCAAATGAACATTAGCTATGAAGATTTTACAAAGTACTGGATGCACTTAATGGGACACATGGGTCATAAATATGCGGTGAACCCCATCTGCAGCAAAGTTCATAGATTTAAGAGTTTAATGATTTCTCTTATTACAAATTTCACATCCACAAATGACAGATGACAAGTAAAGAAATTTTGAAATCTGAAAATTGCTTAGAACTGGCCATTTACAAACAGTTTAAAGCACTAGTGTAGAAGCAACAAAAACAGGGGCAGAGCAAGAAATACAAACTCAACTGCCATTTATTTAAGAGTTAAAGCTTCTCACACAAAAAAAAAGGGTTAAGGCATAATGAAGCTTACTTAAGTGATCAGCCTTACTCATACAGCAAACCTGCATTGCACTGATTCTATACTATTTCTCAAAAAGAAATTTATAAATAAATAGAATAGCCGCGCGGCTATACTTTGTTCGCCGGGAAAGACCTTTGCCGACGAAGTTTCGTCGGGACAGAAATCTGCCGACGAAATTTCGTCGGGAAAGGATATTTTTAAATAAATAAATATAAGCTTACGTATTTTTCATGTTTAATACGCGTGTTTAAAGCAAGCGTACAATACTCATATTTTACACATATGTATGTATTTTTTATATTTAATACACGTGTTTTTCTGCAAAATTTTTAATAATACACACAAAATTCACGTATTATACACATAATTTACAAGCATTATTGAATAAAATAATATATAGTGGCCAAACTTGCCAAAATTTTGCCAAATAAAACACGTGCGTTTTTTTCCCCATTCCGTATTTTTCTAACTATGAAATAATTCGAGAGGCTAAGATTGTTTATTAATTATTGTAAGAATAATGCAAGATAGTGATTTTGCAATTTCTTTGCTAACAAGAACAACAATGTCAAACAAAGTTTTAAATCTATTGTGTTTTAATTATGATTTAGTACTAAAATATCAAAGTACACAAAAGAATTTGAAATAACTAATTACTATTTATTAAGTCATTTATGAAATCAGTAAAAATTTAAATATTCACTAAAGAAACAATCATGAAAACATACTTCCGAATTAGAGTAATCAAAAAAGGAAAGGATATAACTTAATTACATCTATTAAATTAAAGAAGTTTGATCCAAAAAAGTAATGATTTTTTATTCAAAAGAAAATGCCAGACGACCTTTCCCGACGAACTTTCGTCGGGAAAGATTTGTCGCGAAACGTACAGCCGAGCGGCTATACTATTGCTCAATCAGAAATTTACGCACAAATAGTATAGCCGCGCGGCTATACTTTTTTCGCCGGGACAGAAAAGCCGACGCAATTTCGTCGGGAAAGGAAATTTTTTAAAAATAAAAATAAACTTGCGTATTTTTCATGTTTAAAAGTACAGCCGCGCGGCTATACTTTGTTCGCCAGGAAAGATCTTTGCCGACGAAATTTCGTCGGATAAATCCTCTGCCGACGACGTTTTGTCGGGAAAGGATTTTAAAAAAATAAATAAATATAAACTTACGTATTTTTAATGTTCAATACGCTTGTTTAACAGTACAGCCGCGCGGCTATACTATTTCTCAAAAAAGAAATTTATGAATAAATAGTATAGCAGCTCTATACTTTATTCGTCGGGAAAGATCTTTGCCGACGACTGGTCGTCGGGAAGTACTTTTACCGACGCGATTTCGTCGGGAAAGGATTTTTAAAAAAATGAATATAAAGTTAAGTATTTTTCATGTTCAATAGCGTGTTTAAAAGTACAGCCGTGCGGCTATACTATTTCTCAAAAAGAAATTTATAAATAAATAGTATACAACTTCAACGAGAGAGCTCCACGGCTCTAATTACCAGTAACTTAGCATCTAGTCTCTAGACATATGTTTCGGTTTCAGGGTGTACCTTTCATTTTTGGTCGAAATGAAAATCAGAAACTCTGTCGAAACTTGTTATGATCGTTGAGCATCGATCATGGCATAGAGAGGTGTCATGTAATGCATAATTCATGTTTTTTCTTTTTTTTGCTGAGTAATATATTACCTGAATCCATCTTTGTTTGTTTTTAAGTTTGTTTCTTTTTTTCAGTTATATTATATATATAATGGTAGGGAGTAGAGTAAAGAAGTATCACTTTCTCAAAATCATGATATGATTGGGAAAGAAATCTGAAAAACAGAATGTTCTCTTTCATAATGAGGTTGAAAAGTACTACAAGGATATATGATTGGCTCACTCACAACATGCACTTTTAAGTTTTATATCATTAGCAGCCAAAAACGAAAGCTAATGCTCATTTACAAGTGACAATTAGGGATAAGATAAAGTGTACTAATTATATTATTCAATTTCAAATGGTATCTTATCTTGCTTTCCCAACTCGAATTCTGCATACCGGGGTTCTATGGAATAAGTTGCTTCAAATCCATCAGAGTTTGATCTACATATATACAAAGCTTGAACTTGTTCTTTTGCCGCATAAGTTAACGTAATCTACAAAATAGATACCTCTGCAATTCTGCATATACAGGGTTTATCTGTTTTTTTTTTCTTTCTTTCAATTTGCTCAGTCAATATGAAGTTTGCATTGCAAGTAGGTTCCTCTATATGTTATCTTGTTCGCGTGATCATTTTTATTTGTGTTTATGCTTGAAGCACCTTCAATATTCAATTAAGCTGCTTTTCGAAGAGTTATACAGGGAAAAAAAGGCAACCATCATCGCTAAATTAACAAAGTCAAACACTCTTTTGTTCTGAATATGCGGTGAACCCCATCTGCAGCAAAGTTCATAGATTTAAGAGTTTAATGATTTCTCTTATTACAAATTTCACATCCACAAATGACAGATGACAAGTAAAGAAATTTTGAAATCTGAAAATTGCTTAGAACTGGCCATTTACAAACAGTTTAAAGCACTAGTGTAGAAGCAGTTAAAATGAACATCAATCATCAAATGAATCATAACAAACAGTTTAAAGCACTAGTGTAGAAGCAACAAAAACAGAGGCAGAGCAAGAAATACAAACTCAACTGCCATTAATTTAAGAGTTAAGGCTTCTCTCAAAAAGAAGAAAAAGAGTTAAGGCATAATGAAGCTTACTTAAGTGATCAGCCATACTCATACAGCAAACCTGCATTGCACTGATTTTATACTATTTCTATAAAAAAAAAAATTATAAATAAATAGTATAGCCGCCCGGCTATTCTATTTTCGCCGACGAAATTTCGTCGGGAAAGCAATTCGGACAAGATATTTAAAAAAAAATAAATTTAAACTGACGTATTTTTCATGTTCAATAGCCGTGTTTAAAAGTACAGCCGCGCGGCTATACTATTTCTCAAAAAAGAAATTTTAGTATAGCCAGTATAGCCGCGCGTCTATACTTTGTTCGCTAAGACAGAACTTTGCCGACGAAGTTTCGTCGGGAAAGGATTTTTTAAAAGATAAATATTAACTTACGTATTTTTCAGGTTAATAAGCGTGTTTAAAAGTACAGCCGCACGACTATACTATTTCTCAAAAAGAAATTTATAAATAAATAGTATAGCCGCGCGGCTATACTGTCTTCGCCGGGACAGAACTTTGCTGACGAAGTTTCGTCGGGAAATACCTCTGCCGACGAAATGTCGTCGGGAAAGGATATTTAAAAAATATATATATAAGCTTACATATTTTTCATGTTTAATACGTGTGTTTAAAGCAAGCATACAATACTCATATTGTACAAGTACGTACATATTTTTTTATATTTAATACACTTGTTTTTGTGCAAAATTCACATATTATACACATAATTTACACGTATTATTGAATAAAAATAATATATAGTGGCCGAACTTGCCAAAATTTTGCCAAACAAAATTTTATTTTATTTTTATTTTTATTTTCCCCATTCCGTATTTTACTAACTATGAAAGAATTCGAGAGGCTAAGATTGTTTATTACTTGTTGTAAGAAAAATGCAAAATAGTGATTTTGCAATCTCTTTGCCAACAACAACAACAATGTCAAACAAAGTTTTAAAGCTATTGTGTTTTAATTATGATTGAGTACTAAAATATCGAAAACAAAGTCCACAAAAGAATTTAAAATAACTAATTACTATTTATTAAGTCATTTATGAAATCAGTAAAATATTTAAATTTTCACTAAAGAAACAATAATGAAAACATAATTGCGAATTAGAGTAATGAAAAAAGGAAAGGATATATATATAACTTAATTACATCTATTAAATTAAAGAAGTTTGACAAAAAAAAATAAAGACACTGATTTTTTTTATTTAAAAAAATGCCAGACGACCTTACCTGACGAACGTTCGTCCAACAGTGAGGAACAACTGACTACCCGTTCTCAAAAGATGCCATTCTCAAAAGAAGTGGAGGTTTCTCAGGCTTACCGTCAATGAGGAACAACTGACTAACTCCGAATAGAAAAGGCAGCTGAAGAAAAATAAAACAGAAGTTAAAATTTTCTATATAAAGGTAAGGTGGTAGTAGTCCCAGATACTTGGTATCAACAAGTCTCTTAGTTCTACAACAGTCCCACCACAACATAATGTCCTCAAACACCTCTTGGATGGTCCGACAAGAGTATTTAAATTAAACATGGCCAGACAAATTTAAACTATCTAATCATCTTTTTGAAGTGCATTAAGCACACAGCTGTATGTTGGAATGCAAAGTCCAAATGACTTTGGAAAGAAGGCATATCAGCAGAGTCCAGCATGGCATGAATATTCAGATTTAACCATATTGTAAATGCAATTAACTAAGAATGATATACCGACCTGTTTTTCCCTCTCACCCCGAGATGTGGAGTTGCCAACGTTACAAAATTGATTGGCTCCAAACCAGCAAAAAAGTACAGCCGCACGGCTATACTCTTTCTCAGGAAGAAATTTATAAATAAATAGTATAGCCGGGCGGCTATACTATTTTCGCCGGGACAAATATCTGCCGACGAATTTCGTCGGAAAAGGTTTTTACAAAATAAATATAAACTTGCGTATTTTTCATGTTTAATACGCGTGTTTAAAGGTACAGCCGCGCGGCTATACTATTTCTCAAAAAGAAATTTATGGATAAATAGTATAGCCGCGCGGCTATACTTTGCTTGCCGGGAAAATCCTGCACCGACGAAGTTTCGTCGGGAAAGTACGCTGCCGATCGGGAAAGGAATTTTAAAAAAATAAATATAAACTAATGTATTTTTCATGTTTAATACGCGTGTTTAATAGTACAGCCGCGCGGCTATACTATTTCTCGAAATTAAATGTATAAATAAATAGTATAGCCACGCGGCTCTACTTTGTTTGCCTGTGAAATTGTTAATATGGAATGGCAAAATGTTGGATTTGCAGTTCCGCAGCATAAATTCTGTGAAATTTCAGAACATATCTTTTGACAGATGCTAAGCATGCTTCATGAAAGAAAACTTTTAATATGGCTTATCCATTATCCATTGAGGTCATTCATCCGATCCGAGGTGGTTTCCATTAAGCTGCAGAATGAGAATGAGCGGCATCAACCTAGATACTCATACTCCACCCAACATATTATTCTTCTAGCTAGTTTTAGCTCATCAGCAATATGATCAGTTACCTAATTAACCATCCAAAAATATATTAATCCATTTTGTTTAAAGTAATTAATTGTCGTGTCATCAACTGTCAACCGATCATAGTGGTAATGAATCTGCATGGAATATGGCAACCAACCACGTCACTAGTATTGCATTGGAAATTTTAATCCGTGCGCGCTGACCTCCTTCGTTTATCTAGTTAAGAATCAGAAAGATTTGTTACTTTTTAAAGCCCTAATTATAGTATAATTAAGCCTCATCTAGCATGGCCAATGCTAATCTGATCTATACGTGACAAGGTTACAACTAATTAATGCAGATGACACAGGCTTGGCCTTATAATCTGAAAAACGACACCCAACACACGTATAAATTACAATACGACAACTACTGATTGCATAAGAATGATATGTACACGGTACACCACCTCCTCCACTAAGTTATAAATCAGATAAAGAAGAACTATAAATGTGCACAAACTTGTGTATTATGAAAACCTAGCTCGAGCTGGCTACCTTGCAAAAAATAATTATGAGAAGAATGAGGAAATTTAATTTTGTATGCTTCATGCTGTGCATAATTGTGGTGGTCTTGCTTCTATCAGCAAGAAATGCAGAGACTCGGCCTCTGAGGAATTTTAAGTACAAGAGCCAAATATCATTCCCAGGATTAAATCAAGGTAGCAAGGCAACACTTGTCCACCACAGATACTATGAGCAGCCGATGAGAGTGAGCCCTGGAGGACCTGACCCCCGCCATCATTAAATCAACTTATACGTACGTGTGTGATATGGCGGTTGTCTTTGATATATCTGGATGGGAAAAAATAAATGCACTGGCTCAAGTGATTTCCTCCTCCCTCGATATCGCATGTATCAGAAACATAAATAAATGCACTTTTTATTGAAATATTGTTGCTCAATAATAGATTTACAGCTTGTATATTTATGGAGAAAAGTGTCGGTTGATTAAAATCCCATATCAATGTACCTTCAACGACAAGCAATATATATATATATATATATATATATATATATATATATATATATATATATATATATATATTATATGCATCATGCCTGTGTTATTAGAAGAAGGTTAGAATTTGAGTTCTATACATATTTTAGGAACAATATACTAATCGAGTTATTGAAGATATATTGTAGTTAACTTGTTAATTATGAACCAATTAACAAGAATTTTGTCCCTTGGAATGAGTCTAATAGAAAACCGGAACCACTAGTTCATAAATAGGCATGAAAAGATTAAACTAAATGTAATTAATTAACGCATGAATAATATACATCCTTTTTAAGTTTTGTAAGATGCATACCAAGATAATAAAAACAAGTACGAAAGTAGTAGAGTGATCAAGAATCATTAATATTATATTCTGGAACTGACTCAACTACTCATATCATACGAGAAGGTCTGGAGTGGGGTGTATGATCACGTCACATGTGCGACCACTCTTACAAAAAAGGCGAATCCCCTGCATTGAGGTTGGAGCTAATATGTGCTATATGAGACCCCAATGCAGAGAATTCCCTTTTCTTATAAAGGTTGAATAATGTGATTGGAACACCTCACCCTAGATAGTGTCACATCACACACAGTGTAGAGAAGGTGATTAAGCTTGGATATCCAAAATAAAGCATGTGTGGAATTGGATAATTGATCGACTAGGTGCGGTTTAAAGTTAATGGAACCCTTAAAAATTAGGAAAGTAACCAAAGTTTCGACACACACTGGTGTGGATTATTTTAATATTATTTAACACTATTGCCAAATTTCATTAATAGCACGCGTGCACATTAAGCACGCACTAGCGTTGTAAACAAGACTTCAAAATAAGTAATCAACTAATTAAACTTTCATTGGCTTTACGTTATAATTGAAAATTGCACAAATTTAAATATAGTCATCATCATCCAATTAGTCCGTCATCGACTGAAAACGACAACGTACCACAAGGTATATCCCATGATCCTCTCATAGATTGAGGCCCCGTTTCCATTTTGAGGTAAAGTATCACAACTTGGTTACATGAATAGGTTAGACATTAATTAACATGCACCTATAAAACAGAAAAAAATGAAGTTATTTGTAAAATACATGTAGAATGACATATGGGATGACAACAACAACGATGGAAAGTCCCAGACAAAATTGCATGTAGAGAAAAGAAAAGGCGATGACAGGACAAAAGGATTCGGAAACGAGTTTAATTGGCAGCATAAAAAAAGATAGTGCATGAGGCCAACGACACAAACGACCCACTCACTCCCCTCCACGTAAGACAACGACTTCAAGCACTATAATTTAATAGGTAAAGAATACCAAATTAGGAGGGCTAAGAAAATCTATAAATACCACTAGTTTCGTACTTTAAACCTGCCTTCAGCTTAATTGGGTAAACAATATTCCAATCACCTACCCTAATTATGGGGTTTTTTTACTTTCCATCTGCAAGGATTGAAGAAATTGGGCCAATTCAATCCAATTTTAGAAAGATGGAAACCAGTGAATTGCAGCATATGTAGATAGGTTTTGCTCCAACTTGAAGGCTTTCAGGGAAGCAAGTGGTCTCTAGAGGTTGACAAAATCCAGTATGACACCCTCAACTTAAAATTTCTATCTCTTAATTCTCTCCCTCTTTTCATATTTTTTATACGAACGATATTAAATAAAGGGATAATCGAATCTAGGATCTCGAATGCATAGGTTAATTCTTTCTTCTTAATTTGGGAAAGGGGAAGGGGAAGGGGGCTGCCTAGGGCCACAATATTTCTATTTCTTAAAATATGCAAAAAATACTGTTTAGGTTTGGTTTGTCTCTGTTGTTGTTATGTTAATGTCCTAACTGGGCTCTTCAAGTTCAAATCATGTGTATTTTTTACTGTGGAAATTCTGCAGGACCCCAAATTTAGTATTTACTAAACCCATCTTGTGACTTCCTGACCGGCAAACTTAGTATTTGCTAAGCGCAAGCCCAGGTTGAGACTAAGGATCCGGGCCTAGTTAGTAAGTACAAGGTGTTTTCTTTATTTCTCATTTTGGGCTTCATACAAGGCTTGTGCAGCAGGTTTAGAACTATGGTTTTTTTTTTTTTTAAATTTCCTTTTTTCATATATATATATATTTTTAAATATAAGTGATAATTTAAACTAAAAGAGGAGGGGTTTTTTAATACACACACTAGTGCACTATCAATGTGTCATGGGAGTTCGAACTTGAGACCACTAATCTGTAGCCAATGTCATTTTTCACTAGGCTAGATCCCGTTGACAAACTAGGGTTTTAAATGAGGCATAAATAGATTATTTATTTCTTAAATCCACAATTATTCCCTAAATCCTTTTTTAAAAGAAAAATAATTTCCATAAATATTTAAAATAAGAATTCTAATTTCATAATTCAATTTTTACCTAAATTATGTATTAATATTGGGCTTCCTTTGCCTATTTAATTGTGGATTGTGATAGCATAAAGATAAGGATAGTCATGGATTCGAGTCCAGATCTGTTGTTCCCATTTTTTGGCTCATCACCAAAAGTGATGCCTGCTACACATCAAACTTTTCCCTTAAAAAACTTATGGGTGAAATACAAGAGGAAGTGCACAACTAATATTTAATCACAAATTATTGTTCTCCACAAATCAAAAGATGAAGTACAAAAAGGTTTCTACAAAAAAAAAAGTACAAAAAGGATAAAACTCAAATAACCAAAATTGAAAAAGATGAATTTCGCACAATTTGTCAAGAGAATATCAAACAATTTGATAAAAGTAAACTTGTTGTGTATAGAATATTATTACTCTATTGATATAGTCTCTGATCCCCAGCCACTAAGCATATATCATAAAAATATGCTCCAGGAGGCATTTGTATAGAGCAAAAAGATGTTGGCCTTTTGACTCCTTCAAGTGTCAAGTGGCATTTTCAAAGCACTATTTACAAATCTTCCTAAAAAAACCTTTCTCGATCGCTTTTGAGCACCATATCAGACATGAACGGATAGAAAGATGTAAATTGGCAACTTTTAAAGAAGCAGGTGGCACTTGTTTATTAATAACAATGTGGAAAGAAATCCATCGTCCAAACCAAAGTGGGGATCATATTATATACATCTTCCCAACGACCTCAGAAGAAATGAAACACATTTATCAAATTCAAACACAAGTGCTTCTGCTTATAATCAGCAATCTGTGCATCAAAAATCAATGGCTGCAGATTCAATTCCACTCGTGAGAGTTTCAGTGATGATGATCATGCTTATTTGGTCAATGCATATCAATGGTTTGGAAGCAACAGATTCTTATGGTGGGCGCAAGACCATGCAGAAGAGTAGAATTGATAGCAATTCTATTTTACGTGGATTGATAAGTTATGATTTGTCTAGGATGGGGAAGAATCAGCATAACGAGTACAAGAGGATGAGCAGGAAATTGGATGGTGAAGACAGAAAACCACCAGGAGGGCCAGACCATCAGCACAATCATTCCCCTCCAGCATTGAATTGTAAAGCTCAACTTCAAAACAAGTGCATTACTCCTAGATGCTAATTTCCACACACTCATAGAAGAAGCTCATTGCACTGACTGATATATATTAGGCGCGACTGATTTAAGCAGAAGCTCATGCATTTTTCTTTCTTTTAGTTTTTTTTTTCGTCTTGGTATCAGTAGTGTTAGATTCGCAATCATTTTGTTATCTTAGTTTTTCCAGTTTCTGCATGTGTGAGAGGAAATAAAATATGCTCTACATCATATTAGTCGACCGGTATGGTTGTAATATGTTTGTAGAGTTTGACAAGTAATAAAATGCAGCACCATTAGATTTCAGAACCAATTATATGATATATGCATGCTGGTATTTTGTGCAATTATAACTTAGATAGATAGCACGTGTTTAGAGGTCAAATCATCAGAAGTTTCTTTCTGAGGTGATTAGAAACCTGCAGTTATAGGCCAAAATCAATTACTCCTCTCTCAAATATCAAATTCTAATCCTTTTCCAAGTGACATCTGCTGTTTTTATTTGATCCTAATCAAAGCAAGGGCTCTAACTCTAATGTCCCATGATTCTCAAGATTGCAGAGGAACTCTTTTAAGAAACTTCCAAATAGAGAGAGATACAAAACCTTTAGTTTTAAAATATCTATAGGTCACAACAATGTGTCAAAGACTATAATATCTGCAGGTTACAACAACGTGCCCACAATTTGGAGCTAATACTTTCCCTGACTAGGAGATTCTTCAATAAGTATTTTATGTTAAGGATTAGTTACATACTTCTAATCTTGGCCGTTGTATTGCATTCATTAAATGTATTGGTAGTCTTTTAGATGCAATCCAACGGCCGAGATTAGAAGTATGTAACCAATTCTTAACTTAAATACTTATTGGAGAATGTCCCTTATAGATAATGCGAGGTGTGCATACATGAAATTGGTGCATGCCACTGCCAACGCATAGTAAAACTGCAAGGAGACAAACATAATTTTTCAATACTTTACTGCTGCATTTTGGTCCAAAGATTTCTAGGATGGTATACTTTAGAATTTTGCAATGGGCATAATTTCTTTTGATTTTGCTCCTCAAATAGTAGAAATCAGATAGATCAAGGTTGTTATTACTGTTGACCAATCAAACGAACACCGGTTAAGTTAAGTTGTGTGTAATTCTATGTTAATGATACATGCAACGTTTGGTGACTGCAATTAAAAAGATGTCGCTCTCCTGCAACTTGACTTTCATGAAGCACTGGTGACTTTGTCTGAGGATCTATTTCAATAGTAATTGGAAGAATGCAATCAACTTCACAATCGAATAGTCTTTTACCCCCATCAACATGAAAGCACATGATTGATTAGTTTTAAGTTAAATCATTTCACAAAAACATTTTGTAGAATGTCACCACAATTCACGAAGAAACTCCCTCCTGCTATATCATGTTTTTTTTTTTCCTTTCATAGAAAGATCAATTCATTTCTCAAGCAGAATAATCAACATCAGGTTTGATTTTGGTTGTGCAAGTCTTACGATATGGGGTGTAAGAATAAAGAAATGGAACTGTATCATTACAACCAACTTTGAGAAATAACTAAGATCGGACTTAAATGAACAGCAACATCTTTTATGTTTAACTCTAATCGCACAAATCTATCCCAACCCCTCTTTTCTTCGTCTGGCACATCCAGAATTAGACATAAAGATAACTGGCAAAACATTAAAACAATTCAACTCCATCCGTTGATCTCAAGATGAGGATAAACTATAATGACTAAGCAGGTCACACCGATTACGATCCAACCTCCACGAGTGCCATATATGTTTTTCCACATCACAAGAATGGACCAACAAAGAACAGAGAAGCCAACTCCGAGATCATTAGTTAGCAGCAGCCGAGAAAAGGGTAAGCCTGAGTCATGGCATCCACACAAGCCAACAGAAACCACAGGGCATAATATGTATAATTTATGGAAGTGGCTTTCGTCATACATCAACCACACTCAAAATACACAAAGATAACAAATGCTACAAGGACAATTCAACATTACGTCTGGGAGGAGAAAATATGAACACTCATTTCTAATTATATGATGCATTAGGCTTTCTATAGATGGTGGGGTATGAAAACCCAAACAAATGGACGGAAACCATTTTAAGAATCTTCCCTCTATGCTTCACTTGAAATGAGGGGAAAGGGAAAGCAGTAGACAAGAATTTCCAAAAGAAAGAAAAACGGAATGATACTTGCGTTTTAATGTATATGATATTTTTCATATCAGTTCAGCAGAATAACTTACATACCTAAGACATCATACTCACTTTAATTGCACATCATGGCTGATTCTAAAGCAATATAAACTTTTTCATACGTAAACAAGTTCACAAAACCCACAACTTGCTTAGTCATATATGATATACAAGAGACAAAGCCAACATAAGCTAACCAATGAAGATACTAGCAACTATCCGAAATGATGTGGAAGGCTGTATAACAACTTTATTTTCAACATAAACTAACTGAAATAAGTGGTAGGAGACAGATCACAGAACTGAGAAGTATTTGAGAGAGAAAATAAAGTGTCCTATTTTTGTTATACTGAGAAGATTGATATTTCACCTGAAATTTTTGGTTAAACTCCCTCCTTACAAAGACCAAACTGAGCATGAATGTGATGGAAAAAGGAATCCCTTTTAGGATCTTCACTTATAGGTTTATAAGAGAGATGGAAAAAGACACAAACTCCAAGTTTGTACAATACAATATAATTTGTTCACTGGGCAGCACGTAGAGAACCCACAGAATGGAGAGTTTACATCAAAGCCCACATTACATAAAAATCATGCATATGACCAATTGCACTTTCTCTTAAACACATAACCAAAGTCGAAAAAAGAAAGACATCATGGTATGGACTATAGAGTAAACAGAGGTTTCCAATTCAAACTTAAATATTTGAAACTCCAGAAACAACAATTGTACGTCATGATCAAAATTAGAAGTTTTCATGAGCCACAAATTATCACATAAAGAAAACAACTATCAGCATTATAGCATATAGAAATGCGAGGAAGGTTACACAAAACAGAGGAAGTATTGTCATCAACTCAACAAAAAAAGGAAGTCCCTATTTCAGCACATCATTTATCACAAAAGGTATACTATCCTTTCGAATAAGTTCCACATTTAGATCAACATCGATCAGAAAACAAGGCACAACTCATAGAAGCAGATGAAGTGAAGCAGCAACAGAATCACAGCAGTCCATATAATCAATCCAAAGATTTCATTGTCTGCATTCATGAAATCACCATAACCATTTAAAGCATTTGCGCCCAAGAAGCTTCTCAAGGACCTGAACCAAATACCCATTCACCACTCAAACAAAGTAATCAAAATCTAAACAAACTAAAAACAAAAAGCTTCTGCAATCAAAAGCAAAAAAGAAGATAGTGCAGCCGATTGTAAATCTTTTAAAACAGTTGACCAACTAAAGAAAATTATATGAAACTTGATCACAAAAAGATAAGTGAGTTTTGATCAAAATCCAATTCAAATTGAATGGAAGTATCCATAAACCAAAAGCAACTACCCACAGAGCACATAAGATGAAATTGACTCACGGACATGTACGCCAAGGATTCAGTTCAAAAAAAATAAAAACAAGAACCTTTCTATTCAAGTTTGGCATTTTACAACATAAAACATTTGTGACCGGTCTGGTATACCAAGTTAAACTCTTAAATTTGTATATTACCATGTGTGTACATACATATCGAAAAAAAGAAAAAGGAAAACTATGAATACAAAACTTACCTTAGTAAGTACTCAGTAGTATGGTGGCATGCCCTGGTAAAGTCCACCAGGCGGGACTCTAGGTACAGAAGGAGGGTGCTGATGCTGAGAAGGAAGCCCCATGGATGCTCCTAAACCATAATGTGGACCATCGGAATACCCTCCATGACCCATTCCTATAGAACTTGGCGGCAACCGAGCTGCGAATTCACCTGGTGGCGGCAAACCATATGCACCTCCCAAATTGGCATTATACCTAGCACCGAAACTATTACCAGGTAACGGCTGATGCCCGCCGGGATAACCCGAATATGGACCCGGCTGATGGGGCGGGCCCTGATACAACCCCGGTGGCATAGAAGATTGCGGTGGAGGGACGCCGGAGTTATCAACAGGCGCTGCTTGGGCCCCACCAGGTTTGCTCTTCTTGTTGTCCACCGCCAATTTGCAAGCCACCTGATGACCGTCGATGTTCTTTATGGCTTCAACAAGTGCAGCCCTGGCACCCTCCTCAGTCTTGTACACAAAGAAAGCAAACCCCTTTGATTTTCCGGTGCCCTTATCGAACCCTAGCGGTCCTTCCTCAATCTCTCCGTACGCCGAGAAAGTCGACAACAGTCTTTCCGAAGAGATATCAAACGGTACGCTTCCCACGTAAATCTTCCTGGCGGAGACATCGGCAGCGTTAGTGTTGCTGTTGTTAAACGACGCCGTCAAGCCGGCGGCGGCGAATTGCGTGACGGTGACTCTACCGTCGATCTTCTTGCTCGGTTCTTTGAGAGCGAGGAGGGCTGAGTCGGCGTGCTTGAAAGTGACGAAGCCGTAGCCTTTGGATTTTCCGGTGGCCTTGTCGGGAATTACGATGGCCTCGTCGAGGTCGCCAAAAGCAGAGAAGAGAGAGCGGAGGGAGTCGGAGGTGGTGTCTGCGCCTAGGCCGCGGATGAAGAGTTTCCGGAGGGTGGAGTCTTTGTCGGTGACGGAGCGGACGGCGTCGAGGATGTCAGGGTGGCGAACGACGGCGTTTTGGAGGATGTCGATGAGCTGGTCCTGGGTCAAGGGTTGGAGGAGCTTGCGGGCGTCTTCTGAAGTTAGAGAACTCAATTGGGAAGTTGGAGACAGTGAAACGGTGCCGTTCGGCTCGGTTTTGCGCTTCTTCGTGAAGTCCATGGTGTGTTTGGTTGGTTTGGGATTTTGGGGAGGAAGTCGGAGCCTGGACTGCGCGAGTTTGTATAAACCCTAGAACTAGTGAGCGAGAGAGTTTCGTAATCCTCCGCTGTAATTTTCGGGGTAATTTATACGACATTATCCTTGGTGTCGTTATGGCTGATCATGGGCCTTACTTGGGCTTACCATCTGGTTTATTTGGCCCAATAATTTTGAGATGGAGAAATTGGGTGTTTTTTATTTGTTTTTCTTATGTTGGAAAATTGGAAATTTCAAGAAATAAATAAATAAAATATGGAAGTAAATATTCTATTATTCAAATCAGAAAATTATATGATTTTCTTTTCTTTTTCACGCAAAGAAAGAATGGTGCACTCCTTAACACATTGAAACAAAGGAATAAAATTATAAATAAAAATAAATAAATAAACTAGCCACTACATTCCTTTGTGCCCCATGCAAGGGTTCATTGTTACCCATCTGGATAAGATTTGTTCAGATCAGATGTAAAATTTTCATAAAGCTATATGCACAACAAAATGCAAAAAATTTATGTTTTTTGTTTCAAGGATTAATTTCACTTGTGTCTTTGAATTAGTAAGGCAAGCTCTTAGAGCTTGTGCTGATAATCAAGGACTTGAGCTTAGATGAGTCCCCAGAAGCACTGGCCCTCCTTGTTATCATTTCCATGTTCTTGTAAAGACTCTGCTTCACCAAATTCTTCATCATCTTCTTCCCTTGTTGAGCCTCTCTTGGGTTTACAGGTGAACCAAGTGGGGACCCAATTGCAAATCTTCTTGTCTGGGGCCCAGAATGTGGGCCCATTTTGGCTTGCCTCTCATCCTTGAACCATTGCAATAGTTTTAGTGCTCTCTTTTGTGCTAAAGAGCTCCCCAATAGGGCCACTTCAAGAAGTATAGGCACAATTCCTGAGTTTGCCATTTTAACTCTTTGATCTGAGCTTTGATGAGCTAAAATCATTAGAATGTAGGAAGAGAGCTCCTGGCATTTGGGTTTGTCCTCCCATGTCAAAATCTCTATCAAGCTCTCCGGCACCGCTGCGCTATTCTCCATAGCCTTCTTTCCCATTAGGGTCACAACCAAATTCCCCAATGTGGCAAGAGCTTTCTCAGAAAGCTCTTTGATGGAGGACAAATTCAACAGAGCCTCCACCACCCCATTGGAGACCAAATTGCCTGCATTGTCCAACATGGAGGAGAGGTTGTACAAAGCACCCAAACATGCCTCTTTGGTTTCAATGCTTGAAGTTCCTGACTCAATAATGCCAACAAGAAATGGGAGCGTTTCTAACGAGGACAGAGGAAATTGGGTATTTGCAAGTGAGGATAACAACAAGAGCAACTCTGCAAATTGGTGCCTTGTTGGCTCATCAAGAATATTGATGTCTTTTGGTAGCTTGGAGAATATTCCTGCCTCCACCATGAGAGCCTTGTTCCTGAAGAAGCAGATCATGCAGAAAGAGAATTAAGCACAAATTGTCTCCAACTTGTTATTCTGTCTAGCTTCATGATGACAATAAGAATTATACACTTCAAGTCAACAATGGTTTTGAAATGTGACAGCACACCAAACCAAACCAAACAAACTAAAGAAAAAAACAAAGAAATTTGTAGCAAAGTGATGAAGTCAACGAGCATGATTGGATCTGTGAAGGTCAACAAAATGGGGTATTTTATTGTCCAAAAATCAAATGGAATCTGACCAACTACACTAAAAATCTTACAACCCTAAATAATTCGTCTCATTTGAAAAACAGGGTCATGTTAGCTTCGATTATATTGTTTCCCTTCCAACTCTTCCAACTCTTCCAACTCTCCCAACTCTCCCAACCACTAGGGTTTGTGGGTCGACAGTCACCGCAGCCTGCGGGCTTTTCTGCATATGGTCAAGTTGATTGGGCAATAGGAACCACTCAAATATACTATTCTTTTACTTCTGCAATATTCTTGCTTCTCTTCACCAACTGGCTAAAATCTACCCCACCATTAAAAATCTCATTACCTTTATAGCAAACACAGCTATTTTCTGTCACATCATCACTTGAGTTTGGCAGGATTTCAAATGAAAGATCAGATAACTCTATCCTTGAGTCAAATTTAGTCACTAGAACAGAATAGACATCACCACTTGACACCATGATATGTGAGATTTCCAATTTTGACCTTACATTCAAACAAAAATACATTGCATAATTCAAATTATGTAAGTTTAACTATGCACTAAAACCAAAAATATAAATAATAAAAAAATTGTAAGGACTTGGAGCTTACGTGTAAGTTCCATTAGCAAGCTCAATCAAGGCGGACACCGCCGCTCGTCGCCTGGAAACCACCTCGGACGCCGCCATGGACACCAAAACCGGTATAACACCAAGCCCACCGACCAACTTCCTGACCTTGACATCTTCTTTAGCCAACGTCCCAATCTCCATAGCCGCCAACTCCTTCTCTTCCCAACAAACTCCAAAGTGAAGCTTCTTCACCGCCCTCTGCAACCCCAACACATCATCCTCATGATCATCGCCACTCTGCTTCTCCAAAACTTGCCTTGCCATTGTTGCTTCGTTGTTATTGCTTATGACTTTGGCGGGTCTTGATGACGACGTGTCGAAGTGATCAGACTGCGTAGGGCACTTGCGGGCGTTTTTGGAGCGCAGGAAGCGTCGGATTCGATTGAAAAAGCGAAGCTTTATGTAAGAATATAACCATATAGGAGAAGTAGAAGAAGAGGTAGCAGTAGAATTAGAATCAGACATGTTTGGTGCTTGAATAAGGAAGACAGAGAAATACAGAGAGAGAGAAAAGGGGGGGCGGCGGCGGTTGAGAAACTGTGTTGGGTTTTTGTTTCTTTATATAAATTTGTATGGAAGTCAGACTTTTTAGAGAGTTTTAGAGAGAGAGAGAGGTGCTTGTGGGTTTATGGGATCAGTGGGACAAAGAAGAAAGACGACTTTAGAAGATGAAAAACAGAGGGAGCACAAAGCACATGCAGAGCAAACAGTGCTGACTATTGGAACTCACAAACCGTGACAGATATTCACTCCTATCCCCATAATGCCCCTGTTTAATTTCTCTAATTATAAAAATATCATTCTGAATCGATATAATAATCTTATAGCATGTTTACTAATCCGTAATTGAATTAGGAGGAATTGAATTGAGGAGGAATTGGATTGAGAAGAATTAGATTCCGGATTCCTATTAAAGTTGTTTACTAAATCATATGGATTAAGAGGAGTTAGATTCTGGATTTCTATTGAAGTTGTTTATTAAATTATATGGAATTGGGGTAGGAGTGGTTTTAATTATTAAAATGTCCTCGTTGTTGGGTTAAAGTAGATGGTAAATTTGGAATTTTTGAAAATTGTGTGAGGATTTAATGGGTAAAAAAGATGAATTCCTAATAAGTTATTTCTTCCGAATTAGAATACCATCTCCCACCCAAAAATTGAATTCCTCCAAAATCATAAATTCAATTCCTAATTTTGTGTGGGCTCCACTTACTTTTCAATTCCTTGATGTAAAGTAAACACATGAATCCTCCATATGTGGAATTCAATTCTTGATTAGTAAACACACCATTAATCATTTCTTCTTACGAACCAATCACAGTTTCACGCATGTATGCATAATTCATTGCATAATTTGAATTTTGGGGTTGTGTTACTTGTGTACGGGAAGGGGGCCTACATATCACCACCAACTCCATTGAGGGGAAGTTGCTTGGATGTAATCAAAATCAGACGGCTTAGACTATTGTTGACTGTCTCCAATATCAATGTTTTTGTGCCATAGTTTCTAGGAAGCGTCATGCTAGAGAGATCAATTTTGTGTACTAACTTGTGTACTAATTTTCTAATAGAGGTAGAGCCCACCAATACAATGAGTCTCACACTATATTAGAGAGTTGGTACACAGTTGGTACACAAAGTTGATTTCCCTATTATTTTTCTTCTGGGAATGCCACTGTGCTGAGCTAAAGTTTTTATATATATTTATTTAGATGGGTGATTTCCTCACTCCAATTTTATCAACTTACACTCCATTTTATAACTAAAAAAGGAGTGTAAGTGGATAAAAATGAAGTGGGAAAATCATTACTCTTTATTTATTAGCAATGGCTTTAGAATTTAGATTATCTTTAATTAATATTGGTTCCTGAGATGTGAGCTACATTAATGGCATGTGGGATCAGAGACAGAGGGCACCTCCACTGATTTTCTTGCAGGGCCAGAAATTTTTTATCTCGTACAGGTGTCAAGCATGCACAGATTAATGGGTTATGCTGCACAATTAAACCTCAGATCTAGCATTTGTTTTTTTTTTCTTTCCTTTTATCTTTTATCAGTGTTTGAGATTTTCTCACATGCATGGTTTCGTTTGGTGGATTTGTCTGCAGGAAGGATCAGATCTCACCCATTTGTGTGTTGCTGAAACAAAAACATATCCGCTTAACTAATGTTAAATTAACATGTTACATAAATTAATGGAATCGATCTTGATATTGATCTTGCTTGGAAAAAAAGAACAGCTTGTTACACTAAATTCGTGCAGGTGTATCTGAATATGTTTATAGGACGGAATGGCATAGACAGCGAACATAAACACATACTATGTTATTATATTATTATGGGATCCGACCTAAATCGATACAACAGTTTCAAGCGACGAAATTGGAGTCAAACCGGCAGTCATTTTTTTCCAATTGGATTCTATGCTTGAAAATAGGAATTAGGTATTCCATCTGTGATATGCCAGATTTGGTTGGTCTATGGAAAATATTGGTCATCTTGCACCTGTAGCTTTCTACATTTTTCGTGCAGAATGCAGAATGGAGAGGTCTATATTCTATAATAGTTAGGTTATATCCCACAGCATGAATTGAGAAAAGACCAATTAGGCGTCCAAATTGGGGACCAAAGTGCCCAACTCTTTGTTTAATAGCACGCCAAAAATCGAACTAAACTTGTGGTAACAATTATTGTGGTTTTTTAAAATTTTATTACAACTCTAGCTCTAGCGGTGCCTTGCTTGTTGATGGTCAAGAACAGATCGAAACAATGCTTATCTGATAGGTTTAGTGCACCACTTTCACAGAAACACTGATCACCATTATTGACCAAGTCATTCAAAGTATGTTTTTTGGTGGAGTGGAGTCACATTACGACCCCCATAACGCAAAATCCAAAACACACACAGGAGAGAGAGAGAGAGAGAGAGAGAGAGAGAGATATATATATATATATATATATATATATATATATATATATATATTATGATATGATGATGGCGTAGCAGGTTCCAACACAAATTTTATCCATCAATATCATTTGAGTTTTGTTTGAGTCCTAAAAAAACATTGAATTTTTCCAACGTGTGAAACAGTAGCCACAGCAAGCGCAATAGGAGGGAAGGGAGGGAGGGCTTTAGATTGTTAAATCACGAGCACGAGGTGTTGAGGGAGAACCCAAAAGATGACAAGAACCTAAACCAGTAGTGCTTTTATGATATGTACCACCATCCACAATTTCTTACCTTTTCGTACAACTGCTGCTCCTGCTCCTCCGTGTTGTTCTGTTATGTTCCTCAGTGTTCTGTTATGTTTGGTGATTAGGATTGGATTGGATTAGATTCCAACCGAACAGGTGATCCACACGCACGTGGGGATAACTAAGGCTAAAACTCAAATTGGAGAGTCCACTAACGTATGAGCACAGGTGGAAGATTAGTCATATATTCAAGGGTCAATTTGCGGAACCAAAACGACAAACCACAGACAACAACATTCTATTATTTATGATGGTTCATGAGACTGGGTGAGATAAAAAGTGCAAAACCCACTGAGGCTCAACCTCATGTAAGTCTTAGCCAGCCAAGACTTTAAAGTGGCAGACTTTGAGTTTGAGACTTCTTCTCATCATACTCCTTTAGGAGAAAAAGAAAACTCTATACCGTTGCTTTTTCTGTTTTTGGAGCTCCAAGTTTGAAGCTTCCACTTTCAACTTCTGATTTTCAAAAGTATGCAGTTTTAAGGTTTGTGATTTGAAGCGGCGGCAGCACCATTCAAAATTATCACAAGTCATCAAAACGACTAGACCAGCTGCTAGGCCAAATCTTAGGCTGCCAACTTATGCCATGATATTCTCAGATACGCAACATTGTGGTCTCTGACCATAATTTTCAGGTCACACTACGCACTGTGGTTGACGATTTTTAACTTTCTACCCCCTCTCTGCCATACATTTGACATTGGTTCTTCTTCTTCTATGATAGTCGGAACAAGCCTTCTCTGTTTCATAGCGTACAAATTGTAACGAATAGCCGCATCGAATATATTCTTTCGTATAGAAGTAGGGCTTACAGTTTAGAAGGAATCGTGTTGAGAACAAATTGAAACATACATACATGATTGGATGTTACTTTCCTAAGCATCTGTACAGTTGAGAATGAATTGCAGCATAAAAAATTTAGAACCCCCCGCCCATCAAAAGAAAATAACAAAATCAGACTTCAACGCAATCATCATCATCTTCATCCGTTCCATCATCCCAATCCAATTCGAATGCACTAGCTGATTTCATCAACTCCGTCAGTCCAGTTAGGTCCTCCAGATAGGTGGGGTGGTTGATTGCTTGCAGTATAAATTCCATTCCCCTTTTCCGATATTCAGACACCACCTGAATGAAATATTCATTTTGCAATGATTGATTTGAAATTACGGTTATAAACAAGACATTGCTAAAAGGAATGCATAATGAGGAACCTACAAAGAGAATCTAGCAAATTATCACCATTTTCAATCGCATCACACTTCCTCACAATTTTTTCCTTTAGTTAAAAGTAGTTTTTTATTTTTATAGACTTGACAAAGTAGAATGAGACGCCTGCTACTGGTTTTGTAATTTCATTTTTTATTTGCTACAATTATGAATAAAAATAACACCCTTCATATAATATTTGAGAGAAATGAACATATTAATGCTTGCGTACCAAAATGTCAGGATACAGGCCCCTATAATTACTAATTCAGCTGTGACTTTCTCATCCAATTATACTACTTATTCATATGAACTGTTTATTCCCTGAATAGCATAAAGAACTAAGGGCTCAAACAGTTTAAGAACAAGCTGTGACTTTCTCAGGGTACCGCCATCGAAAAATTCACCAAGCAAGGGAAAACTTACAGTGCTGCAACAAGCCGTACAACTGCCTGAGGAGTGGCCCACAAGTGTCATCTGTGAAAACTGTGCGAGGGAACCTCGAATTTGATGGGGTAAAATACCAAGAGGCTGCTCACTGCTTCCACTATTACTGGAGTTTAAAACATCACCTTCCGCAAATATCCTGAACACGAGCAGTTTAACACCAAAATCCCAGGTCAACCATTTAAAAAAAAAACAAAGTGGAATTTCTATTTAGCTATTAGCCATGACAACCAAACATATTGGAACCCTCAGAAATCTAATAAATAATCAGGCCCTTTTCAAAAATTTCCAACCACTTACCCATGAGGGTGATGCAGGATTCCTACTAAGAGCTCAACTGCAAGAGCTGAGGCAATAGGAGCAAGGCCTGGGCGTGTAACAGTACATTGCTGGTCCAGTGTGCGGTTTGAAGTTGACTGCACAGAGAACAAAAGGCTTATGGCTGTACTTGACATACATTGAACAGCTAAAATATCACATCTATTGCATTCTAGAAAATTACATCAATGGGCGCAACCACATCATTGCAGAAGTAACAGCCCAATCTCTTCCCTCCATCTCTATCAGTCAGGCCAAGGTTGCTCATATCAGAAGATAAAGAATTTGCAGCTTCAGCTTTTGAGTCATGGCTAGAGCTAAAAGGACCTGCTCCATGGCGCATAACCAAGAAGCTATCAAATCCTAAAGCTGCAGTTATAGTAATCTGCAAACAAATAAATAATAGTTATTTTTAATTAGAAAACATGAATGCCAATTCGATAAAGATACCTAATCCAAATATCGAATATGCTTGAATCAGGTAAGTAGATTGTCTTAACGTAGATGTGACTCACATTCAGATGTGAGAATATAGTGCCACCGTATACCACAGTGAATTTTTTTAAAAGATTAAGTCAACAGACCTTGTTAGTATTTGCACAAAGAAGAGATGGTAGCCACCGACTTTCTCTTGTATCAGTCAACAAGAAAACTACATCATGAGAATCAATTAAATCATGTAGGGATCTACAATCATCAAGCACACTCTGCTCTTCTTGATTAGGAACAGGATGTCCAGGCATTGGTATAGCCATGACAACACCCTTTGCTTCCTGATAAAAGAAAGGGATGGATGAACAACATAAGAAAATCAACAAATTTTTGGTTTAACCCATGTGTTTTAGAGGACAAACAGATGAAATTAATTACCACAGCTGGAAATACTCTCTTGAGACTATTAACTGCTGCTGTTGCTTTAAACTCACCACCATTTAGACAATCATCTAATGTATACAGGGATTGTCTCAATGGATTTGACATAGCCACCCTGCCATTGTCAACCAACGTAATTCTGCGGACACCCCAAGCCTGTAAACATAATCTTCAGTCACCCAAATAGATAGAATAGAACTAGAATTTTTTTGTAAGTTTGGAGCACTCACCATAAGCATGCGCGCAACCTGGCAACCAAGTGTACCTGCTCCAAGGAGGAGACACTTGAGAGAGGACAAGCTATTTAAGTTCAGAGAAGGCAAAGCACGCCATCTCATTAGTTTCAAATTCAAATCTGCAGCAGATATGGCCAACCTGTAAAAGTTATCATAAGACACCGAGATGACAAAGGAATACTAACATCGTCGACTACACAGAGCCAATACAAACATACCTAGTTGGATCCATAGATTTAGCAAGGCTAATACCCCTGGGTACTTTTCTCCCTTTGTTAAGTTCCCACCCCACTGCATTAGGTACATAATGATGATCTCTCCATCCTAAACAGATATAAAAATCTAAGTTAGAGTACCAAAAATTGCATGCATATTCAAACTGTAGAAGAAATAAACTTAATCAGAACTAAGCTGTTACCCAATTTCTGCAGCTCTACCTTGTGGAACTGTAATCACAGCTTCACCAACAAGGGACAATCCCAGATCTGCGAAACCACGATTCTCTCTATAGCATAAAAAGTGAACAGACTTTATATCCCATCTTGAGCAAATAAGTGCAAGGAAGTTGCGAAGAGGCCAACCAGGATTGTTTGGAAGATGGCATGGATCGTAAAAACCAAATAGTAACTGCAATGGCATGCAAAGTAGCTCTAAGGAAGTTGAACCCCAAAAACTAATACTAAATTCATTCCAGTTTCCCATCACCTAAATGATTAGCTATAGTTTGAAAGAAAAAGTTTGCAGACAGACCTTGTGACCATCAGCGCTTTGGCAGGTTTCCCAATCCTTTAGATGCTTAATAGTAGCGTGTGAATTTGTATCCATTTGAACCAAAAAGAACGGCACATCTGAATCAGACAACTTAGGTTAGAAAGGAACATTAAGCAAGTGTAAACTATGCATGCCTATATATAAACCATAAGCCACCGAAGTCACAAGCTTACATCTGAACATATAAGATGTTTCTACAGACAATCCATAAAATAACACAGGAGACATATATATACCTGCTGTTAAGCTTGAGTTACGCCACTCATTAAATGCTGCTGAAAGAGATTCCGCCTAATACATATGAAATTAGTGTTGAAGTTAGGGATGAAATCTAAATGCCTTGCCACTCTGCATCCAATATGAAACATATCCTACATACCTCCTCCAAGCTAAAACATTGTGAAGCTGGCCTCAAATCAACCAAGGTTGCTGGAGGATCAAACACCAGAGCAGGAAAAGCAAACCAGTAATGAAAGCTCCATTTTTTCAGGTCTGCAAAAGAGATAAGGAGGAACCTTGAAAGTACTGAACTGTCCTCCAAAGCTCTTCCATTATGGATGTCCTCCCAAATCTGATTACAGAAAAGAAGCAGACATAACATGCATCATTTTATATTCACTTTTAGCAAACAGATTCATCTACCTACATGATATTTCAACCAAATCATAAAGTTTACCGTCCATTCAAAGATTTAATAATTTCATCCAAAAAATTAAACAAATTTAGAAACTAAATCCATTTGAAGGCAATACCTTTTGCGCTTCTGCCTTAAGTAAGCCCTGTTTGTCAAGTGCATGAAAGCTCTCTACCGTATTGGTGTTGTAAAGGATGCCAGGGACGGAGCATCTGTTTCTATTGCCTCGACTTATTTCTGGTACCTCCGATTCTTCACTTGAATCCGAAGGCAAAGATTCAGCTAGAAGAGTGAAATGATTTGATACTTGAGAATGTGAGCACGGTGCATAGAAACCTGGAACAGGGTCGGTCCATATCTCAGATTACAGAGAAATTTACATTTGGAGGATAGAATTTAAGAACATTGTATAGCATTCATCTCTGAACTAAAGCTTTGTTTTTTTAGTTACTTTCATGAGTTACTATTTTTGCTAGTGCTCAATATGACACAAGAATTTAAAACTTGTGCTGCTTTTTCCTGCTTCCTCAAATTTAACAGCAAAAGAAAACGTCAAACATTTTTTTTTCCTCATGGTCCAAATGCTTGATCTGAGCACCTAAAACAGTACAAATCACCAATTTTTACAAAACAAAATAACTCAGACACTACGCAGCATATTTTAACAAGAATATAGAAAAGGAATTTCCAAAAATCACGATCTGATATAGCTGAAATTTTCTTTCTTTTCTTGTTTCCAAGAAATTCCATAATCTGATTAGAGAAAAACAAAGAAAGGAAAAAGCGAACCAGTGATGGGAATGGGAGAGTCATCGATGCCAAACTTGTTGAGCTTCAATGAGGACAGTCTGTGCCAGAAACCCTCGTCCACCGAGCTCTGAAACGGTGCGAATTGCAGTATTGATTTGCCACTGCTTCCCTCCATGATTTTTCCACTGCGATTAGCTGCTTGCTTGCCCTCTTCGTCTTCTTCTTGTTCCTTTTTTTTTTTCTTTTCTTGTTTTTGAAGGTTTGTGAAAATTAAATAAACAGTGAAAAAAAAAGTCACCAAAAAAATGTCAGAGACAGTTCAAGTTGGACGATAACACCAAGTACAAAAAGCAGAAGATACCTACGCTGTGGTGTGTTGTGTGTTGGCGAGAGGTGATTGTTTTCTCTACGGTTGCTTCCCTCCTTTCTTTTACGGCTTTACGGGTAGTTGCTAATGAAATCGCGCCAACTCAGCACATGGGACCCACTGCATAGCCATTTGGGCTTTTAAATTTAAGGGTTAAATATAATTTTAAACACTGGAATTTGGGTCGAAATCAAATTTAATCACCGTGATTTTTTTTTTCCCGATTTCGTCACTGTGATTGATGTTGTTAACAAATCTGATCCCACTATTCGATTTCGTCAATTTGACAGGGGCTCTATTGTCTTTTTCTTTCGTCACTGATCATCTTCTCCAAAAAAATCTACAAATTTCACCTGTTTTTCCATACTAAAACTCAGAATTTGTGAGACATTTTGACCAACCAAAAGTTAACGAAATTGGGCACACTTGAAGTGGTTTTGAAGCTTATTCCCTCTAGTAACCACACTCAAAACAGAGTTAAACGAAAGAGAAAACAAGCTCCAAAGTTGGGTTCGTGGCTGATTTTTTGCAGAAAACAGATTTCTTTCCAAACTTTGCACATGTGTTTGACGTACCAAAATTCAACCAAATTCGACAAAACCAATTGTGTTTTGTTCCTTGCCAAGTATAGTTTAAAATCAAACAAATGGCTTCCTCAAATACTCAAAAGATTGGGAGAAAAAGAGAGCCAAAGTGAGGCTCGTGGACTGCAAATTTCCAGAAAATGCAATTTTCCAAATTTGGGTCTAAGTCGTTTTCAACCATTCTATCACTCCCAGGTTGTTCCTAAGGTTTCTAAAACTCTTCTAAAGTCCATACCTATCATTGAAACTCATCAAAAACTCAAAATGTAGCCAAAATCATAAACACCCACACTTGAAAAATTGCTCTATCTACCCAACCCGAAATTTTGGCTCCATTTTGAGTTTTTGATGAGTTTCAATGATAGGTATGGACTTTAGAACAGTTTTAGAAACCGTAGGAACAACATGGGAGTGATAGAATGGTTGAACACGACTTAGAACCAAATCTGGAAAATTGCATTTTCTGTAAATTTGCAGTATGTAAGCCTCACTTGGGCTCTCTTTTTCTCCCAATACCTTGAGTATTTAAGGAATCTATTTGTTGTGTTTTAAACTATACTTGACAAGGAACAAAACAAAATTGGTTTCGTCGAATTTGGTTGAATTTTGGTACGTCAAACACATGTGCACAGTTTGGAAAAAACTCTGTTTTCTGAAGAAAAACCATCCACGAGCCCAACTTGGGAGCTTGTTTTCTCTTTCGTTGTAGCTCCGTTTTGAGTGTAGTTTGTTGGGTTAGAAACTAGAGGGAATAAGCTTCAAAACCACTTCAAGTGTGCCCAATTTCGTTAACTTTTGGTTGGTCAAAATGTATCACAAATTCTGAGTTTTAGTGTAAAAAAACATGAGAAATTTGCAAATTTTTTGGAGAAAATGAACAGTGACGAGGAGGAAAAGACAATAAAACCCTGCCAAAATGACGGAATCGAACGGTGGGATTAGATTTGTTAACGATGTCGACCACAGTGATGAAATTGGGGAAAAAAAATTCATGGTGACTAAATTTGATTTTGACCCAAACCCCAATGACCAAAATTGTATTTAACCATAAATTTAATTAACAAAACGTCAATCCACACCCACCGTTCTACACAACACACCCGGTCCCATCCGAGTTTTGTTCTGTATTCCGTTTATAAACACACCCAAAACAAACCCATCCCCATACTAGTATTATAAACAAACTCAAAACGAAATAATTTTGATAAACACACCCAAAACAACCCTAAAAATGGACAGCTGTCCTATTATAGAAATTTGGATTCTGGTTTTACCCTTTTGCATGAATTTTATATAAACAGACCCAGAACTGCCAGCTCGGATATGATTTATGTAAAATTACGGCTCTATCCTTTTTGAAATATGAAATTTTATTTTCGGATATGTTATTTTCATTAGGGATGAGAATTCGAAATTTTGAGCTTGGTTATGCTCAACCTCCTTTTTGAATTTTCGGATCTCCATTTGAACTTAGAGATTTTTGAGATTGATTGTAAGTAATTGTAAGAATTTTCTTTTGATTGTTGATTAGATTTTCACATGTTTGGAGTTTAAATTTGACATCCAGATTTTCGCATGTTTCTTTGAGTTTTTTCATATCTATTCTAATTAAGTTGTTGATTAGATTTTCACTCTTGATTTGAAATTTTTTTTGTTTTGTTTTTTTTTTTGTTATTGTTGATCTGGAAGTTTGATTTTGTGAAATAACTCTTCTAGTGCACTAAGAGCATTAGAAACCCTGGTGCACTGCCACAGTGCACTGCGGGCACTAGAACTCTTCTAGTGCACTGCTTCTAATGCATAGAAAGAACTCTTCTAGTGCACTAAGAGCACTAGAAACCCTAGTGCACTGCCTGCAGTGCGCTAGAAGAAATCTTCAAGTGCACACAGATATCTTGGATGTTAGTAAGTTGAATCTTAGATTTTTCGTGGTTTTGTAGGTGGAGGTTAGTGGTAGGTTTGGTGGTGGTTCTTGAAAAAAGATGAATCTTGGTGATTATGGAGTTTTCAGTTTGCAGAGGTCATGGGAGTGGAAGGGTCGTGCGGACAGACAAGGGTAAATGAAGATCCCCTTGGTTTTAATGAATTTTTTTCTTTTAATAAATTGTTTGTGTTTTTTTTTTTTAAAAATGTGTACTGAGCTTCTTTTGAGTGTTTTGGGCTTTCTTTGAATTTGTTAATAAATGGCAGTCGTGTAATTTATAAGAACTTCAACACCCATTTTTTATGTTGTAAATGGGCTTTCTAAAGTGCATTTCATGTTGAGTTTTCTTATAGTTTGGGCCCCTATTTTGGGTATAATAATGAAGCTCCCGTTTGTTTATATGTTCGAATTCTATTACGGACTTGAGCAAATGTGCTCTCCACTTTCCATCCGAGTTTGAATTCCCCTCCACTTAGTTTAAATTAATTTAAAGTAGAATGTTACTTGTACCAAAAAAAATTATGGAATTGAAAATTGAGTTGAGATGTATTTGTAACTTCGGTTACGAGTTTATATATATATATATATATATATATATAATGTAGGACATCGAAATAATGGCAAATGGCAGTCTAATTTCCATTAAATTCACAATACTTTACATACAACCAGCTTTGTCTTTCCTCAGTATAGTTCATACTTTATTGGAGGTTTTGTAATACAATGTATACATGAAGATCTCACAAATACTTGATCCTCCGCACATCCATGTCTAAAGATACACAAAACACATAATCCTTATTAGAAAACAATATGCACATCTTCATCACCACCAGCACAAACACAATCATGCTCTCATGAGGATGGGCTTGAGGTATCGAAGTAAGAGACCCTTCGCCTTTTGCTTGGCAGCGTTGTTCTTGGGGAGTATTCTGGTGAGGCAGAAGCCTTATCAAGGACAGAACTCAGGGCCTGGTGAACAGAACTTGCAAGAAGTTGATATGCATCAGCGTCAGCATCATTGCTTCCATCTTTGCGGCTGGTGAAAACAAAAACATTTTTCACTCGGTTTCCCAAGGTTGCTATTTCTGCCTTCACCATTTTCAAGTGAAGGGAATCGAGAGCTTCTCTTAAGTCAGAGAGAAGCTCAGACCGGTATTCAAAGCAGACGGATACTCTCACAGATATGGTTCCATCCCCTGCCCCAGTGTCATAGGGTTCAACTTTCACTTCATCAGCATCAACGGGAATGAGAAAAGCCTTACTAGATTCCAGGGCATCCTTCTTCAGTTCTTTCACTTGGCTTATAACTGTAGCAAGTAATGCGGCTTTGTCCATCTGTAAGCAGCAATTAGGTCCAGGTAAAAGACTCAAATCAGTTGCCATCAACAGCCAACACCATAGCTTCTCCAATATACTTACATATACATGCACACACAAATACATGAGAATTTAGACGCATGCATTACCACATGCATATATAATATACATATTAAGGGTCATTCACAACAACTCAAGGCCAATTTATTGGCTGGTAAGGTTGCTAACATCAGCATGATACGTCTTCTTTGTCAATAGCATAAACCCAATTAAATTAGTCATTATAAAGACATAAACCGCCACCTACCCAACAATCCCAATACAAGTTTCCACGTACTTCCAAGCTCAACTAGGTAGACTTAATATTTAATAAATAGTAGCATACTAACATGAGAAAAACCATGCTCATAAGTTATCATAGGATAGACTTAGTCCAGGATATACAGAGCTAGTCATCCAACTTGCTTCAACTTAGAAAGCGGGGTAGATGACAAAATAAGCAAAGAAATTTGTGATTAAAAAAAGTATTTTTATTAAAAAAGATCTGAAGCTTGAACATAAAAAATTTAGTGGTTCTTCTTCCCCCATACATATTTTCTTGCTTACCGCCCCAAATATGATATAATATCTTAATTGAACGGTTGAGCAAGACACATCTAAGCCATAAATTATAGTCCTGATGCAGACCTTGTGTTGGCATCTACTACACAGCTAGTGCTGTACCCCATCATCCAATCATAATCATCACTACTTCCCAAAACACATAGAATGGTCTGCTAAAGACTGAAGCCATTGACAGCAAAGCATCCCGTATATATACTTAGTGTTAAACAACCACAGGCTTAGAAAATTAATAAATAAGATGAAGTTAGCGTGAAACACTGTTCAGCTTACTTAATTATAATATGTTGTAGGGGCATCTGACTTAGTAGAATTATAAACTAAAGTCAGAGTTTCTCGGCCAACAAAAAACCATTTCTATGTTTCCTTCCAACATAATGCGTAGTGTGCTGTACCTAACAGGTTGAAAATCCACCCCCCCCTAACGATTAATTTTTAATTGAAAGATGCAAATCCAAAGTGCACCTAGACATTTACTGCAGATTCATTTTTAATTGGAAGGTGTTTACTTTTTCACATAATTTAACACATCCATGAGTTGAGCAGATTCATTTTCCAGATGTTTTTGAAGCTCTAAATATGGAAGATGTCTACTTTTCAATTTATTTAACATAACTAGAGTTGACTTTTGTAACTTCCATACCAGAGTTGACTCTCCAAAGGCACAAATGATGTAATGAAAAACTTTGTTAATTTGAATGATGTGCACTAAAGAACGAATGATCTTCTCTTTCATGATTTCATAACTGGATAATGACAGCATATCACTACAAGGGGTATTTCATATTGATCATCTTAAGCTTCTTGGGGCAAAATTGAATACAGGATCCATAAAAATATATTAGAACAAGATTCCTGATAGAGAAAAGCTTCATTAGAGTTCAGAATCTACGAATTCAATAACTCTTCAACAGAAACCTCATAGCATCCCAAATATTTGTTTAACCATGTTTGCTTTTTTGGCACAGAATATAATGACTGTTAAAAGCAAAACACTCTCAGCTCTGCCCGGTTGTCATATTCTGATCAACCCCTTGTTGCCACAAAATAGGAAGAAAAAACTTATCATATCAATTTAAGCCAAATATTTCATATTCGAAATATTTGGTCAAGTAGGCCAAATAGCTGTTCGAAGTTAATCTTAAATTGAGATGCACAAGTCTCTTTTCACTTATGGTCTAGTTAAGGGCCTAAAAATTCAAAGAATCTAAGTTTCATATGAAAAGTTATAACTTTACAGTCAGCAAGAAAATGTTGTAAAGCTTTTCGAACTTTTCCATAAAGAATTTCAAATTTAAGGTAAGACCAATTTCTTACTAGCAATGTTTTCCAGTGACTAGTATCTAATAACCAGTTAACAATTAACAATCCAACAATCCCAAGTATAATCTACCACTATGATTGAAACTTATTGGTACCAATAATATAATTTGACTGCAATCTACATGAAAATTATTTTACCTACCTTTTCAGTGCAGGGCACGAGACCACGAAGCGTAGAGAGATGTGCATTAATTCTCTCTCTTCTCCTCCTCTCAGCCTCACTATGATTCTTCAAAGCCTCCAAAGCCTTTGCCTCTGATACCCCTTTCTTTCCCACTCTCGCTGGAGCCTTAACAAGCTCACCTTTCTCACTATCCAAAACCAGAGAGTGAGGCAAAACAGACCCACCTCCTCGCAGCAGAGCCCCACCAAACCCACTTGAGCCATGCGTAAAAGGGTCGAAGAGGCTCGAGTATTCAGACCTAAATGAAGAGTTGGAGTTGAAACTGTAAAAAGCCATATGGGTTTTCTAAGTCTTTTGATACACAAACCTATGAACCAAAGCTGGAGAAGAGCAGACCAGGAGGGCGAGTAGTTGGGGCAAACCAAAAAGAGAGCTTTGGGAGAGGGAAGCTTTGAGAACCAGCTTTTTTGCTTAGCAAGGTGTTGATTTTGGTGGCTGTGGTGGTGGCAGTGACACTTCTTGTGGGTTTGGTCATACCTTCCATTACGCAAAAGACAAGCTTTGGGGGTTTGGAGGAGGTGATCAATGAGTAAACATCCACATTTTATTTTTCATGGTCTTGAAGTCGAGGATTTCAAAAAGCCAAAAGCAGAGTGAAATAGAGAGTTTAGGGAACTGAGTTCTCGGGAAAGAGATTGATAATAACGTGAAAGGCTGAAAACTTTGTTGGGTTTTCGATGCAGATGAATAAGAAAGGCAGACAGAGAGTCAAAGGCTACTGGTTCACGGAGAGTTTTGGAAGAAGCAGAAGAGATGAGAACAAATGTTTTGTGGAGTTTAAGACGGAGGGGTCTCCAAGTCCCACCATATATATATATTGCTAGCAATAATTTTTAATCGACTATAATATTGATAGCAATAATTTTCAACATACATAATACATGAAAAATGCCAAAACCTTTTTTTTACAATTATTTTGTTGCAAGACATTATATATCATGTATTTCACTTATATACGTACATCACAAAACATACTCCTCAAGATATGTTGTAAAATAGACAATTTCTTGAGATGAAATTTATACAAATGAACGATAATCTTGTGTTCGTATTTTTCAAGTCAACAAAATTACCAAGTATATGTTTATGCATTGATATGGCTAAAACGACGTTGTTTCAACGTAGAATTTATGTGATAAATAAAAACTAAATAAATGAAATTGTATAAGCTTTGATCGTCGTAAGTGCATTATTATCAATACATAAACTATAAATAAGTTTAACTCGAATTTTTCAAATTTGCTTAATCTACTTAGGGTGAAAATGTAGCAATTTCCATGCCAAATACCTCTTATTTTTAAGGTCGAGCATACCAAATACTTCTTCATGTGGCAAACTTCATGACAGCTCATTCATGTGGGGATTAGATCCAAGTGGGGGTGATCTTCATTAAGGAAAAACACAAGTAAAATTATGTATATTTTAAATAATTAAGAATGATTTACAAAAACATAATGCCATAAGTTTCTTGTGCATGTTTTTCTTTTTTGGTCAACGGGGTTATGCTGTTAAGACTGAAAATACAGAATATTGCCATTATTGTTTTTAGGAGGGTTAAGATATTCAAAGTTGGCAGCTCAACGAAACGTAAACGAAAATATAAGCGATATTTTTTTTTATATAGTGATATGTCATACTAAAATGAGCTTATTTATAAAAATTTATATAAGGGGAAATGTCAACTACATTTTTTTCTTCATAAACTCTCCTTTTTCCTTTTGGCAAGCTCGAAAGTCCACATATATGTGAGGCCACAAAGACAAAAGAAAGTTGAAGGTGAATGAAGAAATATATAAACCATGCCCCAACAACTTGCCCTTCAAAACATACATCAGATTCGGGCCATAAAATAAATAAACAGCACAAAGCAATATATATATATATATATATATATATTTGGAAGACTTTCTTTAAGGAGGATATTGAGGGTTTTGTTTACCTTTTCTATAGTGGTCCTTCCTTATTTTCCACATCAGCCCTCTGTCACATAAAAGTCCAGGTCATTTTTTAGTATTATTGTATTAACTTGGTGTTTGGCTCTTTGCCTAGATTCAACTACCAGATTAAATACAAAATTAATATTAAGTTTTTAAAAAAATTAAATTTTGAAGAAAAGGAAAAGTGATAAATTAAATTTAAATTAATAGAGATAGTTCAGTTTTTATTCTCTTCTGTTTGGCAAATAAGTGAGAAATCATATTCATTTCTATTTGGGGTTTTATGGGTTTGTTTGTCAAAGATTTGGCCTCATGCACTTGTGTTCTTTGAATACTTTAAGCTGATTTTTCATTCAATAAACCAGGATTTCCTTTTCTTATGATAAATAAATAAATAAATAAATAAAGACGCGGTGCATGTTTTCGTCTGTCAATCAATTTTAATTTGTTTTATTCTTTTTTATATAAAAAAACAACACATTGGTTCAAAATTTGTTTTAAATTTTGGTTGAGTTTTATGCAAAGCAGCCAAAAATATTTTGTATATGAAGTTGGTCTCACCGTGAGATGAACATGAACATCCTACAAAAATTCATTTTCGTTGACTTACAGCTTCTTGCATGTTATAGGCTTTGGTTCGTTGAGCTTGCACCCTGATATGCAGGGACGGACCCAGGATTTCAAAATGGCGCTAAATTTACCTTACGTCTGAAACCTATGAAAACTCAACTGCAAGTAAATTTTATTGATAACAAAAAAAATACACGGGGGGGAGCTTTAATTAAGTCTGAGGACATGCATAATTTTCCTTTTTGTCGAAGAGCAGGAGTTAGTCGCTAGCGGATGGTCTGCTACTGCGCAAGACATAGAGGGAATTCTTTTTTTGGTAAAGGAGGGAGGGAATGTCTATGCCTAGTGAGAGTTTAATGTTTTTTCACGTGGGGTGTGGGGTTGAGTTCTTTTTATTTATTTGTTGGTCAGCCTAGTCCTAATGGGATTAGTTAATAATATCTTATTTGGGTGATTAACCTAGTCCTAATGAGAATGGTTAATAATATTTTATTTGGATGACCTAGGCTAGAGTATTAATTTAGCCTTTAAAAAAAACAAGTTACCTGGGCCGTAGCCCAGGTTAGCGTGCTAGTGGGTTCGTCATCCCACCAAAGTTTTTTTCTTCTTTAAGTTAAAGCCAAACCCATCATATTCAATTTTAATTTAAACTCTCACCCCAACATCCTAACATAATTAATAAAGCAGTTAATTTTAAAACTAGATTAATGACATTTGGTATCCGCAATCAAAGACGGAATCAAGAATTTTTCAATGGCAGGGTTGGGCTAGCTAAAGTTTTTGCTAAAAGTCTCATTATCATTAATTTATGTATTTACAATTTCTATAATTTTTCTAGAAATAAATGTGTACATTAAATCATATAAACCAGGCTAGTTCATAGACTATTTTTCAATAAATTTCTTTTGTGATAAATGATATTGGGGTGGGGAATCGAACCTAGGACCTAGCAATTTCCAATAAGCTTTAACATAAAATAAATACATATTAAATGCAACCAAAAACCACATATTGTCAAAATGAAAATATGTTCAACAACAAAATTGAAAGTGTACCTATTTTAATGCATATATTTATTGTTGCTCTGCAACTAAATTCATAAATAATTAGAATTTTTTAATTATAAATTTTAATAGGTTATGTGACGACCCTGACCCAATTTATAAGATAAAATGAATTAATTAATTAAGTTAATTAATTTGGATAATTAAAATGAATTAAAAAGAAATTAAAAATGATTTAATTGGAATTAAGTGAAATTAAGTAATTAAATGGGCATTTTGGTCCACTTTATTTTCGACGGAATTTGGCTTAAACGAAGTTGCGCCATTGCGTCCGCTCGCCAACGAGTCCGCTGACGGCGGAACGCTTCGATACGAAGCCTGGATTGTTCCTGAGGATCGTAAGCCGCCATTTCAAATTTGGGAAAAATCGATATAGCCACGTGGCCAATCAGATTCTCTTTTCTCTCCTCGCGCGATCTCTCTCCTGCTTTCTCTCTCTCCGACGGTTTTCTCACGTTGCCGGTGATTACGTCACTGGCCGAGTCGAGACCGGCCGCAAAGGACTGCTTGACCTGCCGACAAGACCCACTAGCTTTCTGGCCGAAAGTCAGAATCGGTATACTGCCGATCGGTTTTTCTCCGATTATTCACTTCGGCGCCGCTTACGCTCTGGGCTCTGTCTCCTTCGTGCTAAGGTACCTTGACTCATTTGTGAGCGGGACCCTTTGAGGGTTGTGCAAAGATAGACCAACTATGAGTGGACTTTGTTTTCAATGTGCATGATTGAATGAATTTGCATGAAATGCATGAAAGGAGATTTAATAATAGTTTTAAATCTTGAATTTGATAAGTGTTTATAAGTCTTGGTTTGACTTTGGTTGATTTATATTAAAAGTAATTGCATTGAAGTTTTATGCATGATTTGGGTTGCGGTTTATTTGTGGGGCCCCCATGGCTATTTTATTAGTATTTATACCTTTGCAGTATTGAACGGGACGCATAACGCTCCACATTTTCATATCGATTTTAATTATACAAATGAGCTATTTTAAGTTTCAACCGTTATATTATATTTTAATTATATAATTGAATATATGGACATTAGTATAGTCCGTTTGATTTCATATTCGGTTTTAGTGTTAAAACTCCTATGATTTATAATACGTGATACTTTGATTATATATATATAAACTTTTATATATATATATGTATAGCTATTTTGAGTAAGCACTTAGTAATAGTGGAAAATGGTTATATAACTATATATATATATGTATATGTACTTTGCTATATATATATATATATTGATATATCTTTATTTTTGATTATATATATATATATATTATTTATATATATATATATATATGTATATCTACTTTAAGAAAAGGATCACCATGCTTTGTTGTATGTATATATATATATATATATGTACCTTGATTATATATATATACATATGTTTATCCACTTTAAGAAAAGGGTTATTAATACTTCGTTATATATATATATATATATATATATATATATATATATATTGTTATATATGTTTATACCTTAGATTTGACGCCTTAGGGACTTGAGTTTTTAATATGATTTTTGTATGCTTGGATTTAGCATTGAATGAGATTTAAATATGGTTTTTCACCAAAATGATGTTTGATTTAATATTAATCATGTTATGTCGTTTGACCCTCGTGATTATTTTGAATATATAAATATATGTTTTGGACAAGGATGTCCTCGATTTTGAGTATATATATGGGTTATATGCTTGACGGACTTGTATGTCCTGATATTGGTGTTTTGGGTTGGGTACATAGTGATTGGATGTGTATATATATATATATATTTATATATATACCGTTATCGCATGACGATTGATGTGTGTGTGCATTTAGCACCCTGTATTGTACCTTCCCCTGCTCTCTCTTGGATAATGCTCTTGGATTCGAAAGTACTGCGTTCGATCTGGTGCATACCTTAACGGGTGTAGTCAGAGATCCTTAATTGGATAGTCCGCGCTGCATGACATATTAAGGACGACAGGTATTGATGTTCGCTACCTTACGCTCCGTGAGCTTAGTCCCGATTGACGGCTTAACCCCTGGCACGGTCTTGTCGAGACTGCACTGATGTCCACCAAATGATCCTCGTTGGATTGTTTTCCTGGTACTTGTGTTTGTGTTATAGTTATACTATACCTATAACGCGTGTTAGTACATTCGTATTCATATTCCTTTTAGTGAGGATCGTTCCTCGCTTGTCGTGCTTGTGAGCACGTGATTGTGAGTTTGGGAATGTTTGGGAAACTATTTAATTGCTTTTGGTTGTAGTACTTGATTTGATTTCAGTACTTGTTAGGTTTTACTTATTGGATTGTAAATCCTGTTATATATATAATTTGAACTACATTTGAGTTCTATATATTTGTCAAGTTTGGTTTGCTTGCTATAAGCAAGCTTTTCGGCATTTTAAGGTTTGTTTTACCTTATGTGGATTTTATTCCATCCTTATTCTTTTACGTTATTAAATCCTTTTGTTTATGTTTTATAAACTTGTGTGGATTTGTTTTGGGAGGTTATACCTGTGAAAGTAAAAGATTAGTTTATTCGTAAAAATGGGTTTTAAACTGAAATGTTTTCTTGTACTTTGAAATAGTACTAAGGTTTTCAAATCAATCAAGTATATAAATGATTTCGTATGCATGTTTGCATTGTTTTAAACGGTGAGGTTAGTACTTTGATTTAAGTATGAAAAACCTTGTTTTTGTCCACTCACACTCTTTCTCGTTTTGCGCCCAGATCGTAGTCGCCGCTTGCTAGCATCGTCAGGCGCTTTCTTCTCTTCTCGAAGTTCGATGGAAGGGGTAGGATTGTCATCCTTGAACCCTAAACTCGTAATCTGTTATTTCTATTTCCGCTATTGAATTTGTACTCTTAGTTGCTCAGATCACCTCTAGGGTTGAATTAGTTTGGCCGGAGGCTTGCTATGTATTTGTTGTATGTATGCTAGCGCTTTGGGTTAGTTATCTGCTTGCTTTGATGCTGAAGTTTTGGGCTAGTCCTTGTTTTAGGGAGACTCATCCGTTTTTCGCGTAAGTCTTGGCCCATTATAGGTTGTATTCTGTGAATAGCAGTAATCGCTGTAGCTGCAGGGCCTGACGTGGGTTGATGTTGGGCCCATCAACAAGTCCGCCTCGGTTCCGGTGGAATCGGCTGGTCCGCTGCAGTTAATACATAATGGGTTATATTTAAAATAAGGCAAATATATAGGTTTTGTTTGTACCATATCTCGATCCGCCTTCATGCCATGACATGTGGAAAGGGTATGGCACTAAGGAAGGCCCCATGGCCCACGCTGGCAAGCCCAATCTTACGAATCGGTAGGTCCTCTCACTCTATTCACTTATTCTCACGCCCGACATGGCTTTGTAGCTCAGGGCCTACAGTCAAGTCTTATAATCGGTAGGCACCCGTAGCACCACTTGCCGATTGTTCACCAATCGGTTTCACGGCAAGCAAGTGCGTTCGACACGCCTTGCCGATTCTACACTCTAGAAGGCATCTTGCAGGACTTTCTCAGGTTCCCCGCTAGTATATTTGCTGGGATGCGTGTCAGCCTCGGAAGGCACTCCCACGAGTCCCACATCGAAACTAAGTACCAAGAGAACACCCAGAACTCCCTACAAATAGAGCCCCTCACCCCAGATACAAAGGTAAGACTTTCTACTTAACATTGATGCCCTTGCATTGTCGATAGCTTGCTCTCCTCCCCTTTAGCTAAATTTAGCATCAGAGGGCCTTCGGCCGATACCACATCAGTGCCTTAGGTCTCATCTACTATTTTCTTATCTCCTTGGCTCAGATCCTGCATTGCTAGCCGAAGAGGAATGTGCTTACTGAAGGCACATTCGGTCCCTCGATCTTCCACATCATCTGTAAGTTGGTCCTTCTATTATCTGTTTAATTTTAGCGCCAACATGTTTGAATTTTTTTTTAATCCCCAAAACCTCCCTAGGCTACAACCCATGGTAGCCTTTGTCCTAATTCTGCCAATGTCCGCAATAGCATTTGTCAAGAGTTAAAAGTGCGATGAAAATGCAAATGTGATTAGGTCAATTGGCCAGTGCAGTGTGTCAGCCCTTTGCACTGGAGTTCAAATCTCCTCTTCACATCTTAGAATAATTTAGAATATCACCATTAAAAAAATGATGAAAATAAACTCCAAATTTATTGTGAATTATGAGGCGAAAATTATATATGTAATGGTTGATTGCATGTCACTCTAGAACAATGCTAAATATTATAAACGAGAACGGTTAAGTTACGGAAAATGTTAAGAAGACAACATTACTATACCACATTATATAAAGAAAAATTAAAGAAAATATACATTTTTTTAATACAAGCTATTTGAAAAGGGGAGTTTACAAACAAACATTCATGGGTAAGTGCAAGGGAGTTTTGGACCTATGTCCACCGAGCTCCATGGGCAAAGAGCAGAAAGATACTCTGTTTTTTTGGGTGAAAATAAGATACTCTGTTTTTTTTTTGGTCAGAGTGGAAAATATATTTTAATTTTTGGCCCAAAAAATGGAAAAAGAGATGGGAAGAGATTTCCCCTAAAAAAAAGGGGAAGGAAAGAAAGGAGAAGGTGCGGTAGGAAAGACGCGGGAATATGTCGGACAGTTGGTTGGGCCCATGTCCCTTTCGCTCTCCCTCTCTGCTTCTCCCTCTCAGTTTCCCTCAATTTCCTTGGAGGAGATCTCATTCCATGTCTACCCATCGCTCCCAAAACCCTAAACATTTCCGTTGCTCATCCTTCTCCTCCATTCCTAACCCTAGTCCTGTTATGCCCTCCTTGCTCGTCTTCTCAGGTCCCTCTCCGCCTCGTTAATTAACAAATGCAATAGAAAATTTCAAGAAAAGGAAAAAAGCTGACCTGTTCTCGCTTCGTAATTGCAGGTGGGACTGCGTTCAACGGCGTCGTTGAGGAGCTCAAGAATTTCACTACTCGCGTCGCTCACGTCCTTCCTGTTTCCGACGATGGAGGAAGTACGGCTGAGATTGTTCGCGTTCTCGGTAATTAACTTCTCTCTTCCTTTTCAATTTCTTCGTATCTGGTGATTTTTCTTTTCTCATTGTTCGTGGTTGTGTATTAGGTGGTCCCGCGGTCGGAGATATACGGTCCAGATGTTTGAGATTGGCTGATAAGAGTTCTTGTGAGGCTGTGGCAGTCCGGAGATTGCTCGGTCACCGATTACCTCTTGATTCGCGTCAAGCCAAATCTGAATGGTAATGTTTTGCTACCATTTTTTTGGCCTTTACTATTATTTATGGAAATTCTATAGCAGTGTTCTGCATTAGAATGATGTTAGGCAAAAATGTTAAGCAAATGGTGAAGTATGATGATGTTTATGGACATTTCTTCTGATTTTCAACAATGTATATAGTTGGGGTCCTGCCTATTTTCTTTTGTATTTGTCATTTCTAGGTGGTATCTTATTCTATATCCTAAATTATTCTCATTTACTTGCTAGGTGTTACTATGGTGGGGTATTGAGTAACAGTCTGCTAAGTTGAGAATTTGACAGGTATGATATTGTGGAAGGAGAACATTCGCTATGGACGGGAGTATCAAAACCCTACAGGGAAACCATTCGAGCTTTTCTAGTTTATTTTCAGAATCAGGTTAGTAATCGGGTTGGCAATGCTATATTGCCTCTATTAATTTGTTTTATATGTGTTCTGATTTCTAACTGCTGTTGAACTCTTCTGAAATTCTTCAATTGCCGTTTTCAAATGCAGATACTCCAGCGATCGGATGAATCATTTTGCTTCAGTAATGGCAGGTGTGAAATCTTCACAATAGCTATGACTTGGTGTATTTCTGTTTGGTTGCTTTATGGTGCTTAATTGAAATTCAGTAATCCACCTTTTTTTTAACTAAGAAATGTTTGAAAGATGCACTACAATAATATATCTTTCATAATTGGATTTCACTATGTGACAATATTATTTCTTTGCTTAACTGATTTCATAATTTCTGCAGCATTGGGAATTTCTTCTTTGCAGGAGCTCGCACATTTTTTCAGTCCTTAGATGCTGCAATATTTTTGTTTTCTCGTGTGTCAGATATCCCCTCAGAGAGTCTGGTCCTCCCAGTGATTTCTACTAACGACAGGCTTACATTAGGATGTGAATTATGGGTATGATTGTTGACATACAATTCATGTGCCCTGAGATATGCATGCATATACTTTATACTATGGTATTGGTTTACTAATTGATCTGGTGCAATGCAAGATACATGTGTACTTTCAAACCATAGTTGAAATTTCATTATATGTTTAATTTGAGGTCGGGCTAAGAGACTTTACCAACAATGCTACTGGCACCTTCTCATTTATGGAACTTACAGAAGATATGTAACATAACAATTATATGCTCCTTATGGAAATGATTCAATCCTTTGTTGTATTCTTTTCTTTTCCCATCATCATCAATTCATGTAGAGTATAGTTTGCAAGATTCTGCCAATACTTGATTATGCTGAATTCCTTATTGTGCCCCATAGGATGGAACTATAATACGAGGCCAGAACGAAATTTCTCATCCAACCAAGGGATATATGGAACCTGTCAATAAGGTATGCTGATATGGTTTTCTTGATCTGGAAGTCTCAATCTATAGGTCATGGATTCTTCAGAATGTTTCATTCCTTATAGAAAACATATAGTGGTTTTGAGAGAGTCAATGGTGTCAATGTGGTGGGTGAATGCTATGGTAGTAATGGTGTTGTTGGCGAGGTAATAGTGCATGTTTGAAGAGGGAAAATTTGGTTGTGTCCCGAAATAGAAAATGATGTCACTACTATTAATTCAATTTCTTGGTATTGTTTTATAAAAGTCATTTACTAAAATCTTGATGGTTTTCAATTCCACTTTGGGTTTCAGACCAACAATAGTTGATTGGGTTTGGGCGTTCTAATTGGTTCTAGTAATTTTAACCAGCGAAGATCTATTCACATTATCATCATAGTGTGTTAAGACTGGGAAAGACATTCAAGGGCTGATTGATTTTTGCATATTACTCAAATTCTAGAGGCAGGATTATAGTAAAGAATTTCTCATTTATTGAAAGTGATGGCTTACTGTTGACAGGAAAGCTCTTCATTTCCAGCACTTCCTTCGAGAATAAAGCGGGTATTCTACATGTCAAGTGAGGGCCAAAACTTGCTGCATGAGGTGAATGATACTTGAGATATTTTTTGTTTCTTTTCAGTTTCATGTAATGCCCTAAAGTTTTCCTTGATGATTTTATTGGTATACTTAAATAAAGGGCCAATAATGGAGTCTTTTGTTAAATCATTACCCTTTCTCTGATATTGCAAATATATTTATCTTTTCTTTTCAGTTTCATGTAATTCCCTAATGTTTCCTTGTTGATTTATTGGTATACTTGAATAAAGGGCCAATAATGGATTCTTTTGTTAAATCATTATCCTTTCTCTGATATTATTTTTCAAAATAAAAAATAAAAAATCATTTGTCTGATATTGCAAGGTATTTAACATTATTAAATTTTATCAGGTGCTACCCTTAAAAATTTAATTTTCTCATCTTATAAAAAAAATACTGGTATGTGGCTCCCATTTTTCTAATGATTAAAATGCTTCCATATGCCATGAATATGCTTCTGCAGTTCCTGAAATCAGAATGCATAACAATGGTTTTCACAATGATTAGGTCTTCCCTGCTGCAAACCCATCTGTCTTGGATCAGTTACGTAATGTGGATTGCGTAGTTTATGCCATGGGATCCCTCTTTACTTCTATTTGCCCATCATTGGTAACATTTCTGCCCATATTAAATATGCTGCATTTTCTTATTTATTTTACTAGAATTTGCTTCTTTTTTCAGAAGATTCTAGAGCCCAGCAGATAATTTTGATTGGACATGTGAGAAACCTTTATATTCATATTTTTCTTCTGTTATTCCTCATTGTTTAGGTATTAATTGGCATTGGGGAGATTATATCTTCAAGGTCCTGCCCCAAGGTACCTATTCATCACTCTTTTAACTTACATGTTACATGATACAACTTCCTATCATACAAGTCGTCATATTGTTTCTTCTTCGGCTGTTGCATAGTTTTCTGACGTACCCCAGGGTCGTCTTATAGATAGACATTAACAAATGCATTATTTATTTTCCATGTCAAGTTACATGTTGAGTTGATTCAGTTTGTCCTGATACTAGGTGCTTTTGTTAAATGGTACCCGTGATCGGGAGACAAGTGGCTTTTCAGCGTATTGCTTTGTAACTGCGATCACAGATGCATTAAATCGAACATATGGAAATCCTCATAACTGTCTTGCAAACCTTGTAAGTTAGTCAATGCAGTTACAGATGGTTGTTTTCTATTATTATTAATGACACATCTCTGGTGGCAAACATGGTTTTTTAAAAGTATTTTTCTTTGCTTTTTTGGGGGCGGGTGGGGTGACGAGCAGGAGCTTCTTTTTTGGTGCTCGTTAAAGAAAAACAAAGAGTCCTTTTGTTTTATGTAGAAACATGTAATTTATTATAAATTTGTAATTCCATGCAGCCCAGCCAATACATCAATACCGTATTAGTGCCCAAAGGTGGTGAGATTCCTATAGATGTTCAACGCTTGGCTGCCCAAGGAATCTTTAATGTGGTATGTATAGTTTTAACTCCACTTTTCAACAGAGTCCAAATGCTTTCTGTTACTTAATAAACTAAAGAAATATATGTTGAAGTTTGAATGGAATTATAAAGTTTTATGTTTACTATGATGATGAATATCTATTCTTGGATATTTTTTCATGAACCTAGACTAGGATATTGAAGTTCTTATGGAGAGTAATTTAGCACTTTTGATTAAAGACCTTGTTATAAAATATAATGCTTCTAGTGTCATGTCATCATAATGGCTAGGTTGAGTGCTTTGTCCTATCAATTTCCTGTTTTTAGTGTGCTTGATGGCCACAAATATCTTTCTTTCCTTTGTTACCTGGATATTAAAGCTCTGACGAGAATGACTTTCTGCAGATCATTGTCAATTCTATACATGATCCAAAAGCTGGTTTAGTATTTGACCCGAAATCGTTAATACAAGCCCTTGTTGATGTGATAGGCAGATACACCAGTACAAATCTTACGGCGGTAGTCTAATGACAGTGAAAAAAGGAGCAAGCATGGTAATTTTCATGTGGCTGTTCATTAGTTTCATTATTCATGAGGTACAAGTTCAACAGCAAATCAATCTTTTGACAGCACCTCTCCATATCAAGTAGTGTTCATGTTTCCTGAGATTTTGCTGCAATTATGTGACTAATGACTAATGTTAAAATTAATTTGACTACGTTTGATTTCAGGAACACTTTCTGTCTTATTTGGACTCTGAGGTGATCTTCAGTTCAAGGATATAGATGGGAAGTTGTTGGTGTTATTTGAAGGTTGAAACCCTAATTCAATTGAATTGCAGCAAGTTTATATGCCCACTTAGAATCAGAGATGGTGACACCTCTTGGAAGGTGCTTTCCGGTTATGTACAGAATTGACTTAGATAGTCGTGACCTTAAAAAAAGAATTAATATTGAAATGTCAGTCTCACTACATTTTTGGGCATGGAACTTGATTATGTATTCAATGATTTGTGTGTATATATGTCTTTGTACGTCAATACCGTTGTTTATTAAGGCCAATGTATAAGGCTTAGCAATTTGAATATTTCTTTATGTGCTCGTTTTTTGTAAAGAAAATTAGAAATTAATCCTTAGACAATTCTCCAAAACCTAGTTGTCATTTCATAGTTAAACAAAGGGCATGTTGATTTTCGTAGGAGTGAATTGTGTTTATATACAATACGGCCCAAATATAATGTGGTTGAAGGCTCAAGCACATTGATGTATGCATGTAGAGCCCTGCAATTCTTTGAACAAATAATGCATTCCACCAACTTTATTTTGCTTTTTCAAGGGACATAAATTGGCTTTTTTTCCTTTTCATTTCAATGTAAAGGCGGGTACGGAGAAATAGGGATGCAAGATGTACAAACACACATTAGATTTCAGGTTCAGCAACCAAAACGAAACATTTACGCTTAGACTAACGACTTCCAAGACTATCTCAGTGAAACAGTACTAGTAGATAATTATCTACATTGCTAATCAACTGCAGAAGAAAACTTCGCTCACTAACATGGCATCAACATATCCCGAATGCAACCTGGTTGCCAAAGCCACCACAGATTGCCGGGTGCACCGGGGAATCGAGATCCCGAGATCTTCTATATATACTTAGATCTCTGGAGGGATGAAATGTGCACCTGCTAGATACTCTACATGATTGTTTGTATAAGTATAAGCATAAGAATAAACAAAATTCATTTCACACAAATCCTCAACCAGTAAATCATGGCTTTCACACTTAGAAAGTCTTCATCTATTCTACTGACACTTCTAGTCTTGGGGGTGTGGGCTTCCCAAGCCAACTGCCGCGCATTGCTTGATGCTCATACTTCCATGCTAGATAGACAGGAGCAGTGGATGGCTCGATATGCATGCGTCTACAAGGACGATGAAGAGAGGGAAAAGCGTTTCCAGATATTCAAGGACACTGTGGAGTTCATAGAGTCCTTCAACTATGCTAGCAATCAGCCTTACAAGCTAAGCATCAATGGATTTGCAGACCAGAGTCATGAAGAATTTCAAGCCTCTCGCAACCGATACAGAACATCCTTCAATCCCATGTCATCTAAGACACCTTTTAGATATGAGAACGTGACTGCAATCCCATCTATCTAGCATGGATTGGAGAAAGAAGGGAGCTGTCACCCCCATCAAGGACCAGGGTGAATGTGGTAATTAGTCAAAATCACTAATACCCTCATCATAATTTTTGTAATTTCAAGTATGTGGTTCACATTAATCTTTTCTAACTCGGGCTTGTATTGTGATATGGCATATAGGATGCTGTTGGGCATTTTCTGCAGTGGCAGCCACAGAAGGCATTACAAAGCTGAAAATTAGGAAGCTCGTGTCTCTTTCGGAGCAAGAGCTAGTGGATTGTGACACTCAGGGTGAGAACCAAGGCTGTGAGGGTGGTCTCATGGATGATGCCCTTAAGTTTGTAATGCGCAACAAAGGCCTGGCAGCTGAAGCAAACTACCCCTATAGAGGAGTTGATGGAATTTGCAACAAGAACAAGGTAGCATACCATGCAGCAAAGATCACAGGCTATGAAGATGTACCAGCCAACGAGTTGGCTTTGTTGAAGGCCGTGGCCAACCAACCTGTTTCTGTTGCAATTGACGCCGGTGGATACAAATTCCAGTTTTACTCAGGTGGGATTCTCACAGGAGATTGTGGAACTCATTTGAACCATGGTGTCACTGTAGTTGGGTATGGGACAGGTGCTGATGGTACCAAGTATTGGTTAGTAAAAAACTCATGGGGTGCAGAGTGGGGTGAGGGTGGATATGTAAGAATTCAAAGAGATGTGCATAGTAGACAAGGCCTTTGTGGCATTGCTATGAAAGCTTCATACCCTACTGCTTGAATTTCTATTGCAATTATTAGGAAATATTCAATCTTCATCCTGGTGAATTTTCTGGTTAAGGATTTTCTACAGCTTGTTCTTGTTGTTGGTCAACTGGTTCTTTGAACTATGGAGGCTCCAATTGATCATTCTGTAGGGCTAGTGCGATATCACTCAAGGGAATCAATGGTACAACATCTGGTTCAGCATTCTCAATCACAGCTACATCCACTTCTTCTTCAAAAATAAAATCTTCATTCCCAGTAGCATTCTCCTCATGACAGGACCCGACTTAATTTCCCTCTAGGAATTCAGGACGAACCCTGCTTCCCGTTCAGCAACCCAACGTTGTTGGGCCCACTTGCTAATTTACACCTCTCACCCGTACGTTTAAGAAAAAGGGGTGGAGACTTCTATCGAAATTTCGGCAAAGTTTCCCCTGAAAAATTGACATTTCCCAAAATTTTCACCTCAAACAACATCATTTAAATGTTCCCAACTAGCAGCACACACAAAGTATAGCACACCAAAACAAATGGCCTCCGGCCTCAAATTCAATCCTAAGTGGGAATATAAGAGCAACTACTAGAATAGTTTACAAAGTTAGTTTCAAACCAACAATGAACGATAAGCAAGTCCTACTAGGCGGACATACTATGTCTTCACCAGCCACGAAGTAGCTTACGTGTCGTCCGAACTTTGAGCTATCTACTTCCTGGGGGTGCAAAACAGTAAAAGCGTGAGTAGACAAAAAGAAAGTTTTTCTTGAAAATAAATATACAGAACATACTAATCCCTCTGTATTCGCAAACCTGTGAAAACTCGTCATACATTGTAAATACACATACATAAATGAAAAATGATAGATATATATGTAGATAAGACATGCTTGAAATCAACTAGTAAGCAGAATTCAATTAATTCAATTTGTATTTCAAAGCATCCTCTAAATTCAATAAATTCAGCAAGCTCAAAATAAAATTCACAGCAATCAAGACAAATTGTTTTTCAAAACATCATTTTAAATCCAATATATAAAGAAATCTCAAGACCTCGTTCGACATAAATCAAGTTTCCAAACATTTCATATAAAACTCTCCACCCGAGTATACCTATGGGGAAAAACTGGCCAACCCTGTGTAGTATATCGGCAGGGTGGTAGGGGAACATCCTGGGAAAATCATCACTGGCTGGACACTCATGTTTGTGGTACGAGTAGAGGCAATAAACTGGAGGCAATTGGGGAATGAGGAAATAGTCCAACCACCTGTGTAGACAATCGGGTAGGTGGCGGGGAAAATCTCCTCGCCGAACACCCACATAAGTGGGTATAGGCATTACATACATACTGGCCGAACACCTACAGAGTAATCTCTATACAGGTACAGACAACATCCACTAGCCGGACACCCACCACTAAGGCAGGTACATGCAATTCACTGACCGGACACCTACAAAACAACCTTACTGTATGTACATGCAAACCATTAGCCGGACACCTGCGTGATCAACACTGTCCAAGCTATATACTATGGCTGGACACCTACAGAGTAGTCTCTATGTAGGTACATGCAATCCTAGTCATGTGTACAGACTCTACCAAAGGCAACCGATACACTATTCCGAAGGCAACCAATAACTTTCGAAGGCAACCGGGACTGGATACCTAGGGTGGGTTTGAAATCTACTTCTTGACACTTATCATAAAAATTCCCTTTTCAAACTCTTTCTCAAAACCATTTCTCAGTTTTCTCAAACCAGTCACAATCCTTTCAAAGACCAAACTAAATTCCACTTATGCATTAAAATTAATTAAATAACTAAAATCCCCTTTTAAACCGAGAAAAATCCCTAATTTCACTATCTTGAATTCCAACCACTTACAATTCTTTCAAAACCGATCTCAAACAAAATCCGAATATTAAACCATAATTAAATCACTTCCAAACATTTAAGAAAACCATGGATTCCACAAAGCAATGCAATTGATAAAACAAATACCCAAATTCTAAAGATGTATAACCAATATAAAATCCACCATAAACAATTCATTCTTAACATATGTTATAAAACCACAATTAAACCATATAAATCATTCATAAAACATTTCATAAAGTCACCACAATAGAAAAATCATTTACAATATAAATGTCCACTCACAGTCGGTCCAAAGCACACTTAGTCCTCTGCGGCTTCGTCCGGAGCGATTCGTTGTGCCCTAAGAAGCACGGACACGGATACGGATACGGCGATACGATACGACACGACACGGGGATACGACATATATCCAAAAACTAGGATACGATACGTCATGGATACGGCAATTAAAAATTTATATTAAAATATAATAATAACAATATATATAATTTAAAACATATTTTAATTAGCATAAAAATTCAAATTGCAATATAAATATTGTAATATTATTAAATTATTAACATTAGCACTTTCTTTTTCTTTTTTCTAAACAAAAGCATGTACGGGTTGAAAGCTTTAATAATGGGTTGAAACGGTGAGTCAACAAAAGATCAGATTGTAATATTATTAAATTACTTGTACAGTGTATTGGGTTGAAACTTGAATTTAGTAATGACTTGCTTTGAAAGTTGAAACGGTGAGTCAACAAAAGCAAAGATCAGATCTGAACCAAAACAAAAATAAACAAAAGATAAGACAAAACAAACCACACCGTGATGAAAAGTTGAAAACAAAAGAGACGAGTTCAGAAAACAAAGACAGAACATACAGACGGTCCGACGCCGATGATGAAGACAAACCAGAAGAAAAGTTATGAACACCACAGCCACAACCACATAAGAAGATTCAAGTCAAGCAGAAGAAAAGAAGATCTGACTCTGGTGCTGTGCTGGGCTTCGTTATTTATGTAGAAGAAGAGGAAGATTTGATTCCGAAAAAGGAGAAGAAGATCTGATTCCCAAAACAAGTAGGTAAGGACAGATACCCGTATCCTAATTCTCTCTTAAAACGTATCCTAAAAATAGGATACCCGTATTTGTAAAGTCAGATACGCGTATCTGTTTTTCGTTGACCGTATCCGAGTCAACGGATACGTATCCATCGCGTATCCGTACGTATCAACTGTGTATCGTATCCCCAACGTATCAGATAGGGATACGTACCTCAACTGCCGTATCCGTGCTTCTTAGGTTGTGCCAAAGAACCTATTTGAGAGAATACAATGATTAACTTCATAATCGAACCCAACTTCGAACTAAAAAACAATACCCCGGGTTCTCGGGACTCAAAAGTGTATGCATGTCCTTTAAGAAAATCCCAAAGGCTAAACTAACTCTTTTTGAAAGGTAAAACGACATCGGAAGACTCACGGTCAATCGGTTGGTCAAACTTCCCAAATTGGTCAACCAGGCCTTCGAGGCCCACTACCTCCGATTTCTAATCCGAACATTCCTATAGGTCCAACAGAGTTTCCTAAACATGTCCCATGAGTTTCGTCTCGATCGAGAGGTTGGATTGCTCTCGATTGGACGGTAACCGATTTTCTTAACCCTAAACTCATTGATTCGAAGTATCCGGGACTTCAATTCTCAATCAACGAATTCCTACACGATCCTAGATGTACAGAGAACAACATAGTTGAAATTGGGAACGATCAAACGGTCTGAACCTATCGAACCAGGATATCACCTAATAGGCGACATATCCGTTCGACTATCATACGACCACCAATTTCAAATACGAGCATACCGTCATGCAGGGTCTTAAGCTTATATAGGGCTAGGTCAAGTCATCTCCACTCATCACCAAAGGCCGACTTGACTAACCTTCTAAGCCCACCAAGCAACGGTTCACGCAAAAGGAAATAAATAGAACCCCTTTATTTGGCTTCAAAACTTTTCCTTATTCTACAAGGTTTTGGGCCTCAAGATATAACCTAATTTAAACTCTTATCAAAACATGATATAACTTAGTATCTAGTGCACCGATCTAACTAGGAAATATAACAAATCTCACTTACAAGTTAGGCCTCAACGAACTCTCAGACCTTACAGATGAAGAATTCACCACGTTTCATACTGGATACAAACCCACAAGCTCATTCAAAAATAGTTCTTTCCGGTACGAAAACCTGACTGATGTCACGAACCATTGACTGGAGGAACGAAGGAGCTGTCACCCCCATAAAATTCCAAGGTGCATGTGGTAAGATAAGCACAAAAATTCAAAGCTCCCTACCAAAACTAATTAGCTATATATCATGCACATGAACATTATTTTGTGATCGTATATTTGCTGGGCATTTACAGCAGTGGCAGCTGTGGAGGGAATTACACAAATCAAAACTGGTAGCTTGATCTCACTAGCTGTCAGAGCAACAACTAGTGGACTATTCCAAAAATGGCGTCAACCAAGGTTGCAAAACTAGTAACGTGCTCGATGCCTTCGATTACATACAAACAAAAAGGATCACCACTGAAACAAGTTACCAATTGTTTGTACCATATTTGGAAAATGGACCAAATTTGGTTTATATTTTAAATACACATTGGACCCAAGCCCCATTTATTTTCTCTCAACAACAAGAGGGCTTTTATTTTGTAATTGGGCCACAACATGGTTTAATTACTTAAGCTCATCTCTCATATTCTCAGCCATGACCCACACTAAAGTTAGAGATTTGGTGGTCTATTGCAAGTTGATGCACGTGGTTTGCTGAAAAATTATAAATGAGCTAGTTGTCTAACGCCAAATCCAAAAGGAGTCTTTTAGGGTTGACTTTCTAGCTCAAAAAATTAGCAAATCAAGGGAACATCCCTTGGTGCCAAAATCCGTATATTAGATTTCTCTCATACTTTTGGATCAATTTAAGAGGGCAGGTCTGTAAGTGACGATGGACAACACTCAAGTCTCATCTTCCAACCACCATCATCGCTAAACCATTCGCTTATAAATATGAAGCTCTACAATAGCACTCAAGGACTCTCTCTTCAAATCAGACACAACGTCTCTTAAACACTTGAACAAACTTCAAGTTTTCAAACAACCAATCTGCCTTCCAGATAACCAGATGACAACTCCTGCGCTTATCTTTTATTGCTCTACCATCTTCTTGGTATGATTTTTGTTAAACAATCAGGCTAGCTTCCTTTTAAACATCTAAAATTTGTAATAGACTGGATAGAGAAATCTCCAATCTCTTCGCTATTGTGATTTGTTCTTTTAAAATAGCTAAATGGAGAAATCTTTAGCTTTCGTCTTAACTTTTTGTCATACCTGGACTGGATATAGAGATCTCTAGTTTTGAGAATTTTACTTTCATTGCAACTTATTTTACTTGCACTTTACATTCTCACCATTTATCTTTCTCCCAATTTAATTACCTTCCAGTTGTTTACATTCTTTGCCTTTATTTTTGAAAGTATGATAATTGTTCATTGCTGGACAGGCCCATAATAAGGGTTTTAGGTCCGAATATGGCTTCTAAGCCCGAAAAACAAAAATTTATTTGGGTCTGAATCATACTATTAGGCCCGAGTTAATTAAGAGTTAAGAGCATCTCCACCCCAAAGGACAAGGGCAAAGGGAGGCAAGGGCTGCCACTATTCATGTGAATAGTGGCAGCCTTGCTTTTTTGGTTCCACCCCAAAGGGCAAGGGCAATTACTATTCATTTTATTTATTTTTCCCTATTTTTTATACTTAAAAAATTAATTTGGATAAGATTTTCGGTTGCCACCAATCATTATTTATTATAAAATTCTCATATCAAATTTCGGATAAAATTTTATGTATGAGATTTTCACATGGGATTAATTTTATTTATATGTATGAGATTAATAATAATAAAATTGCTAGGTATGTATAAAAAAATGTTTCTGAATTTTTTCCATTTTTTGCGATTTAAAAAAAAATTTTTTGGTTGTCAAGAAACCTGTGCAGCCCCAAACAAGAGCCCAGGCAAATCTTGCCCTTGGGCCTGCCCAGGCTGGTGGGTCTAGCCCTTGCCCGAGCTTGCCTTTGTGCGATGGAAAATTTTTGGAGCAAAAGGCAGCCTTTTGCCTGCCTTAGCCCTTAGCGCTGGAGGCGCTTTAACCCAATCTAGGGTTACCTTAAGCCTGAATTAGGTTTTTGAACCCAATCAATTGAACATTGACCATAACATTGGTTTTCTGTTTGGCTAGGTGTTGTTCATACCTTCTAGGATTGAAAGAATATTGAAATCCTCTTAATTGAGGCATAAAAAGAACTCATATGAGCCAGTATCTCCCTTGGAGCACAATGGCTTGATTAGAAGTCCAGAACAAGCGCTAATCCATCAAACAACGCATTAATTCCACACCACACACACCATGTCTATTTGGCTGGTCTCAAACCCAATAGTGGCACGCCTACACAATCAACCATTCGGGCCGGAGGAAGCAGATCACCAAGATCTAGCCTGTGCTCACTTGTCAATTCAGCTTGATCCAACTTTCAATTTTATCAATAGTTAAACAGTTCGTTCACAGCCAGAGATCCAGTAGTGTCGTCACACATCATCCAAATGGGACATTGGTGTTGAACAACTTTCGCTTTCCCATCCTCGCGGAAAAAAGCTTCAACACCAATACATAGGAGAAAATGAAACACATTGAGAAGACAAAGAACATTGCTGCCCGTATTACGTGCTACGAATCTATGCCATCTGACAGCGAGGTGGCACTGCTGAAGGCTGTTTCGATGCAACCGGTCATAGTTGCGGTTGAAGGCGGACGAATGACATTCCGACATTATTCCAGTGGGATCTTTTCTGGAGGTTGTGGGATGTCACTTACTTGACCATGGTATTACAGTCGTTGGTTTTGGCAAACATGAAGACGACATTAAGTATTGGTTGGTCAAGAATTCATGAGGAGCGAAGTGGGGTGAGGGTGGCTACATGCAAAGGGCGGATTTAGGAAATTTCCTTCCAGGGGTCAACGTCTAAAGACTTAAAAAAATATATACAAAATATACCCATAAAAATGAAATGATAACATAATAATTCATAATTAATAGAAACCATCGTACATTACAAATGTCCACGATGAGTTTTCATATTCAAATAACACTAATTATGAACTCACATTCCCCACGGTGATCCTTAACAAAAGGCATCTGTTTTGCTTCCCGTATACGAATGCCCTCGCAAAAGCCTCGATGCAACTTTCAGTCCTAGCCTGAATTTTCTGCTCCTAATCCAGCTAGAGTTATCAATAAATGTCAGCTCCCTAGTGTTCCTACACATTCCTTCGTAGTCACTTGCGGATCCCTAGTCGAAGTGGTCTCTTTCCTTCACGCTCTTTCACCACATGGCTCTCAAATTCTTCTTGGGTCCAGTTATCATCATCCTCATTGTTAAAATCACCTTCAAGCACAACAACATCTAGTTTCACCACGCACTGGGCACGATGTCACAATGTGCTTTGTATTTGCATCAATCAAGACAATAGGGATTGCGTAACCCCACTCCCCTTCTACTTTTCCACCAAGAAAGAGAGGAAGAGACAACCTAGACCTAAAGTGCAGCTGCAAGTTTCTTCCATCAGGCCCTTCAATTTGTTTAGGAGAAGACTCGCTGTTTTTGAACCCATTAGAAGAACAAACTATTTATATGGAGGCATCGAATCGCCTAAATAGAAAAATGGAAACAACAGAGGATCTCAACCCGTTAACAAATAAGGAGGGAAAGGGGGAAAGGGTTGATACCTTCCAGTAAGTTTGGCAGAGCCTAATTTTGCTAAAGCACGCTCCACCTCTTCACTAACCTCGTTCAAAGCAGCGTTAAATAAATAAGAAACATCAAACAATGCTTACACAATATCCATATATAAAAATATCAAATCTGGTCATTAGACATTCATATAGAGACAAGTTATATTAAGCAAATACAATATAATCAAAAACTCCTAACAAATACAAATTACAATCAACTACAACATATTAATCAAACTAATTAATTAAAAGCTCCAATTAAACCATACATTCAAACTAACAAATACAATATAATTTCCAAAAAAATAAATACAATATAATCATAAACTCCTAACAAATAAAAATTACAATCAACAACAACATATTAATCAAACTAATTAATTAAAAGCTCTAATTAATTAATTAAAAGCTCCAATTAAACCATACATTCAAACTAATTAATTACAATTAAAAGCTCTAATTAAACCATACATTCAAAGCTCTAATTAAACCATACATATTTTAATTAATTAAAAGCTATAATTCATTCAAACTAATCAACATATTAATCAATCTATCTCATCAAAGCATAAAAAGTTTAAGAAATATGAGAACATACTTTCAATTGGGTGAAGGTTGGGTAGAAATAGGGGTTGGAGTTGAAGATGTAGGGTTTGAATGGGAGAAATGAGGTCCTGCTTTTCCTTTCTCGACTGCTTTATCGACTTGTTTCGCTTTTTTTTTTTGCAAACCTGAGCCAAAACGACGCTGCTTTGGCCAGGTTTAAAAAAAAATCAGTTTAGTGGGACGACGTCGTTTGATGCCGTGAACAGAAAAAAAAATGACGCGCAGCGCGCCGCGCTCTTCCCTTCTCGTCTGGGCTGCTCCTCTTTGGAGCATTTCATCAAACACCGCAAGGCACTTTGCAGGGGTCAAGTTCTTGAGCTCCAATGGAGTTTTTCAGCTTGCAGGGGTCAATTGACCCCGCTTGCCCTGATGTGATCCGCCACTGCTACATGAGAATGCGCAAAGATGTTGGTTTTCCAGAAGCGCTTTGTGGCATTGCCATGTATGCTTATCCAGTTGTATAACCCTCCCTTGGCTATAAAAATGTCTGTATATGTATTGACCAGCTTGAGTAATGCATTGTAATCTAAGCTTGGTAGTGGTATAATAAAGCTGTTGTTTATCCATAGTCAGTTCCACAACTGAGTAGTGTTGTACAAAGCACACTAAGATTTTGTTATTGATGAACTATGAAGAATACCGTATGCAAACCAACAGAAGAATCGCAGACATACCAAGGAATAAAACAAAAAATCACAAAGAACACAAAAATTTATAGATGTTCGGTGTTGTGCCTACATTCTCTTTGATAATTGCCTAAGAGAAATTTCACTAATAATAAGAACACCTTTGGTTTATGAGGAAACCCCATTTGCTCTTATGAACCCTAACTCTGAATCTCTCTCACACCCTTACTCAAACTCAATTAAAGGCAAGGGTCCAGCCCTGTCTAGGTAGCGCTGAAGCTTGACTCAAATTTTAAAATACTTTCCCATGCCTAGGTAGCTTAGCCCAGTCCTCATGACAAAAAAAATATAATTGCTCAGCCTATTATTTCTTACACAGTCCAGTGTTATCACCCAAGAGAAACAAAAGAAGATTCTCTCTCTCTCTCTCTCTCTTATTTTTTATTTATACAAAATAGTAGGAAATCTATAGAGAACAGCCAACAAGCACCACCACCTAAAACATCCAATAGTAGAACATGACAAACTTGCACATGCCTCTCTAGAAACATGTTGATAATGAATGATATTGCAATATCGGCTCAACGTATGAATATTCTCCAAAATAGTAGTAATTTTCCAAGGTCTGGAGCAATATATTTTTTTGTAATAATGAAATTTGTGTTATTAAGTTATTAGTACCTAATTTATTAGTTGATATGCTTGTTATATACAATTTAGGAAGTATCATAGAAACAAAGTAGACTATATCGAAATTTCAATAAAAACTATTCAATAGAAAAAGTTGGCTTGAAGTTAACCCTAGTCAATTTTGAATCTTGGATCCGTATGCATCCCTTGTTATTTAAGGGTTTAACCTAGCTCCCAAAAATCTTATTTATACCTCATGGACTTTGGATTACAATATGACTTGAAATAGGAAACAAAACCTTATGACGATAGGCTAAAAATGACAAAACATGAAGTTGGTCCGCTCAAAAATCGACAGGTGACCCACATTGGGTAACTTTACGAGGCAAAACTGACCAGTCGGGAAAGAGCAGTTACCCGTCGCCTGACCCCACTATAGCTTCTGGAAAAAAAAGACCAATTGGATGGCCAATCAAGACCAGACGCTGCGACCTCTAATCTTGGTTGCTGCTCTATGTGATTCCGATCACTACATTATTTCCGACCAGGCAGCTGCTTGTTTCCTATTTTTACGCATCCTTATGGTGAGCTAAAATCAAGAAGTAGAAAATAACTTTTCCAATGATGCTAGATACTTGTATTACACTTTAAATGAGAGTAGTTTCATTTGCAGTGAATAAATAAGATTAAACGTGAGTGCACAAAAAAGAAAAAAGAAAATATCCCCACATCAGTTGGTATGTAAAATATTGATACTTCCATTATTATGATTTTCCTCATTTTGCATCCGTAGAATTTTAATGATAATGAAGGATGAAACAAGTTAAAAAAACACAAACGATATATAGGATAGGAACAAACACAAACGGTAGAGTTTTTAATTTTTTTGGTTAAGCATACATTTTTGCATTAACAACGCAAAATGTAATATGAGTTAAATGTTTTTATTAGAAGCATATGTAAATTTTATTAAAAATTCAAGTGCTTTCTGGTTCAAAAAAGTAATTGGAATGGGACTACTTTTATAGGCCATTAGCACTTTAAATTTTTGTATGTCAAACAATGCAAAAACGCTTTTGAATATCTAAAAACATTTCCAAACTGGCCAGGCCATGCTTAGCTAAGACTCTTTTCATACATTATGATTTGCTCCAATTATACCTCCATAGACATCTGGTATCCAGTGCCATCGATGATTTGCGCCAATTATGCCTCCATGACTTACTATTGCCAGCCATCCATGATTTGCGCCAATTATGCCTCCAATTATGCCTACATAGACATCGATGATCGATGTCGATGTCCAGTATCCAGTGCCAGCCAGCTCATTTTGCTGCGCAAGTTGTTTGGATGCAATCAAATGTAGGGAGAGAAATACCTAGGAAACAAAAATACGTATCACCTGGGATTTATTGAAGTTTTATAACATTATTGTTGAATTAACAAAGTTTAAAACGCATTACATGATTGTATGTACTATTGGTGATTGAGACTGGTCTATAGAGTCCCCAACCAAGCTACCCAAAATGCAGTACAGGATCGACGACCTCAAGAATATCCATCGGTCTTGTTCAGTGGAAAAGTATGACAAATCAAAGCCTCTTTTTTCTCTGTTCTTTTTCCCCATTTGGCAGGGCAGACATCAAAAATTTACTTAACCACAAATACACACAACACCCCTTTTAAGTCTATATATACCGTTTGGAATTAAAGCAACGTTGGAAGCTCTTGCATGCCCCATTGCTAGTCTTGCAAACCTGAGTTAGACAGTATTTAGCATCCTAAGAGCATCTCCAGCAGAGTTGCTATCTCTTATCCTTGCCATTTTGAACTGGATTATTCTGGCTCGATTTTCAAAATTTTAAGACCAACATCAATCCACAATTCCACATGAGCACGGTAGAGAATTAAGGATTGCAGACTGGAAATACATGGGAGAGTTTCAGTCATGTCACAAATTAAGGCTGAGCCTGAAACTCCTCCAGCAATTGGTATGCAAGTATTGTGTTAGGATCTTTTAGTAGTACCAGAATTGGAATTCACAAACTCAATTACCAACAATAAATGTATATAATAGAATATTGAAACCAATGAATTAACGAGATTCGGCAATATGCCTACGTCCACGGGGCAACCATCGATATAAACTCTTCCACTAACAAATAATGGGTACAACAAGAAAGATCTTATCAAGCCAATGCCCAAGGTTTGATGCACGCATACAAGAGTACAAAACAACACACTGTACTCTCAACACTTCTATCTCACTGATCACACACTTTAGAAGTGGTACACAATATCTCTCTCATCACTCACTATTATGGAGTGGAACTCTCTCACGCTCACACAACTTGGAGTGGAATCTCTCACCCTCACACTTGGAGTGGAACTCTCTTATTTCTATCTTTCACACTCTCTCTCTTGGAGTGGTATGCCTCTACTCTCTCTTGCTTGGAGTGGTATGCCTCTTACTCTCTCTCTCCTGGAGTGGAATACTTGGCTTGATGGATTTTCCTGGAGTTCGTGGCACTGCTTGCTTTGCATCTCACAGGCAGCCCACTCCCTCATTTCCTTCCCTTTGGTGCGACACAAGCACACCTTGCATGAATAAGCAACGAAGGCTATCACCGTATGGAGACAAAGCCTTCAAAACCAGCCTAACCACTCCGTCATCCACATCATTCCAAATCATACAGCCATTGGTAGGCACTATCATTGCCTCCCTGCGAAAGCACAAGCCATCAATTGTTGACAAACAAATAATCCTCCACATGGGAGGGACCACTTCCGCAGCCAATGTGAATGCACGAAAGCCACCAGTTGAACATCCACCAACGTGTATCTCATGCATTCATGCACATTTAGTCTACAATTGCATGTCATGATTTTTCCTTTCTCATGGACTGGACCATGGTAGAGCAACATTGTACCCATCAGGTCAAGAGGTGGCTCATTAATATTCTTTTTTTGAAGACTTTTCCTATTGAGAGGGGCAATAATATACTAAACTCACACACACACACTACACGGATTGTAAGATCCCACATCGCCCAGGGGTGGGGATCCTGTAAGCCTTATATGTACATGCCCGCCTCCAAATAGCACGAGGCCTTTTGGGAGCTCACTGGCTTCGGATTCCTTGGAACTCCGAAGTTAAGCGAGTTGGGGGCTAGAGCAATCCCAGGATGGGTGACCCACTGGGAAGTTGCTCGTGAGCTCCCAGAAACAAAACCGTGAGGGCAGAGAGGGGCCAAAAGCGGACAATATCGTGCTATGGCGGAGTTGAGCCCGGAAGTGGTCGAGCCCGGCCGGATGTGACAATTTGGTATCGCAGCCACTCCCTGGCCGGAAGTGTGCCGACGAGGACGTCGGGCCCCTAGGGGGTGGGTTGTAAGATCCCACATCGCCCGAGGGTGGGGATCCTGTAAGCCTTATATGTACATGCCCGCCTCCAAATAGACGAGGCCTTTGGGAGCTCACCGCTTGATTCCTTGGAACTCCGGTTAAGCGAGTTGGGGCTAGAGCAATCCCAGGATGGGTGACCCACCTGGGAAGTTGCTCGTGAGCTCCCAAACAAAACCGTGATGGCAGAGAAGGGGCCCAAAGCGGACAATATCGTGCTATGGCGGAGTTGAGCCCGGGAAGTGGTCGAGCCCGGGCCGGGATGTGACACGGATGCTAGGACTTGAATCTAGGACCTTGCAGGAAGTAAATACTTCAAACCACTATACTAATGGGTCCTTTGTGACCCATTAATTTTTTATTCTGCATCATTATGTTGAAAGACTAGCTAAAGTTGGAGTAGTTCACATACAAGTTGTTACAACTTGGCTGCATGCTGAGATGGACTTGTGAATTTGTATGGCTGGACATTTATTGTCACGACCCTACTCTCCTAGCACGATATTGTCCGTTTTGGGCCCTGCCCTCACAGTTTTGTTTTTGGGAACTCACGAGCAACTTCCCAGTGGGTCACCCATCCTGGGATTGCTCTAGCCCCAACTCGCTTAACTTTGGAGTTCCAAGGAATCCGAAGTCAATGAGCTCCCAAAAGGCCTTGTGCTAGGAGGAGAAGTGCCCACACATATAAGACACTTTACCTTTCCCTCCCCGAGCGATGTGGGATTGCTCACCATTCTTTCTTCCCCAAGACACGGGTCTTACAATCCACCCCCTTTAGGGCCCAGCATTCTCGCTGGCACACTTCCGATCGGGGTTCAACTCTGATACTATAATGTCACAACCCGACTCTTCTAGCACGATATTGTCCGCTTTGGGTCTTGCCCTCACGGTTTTGTTTCTGGGAACTCACGAGCAACTTTCGAATGGGTCACCTATATTGGGATTGCTCTAGCCCCAACTCGCTTAAATTCGGAGTTCTAAGGAATCCGAAGCCGTGAGCTCCCAAAAGGCCTCGTGCTAGGAGGAGAAGTGCCCACACATATAAGGTACTTCACCTTTTCCTCCCCGAGCGATGTGTGATTACTCATTGTTCTTACTTCCCCAAGACACGAGTCTTACATTTATACCAAAAACCCGACCAAACTGGCCGATCCTAATCGGTTTTGGCTAGTTGGTTCGGTTTTTTAATTAATATCAATGAAATCGATAGGAAAACTGGTCAAACCGGTCATGAACCGATTTAAATTCTCCCAAACTGACCAAAATCCAAACCGAACTGCCATCATGCAATTGCCTAATAATGCAAAAATTTGGTGCACTGATGAGGACTCAAACCCTAACCTACATGTTAGAATAAAGCCCCAATACCACTAGGCTGATTTTTCTTCTTGTGTAATACAAGTATGATCATAGTATTTATAACTTTCTAAAAGAATTTAAAAATATCAAATGAAAATTAAGGTTCCTCCTATGTTATCCAGCCCCACCACTTATTTTTTTCTTTTCTCCCAGCCGTTAGTTTCTTCTCTCTCTCTCTCTCTCTCTCTCTCTCTCTTCCTTAGCTTTTTCTTCTCTTTCTTCTCTCTACTTCTTATTCCTTCCTCTCCATACTTCAAGCCGAGAAGTGGTTGTCGAGCCCCCAACATGTCTGCCTCAATCCTCTACCATCGATGCTTGCCGAAATTGCATCGCATCATACCGATTTCTTGGCACGCTGATTGAAGTCAATTTCTCATCTGGTGGTGCGGCGATGATCTCCAGAAAAGCTTCACCAAGGACATCTGGTTCGGTGGTCGACAACTCTCCCATGGCACGGTTATCGAACTGTGCGCAGCCCTATAAATTTGGATTTTCCCTTTCAACTTAATTTTTTCTTACGTGTAGCCCATCACCTTATTTTCCTATAAATAAAAACTAATTTTTCTAAGTAAAACCCGGTGACTATGATCCAACTCTACAAGTTATGTAAAACGCGATGACTATGATCCAACTTTACAAGTTACCTAATCAAACTTAAAACCTCATTTATTGTACTTTCAATTTGTAAAAATACCCTTAACTAAGCCATTATTGAATTTTGTATATTAATGTAAAAATCAATATGGAAATTTTTTAAAATTGGATTGTAACAACTGACATACATTGAATTTGGAAAGATCTCCAAATGGTTGTAATGGACGTAAGAATTAATTTGGAAAATTATTTAAAATTTAACAATAAATTCAGCATTAACATATTAAATAATCTATAGGTGATTAACATACTAGCTAGTAACTTTAGTAGGGGACATAAACTCTAGCCACTCTCTCCCTTTGTGAGTCCTAAGGGAAAACTCCATAGAGGAGGGAGGGAGGAAGAAACGGTACTTCCCCTCCTCCCCTTCTCCCCTCCTCTCTTCTCATCTTTTCCTTTTAGCGCAGTGAATAAGTCCACAAGGACGTTTTGATACGTTAGATATCGTGTTGATATATTTGATTATACTGTTGAAGTTTATCTAACGACGTTTCTCTTTGATTAAGAAAAAAAAATACTAACTAGTTTTTGGCAAAAAAAAAGATGTACTAGCTAATTGGTTTATTTAATATATAAAAAATTGTCCTATTTTCCTTTCATACATGATTAGTAATCTATTTTATTATTATTTTATGAATAATAGTGTACATTCTAATTATGTTGAAAAAATATAATGTACATATTACTTGTTTTATGAAAAATAATTTGATAATCCATTTATTGTTTGTTTTATGCAAAAACAATTTACAAGCATAATGTACCTATTATTATTTTTTATTATAAATAATGAACCTATTTTGTTTTTCTAAATAATGTACCTATTTTTTCCTCAGCAATATACCTATTATTTTTTTTCTAAATAATGTACCTATTTTTAATTTATGAAAAATGTACACAAAATTTAATTACACAACGCACCTATTTTATGACAAAAAAAAACCTATATTTTATTTTATTTTTGTATATAATGTAACTATATTTTCTATAAATTATTATGTACCTAATTTTAATTTTTTGAAAAATGTATAGAAATTTCAATTACAAAAGTAACTGACCTTTTTGTGTGTGTAATGTATAGGGTTTAGATATATATTGATTTTTTTTAAAAAAATAAGTACATCATTTATTGGATATGTAATAGGGAATTTTTTTGTGTTCAAATTTTTTTTGAAATTGGTGATGCGTTGGAGGAAGTGCCAACCAAAAGTGAGTATGAATTATGATTAAGGTAGTTAATGGAGAAAAACTTACATGTAACGGGGATGGCACCGTGGCGGTATCCCAACCTTATGAAGGTGGATGCTATGTTGGAAAGTTAAAATACATGGCAATAAGTGATTCGATAGGAATGGTATCCTCGGTATATGTAAGTTTTTCTCCAGTTAATAACATGCTTGAAAATAATTATGAAGGTGGATGACATATATTGTAATTTTAGTTAATAATACTAGGACAAATCTATCTTACATGACAACCTATTTTTAAATTTGGATTTTTTTAGTACAAAAGATAGTATTTCTCACAACACACAATGAAGATGTCATGGGGATTTGAACCTGAGACGTCCTCTTATCTACAAGTGAATGCCTTTTTCCATTGGGCTAGACCCTGCCTGGAAATTTGACTTTTAATTAAAAGTTTAAAAGTATGTAGGTTTATGTCTAGAATATAGTAGTTGTAAGGGTCTATATTGGAAGAACCTTCAATTTTCCACAAACGAAACAAAATATCAACTTATAGTATGCGGCTACTGCCTGGAAATTTCGCTGCGTTCCCAATTCTGCTAATAACATGAACACTGTGTTCACATGCAAACGCGCTGATCATCTTCTATATAAACCCACGATAGTATGCTTTGCTTCTTCACCGCTAGCTTTCCAGTATCACTACTTAAAACCTAAGCCAATATTACTTTGCGAACAATGGCTTTTGAGAAAAACCTTGTGGTCATTGCCATATTCATCGTCTTGGGGACTTTGGCATCTCAAGCCACATCCCGCACACTGTCCGAAGCTTCCATTGCTGCAAAACATGATCAATGGAAGACAAAGTATGGCCGTGTTTACGCGGACAATGCAGAGCAGGAAAGGCGTTTCGCCATATTCAAGAACAACGTGCAGTTTGTGGAGAAGTTCAACACTGAAGGGAACAAGACTTACAAGTTAGGACTGAATGAATATTCTGATTTGACCAATGAAGAATTCGTCCGGCAGCGTACTGGATACAAAAGGGCCACTGAATTAACCTCATCCGCAAACATATCCTTCAGGTACAAAGACCTCAGCCCGACTGATGTTCCGCCTAGCATTGACTGGAGGGAGAAAGGAGCTGTCACCCCCATAAAGGATCAAGGAAGCTGTGGTAAGAGATCCACCTTCCTTATATTAATTGCCTTCTTAACTCATCCATATTCTTTACTAAGTATTGATGTTTTTGTTTTTGTATCATATGTAGGCTGTTGCTGGGCATTTTCTGCAGTGGCAGCAGTGGAAGGGATTATCCAAATCAAAACTGGGAAACTGATCTCACTGTCCGAGCAACAACTTCTGGACTGTACCAGCAACTATGGCAACCAAGGCTGCAATGGTGGGACGATGACTCGTACCTTTGAATACATCCAACAAAACGGAGGAATTGCCAGCGAAGAAAACTACCCGTACCAGGCTGTGGAGGGAACATGTGACGCTAACAGGGCAAATCAGTCTGCTGTACAGATCACTGGTTATGAAAAGGTGCCTGCCAATAGTGAAGACGACCTACTCAAGGCTGTGTCAATGCAGCCAGTCTCAATAGCCATCGTTGGTTCCGGCGAGGAGTTTAGGAATTACCAAAGTGGGGTCTTCTCGGCCACAGATTGTGGGACAAGAGTGGACCATGCTGTTACCGCCGTTGGCTACGGGACGACTAAGGACGGCACTAAGTATTGGTTACTCAAGAATCAATGGGGTGAGAGCTGGGGTGACAATGGCTATATGAAAATTCTTAGGGATGCTGGTCCCCCAGAAGGTGTCTGTGGCCTTGCTCAGGACGCTTCCTATCCGACTGCATAATCTATATATATTTATATAGGCTATAGAATCCATATATCTAAGTGAGTGTATTATCATTGGCTGTGAAAATGCCTGTGTAGGCTAGGCAGGAGCTAGCAAATATATTTATATCCAACTACATCATGAAAACAATAAAATTTGAATTAATATTCCCTGTGCAAGATATATTCTTAACAGCCAATAATATTGTTAAAATTGTGTGTTTTTGTGCCCTTTTATATAATATTATTAGTCCCCACACAAAAAACAAATAAACCACTACAGCATGAGTTGGTGTGATTGGTGTATGTAAGAGGAGCGTACATACATTTTTAAATCAACAACGCAAGAAGTAATATGGTTTAATGTTTTATATCATTCTTGTACTTGATGAAATTGACACTCAAGAACTAATAACATGGGTTAGTACATGTAGACGTCAGCCTTGTTGATTTTGACTGACCCATGTCACACCTTTTTCTTGCTTTTATAAGAAACCCGTCATATAGTCCCGTTTGAAAATGTTTCTAAAGGAAGCATATTGTTGGCGGACTTTTGTTGAAAGTACTTTTACTTGAAGAATAATATTCACATTCTATCAAAAAAATCAAAGTGTCTTTATTAGAGTACATTTTTAAAATTTTCTGTTAAATAATGCCATAAGCACTTTTGACAATAGAGTTTCACCGCTTTACAAAGAATTGTAAGACACGATATTTTGGACTATTGTACAATTTCATAAGTCCACTTTAAACATTTATAAATTCATAGTGGTTTCGGGGAAGTGGGGCATCAAAAGCCGCATCCACCACGTTGGATGACGCTTCAATGGCGATGAAACATGAGCTTTGGATGGCTTAGTATGGGGCGCGTTTATGTAGACAATGCAGAATAGGAAAGGCGTTTCAAAATATTCAAGGAAAATGTGTAATTCATCATAAAGTTTAACAATGAAGCGAAGCACACACTTACAAGTTAGGCCTCAACGAATTCTCAGACCTTACAGATGAAGGATTCACCCTGCTTCATACTGGATACAAACCTACATGCTCATTCAAAACTAGTTCTTTCCAGAACGAAAACCTGACTGATGTTCCACCAACCATTGACTGGAGGAATGAAAGAGCTATCACCCGCATAAAATTCCAAGGTGTATGTGGCAAGATGAGCACCAAAATTCAAAGCTTCATACCAAAACTAATTAGTTATATAACAAGCACATGATCATTTATATAGGAAGTTGTTGGGCATTTACAGCAGTGGCAGCTGTGGAGGGAATTACACAAATCAAAACTGGTAGCTTGATCTCACTGTCCGAGCAACAACTAGTGGATTGTTCCAAAAATTGCGTCAACCAAGGTTGCAAAACTGGTAACATATGCTCGATGCCTTCAATTACATACAAACAAACGGTATCACTAGTGAAACAAGTTACCAATACATAGGAAAAAAATGAAACATGCGACATTGAGAAGACAAAAGAACATTGGTGCGTGTATTACGGGCTACGAATCTGTGCCATCTGACAGCGAGAAGGCAATGTAGAAGGCTGTTTCAATGCCAATCGTAGCTGCGGTTGAAGGCGGAGGAATGACATTTCGACATTACTCCAGTGGGGAGTGTTTTCTTGACATTGTGGATATCTCTTGACCATGGTGTTATAGTCGTTGGCTTTGGCGAAAATGAAGACGTACGACATTAAGTATTGGTTGGTCAAGAATTCATGGGGAGCGAACTGGGGTGAGGGTGGCTGGCTACATGTTGGTTTTCCAGAAGGTCTTTGTGGAATTGCCATGTATGCTTCCTATCCAGTTGTATAACCCTTCCTTGGTTATAAAAAATGGTTGTACATGTATTGAGCAGCTTGAGTAATGCATTGTAATCTAAACTTAGTAGTGGTATAATAAAGCTGTTGTTTTTCCACATTCAGTTCCACAATTGAGTAGTGTTTTGTTATCGATAAACTACAACGAATACCGCACGCAAACCAACAAGAAGAATCACACAACCAAGGAATAAAACAAACAATCACAAAGAATACTAAGATTTATAGAGGTTCGGCATTGTGTCTACATCCTCTTTGATGATCGCCCCTAGAAATTCTACTGAAAATAAGAAAATGTTCGGTTTACGAGAAAACCCCTTTTGCTCTTATGAACCCTAACTCTCAATCTCTCACCTTCGCTCAAACCCAATTTAATGCATCCCTTGTAATATAAATGTTTAACCTAGCTTCCAAAAATCTTATTTATACCTCATAGACTTTGCATTACAGTATGACATGAAACAGGAAACAAAATCTTATGGCGATAGGCTGAAAACGACAAAACATGAAGTTGGTATGCGCAAAAATAGACCGGTCACCCACATTAGGTAACTTTACAAGGCGAAACTGATCGGTCGGGAAAAATGAGTGATCGGTCCCCTAACTCCACTGTAGCTTCTGGAAAAAATCCACCAATTGGATTGCCAATCCCGACCGTAAGCCGCAACCTCTAAGTCTAATCTTCGTTGATGGTTTATGTGATTCCAATCATTACATTATTTCTGACAAGGCAGTTTCTTGTTTCCGATTTATACGCATCCTTTATGGTGTGCTAATATTTTTTTGGCTAAATGCTAGGGAGATTGTATTTATAAATTACGTGATAAGTACAGTACAAATACAAAAGTCTCAAGGGCTAGAACAAACTCCCCTGAAGGGCTACACCAAACACGGAGGGATCTAGTCACAACCTCAAACTTATATGGTACACTTCCACTTAAAGCCAGGACCAACTTAAAGCCACATATGGTCACAAATAGTCCGGGCTTAATCGCCTCAAATCTGTAATAACCAAGTACAACATCCATAACACAACTTACAAACTCAAATTCCTCCAAAGAGAAACCACAACCACGCAATAAACTCAACATAGTTGATGCACTTATTGGACCAAAACAAACATTGAAAACCAACAACAGCCAACCCCAGCCTGTGACTATGGCTTGAAAGAAGGTAGACCCGAAAAGAAGACGCATAAAGCAGACGTTGTCTTAGCCAAACCACGTACCTACAACAAGAACACACAAAAAGCAACCCAACAAACGCAAGATCCAAACAAATTTGGCCAGAAAAGCCAAGATTCAGGTAGATCTGGGTAGATATATAAACTTCCCACCCCTTAAACTCCATATTTTCCACAATCTAGTTAATTTTTCCCCACAAGGAGAGCAACAAGCTAGGAGAGGAAGAGATTGAGAAGGGAAGAGAAATGAGGAGAATGAGGAGGAGGGGGAGTGGCCTCCTCCCCCTGCCTCTATCACGTCGTGCTTGAAGAGAAATGAGAAGAGAGGGTTTGAGACGAGAGAGAGACGAAGGTTCTAGGAAACTAATAACGACTTCAATTTACATGTTTTTTTGAAAATAAGTGATAGTATATTATTGATGAACAAACAAAAGTACAGAGCAACAATGTGCCGAATATGGGTAAATCTTCTCTAGTGACCAAACACAACAACATGTTCCATTGATTTGGAGAGAATCATGCACAACCCAAACAATGACTAAATCCCTGATCTAACAACCAGAAGCACATGTACTCAGACCTACAAAACAAATCCCCCGCGCAACTGCAGAAACAGAAAATCTGTATTGAAAGCCAAAAGTTAAAAAGAAATGAAAATTCTAAATAGAAAACAAATCACAGCAAACTCCTAAAGAGGTTCTGATAAATTATTAGTCTAAAACAAAACTTAGAAACAAGACCATTGCTCCACATTTTCCGGGCAACCAGAAGAAAATCATAGCGCCATACCGGCTAAACCCATTGTCCCGCACTGACTAAACCCGAACCCAATGCAACCAGACATCTTTCCCTCTTTAGAGCTCCAAACTATGTCGAATGAAGCCAACTCCTTGTGTACAAGGGCCAAAATACGGTGACTATATTATAGCAACGACATCGTTTCACAGCGACTGCTTCCACATCACAAAATAAACTAACAATCTTAAGGGAAAAGGGAGGAAAGGAGAAAATAAGGGATGAAAGGAGAGGGGACGAGGTAGGGAAGAAGGCCGCCAACCCCAAAAGGGACGGCGGCTAAAACTTTTTTCCTTAGGGTTTTCTCAGAGACTGTTTAAACTTCAATTTACATATTATGAAATAAAACTTTCACAAACTTATGGTGAGCAAACATCAATAAGTAGAAAATAACTTTTTCAATGATGCTAGATACTTTTATTACACCTTAAAGATGGTAGTTTCATTTGCAGTGAATAAATAAGATTAAAAGTGAGTGCACATAAAAGAAAAAAAATAAAGTATCCCCACCTCAGTTGGTATGTGATATAACCATTATTTCATACATTTTTATTATCTTTCTCTTAGATTCTTGCTATATTCTTGAGTGAGTTTAGTCTATTTTTACTTAGTTTTGTGTTTTACTAGGTTTGAAGAGTAAAGATGGAAAAGTAAGCAAAATGAGCATTTTTGGGATTAAAAAATGTTTTGCAAGAATGTCCTGTGCAAATCAGTCAACTTGACAGAATATACTGTACTTCCCAAGAACGAAGCAGATATTGAGCCTTATATTGTTGGAAAGATACGGATGTTAGCTTTATGTAGAATTTTACGGTTCGTGATTCGGACCTGTGTGGAGAGAGTTGTGGCCGTTTTAGTACAGACAGTTCGGGCAGAATGTGTTCTGCGGGTTTTGCAAAAATAATCCTTTTAAGTTTAATCCTTGGAGTCCAATTTATGTCAATTGCATTTGGGAAGTATTTACAAGGATGTGGGGTAATTTTCTGAAGTATGATCCTATATTTAGTAGGATTTTGGATGCCAACTCATCAAAGTCAATTGAAGCCAAACTAGGAAAGCAGAGTTACCCAGTCAAAAGGGAATTTGTTCCTTATTTAAAGAAGATCAGAAAAATAGAGTTCTTTCATGCTGGAGTTGGAAGGAGAGTCAAAGAGCCGCTGCCATCGTCAAGTTCTTGAGCATCGTCACAATCCATAAGTTTTATTTTATGTTTTCTAGTTTTTCAATTATGTTTTCTTTGAACATGCGTGACTAAATTATTTTTTAGGACGAGGATGACGCCCGAGCATGGATAGTTATGATTTTTAATGTTATTTAATGGATTCTAAGTTTCTTTCAGATGAATGCTTAATCACTATTTTAATTGTTGCTATTTGTTTAAGTTCTTTGACTGATCACCTTAGGGGCTTTGTATCTAGTAAATTAGAAGATGAATTTGAGGCAGAACCAGCAATATAATTCAATTAGCTTCTTGTGATTAGGTGTGGTAAATTACATTATTGCTTGACAAAGAATAATGGTTTGCTTGGTTCCCTTGTTTTCTAGAACGTAATGAATCCAAGTTGTTAAATTTATGCCTTAACCAGGATAGATTGCATGATTGGGGATATGATCTTTGTCCGAACTAGAAAAGAATCTTACACTTGAGGAAAACTATGGTCTAAGTGCACGAAAAGGACTTAGATACGGAATTATCATCTAAAGAATCGAAAGAATCTGTTGAATGCATTGAAATCTTACTTGGATTGCTTGTGGTTGATTCGAAACCCTAGACCTTCATCATTGTTTTTCAACCTTAAAATTAACCCTTTTTATTCTCAATTACTCTTATTAATTTCTTGTTTGTTTCATAAATTTTCACAACAACAATCTCTACAAATTCACTTGCGTATCATTTAGATTTAATTTAGGTATTCGAATATTAGATTAATTTGGAATCCTCGTGGAAACGATATACTTGGACTTGTCAAACGCTATACTACATCATTCTTGTGCACTTGCAAGGGCAGACCAGTATGTAAAGTGTTGATACTTCCATTATTACGATTTTCCTCTTAAGAGTTTTTAATTTATTTTTGTACGCATACATTTTTGGATTAACAACGCAAAAAGTAATGTGGGTTAATTGTTTAGTATCATTGAAACTCAAGAACTAATAATATGGGTTAGTACTTGTAGACGTGGGCCTTGTTGATTTTGAGCCTTACAACTCTGGTTACTTTAAAAAAAAATGCTTTTATAGGAAGTATATAGAATATTTGTTTAGGAAGCACTTCTTATCATAAATATTTTTTTTATGGAAATGTTTTTATTAGAAGCATATGTAAATTTTATTAAAAATTCAAGTGCTTTCTGGTTAAAAAAAGGTAATTGGAATAGAACTATTTTAGAGGTCGTTTGGTATAGCGGATTGTCATAGACTGAACTAAATTCTGGAACTGTCTTGGATTAGCTTGGATTGGGCTAAGTTGACTTTTGACTTCAAACTGAAAAATATAATTTGACAAGGTAAAAATGGCTGCGATAACCCAGTCAATCCAAATGAGGCATACCCAACATGGCCTATATAAGGCTATTAGCACTTTTTTTTGGGTAAATTTCACTTTATTACCCTTAAGTTTCTCAAAATTCAGACTTTGCTACCCAAAGATTTTTCCTTCTCACTTTCATACCCAAAGTTCAATTTCCTTCCAATTTCATACCCACCGTCAATCTGTCAAAAAATATGTTAATTTACGACGTGGCAAATGACGTGGCAATAAAGAGAATTGATTATTATTATTATGCCATATCAGCTGATAAAAATAAAATAAAAAATAATTAAAATAATCAATTAATAATTAACAAATTGAAAAAACCTGAAAATGAATTAAAATATTAAAAAATATTAAAAAAACCAACTAAAAATCAAAAGAAAAAAATTAAAGAATAAGGGCATCTACCAATTTCTTACCCCTTTTTCTCAACTACTTCTTCTCCCGAGCACCTACCGGTGATGCTTAGATCTGAACTCGACAACCTTTCCCAAAGACACGACTCGACAAGCAACTCCTTAGCCTCCAGAGGTCCTCGACATCGTCAAGGCCGACTCCAATCACGTGCTCACCAACGTCACATGGTTGGGTGGGTTTGGGTATGGGGTGGGGCTCGGGCCGGGGATCTAGGGGAGGAAGGTGGTTCGGGTAAGGGTCCTCAAGGAGGTGGGGTGGGGATCTAGGGTCGGGAGGGGATCCGAGTTGAAGAGGGGGCAGTTGCAACATTCGCGATTTCAAATACGGCAACGGTGACAAAATCCGACCGCGTTTGTTCAAAGAGAGAGAAAGGGAATAGAGACAGAGGAGGGGATGGGTTGTAGACGGGAGAGTGTTTGTTTCGTTGCTGGTGTGGGTTTTTTTTGGACAAATTGCTAGGTGGATTGGGTTCTGCAAATTATGGTGGTGATCAATTAATGGATTGAAATTTGAATACAGGCTTCCATGTATGATTCTTGCCAAATGATCCATGTGCTAGGGTTGCTATTGGTCTGGTCCTTCTCTCTATTCGTTGCAAAGACAGCAACAAGAACCACGCTCATGAGGCTCTGCGCCGCGCCAAGTTCAAGTTCCCTGGACGGCAAAAGATCATTGAGAGCAGGAAGTGGTATGTTTTTTCTTTTGAGTTTATGGGTTTTGGATTTTGCACTCTGTAACTCAAAACCCAAAATCCAATTTTTGATTTTGATTGCTTTTTGTTGTTGTTGGTATATCATGGGTTCTGTTAATTGTTTAATTTTTGTCATAATTGTAATTAGAATTAATCATTATTATGTTGAAACTATGTCTCTGTTATTTTTCAGGGGCTTTACCAAGTTCAGCAGAACTGACTATGTGGATCTCTAGATTTCTCCAAAAGCCAAACGATCCATGTAGCCTGTGGGCATGGCCCAAGAGAGAAGGTTTGGGGAGGAGAGTTGGCCGGGAAAAATGGTGGTTGTGTTGGAGTTGAAGAGGATGAAGCCTGGGACAGGGAGCTCACAGAGGAGAGAGAGAGATGATTATGGGATTTTATTTTTTAATTTTAATTTTCTGATTTTTAGTTGGTTTTTTAATATTTTATTCATATTTTAATCAATTTAAAATTAAAAAAAAAGTGACACGTCAGCATTTAATGGAGGTATTGACGGCAGATTGACGGTGGGTATGAAATTGGAAGGAAATTGAACTTTGGGTATGAAAGTGAGAAGGAAAAAACTTTGGGTAGCAAAGTCTGAATTTTGGGAAACTTACGGGTAGTAAAGTGAAATTTACCCTTTTTTTTTAAATGTCAAACAATGCAAAAACTCTTTTGATTATCTAAAGGCTAAAAGTCACTTTTTGTCCATGTAGTTTGGCACTTCAACCACTTTTGATCCTATAGTTTCAATTCCGTCAATTTTGACAATGTAGTTTCGTATTTGTAGCAATTTAAGGACAAGTTAGTATTTCCGTAAATTTCTTTGGCGCTGCAAGGGGCAATTTCGTCAACCCTAAACCCTCGAGCATAAAATCTCGTCTGAAACTCTCCCTATTTCATATTAGAACTCGAAATTGGCCATTTGGGTTTTTGGTTCTTCAAATATTGGGATTAGTAGTTGAATTTCAAGGTCCAATATGAAATGAGGAGAGTTTCAGACGAGCTTTTACGCTCAAGGGTTTTGGGTTGACGAAATTGCCCCTTGCACAGTCAAAGAAATTGACGGAAATACTAAATTGTCCTTAAATTGCTAAAATTACGAAACTACATGGTCAAAATTGACGGAATTGAAACTACATGGTCCAAAGTGATTTAAGTGTCAAACTAAAGGGACCAAAATTTCTGAGAGTATTTCCAAACTGGCCAGGCTTTTCAATACATTATGTTTTGCTCCAATTATACATCCATAGACATCGGGTATCCAGTGGCAGTGTCGTCGATGATTTGCGCCAATTATGCCTCCAATTATTTCTCCATGACTACTATTCTGTCTCTACCTTATGCCAACATAGACATCGATCCCGTGCCAAGCCACCTCATTTTCCTGCGCAAGTTGTTTGGATGCAATCAAATGTAGGGAGAGAAATACATAGGAAACAAAAATACGTAGATATAACACCTGGGATTTGCAAAGGATCCACTAATGTAGTGGTTTGGAGTCATTGTTCCCGTAGACAAGGTCTGGGTTCGAGTCTTAACATTCATTTCGTGTGTGTGAGTTTAATATATTATCACTCCTTAATAGAAAAGGTTCTCCAAAAAAAACACATGAGATTTATTTAAGTTTTATAGCATTATTGTTGAATTAAATACAAAGTTTAAAAAGCATTACATGATTGTATGTACGTTTGGTGATTGAGACTGGTCTATAGAGTCCCAACCAAGCTACCCAAAATGCATTACAGGATCGACGACCTCAAGAATCCATCGGTCTTGCCCAGTGGAAAAATATGACAAATCAAAGCCTCTTTTTTGTCTGTTCTTTTGCCCCATTTGGTCAATATCAAAAGTTTACTTAACCGCAAATACACGCAACATAATCCCTTTTAAGTCTATATACCATTTGGAATGAAAGCAACGTTGGAAGCTTGCCTGCCCCACTGCTAGTCTTGCAAAGCTGACTTAGACAAATTCACGTCAAGGACTGGATTGTTCTGGTTCGATTTTCAAAATTTTATGACCAACATATCAATCCACAATTCCACATGAGCACGGCAGAGAATTAAGGATTGCAGACTGGAAAGACTTGGGAGAGTTTCAGTCATGTCGCAAATCAAGGCTGAAACTCCTCCAGCAATTGGTATGCAAGTATTGTGTTAGGGAGTCCAATTTTCATGTTTCCAATATCCTTGTGCCTTCCCTGTTTCCTATCTAATTTTTTGACACCTGTCACTCCACTAACTTCTAACTTTAACACTATTAACTTAAATTAAAAAAGCAAAAATTAATTATTAAAGAAAAATTGAACATGCACCACAGCCCCCCACCCCCGCCAGCGGCCACCTCCGTTCCACCTTGCCGCCAGCAAAGCATGCTGTCTTCCTTATCTCTCTCAGTCTTGTCTCTGTTCCGATCTTGAGATCTGGAATTCACGATCTCTCTCATTTAAGGCAAGCTCTTTTTCAACAACACAAAAGAAATGAGTGATTGATATGCTATAAATAAGGAGTATTAATTATTATTAAGGCAGTTAATGGAGAAGAACTTACATGGAACGGGGATATCACCGTGGCGGTATCCCAAGCCTTTCGCGTATTTCCACATCAGAAAACTAAAATACATGACAATAAGGTATTGGATTGGGATAACTCCATAGTGGTATCCTCGGTATAAGTAAGTTCTCTCCAGTTAATAACATGCTTGAAAATAAATATGAAGGTAGATGACATATATTGTAATTTAGTTAATAATACTAGGACAAATCTATCTTGCATGGGCAACTTATTTTAAATTTGGATTTTTTTAAAACTAAAATGGAGAGGGATTTCTCACACACACAATCAAGATGTCATGGGGATTCGAACTTGAGACGTCCTCTTGTCAACAAGTGAAGACCATTTTCTACTATGCTAGACCCCGTTGGTTTAAATTTGATGTTTAAATAAAGGTTTAAAAGTATGTGATTTTATGCCTAGAATATAGTAGTTGTAAGAGCATGATCAATGGAGAGGTGTAAAGGGGGATTTAAAGCTCTTTTACATCTTGTGTTGCCGGAAATGACTGCAATGGAGGGATGTAAAGAGATGTAAAAGTAGAACATCGCCGGCAAATGTAAAAAAAATGCTACATTTGCATCCATTTTAAAATCTTCATATGCGGGGTCCATTGGTGCAAAACGAGGAGAGAGAGGGTTGTTTGGCACGAGTTGAGAGGCGACAAACTAGATCCACGTAAGCCACACTTTTAAATATCAATTTATGATTTCTTATTTAAATAAAAAAAGGTACGAAATCACTATAAAGACCCATGCTGAGTAAAATGGTGTTTTCCAATTTTGTTGGAATTTTAAAATTTTTAGGTTGATATGTATGGAAAAAAATAAATTAAATTTAACACAATAAAAAGTAATGCAAAAAAATTTAACACAATAAAAAAGTTAACATAAAGACAAATTAACATAAGAAAATCAAATTAACATATTTGGATTTACATTTTTCCCATTGGAGCAAAAACATGATTTACATCCACCGAAAATGTAAATGGGATGTAAAAGTGGTTTTACACCCCCGAAAATACACCCCCTACTAGTGGAGAAATTTTTAAATGTTCCGGGTAACGGGTACACCACGTGGCTGGTGTACCATCCAATAGACCTAGGGCATGTGGAATTACTCTCTAATTTATTGCATTTTTTTTAACTTCATGTGGACGGGCTGCATTGGAAATATTCTACATGTCCTACATCTAGTGGATGATACACTAGCCACGTGGTGTACCGGGAACACCCAAAAATTACTCTTACTAGTGATGCTCTAAGCATCTATATGGGAACAACCCATCAATTTTCCACAAACAAAACAAAATATCAACTTATAATATCCGGCTCCCAGGAAATTTCGCTGCCTTCCCAATTCGGCTAATAACATGAACACTGTGTTCACATGCAAACAGCTGATCATCTTCTATATAAACCCACGATGGTATGCTTTGCTTCTTCACAGCTAGCTTTCCAATTTCACTACTTAAAACCTAAGCCAATATTACTTTGCGAACAATGGCTTTTGAGAAAAACCTTGTGGTCATTGCCATATTCATCGTCTTGGGGACTTTGGCATTTCAAGCCACATCCCGCACACTGTCCGAAGCTTCCATTGCTGCAAAACATGATCAATGGAAGACAAAGTATGGCCGTGTTTACGTGGACAATGCAGAGAAGGAAAGGCGTTTCACCATATTCAAGAACAACGTGCATTTTGTGGAGAAGTTCAACACTGAAGGGAACAAGACTTACAAGTTAGGACTGAATGAATATTCTGATTTGACCGATGAAGAATTCGTCCGGCAGCGTACTGGATACAAAAGAGGCACTGAATTAACCTCGTCCGCAAGCACATCCTTCAGGTACAAGGACCTCAGCCCAACTGATGTTCCGCCTAGCATTGACTGGAGGGAGAAAGGAGCTGTCACCCCCATAAAGAATCAAAGAAGCTGTGGTAAGAGATCCTCCTTCCTTATATTAATTACCTTCTTAACTCATCCATATTCTTTACTAAGTATTGATGTTTTTGTTTTTGTATTATATGTAGGCTGTTGCTGGGCATTTTCTGCAGTGGCAGCAGTGGAAGGGATTAACCAAATCAAAAATGGGAAACTGATCTCACTGTCCGAGCAACAACTTCTGGACTGTACCAGCGACTATGGAAACCATGGCTGCAATGGTGGTTGGATGGTTCCTTCCTTTGAATACATCCAACAAAACGGAGGAATTGCCAGCGAAGAAAACTACCCGTACCAGGCTGTGGAGGGAACATGTGACGCTAATCAGCCTGCTGTCCAGATCACTGGTTATGAAAAGGTGCCTGCCAATAGTGAAGACGACTTACTCAAGGCTGTGTCCATGCAGCCAGTCTCAATAGCCCTCGTTTCTGGGCGGGAGGAGTTTAGGCATTACCAAAGTGGGGTCTTCTCCCTCGCAGATTGTGGGACAAGAATAGACCATGCTGTTACCGTCGTTGGGTACGGGACGACTGAGGAGGGCACTAAGTATTGGTTACTCAAGAATCAATGGGGTGAGAGCTGGGGTGACAATGGCTATATGAAAATTCTTAGGGATGCTGGTCCCCCAGAAGGTGCGTGTGGCCTTGCTCAGTACGCTTCCTATCCGACTGCATAATCTATATATATTTATATAGGCTATGGAATCCATATCTAAGTGAGTGTATTATCATTGGCTGTGAAAATGCCTGTATCGGCTCGGCAGGAGGAGTCTAGCAAATATATTTATGTATCCAACTACATCATGAATAAAATAAAATTTTGAATTAATATCCCATTCCCATGTGCAAGATATATTCTAAACAGCCAATAATATTATAAGTAAATGGCCATTAACATGCAATTAGTCTCCAGGTTTCTCTGGAGCCCTTGTTAAAAGTGTTTGTTTTTGTGCCTTGTACGTAAAATGTAATGTGATAGTGTTTTATTTGATGTGAATAGAAAAATTCAGTGTGAGTCCCCACATAAAAAATTCAGTGCGATAGTGTTTTTTTACATTTCCAGAGTTTTTATCCGTATCAAGAATTTCACATTTTCATGTTTAATACTCGTATTATACACATATGAAAACATAGTTAATTAAAGTGATTAAATAATGCTAATATATTACTAAATTACAAATGTTAAGCTAAACAAACTAATTTTGTATAAAAAAAAGTCCACAAAATAATTTCAAATAATGAATTACTATTTATAAGTAATTTATGAAATTAATTAAAATATTTAAATACTAATTATTCACTAAATAAAGAATAATTACTAATTAAAGTAATTAAATAAAGATAAGATATTACTTAATTACAAATATTAAACTAAACAAACTAATTTTGTAAAAATAAAATTGAAAAAAATTTAATGACTTATCCCAGAGAAAATTTTCCGGCATAGGTGGCTAAAGTATCGCCCTTCGGCTATACTAAACACTTTTTTTTAAAGTATTGCGGACATATACTCTTTATATATATATATATATATTGGGACCATTTAAAAAAAAATTCCCCATTTTTTGTTTATCGATAAGAATAGTTTAGAGCATTATCTATTACTATTAGGCCATTACCCGAGTCTCAATTATCCCTTTTGTTTTTTCTACATTTCCAAAGTTTTTACCCGTATCAAGAATTTCGCATTTTCATGTTTAATACTCATATTATACACGTACATACGTCAATAATACATCTGTTTTCTGTACACGTCTTAAAGACTCGGTAAAATACATGTTTTTTTAAAGCAAACGTACAATACTCGTATTGTACACTATGTACATACTTTTGATGTTTAATACATGTGTCTTTTACAAAATTTTCAATAAATACACACAAAATTCAAGAATTATACACATAATTTTAACATATTATTGAATACAAATAGTATATAATAAAATATTATATAGTGGTCGAACTTTTCAATTGTAATTTGCCAAAAGTTTGCCGAATAAAGCACATATGTATTTTATTCTTTTTTTCCCGTTTCGTATTTTACTAACTATGAAAGAATGTGAGAGGCTGAGATTATTTTTTACTTGTTGTAAAAATGCAATATGGTGATTTTGCAATCTCTTTGCCAACCAAAACAACAATTTCAAACTAAGATTTATGGCTATAAAAGTAAGAGAGGTGGTAGTATTCTTCATCTAAAATGTTGTTTGAAAAGTGAAGCAATTACCAAGAACACTCTAACTCAGCATGCAATTCTCTACAACAAATAATTAATAATAATAAAAAGTCCACAAAAATGATCTAACATAATTAATTGACATTTTTTTATTATTAATTTATGAAATTAATTAAAATATTTAAATACTAATTATTCACTAAAGAAAAATAATTAAAAGATAAGTACTAATTAAAGTGATTAAATAATGCTAAGATATTACTTAATTACAAATATAAAACTAAACAAACCAATTTTGTATAAAAAAAGTCCACAAAATAATTTCAAATAATGAATTAATATTAATAAGTAATTTATGAAATTAATTAAAATATTAAAATACTAATTATTCACTAAATAAAGAATAATTACTAAATAAAGTAATTAAATCAGGATAAGATATCACTTAATTAGAAATATTAAACAAAGGTAAAAATTGCTTACGATAACGCAGTCCAGTCCAATGAGGCATACCGAACATGGCCTATATAAGACCATTAGCACTTTAAATTTTTTTATGTCAAACAATGCAAAAACACTTTTGATTATCTAAAGGCTAAAAGTCACTTTTAGTCCCTCTAGTTTGGCACTTCAACCACTTTTGACCAAGTAGTTTAAATTCCATCAATTTTGACCATGTAGTTTCGTTTTTTTAGCAATTTAAGGACAAATAAGTATTTCCATCAATTTCTTTGAAGGTGCAAGGGGCAATTTCGTCAACCCTAAACCCTTGAGCTTAAAACCTCATATGAAACTCTCCCTATTTCATATTAAGACTTGAAATTGGCCATTTGGGTTTAAGGTTCTTCAAAAATTGGGATAAGTAGTTGAATTTCGAGGCATAATATGAAATGGGGAGAGTTTCATACGGGATTTTACGCTCAAGAGTTTTGGGTTAACGAAATTGCCCCTTGCACTGTCAAAGAAATTGACAGAAATACTAACTTGTCCTAAAATTGCTACAATTACAAAACTGTCAAAATTGATGAAATTGAAACTACAAGGTCAAAAGTGGGTGAAGTGCCAAACTACAATGAATGTTCACCCGTTTTGATGTAGTTCCCGTGGTGGTAGGGCAAAGTTCCCCACTGACTTGAAAACCATTGGTGGTCAACAAATCAACTTTCTATGATGTGTGAGCGTGCCACTGTTAGCGGTTTAAAAACCCTAACAAACTTGTTAGATGTAATAACTTGCGCCACAAGCTATTGATTTGAACAAACGATTGTGAATTTGGGTGAGTAATATCTCCCAAGTAAGTTCTTTTCTTGCCTCAGACAGGTGAGGACTTTATAATTTTCCACAGTAAAAACTAGTAAATTCTAGCCAAAATAAGTGTTTAAAATAAAATAAAACAAACAAGTTCAAAGCGAACTGCTTTTCTTGAACAAAAAAAGACTGTCAAGTATGGGAAGACATCAGAACATTGGAATTTCAACTTCTATCTGGATTGCCGTCTGTGACTTAGGCTGGACTGGATGTATATGTACTGGAGTTGCACGTCAGTACCTTCAACTAATAGAGATTAGCTGAAAAACGATACCAATGTTGAGATTGGCAGAGCCATAATCAATTTGAGCCATATGGAGGCTTGACAAGTGGACAGAACCGAGAGTTTGCGTATGTTCTGAAGAAACTAATTCTGTCTGGACTGGCCTGGATTGAGAATAACTGAACTGATATTCTTCAGGATTGGCAATACCTGGACTGGAAATTATTCGTGAATAGTTTAGCCAATTGTATCTGGATTGGAACCTGCTCTTAGTACTTGTTCTGGTTGATGAACCAGATTTATAACGGCAGAAACTTGAGTTCTGTTCGATTCTCCTGCCGGATAGACTTCTGTTCTAGAGCAGGAATTGTTCTGGAAGATCCAATGGGAATAAAGTACAGTTATTCATTCCAGCTGGACTTCCAATGTACCAATAACAGGGCAGAATACGAAGTTTTGATCATTGGCTTGGAAATGTTGGTAGAGCTAGGAGTCCAGTCTATGGAAATCATGGGAAATTCTATGCTTGTTCTAAAACAGATTGCAGGAGACTACAAGTATCTAAATCCTTCACTGGCCGTTTATCTGGTGGCAGCAAGAAATCTCTTGGTAGAATTCAAGGAAGTTACATGGGAACATATTCCAAGAGAATAAAATTTTGCAGCCAATGAAATGACTTAGATAACAACAGGAGTACAGATGCCTGATGATTGTGTCCAGAGAATCCTCAAGGTAGAAAAGAAAAGCTTACCATCTGTTCTGACCAGAGGGATGGAGATAGACGTCAATTCAGCCATAATGACTAAGGAGGACTGGAGATTACCTATAATTAATTATTTGCAATATCCAGCCTTACCATCAGAAAAGAAAACTAGAATTATGGCTTTGAATTATCTAATGTGGAATGATGATTTAGTCAGGAAGAGTAAGGATGAATTACTCTTGAGATGTCTAGGAAAAGAAGAATACATGAAAGTCATGGGAGAAGTTCATGATGGAATATGTGAAGCACATCGAGTGGAAGGAAAATGTGTTGGCTTATCAGGAGATATAGTTATTTATGACCCACAATGATGAAAAATTGCATATAATATTCCAAAGGATGTGAAGCTTGTCAAAGACATGGGCCAATCCGACAAGCTCTTTTAGTTCCCATGAATTCAGTTGTCAAAGCCTGGCCTTTCAGAGGATGGGCAATGGACCTCATTGGTAAAATTTACCCAGCTAGCAGCAAACAACATTGTTTTATCATTGTTGCTACTAATTATTTCACTAAATGGGTTAAGGCTAAGCCTGTCAAATCTACAACTTTTGAAGAGATCATTACTTTTATTGAATAGCAGATTATACATAGATTTGGCATACCAGAATCAATCACAACTGACAGAGGGACTTCTTTCACATCCAAAGAAATGCAGGATATGCAGAAAACTTCAAGATCAAGTTACTCCAGTCCACTCATTACTATGCTCAGACTAATGGACAGCAAATCAAACCATCAAAAACTCAGTCAAACTGACAAAAATCAAGCAAGATCACATGATCTCAAAACCCTTCAAACTCAGAAGCAACCAAGTTATCCAGCTTACAAAAAAACCATCCAATTCTCAATAAAATAGCCAGAACTTAGATTTCTGACTTCAATCCAGCGCAAAGAAGTAGCTCATTAACAGGAAAACGAGATTTCTCTTGTTGCAAATACGATTCAGTTCAGAAGAATCAAGCAGAACTCAACTTTCTGCCGTTATAAATTTTGTCCAGAACAGGTGAACCATGCAGAATTCAGCTTGTTCATCATATGAAGACCTCAACAAATTTTTCAAAGATCTCATGATCTTCAAAGTCTCCAAGATCAATGAAGAGCATGCAATCTTTTCCTTGAGATAGTCCAATTTAGAACAGAAGTCTATCCAGCAGGAGAATCGAGCAAAACTCAGGTTTCTGCCATTATTAATCTGATTCATCAACCAGAACAGGTACTAAAAGCAGGTTCCAATATAGATATAACTGGTCCAACTATTCACGAATAGTTTCCAGTACAGGTAATGCCAATCCTGAAGAATATTAGTTCAGTTATTCTCAATCCAGCCCGGTCCAGACAGAAATAATTTCTTCAGAACAGACACAAACTCTCGGTTATGTCCACTTGTCAAGCCTCCCCATGGCTCAAATTGATTATAGCTCTGCCAATATCAACATTAGTATCAATTTCCAGCTAATCTCTATTAGTTGAAGGTACTGACGTGCAACTCAAGTACAGATACATCCAGTTTAGCTTGAGTCACAAACGGGAATCCAGAAAGAAGTTGAAAGTCCAATGTTCTGATGTCTTCCCAGACTTGACAGTCTCTTTTTGTTCAAGAAAAGCAGTTCGCTTTGAACTCGTTTGTTTTATTTTATTTTAAACACTTATTTTGGCTAGAATTTACTAGTTTTTACTATGAAAAATTATAAAGTCCTCACTTGTCTCAGGCAGGAAAAGAACTTACTTGGGAGATATTCCTCACCCAAATTCACAATCGTTTATTCAAATCAATAGCTTGGGGCGCAAGTTATTACATCTTACAAGTTTGTTATGGTAATTGTGACATGCTCGCACATCAAAGAAAATTGATTTGTTGACCACCAATGATTTTCAAGTCAATGAGGAACTTTGCCCTACCACCACGGGAACTACATCAAAACGGGTGAACAATGACCAAAAGTGACTTTTGGCCTTAAGTACACCCATAGACATCGGGTATCTAGTGCCGTCGATTATTTGCGCCAATTATGCCTCCAATTATGCCTCCATGACTACTATTCTGTCTCTACCTTATGCCAACATAGACATCGAGAAATACCCTAGGAAACAAAAATGCGTAGATATAACACCTGGGATTTGCAAGGATCCACTCATATAGTGGTTTGGAGTAATTGTTCCTGTAGACAAGATCCTGGGTTCGAGTCCTAATATCCGTATTGTGTGTGTGAGTTTAATATATTATCACCGCTCAATAGAAAAAGTTGTCGCATGAGATTTAATGAAGTTTTATAACATTATTGTTGAATTAAATACAAAGTTTAAAAAGTATTACATGATTGTATGTACGTTTGGTGATTGAGCCAAGCTATCCAAAGTGCATTACAGGATCGACGACCTCAACAATCCATCGGTCTTGCCCAGTGGAAAAATATGACAAATCAAAGCTTTTTTTTTGTCTGTTCTTTTGCCCCATTTGGCAGATACCAAAAGTTTACTTAACCACAAAACACACAGCATAATCCCTTTTTAGTCTATATACCGTTTGGAATGAAAGCAACGTTGGAAGCTTGCCCGCGCCGCTGCTAGTCTTGCAAACCTGAGTTAGACAACACCAAATTCACGTCAAGGTCTGGAACCAACATATCAATCCATAATTCCACATGAGCACGGCAGAGAATTAAGGATTGCAGACCGGAAGACTTGGGAGAGTTTCAGTCATGTCGCAAATTAAGGCTGAAACTCCTCCAGCAATTGGTATGCAAGTTGTGTTAGTGAGTCCAATTTTCATGTGTTCCAATATCCCTGTGCCTTCCCTGCCTGTTTCCTATCTTAGTTTTTGACAGTTGTCACTCCACTAACTTCTAACTTTAACACTATTAACTTCTTAAAAGAAAAATTAGTGTATAGACACAAAAAACTTTAGTAATTAGCATATGATACATTATCCATTTTTGTTTTGGATATGGTGGATGAGTTTTAAATTTTATTTTGTTAAAAGCCAAAGGGCCTCCCATGTGCTCTTTAACGTTGTTTAATTTGTATTTAAAATAACGTTTTTACCCTTTATTCACTTCCCAGCTTTAGATTCAATCCCAAATGGAGACCATGAGGTCGCAACCACCACCAACAACGATCATGGCTAAGAAGATCACTGCAAAACGCTGGAGAAATGCATTTTCCGGCGGAGAAGCAATCGATGATGGAGAAGGTGTTCTGGCGAAGAAGCAATTGACGACGACCATGGCTCGTCGTGACGCCGCGATTGCCGACGAAGAAGGCGTTTTCCAGTCCATGAAGAAGCAATCGGAGGATCGATGTCGGCGGATTCGCAAAGCTTAAAGGCTCTTTCATGCTATTTCGGTGACTCGGCCTAATAGATCTCCGTTTCCTGCGGTAATTCAAAACCTATACTAATTATTGTGTTGTTTTTGAATCTGATGTGGTCTGGTATGAACCGAGCTTCCTGAGCCAGCACTTGGGATCACTTTTGCAAGAGATGGTATGAACCGCTTGAATCTGATGTGGTCTGGTATGAACCAAGCTTCTTGAGCCAGCACTTTGGATCAATTTTGCAAGAGATGGTATGAAATGCAAGGACTGGCTTTCTCTGGTTGCTGTCCACAATGATTCTTGGCTGCTTTTTGTGGCTTTTTATTTTGGAGCACGCCTTAACTGCAATGAGAGGCATACAATGTTTTATTGTTGCTGCTGCATGTGCGAGTTAGATAATGGGTAGTATCCCTAGTTCTCTGTTGTTGATACATAATGTTCAAGATGTCTGGATGCTCAGTTGAAATTGAAGGAATTCAGATTAGGTTGAAGATGGGGATAGAACTGATAGAGAAATTGAGAACGAGAAAATACTATGTTTCTATTCATTGCTAATATTAGCCTTTGTTCAGAAGCTTTTATACAATCAGTCTAATTACATAGGTTTAACATTCTATCAGTAGACATTGTGGGAGACATGCAATCAGTAAGAGTATTCCATCAGAATTTGGGTTTTGGGTTTTGTGTTTCATATAATGCTTTATGTAGAATCCCAACATGAGTGGGTAAATTGGTTTAAGTGCTAGCCATCTCCTTGATGATAGTGAAAAATTGGGTTCATAGATTGTGTGATAGAAATCCATTAGTTTACATGTCAATTCTTCATTGTCCCGCTTACAATTATCAAACTATAAATGAACCTAAAAATTCCCATTAGGGTCTTTGAAGAATTTTGAGCACTTGGTCCCTTTTTTACCAATTTGCACCTAGACACCATTTTTGACATAAGGGAATTGCATGTCTTTGCTTGAGATGTCAGCGGTTTTATTCATGAGGAGTTGTTCCGTATAATGATAGGAAACGCCTCTTTAGTTTGATCAATGATCTGCAATGCAAAAAAACAGAAATTGCATACCTCTTCCTGTTCCTCTTCATCTTCTCTGGTTGTTTTTTTGTTTTTTTAATTTGTTTAGGTTGTTTGTTCATAGGTTTTGTCATGTAGTTTTTGGTCTTCCTTCCTACATGAAAAACATAGCACCTTAAGAGGTATGAAATTTCTATCTCATGTTTCAGAAATTGCAATGCAGAAAACATAAACTGCAACGCAGAAAAACATAAACTGCAATGCAGAAACACATAAACTGCAACGCAGAAACACATAAACTGCAATGCAGAAAAACTGAAACTACATACCTCTTAAATTGATAAACTTTCATATGATTGATGAAAACCACCATAGAACAACACTTATTAAAACTACATACGTCTTCCTCTTCATCTTCTTTTTCTCCTTCTTCTTTTTTCTACAAATTGAACAACACTTATTAGAAATTGCAATGCAGAAAAACATAAACTGCATTGCAGAAAAACATAAACTGCATTGCAGAAAAACTAAGTAGTTTAGTTGATAGATCCATATGAACTACTCAGGCACCTCTTCATATCCCTTTTAATTTTTATGTTTGAAGTAAATCACCCAATAAGAGCTACTCACAATCATTCTGCCAATGCTTCACGTAATAAGAAGTTAAATAGTCAGAACCTACGCATCAGCTGATTTCTCATAGTCGGGCATGTCACTAGCATGACCAATTTGAGCAACATGGAGTAGGGCTTGTAACACAAGCAGACTGAATTTTGCTTGGCTTCAATTGTACACGTCTTCGGGCAAAATAACAATATAACAAAAGAAAAATGCTAATTCAATGACATGGGGTTTGTTAAAACAATCACCAACACTCTGACTTTAACAAGAGAAAAAATATAATAAAAAGCATCACAGTAGTATGGAAGCATTAGAGATAACTATCACACTATTGCAAGCTCGCATAATTAAGGAAACATGAATATTTATATAAAACTGAGATAGTGAACACTACTGGAGAGACAACCAAGTATTCATAAGAAGTAAAAGAATCAGATCAAACAAAAGTGAGGACAAGGTTATATGGCATCTAACAAAATTGATTTTGGATTCCGCTCCTCATGACAGAAAATGAGTGAGAATTGGACACTGGGAAGTCATTCATTATCATGGGAAATGATGCTGATGAAATCCAAAGGAATAATTTAACAATGATCTACCATCCAAGAGCAAAAGATGAATTGTGTAAAAGGCTACATCTTGACTGCCACCTGTTCAGCAGAACTTTTCATCACAACCCCTCTACAGCACAGTTCGCTCAATAACTCCAACGCCTCTTTTGCCAAACCTTCATAAGCTATGCCTTCAATGAATTACTTAAAATGGTGACAGCTGTCTTTTGGTTTAAAATGAATTACTAAAAATTTGCATAATGGCATATTTTGTAATTTTTAGCTTTTTGTAATGCATGATTGTAAAGTTACATCCTATTTTTTATTCTTTGGCCTTTTCTTAATTAAATGAATTGAATTTGTATTTTCCTAATTAGTAAAATATATAGTGTCTATAAACTAAAGCACCCTAACTTAAATTAGAAAAACAAAAATTAATTATTAAAGAAAAATTAAAGAGCCACCGCAGCCTCCCACCCCGCCGGCGGCAATCCCCTTTCCACCTTGCTGCCAGCAAAGCATCTTGTCTTCTTTATCTCTCTTAGTCTCTCAGTCTTGTCTCTGTTCCGATCTTGAGATCTGGAACTCAAGATCTCTCTCATGTAAGGCAAGCTCTTTTTCAGCAATACAATAATTCTGGGTAGTGGGTTTGAGACCCAAACCCTTCTTGACCCAATTGTCAAAAACAAGGGCTGAGGAATAATCAGATTGAAATTTGAGTATAACCCTCGAATTGTCTTGAACACCCAGGTTGCGTGGGTGGGGGTTGTGGTGGCTGTTGGATTTTAATTTTTATTTAATAATTATTTTGTTTTTCTAATTTTATTAAAAATTAATAGTGTTAAAGTGAGAAATTAGTAAATGACAGGTATCAAAAAATTAAATAGGAAACAGGAAGGAACAGGGATATTGAAAACATGAAAATTAGACTCTCTAACACAATACTTGCATACCAATTGCTGGAGGAGTTTCAGCCTTAATGAGAATTATTCACAAACTAGTAACATAATGAGAATTCAAAACCTCAACCAACAATAAATATAATAGTTAATTTGCTCCATGTCCAAAAACGTAAATCCAATGTTGCTCTAGTTCACACAGTATTGTTTGTTGATTTATGTCGTGTCACTATATTGTCATGTAGAATTACATTCCTTTTTGAGGTGTTAAGTCATATTTATATTAATTATTTACAGGATATTAATTATCATATTTAATTTGAATTTAATTCCAAGTTTCCTTATAATTGTATTCATTGAATTATGAAAATGTATAAAGTTAGTTGGTGTTGTTACTTTTTCACTCTTGCAACCTATACGTTAGGTACATCAAGTATTTTCTTGTGTAATACTTTTTGTATTGTTTTATGATTTTGTTTTTGTGAAGCTTTGTTGGTCTAATTTTTTTTGCCTTCTTGCACTCTACAGTTGAGGTTTATTAAGCTTTATAACTGTTTATCACCATTTTTTATGTTCGCAAATTACCTGGTAATTAAATACTTATTTCAACTTTGTATCTTGAATTTGTCAAAGAAAACTCTGTACCCAACAAAAAGGTAGTTACTTCTTCGATGTACCTCTACTTCAGGTAGACAGATCTCCAAATGGTTGTAATGGATATAGAAATTAATTTGGAAACTTATTTGAAATTTCACAACAAATTCAACATTAATGTGTTAGTAATCTATACATGAATTACTAGCTAGTTTTTAGCAAAAATAAATGTACTAGCTAGTTAGTTTATTTAATATATAAAAATTTGTGTTATTCTCATTTTCTGAATTATACGTTATTAGTAATCTATTTTATTATTGTTTTATGAATAATAGTGTACATTCTAATTATGTTCAAAAAAAAAAACATATTAATTGTTTTATGAAAAATAATTTGATAATCAATTTATTGTTTCTTTTATGAAAAAAAATTTAAATAGTATAACGTACCTATTATTTGCTAAATAATGAACCTATTTGTTTTCTATATATGTACCTATTTATTTTTTCTAAATAATGTACTTATTTTTAATTTATGAAAAATGTGCAAAAATTTCAATTACACAACACACCTATTTTCTGACCAAAAAATACCATTTTTTGTGTGTGTACAGCTAATATATTTTATTATTATTTTGTAAATAATGTATCTATATTTTCTATAAATTATTATGTACTTCATTTTAAATTTTGAAAAATGTACATAAATTTCAATAACAAAAGTAACTGATCCTCTTTTTTTTTTCTTTTTTTTTGTAAATAATGTATTGGGTTTAGATATATTTATATTTATATTTTTTTATAGGTACATTATTTATTGGATATGTAATTTAGGGATTTTTTTGTTCAAATTTTTTAGAAATTGGCGATGCGTTAGAGGAAGTGCCAACCAAAAGAAATGAGTGATTGATATGTTATAAATAGGGAGTATTAATTATGATTAAGAAGTTAATAGAGAAGAACTTACATGGAACAGGGATGCCACCGTGGCGGTATCCCAAGCCTTTCACGCATTGCCACATCGGAAAATTAAAATACATGACAATAAGTGATTGGATCGGGATAGCTCCATAGTGGTATCCTCGGTATAAGTAAGTTTTTCTCCAGTTAATAACATACTTGAAAATAAATATGATGGTAGATGACATATATTGTAATTTAGTTAATAATATGCAACTTATTTTAAATTTGCATTTTTTTAAACTACAAGGGAGAAGGATTTCTCACACACACAATCAAGATGTCATGGGAATTCAAACTTGAGACGTCCTCTTTGTCAATAAGTGAAGATCATTTTCTACTAGGCTAGACCCCGTTGGATTAAATTTGAAGTTTAAATAAAGGTTTAAAAGTATGTGATTTTATGTCTAGAGTATAGTAGTTGTAAGCATTTATATTGGAAGAGCCCTTCAATTTTCCACAAACAAAACAAAATATCAATTTATAGAATACAGTAGCTGTAAACATCTATATTGGAAGAACCCTTCAATTTTCCAGAATCAAAACAAAATATCAAATTATAGTGTTCGGCTACGCTAATAACATGAACACTGTGTTCACATGCAAACACGCTGATCATCTTCTATATAAACCCACGATAGTTTGCTTTGTTTCTTCACAGCTAGCTTTCCAATTTCACTACTTAAAACCTAAGCCAATATTACTTTGCGAACAATGGCTTTTGAGAAAAACCTTGTGGTCATTGCCATATTCATCGTCTTGGGGACTTTGGCATCTCAAGCCACATCCCGCACACTGTCCGAAGCTTCCATTGCTGCAAAACATGATCAATGGATGACAAAGTACGGCCGTGTTTACACGGACAATGCAGAGCAGGAAAGGCGCTTCGCCATATTCAAGAACAACGTGCAGTTTGTGGAGAAGTTCAACACTGAAGGGAACAAGACTTACAAGTTAGGACTGAATGAATATTCTGATTTGACCGATGAAGAATTCGCCCGGCAGCTTACTGGATACAAAAGGGGCACTGAATTAACCTCATCCGCAAATATATCCTCCTTCAGGTACAAGGACCTCAGCCCAACTGATGTTCCGCCTAGCATTGACTGGAGGAAGAAAGGAGCTGTCACCCCCATAAAGAATCAAGGAAGATGTGGTAAGAGATCCACCTTCCTTATATTAATTACGTTCTTAACTCATCCATATTCTTTACTAAGTATTGATGTTTTTGTTTTTGTATTATATGTAGGCTGTTGCTGGGCATTTTCTACAGTGGCAGCAGTGGAAGGGATTAACCAAATCAAAAATGGGAAACTGATCTCACTGTCCGAGCAACAACTTCTGGACTGTACCAGCGACTATGGCAACCATGGCTGCGATGGTGGTTTGATGGTTCCTTCCTTTGAATACATCCAACAAAACGGAGGAATTGCCAGCGAAGCAAACTACCCGTACCAGGCTGTGGAGGGAACATGTGACGCTAACAGGGCAAAGGAGCCTGCGGTCCAGATCACTGGTTATGAAGAGGTGCCTGCCAGTGAAGACGATTTACTCAAGGCTGTGTCCATGCAGCCAGTCTCGATAGCCATCGTTTCTTCCGGGGAGGGGTTTAGGTATTACAAAAGTGGTGTCTACTCGGGCGAGGATTGTGGGACAAGACAGGACCATGCTGTTACCGTCGTTGGGTACGGGACGACTGAGGACGGCACTAAGTATTGGTTACTCAAGAATCAATGGGGTGAGAGCTGGGGTGACAATGGCTATATGAAAATTCTTAGGGATGCTGGTCCCCCAGAAGGTGCGTGTGGCCTTGCTCAGTACGCTTCCTATCCGACTGCGTAATCTATATATATTTATATAGGCTATGGAATCCATATCTAAGCGAGTGTATTATCATTGGATGTGAAAATGTCTGTATCGGCTCGGCAGGAGGAGTCTAGCAAATATATTTATATATCCAACTACATTATGAATAAAATAAAATTTTGAATTACTATCCCATTCCCATGTGCAAGATATATTCTAAACAGCCAATAATATTAAAAAGAAATAGCCATTAATTAATACCATATGGTCAAGGTCATGATATTAGTTCAATCCCATGTGAATAAAATAACATTACCGTATAAGTTGGTATTCAAAAATTGGTGTATATAGGAAACATATGGTCAAGGTCATGATATTAGTTCAATCTAATTCAAATAGTCCAATTCATGCTGCCAAACTGCCCAAAGTCTTATTATGCATAAATTAACAAATCTCATTGGTCCTTGTCTCTTTGCAGAGTAGAAAAATATAGAAAAATATGATCATCCCTTTAGAGTCTATACCATTTGCAATAAAAGGAACGTTGGAAGCTTGCATTGCACCACTACTAGTTTTGCAAATCTGAGTTAGACAGCAACTGCAACGATTTTGCATTCTTAACTTGAACATCAAATTCACATCAAGGACTGGATTGTTCTAGCTCAATGTGAAACTTTGATGACCAAATCAATCCACAATTCTAGATGAACACGGTAGCTAGCGAATTAAGGATTGGGGACTGAAACTCATCCAGAAAATAGTATGCAAAGTTATTGTACTGATTACATCAAGAGGTGGCCCAGATGAAAATAATTAGAGCTTCTGGATTTGGAGTTCTTCGCATACAAATTATTAGAACTTGGCTGCTTGCTTAAGTTGGATTTCTTAGTTTGCCACAAAGAAAACAACATATCAATCTCTAGTAATTTAGGTCCCTTCCCAATTCAGCTAGTTACATCATCACTGTGTGCACATGTAAACATATATTGATCATCTTGACAATGTATTTACACAAGATTACTCTTGACAAGATCTGCACATAAGTGTGAAGTGTACAACAAAACACTGTGGCATTACAAGCAATCACCAGGTTTTTGGAGCCCCTGTTAATTTAAGAGTGAGCCTTCCATTTGGGTTCTGATACATTTAATGGGATAACTAAGAATGAATTCATACAACAAAATTAACAGGACACTGTGAATATGCAAAATGGGTCCGGACAAACAACACACAAGGTAGCATCAGAAATAAGTCTCAAAGTCTGCCAATGTTCACAAGAACCAGCAATTATAGACATCATTGCATTTCATTCATTTCATTTACCTGATCAACTGAATACGAAAAACACACAATCAGGCACATTTTCCACTGTTGGGATTGGTCTTTGTGCAGAGGATCTTCCGCCCCTTAGCACACCGGCGCTTCAACATGGCTCTACTGCCAGTGGTTCTCATGCGTCCGTGGAACCCATGAGTTCGAGCCAAAGATTTCCGGGACCTATTTCTCTTGGTTAGACACAGAGCAGCTTTCCCAGCCCTCACCACTAAGCCAGAGCCTCTTCTTCTTCCAACCCCAGTGCTAGAGCTCAAATCCAACCCCAAAGATAAACCTTCAAGTTAGAAAAAAATTTCAATTTTAAATCAAGGCCTGAAGAAAGGCCTTTCCTATTGTCACAGCCCGCATGTTGAAGGCTCAACCCAACAACTATTGGGCCAACCTAGAGGATTCATTTGTGAAGGTCAAGCCCCACAAGAGAAGCACAAGGCCCGGCCCGGCGGATGGATCATTCTAGATCTCTTAGTCCACATGGTTAGATTCAATGTATAGTAGTTGGTAGATTCCGGATCATTAGATTGTATCGATCCTAGCCATCCATTGTGGTGGTAGGTGAGCTAGGATCTCTATATAAGGAGGATGTCTCATTGTGTATCCTCACCCCTCAACTTGTAAAGCATTGAGTAGCAATACAAGCATATATTCTCCCAAACTCTCTTGAGTGTTCTTAGCGCTCTTGCTCTTGTTCTTGTGCTCTTGTTTGGTTCGATCTTATTTTGTAGGAAGGAAGGCTGACTTAGCTTGTTCGAGAGAGGCGATCAAGACTAAGGCCGCACGGAAGGAAGACTCCAAGAGTCATCCCGTGACAGTTGGTATCAGAGCTCTAAGCTCGAATCATTCGAAGAGGCATGTCAAAGAGTGGATCCGATGCGGAGATGGATATGTCCAAGGTGAACTTGGATTGAGGTGTCCAAGGTGGGAAATCGAAGAAAGACAAATCTAGAGATGTTGTGACAGTGATGGAGAAATGGCTTTCAAGGATGGAGAATGCCATGGTCGAGTTCGATCAGCGACTTGAGGAGGACATCCTGACGAAGGGAGGCATGGAAGCTATGGTGGAAGAGCTTCAAGGCCAATTCCAGGGAGCCCTCAACTCAATCTTTTGTTTCTCTTGGATAGCTGTTTCGTGTCCTTCCGTCATCACCTCAAACAAATCTGATGGAGATAGTAATTCACATTTGCATTAGAACCAGACTTCATCAGTCATCAATCTTAAGTAGCACACCAAATAGGCAAGAAAGCACTACATAAAGTTCTGTATTTTTAAATGCATTAACACAAGGAAGGGGATCGTATATACCTGTTCTTTCTTTCTCCTCCTCTTCTTCCTTCTCACTCAGACACTTAGAAGAACAAAATATCTCATCTTTACACAAATCCCAGGGATTCTTCCCTGAATGATTCTCTGCCTGAAAGAATATAAATTGGAACTTTTAAGTGTGTTTCTTTGGCTACAGCTTCTAAATCCACGCCAATAATTGTTGGACCAACAGATAATGAGTTTTGAGATGGTAACACTCGCCAGGTTGAACACGACCAGCTGTGCCTCTTCTCTATAGATTAAAGGCATGAATTAATACTGACAACCCATGGATTTAATTTCCGTGTAATAGTGCAATTGTGTCAATGTGGTTGCCATACAATCAACAAACTTGCACAGTTTAACTAAGAAGCAGAAATCTTTGGCAGTTGTTGTGAATTTTAGACAACCTGCAAAATGGAGATTATAAAGATTAGTCTAAACACAAATTATACTCGCAAGTGCACAAGGTCAATCGTAATTTAGTATGGCAAATACGAGGTCATTCCCACGAGGACTGAGTTCAACTTCCAATTAGTCTAACCTAATTTACTTCACAAAATACTTTAGCTACTCTAATTATATAAACAAGAAATTAAACACGTAGCATACTCACGTAAACACAAAGGGGGTTTTTGAATGAGTGATTAAATTAACAACGAAATTAAAAGACAAAAGAAGTAGAAAGCCACGAAACACAAAGATGAGAAATTCAAATTGATAAAAGCACTAGGACAATGAATTCACCACTAGTAATCCAATCTAGCATCTTATTCACCTACCTATTAATTATCCAATTGATGTTGCCGCTTAGTTTCCCTTTTTCATGAATTACCTATGGTATTTAGGCTAACTCGTATATTCCTATATGCAATTCGCCTATGGTATTTAGGTCAAATATCAACACATAGAAACTCATTAAGATCAGTGAAAACCTCCAACAAGCATGTAAACCCTAGGAGTATGGTATTTACCCTAGACGAATTACAAATCTTAATCACAAGAAGCAAGCCTCAAATTAAGTATGGTATTTACTCTAATTTGCATCCGATTAACTCAATTAAAAGTCTAGATGGTGATCAAACATCAAGATAATCAACCAAGTTATTAAGCACAGTGATTAAGAATCCAACATCAAACGGCAATCAATAGATAGGTAAAATAAGAAAACTAGATTATCATACTAGGGCTACATCATGCCCTAGCAAGGGAAAATTAGTTACACATAGTCATAGAATTCGGCATAAGCAAAAACATAAGGAAGAAATAATAAAACTTAGCCAATTGCGGTACTCTTCCGGCGTCTCCAATTTCTCCAAATCTTGCGTTGTTTTCTAACGCTTAAATAAAGCACCACAATCCTATTCCTACCCTAGTTGGGCTTTTACAGCAGCCCAAAAATAAAGAAAAACCTAATTAAAACATAAATCCAAAATGGGTAAATAATTTACTCCTTTTCCAACTTTGACTGGGATAACACGTCAGTTTCTTTGCTCGCACGTTTGGGGTCGTTCCTCCTTCAAGAAAAATCGGGAAAAATATTTAAATTTCAGATCTTTGTCTTATCTTTCCAACCATATATCGCAGGACTTGAGCAAAAATCGGGAAGTCCTTCAAATTGCCTTTTTCGCACAGTAACTCAAATCTGACGGGATTGCACTTTATGCTGACTTAACTTCAAAGACTGTTCTCATTGGCTGCTCCAAAAATTCTAGAAAAATTCCACAATTATCTTCAGGGTCTTAGCTTCAATTTCCAACTGGCCTTGCACAAAGAATCCACCAAAAAGTCATATTTTCATAGGAAATCAATTAACTGCTCCGGAAATCTGAAAATGGAGAAAATAAAGTAATAAGTCCTTTTTAAATCCAATTCTCCTACCAAAAACTAAGTATAAAGAGTACATAAATGTATAAATTTATGGACTTATCAGCAGTCAGTACAAAGTGATGCTTTGCATTATATCAAAGATCCAGCATGAAGTAGATAAAATAATCAAATTGATGATCAAACTGTCAAAATTGTCTTACTTGCCGAGAAGCAGCCTTTGAAATCCAGGATGGAAGCAACCAGGGAGTGTTGAGTGTTATTTAGTGCATCATATGCCATGTAACAACAAACCAAACTTGGATCTAGCATGTGTATGAAATCATTAAACAGAAGCAGCACGTAGCTGAATTCTGAAACTTTGGTCACACATTTGAACCAAGGAATAAAATATCAATGATATCGGAAATATCGGTAGTCCAAAAATACGGAAATTTCGATGGAAATATCGGGATATTATCGATATTTCGGTCCATGTCGTCAATATTATCGATATTTTGGTTCATGGATATCTAAAATATCGATGGTATCGGAAATATCGGTAGTCCAAAAATACGAAAATTTAGTGGAAATATCGAGGATATTATGGATATTTTATTCCTTGATTTGAACACATGTATATGAAATCATTAGACAAGCAACTCAGGTATGTATTTCACGCATTTGAAATGGAAAACCGTAAAACATATTTCATATCTGTTTGAACCCTAAACCCCTATCTCTCTCTCTCTCTCTCTCTCTCTCTCTCTCTCTCTCTCTCTCTCTCTCTCTCTCTATATATATATATATATACATATGTGTGTGTATGTGTGTGTGTGTGTGTGTGTGTTTGTGTGTGTGTATCTATGTACACACACATATATGTATGAAAGTTTGAAACTTTGAGAAGTAATTAGCTTAGAAGTTACTGCTCTTACGCTTTCACATTTTGTTATGGACAACAATTAGAAGGCATTTCACTCTTGGATGACCTAAAACATGCAGGCCTACCTAAGAAAGAATAGAAAGGGTACTTTCTGATTTGAAAAAAATCATGAATGCATGCACTTGCATGAATTGTGTAATCAATTTTTTTAATGGGATAATAGGATAATAGGATACTCAAATATAACTGATGAGTCATATAACACTGCTTCTATAACTTACTTTTCCATTAGATTATCTTAATTCTATATTGAACTTGCTCATAATTAGGTCGTTTAATTGTATTGTTTCTGTTTATAGGTAGTTAGATATTTATAGGTTATTTAAATTGTTTTTTCTGCAGTTTATGTTGTTCGCCTCAATTCTATAACAATAACCATTGTCTTGACTAAAATTTTCTCTTTTGTCAACACCAACGCATACCCTTTACCAAGTTTATACAAAAAAACAGTCAACACCCCTTTATTTGACTCTATTAAAACTCAAGTGTTTTGGCTCAATTTTTTTTATGCATATTTAATAAATTATCACAATTGTTTTCAGCTTATTTTCAATTGATTCGATAAATCAAACTTATACTTTTGCCCATCAGATTAATAGAATGATTAATGTATCTAAATTGTTCTTTGTTCTATTTGCTTTTTTAACTTAATTATATCATAATGATTATTGCCCTAGCTCGATTTTTTCCATTCATCAACATTAACGCTTGCCATTTTCCAACATTATTCCAACATAGTGAAAACCTCCAACAAGGAAAAGAAAGGACATGAGGAAGTTGCAAAATAGAGCCCAACCGATTGAACAATACGTTACTGAAGACTACTCATATTTTGATATATTAATAGCTGCTTCCCACTATTTACATCTCAATGTATATATAAACATGTCTAATATTTTAATAGAACAAGCAGCCCATAAAACATGTTATTAATTCATTTTTTGTCACTTATACTTGCTAAGCTAAGCATAATGCCACTATTTAGACCTCACTGTATATATAAACAGTCTTATTTTCCCTGCGTATTTCCACAACTTTATACACATTTTACGTAATTTCATAACTCGCAGCATCGCAAGGGCCCTTTTGCTAGTTTTCATTCTAATTTCAATCTATCTCCTTTCCCCCTCTCTCTCGTTCTCACTCTTTCTTCTTTATCTTTGTCCCTTTCTAGGAAGCTATGAAACCCCGAACCCTAGAAATTACCTCATCACCTAGTCACTGCCACCTCCTTGAACTTTCACCTACTCTCCATCTCCCCCTCTTTCCCCTCTTGCTTCTCATCTTCAAAATGCCTCTATTGTTCTCTCTTCCTCTCTATGCGGATCTCCCTCACTTATCCTCTGCCCTAGCTGCAATGAAACAAAAAGAACCGAAATTTTTCTTCTTGATACAAACAAACAAACAAACAAATTTTTTCTTCTTCTGGAATTTCTCTCTTTGTTCTGAATAGGGACTGGATCTCTTCAGATCTACTTAGATTGGGTGGAGATCCTTTAGATCTCAAGTAGATCTTCGTCACTCATCTAAGATTTATCTTATATGAGGATTGGGAGGAAAGTCAATCATTGCAGGAATTGTTTTGGGCGTTTAGGTTGGCATTCAGGAGTATAATAAAGAAGACTGTTCCTGAAGATGTATTGGTGAGTAATAGAATTGAGCTCTTATGTCTAATTGTTTAGGTTTTGGTTTGTTTTTTGTGTGTTTAAAGTAACAAACTTTTAGTGCTTCGCAGGGGCCGGTGTTATCGGTGCAAAAGAAACTTGTTGCAGAGAAGCTTGCTAAAAAGGAGAATGGGTGCAAGGTCAAGGGTGAGGCTAAGAAGGAACAACAATTGGTACCATTATGTCACGACCCGACTCTCTTAGCACGATATTGTCCGCTTTGGGCCCCGCCCTCAAGGTTTTGTTTCTGGGAACTCACGAGCAACTTCCCAGTTGGTCACCCATCCTGGGATTACTCTAGCCCCAACTCGCTTAACTTCTCGGAGTTCCAAGGAATCCGAAGCCAGTGAGCTCCCAAAAGGCCTCGTGTTAGATGGAGGTGGGCATGTACATATAAGGCACATCACCCCTTCTCCGTTGGTCGATGTGGGATGTTACAATCCACCCCCTTAGGGCCCAACGTCCTCGTAGACACACTCGCACCACACGGCGTAATGGCTCGATACCATTCTCACACATCCCGAATCGGCTCCACCGTAGAACAATATTGTCCGCTTCAGGCCCTACCCTCACGGTTTTGTTTCTGGGAATTCACGAGCAACTTCCCAGTGGGTCAACCATCTTGGGATTACTCTAGCTCAAACTCGCTTAACTTCAAGTTCCCATGGAATCCGAAGCCAATGAGCTCCCAAAGGCCTCGTCTTTAGGAAGAGAAGTGCCCACACATATAAGGCACTTCACCTTTCCCTCCCCAAGCGATGTGGGATTGCTTACCGTTCTTACTTCCCCAAGACACAGGTCTTACATTACTAGTAATTTATTTTATTATTGTTTTATAAATAATAGTGTACATTCTAATTATGTTGAAAAAATTATAATGTACATATTAATTGTTTTATGAAAAATAATTTGATAATCGATTTATTGTTTGTTTTATGAAAAAAAAAAATTTACCTAGTATAAAGTACCTATTATTTGCTAAATAATGAACCTATTTGTTTTCTATATAATGTACCTTTTTTTTTCTAAATAATGTACCTTTTTTTAATTTATGAAAAATGTGCAAAAATTTCAATTACACAACACACCTATTTTCTGACAAAAAAATACCATTTTTTGTTTGTGTGCAGTACCTATATTTTATTTTTATTTTGTAAATAATGTATCTATATTTTCTATAAATTATTATGTACCTCATTTTAATTTTTGAAAAATGTAAAAATTTCAATAACAAAAGTAACTGACCCTTTTTTTTTCTTTTTTTTTTTGTAAATAATGTATAGGGTTTAGATATATTTATATTTATATTTTTTATAGGTACGTTGCGTTAGAGGAAGTGCCAACCAAAATAAATGAGTGATTGATATGTTATAAATAGGGAGTATTAATTATGATTAAGGCAATTAATAGAGAAGAACTTACATGGAACAGGGATGCCACCATGGCGGTATCCCAAGCCTTTCATGCATTGCCACGTCGGAAAAATAAAATACATGACAATAAGTGATTGGATCGGGATAGCTCCACAGTGGTATCCTCGGTATAAGTAAGTTTTTCTCCAGTTAATAACATGCTTGAAAATAAATAGGCAAAAAGTCATTTTAGATCCCTGTGGTTTATTACTTTTACCACTAAAGTCCATGTGGTTTCAATTTCGTCACTTTTGTCCCTGTGGTTTCAATTTGAAGCAATTTAAGGATAAATTCCCAATTTCTAATACTTATTGAGGGGCATTTCGGTCCAAACTTACAGCCCTCCCCAACCACCCTACAGCCACCCAGCAACCCCTCCAAAAACTTCTCTCTGTTGTAAACCAGCAGCAAACAATGCTCCATTTGAATTTTTGTTGATAAAAATTATGGCCATCTATACATAGACATCAACTAACAAAATCATAACCGAGCGGGTCTTAGGATTACACAAGGGAGATACATTTCTTTATTTTTTTGAACCCAAAGAAAAACTCACAATTATAATCATAATCCATCTCATTTCTTCATAAGGGATGAACGTAAGCTCCAGCCAAAAAAGAAAAACGAGGTAGCCAGAGCAAGTCTACTTCAGTCTTTTGTAAGCTTCATAAAAGTAGCCTAGGATTACAACAACGTCATCAATTGCAACTCTTACTGCACCTTGTGCCAATGTCACAAGCTCTGATAGTTTCTTATTATGTAATTCAGCATAATCTCAAAAAATTTCATTGATGAAGGTTGTATAAATGGTACATCTCTTTGTACATCTCCATGGAGCATTGTTTGTTGCTGGTTCAGATAGTGGGATTGTCAATGTTTACAACAATTATGAGTTTTGGAAGGGCTAGTGGCTGTGGGGGTGGTTGGGGAAGGGCTGTAAGTATGAGCTGAAATGCCCCTCAATAAGTATCTGAAATTAATCATTCCTTAAATCGTGCATCAAATCAAACCATAAGTGACAAAAGTGACGAAATTGAAATCACAGGGACCTTAGTGGTAAAAGTGGTAAACTACAGGGACCAAAAGTGACTTTGTGCCAAATAAATATGAAGGTAGATGACATATATTGTAATTTAGTTAATAATATACTAAGACGCAACTTATTTTAAATTTGCATTTTTTAAACTACAAGGGAGGGGGATTTCTCACACACACAATCAAGATGTCATGAGAATTCGAAGTTGAGACGTCCTCTTTGTCAACAAGTGAAGACCATTTTCTACTAAGCTAGACCCCGTTGGTTTAAATAAAGGTTTAAAAGTATGTGATTTTATGTCTAGAATATAGTAGTTGTAAGCATCTATATTGGAAGAACCCTTCAATTTTATACAAACAAAACAAAATATAAATTTATAGAATATAGCAGTCGTAAGCAAATCAAAATATCAATTTATAGAATATAGTAGTTGTAAGCATCTATATTGGAAGAACCCTTCAATTTTCCACAAACAAAACAAAATATCAATTTATAGAATAGTAAATTGAGCTTAGACCCATAAAATTCACTTTAAATCACCTATAGCCCTTTCCTTTATTTTTCTATTTAAAATACCCAAAATTTTCAAATAATACCTGATGACTAGGATCCAACTAAGTAAATTACCTAATATAACTTAAAATATGATTTATTATATTTTTCGCATTCCAAATTGGTTGTAATGGATGTAGGAATTAATTTAGAAACTTATTTGAAATTAAATATTAAATTCAACATTAACGTATTAGTAATTTATAGGTGATTAACGTCTTGGTTTATTTAATATATAAAAAATTATGTTGTTTTTCTTTTATGAATTATATGACTAATGAATCTATTAAATTCAACATTAACGTATTAAGAATCAATATCAATATCAATATCATCACAAGATAAGAATCAATATCAATATCAATATCAATATCAATATCATTATCAATATTATCAATAATGATAATATCAATATCAATATCAATATTGATAATATCAATATCAATATCAATATTGAAGTGGACATTATTATAATAAAAAAATAGATCGATTATTGTCCATAAAAAATAAATAGATTATTATAAAAAAGATAATAGGTGAAAAACTGTTAATATCAATATTGACAATTTTGTATTGATATTATCAAGAACAACGTAAAACCTAAGCCAATATTACTTTGCGAACAATGGCTTTTGAGAAAAACCTTGTGGTCATTGCCATATTCATCCTCTTGGGGACTTTGGCATCTCAAGCCACATCCCGCACACTGTCCGAAGATTCCATTGCTGCAAAACATGATCAATGGATGACGAAGTATGGCCGTGTTTACGCTGACAATGCAGAGAAGGAAAGGCGTTTCGCCATATTCAAGAACAACGTCCAGTTTGTGGAGAAGTTAAACACTGAAGGGAACAAGACTTACAAGTTAGGACTGAATGAATATTCTGATTTGACCGATGAAGAATTCGTCCGGCAGCGTACTGGATACAAAAGGGGCACTGAATTAACCTCATCCGCAAACATATCCTTCAGGTACAAAGCACTCAGCCCAACTGATGTTCCGCCTAGCATTGACTGGAGGGAGAAAGGAGCTGTCACCCCCATAAAGAATCAAAGAAGCTGTGGTAAGAGATCCACCTTCCTTATATTAATTACCTTCTTAACTCATCCATATTCTTTACTAAGTAATGATGTTTTTGTTTTTGTATTATATGTAGGCTGTTGCTGGGCATTTTCTGCAGTGGCAGCAGTGGAAGGGATTAACCAAATCAAAAATGGGAAACTGATCTCACTGTCCGAGCAACAACTTCTGGACTGTACCCGCGACTATGGCAACAATGGCTGCCATGGTGGTTCGATGGTTCCTTCCTTTGAATACATCAAACAAAACGGAGGAATTGCCAGCGAAGAAAACTACCCGTACCAGGCTGTGGAGGGAACATGTGACGCTAACAGGGCAAATGAGCCTGCGGTCCAGATCACTGGTTATGAAGAGGTGCCTGCCAATAGTGAAGACGACTTACTCAAGGCTGTGTCCATGCAGCCAGTCTCGATAGCCATCGTTGCTTACGGGGAGGGGTTTAGGCATTACAAAAGTGGTGTCTTCTCGGGCGAGGATTGTGGGACAAGACAGGACCATGCTGTTACCGTCGTTGGGTATGGGACGACTGAGGACGGCACTAAGTATTGGTTACTCAAGAATCAATGGGGTGAGAGTTGGGGTGACAATGGCTATATGAAAATTCTTAGGGATGCTGGTCCCCCAGAAGGTGCCTGTGGCCTTGCTCAGTTCGCTTCCTATCCGACTGCATAATCTATATATATAGGCTATGGAATCCATATCTAAGTGTATTATCATTGGCTGTCAAAATGCCTGTATCGGCTCGGGCAGGAGGAGTCTAGCAAATATATTTATACATCCAACTACATCATGAATAAAATAAAGGGTTATTGACCTAAATGGTCTTTCAATTATTGCTTTAGTATCATGTTGGTCCATCAACTAAATTTTTCACTTCAATAGTCCCTTAACTTTTCATTTTCTATCAAAACGGTCCTACCGTCAAAGTATATTAATTGTTCCGTGAAATCCAGGGTCAAAACTGTCTTTTTTGGATCAAACCATCTAAAAACAGAAAAAACTAAGAAATTTTGATTAAAAAAAACTAAGATGAATTTTTTTGGTCAAACAAAAAATTAAGAAGAATATGGTGCTCCCTCCCTTCCCTCCTCTATCTCTGCCGCCCCTGCCAACCCCAACACCACCCAAGCTGCTATGCCATTCACCATATCCCTCACAGCCGCTATGCCATTCACCTTTTGCCATTCACCATAGTGGAGCAATAAAATTAGTGAAAGAAAAAGAAAAAAGGTAAATGGCAAAACTGAATCTGACCAACAATTCTCTCAGTCCCTCTTCCTCCCACAACCACCAACCCATGAGTCTCTCTCTTAGGTGGCGATCCAGTAGATGGCGTTAGGAATTCGATGATGGGTTTGGGTTTGAACGCGTTCTCGAGCCTGCAGGGATTCAAGAGTTTCAAAAGCTCGGTTGTCTTCTCCTTTGTGTGGTCATCGCCACAACGAACCTGTAAAACTAATAGGAGCTTCTGAAATGTACCAACTTGAAGGGCCTCAACTAGAACTTTTTCTTCTTAACTGCTTGCACACTTGCACAGCTTCCAAATAGCAGAAATTAAATACTCAGTCGCCATTTCTGATACCCTCACAATCTTCTTGATCAGGACAGGTATAGTGAGAGCATTCGCATAGGCCTTTTCCCTCCCTTCTTGGAAATCACAAAGACTATCCAAAACACCCAAAGCCCTCTCACATATGCCCCTTTCAGAGTCGACAAGAATTTCCAACAATTCGGAAACCAAACCCATCTCCATAAATGCTGATTTGATTTTCTCACTAGAAGAAGAAGAAGATGATGATGAAACCAAGGAGAATTTATCAAAAATAGTCAAAACTTGACCCTTAATTTCAAAAATGTCAGTTTTTGTAAAAAATTTCAAATATAGCAAAAAACTCACCTGAATAGACACAAATGCCCTCAAATTTAAAACCCACATAAACTTAAAAAAGAAATCTTATTAAATAAAACTTTGGAATATTTCCTCCAAACACTTTTCCCGTCACCCCTCTATTTCTTTTTTCCTTCTTCCGTTATTTGTCTCCATCATCACTCCCTATCTTTTCCTCTTCTTTTTTCTTTCTTCTTCTCTCCATCTCTCTCTCTCTTCTCTTCTTCTACGGTCTGTATATCGCTTTTCTTCTTCTTCTCTTCTTCTCTCCCGTTTGTCTCCAAGTAAATGTATGTATTTATTTGGCAAAAAAAAATTGTATTTAGAACCAAAAATCAGAAAATGATTGAATCAATGCACAACTATAATTTCCTCCTCTCACCCAAAAAAATCATACGAACGTGAAGAGTGACCAGTCCTAGAGTGTCTCCATGATGTAAAATACATCATAGACAGTTGTGGCACAGGGAGTCTACTCACCTTAGAATCGCTTTCGAGTGGCAACGGTGACATATGGAACATATCTAAGAGTAATCGAGCTTTCATGGTACCACCAGAGGCCAAAGTATTGCCCAGCATGGAAAATTCCAAATCCACATTCGACCACAAATACGATTTCTCTTTTCTATATGACAACTTTTTCTTAAATTGTAACCTCCACCATGACTGCCTTTAATACTAAGGAAAAGGGAGTTTCTAAGCACTCTAAACTCCGGACGATGCAAGATTAAAAGATACAAAAACAGGACACTATTTTTAATTTTATAAATAGTTGATAAAGCACTTTCAGAAGTTTGATAATTTTATAGTATGAAGAATAAAAGAAGAAACAAAGAAGAAACTTAACGAAGAACCAAGGAAGAACTGCAGTCACCGTTTGACTATGGCAGGAATACGTGTGCGAACGAATCAAACATACGTACAAAGATTCCCAATCTAATAGGGTTTTCTTTTTTAGATTTATGTGAGTTTTAAATTTGAGGGCATTTGTGTCTATTTATGTGAGTTTTTTGCTATATTTGAAATTGTTTATAAAAACTGACATTTTTGAAATTAGGGGTCAAATTTTGGCTATTTTTGATAAATTCTCGAAACGAAGTAGCCTAATTTTTAATTTTTAATTTTATTTTCTAATTTTAATAATAGTTTCCTTTAATTTTTTAATTAATTTATATGGACAGTTTTACCCCTCAATTTAACAATAAAATTGACAGACTTTAACTGTTTTGATACCAAATAAAGAGTTGAAGGATCATTGAAGTGAAAAATTTAGTTGGTGTACCAAAATGATATTGGAGCAATAGTTGGGGGACCATTTTGGTCAATAACCCTAAAATAGAATTTTGATTAATATTTCATTCCCATGTGCAAGATATATTCTAAACAGCCAATAATATTATAAGGAAATGGCCATTAATTAATACATGCAATTAGTCGCCAGGTTTCTCTGGAACCCTTGTTAAAAGTGTTTGTTTTTGTGCTCTTTTACGTAGTAAACTACATGCGTAGGGCAGCAGATTGATACAGTACGTGATATGTAATGCGATAGTGTTTTATTTGATGTGAATAAAAAAATAAAACACTACCGTATAAGTTGGTGTTCACAAATTGGTGTATAAAGGAAACATATTAGTTCAATCTAATGGAAATGCTCCAATTCATGCTGCCAAACTGCCCAAAGTCTTCTTTTCCGTATCCAAAAAAAAAACTGCCCAAAGTCTTATTATGCATAAATTAACAAATCTCATTGGTCTTTGACTCTTCGCCCACAGTCTTATTATGCATAAATTACGATGGATTACAGGACCGACGACCTCAAAAATCTCATTGGTCTTTGCCGAATAGAAAAATATAACAAATCAAGTCTCTTTTTTCTCTGTTTTTTCCCATTTGGCAGGGTAGACATCAAAATTTTGCTTAACCACAAATACACATATCATCATCCCTTTAGAGTCTATACCATTTGCAATAAAAGGAAAGTTTGATGTGAAAGTTTGATGACCAAATCACATCAAGGACTGGATTGTTCTAGCTCGATGTGAAAGTTTGACGACCAAATCAATCCACAATTCTAGATGAACACGGTAGCTAGCAAATTACGGATTGGGGATTGAAACTCGTCCAGAAAATAGTATGCAAGTATATTGTACTGATTACATCAAGAGGTGGCCCAGATGAAAATAATTAGAGCTTGGCTGCATGCATACTGAACCCTACCTGGATTTGGAGTTCTTCGCATACAAATTGTTACAACTTGGCTGCTTGCTTAAATTGGATTTCTTAGTTTGCCACAAAGAAAACAAGTTACATCATCACTGTGTGCACATGTAAACATATACTGATCATCTTGACAATGTATTTACACAAGATTACTCTTGACAAGATCTGCACATAAGTGTGAAGTGTACAACAAAACACTGTGGCATTACAAGCAATCACCAGGTTTTTGGAGCCCCTGTTAATTTAAGAATGAGCCTTCCATTTGGGTTCTGATACATTTAATGGGATAACTAAGAATGAATTCATACAACAAAATTAACAGGACATTGTGAATATGCAAAATGGGTCCGGACAAACAACACACAAGGTAGCATCAGAAATAAGTCTCCAATTCTGCCAATGTTCACAAGAACCAGCAATTAGACATCATTACATTTCATTTACCTGATCAACTGAATACGAAAAACACACAATCAGGCACGTTTTCCACTGTTGGGATTGGTCTTCGTGCAGAGGATCTTCCGCCCCTTAGCACGCCGGCGCTTCAACATGGCTCTACCGCCAGTGGTTCTCATGCGTCTGCGGAACCCATGAGTTCGAGCCAAAGATTTCCGGGACCTATTTCTCTTGGTTAGACACAGAGCAGCTTTCCCAGCCCTCACCACTAAGCCAGAGCCTCTTCTTCTTCCAACCCCAGTGCTAGAGCTCAAATCCAACCCCAAAGATAAACCTTCAAGTTAATAAATAAATCAATCAATCAATTTTAGATCAAGGCCTTTCCTATGCAATGCAAAGCTCTCTGGTTCCATGAATGTACAACCAAATTCATGACCCATCACAAGTTAGGACACGCAAAATCCCACAATTTGAATTTAAGAGACAAATTCAATAAAATTTGCATCAATTCACAATCTTGGGCAAAAAGAGAAATCAAGTAATTCAATCATCAAACTTTGTTACCTGAAAACGAGGAAGGGAAAGAGAGAGAGGAGGAAGGGACAAAGGAGCAGTGAAGCAACGAAGAACGAGGGGCGGCAGCGTTGAGAGACACAGAGCTCTTCCTGGTTCTTGACCCAGTGAGGAATGTGAGAGAAGCACAAGGTGTGGAGGCTTGCTGTATGCCTCTACTTGAAAGGCAAGGTGACAATGACATTGCTGTTATTGAAGCCATTCTTTTGCCGCCTTCTTCTTCGTCTTCAGTTCTTTCTTTCTTTCTGTGTTATCCCCAAAGACGAAGATGAGGTTTTTCTGCCTTTGCCTTATCCAGTGTCCCGCACAACTGGTTTGGAATGGACCCTTCCAAGTCCGACCGGTTTTTCAAATCTTGAAACTCACTGGGCTGGACCGGCCCATTACTACCAGCGATTGAAAGATTCTACCTTTCGCGGCCCAATTCCTAGGACGAAATATTTACATATTAATATATATACAAAACATTGTCCATACAAAACCAAAACGGGGATGTAGCTCAAATGGTAGAGCGCTCGCTTTGCATGCGAGAGGTACAGGGTTCGATACCCTGCATCTCCACCTCTTTATTTTGTATTTTTCAATTAACAACATGTATTTATATTTAAAAAGCATAGCGTCGTTAAATATATTCGAATAAGCTCCCATCTATGATACACGATTTCTCTCTAACTCATCCTCCAAGTTTCTTTTTTCCCTTGGCAAACTTCCAATATGCCTCTCAGCCCTCTCAATTTGGGCCAATCTTTCCATTGCCAACTTGTGCATCTCACTCGTTTCCTTTTGAACAACATCCGCTTGAGCTTGTGCTTTATATCGGCAATATCAGTCGCCCTTGTGACTGAGATATCTGAGATTGAAAAGAGACACCACAAAGTCCTTGATTTCAAGCTTCATCGATGATATTCCAGCAAGAGCTTACAGTGAAGGGATAGGTCCATAGGGTTCTATTTCCACATCTTCAGTAGTGCACCTTCTTCTTCATCCGAATTTCAATTATTTCCATAGGGTTCTATTTCCAATAACTGATTTTTTAGGTAATGCCTATGAGCTTTAGCTCAACTGGCATTGGGACAGGTAGGTAAAAGGGATAGGTCTTAAGTTCAAATCTGATGTAAGCACCCCAAAAAAATAGCAGCCAGATGGTATGTGTTTTCTTAACCAAAAAAGCTGCAGAAAACAAGTGGAAAACACAGACCGTGGAAAACCTCAAGATAAAAAATGAGAACCCAGATATAGATAAATTTAATCCCTCCAAAGCTGCTCCATCAAACATGTAAGAGCAGTTTCCCATGCCAAATGTGTTTTTATGACTGAATCACATGTACATGCCATTAACCCCACTGTTAACCTCCCAACAGTGTGTATAAATTGGCATACACACAACACTGCATAACCATATGATGTGGCAATTTATGACACACGCATGTTTGCCACCCGTAAATTCAGAGGGTAGACAGAGAGAAGGAGGGAAGGGTACATAAAAGATTCTAACAAAGTGTGGAGATTCAAACTCACCTTCAGTTCTACTCTTAGAGTTGTCAAGCACTGCTGCTCAGCATATTCAATCTTTGCTGCGTGCCTATATTCTTTAAATAAATAATAAATAAATAAATTGTTGTGAAAATGGCTCTCATTAAGGGTCCATGTGGATGCATAGGGTGCATGTGAGTGTATAGTATGCATGTGTGTGAATAATTCATGCATGTGAGTGACTTGTGTTTTGCATGTGAGCTTTTATTGGAGATAAAAAATCAGTTTCATGTGGCTTCCTTGGGCATGCGTTTCTTTGGTGTGTTGCATGAGTTTTTTATAAAGGAAGGGGCATGCAAAGGCTTGTGAATAAGTGTGTGCTGCACCAAAACAGTTAAGGGTTTCCAAGGGAGTTCAAGGGGCTAAGGGCTAGAGAGTAAGCCAAGAAAGCCAATGAGAGAGAGCTCAAGTGTTGGAGTCCTGTAAGTTTAGAAACCAATGAGGGAAACACCAAGTGTGAGAGACTGTTCACAAGTGCATCAAAGTGTTGAGTAAGGGGTGTGAGAGAAAAGTGAGCTTGGGGAGAGAGTTGTTCTAAGGGGGGTTTCTTTGTAACCCAAAGTTGTAACATACTATTTCATTAGTGAAATTTCTCAAGGGGATCACCAAGAGGAAGTAGGCAAAGAGTTGGCCGAACCTTTATAAATCTTGTGTCATTTGTACTTGGCTATTTTCTGTAAGTGTGCGAGTGTGTGATTCATCCATCTTTGAGTTTGTCTAAAGTCCATACAACAAGATCTTAAAGGGGAAGTGCATTCAATTGTACAACAAGTGGTATCAAAGCTGTGGTTTAGCAGCAAATGCTAGTGGTGTTGAAGATGGTAGGTGACAAAAGAGCCACGGGTGGAAGCAGTTCTATAGCTGTCAGCATGAAGGTGGAGTTGAAGCCTTTCACAGGGAATGAGAACTTCACGTTGTGGCAAAGGAGGATGAAGTCAACCCTTACACAGCAAAATCTCAGCGTTGTCTTGGGAGGCAAGGAGAAGAAGCCTACAGCCATGACAAACGAGGAGTGGGGTCTTCTAGACGAGTTGGCTAGAGGAGCCATCGAGAACTACATCGCAGATGAGGTGCTCATCAACGTAATGCATGACACAGCGAAGCAAACATGGGAGAAGCTCGAAGAGATGTTTGCAGGGAAGTAGCTATCCAACAAGCTCTTCCTCAAGGAGGAGCTCCTTAATCTTCGGATGAAGGAGGATGGAAATCTGAATGGAGCACCTAACCAATTTTAATAGGTGTGTTGCTGAATTGCAAAGGATGGAAGTGTTGTATAATACGGAGGATAAGGCACTAATGTTTCTGACATCATTACCTCCGTCTTATAAGCATTTCCGAACAACGCTCATGTTCGGGAAGAGTACTCTGAATTTTGAGGAGGTGGTGCAAGATGTGATGACGTATCACAAGATGTCCTGACGTTTGGAGGAGAACTCTCAAGATGCGGGTTTATACGCAAGGGGCCGTTCAAGCAAGCGTGAAGGCAAGAGAAGCAATGGGAGGAATGCTAATTCCAAGGACAATGAAGGGTGCATCGAGTGTGGGTCTAAGGACCATTGGAAGTGGAATTGTCCGGTATGGAAGGAGAAGCAGAACAATAGGAAGAAAGCCAAAGGTTTAGGTACAGCCAAAGTAACTTTTGAAGAAGCGGATGGTGAACTTTTGATGGTTACGGAAGAGAAGCATAACGGGGATGTCATGACAAGTTCTTCGAGTGAGAATTCTATTTTTCAAGTTAGATATTAGATTCCGGGTGTTCCTATCATGTGTGTGCAAATAAGTTGATGTTTGACACATATGAGGCTAAGGAGCCATGCAAGATTATGTTGGGAGACAAAACTATATGTGAAGTTTTGGGCACAGGGACTGTGAAGATCAAGTTGCAAGGTGGTGAAGTTTGGAGTCTTAGTAAGGTATGGTTTGTATCTTCACTAAGAACAAATCTACTATCTCTCAGCTCTCTAGACAGAGAAGGGTATTCGTATAAGGCCAAAGAAAGGAAGCTCGCAGTCATACAAGGTTCCGTTGTGGTTATGAGGGGGGAGATTCAACCAAACAACACATACAAGCTCTTGGGTGGTTCAGCTGCAGGTGGTGCAGAGAATTTTACCAAAGTAGAGCAGGCAAAGGATCTTAATGTCAATGAGCCAAGTCAACATATTGCAACTGCAGTTTTGCTCAAGACAAGCTGGGTAAAGAAGGTTAGTCCAGGTTGTATGACTAACGGTTCGTCATCAAGGGAGCTTGATTTCCAAGGTGTAAAAGTGGAGGAGTCGGAAGACAATGACCACAAGGGTGAAGTCAAGACGAGGGATGATGAGGAGATTGTTGTTAAAGAGGACCTTCTTGCTAAGGTGGTCATGGAAGGGTCTTCACTTGAGGTGAGCTTGACACAATGGCTGAAGAATAAGGGCAACAACAACAAACTCACAAAGGGGTTCTACTTGAGGTGGAGCCATTGTCAATTGCAAGGTTCGGGACCAAGGAATCCATCAAACCGTCCATAGGTTTTGGATGGATGGACCAAGAAGTTTCAGCCACGTTTCGAAGTGTTGTAGGGAACATGAAGCGGGAAAGCTGGAGATGTGAATTGACGAAAAGAAATGTGTTCTTAAATCCAAGAGCAAGGTTGGCTAAGTGGGGATTTATGAAGCAATGGATAGGTATGCGGTTTGCATATCAAAGCATGTCAAGAATTCAAGGTTCCAAAAAGGTAAGGAGCAAAGAGTTTGGCATGAGGGATCTATCTTCTACACAAGAGATCTAGGTGGCCCAAGTTTAGAATTGGGTGGAGCACCTTCTCACCTAAGGTGCATTGAGGCAAGAGGTTTATTGCCATGGTAGAGCTGTTGGGAATTACTAGAACGATTCCTAAGAGGTTAAAGATGTTCTAGAGGTCAACAATGGTTCACGGGGTGATTAATGGTTAGCCAAGGTGGAGATGGTTGTGAAAATGGCTCACATTAAGGGTGCATGTGGGTGCATGCGAGTGTATAGTGTGCATGTGTGTGAATAATGCATGCATGCATGTGAGTGACTTGTGTTTTGCATGTGAGCTATTTTTTGGAGATAAAAAATCAGTTTCATGTGGCTTCCTTGCATGCGTTTCTTTGGTGTGTTGCATGAGTTTTATATAAAGGAGGGGGCATGCAAAGGCTTGTGAATAAGTGTGTGTTGCACCAAAAGAGTTAAGGGTTTCCAAGGGAGTTCAAGAGGCTAAGGGCTAGAGAGTAAGCCAAGAAAGCCAAGGAGAGAGAGCTCAAGTGTTGGAGTCCTGTAAGTCTAGAAACCAATGAGGGAAACACCAAGGGTGAGAGAGTGTTCACAAGTGCATCAAAGTGTTGAGCAAGGGGTGTGAGAAAAAAGTGAGCTTGGGGAGAGAGTTGTTCTAAGGGGGGTTTCTTTGTAACCCAAAGTTGTAACATACTATTTCATTAGTGAAATTTTTCAAGGGGATCACCAAGAGGAAGTAGGCAAAGAGTTGGTTGAACCTCTATAAATCTTGTGTCATTTGTGCTTGGCTATTTTCTGTAAGTGTGTGAGTGTGTGATTCATCCATCTTTAAGTTTGTCTAAAATCCATCAACAACAAGATCTTAAAGGGAAAGTGCATTCAATTGTACAACATAAACATCCCTTTTTCTGTCATGAACTGGCTTCAAAGCAAGCTCCTGGGCATTGTCCTTCCACTATCCTCAGATAAATCCAGATAGAAGTCCTGAAACCAAGGCAGTGTAAATTACCACAAATGGAAAGCCACATAACATATTCTACTACTCAATACACTGTGTACTCATACGAAGATAAAAAAAACAAAATATCCACAACAGAGGAACCATTATCATAAGAATAATAGGATTACAATAATTATTGTTGTTGATGGCACAAATATTTATAAATAAATAAAAAAGTTAATTCAAAACCAATTACCCTTAAAATCCACACAAAGATTGGGGAGAAGTGCCCAATTTCAGAAGTTGTGGTTCCTCTAGAGGCTTTAACACGTATATTGTTTGGTCATTTGAGTGACAAGAGAGATATACGATCGAGTGAACCTTCATCTATACCACCCATCTAAAATAAAAAGAAAGTAAATTATGAAGAAGAAACTATAGAGCATATTCAAAGACGAAGGATCAAAGTCTCATCATAAGTTTTCTCACCTGGTTGTAAATAAACATGCTAGATGAGATAAGTTTGAGATAAGTTTGAGTCCTTGATTAATCATAAGTCTTGCAATCTGATAATGATTAGAAGACCAACTTTATGTGAGTTTAGGATAGTAAACTATCTTACACAGTTCTCTTAAAGGGTGGGTGCACTCCACAGCCATAGCCCTTTTGTACATGGGGGATGTATAGATGCTACATGAAATCCACCTTTAGCCACTTTCTCTAGAACCAAAGAGTGAGAACTCTTTGAAACAAGTCAAGAAACAACCATAAAATGCTACCCCAGCTTTCCAATGGATTGCCAACCTTCATGGAACTCAGAAGTGACTCATAAAGTCCCTGCAATTTAGGTAGAAAGCATAGCACATGGAAAATGAGTAAAAAAATGTGTGGAAAATCAACACAGCATGCCAAAAGCAACCGGTCGCCTGGACTGTGCAACCGGTCATTTTGAAGCAAGTTTAAAACAGTTTCTGAAGCTCGCTCACGACCGGTCGCTTTTAGGCAGGTTCAATTTCGATTTCTGGTGATCTTCCAACTTACACTCTGCTTCTATACGACCGGTCGCAAGTAGCCTGCAACCGGTCGCCTTCCTGAAGCCTTATATCCTTTAGGTGAGCCAATTTTTTCAACAATCTCCACCTTGGCGAGCCTAAACTCCTTGTGGAAATCATTGCCTTCCAAGACATTTGTAATGTCTTGAGAATCGTCCTGATAACTCCCAAGAACTCCACCTCAATCTCTAACATGGAACAAGATTGAGCAAGCTCAAACAATGTTTGAACTTTGTTGTTGTGACTGGCTTTGTTAGACAATCTGAAGCGTTCTCCATAGTATGAACCTTCCTTATCTCGATGTCCCCATCGTTCACCCAATCTCTTATCCGGTGGTATCGAATATCAATGTGTTTGGACCTTCCATGATACACTTGATTCTTGACCAAGCATATAGCACTTTGACTGTCACTTTGAATCACCACCAAGTTTTGAGATATCCCGAATTCCTTTGCCAATCTCTTCAACCATATTGCTTCCTTAGAAGCTTCCGTTAGCGCCATATACTCCGCTTCAGTGGTAGACAAGGCACTAACTGATTGTAGCACAATTCTCCAACTGATCGGTCCTCCACCACAAGTGAAGACATATCATGTGGTGGACCTCCTCTTGTCTAGATCTCTTGCATAATCATAATCCACATAACCCGACACACATGCATTTCCTTGTTGTCTTTCAAACAATATCCCAAACCTCTCGGTGCCCTTCAAGTACCTAAGAATCCACTTTGCTGCATTCCAGTGAAGTTTGCCCGGATTTGCCATGTACCTTGACACCACACTAACGGCTTGGGCAAAGTCGAGGCATGTGCAAACCATTGCATACATGAGACACCCTACCAAGCTTGCATATGGAACTTTATTCATTCCTTCATTCTCTTCATCCGTAGAAGGACATTCCTGCGCACTTAACTTAAAATGCTCCGCCAGAGTAGATACAGGCTTGCAATCCAACATACTGAATTTCTGGGGATTTTCCAACTTAGACTCTGCTTCTATACGACCGATCGCAAGTAGCCTGCGACCGGTCGCCTTCCTGAAGCCTTGTATCCTTTAGGTGAGCCAATTTTTCCAACAATACAAACATATACAGTTTTATTTCTCATAGCAACATTTCAACTGGTGGGGAAGCAATAGTAGAGTAAACTTACTGGTCAGAAGTTCATAGAGTGCAAGCAAAAGAGAGAGAGAGAGAGAGAGAGAGAGAGAGAGAGAGAGAGATGGTCATAAAAGGTAAATGCTTTAAGTATTAGGGATCTTAATATCTTGAAGTTAATCAATTATTCATACCCCAGATTTGGTTGCAAGAGATGGATGTAAATTTTGACTTATTGTAAAGAAGCTTCATTCAATTCGTGGTTATGAGTTTTAACTGATTGTTTAGTTTCTGGTAGTTTTATGCCATAGAATTACTTAACCTACTTTTCTCTTCATTAGATAACCGGAATTTCCCCATATTTTTTGTCTTACTTGATCTTTTTTGTTGCAGTCCTTAGGAAGCGTGTTTATCGTTTCAATACCTAGTTAATGTTTTTAAAGGAGATTTTTGAACACGCAATAGTGTCTATGAAGTTAAATTGATATCTAAGTTAAATTCACATCAAACACGACAATAGTGCCCATTGCATACATACCATGGGAGCCTGATCGTTAGGCGCGTCCCCCCTTTTTTTATATAAAAATAGTATAGCCAGACGGCTATATTGGCATTTTTTTAATTTTTTAATAGTATAGCCAAGTGGCCATAGTCTTTATATATATATATATATATATATACTGGCATTTAAAAAAAATATTAAAGGCAAACAATGCAAAAACGCTTTTGATTATCTAAAGGCAAAAAGTCACTTTTGGTCCCTCTAGTTTGGCACTTCAACTACTTTTGATCATGTAGTTTCAATTCCGTCAATTTTGACCATGTAGTTTTGTATTTTTAGCAATTTAAGGACAAGTTAGTATTTCCGTCAATTTCTTTGACGGTGCAAGGGGCAATTTCGTCAATCTAAACCCTTGAGCGTAAAACCTGATATGAAACTCTCCATATTTCATATTACGACTCGAAATTGGCCATTTAGGTTTAGGGTTCTTCAAAATTTGGGATTAGTAGTTGAATTTTGAGACCTAATATGAAATGGGAAAAGTTTCAAACGAGCTTTTAGGCTCAATGGATTTGGGTTAATAAAATTGCCCTCCTTGCACCGGCAAAGAAATTGACGGAAATACTAACTTATCCTTAAATTGCTACAATTACAAAACTGTCAAAATTAACGTAATTGAAACTATATAATCAAAAGTGGGTGAATTGTCAAACTACAAGGATTTCCAAACTGGCCAGGCTTTTCAATACATTATGATTTGCTCCAATTATACATCCATAGACATCGGGTATCCAGTGCCGTCGATGATTTGCGCCAATTATACCTCCAATTATGCCTCCGTGACTCCTATTCTGTCTCTACCTTATGCCAACATATATGCCTCCATGACTACTATTCTGTCTCTCCCTTATGCCAACATAGACATCGATGTCCATTGTCCAGTATCCCGTGCCAAGCCACCTCATTTTCCTGCGCAAGTTGTTTGGATGCAATCAAATGTAGGGAGAGAAATACCTAGGAAACAAAAATACGTAGATATAACACCTGAGATTTGCAAAGGATCCACTAATATAGTGGTTTGGAGTAATTGCTCATGTAGACAAGATCTTAAATTCAAGTCCTAACATCCGTATTGTGTGTGTGTGAGTTTAATTTATTATCGATGTTCAATAGAAAAAGTTCTCCAAAACAAAACACATGAGATTTTAATGAAGTTTTGTAACATTATTGTTGAATTAAATACAAAGATTAAAAAGCATTACATGATTTGTATGTACGTTTGGTGATTGAGACTGGTCTATAGAGTCCCAACCAAGCTACCCAAAATGCATTACAGGATCGACGACCTCAAGAATCCATCGGTCTTGCCCAGTGGAAAAATATGACAAATCAAAGCCTCTTTTTTGTCTGTTTTTTTGCCCCATTTGGCAGGGCAGACATAAAAAATTTACTTAACCACAAATACACACAACATAAGTCCTTTAAAGTCTATATTCCGTGTGGAATGAAAGCACCGTTGGAAGCTTGCCTGCCCCACTGCTAGTCTTGCAAACCTGAGTTAGACACCAAATTCACGTCAAGGACTTGGGAGAGTTTCAGTCATGTCGCAAATTGAGGCTGAAACTCCTCCAGCAATTGCAAACCTATTATTTGCTAAATAATGTACCTATTTTTAGTTTAAGAAAAATGTGCAAAAATTTCAATTAAACAACGCACCTATTTTCTGACCAAAAAAAAAAAACCTTTTTTTGTGTGTAAATAGTACCTATATTTTATTTTTATTTTGTAAATGATGTATCTATATTTTATATAAATTATTATGAATCTCATTTTAATTTTTGAAAAATGTACAGAAATTTCAATAACAAAAGTAACTGACCCTCTTTTTTTTCTTTTTCTTTTTGTAAATCATGTACAGGGTTTAGATATGTATGTATATATATATATATATATAGGTACATTATTTATGGGATATGTAATTTAGGGATTTTTTTCGTTCAAATTTTTTTAGAAATGGGGGATGCGTTAGAGGAAGTGCCAACCAAAAGAAATGAGTGATAGATATGCTATAAATAGGGAGTTAATGGAGAAGAACTTACATGTGGAACGGGGATGCCACTGTGACGGTATCCCAAGCCTTTCACGCATTGCCACGTCGAAAAACTAAAATACATGACAATAAGTAATTGGATTGGGATAGCTCCACAGTGGTATCCTCGGTATAAGTAAGTTTTTCTCTAGTTAATAACATGCTTGAAAATAAATATGAAGGTAGATGACATATATTGTAATTTAGTTAATAATAATAGGACGGAACTTATTTTAAATTTGCATTTTTTTAAACTACAAGGGAGGGGATTTTTCACACACACAATCAAGATGTCATGGGAATTCGAACTTGAGACGTCCTCTTTGTCAGTAAGTGAAGATCATTTTCTACTAGGCTAGACCCCGTTGGTTTAAATTTGAAGTTTAAATAAAGGTTTAAAAGTATGTGATTTTATGTCTAGAGTATAGTAGTTGTAAGCATTTATATTGGAAGAGCCCTTCAATTTTCCACAAACAAAACAAAATATCAATTTATAGAATATAGTAGTTGTAAACATCTATATTGGAAGAACCCTTCAATTTTCCAGAATAAAAAGAAAATATCAATTTATAGTATTCGGCTACGCTAATAACATGAACACATGCAAACACGCTGATCATCTTCTATATAAACCCACGATAGTTTGCTTTGCTTCTTCACAGCTAGCTTTCCAATTTCACTACTTAAACCCTAAGCCAATATTACTTTGCGAACAATGGCTTTTGAGAAAAACTTTGTGGTCATTGCCATATTCATCGTCTTGGGGACTTTGGCATCTCAAGCCACATCCCGCACACTGTCCGAAGCTTCCATTGCTGCAAAACATGATCAATGGATGACAAAGTACGGCCGTGTTTATGCGGACAATGCAGAGCAGGAAAGGCGCTTCGCCATATTCAAGAACAACGTGCAGTTTGTGGAGAAATTCAACACTGAAGGGAACAAGACTTACAAGTTAGGACTGAATGAATATTCTGATTTGACCGATGAAGAATTCGCCCGGCAGCTTACTGGATACAAAAGGGGCACTGAATTAACCTCATCCGCAAACATATCCTCCTTCAGGTACAAGGACCTCAGCCCAACTGATGTTCCGCCTAGCATTGACTGGAGGAAGAAAGGAGCTGTCACCCCCATAAAGAATCAAGGAAGATGTGGTAAGAGATCCACCTTCCTTATATTAATTACGTTCTTAACTCATCCATATTCTTTACTAAGTATTGATGTTTTTGTTTTTGTATTATATGTAGGCAGTTGCTGGGCATTTTCTGCAGTGGCAGCAGTGGAAGGGATTAACCAAATCAAAAATGGGAAACTGATCTCACTGTCCGAGCAACAACTTGTGGACTGTACCAGCGACTATGGCAACCATGGCTGCAATGGTGGTTGGATGGTTCCTTCCTTTGAATACATCCAACAAAACGGAGGAATTGCCAGCGAAGAAAACTACCCTTACCAGGCTGTGGAGGGAACATGTGACGCTAATCAGCCTGCTGTCCAGATCACTGGTTATGAAAAGGTGCCTGCCAATAGTGAAGACGACTTACTCAAGGCTGTGTCCATGCAGCCAGTCTCAATAGCCCTCGTTTCTGGGCGGGCGGAGTTTAGGCATTACCGAAGTGGGGTCTTCTCCCTCGCAGATTGTGGGACAAGAATAGACCATGCTGTTACCGTCGTTGGGTACGGGACGACTGAGGAAGGCACTAAGTATTGGTTACTCAAGAATCAATGGGGTGAGAGCTGGGGTGACAATGGCTATATGAAAATTCTTAGGGATGCTGGTCCCCCAGAAGGTGCGTGTGGCCTTGCTCAGTACGCTTCCTATCCGACTGCATAATCTATATATATTTATATAGGCTATGGAATCCATATCTAAGTGAGTGTATTATCATTGGCTGTGAAAATGCCTGTATCGGCTCAGCAGGAGGAGTCTAGCAAATATATTTATATATCCAACTACATTATGAATAAAATAAAAGTTTGAATTACTATCCCATTCCCATGTGCAAGATATATTCTAAATGGCCAATAATATTAAAAAGAAATGGCCATTAATTAATACCATATGGTCAAGGTCATGATATTAGTTCAATCCCATGTGAATAAAATAACATTACCGTATAAGTTGGTATTCAAAAATTGGTGTATATAGGAAACATATGGTCAAGGTCATGATATTAGTTCAATCTAATTCAAATAGTCCAATTCATGCTGCCAAACTGCCCAAAGTCTTATTATGCATAAATTAACAAATCTCATTGGTCTTTGTCTCTTTGCCGAGTAGAAAAATATAGAAAAATATGATCATCCCTTTAGAGTCTATACCATTTGCAATAAAAGGAACGTTGGAAGCTTGCATTGCACCACTACTAGTTTTGCAAATCTGAGTTAGACAGCAACTGCAACGATTTTGCATTCTTAACTTGAACATCAAATTCACATCAAGGACTGGATTGTTCTAGCTCAATGTGAAACTTTGATGACCAAATCAATCCACAATTCTAGATGAACACGGTAGCTAGCGAATTAAGGATTGGGGACTGAAACTCATCCAGAAAATAGTATGCGAAGTTAATGTACTGATTACATCAAGAGGTGGCCCAGATGAAAATAATTAGAGCTTCTGGATTTGGAGGTCTTCGCATACAAATTTTTAGAACTTGGCTGCTTGCTTAAGTTGGATTTCTTAGTTTGCCACAAAGAAAACAACATTTCAATCTCTAGTAATTTAGCTCCCTTCCCAATTCAGCTAGTTACATCATCACTGTGTGCACATGTAAACATATACTGATCATCTTGACAGTGTATTTACACAAGATTACTCTTGACAAGATCTGCACGTAAATGTGAAGTGTACAACAAAACACTGTGGCATTACAAGCAATCACCAGGTTTTTGGAGCCCCTGTTAATTTAAGAGTGAGCCTTCCATTTGGGTTCTGATACATTTAATGGGATAACTAAGATTGAATTCATACAACAAAATTAACAGGACACTGTGAATATGCAAAATGGGTCCGGACAAACAACACACAAGGTAGCATCAGAAATAAGTCTCAAATTCTGCCAATGTTCACAAGAACCAGCAATTATAGACATCATTGCATTTCATTTCATTTCATTTACCTGATCAACTGAATACGAAAAACACACAATCAGGCACGTTTTCCACTGTTGGGATTGGTCTTTGTGCAGAGGATCTTCCGCCCCTTAGCACGCCAGCGCTTCAACATGGCTCTACCGCCAGTGGTTCTCATGCGTCTGCGGAACCCATGAGTTCGAGCCAAAGATTTCCGGGACCTATTTCTCTTGGTTAGACACAGAGCAGCTTTCCCAGCCAGAGCCTCTTCTTCTTCCAACCCCAGTGCTAGAGCTCAAATCCAACCCCAAAGATAAACCTTCAAGTTAGAAAAAAATTTCAATTTTAAATCAGGGCCTGAAGAAAGGCCTTTCCTATTGTCATGGCCCGCATGTTGAAGGCTCAACCCAACAACTATTGGGCCAACCTAGAGGATTCATTTGTGAAGGTCAAGCCTCACAAGAGAAGCACAAGGCCCGGCCCGTCGGATGGATCATTCTATATCTCTTAGTCCACATGTCTAGATTCAATGTACAGTAGTTGGTGGATTCTGGATCATTAGATTGTATCGATCCTAGCCATCCATTGTGGTGGTAGGATGTCTCATTGTGTATCCTTACCCCTCAACTTGTAAAGCATTGAGTAGCAATACAAGCATATATTCTCCCAAACTCTCTTGAGTGTTCTTAGCGTTCTTGCTCTTGTTCTTATGCTCTTGCTTGGTTCGATCTTATTTTGTAGGAAGGAAGGCTGACTTAGCTTGTTTGAGAGAGGCGATCAAGACTAAGGCCGCACAGAAGGAAGACTCCAAGAGTCATCCCGTGACAGTTGGTATCAGAGCTCTAAGCTCGAATCATTCGAAGAAGCATGTCAAATAGCGGATCCGATGCGGAGATGGATATGTCCAAGGTGAACTTGGATCGAGGTGTCCAAGGTGGGAAATCGAAGAAGGACAAATCTAGAGATGTTGTGACAGTGATGGAGAAGCTGCTTTCAAGGATGGAGAATGCCATGGTCGAGTTCGATCAGCGACTCGAGGAGGACATCCTGAGGAAGGGAGGCATGGAAGCTATGGTGGAAGAGCTTCAAGGCCAATTCCAGGGAGCCCTCAACTTCGCGCTAGACATCATCAAGCTGGATGTCCAAACTAAGCTAGATCACTTCTTAGCGGAGCTTACTGCACTTCGTGATGAGGTGAAAGATGTGAAGGGGGATTGGGCCTTATGCAAGGAAGCTGTCTTGAACAAGACCCGGACTTCAAAGGAACCGAAGATGCTAGATGCTTTCAAGCTCAAATCCTTTAATGGGAAGAGGGAGGCGAAGGAGCTGGACACTTTCCTGTGGAATATCGAGAGGTATTTCAAGTATCTGAAGATGGGCGATGATGAGTCCAAGATCACTACCGCAATGTTGTTTCTCACCGACAATGCTCTCATGTGGTGGCGTCATCGATCCATGGAGATCGACCAAGGTACGTTTACACTTGAGACTTGGGATGCATTTAAGAAGAATATTATGTTGTATTTCTATCCAGAGAATGCCAAGTATGAGGCAAATGAGAAGCTGAGATGGCTAAAGCAAACGGGAAGCGTGAAAGATTATGTCACCGCGTTCACCAACCTTTTGTTCGAGGTGCCTACCATGACAGAGGAAGACCAGCTCATATTCTTCATGGGTGGCCTATAGAATTGGGCCAAGCTGGAGTTGCAAAGGAGACATGTCCAAACCTTGTCAAATGCAATTGCTGCAGCCGAGTCTCTTGTCGAGTTCAAGAAGAACGATCAAGGCGACTCCAAGTTTAAAGGAAAGAAAGGCAACAGTGGATCCGGCGGGGGAGACAACAAGCCGAAGGAGAGTGGCAAGTCAAGTGACAAGTCCGACAGTCACAAGTCATACGTGAAGAAGAATGACAAAGGTGACAAGGGGAAGGACAAGACGAAGCTAGCTTGCTACTTGTGTGATGGGCCGCACATGATGCGAGATTGTCCGCAAAAGAAAGCCTTGAATGCTATGAACCAGGAGAAGGAAGATGAGGCAAACAGGGAAGCGGGAATGGGGGCCATTCACCGCTTCAATGCCCTACATGCCAAAGTCACTCAACCACGGGTTCGAGCTAAATGAGTGATGTTCATCGACGCCATGGTGGATGGCAAGATAACCCGTTGTTTGGTGAATACAGGTGCCTCGCACAACTTTATGTCAGTGCAGGAAGTAAAGAGACTTGGATGTTGGGTCTCAAAGGAAGTATGTAGTATGAAGACGGTGAATTCGATTGCCAAACCAATTGATGGAGTAACTCGTGGTGTGGAGCTACAAATTACTACATGGAAGGGAGTAGCTGACTTCTCCGTGATCTCGATGGATGACTACGATGTCGTGCTAGAAATGGAGTTCATGGACATGGTAAAGGCTTTTCCTATTCCATTTTACAATACTATGTGCATAGCATAGGGTGGAGCAATGTCATGCATGATGCCGGTGGTGAGGCAACAAGGCGAGTCAAAGCTTTTGTCAGCCATGCAACTTTCCAAGTCTTGGAAGAAAGGTGAACCGACATTCCTTGCAACTATGAAGATTGACATAGTTGAGAAGGAAGTCCAACCAGTCCCGAAAGCTGTGGAGGCAATCCTTAAGGGGTTTGCAGATGTCATGCCCAAGGAGCTGCCCAACACTTTACCACCTAGGAGAGAGGTGGATCATGCCATTGAGTTGGAACCAGGTGCCAAGCCCCCTACCAAAGAGCCGTACCAGATGGCACCTCCTGAGTTGGAGGAATTGAGGAAGCAATTGAAGCAGTTGCTGGACACTGGGTACATCCAACTGTCCAAAGCCCCTTATGGTGCCCCGTTCTTTTCCAAAAGAAGAGGGAAGGAACATTGAGGTTGTGCATCGACTACAGGGCACTCAATAAGGTGACCATAAAAAACAAGAATCCAATCCCTTTGATTGTAGATTTGTTTGATCAGTTGGGAGGAGCTAGGTACTTCACCAAGTTGGACCTGCGCTCAGGGTACTATCAAGTGAGGATCGCACCGGGAGACGAACCGAAGACTGCATGTGTGACAAGATATGAGTCTTATGAGTTCCTTGTCATGCCGTTCGGCCTGACTAATGCCCCTGCAACCTTGTGCACTCTTATGAACAAGGTATTCCATCCCTTCTTGGACAAATTTGTTGTGGTTTACATCGATGATATTGTGATGTACAACAATTCCCTAGAAGAGCACCTCGAGCACTTGCAGAAGGTGTTCCAAGTTTTGAGAGAGAACAAGTTATATGTGAAGAAGGAGAAGTGCTCGTTTGTCCAAGAAGAGGTAGAGTTCCTTGGTCACAGGATACGAGGTGGATAATTGGTCATGGAGAAGGGCAAGGTGCGAGCCATTCAAGAATGGGAGCCACCAACCAAGGTACCTAAGTTGCGGTCTTTCCTTGGATTGGTCAACTACTATTGTAGGTTCATTAAGGGATGTTCAGCCATTGCCGCCCCCTTGACGGATTTGCTGAAGAAGAACAAGGCGTGGCAGTGGACGCCGCTATGTCAGCGTGCCTTTGACGAGTTGAAGAGGGCACTTATGGAGGAACCAGTGCTGAGACTTCCTGATCTTAGCAAACCTTTTGAGGTACACACTAATGCATCAGATTTTCCTATTGGTGGTGTACTCATGCAAGATGGACACCCATTGGCTTTCGAGAGCCAAAAGCTTAATGACAGCCGAACGAAGGTATACAGTTCAAGAAAAGGAGATGACAGCCGTAGTGCACTACTTGCGGACTTGGAGGCACTACCTACTTGGTTCTTAGTTCGTGGTCAAGACTGCCAATGTTGCCACAAGCTACTTTCAGTCCCAACAGAAGTTGTCACCCAAACAGGCTAGGTGGCAAGACTTCTTGGTGGAGTTCGACTACAAATTGGAGTACAAGCAAGGGAAGACAAATATCGTTGCTGATGCCTTAAGCCGAAAGGCCGCACTAGCAGCTATTGTAGAACCCCAAAGTTCTCTCATGCAAAGGATAGGAGAGGGCTTGTTGCATGATCCCCAAGCCAAAAGTCTGTTGGAGCTTGTCAAAGATGGGAAGACAAAAATATTTTGGCTCGATGATGGTGTTCTCTATGCAACAGGGAAGAGAATCTATGTTCCAAGATGGGACAATCTGAGGCGAGAGCTACTGAAGGAGTGTCATGACTCGAAGTGGGCGGGACATCCAGGCATTCATCGAACTTTAGCATTGATGAGTGAAGCTTACTATTGGCCACAGATGCGAGAAGATGTAGACTCGTTCGTGCAGACTTTCCTTGTATGCCAACAAGACAAGATAATGCAGAACCAGCCAGGTGGGTTGCTAGAGCCACTTCCTGTCCCAACCAGACCGTGGGAGAGTTTGTCCATGGACTTCATCATAGGTCTACCCAAGTAAGAAGGGTGTGGCTCAATTTTGGTGATGGTCGATAGGTTCACTAAGTATTCTACATTCATCCTTTAACATCCCTGACCCGATTTCACTATTCAATCTCAATTGTTTAGTCAAATAAATAATTTTGGCGAAATTACAATTTTGCCACCGGATTAAGGGTATTTTAGGCACTTTAAATTTCCAAAAGGAATTTGGGGAATTGAGTTGCGTCGTTGCGTCCGGCTCGTCGAAACGAGTTCGTGGATATGCGGTACAGCGAATTCCGGGTTGTAACGATCGATAAGCGATTAAAAAAAAAAGCGAAATTGTCGACATCGTAGCCGCCCTCTCCTTCTTCCTCCTCTCATTTTTTTCTCTCCTCCCATGGCAGTCACTTTGACTGCGCATATCTCCCTCCACAAGTGTCCGTTTCGAGTGATTCCAATTGCTAAATCTTCGTCTCTTCCTCCTCTACACAGCCTGCTCATTCCCCCAGCTCAGAAACCCGCGGATTTTAAACTGGAGCGACTGAAAGTTCACTGGTTACCAAACTTTTCGACGAGTTTTCCGGCGACTCCGGCAACTGTTTGGGTCGAGTGAGGTATGAAACTTCATCTACTCTTCATGCTCTATCCATTTATGTATGTTTTGTAGATCGGTTTCAAGCCTAGGTTGTTCGATTTAGAAACCCATATTTGGCCGGTTTTTGAGTTGAATTTCCGGCCACTTGCCGGCCAAACTAGGTGTTGTCGTAGTTGAATAAAATGCTCCACGTGTTGAGTTGCACCTATACCTGAAGTATTGACCCTTGGTTTGAAGTTTTTCCGGTCACCGGAATTACTATGCACACCCAATTCCGGCGAGTTTCGGGGCACTGTTGTGGTGGTGCATTGTGTGCTAAAATGTTCCCCATGTCGTCCTGAGCATGTAGGTGTGCTCGGATTCCAATTTGGTTATCGTTTGACGGTCGAACGGATTTACGCCTATTATGCGTTATCCGGGTTCGATATGTTCGGGCCGTTGGATCGGTCCCATTTCCAAGTATGTTGTTCCCTGTACCTCTAGGATCGTGTAGGAACAAACGGATCAAGAATCGGAGTCCCGGATACTCCGAATCATTAACCCTAGGGTTAGGTAACCCGGTTACCGTCCGATCGTGCGATGGGCGCAGTTTCGACCGCTCGATCGAGACCAAACTGTCAGGATGTGTTTAGTAAACCTTGTTGAACATTAGGGAATGTTCGGATTGGAAATCGGAGGTCGTGGGTCCCGGAGGCCCGGTTGACCTATTCGGGAAGTTTGACCAATCGGTTGACCGTGAGTCTTCCGAGGTGGTCCCACCTGTTGAATAGCGTAGTTTGACTCTAGAAACTCCCCGGTAGTTGTGTACGCTTACTTTGAGACCCGAGAACTAGCGTCTTAAGTTAAAGTTTGTTGGTTAGTACGCGTGTTAATTAAAGCGTTTATTCTCTCAAATAGGTACTCTTGCTTCGCGTACTCCGGAGGAAAAGCTCTCTAAGGATTGAGCAGCGTGGACTTGTTGTGAGTGGACTTTTGTTTTGAACAAGCATTATTTCAAATATTGAACCTTGATGCATAAATGATTTATTTTGACTATTGGGATTTAAAATATTGTTTAAGTATTGGATTTGATTTTGATGGAATTATCGGGAAATTTATGCATATAAAACTAGTCACTTTGACTAAGGGGTTTTAATGATATTTTGAATCTTGGATAAAATATTTTATGAGGTTATTGGGATTTAAATTATATTCAAAGTTTATGCACGTTTTGGGGTCCCGGTTTAATTGTGGGACATTGGTGGCTATATTTTAAATTAAAGGTCTTTGAGTATTGAATTTGAGACGGGACAAACGTCCGGTAAGATTTTGTATCCGGTTTGGGTATGGTGAAATACCCGGGAATTTCTTGAGTTTTATATTTGACAAATTGAGGTTTATGACTTTGTCGGGCTTCAAAACTTTATATAAATCGGTTATATGAATCTTGATATTTTTATATGATTCGAATGATGGGATCTCCTATTTACTTTAAATGTTTGAAACTTATAAATCTCATGGGTTATATTCCATACCTTTGGGAATATATATATTTATATATTATATACTTTTGAGAAACCTATAAGTTATACTTTTGGGAATTATATTTATACTATCGGAAACTTATATTTATACTACCGGAGCTTATATTTATTTGTTGAATTAACATTTGGGTGGTTAGTTTGATAAATGTTGGGTTTCGATTATATATTTGGGGTTATTTGACTTTATAGTTTTTATATTATCTATTTATGGAACTTTATTATTATTTAACTTTTGGGACTTGTATTATACGGATTAATTGGGTTACTTTTGATATTTGGAGTTTATGTCCGGTTGAAGTTTATATTAGTGTCTTATGTTGCAAGTTTGCTACTTTATCAATTTATCGGGATATGTGTTGGTATTTGGGTTTTGGTGGCTATTGTGAGTTTTGGTGTATATACATTTTCGGTCTTTGACATATTGCAAGTATCTTGAATTATATAATATTTTCGAGAATGAATTTATGTATGTCTGGTTATGTGTGGGGTACGTGGGTGTGGTTATTGTGGAAAGTGAGAAGTGTTTGGTTATGTCAGTTGAAGTGCTATAAGCACTACCCTATGTACCTCCCCCGGTTATGGAACTTTGGAAAGTGGATACTTGTGGAAATGGATACTTGGATATGTTGGATACCCGGTGCACCCTTGATTGGGTGTGACTGTAGACCCTTAGCGGGGTAGTCTGCGCGCGTAGGACTTGTCACAGCGCGTCACGAGTATTAAGGATTTTGCTGTACGTGCTGATAAGCTTAGTCCCAGTTGGACGGCTTGTTCCCTGGCCACATGGTTGTTGAGGACTCCTCTATGTGGTTCAGTTAAACGATCCCATGTTGGATTGTTTCCAGCACGAATATTGGTGTGGGAGTCTTACTATATGTATTTATTATTATTATTATTATTATTATTATTATTATTATTATTATTATTATTATTATTATTATTATTACAGTTCCTTCTTCTCGTCTTCGGTGAGGATACTTCCTCGCTGCGGTGCTTACGGGCATTGCGTCGGGAAACAGCTTGGTTGGGAATTTGGATTTTCTTGGTTTCAAGTTGTTTGTTATTCAAATATATTTCTTTGGGATTCCTATGGTTTTATATTTATGTTTTATATATGTGTGTGTGTACGAATTAGTGTGGGTGTGTCTATGGATTTTATTTCCAGGTTGGTTTTATTTGAATATGTGCACCGGGACGGTGATGCACAGTCTGCATTTTAAGTTAAGGTTTGAAGGCCGGACGGAGTTGAGTTCCAGGAAAAAGGGAGTTATTCAAGATTGCTGTATTTTACTTAAATGAGGAATTTTTGGATGGATTTCAATTCCATGGTTTTTATTTTAAGAATTCAGTGTTCAAGTTGTAGTTTCAAGAATTTACGAAAGTAGCAAAGCTACGCTTTCTTTATGGTAATTCAAGATACGAATTTAACGGAATTGTTTTCAAGTAATTGTTCGTATAAGTATGTACATTTATATAAGGATTTTCTCTTGCATAGTGCTTTGTCATTATTTGCGAAAACGGAGGGGATTATTATGTTCATTGAAAAATGATGTTTAAAGTTTGATTTTTCGTCCACTCACATTTTCTGTTTTGCGCCCCAGTACTAGATCCCGAGGTCAAGACCACCACGTCGAGGCATCACGACTATTGGCTCTGTAAGAGTTTTCTTGTATTTTCACTTTGCTATCCTTTGCTCAAGTTGTAAAGTTTAAATTTCTTTAGATTGCTCCGTAGTGCTCACCTAAGATTGAGGTAGAGGCCGGAGGCCTCCCTATTAACTGTGTGCTTCGCTTTGTGCATCTTTGCCAGTTGGTTTATTCTCTGTGTTTTTGACAGTGGACATTTTGGGAAAGTCCATTTTTCAGAGGAGACTCTGCGGATTTTCGCGTAAGTCAACTTTCCTATTTCCTTAAACTAGGGTCAAGGGGCGTTTTAGTAAAGTAAGTTCTGCGTCGGGGTAGTGTCTGACGGGAAGCAGGTTGGACACGAGTTCCGAGGGGGAATTCGGTTCGGTCTGTCACATCCCCGCACCGACGGAATGCAACGCGGAGGAAGCTCCACGCTTGTTTCGAAGCATGTGGTGAAGTATTGGGGATCCCCAAGAGTATTATCGGTGACTCTCGCTTCACTGGCAAACTCTAGACGGAGCTCTTCGTGCTACTTAGTTCACAACTGAACTTCTCTACCAGCTTTCACCCACAGACAGAATGGGTGAATGCATTGTTGGAGTTATACTTGCGGCACTATGTGAGTGCCAACCAACGAGATTGGGCAAAGTTGTTGGATGTTGCTCAGTTCTCGTACAACCTGAAAGATGAAGAAATGGGCGGACAAGCATCAACGTGATGTCGTGTTCCAACCAGGTGATCTGGTCTTTGTGAAGCTCAACCCCTCTCAACACAAGTCCACTAGAAAGGAACACAAGGCATTGCCGAGGAGATATGAGGGCTCATTTCCTATCATCCGAGCAGTGGGAAGAGATGCTTACCGTCACGACCCGGCACTCCTAGCACGATATTGTCCGCTTTGGGCCCCCCTCTATGGCCCTCACGATTTTGTTTCTGGGAACTCACGAGCAACTTCCCAGTGGATCACCCATCCTGGGATTGCTCTAACCCAAACTCGCTTAACTTCAGAATTCTACGGAATCCGAAGCCAGTGAGCTCCCAAAAGGCCTTGTGATAGGAAGATACGTGCCCACACATATAAGCACTTCACCTTTCTCTCCCCGAGCGATGTGGGATTGCTCACCGGTCTTGCTTTCAAAGCTCACGGGTCTTACAATCCACCCCCCTGGGGCCCAGCGTCCTTGCTGGCACACTTCCTGGTCGGGGTCCAGCTCGATACCATTATGTCACGACCCGACTCTCCTAGCACGATATTGTCCGCTTTGGGCCCCCTCTTTGGCCCTCACGGTTTTGTTTCTGGAACTCACAAGCAACTTCCCAGTGGGTCACCCATCCTAGGATTACTCTAGCCCCAACTCGCTTAACTTTGAAGTTCAAAGGAATCCGAACCCAGTGAGCTCCCAAAAGGCCTCATGCTAGGAAGATACGTGCCCACACATATAAGCACTTCACATTTCCCTCCCCGAGCGATGTGGGATTACTCACCGCTCTTGCTTCTCAAAGCTCACGGATCTTACACTTACTGTGGGGAACTACCACCCCGATTGAAGATTCATCCGGTGTTCCACGTGCAAACTCTGGACAGAGCTCTTCAGGCTACTTAGTTCACAACTGAACTTCTCTACCAGCCTTTCACCCACGTACAGAACGAGCGAATGCATTGTTGGAGTTATACTTGCAGCACTATATGAGTGCCAACCAACGAGATTGGGGCAAAGTTGTTGGATGTTGCTCGATTCTCGTACAACTTGCAGCGGTCGGAGTCGACATGGTCAAGTTCTTTTGAGTTGGCAACGGGACAACAACCTATGACACCAAGCACAGTGGTGTCAGGCTACAAGGGGAGTAGTCCTGCCGCATACAAAACGACCAAGGACTGGCAGATGACTAATGAGCTAGCTTGGGCTCAATTGGAAAAGGCAACCCGAAAGATGAAGAAATGGGCAGACAAGCATCGACGTGATGTCGTGTTCCAACCAGGTGATCTTGTCTTTGTGAAGCTCAACCCCTCTCAACACAAGTCCACTAGAAACGTACACAAGGCGTTGCTGATGAGATATGAGGGCCCATTTCCTATCATCCGAATAATGGGAAGAGATGCTTACTGTCACGACCCGACTGTCCTAGCACGATATTGTCCGCTTTGGGCCCCCCTCTCTGGCCCTCACGGTTTTGTTTCTGGGAACTCACGAGCAACTTCCCAGTGGGTCACTCATCCTGGGATTGCTCTAGCCCCAACTCGCTTAACTTCGGAGTTCTAAGGAATCGAAGCCAATGAGCTCCCAAAAGGCCTCGTACTAGGAAGATACGTGCCCACACATATAAGCACTTCACATTTCCCTCCCCGAGCGATGTGGGATTGCTCACCGTTCTTGCTTTCAAAGCTCACGAGTCTTACAATCTACCCCCTGGGGCCCAGCGTCCTTGCTGGCACACTTCCGGTCGGGGTCCAGCTCTGATACCATTATGTCACGACCCGACTCTCCTAGCTAGCCCGATATTGTCCGCTTTGGGCCCCCCCTCTTTGGCCCTCACGGTTTTGTTTCTGAACCCACGAGCAACTTCCCAGTGGGTCACTCATCCTGGGATTGCTCTAGCCCCAACTCGCTTAACCGGAGTTCCAAAGAATCCGAAACCATTGAGCTCCCAAAAGGCCTTGTGCTAGGAAGATACGTGCCCACACATATAAGCACTTCACATTTCCCTCCCCAAGCGATGTGGGATTGCTCACCGTTCTCTCTTCTCAAAGCTCACGGGTCTTACACTTATTGTGGGGAACTACCACCCCGATTGAAGATTCAACCGGTGTTCCACGTGAGCAATCTCAAGCCCTACCATGCTGACCCCGAGGAGCCAAGTCGTGGGGAATCTCAACAAGCTCCGCCTTTAATGGTGACTTCATTTGACAGGGAGGTCGAGTGCATCATGGCCAAACGTGAGGTGCGACGCAAAGGTGTACCGAGGTACTTTGAGTACTTTGTCGAATGGAAAGGCCTGCCAGAGTCCGAATGTAATTGGGAGAAAGAAGAGTCTTTGTGGCAGTACAAGGACAACATTGAAGCATTCGAACGAAAAGGAACTACCTCTGCTACGAGGACGTCACCGGATTAGGTGGGGGAGAATGTCACGGCCCGCATGTTGAAGGCTCAACCCAACAACTATTGGGCCAACCTAGAGGATCCATTTGTGAAGGTCAAGCCCCACTAGAGAAGCACAAGGCGAGGCCCGTCGGATAGATCATTCTAGATCTCTTAGTCCACATGTCTATATTCAATGTACAGTAATTGGTAGATTCCGGATCATTAGATTATATCAATCCTAGCCATCCATTGTGGTGGTAGGTGAGCTAGGATCTCTATATAAGGAGGATGTCTCATTGTGTATCCTCACTCCTCAACTTGTAAAGCATTAAGTAGCAATACAAGCATAAATTCTCCCAAACTCTCTTGAGCGTTTTTTAGCGTTCTTATCATTCTTGCTCTTGTTCTTGTGTTCTTACTTGGTTCGATCCTATTTTGTAAGAAGGAAGGCTGACTTAGCTTATTCGAGAGAGGCGATCAAGACTAAGGCAGCACGGAAGGAAGACTCCAAGAGTCATCCCATGACACTATGCAATGCAAAGCTCTCTGGTTCCATGAATGTACAACCAAATTCATAAACTAAGAAGACCCATCACAAGTTAGGACACGCAAAATCCCACAATTTCAATTTAAGAGACAAATTCAATAAAATTTGCATCAATTCACAATCTTGGGCAAAAAGATAAATCATGTAATTCAAGCATCAAACTTTGTTACCTGAAAACGAGGAAGGGAAAGAGAAAGAGGAGGAAGGGACGAAGGAGCAGTGAAGCAACGAAGAACGAGGGGTGGCAGCGTTGAGAGACACAGAGCTCTTTCTGGTTCTTAACCCAATGAGGAATGTGAGAGAAGCACAAGGTGTGGAGGCTTGCTGTGTGCCTCTACTTGAAAGGCAAGGTGACAATGACATTGTTGTTATTGAAGCCATTCTTTTGCCACCTTCTTCTTCGTCTTCAGTTCTTTCTTTCGTTCTTTTTGTGTTATCCCCAAAGACGAAGATGAGGTTTTTTTGCCTTTGCCTTATCCAGTGTCCCGCACAACTGGTTTGGAATGGATGGACCCTTCCGAGTCGACCAGTTTTTAAAAACTTGAAACTCACTGGGCTGGATCAGCCCATTACTACCAACGATTGAAAGACTCTACCTTTCGCGGCCCAATTCCTAGGACGAAATATTAACACACTAAGGGGTTGTTTGGTACGGCGAATTGTCATGAACTGGACTAAATTCTGGGACTATCTTGGATTGGCTTGGTCTGACCTAAGCTGGATAACACTTGTATTGCGTTTAGTGTATGTTTGATTGGAGTAGGACTAAATTAGTTTAAATTTTTCTTTTTGAAAAGTAAGTTTTTTTTTTAATATATATATATATATATTTTTTTTTTAGGCATGTGGAATTTTTTAATTTTTTATAAAAAATTTATTCTCTCTGTCAAGATCTCCATCTCCCTCAACTCCCTTCCTTTTTTGGAGCTCCAACAACCCCTTCCCCTTCTTTTTGTTTGACTGGGTTTCAATAATTGAAAAGGAGAAATTGAGTTTCATGAGTAAAAGAAATACAATAACTTTTTTCTGGGTTTGGTTAATTGAAGGAGAAGGAAAGTTGCATGGCTAAGGATTGATTCAATTGATGGGTTTGGGGTTAGTGGCTATTGGAGAGAAGGGAGGGATGCAGTGGGTGGGATTAGTGGTTGTCGAACATATAAGATGAGAGAAATGCAAAATCATTCCATACCCAGCTTTCTCATATTGCTCGAAAGCTATGGAGGGGAAGGGTATCTGGGTTTGTTCAGGATGAGGGAGGAACAAATACAGGTTTGTTCAGCTTTCTCATATTTTATGAGGTTGCTGCGTGTGGCTGTGATGGTGGGGATTTGGATAGGTTGTAGGTGCTTGGGTGATCGATGGTTGTGGATGGCGCTTGGGTGATCGGTGGTTGGCTAGCGCTTGGGTGTTGCAGGTGCTTGGGTCAGGACTATATTGTCCTCCCTTTCCACGCGGGTCTCACTAAGAATACCTAAGGAGGTGTTTTTGGTAGGGCCAGTATAAATAGTCCCACTTAAAACTAGAACCAAGTGAAAACAAACAAGGAATAAAAATTTGTCTAGTCTAATCCATGCCAAGAAGGTGTAACAAACGGGCCATAATATATATAAACTACATTGTCAATACAATACCAAACGGGGATGTAGCTTAAATGGTAAAGCTCTCGCTTTGCATGCGAGAGGTACCGGGTTCGATACCCTGCATCTCCACACCTCTTCCTTTTGTATTTTTCAATTAACAACAGATAAGGCTAGGGGTGGGTATCGGAACCGCAAAACAGTAAAATTGAACTAAACCAAACCGAAAAAATGGAAAAACTGCGTTGACCAAAAAAGTAAAAAACCAGAACAAAAATCGAACTCAACCAGTTTGGATCGGTTCAGATCTCGGTTTTCCACCCCAAAGAACTGGTCCAATTCGAACTGGTCCAATCCAAATTATTTATATTTTTTTATATTATATATATATATTTAACATGTGGCCCTTTTTTATTGGTTTTGTAGGTGGTTACACTAGGCGCGCACACACTGGATCATGACCTATACTATACGACTTGGGTTTTTTCTTCCTTCCCATCCCATTTCTTTCTCTCAGTCGAACCTCTCTCTCTCTCTCTCTTCTTCTTTCTTCTTCTTCCCCTTTCTCTCTTCCTCTTTCTTCTTCCTTTCTGGTTCCGATTTTTTTCTATCCCTCTTTTCCTCTTCCTCTTACTTCTTCTTCCCCTTTCTCTCTTCCTCTTTCTTCTTCCTCTTTCTGGTTCTGATTTTTTGGTTTTTGTTTCTATCCCTCTTTCTTCTTCCTCTTTCCGATTCGTTTTCTGTTTCTATGCAGTGCAAATTTTCTGGTTGGTTTTTTGTTTTGTTGGATATATATATATATTGTTTTCATGAACTGACAACTCCATCCCATATGTTATTCTTTGTGTTTAGTTTGACTTGTTTGTTCTTGGTCATACCCTTTGTTCAAAATGTTGAACTTGTTCTTGCTTTCTTGGTAATACCCTTTGTTCAAAATGTTGAACTTGTTCTTGCTTTCTTGGTCATACCTTTTGGTTCACGTTGATTTTCTGCTTCGCTTCTTTGGACCACCAGGGTGTGCTTTCAGGTACTGTTCCAACTGTCTTTTGTTTGTGATCTCCTTCTGAATTATTTTATACTCCTTCTGAATGTACGCTTAAAGTATTGAGGCTTGTATTTATGTCTTCATAATTAGGTTTCTTGGAACCAATAAGTTGAACGGTACCCTGCCTGAATCTAAAAATTTGTCTCTTCTCAACATGTAAGTATATCTGCCTATTTGCTTTGAGCATCACTGTAATGCATTAAACTGGAGTTTTCTGATATATCACCTTTTTTTCTTCTTCTTTGTGAATTGCATTGACTATCTGCAGATTAAATCATTCTGTAGTTGTTTACTAGATCTGACAAAGTTTGATTGAAATAATAGGAAAAAAATGAAATAGAAATGATAAATCATTGCTAATAGTGAAGCTGGTAGAAATAGATCGATGAGTTGTTGGTGAAGTTGATAAATCATTGCTAATAGTGAAGTTGATAAATCATTGTATGTGGTTTGCTCTTTTCTAGATTTTGTTACATTGGATTTTTAATGTGATTCATGATGGGTTTTTTTGTGTGGTCTTGGTAGAAATAGATTGGTGGAGCTTCTGAGATGCAGCAACAAAAGAACAAAAAAATGGAGTTATAATTTTAAATTTGATTGTAATTTAATTTGTTTTAGTGTGTATTTTGTTGTTGGGCTGTAATTTTAAATTTAATATTGAATTGTTTTATTATTTTTGTCAAAGAATGAGTGGATGTTTCAATACGGGAATTGGGCCAATTGTGATGTTTAAGCCCAAATTTTTTAAAAATTAGATGGTCTTGAATCTTAAGTACCAAAAACTCAAATGGGCTTTACAGTAAGTACAAACCGTGAGAACCGGGAACCAAACTGAAACAGGGCAGGTTTGGGTTTACATGTACATTTTTGTCAGACCCGGACCGGACCAAACTGGACCATGCCCAGCCCTATATACAGCTATACTCTTCCATCTCTGATACACGAATTCTCTCTAACTCATCCTCCAAGTTTCTTTTTTCCCTTGGCAAACTTCCAATATGCCTCTCACTCAGCCCTCTCAATTTGGGCCAATCTTTCCATTGCCAACTTGTGCATCTCACACGTTTCCTTTTGAACAACATCCGCTTGAGCTTGTGCTTTATATCGGCAATATCAGTCGCTCTTGTGACTGATATTGATAAGAGACACCACAAAGTCCTTGATTTCAAGCTTCATCGATGATATTCCAGCAAGCATCATAACCACTATCTACTTTCGATTTGGCAGTCTGCAAAGAATTTGTAATATAGTCAAGTACCACATCATTGATAGATAAATATATATATATATATATATATATATATATATATATATATATATATATATATAGTGAAAAGAAAAGCAAACGTTTGTAAAATAAGGATTCTTCAGTATCCGAGTTTCAATTATTTCCTTAGGGTTCTATTTCCGAAACTGATTTTTACGTAGTGCCATTGCCTATGAGCTTTAGCTCAACTGGTATTGGGACAGGTACGTAAAAGGGATAAGGTCTTAAGTTCAAATCTTATGTAAGCACCCCTAAAATAGTAGCCAGATGGTATGTGTTATCTTTACCCAAAAGCTTGCAGAAGGCAAGTGGAAAACACAGACCATGGAAAACCTCAAGATAAAAAAAAATGAGATTCCAGATATAGATAAATTCCCTCCAAAGCTGCTCCATCAAACATGTAAGACCATGGAAAATATCTGTGTGTTGAATGTTTCCTGTCAGATAAGAGTGAGTCATAAGTATTACAATCAGCTTAAAAGTCTTTATTGGTTACAGAACCAATACAATGGATGATGAAAATGATCATAATTATAAAAGTAGCATATACTAATATGTTGTTAAGTAAGGGAATGATCGCTAACGGTCCGATCAAAGGCATCTTTTCCTTCGGTATCCAATAGTAATAGGTTTTATTCAGTTCCATCAAGAGCAGTTCTCTTCGGCATCTATTCCGTCTGATCAAAGGTAAATGCTTTAAGTATTACAGATCTTAATATCTTGAAGTTAATCAATTATTCATGTTGATGTGTAATTGGTTTTATTGATGTACTTTTATAGTTTTACAGTTTACAGCTGGTAGTGACTAAGTAATAGCTTAGATCCTTTTATAGTTGAGAGAATTTGTATGGCTAAAAGGCCTGTAGGAAATTGCCAAGTATCATACACACATTGGCAGATCAATTTTGTACTGATCTGGGTGTAATCGTTTTTAATATATATCGGTGTGCATGGCTGAGCTCGGTATGAGCCAGTGATTCCATTTCTACCATTATCGGGCAGGTCAATTGCTACAGTACCCGGATCGGGAACTACATTGGGCATGTACATTTTTTCTGAAATATAGAATTTTGCCGTCTTTCTTCTTCTCCCTCCTTTTTATCTCTAAAATCCAGAATAACACCTTCAAATTCCAACATGGTATCATTGAGCCAGGTTCGTTCTTGAATCTGGGTGTTGTTTCCACTGTGAGTATTCGAAGATTTAGTCTCATATGGCTGGTTCGGTTGGAAGGGAGTCACGAACTCCAATTTTCAATGGAGAAAACTACGAGCTCTGGAGGATTCGTATGACAACAATTCTCAAATCGTCTTGAATCTGGGAATTGGTTGAAGAAGGTGTACCAATTTCATATCCAAAAGGCAAGACGAATGAGACGAAGACATCGGACAAATCTGCATTGTCTCGAGCTCCTGAAGCAAGATGCAAAGGCACTGGATCTCATCCAAGAAGCTGTCTTAGATGAGCTCTTTCCTAGAATCTCCAACGAAATGACTGCGAAAGGAGCCTGGGATTTGCTGCAGCAAGAATACAGATGAGCTTATAAGGTGAGTCAAATTACAAGGTTTGAGACGAGATTTTGAATATACTCGTATGCGTGAAGATGAATCTCTATATGCTTATTTGACTAGACTATTTGAATTAATAAATGAAATGAAGAGTATGGGTGCTCAAATTAAAAACTCAGAATGAGAGTTATCTAAGAATAGAATAGTGCATAAAGTATTGATAAGTCTCACCAAGACTTATGACCTTGTTTGCACGGTCAATGAACATACCAAGGATCCGAATACAATAGAAGTGCAGGAGGTTGTGGCCACCCTGAAAGTGTTCGAGCAAAGGCTTGAGAGACACTTTGAGAATACTGTTGAGAAGACATTTGCTAGTATGAGTGTGAAAGAAGCCAGCTCCTCATCCTCCTCAGGTAGTGGTCAGTCCAAGAAGAATTGGAAGAATAAAAGGAAGAAGTGGGAAGATAAACCCAATTCGGGTGGGATGAATGAAAACTGGAGGAGTAATTAGTCTAACAAGAATGATCAGAACAAAGGAACTTGTAAGCACTATAACAACTTGCATTACGGTGAATGCTAGTTCAAGGATAAAGTCAAGTGTCACCGATTATAGAGTCCTCACTTGTCTCAGGCAGGAAAAGAACTTACTTGGGAGATATTCCTCACCCAAATTCACAATCGTTTGTTCAAATCAATTGCTTAGGGCGCAAGTTATTACATCTTACAAGTTTGTTAGGGTAACTATGACATGCTCGCACATCAAAGAAAGCTGATTTGTTGACCACCAATGATTTTCAAGTCAATGAGGAACTTTGCCTTACCACCACGGGAACTACATCAAAACGGGTGAACAATGACCAAAAGTGACTTTTGGCCTTAAGTACACCCATAGACATCAGGTATCTAGTGCCGTCGATTATTTGCGCCGATTATGCCTCCATGACTACTATTCTGTCTCTACCTTATGCCAACATAAACATCGATGTCCATTGTCCAGTATCCCATGCCTCCATGACTACTATTCTCTCTACCTTATGCCAACATAGACATGGAGAAATACCTAGAAAACAAAAATGCGTAGATATAACACCTGGGATTTGCAAGGATCCACTCATATAGTGGTTTGGAGTAATTGTTCCTGTAGACAAGATCCTGGGTTCGAGTCCTAATATCTGTATTGTGTGTGTGAGTTTAATATATTATCACGGCTCAATAGAAAAAGTTGTCGCATGAGATTAAATGAAGTTTTATAACATTATTGTTGAATTAAATACAAAGTTTAAAAAGCATTACATGATTGTATGTACGTTTGGTGATTGAGCCAAGCTATCCAAAGTGCATTACAGGATCGACGACCTCAACAATCCATCGGTCTTGCCCAGTGGAAAAATATGACAAATCAAAGCTTCTTTTTTGTCTGTTCTTTTGCCCCATTTGGCAGATACCAAAAGTTTACTTAACCACAAATACATAATCCCTTTTAAGTCTATATACCGTTTGGAATGAAAGCAACGTTGGAAGCTTGCCCGCGCCACTGCTAGTCTTGCAAACCTGAGTTAGACAACACCAAATTCACGTCAAGGTCTGGAACCAACATATCAATCCATAATTCCACATGAGCACGGTAGAGAATTAAGGATTGCAGACCGGGAAGACTTGGGAGAGTTTCAGTCATGTCGCAAATTAAGGCTGAAACTCCTCCAGCAATTGGTATGCAAGTTGTGTTAGGGAGTCCAATTTTCATGTGTTCCAATATCCCTGTGCCTTCCTGCCTGTTTCCTATCTAAGTTTTTGACACTTGTCACTCCACTAACTTCTAACTTTAACACTGTTAACTTAAATTAGAAAAACAAAAATTAATTATTAAAGAAAAATTAAACAGCCACCGCAGCCTCCCACCCCGCCGGCGGCAATTCCCTTTCCACCTTGCTGACAGCAAAGCATCTTGTCCTCTTTATCTCTCTTAGTCTCAGTCTTGTCTCTGTTCCGATCTTGAGATCTGGAACTCAAGATCTCTCTCATGTAAGGCAAGCTCTTTTTCAGCAATACAATAATTCTGGGTAGTGGGTTTGAGACCCAAACCCTTCTTGACCCAATTGACAAAAACAAGGGCTGAGGAATAATCAGATTGAAATATGAGTATAACCTTCGAATTGTCTTCAAAGAAGTGATATCCTTGGTATAAGTAAGTTTTTCTCCAGTTAATAACATGCTTGAAAATAAATATGAAGGTAGATGACATATATTGTAATTTAGTTAATAATAATAGGATGCAACTTATTTTAAATTTGCATTTTTTTAAACTACAAGGGAGGGGGATTTCTCACACACACAATCAAGATGCCATGGGAATTCGAACTTGAGACGTCCTCTTTGTCAATAAGTGAAGAAAATTTTCTACTAGGCTAGACCCCGTTGGTTTAAATTTGAAGTTTTAAATAAAGATTTAAAAGTATGTGATTTAAATTTGTCAATAGTAGTTGTAAGCATTTATATTGGAAGAGCCCTTCAATTTTCCACAAACAAAACAAAATATCAATTTATAGAATATAGTAGTTGTAAACATCTATATTGGAAGAACCCTTCAATTTTCCAGAATCAAAACAAAATATCAATTTATAGTATCCGGCTACGCTAATAACATGAACACTGTGTTCACATGCAAACACGCTGATCATCTTCTATATAAACCCACGATAGTTTGCTTTGCTTCTTCACAGCTAGCTTTCCAATTTCACTACTTAAAACCTAAGCCAATATTACTTTGCGAACAATGGCTTTTGAGAAAAACCTTGTGGTCATTGCCATATTCATCGTCTTGGGGACTTTGGCATCTCAAGCCACATCCCGCACACTGTCCGAAGCTTCCATAGCTGCAAAACATGATCAATGGATGACAAAGTACGGCCGTGTTTACGCGGACAATGCAGAGCAGGAAAGGCGCTTCGCCATATTCAAGAACAACGTGCAGTTTGTGGAGAAGTTCAACACTGAAGGGAACAAGACTTACAAGTTAGGACTGAATGAATATTCTGATTTGACCGATGAAGAATTCGTCCGGCAGCTTACTGGATACAAAAGGGGCACTGAATTAACCTCATCCGCAAACATATCCTCCTTCAGGTACAAGGACCTCAGCCCAACTGATGTTCCGCCTAGCATTGACTGGAGGGAGAAAGGAGCTGTCACCCCCATAAAGAATCAAGGAAGATGTGGTAAGAGATCCACCTTCCTTATATTAATTACCTTCTTAGCTCATCCATATTCTTTACTAAGTATTGATGTTTTTGTTTTTGTATTATATGTAGGCTGTTGCTGGGCATTTTCTACAGTGGCAGCAGTGGAAGGGATTAACCAAATCAAAAATGGGAAACTGATCTCACTGTCCGAGCAACAACTTCTGGACTGTACCAGCGACTATGGCAACCATGGCTGCGATGGTGGTTTGATGGTTCCTTCCTTTGAATACATCCAACAAAACGGAGGAATTGCCAGCGAAGAAAACTACCCGTACCAGGCTGTGGAGGGAACATGTGATGCTAACAGGGCAAAGGAGCCTGCGGTCCAGATCACTGGTTATGAAGAGGTGCCTGCCAATAGTGAAGACGACTTACTCAAGGCTGTGTCCATGCAGCCAGTCTCGATAGCCATCGTTTCTTCCGGGGAGGTGTTTAGGTATTACAAAAGTGGTGTCTACTCGGGCGAGGATTGTGGGACAAGCCAGGACCATGCTGTTGTTGGAAATTTGGCTCACATTAAGGATGCAAGCTTCGGGAGAAGCGACCGGTCACAAGGTATTCGCGACCGGTCGTTTTGAAGCAGATTGGGTGAAGTTGGAGAGCTGGAGAAATCGCAGAAAGCGACCAGTCGCAAGGTATACTCGACCGGTCGTTTTCAGACAGATTCATATCCGACCGGTCGCAAAGAACTGGCGACCGGTCGCCCGACGCCTGTGCTGAATTTTCTCCACGCGTTTTCAAGTTGTTTTTCACATGGGTTTGTTCCCTACCTAACTCCATGTGCCTCCAAAGTATTTTATGGGTTCTAGGAGTTTGGCAACGTGCCCTAGAAGCTGGAACACCATTGAATTTGCTTTGTTGACTTGTATCAAAGGTCTTTTTTCTATGTGGGAGACAAGGGGACAAAGGGTGCATGTTTTATGGCTTGCTTTCTGGTTTGCCTAACCTAGTGTTTAGGTGGGTGGCTGATAGCAAGAACGTGGAGGAGTGTTATGCAGCCCTCAAATAAGTCCAAGGCATGTCTATAAAGAAGAGAAAACAAGATAGCAAAGTGTGATTGAGTTCACCAAGGGTGTGGTTTTACTTCTCAAGGAGTGGACAAGTAGCTGTGAGCTAGTGTGTCCAAGAGAGGCTTAACTTACCAAGGGAGGAAGAGAGAGAGGGCAATCAGTTCAAGTTAGGAGCTGAGTTGGGTCTTGAGAGTTTAGACACCAAGGAGGGAAACACCAAGGGTGAGAGAGTGTTCACAAGTGCATCAAAGTATTGAGCAACGGGTGTGAGAGAAAAGAAAGCTTGGGGAGAGAATAGAGTTCTAAAGGGGTTTTTCTTTGTAAACCAAAGTTGTAACCTATTCTTTCATGAAGTGAATTTCTCAAGGGGATCACCAAGAGGAAGTAGGCAAAGAGTTGGTCGAACCTCTATAAATCTTGTGTCATTTGTGCTTGGTTATTTTCTATGAGTGTGTGAGTGTGTGATTCATCCATCATTGTGTTTGTTACAAAGTCCATCAACAACAAGATCATTAGGGGAGTGCATTCAATTGCACAACAGCTGTTACCGTCGTTGGGTACGAGACGACTGAGGACAGCACTAAGTATTGGTTACTCAAGAATCAATGGGGTGAGAGTTGGGGTGACAATGGCTGTATGAAAATTCTTAGGGATGCTGGTCCCCCAGAAGGTGCCTGTGGCCTTGCTCAAAACAAAACAAAACAAAACAATATAGTAGTTGTAAGCATCTATATTGGAAGAACCCTTCAATTTTCCACAATTTTCCACGAATGAGGTTAGTGTAAACACAAGAATTCAAATTTTGGTGTCTATAGTTAGGTTTGATTGGAATAAGTAATTGTTGTTCTTACACTGTTGTAAATTTATGTATAATGTGGAATTGGTGATATACAGATATTTAACAGTAGAGAAGAATTAATATGATGCTGATAGTGGTTACTGGAGTGCATAATCATATAGCAGATGCGCATTTGGAGGGCCATTCATTTGCTGGTAGATTATCTTTTGAGGAGACATCATTGTTACTTGATATGCCAAAAAGTTTGGTTCGACCAAAGGAAATTTTGACAACGCTAAAGCGAAGAGATGATCATAATTCATCCACACTTAGGACGATATATATATATATAATGCACGTCAACGTTGGAGGCTTTTGGAGAAAGCCGGAAGATCCCAAATACAACAATTGATGAGTAAGTTATCTGAGCATAATTACATTGAGTGGCATAGGAGTTGCCCAAAGACAAATATTATTTTGGACTTGTTTTGGACACACCCTACTTGTTTGGACTTGTTACGTGCATTTCCACGTGTTTTGATAATGGATTGTACCTATAAGACCAATAGGTATCGCATGCCATTGTTAGAAATTGTTGGAGTTACGTCTACCAATATGACATTTTGTGTTGGTTTCATCTATCTTTCTTCGAACGAGAAGATAATTATGTATGGGCTTTAAGTGTACTACGGGAGTGATGGATGAAATAGATATGCCCGATGTTATTGTCACAGATAGAGAATTGGCTTTGATGAAAGCCATTGACGTAGTGTTTGGTACAACTAAGCATCTATTATGTAAATGGCACATTAACAAGAATGTGCTAGCCAAATGCAAAGTTGAATGTAAAAGTAAGGATGATTGTAACAGGTTTTTGGTTAAATGGAATTCAATGGTTGCATCCCCAACTGAAGTCGATTTCAAAAGGGAGGCAAGAGAACTACTCAATGAGTTTAGTAAGTATCCAAATTTACTTAAATATGTAATAGATACTTGGTTGAACCCATATAAGGACAGGTTTGTTGCGGCATGGATAGATAAATACATGCACTTTGGGAATACAACTTCAAATAAGTAATGCCAATTATATTTTTACTTTATTTGATTTATAGATGCAAAAGTGATATATAATCCTTGAGTTTTACTTTATTTGATTTATAGATTCCAATTATATTTTTGTACTTTATTTGAATCATATTACTATATATACAAATTGTTTTAATGCTACTATACTTTTACTTCAACAGAGCTAAAATTTCACATGCAAGATTAAAAAGACAACTTGGAACAAGCCAAGGAACATTTTCCACAACATGTGAAAATATACATGCTTTACTTGAGTTGCAACACACCGAAATTAAGGCTTCATTCGAGAAAAGTTTGCTAGTGGTGCATCATGATTTTAGAAGTTCAGATTTTGAGAAACTTCGTGGTTTTGTCTCAATTAGTGCACTATATATGGTACTCGAGGAGACAAAGCTAGCTAACATGAATGGTGTTGACTTTGAGGCGTGTGGTTGTGTGTTACGACAAACTCATGGGTTACCATGTGCTCATGAGATTGTAAAATACAAGAAAGACGGTAAACCTATTCCACTTGAGTGCATTGATCCTCATTAGAGGCAACTTGACATGACATGCACACTTAAAAGAAAAGCTTGGGAGTGTTCATATGATGCAGAGATGGAGTTGTTTCATAGGCATTGGATGAAGTCTGATGTAACTACACAAATGACTCTTAAAAGGAAACTTCTGGAGTTAGTAGCACCACAAACTACTTCACTTGTCGAACCATTTTTCAATACCAATACTCGAGGTAGGCCAGGTAAGAAGATAGATAAATCTACTCGTCGTGATCCATCCTTGTTTGAGGTTGTAGATTCACCAAGGTTGGATGGATGTAGTCTTGGTGGTCTTCCTCCTAAAGTGAGTGCAAAACAAAATAGGCGGCCAAAGGAGAGGGTGGGTATAATATATTCATATATTTATCATAGCAATATGATATAATCTTCACGTCTATAGTAATTTTATAACTAACTATGTACATGTGTGCAGGTGTATCGCACCCCGCTACATAAGCCAGTTGAGTTTGTTGATGCATTTCCACAAGCGTTAAGGTCGTACATCCATCTTGTGAAAGATGTGGCAGCAGATGGACATTGTGGGTACAGAGCCATTGCAGCATTATTAGGTTATGGTGAGGATGGATGGGTACAAGTAAGAAGAGAATTATTGAATGAGCTTGAGTCTTATTCAGTTCAATATTCATCACTTTATGGGTCTGAAAATAGGGTCTATAAGCTTAAGCACTCATTGTCGTACTTTGGACCCGATGCAAATTTTGATCGGTGGATGACTATGCCTAACATGGGCCATATTATTGCATTATGTTATGATGTTGTACTTGTGCACCTATCTAATGTACAATGTCTAACATTCTTACCTCTTAGATCAAGACCAGTGCCACTATCAGATCGTAGAGAGATCGTTATCGGGTTCATCAATCGTCATTTTGTGCAGGTATTTTATAATCTGAATATAAGTTGTTTATTTTCTAAATATTTCCTTATATATATTTACACCTTTGTGCAGGTATTCTTGAAGCCAAGTCATCCAATTCCTCCTATAGCAACAAACTGGGACAGATACCGGGAACCATGGACTACAGAATGGGCCACCCCATACAACAATTCATATATATTACAAGGTCTACTGTCATAACTAGAGAAACAATAGCATATGATGATGATTGAACTTGGTCTTTTAACAAATTCGAGGGTGAGACATGAACAAAGAGAATAAAAGGATAGAGATGATGGATATTGCTTGTTGCCGGGATGGAATTCTTGATTTTTTTTATGTGAAATTTCTGTTATGTGAATTCTAGAAAGACTAAATCCATATCAAGGCAGTGATCAGACATAGTCTAAACTTTTACGTGAAATTTCTGTTGTAGGGCTAAAACATTTTCCTCCTTAGGTTATATACAAGCACTATTTGTTATCTTTTTTAAATGGTTAAATTGAAGTCCATGTGTGGACAAAAGGAACATGTGGGTTATCTTTACTAGCATCTGCTACCACAATTGTTGTGGTTGTACTTTCTGTTTTGTAATTGCTTCATTTTTCTGCTTGGTTATCGAACCGCCAGCTTAGCCATATAAGCAAGCAAATTTGCTCAATGAAATTGGATGGATATGATTTCTAAGTGGCGGGTGCTGCCATAATTCCTTATTTTGTGTGTAAAATAAAGCACTAGCAAGCAAAAATCAAATTTGAAGGCAAGCGCAAATCATAAAAATATAATATTTGCTTATTGGGGTGGAAATGGTATTTTAGGAATAATGGTGGGTGGAAAAATAGGATTGTGTTTTTTAAAATATATATGGTGGGTGGGAAAATAGGACAGGTGGGTGGGAAAATAGGACAGGTGGGTGGAAATAGTAGTACTCTTATTATATTTTTCGCATTCCAAATGGTTGTAATGGATGTAGGAATTACTTTAGAAACTTATTTGAAATTAAATATTAAAGTCAACATTAACATATTAGTAATCTATAGGTGATTAACGTTTTGGTTTACTTAATAAAAAAATTATGTTGTTTTTCCTTTATGAATTATATGACTAGTAATCTATTAAATTCAACATGAACGTATTAGTAATCAATATCAATATCATTATCAGTATTAGTAATCAATATCAATATCAATATCAATATCAACATCATTATCAATATTATGAATAATGATAATATCAATATCAATATCAATATTGATAATATCAATATCAATATCAATATTGAAGTGGACATTATTATAATAAAAATATAGGTCGATTATTGTCCATAAAAAATAGGTAAATTATTATAAAAAAGATGATATGTCAAAAACTGTTAATATCAATATTATATTGATATTATCAAGAACAATGTAAAACCTAAGCCAATATTACTTTGCGAACAATGGCTTTTGAGAAAAACCTTGTGTTCATTGCCATATTCATCGTCTTGGGGACTTTGGCATCTCAAGCCACATCCCGCACACTGTCCGAAGATTCCATTGCTGCAAAACATGATCAATGGATGACGAAGTATGGCCGTGTTTACGCTGACAATGCAGAGAAGGAAAGGCGTTTCGCCATTCAAAAGCCACGTCCAGTTTGTGGAGAAGTTCAACACTGAAGGGAACAAGACTTACAAGTTAGGACTGAATGAATATTCTGATTTGACCGATGAAGAATTCGTCCGGCAGCTTACTGGATACAAAAGGGGCACTGAATTAACCTCATCCGCAAACATATCCTCCTTCAGGTACAAGGACCTCAGCCCAACTGATGTTCCGCCTAGCATTGACTGGAGGGAAAAAGGAGCTGTCACCCCCATAAAGAATCAAGGAAGATGTGGTAAGAGATCCACCTTCCTTATATTAATTACCTTCTTATCTCATCCATATTCTTTACTAAGTATTGATGTTTTTGTTTTTGTATTATATGTAGGCTGTTGCTGGGCATTTTCTACAGTGGCAGCAGTGGAAGGGATTAACCAAATCAAAAATGGGAAACTGATCTCACTGTCCGAGCAACAACTTCTGGATTGTACCAGCGACTATGGCAACCATGGCTGCGATGGTGGTTTGATGGTTCCTTCCTTTGAATACATCCAACAAAATGGAGGAATTGCCAGCGAAGAAAACTACCCGTACCAGGCTGTGGAGGGAACATGTGACGCTAACAGGGCAAAGGAGTCTGCGGTCCAGATCACTGGTTATGAAGAGGTGCCTGTCAATAGTGAAGACGACTTACTCAAGGCTGTGTCCATGCAGCCAGTCTCGATAGCCATCGTTGCTTACGGGGAGGGGTTTAGGTATTACAAAAGTGGTGTCTTCTCGGGCGAGGATTGTGGGACAAGACAGGACCATGCTGTCACCGTCGTTGGGTACGGGACGACTGAGGACGGCACTAAGTATTGGTTACTCAAGAATCAATGGGGTGAGAGTTGGGGTGACAATGGCTATATGAAAATTCTTAGGGATGCTGGTCTCCCAGAAGGTGCCTGTGGCCTTGCACAGTTCGCTTCCTATCCGACTGCATAATCTATATATATATATATATATATATATAGGCTATGGAATCCATATCTAAGTGTATTATCATTGGCTGTCAAAATGCCTGTATCGGCTCGAGCAGGAAGAGTCTAGCAAATATATTTATATATCCAACTACATCATGAATAAAATGAAGGGTTATTGACCTAAATGGTCTTTCAATTATTGCTTTAGTATCATGTTGGTCCACCAACTAAATTTTTCACTTCAATAGTCCCTTAACTTTTCATTTTGTATCAAAATGGTCCTATCGTCAAAGTATATTAATTGTTCCGTGAAATCCAGAGTCAAAACTGTCTTTTTTGGATCAAACCATCTAAAAACAGAAAAAACTAAGAAATTTTGGAAAAAAAAAACTAAAATGAATTTTTGTTGGTAAAACAAAAAATTAAGAAGAATATGGTGCTCCCTCCCTTCCCTCCCCTATCTCTGCCGCCCCTGCCAACCCCAACACCACCCAAGCCGCTATGCCATTCACCATATCCCTCACAGCCGCGATGCCATTTACCTTTTTGCCATTCACCATAGTGGAGCAATAAAATTAGTGAAAGAAAAAGAAAAAAAGGTAAATGGCAAAACTGAATCTGACCAACAATTCTCTCAGTCCCTCTTCCTCCCACAACCACCAACCCATGAGTCTCTCTCTTAGGTGGCGATCCAGTAGATGGCGTTAGGAATTCGATGATGGGTTTGGGTTTGAACGCGTTCGCGAGCCTGCAAGGATTCAAGAGTTTCAAAAGCTCGGTTGTCTTCTCCTTTGTGTAGTCATCGCCACAACGAACCTGTAAAACTATTAGGAGCTTCTGAAATGTACCAACTTGAAGGGCCTCAACTAGAACTCTTTCTTCTTAACTGCTTGCACACTTGCACAGCTTCCAAATAGCAGAAATTAAATACTCAGTCGCCATTTCTGATACCCTCAAAATCTTCTTGACCAAGACAGGTATAGTGAGAGCATTCGCATAGGCCTTTTCCCTCCCTTCTTGGAAATCACAAAGACTATCCAAAACACCCAAAGCCCTCTCACATATGCCCCTTTCAGAGTCGACAAGAATTTCCAACAATTCGGAAACCAAACCCTTCTCCATAAATGCTGATTTGATTTTCTCATTAGAAGAAGAAGATGATGATGATGAAACCAAGTAGCTTAATTTTTAATTTTTAATTTTATTTTCTAATTTTAATAATAGTTTCCTTTAATTTTTTAATTAATTTTTTAATATTTTAATTTATATGAACAGTTTTACCCCTCAATTTAACAATAAAATTGACAAACTTTAACAGTATGACTGTTTTGATACCAAATAAAGAGTTGAAGGATCATTGAAGTAAAAAATTTAGTTGGTGTACCAAAATGATATTGGAGCAATAGTTGGAGGACCATTTTGGTCAATAATCCTAAAATAAAATTTTGAATTAATATCTCATTCCCATGCAAGATATATTCTAAACATCCAACAATATTATAAGGAAATGGCCATTAATTAATAAGAGCACAAAAACAAACACTTTTAACAAGGGTTAAAAGTGTTTGTTTTTGTGCTCTTTTACGTGGTAAACTACATGCGTAGGGCAGCAGATTGATATAGTACGTGATATGTAATGCGATAGTGTTTTATTTGATGTGAATAAAAAAATAAAACACTACCGTATAAGTTGGTGTTCAAAAATTGGTGTAAATAGGAAACATATTAGTTCAATCTAATGGAAATAGTCCAATTCATGCTGCCAAACTGCCCAAAGTCTTCTTTTCCGTACTTAAAAAAAAAAAAAAAAAAAACCTGCCCAAAGTCTTATTATGCATAAATTACGATGGATTACAGGAACGACGACCTCTAAAATCTCATTGGTCCTTGCCGAATAGAAAAATATAACAAATCAAGTCTCTTTTTTCTCTGTTTTTTCCCATTTGGCAGGGTAGACATCAAAAATTTGCTCAACCACAGATACACATATCATCATCCCTTTAGAGTCTATACCACTTGCAATAAAAGGAAAGTTTGATGTGAAAGTTTGATGACCAAATCAATCCACAATTCTAGATGAACACGGTAGCTAGCAAATTACGGATTGGGGATTGAAACTCATCCAGAAAATAGTATGCAAGTATATTGTACTGATTACATCAAGAGGTGGCCCAGATGAAAATAATTAGAGCTTGGGTGCATGCATACTGAACCCTACCTGGATTTGGAGTTCTTCGCATACAAATTGTTACAACTTGGCTGCTTGCTTAAATTGGATTTCTTAGTTTGCCACAAAGAAAACAACATATACTGATCATCTTGACAATGTATTTACACAAGATTACTCTTGACAAGATCTGCACATAAGTGTGAAGTGTACAACAAAACACTGTGGCATTACAAGCAATCACCAGGTTTTTGGAGCCCCTGTTAATTTAAGAGTGAGCCTTCCATTTGGGTTCTGATACATTTAATGGGATAACTAAGAATGAATTCATACAACAAAATTAACAGGACACTGTGAATATGCAAAATGGGTCCGGACAAACCACACACAAGGTAGCATCAGAAATAAGTCTCCAATTCTGCCAATGTTCACAAGAACCAGCAATTAGACATCATTACATTTCATTTACCTGATCAACTGAATACGAAAAACACACAATCAGGCACGTTTTCCACTGTTGGGATTGGTCTTCGTGCAGAGGATCTTCCGCCCCTTAGCACGCCGGCGCTTCAACATGGCTCTACCGCCAGTGGTTCTCATGCGTCTGCGGAACCCATGAGTTCGAGCCAAAGATTTCCGGGACCTATTTCTCTTGGTTAGACACAGAGCAGCTTTCCCAGCCCTCACCACTAAGCCAGAGCCTCTTCTTCTTCCAACCCCAGTGCTAGAGCTCAAATCCAACCCCAAAGATAAACCTTCAAGTTAATAAATAAATCAATCAATCAATTTTAGATCAAGGCCTTTCCTATGCAATGCAAAGCTCTCTGGTTCCATGAATGTACAACCAAATTCATGACCCATCACAAGTTAGGACACGCAAAATCCCACAATTTGAATTTAAGAGACAAATTCAATAAAATTTGCATCAATTCACAATCTTGGGCAAAAAGAGAAATCAAGTAATTCAATCGTCAAACTTTGTTACCTGAAAACGAGGAAGGGAAAGAGAGAGAGGAGGAAGGGACACTCGCACCACACGGCAGAGTGGCTCTGATACCAAATTGTCACATCCCGGGATCGCTCCGCCAGAAGACGATATTGTCCGCTTTGGGTCGGCCTCACGGTTTGTTTAACTCACGAAGCAACTTCCCAAGAGGCCACCCATCCTGGGATTGCTCTAAGCCACAACTCGCTTAACTTCGGAGTTCCCACAACTCCGGCTCAGTGAGCTCCCAAAAGCGCCGTCTTTATTTGGAGGTGGGCGTGTACATATAAGGCACATCACCCTCTCCGTTGGCCGATGTGGGATCTTACAATAACCCACAATATTCATAAGTTTCAATATTAAAGTAAATAGAAAATTCCATAATTAAATCCATATAAGAATCCCAAGATTCAAATAACCAAATTATATAAGCTTCGAAACCCGGCAAAGCCGTAAACCCCAACTTATCAAATATAATCAAAGTATAAATACTTATTCTTAAAATATAATAACCAAATCCAAAGCATTTGTAAATCTCTCATATTTCCCATATTCTCCAAATTGTAAATTTAATGACCATATAAAACTCCAATGTCACAGAACCCAAGAAAATTCACAATTCAAACCCAAACCGAAATTATAATCCCACATGCAATCCAATACTCACATTAACCACAAATCTCAATATATTCAATAAATGCCAAAGATCCGATATTAAATCAATATGAAAATAAAATCATCATATCCCGCATAAAACTCGGGACCCAAAACATGCATAGGCTCAAAATATAACTATATTCAAGAAATTCCATTAAAATCCAAATTCAAGATTTAAAACAATATTTAAATTCCAATTATCGAGGAAACCATTTCATATGCATTTCAATTCATTCTTTAAAATAAAGTTCGTTGAAAAACAATGTCCACTCACCGTTGGTCCTACGCTGCATAACCCTAAGGGGTCCCGTCATTGCTGCGTAGCGAGTCCACGTCTAAAGCGATAGATACGAGGATTGGATTAGTAATTGAACCGAAACGAGAACCTTAAACTCAAATCCTACCAACACCCGACTTAACGTGCCCCAAACGTCCCACGAAGGATTTCAAGGTCAAATTACTTCTTCTAACCAGTGGGACCGCCCCGGAAGACTCACGGTCAACCGACGGTCAAACACCCCGTTTTGGGTCAACCCGGGCCCGTTAGGCCCACTACCTCCAAAAGGTTCCGGACACTCCTAGAAGTCCAAAAACGTCAACTACGTGGCAAGGCGGCCTCGGGAGACGCTCGGTCAACCCCGGTCAAACTTGGTCAAACTAACCCGACTAGGTCAAACCGGGCCCGTAGGTCCCATGACCTCCAAACTTAGATCCGAAAGTCCCTACAGGTTCAACACGGCCTAAAAAACGTGTCCTCAAAGTTTGGTCTCGATCAAACGGTCGGATCGCTCACGATCGCACGATCGGACGGTTAAGATTTAATTCAAGCTTCAAGTCATCGATCCGGAGTATCCTGACTCGAATCACGATCCGTCAATTTCTACACAATCCTAGGGATACGGGGACAACATACTAAGAATTGGGATTGATCCGACGGTCCGAACATATCGAGTCGGGATAACGCGCAATAGGCGTAAATCCGATCGATAGTCAAACGACGTCCGATGGAATCCGGCACACCTACGCGCTCGTGACAACAAGGGGATTGAATTGGAACACAATGTGGCCTCACAACACTGTTCACGCGCCGCCACACGCGCTGGACAGATTGGGTGTCCAAAGCAATAACCCGTCGTCGGACAAACTCCAAACCAAGAGCTGCCCTTCCACCAGCCTATACTAATCGACCTCCCGAACACTTTCTTCAACTATGGGAACGTCCAATTTGGACCACAAGTGGTCCAAAACTCAACCTCAAAACCGGCCAAACTTGGACTCACAGATCCGGTTACCTACGGTACAAATCGTTCAAAACCTACCCAAGAATCAGCTAGAGCATGAAGAATAGGTGGAAAAGCATACCTTACTCGCCTGAATTGGTGGCCGGAGGAGGGAGAATGAGGTGGCCAAAGTTTTCAGAAAAACTGCCCGAAACCGCCTGTTTCGGGGCTGTTTCCGGCGACCACGGCGGCGTATTGAGGCGGCGAAGGTCTGGGGTTGGAAGAGGGAAGTTTGGTGGTTCGTTTGCCACCGGTATTGCCTGAATCGGAGGTCGGAGTAGAGAGAAAACGTGATCTGAAGTTGGCTAGTCGCGAACCCGAAGTGAAAATCTGGGTTTATAAAAACTGAACTTCGAATTATTTACGGTTGTGCCACTGAACTTCTTTGCATCGCCATTTCTTCGTTACAACTCCGATTCGAGCCCACAATATACCCACGAACTCGTATCGACGAGCCCGACATAATTGGTGCAGCTCGTTTCGCCAAAATCTCAACCGAACATTAAATTGACCTTTTTGCCCTTCATTAATTATTAAATCATTATTTAATTCAAATTTTGTTATTTAATTCATTTTAATTCCTTTTTAATTCATTTTAATTACCCAAATTAACCAACTCAATTATTTAATTTATTTTCTTGTATTTTTAGGTCAGGGGCGTTGTAAGTTGACAGACCCGACCAATTCCCTAACTCCGTGCCGAACCCTCGTGGTTTTCCGACATCCGACAGATGTCGGGCCCACTTACTAAGAAAAACGCTTCCTACTCCCGAATCACAAGTAAAAGGGCCGAGACTTCTGCCGAAATTTCGGCAGAGTCTCCCCTGAAAAACTGACTTAACCAAAACTTCAACCTGCCAAACCACACACAGTTTACAACCCAAGCACCAGCAAACAACTACGAATACAGAAATAGGCCTCCGGCCTTTAACTCCATCCCTAATGGGCGATAACAGAGCATATCTAAAGGCAATTGAATTTAAACGACAATTCAACCTCAAGAGAAAGGGACATAGAAGTCCTACCCTTTGGTCGAAGCTCGCGGGAAGGAAAGCTCGGCTTGAAAATTCGGTTCGCGGCACTACAGCCTGGGGGCGCAAAACAGAAAAGTGTGAGTGGACGAAAACAAGTTTTCAATACTTAAAACAACATACTAACCCCACTTTTTAAATTTTAAAAAAACGATGTAAAACAATTCAATTCAAACTCTTAGTACACATAGCTGATTCCCAAACCCAATACTTTAAAATAATAAAGGAATAAAGAAAATCCAAACCTTTTTCGTTTCCTTTTTCCCGAGGCATAACCTCCCAAAACTGATCCTCATATAAAATATAAACATAAACCACTTGAAATTCATGAGCACGAAAATCAATAAAGTTCTCGTACAAAACAACATTAAAGTTCCAAAAACAAGACGAATCCACGGAACTCAAAAACAACAACAACCACCATAGTAACAAAATACGCACACCTTAAGTAAACTTTACCCTTTAGCTTTCCCGCACTCAAACAACCGCATGCCCGTAGGCACTGCAGGCGAGGAAGTATCCTCACCCAAAGAAAAGAAGGAAGAACTGTGATAATAATAATAATAATAATAATAATAATAATAATAATAATAATAATAATAATAATAATAATAATAATAATAAATACATAGTAAGACTCTCACAACAATATTGTACCGGGGAAACAATCCCAACAGGGGATCGTTTGACTGCACCACATAGAGGAGTCCTCAACAACTATGTGGCCAGGGAACAAGCCGTCCAACTGGGACTAAGCTTATCAAAGACGTACAGCAAAATCCTTAATACTCGTGACGCCTGTGACAAGTCCTACGCGCGCAGACTACCCCGCTAAGGGTCTACACCACACCCACTCAAGAGTGCACCGGGTATCCAACATATCCAAGTATCCAATTTTCCAAAGTTCCATAACCGGGGGAAGGTACATAGGGTAGTGCTTATAGCACTTCAAACTGACATAACCAACAACTTCTCACTTTCCACAATAACCACACCCACGTACCCCCCACATAGCCAAACATACATATATTCATTCTCGAAAATATTATATAACTCAAGATACTTGCGATATGTCAAAGACCCGAAAATGTATATACATACATACACACCAAAACTCAATACCCAAAGTATATACTCACAAAAGCCACCAAAATCCAAATACCAACACACATCCCGATGCTTTGATAATATATCATAATTCCAAAACAAGACAATGATATAATTTCCCAAAGGGCCATAAACTTCAATTATCAAATACAAACCAAATAATCCGTATAATACAAATTCCAAAGTATAAATAATAATAAAGTTCCATAATTGAAAGATAGATAACAATTCTCAAAAACATAAAATTCAACACCCGAAATACTTAGTAAAAGTATATTTAGTAGCCATGAAAGTATATATTGCAAACCCACGATGTTCATAAATTCCACGTATAAGAAATTTCCCGATAAACCCATAAATAGAATAATATAATAGTTCTAAAGTAGAATCATCCCATTATATAATCCAATCCCGACATTTATCGGAATAGGATTGCCCAAATGTTTAATTAATAATATGAATATAAATTTCTTAGTAGTATACATATAATTTCCCAAAAATATAAATTATAGGTTCCCAAAGGTATAGAATATAACTTCCTAAAAATATAAAATATAACTTTCCAAAGTATAGAATATAATTTCCAAAACAATATAAAATATGGATTCACTGAAGTATAGGATATAAATTTTCAAGATATGAAATATGATTCGCAAAAGTATAGAATATAAGATATATTCCTAAGGTAAGGAATATAACTGTCACATCCCTGGATCGCTCCGCCGTAGCACGATATTGTCCGCTGGGCGGGGCCCTCACGGTTTGTTTCTGAACTCACGAGCAACTTCCCGGAGGTCACCCATCCTGGGATTGCTCTAAGCCACAACTCGCTTAACTTCGGAGTTCCCACAACTCCGGCCTGAGCTCCCAAAAGGCCTCGTGCTATTTGGAGGTGGGCATGTACATATAAGGCACATCACCCCCTCTCCGTTGGCCGATGTGGGATCTTACAATCCACCCCCCTTAGGGGCCCGACGTCCTCGTCGGCACACTCGCACCACACGGCAGAGTGGCTCTGATACCAAATTGTCACATCCCGGATCGCTCCGCCAGTAGCACGATATTGTCCGCTTTGGGCCGGGGCCCTCACGGTTTTGTTTCTGGGAACTCACGAGCAACTTCCCAGTAGGTCACCCATCCTGGGATTGCTCTAAGCCACAACTCGCTTAACTTCGGAGTTCCCACAACTCCGAAGCCAGTGAGCTCCCAAAAGGCCTCGTGCTATTTGGAGGTGGGCATGTACATATAAGGCACATCACCCTCTCCGTTGGCCGATGTGGGATCTTACAATCCACCCCCCTTAGGGGCCCGACGTCCTCGTCGGCACACTCGCACCACACGGCAGAGTGGCTCTGATACCAAATTGTCACATCCCAGAATCGCTCCGCCGTAGCACGATATTGTCCGCTTTGGGCCGGGGCCCTCACGGTTTTGTTTTTGGGAACTCACGAGCAACTTCCCAGTGGGTCACCCATCCTGGGATTGCTCTAAGCCACAACTCGCTTAACTTCGGAGTTCCCACAACTCCGAAGCCAGTGAGCTCCCAAAAGGCCTCGTGTTAGTTAGAGACGTGCCCACACATATAAGGCACATCACCTTTCCCTCCCCGAGCGATGTGGGATTGCTCACCGTTCTCTGCTTTCCAAGCTCAAGACACGGGTCTTACAAAATTGTTGTGAAAATGGCTCACATAAAAGGTGCATGTGGATGCATAGGGTGCATGTGAGTGTATAGTGTGCATGTGTGTGAATAATTCATGCATGTGAGTGACTTGTGTTTTTCATGTGAGCTTTTTTTGGAGATAAAAAATCAGTTTCATGTGGCTTCCTTGGGCATGCGTTTCTTTGGTGTGTTGCATGAGTTTTAAATAAAGGAAGGGGCATGCAAAGGCTTGTGAATAAGTGTGTGCTGCACCAAAAGAGTTAAGGGTTTCCAAGGGATTTCAAAGGGCTAAGGGCTAGAGAGTAAGCCAAGAAAGCCAATGAGAGAGAGCTCAAGTGTTGGAATCCTGTAAGTTTAGAAACCAATGAGGGAAACACCAAGTGTGAGAGACTGTTCACAAGTGCATCAAAGTGTTGAGTAAGGGGTGTGAGAGAAAAGTGAGCTTGGGGAGAGAGTTGTTCTAAGGATGGTTTCTTTGTAACCAAAAGTTGTAACATACTATTTCATTAGTGAAATTTCTCAAAGGGATCACCAAGAGGAAGTAGGCAAAGAGTTGGCCGAACCTCTATAAATCTTGTGTCATTTGTACTTGGCTATTTTCTGTAAGTGTGCAAGTGTGTGATTCATCCATCTTTGAGTTTGTCTAAAGTCCATCAACAACAAGATCTTAAAGGGGAAGTGCATTCAATTGTACAACAAGTGGTATCAAAGCTGTGGTTTAGCAGCAAGTGCTAGTGGTGTTGAAGATGGCAGGTGACAAAGGAGCCACGGGTGGAAGCAGTTCTATAGCTGTCAGCATGAAGGTGGAGTTGAAGCCTTTCACAGGGAATGAGAACTTCACGTTGTGGCAAAGGAGGATGAAGTCAACCCTTACACAGCAAAATCTCAGCGTTGTCTTGGGAGGCAAGGAGAAGAAGCCTACAGCCATGACAAACGAGGAGTGGGGTCTTCTAGACGAGTTGGCTAGAGGAGCCATCAAGAACTACATCGCAGATGAGGTGCTCATCAACGTAATGCAAGACACAGCGAAGCAAACATGGGAGAAGCTCGAAGAGATGTTTGCAGGGAAGTAGCTATCCAACAAGCTCTTCCTCAAGGAGGATGGAAATCTGATAGAGCACCTAACCAATTTTAATAGGTGTGTTGCTGAATTGTAAAGGATGGAAGTGTTGTATAATACGGAGGCTAAGGCACTATTGTTTCTAACATCATTACCTCCGTCTTATAAGCATTTCCGAACAACGCTCATGTTCGGGAAGAGTACTCTGAATTTTGAGGAGGTGGTGCAAGATGTGATGACGCATCACAAGATGTCCTAACGTTCGGAGGAGAACTCTCAAGATGCAAGTCTATACGTAGGGGGCCGTTCAAGCAAGCGTGAAGGCAAGAGAAGCAACGGGAGCAATGCTAATTCCAAGGACAATGAAGGGTGCATCGAGTGTGGGTCTAAGGACCATTGGAAGTGGAATTGTCTAGTATGGAAGGAGAAGCAGAACAATAGGAAGAAAGCCAAAGGTTTAGGTACAGCCAACGTAACTTTTGAAGAAGTGGATGGTGAACTTTTGACGGTTACAGAAGAGAAGCATAACGGGGACATCGTGACAAGTTCTTCGAGTGAGAATTCTATTTCAAGTTAGATATTAGATTCCGGGTGTTCCTATCCCGGGTGTTCCTATCATGTGTGTGCAAATAAGTTGATGTTTGACACATATGAGGCTAAGGAGCCATGCAAGATTATGTTGGGAGACAAAACTATGTGTGAAGTTTTGGGCACAGGGACTATGAAGATCAAGTTGCAAGGTGGTGAAGTTTGGAGTCTTAGTAAGGTATGGTTTGTATCTTCACTAAGAACAAATCTACTCTCTCTCAGCTCTCTAGACAAAGAAGGGTATTTGTATAAGGCCAAAGGAGGGAAGCTCGCAGTCATACAAGGTTCCGTTGTGGTTATGAGGGGGGAGATTCAACCAGACAACACATACAAGCTCTTGGGTGGTTCAGCTGCAGGTGGTGCAGAGAATTTTACCAAAGTAGAGCAAGCAAATGACCTTAATGTCAATGAGCCAAGTCAACATATTGCAGCTGCAGTTTTGCTCAAGACAAGTTTGGGTAAAGAAGGTTAGTCCAGGTTGTATAACTAACGGTTCGTCATCAAGGGAGCTTGATTTCCAAGGTGTAAAAGTGGAGGAGTCGGAGGACAAGGACCACAAGGGTGAAGTCAAGACGAGGGATGATGAGGAGATTGTTGTTAAAGAGGAGCTTCTTGCTAAGGTGGTCATGGAAGGGTCTTCACTTGAGGTGAGCTTGACACAAGGGCTGAAGAATGAGGGCAACAACAAAAAACTCACAAAGGGGTTCTACTTGAGGTGGAGCCATTGTCAATTGCAAGGTCCGGGCCCAAGGAATCCATCAAACCGTCCCTAGGTTTTGGATGGATGGACTAAGAAGTTTCAGCCACGTTTTGGAAAGCTGTAGGGAGCATGAAGCGGGAAAGCTGGAGATGTGAATTGACGAAAAGAAATGTGTTCTTAAATCCAAGAGCAAGGTTGGCTAAGTGGGGATTTATGAAGCAATGGATAGGTATGCAGTTTGCATATCAAAGCATGTCAAGAATTCAAGGTTCCAAGAAGGTAATGAGCAAGGAGTTTGGCATGAGGGATCTCTCTTCTACACAAGAGATCCAGGTGGCCCAAGTTTAGAATTGGGTGGAGCACCTTCTCACCTAAGGTGCATTGAGGCAAGAGGTTTATTGCCATGGTAGAGCTCTTGGGAATTACTAGAATGATTTCTAAGAGGTTGAAGATGTTCTAGAGGTCAACAATGGTTCTCGAGGTGATTAATGGTTAGCCAAGGTGGAGATGGTTGTGAAAATGGCTCACATTAAGGGTGCATGTGAGTGCATGCGAGTGTATAGTGTGCATGTGTGTGAATAATGCATGCATGCATGTGAGTGACTTGTGTTTTTCATGTGAGCTATTTTTTGGAGATAAAAAATCAGTTTCATGTGGCTTCCTTGGGCATGCGTTTCTTTGATGTGTTGCATGAGTTTTATGTAAAGGAGGGGGCATGCAAAGGCTTGTGAATAAGTGTGTGTTTCACCAAAAGAGTTACGGGTTTCCAAGGGAGTTCAAGGGGCTAAGGGCTAGAGAGTAAGCCAAGAAATCCAAGGAGAGAGAGCTCAAGTGTTGGAGTCCTGTAAGTCTAGAAACCAATGAGGGAAACACCAAGGGTGAGAGACTGTTCACAAGTGTATCAAAGTGTTGAGCAAGGGGTGTAAGAAAAAAGTGAGCTTGGGGAGAGAGTTGTTCTAAGGGGGGTTTCTTTGTAACCCAAAGTTGTAACATACTCTTTCATTAGTGAAATTTCTCAAGTCGATCACCAAGAGAAAGTAGGCAAAGAGTTGGTCGAACCTCTATAAATCTTGTGTTGTGCTTGGCTATTTTCTGTAAGTATGTGAGTGTGTGATTCTTCCATCTTTAAGTTTGTCTTAAGTCCATCAACAACAAGATCTTAAAGGGGAAGTGCATTCAATTGTACAACATAAACATCCCTTTTTCTGTCATGAACTGGCTTCAAAGCAAGCTCCTGGGCATTGTCCTTCCACTTGTAAGAAATTTAATATTAATTTCTATTTGAGTGGAAATTAATAAAATCCGTTGGGTTAAAGACATGACCCTTGGATGGCAACTCTTCATATACCAAGAGATGCATTGTTTGCCTTTTCAGATTGGGATACCTTTTTGGAAAGGGTATTTCATCATCTATAAATAGAACAATCCTCCTGCAGTTTTTATTTTCAAATTTTTATTCACTACATACATACTTCCATATGTAGAGAGCATTAGAGTTTTCATATTCACAAAGAGAGGTTCCTGCATAATTTGGTTCAAAGTTCCTTGTGAATTGCAGTGCTTCTTTCACAAGGAGGGGAGTCGTTGTATCCTGAGAGGCGAACGCTAGTGAACCATAAGCACCAGTGTGGGGTGTAATTTGTCTTAAGAATAAAAGTAACTTTTATTTTAAGGTATTGGTAGGGTCTTTAACCTTTCTATACCTTAAAATAAAACTTTGGTTTACAGTTCAGAAATTTGCAACAAAAGAAAAAAAAAACTTTGTTTTGTAAATTGTGAGGGACTTTGTTACTCTGTATGAGAAATAAGAAAGCATGTAGGACTATGTTAACAATCATAGAGTCATGCCAGCAACCATGTTGGTTATGGTTAGAAACCAGTCAAAGCATTTCGAATAAGGCACTTGGTATGAAAACTTTGAGGTTTCAAAGGGGGAAAGCTAATTAGTAGTTCTATTACAAAGAGCCTAAGAAGTGAAGATATTTTAAGAATAAATATCTCTATTGTACTAATAGAATGAGAAGCATATAAACAAAGGGTACCAAAGCCGTACCCTATGTATAAAGTGATGTGCACTTTATAAAGGAAAATTAGTTTTATAATAATTTGCTTTAATCAATTAATGAGGGTATGGTAACTAGAACATGTTACTTATGTTATAAACATGGTTCTATTACTAATGCAACATTAAATTGTTTTAAAGGAAATTATAAACTAATACTGTAGAATTATTATCTTGTTCTTTAAGGAAAAAAGAAAAGTAAAAGTTTTTGTGGAGAGAGGCTTTGATTTCTCATATACAAGATATGAGAAGGTTAGAAACCTTCCTATAAGTACCTCAAATGTGGGGGTGTCTAACTGAGTATTAGAAGGTTACTCAGTTGGCACAATTATTAAGTCTTAACAAAATAAATTAAACGCTCAACGTAGTACAACTACTCTTGAATGAACTTTATTTCCATATATAAAATTATGATGGCAATGTCACAGAAATAGTCAACCTAGTGGATCCAATATTTAAAGGTTTGACTAGAGAGTTAGTTGATCATCGAGGGGAATGGGAGTATAAGCCTAAATATTTAAAGTCTCCATAGTGGATACCTAACCTAGCTGACTGGAGATCCCAAGATCTAGGTTCAAAAGGGACAACCAAATTATGGATGACTAAAAGTAGTAGCACTGCGGAGATTACATCTCCTACCCATGTCCTATGATGAAACAGTGCTGCCAGCAGCGTGTTTTAGGGTAATCTTTGATTTTAATGATTCCTATAGCTTGGAAATCCGAGTGGGGTAGTGCAGGATACTCTTAATAGGAAGTCACCTATGTGAGTGTGAAATGAGGCCGTTTCTATGAGAATTTTTTAAGGCTTGAATTCTCTAAAGCTCTCATAAATACCAGGAGTTGCTCAGGGCCAAAATGAGCACAACCGATCGAACCATATATGTCTAGAAGGGTACTGTGTGAGTATTATTGTCTGCGTTTACATGAAAGGCTGAACAGTTCAAGACATCACGTTCACTGATTAGCCAAGTGAATCCGATAGTACTTCACTACGGAAGGTTCAAAGCCAAAAGCTACCTATCCAGATGCAGTATTCTTCTAATAGGAACTCTCTCTAAGTCTGCATTATCATTTGCATATTGTTGAATTAATTTCCATTCATGTGGGGGATTGTAAGAAATTTAATATTATTTTATTTAATATTAATTTCTATTTGAGTGGAAATTAATAAAATTCATTGGGTTAAAGACATGACCCTTGGATGGCAACTCTTCATATACCAAGAGATGCATTGTTTGCCTTTTTAGATTGGGATACCTTTTTGGAAAGGGTATTTCATCATCTATAAATAGAACAATCCTCCTGCAGTTTTTATTTTCAAATTTTTATTCACTACATACATACTTCCATATGTAGAGAGCATTAGAGTTTTCATATTCACAAAGAGTGGTTCCTGCATAATTTGGTTCAAAGTTCCTTGTGAATTGCAGTGCTTCTTTCACAAGGAGGGGAGTCGTTGTATCCTGGGAGGCGAACGCTAGTGAACCATAAGCACCAGTGTGTGGCATAATTTGTCTTAAGGTCAGAGTGTCCAACACTTGCCTCGACTCAATTATTCAAGTTCTTTTAATCCATATTATGTGATTTTTCATTGTGTATATTTAAAAGCATGCGTTAATTTTTTAAAGCATGAATTGAATGATTATTTCTGAATTTCTTTGTGAGTAAAATATTGCAATTATACCGAGGTTTTTCCAACACCACTATCCTCAGATAAATCCAGATAGAAGTCCTGAAACCAAGGCAGTGTAAATTACCACAAATGGAAAGCCACATAACATATTCTACTACTCAATACACTGTGTACTCATACGAAGATAAAAAAACAAAATATCCACAACAGAGGAACCATTATCATAAGAATAATAGGATTACAATAATTATTGTTGTTGATGGCACAAATATTTATAAATAAAAAAAAGTTAATTCAAAACCAATTACCCTTAAAATCCACACAAAGATTGGGGAGAAGTGCCCAATTTCGGAAGCTGTGGTTCCTCCAGAGGCTTTAACACGTATATATGTTTGGTCATTTGAGTGACAAGAGAGATATACGATCGAGTGAACCTTCATCTATACCACCCATCTAAAATAAAAAGAAAGTAAATTATGAAGAAGAAACTATAAAGCATATTCAAAGACGAAGGATTAAAGTCTCATCATAAGTTTTCTCATCTGGTTGTAAATAAACATGCTAGATGAGATAAGTTTGAGATAAGTTTGAGTCCTTGATTAATCATAAGCCTTGCAATCTGATAATGATTAGAAGACCAACTTTATGTGAGTTTAGGATAGTAAACTATCTTACACAGTTCTCTTAAAGGGTGGGTGCACTCCACAGCCATAGCCCTTTTGTACATGGGGATGTATAGATGCTACATGAAATCCACCTTTAGCCACTTTCTTTAGAACCAAAGAGTGGGAACTCTTTGAAACAAGTCAACAAACAACCATAAAATGCTACCCCAGCTTTTCAATGGATTGCCAACCTTCCTAGAACTCAGAAGTGACTCATAAAGTCCCTGCAATTTAGGTAGAAAGCATAGCACATGGAAAACGAGTAAAAAAATGTGTGGAAAATCAACACAGCATGCCAAAAGCGACCGGTCGCCTAGACTGTGCAACCGGTCATTTTGAAGCAAGTTCAAAACAGTTTTCTGAAGCTCGCTCATGACCGATCGCAAGTAGTTGGCGACCGGTCGCTTTTAGGCAGGTTCAATTTCGATTTCTGGCGATCTTCCAACTTACACTCTGCTTCTATACGACCGGTCGCAAGTAGCCTACGAACGGTCGCCTTCCTGAAGCCTTGTATCCTTTAGGTGAGCCAATTTTTTCAACAATCTCCACCTTGGCGAGCCTAAACTCCTTGTGGAAATCATTGCCTTCCAGGACATCTGTAATGTCTTGAGAATCGTCCTGATAATTCCCAAGAACTCCACCTCAATCTCTAGCATGGAACAAGATTGAGCAAGCTCAAACAATGTTTGAACTTTGCTGTTGTGACTGGCTTTGTTAGACAATCTGAAGCGTTCTCCATAGTATGAACCTTCCTTATCTCGATGTCCCCATCGTTCACCCAATCTCTTATCCGGTGGTATCGAACATCAATGTGTTTGGACCTTCCATGATACACTTGATTCTTGACCAAGCATATAGCACTTTGACTGTCACTTTAAATCACCACCAAGTCTTGAGATATCCCGAATTCCTTTGCCAATCTCTTCAACTATATTGCTTCCTTAGAAGCTTCCGTTAGCGCCATATACTCCGCTTCAGTGGTAGATAAGGCACTAACTGATTGTAGCACAGTTCTCCAACTGATCGGTCCTCCACCACAAGTGAAGACATATCATGTGGTGGACCTCCTCTTGTCTAGATCTCTTGCATAATCATAATCCACATAACCCGACACATATGCATTTCCTTGTTGTCTTTCAAACAATATCCCAAACCTCTTGGTGCCCTTCAAGTACCTAAGAATCCACTTTGCTGCATTCCAGTGAAGTTTGCCCGAATTTGCCATGTACCTTGACACCACACTAACGGCTTGGGCTAAGTCGAGGCGTGTGCAAACCATTGCATACATGAGACACCCTACCAAGCTTGCATATGGGACTTTACTCATTCCTTCCTTCTCTTCATCCGTAGAAGGACATTCCTGCGCACTTAACTTAAAATGGTCTGCCAGAGTAGACACAGGCTTGCAATCCAACATATTGAATTTATGGGGATTTTCCAACTTACACTCTACTTCTATACGACCGATCGCAAGTAGCCTGCGACCGGTCGCCTTCCCGAAGCCTTGTATCCTTTAGGTGAGCCAATTTTTCCAACAATACAAAAATATACAGTTTTATTTCTCATAGCAACATTTCAACTGGTGGGGAAGCAATAGTAGAGTAAACTTACCGGTCAGAAGTTCATAGAGTGCAAGCAGGAGAGAGAGAGAGAGAGATGGTCATAAAAGGTAAATGCTTTAAGTATTAGGGATCTTAATATCTTGAAGTTAATCAATTATTCATACCCTAGTTTTGGTTGCAAGAGATGGATGTAAATTTTGACTTATTGTAAAGAAGCTTCATTCAATTCGTGGTTATGAGTTTTAACTGATTGTTTAGTTTCTGGTAGTTTTATGCCATAGAATTACTTAACCTACTTTTCTCTTCATTAGATAACCGGAATTTCCCCATATTTTTTGGTCTTACTTGATCTTTTTTTGTTGCAGTCCTTAGGAAGCGTGTTTATCGTTTCAATACCTAGTTAAAGTTTTTAAAGGAGATTTTTGAACACGCAATAGTGTCTATGAAGTTAAATTGATATCTAAGTTAAATTCACATCAAACACGACAATAGTGCCCATTGCATACATACCATAGGAGCCTGATCGTTAGGCGCATCCCCCTTTTTTATATAAAAATAGTATAGCCGGACGGCTATACTGGCATTTTTTAATTTTTTTAATAGTATAGCCAAGCGGCCATAGTCTTTATATATATATACTGGCATTTACAAAAAATATTAAAGGCAAACAATGCAAAAACGCTTTTGATTATCTAAAGGCAAAAAGTCACTTTTGGTCCCTCTAGTTTGGCACTTCAACCACTTTTGATCCTGTAGTTTCAATTCCGTCAATTTTGACCATGTAGTTTTGTATTTTTAGCAATTTAAGGACAAGTTAGTATTTCCGTCAATTTCTTTGACGGTGCAAGGGGGGCAATTTCGTTAACCCAAATCCATTGAGCCTAAAAGCTCGTTTGAAACTTTTCTCATTTCATATTAGGTCTCAAAATTCAACTACTAATCCCAAATTTTGAAGAACCCTAAACCCAAATGGCCAATTTCGAGTCGTAATATGAAATATGGAGAGTTTCATATCAGGTTTTACGCTCAAGGGTTTAGGGTTGACGAAATTGCCCCCCTTGCACCGTCAAAGAAATTGACGGAAATACTAACTTGTCCTTAAATTGCTACAATTACAAAACTGTCAAAATTAACGTAATTGAAACTATATAATCAAAAGTGGGTGAATTGTCAAACTACAAGGATTTCCAAACTAGCCAGGCTTTTCAATACATTATGATTTGCTCCAATTATACATCCATAGACATCGGGTATCCAGTGCCGTCGATGATTTGCGCCAATTATACCTCCAATTATGCCTCCATGACTCCTATTCTGTCTCTACCTTATGCCAACATATACCTCCAATTATGCCTCCATGACTACTATTCTGTCTCTCCCTTATGCCAACATAGACATCGATGTCCATTGTCCAGTATCCCGTGCCAAGCCACCTCATTTTCCTGCGCAAGTTGTTTGGATGCAATCAAATGTAGGGAGAGAAATACCTAGGAAACAAAAATACGTAGATATAACACTTGAGATTTGCAAAAGATCCACTAATATAGTGGTTTGGAGTAAATGCTCCTGTAGACAAGATCTTATATTCAAGTTCTAACATCCGTATTGTGTGTGTGAGTTTAATATATTATCGACGTTCAATAGAAAAAGTTCTCCAAAACAAAACACATGAGATTTTAATGAAGTTTTATAACATTATTGTTGAATTAAATACAAAGATTAAAAAGCATTACATGATTTGTATGTACGTTTGGTGATTGAGACTGCTCTATAGAGTCCCAACCAAGCTACCCAAAATGCATTACAGGATCGACGACCTCAAGAATCCATCGGTCTTGCCCAGTGGAAAAATATGACAAATCAAAGCCTCTTTTTTGTCTGTAGGAATAGGAAGGGGAGGTTAGCATGGAAGAAGTATATAGAGAAAACAAGATAAAGAAAGCAAGGTTGTAGTCGACGCTGGTTGCCCTTGTGGATGATCCTATACTTTCTAATATTCCCAAAAACTAGTGTTAGGCAACCGAACCAAACCACGATTTGAAGGGCTCCCCGAACACCGAACCGGACTCCTTGGTATTGAGTTTTTAAGCCGACGCCGAACCAGCGGGAGGAGAAACCGGCGACGCAGTTAACCTGGATAACTGGTTCGGTTATGGTTTGGTTCGATGGCAATGCCGAGATCTATTTGGCTTCGACCAGATCTGGCAGCGGAGAGAAAAGAGATGGATGAGAGAGAGAGAGAGAGAGAGAGAGAGAGAGAGAGAGAGAGAGAGAGAGAGAGAGAGAGAGAGAGAGAGAGAGAGAGAGAGAGAGAGAGAGAGAGAGAGAGAGAGAGAGAGAGAGAGAGAGAGAGAGAGAAACCATTGAGAGAGACAGAGAAAGAGAGATGAAGAGAAGAGAGATGAGAGGAATAAAAGAAAAGAAAAGAGGAGAGGAAAATCGAGAAGAATAAGTTGAGAGAGAGAGAGAGAGATAGAAGATGAAGAAATGCGAGAAGAAGAAAAGAAAAGAAGAAATGCGGCTAAGGAAAAAATAAATGAACCCTAACACTTCAATATATTTTTTAGTTTGTATGGAATAAGAACTTATTAAATATCTTTGTTGTGCCATAATTACACAAAGAAGCCTGTTGGTCTAGTGGTAGAAGTGAATGTTTTGAAGTTGGATGGCAAGGTTCGAAACCTCCTGCCTCTAACTTTTCCTAATATGTATAATTTTAAAGCCACCGGTCCGGTTCAGGTGAACCAGTGATTTTGATAATTGCAAATCGTGAGCCGAACCGGGTTGATCGGTCTGGTCTGATTTTCCACCGAATTTTCAATTAAACAAATAAAAAAAAGCAAACCAAACCAAACCAATCGGTTTGGTTCGGCCGATTTTTCAGTTTATCGGTTCAATTTGCCCATCTATACTAAAAACCCAACCTTATCCGATGTCGACACCCTCATCTGCCTCGAATTGGGCAACTCCATACGCATCTCTGTCCTCAAGCTAGACGCCGAAATATCCAGGTATGTCGCCGAAATCTTGATAATATCGGCGATAATTTGACCAAAATCAATTGTTAAGTGAGTTGTAATGTCGCCTCGATAATATCGCCAAAAAAGTCGATATTATCACAATAAAAAATATCGATATTTAAGACGTTGATCCAAATTTTGTGTTCTTTATATAGTTGGATTCAGCCCAGAAAAATGAAGAACCCATCACGGACCAAAAGTTAAAAATAGATACATAAGTAAGTGAGCAGAATTTAGTTGAAAGAACACTTAAGATTTCAAACAACACACATACAAAATGGGGGGTTTTGATTCAAGTGACCTAATTCTAATGCTTAAATGTAACCAAATGCTAATTTCACAAGTTTAACAAGAGCAATTATCAAAATGTGACTTAAGATGTGGCAAACACTAGGGTTTTCAAATCCACCCTAAACAATCATACTTATGTTCATGGACACTCAAGTAATAAACTTTAAATATGTTGATGATGTTCGAAATAAAGAATTGACCAAAAAAATCCACATATATAAATAAAATAAAATAAAAAAAGACAAAATAAAGTAGGCCCATTTCGGCCTGGCCTAGCCCATGAGCCGGGTCTGGGGTTCGAATTTTCTAAAAAAGCCCGGCCTGGCTTGTTATTTTCTCTCTCCTCCTTGAAGCTCAGCCCGGCCCAAGCCCGTTAAATTTGGGTCGGGTCGTGACGAGGCCTAATTGCGGGTATCCTCATCTACCTTGAATACTGAACCACCATCTTCTGACATGTGCTTTAGAGGGCTACTAGTACTTCTAGACCTCTTATTTACTCTTACTTTCCATTATCGTTGCAATAAACGAGTCATATAGGCATCGACGGACCCGTCATCGGCGCAGACAATCTCAAGGACAATGAGAGAGAGAACGACTCTTTAAATATACACGAATATTTTTTTTTTAATATAGAGCCTATACTTTTTAAATATTCAAATACACATTTTTTCTGCTTTTTTTTTTGTTGTTGACATTTTCAAGTTTGAAGCCCAAGCCATGCCAAGACCATTCCTGGCCTGCAGAACGTTTCCCACAACAAATACAAACTGCACTTTGAATGGGGTATTTAATTTGTCACATATGGACTAGCAGATGCAGTAAAATTCTAATCACATATTGGATCTCAAAAGCTCCAAACGTTGAAACTTGAATAGGTATTGTTTTGTTTATTACAATAGATAGTTTAAATTAAAGGAGAGAGGAATTTCACACACACATATACAATTAAGATGTTATGGGGGTTCGAATCGAGACATCTTGTCTGCAAGTCAAAACCATTTTCCAAAGGACTAGACCACGTTGGCCTTGAATAGGTATTGTTTAACAAAGTTAATAAGGCATACACACTTGATGAGAAAGCAGCAGGTCAAAACGCAAAAAGAGAAATACTGCTAATTACTCAAGGAAAACTAGATCAGCATATTCACCTAACTACAAGATTTGGGTGCATGAGCATGTAACATTTGGTACTCAATTATTGCTTTTCGCGAAAGAGTCAAGAGTGTGAGAGGAGAGAGGAGAGAGGAGAGAGGAGAGAGGTCAGGGTTCAGGTGATTGAAAATGGACCTACTAGAACATGAAATGCAAACTAATTAAGATTATAATTCTGATACAATTGTTGGCTAAAAAGCTTGGTGGTTGTGGTTCCCAATGTGGGATCCACTAGTTTTCCGACTGAGACACAAACCAAACCAGTGCTCTGCATATTTTTGCACGACTTGAAAGCAAATGCAGCCAATTCACCATTAATAACAATTTTGCAAGGTTGTGGTGTGAGGTTGGCCAAAATGTGCATGCCCCAATTCCATGTCAGTTGAATGGGCAAAAGCAAACTATGATAAGGAAATCAAGTGGATCTCTGCTATCCAGACTGTTCATTGCCCCAACCTGTTGCGCACCCAACACCTTCTATATATTGGATACAAACATCATCACCAAAGTTTCCACCCACTTAATTCTGCACTGCTATAAAAATTCAATCATATCATCATCATCATCATCTGGCCACGAAGAAATTATTGACGAAATATTGTCACGTATTGTTACTAATTCACTTATTTAATTATTACGAAGCAAGCACTAGTATTTGACAAAAGAAATGTGTTAATCATGTAAAATGTATCTCTTTGAGCTTTGCAAGCAACACATTTGGTCCTGAAAGACTGCTAGTAGGGGGTCCCCTAAGACAAGTTGCGCAAGCCAACTATACAAATCCACTTAGATTTCATGCCTCTCTCTCTTTCTCTCTCATACAATTCTGTAAAGTCCCAATTCAAGAGTGACTTATCAAAGAGACTAATTAATCTGGCAACCCTCTTTTTCCAAGCCTGTGCCATATAAAGATTGCTAATTAATTACCAAGTTGTTGGAGGCTTTACTATTTTGAGATATAACGAACAAATGAAAGCAGAGAGAGGCAAGAAGCCCCCACCTATAACAGTTTTGATATTAAATATAGGATAAACTACAGTAAATCCCCAAACTATAGGGCTATTTTCAAGTTCATACCCACATTTTTAAAATTCACGAGTACATACTCAAACTCCATGAAACCCTACAAATTGCCCATTCCATTAGACAAACCGTTAATGAATCTGGTAAGTGTTGACGTTGCTATTATGGGACCCATTTTTTGATGACGTGAACTTCCACGTGGACCAAAAATTAATAAAAAATTATTTTACTGTTATTATTTAAAAATTATTTAAAAATCTCTAAATCTCTCTCTCTCTCTCTCTCTCTCTCTCTCTCTCTCTCTCTCTCTCTCTCTCTCTCTCTCTCTCTCTCTCTCTCTCTCTCTCTCTCCGATTTCTTCTCCAGATCATCATCATCATCATCATCTATCATCATCATCACCAACCCCCAAACCTATCAAGACACTTCCTTTCTTGACCTCCAGCAATAACCCAAATTGTAAATTACCAGGTAGAGCAAAAAGTCTATCTCCTTTGAGAGTAGCTGTGCCTACAACCCAACCACAAAACCCAAAAATCATTGCATTCCAAGAACCCACATTTCGAATTGGCATCTCATTAAACAATCTACGAGCAATGCTAACAAAACCAAACTAGGAATACAAATGGACCAAGGAAGCAGCCACAAAGACATCCCATTCAAACTCGAGCTTTTGAATCTAACAGTGTATCTTCTTCCCGTTTGGTTCAATTTTCACAAAAATCCAACTAGGTTTCTTCAATTTTCTGAATTTCAATACCATGGATCCAAAGTTGTCATCATCGGAATCGGAGTGAAACTGAAGATTGGAGCCTGAATTTGAGTGAGAGTGATGGGGCGGCGCCGATTTGGTGTCCCCTTTTTGGACAGGAGGGAGGTTGAGGTGGGGAGAATGAGGCGACCCAGATGAATTGCCCACCTCATGGGTACACTCACAGTTAGCACTTCATTCTCCAAACTAGCCTTCACCTCCTCCACCCTCACTTCGCTATCATCCACCGACCTGTTCCACTCCCCCACCTCGAACTCGTCAAACATGGTGCCATTCTCGTCAACGATTCCGAATCTCTAGCTGGAGATGGGGTTGCTAAGGGGCTGGGGTTGCGAAGGGGCTGAATGCATAAACCTTAGAGAAAAAGCAAATGCCAGAATCTCAACTCCCAACAATCTCATGAGTTGCGACGATGGTTCTGGGTTCGTTGGATAGTTCTAGGTTCAGAGAGAGAGAGAGATTAGGTTTTTTTTTCATTTAATATGTTTAATTTTTAAAAATAATTTAAATAGTAAAATATTTTTTATTAATTTTTGGTCTACGTGGAAGTCTACGTCATTAAAAAATGGAGCCCACTTTTGCCACGTCAGCATTTAACAGATTCACTAACGGTTTGTCTTACGGAAGGGGCTATTTGTATGGTTTCATGGAGTTTGAGTATGTACTCGTGAATTTTCAAATTGTGGGTATGAACTTGAAAATGGCCCTATAATTTAGGGGGTTTACTGTAGTTTATCCTTAAATATATGTGTTTGGCGACCTCTTTTATGGGTTGAGAGTGAAGGAACTAGGGACCAACTAGAAAGGCCGATGACAATGAAGGGTTCGAAAATCCATTTTCCAATTGTTTTGTTTCATTTCATCTTCAACTCTCTCAACGTAGGAACCCACCACATTGTCTTTGTCTGTGCCTGGAAAGGGTAGACTTCTTTCTTTCAGCTTCCAAAAGCAACCAGTTTTGATCCACTTGTGTTATTGTTAGTGTTGAATGGAATGTAATGGCATTTGTTAGTGTTATTGGTCACTCTTGCTCCTCATGATAATGTTAATGTCGGCAAAAAGACCAAAGGCATCACCATGACCAACTGTTTCATCATCATCATCATCAAATCATCTTTAGTGTTTGTTCCTTCACTCATTTTAAAATATGAAGATTCCCATCTACTGGAAACAAGACAGAGTTGTTAAAAAAATCCCAAGAAAAGAAAGAAAGAAACCCTTCAACAGCAGCTACCTTACCAAGAAAACTCCAAAAATAGTTTGGGGTTTATTATTTATTTGAGTGATGAGATTCAACGAATGAAGAAATTTAGCTTTTCAAACACTCCAAAATGGAGGTTTAGATAGAGCTTTTGCAAAAGCACTTACCAAATGTGCAAAACGCTTCCCATGGTTAACTTAAACTTAAAGCACCTAAATGAAGTCTGCTTTTGGTAACCTTCAAAAGAGATTCCATTACCATTCCACAATGGACTTTTTACCTACCTCACGCAAATTGCAATACCTTGAGAATTGAGTTTGGAGTGAGGCATGGGACCAACCCAAAGTGGGCCCAACTTGAGGAATGGGGCTAAGCCCCTCTGAGAATAGAATGTTTTGAACTCTGGCCCAGAAGAAAGTGCGATGGTGGGCCTGATATTTTTACTTTAGTTTATGGTTTAGTTTTCTATCTTTTGGGGTTTGAAGGACAAAGTTAGATGAAATGTCCAAAACAGATAAGTCAAAACCCACTACTACTAGAATGAAAGTGACTTCCCTTACCCAAGGCTTCATGGCTATAACAGCCTGTGGAACCCACCCTTTTGGTTCACTCCCTTGTTGGTTTCAAAACTTTCAACGTTCTGCTAAATTATTTTTGGCTTTTGATTTTGATTTGTTGTGTTTTCAGTGTAGCAGTTGGCTTTGTCAATCCGTTTTAGATTTTTATTTTTGCATGAAAGAACTCTTATCTCATTGACACATGAACCACACAGACACAGAAAACAATCTTAAGCTCAGAAGAGGCCACATAATTTGGCATCAGAAGCACTTTTCCTGATTTTTTAACTTGTCTTAAATTTGTTTTCTTTCAATTTTAATGGTATATTGGTCCCCAATATAACCAGAAAGGAAAACTCATACCATGGGTTCAATTCCCTATCAAAGTGAATTGTATTTTTGCCTACAACCAAAGAAGGAAAAATATATCTACAATGGTTGGCAAACAAGAACTTTTAATTTAATGGTTTGTTTTAGGGCCAGTTTGGGATTGCTGTCACTTTGAAAAAAGTTCTTCACGATTGAAAATAATTACCGTAAACTAAAGCATTACACGTTTGGTAAACAATATTTTTAAAGTCTGTTAGACAAAAACAGTCAAAATCGTTTGATAAATTTTAATATAAAACAGTAATCTATGAATAATGACTAAAATAGACTATTTAAAGTTTTATGCACTAATCATGTGGTGGAGGTGGTGGTGGTGGAGGTGGTGGTGAAAGAGATAGAGGTGAAGGTGGTGGTGAAAGAGATGGTGGTGGTGGTGGTGGTTGTAGTAGTGGGGATGGCGGTTGTGGATGTAGAGGTGGTGGTGGTGTTGGTATTGGAGGTGGAGGTGGTGGAGGTGGAGAAGGAAGTGGTGGTTGTAGTGGTGATGGTGGCGAAGAAGGAGAGGGATGTAGTGGTGGTGGTGGAAGTTGAGGATGAGATGGTGGTGGCGATGGCGACATAGTGGTGGTTGTGGTGGTGATGGTGGCGGAGAAGGAGGTGGTGGTGGCGGTGGCAGTCGATGGTAGAGTTGGATGTGGAGGTGGAGGTGGTGTCTTTAAAAAAATTAATGATGGTATTTTGGGAATTAAAAAAATCATTAATCATTATCTTCTTTTTTAAGAATTTCAAAAGAACCCATAACTCGCTTTTAAAAGTTCGCTGTCAAAAGGCTCGCTTTTAAAATAATCGGGATATTTTAGATTTACTAAACACCGTAAATCGCTTAACTTTAAAGTGAAGGAAGTTTTGACGAAAAAGTAATCCCTAACGGGGCTTTAGTCACTTGTTCTCCCCCCAAAGAGTGGCTCCTTTGGGAATGTTCATGTAGAAAGCACTTATTTTATAAGTATTTGCTTAGATGTGCTTCTATCAAAAGAAAGTTTTAAAAAAAATTTATTGAAAATTCAAGTGATTTCTTAAGAAGCACATGAAAAAACACTCTTATAAGTTTTTTAATCAAACGCTATCAAAAATGCTTTTGATTGTCACTGAACGTTTTTAGCCATTCTAGAAGTACTCACACTCCCAAATATCTCCATATAGAAATCTTTGTTTTATTATTTATTATTAAGGTGTTATTTTTGTATTATTTGTAAAGGATAAAATGGACCTAACAGCAGCAGGCGCATCAGCATATGTGTCTGACTGTTTATTGGGTTTTTAGGTCTAATAGTCCCTGAATTTTGATTCAATTCGCATTTTGCTCAATCAATTTAAAATCGTTCCCGTGATCCTTCAACTTCAGTTTCGTTATGACAAATGGTCCTGCCTTCAATTTTGTTATCTTTTCAGTTAAATGCATGGGCAAAATGGTATTTTTGTATTATTTTTAATTTTCACCTTTTGAATATCCCTTTCACCCAAAAAATAATATAAAAACTAAAAGCATTCTTCCTATCCTCGCCATAGTAGCCATAACCCCTCGGGTATGTTGTTTGACTGAGGATAGGAATAAGGTATTTAATTTTTAGTTTTTATTTTTTGGATGAAAGAAATATTCAGAAATTGGAAATTAAAAATACAATAATGTTATTTAGACACACAAGATTGACCACATTAGTTGACCACCTTATATGACAGCTGATGTGGTCATATCATGTCAATTAATGAATATTGCTATAAAGATTTTATTTTTATTTATTTCTCTTTTAAATAATTATTAAAAATTAAAAATAAATAAAAACTCTAGCATCATCCATGGACTCTAGTCTCTAGCACTCCCTTCTTCCTCCATCAAATTTACCTTCCCTCACCCAACGCCAACCACCCACCACCTTCTCTACAGAGGAGGAGCAGGTGGATTGGAAGGAGGAGGAGCAAGTGGCGGCTGAAAGCCGAGAGAGAGAGAGGAGCTTGTGCAATCGGTTTGGGTGGGGTGGGGTTGTTTGGGAATAGGATGGGGAGTGGTCTGTTGGGTTGGTATAGGAGTTTAAAAGGAAAAGCCACTGATTTTCGTTGGTTACCAAACCCACACCAAATCTCAGCAACAATGGAGGATGGGGATAGGTAAATTTGATGGAGGAAGAAGTGACGAAGAGTCCGATGCTTAGGGTTTTTATTTTATTTTTATTTTTTATAATTATTAAAAAGAGAAATAAATAAAACTAAAATCTACATAACAATATTCATTAATTGACATGACATGATGCCATATAAGGTGGTTAGCTAATGTGGTCAAGCTTTTATGTCTAAATAACATTATTCTTAAAAATAATATAAAAATATTATTTTGCCTCTGCATTTAACAGAAAAAAGTTAACAAAATTGACAGCCAGACCATTTGTCCTAACAAAACTGAAGTTGAAGGACCACGAGAACGATTTTGGAAATTGAGGGACCAAATGAGAATCGGGCCAAAGTTCGAGGACCATTAGACCTAAAGAGTGGCTCCTTTGGGAATGTTTATGTAGAAAGCACTTATTTTATAAGTATTTGCTTAGATGTGCTTCTATCAAAAGAAAGTGAAAATTCAAGTGATTCCTTAAGAAGCACCTGAAAAAACACTCTTCAAGGTTTTTTAATCAAACGTTATCAAAAATGTTTTTGATTGTCATTAAACATTTTTAGCCATTCCAGAAGAACTCACACTCCCAAATATCTCCATATAGAAATGTTTGTTTTATTATTTATTATTAAGGTGTTATTTTTTGTATTGTTTGTAAAGGATAAAATGGACCTAACAGCAGATGTGCCTGACTGTCTATTTTATGTATTGGAAAAAACCTATGTATAGATGCATCATGCATGTATATTGACAATTGAAATTTATATTTATATATATATAATTGGTGCAAACAATGCATGATTACCATGTGATGTCAAATTGCGACTTGAGAGTACGCACACAGCACAAGAAAGGTTTTTATGCCCGTGACATGCAGAGTAGACCTATGGATTGTAAGAGAAACTTTTTATCTTTTCTTAAATTAATAATAATTCCCCCACCAATTAAAATCAACTCAGAATTTCAACCCCTTCACTTGATTGATTCACCTTCCAAATTGCACTATTTCCGAATCCTTCCAAGTTTTCCCAACTCATATCAGAAAATATAATATAAATTAATTTCATATCCTCTGGCTCTAACACAAGCCATGTGAACCGCCGAAGCCAAACCCCTCCTTCCTAAATTCCTAATACTTTAAAGCTAGAGAACTATTATAAAAACCCACATACCACATACATCTTTCTCTCACACTCTTCTTCTTCACAGCTCGTGAATGCATGTGTACAATCCAAAATGGGTTTTAGGCTCCAAGCTCTGTCATGCCTTGTAGCTCTTCAAGTTCTGGTCTTGTTTTCAGATGAAGCAAGCTCTGCAGCACACGGACATGGACATGGCACCAGAATTTCCAGACAAAGAAAGCAAGTGACTGGCTGCAATCTGTTCCAAGGCAATTGGGCTTTTGATGCTTCTTACCCCCTCTATGATTCTTCCAGCTGCCCCTTCATAGATCCTGAGTTTGACTGCATCAAGTATGGCAGACCTGATAAGCAGTTCCTCAAGTATGCTTGGAAGCCTGACTCTTGTGACTTGCCCAGGTACCCTATCATGATTCATATGCTACATTTAATTATAAAATGTGTACGTCTTGCTTAATTTATAATTAGGAAACTAATTAGTTTGTTTATTGTAAAAGGTTTGATGGGTTGGATTTTCTGACGAGGTGGAAGGGGAAGAATATAATGTTTGTGGGTGATTCACTGAGTCTCAACATGTGGGAATCGTTGTCTTGTATGATCCAAGCGTCGGTGCCTAATGCCAAGACCACCTTCAAAAAGGGCTATTCTGTGAACTTTCAGGTGAGAGAGAGAGAGCGAGAAGAGAGAGAAAGACAGAGTCAGACTGGCCTTTTTCTTTTGTTTCAAAGTTCCATTTCTCTCACTGCATGACTGTCTCTGCATTTATTTGTTTGTGTCTTTGTAATTATTTTCTTACCTTATATAGTAGTTTATTTTCTCTTTTCCCAACATGTTCTGCTCTTTTTCGTTTTTATAAAGTTTTTGGAAGTTCAAGTCCTCCATACTCTGTTGTTCTCCACTGTTATATTAATCTATTTTCTGGCAGATTTCATTTTCTGTTAACTTATGCCAAACTTGCAAACTATATAATAAATGTTCATAGTTGCTTCAATTATTTGTTGAATATAATTAGTTTACATTGCTTTTTTTTATACACACTCACAACCAAGATTCCATGAGGGGTCGAACCTAAGACCTCTGAATTGCAAGTCAAGGTCCTTTTCCCCATTAACTATCTTACCCTTTAATTCACTTGGCAAAAAGAAAGTCAGAAAGATGAGGCTGCTCTGACCAAAAGAAGAGAAATTGAGGCTTCAAATTTATTTATTTTTGTTCATGTTCTACAGTATTAGTTTCCACGTAGATCTTTTAAAGCCATGAACGATTACAGGCTGTGATCAGCAACCAGCCAACCTATAGTCTCTTGTAATCATTGTGGGCCTCCTCCTTCAATCATTTATCCTGGAATCGGGGGTTACAATAATTCAATTCACATAGTTGCTCCATGTTGAATTATACATTTATCAAAATTTATACCAAATAATTGCTCATAAACTATAGGTTTAAAAAACTATATTAAAGCATGCATGTGGTAGCTTGTACTATTTACTTAGTTTCTTTGCGATGATATCCTCTGGAAAATATATAATGATGTAGACAATAAGTGCTTTTGGCGACAGTGCTTTTTGAATATTGTTGCCATCTTATTTGGAGGTTTTGTTGATTGAAGTATCTAAAAGGAAGATGGGTTATGTTTATATGCAGGACTATGGAGTGACTTTGTTTATGTTCCGTACACCATACCTTGTAGATATAGTCAGAGAAAACGTTGGCCGTGTGTTAAACCTGGGTTCTATCAACGCTGGAAATTCATGGAAAGACATGGACGTGTTGATCTTCAATTCCTGGCATTGGTGGACCCACACAGGCAATTCTCAGCCGTACGATTCCAACCCTTGATCTTTTCTTTTCAAATTTTCAACTGAGAAATGCTAGGCTCAGTCTCCACTAGTGTGGATGACCGTGAATTACCGTTGATAGATTATGAGTTCCATTTTTTGATTGCTGTTTTGCGCAGATGGGACTATGTTCGGGATGGCACAAACTTGTACAAAGATATGGATCGTTTGACAGCATACTATAAGGGCCTCTCCACATGGGCTAAATGGGTTGACTCAAATGTTGATCCTTCAAAAACCAAAGTCTTCTTCCAAGGGATTTCTCCAACCCATTATCAGTAAGTGTAAATCAAAGTGGTGGATTTAATCACACTAATTTGTGTGACTTATAATTAACAACCTCACTGTTGCATTGAACCAGGGGGCAGGAATGGAATTCGCCAAAGAAGAATTGCTATGGAGAACTTGAACCTCTATCTGGAACAACATACCCAGCAGGGCCACCTCCAGCTTCTGCTGTTGTAAATAAGGTGTTAAGCACGATTAAGAATCCGGTTTACTTGCTCGACATTACGACACTGTCACAGTTGAGAAAAGATGCTCATCCCTCGACTTATAGCGGCGACCACTCTGGCAATGACTGCAGCCACTGGTGCCTACCTGGGTTGCCGGATACTTGGAACCAACTCTTATATGCAGCTCTCATCATGTGAAGGTCAACAATACTGAGCAAGAGTAGCAACCATTTTAGTTTCCTTTCTTTCTATACATTGCTTGCATAGTCAGGGGGTTTTGAATTTCAGATTCACTTCGATTGGTAAACGGAAATAAGGTGGCAAAATCAGTTGTAAATTGATTGGTTTAATTGACCAGGAAAATGGTTTGGAGTTCGTAGATAGACAGAGAACAAATGGAGATTTAAGGGAGAGAGTGTGTGTGATTACAGAAAGCAAAAACACTCGTCTTAGAGTAACTTAAAGTCATTGGCTAGTTTGAACTTTCTTGTTAATTTGCTCTGTGATCTAATTAAAGAAATGTACATGTGGAATTTTCCAGCATTCTGGTCAATACTGTTTTTTTTTTTCCTTTTAAGCTCTTGAATGTATGAAGATGCTTCCAATAATGATATAAAATCAACAGCTAGCATTATATTATTGGTCCGCAATTTCAGCCAAAGGCTCAAGTGATTTCACGAAAGTTCACTATTTTTCTTTTTTCGATAAGAAGATAGGTAACTATGTTTCAAATGGAGATCAGAAAACAGAATGAAACGAGATGACAAGAAAAAATTATGATGGTTAATATCATTAGAAATTTTAGAGTACTAGGAAGCAATTGTCTATAGCATTCCCTTGAATTCCAATTATTCAATAAGCATAGAAGACCAAGCATATAGAGACACCATGATTGTCAAAATAATCATCAGCCACAAAAAAAAAATCAAAGATATGTTGGTGGACACAACCATTCCTCTCACTACTGAAGACAGTAAAGCACCAGCCATCGTCCTCCTAAGAGGGTTCTGCAACAATAAAAGAAATCAAAACTTAGGCTATTCCGCTTTAAAAACATCAGTTGAATCAAAATTAACATCAGTTGAATCAAAATTCTTATGGAAATTTCCACCATGGAATAAACAAAATCCCGGTGCAGGCAGGAAAGTTAAAAATAAACTACCTGCATCTTATGGTGGGAAAAAAAGTGAAAACAAACCTTAAAAACACTCTGGTGGGGGATTGGAGGAAAGAAGAAGCTAGTAACCAATGTAAACTGCTGCATTCACTATATAACAGTCATCATTCTTATCTCCCATTTCTTCCACGCACACCCCGCTGGAGCATATCAGTCCACCATCCACAACTTCAACTTTCACAATTTTCCCACTGCAATTAAGTTTTGGGGGGAAGATAAGGCAAAATTAATGTCAAAAAAGAATCTGCGGACTGTGGTTTCAAAATCATTACATTGCATTGTAAAAGACAGCATTTTCATATTTACAATGTGGATAAACCCAAACAATTGGTTTTCTAGCTCAGTGCATTCTTAGGAAGTTGTCAAGAAGCACTTACAAAGTTACTAACAATTCAAGCTTTTACAAGCAGCAATGTACATGCCGCGACTAGACCAAGTCAAAGTTCACAACCAATGAGCACTTCGGCACATCCCTTAATCTATAGCCTGTAAGCTAGGCTCAATGTGAATTGGAGTAGAACTTAAATAGAAAAGAGAAGTTTCCCACATTTGGAGGGGAATAATCCTACTGGACAGTATTGAAATAGATTTGATAGCTTCTTCCAAGGAAGAAAGTTAACCATACTAACTCTCCATCATACTAAACTAGTAGAGCCATTTCAAAGCCCCTTGACCTGTTGAACAAGGATTAGCACCAGCAAAGGTCTTAATGCAATATGATTATAGCCACTTAAAAATTCAAACATTAGATTTCATTAACAGACACAATGGTAAACACCAAGTTCAGTTTACTTCTTAGATTAGGAACTCTTAGTCGTTAAGATTGATTGATTCCATATCAGCGAAAGATATGGTTCCCCATGAATGCTGCCAAATTTTCAATGAATTTGCAAGTGAACAACTTAGTAGAAGAGATTTGGCAAAGTTTCATCGAATGAAAGTTCACACATCCAGATTCAAAATGTGCAAATACTCACTAAGGAAAGACTGATTTGACCCTCTCAACATCCAGTGACGGTTGGAGTAAACGAGGCACACCCAGCTTGATCTCTAGTTTCATCTCCTCAAATGTAACACCAGGTATTGACCCTGCAGCAGTTGAACTTTATGACTACTAAGTACTAATGAAACAAACTCCATAAAAAATCCTCCTAATGCGACGACTACCATAATCCAACACAAGTTAATGTAATAAAGTAAATCATCACATAAGGGTTCCTATAACTCGAATTTGTCAAAACCGCAATGCTCTAAGCATTTACCACAACATTACATATTATTAACATGTATTCACAAAATAAAATTCAACAGTATTTAGGCTAGCAAATACAACATAAAAGAAACAGCCAGCATAAAATCTAAAAAGGCATATGATCGTATTACCTCTTCGAAACGCAGGGATTGAATTAGAGGAGATGGCATCTTTGCAAGCTCGCATTGCTGCAGCGGTAACGTCTTGGCTGTAACACAAAATTTCATCAAACTTCATATTTACCAAGCTACTTCCTTTAATTAAAAGCTCAAATTTTTGATACTTCAACGCATGAAATTCTCAAATGGGCAATCATCAAATGTGGCAAAAAGAGCGAGAAGAGAGTCAAATGGGCAAAAGAAGCTGACCCATGTTGGTCGTAGCCCACGCCCATCTCCACGAACAAGAGCTTCATAGGTGGGGTTGAGATGCCGGTCTCACTTTGCTGGGCTTCCATGGCAGCTGATGAGGCTTTGATTTGGCCTGAGAACCGAGGGGCTCGAAGAGAGGATTGGTTTGGGGTTAGAGTGATAAGTAGGTGTGCAGCTAGTGATGGGTAATTCTTAGTAGTATGGGAAGCAAACGCAGCAGATGAAGAAGAAAGTGGTAGATTTAGAAACAAGCAGGCCGTCATCTTCTTTGCCCAGAGCAAACTATAAAAGGGGAAAAAAAATGAGGTGAACATACCGTAATAATGAGGTGAACATACCGTAAGCATATAAAAGGGGAAAAAAAAAAAGCATTTCAATGGTGACAGTGTAGTGATTTTCATATGACTGGTATGATAACATTTTACTATAAAAAAAATGCATTTTCTCTTTTTTATGGTTTTGTAGCTTAAACGATTAAAATCAATTTCTACGTACATCCGATGTATTGTGTTCGAACTATAATAAGGCTAGCGACAATTAAGTATCAAACTAATCATAAAATTAATTATATTGTTGTTGCATTATGTGAGGCAAATCTAAGACCTCATTCAACCCAAGTAGGAAAAACTACCAAGGCTAATTGGTGAATACATTCCACTATCTACTACTACTGGCATGAACAAAATTTTAAAAGAAAATACTGAATTGGTTACATTAAATATGTGAATATCCCTACATATTATTAGTGATTGAAGGAGAGAATAATTGGTCTTTAGGGGGCATTTTGGAACGCAAATTTATAACATTAAGCTTCTTGTTACTTGAAGATATGATGCAAACCTTTCAACCAATATGACAAAGATGATAACGTGATAAGAAAAGACAGGTTGATCTTATTGGTGATTGAAGGAGAGAGTCACGAAGTTGTAGCATACAGCATACATACTACATTCTTTTACAAGCTACATTATACATGTTAGTTCTGGCTAGGAACATTAAAATCGATACCCAAAATCTATCCGAGCAGGCGTAGAAGATGAGTAGTAATAATATGAATAAATTTATGAATGTAGCAGCATATGGAGCGACCGCCATTGTATTCACAAACACAATGTTTCTATCCTCCCTTTACAACAAAAACCCTCAGAGCAATTTTCTGAAGCTGAGCTTGCTACAGATGGATGATTGTTAGCATGGTGTAGACCTGCATACAATTTTTTGCTGTTGCTGGTTTTGGCATTGTACATGGCATGACCTGACTTTATCTCTCAACACCTGGAATGCTCTCATTGTTTCTGCATCGAAACCCCCGGCAAACTGCAGCGAATAATCACGTCATTACTCGAAAGAATGTGAAATTGCTGGACATGGTAAAAGGATGGTGTTGAAGTGATGAGTATTTTTTACCTGATGTACGCGGAAGGCAAAGCGAACTCCTTGAACGATCAACTCTTCTTCTTCGGGGCCGCCACCTACTATTTCAAGCTCAGCAGAGACTCTTTTCATGTACTTCATTGCCAATTTCACGGATGCCAGCTTGATCTGTGAATTTTTCATGTATATACACTATTGTCAGCACAATAACAAGATAACTAACTAGCATTGTTGGTGCTATAAATTACATTCAATTTTCGCATTTGAATCAACAAGAAAACTGCAAAGTAGAGTCATTGTTTTAATTCCTACCACCTAACACAACAAGATATCATGAACTTTGAATACTACTACCACTAGCAATATGCTTTAATAATTTTATTAATTAATTGTACTGAAGTTGGCTGCACTTCAAATTATTCTACCAACTCAATCCAGTGTAATCCTATTCAAGTCAATGGTCAGGGGACAGTCTCCAGACAAAACATATTATATGTAGAAAATGGGTGAGAGTCTTATTTGCTTCTTTACACCTACAGATATAAAGTCAACATAGAATCTTACTTGCTTCCTTACTTTTATTATAGACTCCAGAAATGAAAAAGTGAAGAAGACAAAACATACTGTCTATCAGAAATCTGGGAATTCACATGTGCGCATGCAGGAGTGGGAATAGAAAATGAGGGAAATCTTAGCCATACTTTCATCATCTTGTGACCCCTACTACGCTAGATTACATGGTAGACCGTGTCAAAAATATTTCTCAATCATCCCCAACATCTACACGTCTCATCCCCAACATCTACACGTCTGTGATTTATTAAAGGTACCCCACCTAAAATCCATAACCAATAAGAAAAAAATGGACTTTGTGGATGATGGGAACTGCAATGAATTACCTGGCTTACAAATTCATTATCGAGCATCCAGTTGGTAGGAATTTGGAAAACCTTGTATCTTTGAGTGGCGGATTCTCTGATCCGTGAAAGATTGTAAACACCATGTTCCAATCTGTTCCAAATTTACCAACAACATTACAACACTAGAATAAAAATGGCATTAGTTTGCAAAGAGACGACCAAAAAGTCGCTTACTTTTCCAGCAAAGCCTGCATCTTCTTCAGGGTTGGGCCACAGGGCTGGCGAGAATTGTCAGGGAACGAAGAGGCCTCGGTTTCAAGCTTCTTGAGATCACAGTACCCAAATGCAGCCTCGCGCAGAGCATCGGCTTTCTGCTCTGGCCAGTCAAAGTGCTTCAGCACAGCTCTTTCATCCACCTAAACAAAAAGAAAAACAAAGTCAAGCCCCAATTAGAGATTTTGTGAAAGTCGATATAAATCATGTAATAATTTGTTGAATTGGAAAATAGAATATGGTACCAAATATGAGAGCTCATCGTCCAGCCATTTGACGAAAGGCACCACATCCTTGATGTCGGTAAACGCTGCGTTCTCAACCTCCTTTATCAAAAACCTTATGAAATCTCCTTGCGTTTCTACATCCGTTTTTATCTGTAGATACAGAAACACATCATTTTCATCGACTAAAATCAAGCCATAAAAAATTGCCACTCTACTTTCACCAGAATTACACCTTTTTTATTTAAACAAAAGCAATTCCATTCGAATCTACGAAAATTTTTTAAATGTTCCAGGTACACCATGTGTTTGGTGTACCATCCAATAGATCTAAGACATTTGGAATTACTTTCTAATTTATTGTATTATTTTTTATGACATATGAGTGTGCTGCATTGGAAATATTCCAAATGTCCTATATTTAATGAATGATATAACAGCCACGTAGTATACCAAAAACACTCAAAAATTACTCCAAATCTACGCACTGTCTTATCTAACAAGCAAACATTAAAATCCAAAGAAAAAGCTTAGATAAAGACAAATAGGACGGCCACTTGTCACTGATAACTGACACTATTAAAAAGCCAGTGGCAAAATCGGAATTTTAATAAAAAACCAAGATGCCGGAACTTACCCCGAGCAAGTAAGCCGAACGGTTCTCAATCTCTCCGATCATGTCACGGGCATTGGCGGTTGCCGGTAAGTCGGAGCCTCCATTGCCGGAGTCTTTACGAGAGTCTCTTCTCATCAGAGAGTGGTAAAACTCCACAACTTCCGGCACTCGCCTCACCTTCGCAGGGGCCGGCTTTCTTCCTTTAGGTGGCGGGGGAGGGGGAGGTGGCGCAGCTCTTGACGGCGGAGGTGGCGGTGGAGGTACCGACTTCGAGCGGCTCGGAGGCGGCGGTGGAGGTGGTGGAAATGGAACCGCTTGTTCTGTTGAGGCCTTGTTTTCGCTGTTGGATGTGGATGGTCTTGGAGGCGGTTTAGGAACCCTAGGAATGCGAGATCTGATAGTAGACAGAGTCGACTCCGCGAGTTCCTCCGAGTTACACCTCGAGTGTCTCGGTCTCTCCGTTTCTGCTTCCTCCCTCTTCGAATCTGAGCGTTCGAGCTTCTGATTCTCCTGATTTGTATGAATGTCCACACACTTGGCTCCCTTCTTCAAGTTTTTGATGAGATTGGACCTTCCGGTGACCTCCATGAGTCCTTGAAATCTCTGCGACGACGAAAGCTCGTCGCTTTCCAAGTTTATCTCCGCTTTGCTACGATCCGACGCCATTTTCTTCAACTCCGAAATTTCAGCCTCCATTGCCTTCACTTTCTTCTCGCGCTCCCTCCTCTCTTCCTCTAACATCAACTTCAATTCCTCCACCTGATTTCTCAAACTCTCGTTCTCGGACTCCAAAGCCTCCATTCGCTTCGAAGCTCGTTCAATCTCTTCGCTCTTGATGAAGATCTCGTTTTCCAAAACAGGCACAATGGCGACAGACTCTCTCAAGAGCTTGTTCTCGAGAAGCTCCGTCTTCAACCTCGACTCTCGCTCCCGGAGCTCTTCTACCAGGCGGAGAAGTTCCGTCACGTCCGGCGGCTTAGGCTGGACCTGTGAGGAGGAACGTGGGAAGTACACGCCAAATGAGCGCGAGAACACCGCCTTCTGCGAGACCTTACCGGAGCTTACCGACGGCGACGGCGACTTCGAAGGAGTGTCCGGTTTCGCATTTGACAGCGATTTTTGCAGCCCCATTGCCGCCCTAACCTTCCCAGCCACCATTGCGGAAAACACACTCTCTCTCACTCTAAACTCGGGGTTTCTCTATCTCTCTCTCTCTCTCTCTCTCTCTCTCCTCTGGGATTTGGCGTCTGTGATTCTCAAGTGCTCTGTTTGCAATCCTCTATAGAGTGAAGGGCTTACAAAGACGTCCTTGTCTGTGTGCGTCTGTCTCTGTGTTGGAGAAAGTGAGTGAAGCTCTCTCTCGAACTTGAAGTTCGCGACTGAAATTAAATAATAATTGAAAAAAAAACAAATAAGTACTTTAATTTATAGATAAATTAATTAAAGAGAGATGGAAAAACAAAAAAAGCAGAAGGTGCCGTTAACGGTCAAAAGAACGGTCTTCTTTTCTCGGATCCAACTTGTGTTTTAGAAAATAAAAATATTTAAATTTCACGAAGCAGTAGTCCACGCGCGAAGAGGGATTTGGTGGGTAAGTTTTTGAAAAATCTAATGCTATTGTGGGCGGTTGGGAAATAGGGAGAAATTTTTAAATGTACCGACACCACGCCACGTGGTGCATCATCCAATGTATTATGCGACATTTAATTACTTTCTAATTTATCGCATTATTTTTATGACACACACGGGCCACATTGAAACATTCCACACGTTTCTACACCTGAATGACAGACACACCACGCCGCATTTAACACCTAAGCGTGGGATAAGAGCGGTGGGTGATTGGGCTTCGGGAGTTTTGGAAAGTAGAAAGGTTCTTTAACGGTCGGCTTGGTACATAATTTATCGCCATAATATCGCGAGATCTCGCTTGAGTTTGTGTGTTTGACTGGTTTGTTTGCCATGGTCAATGCAGGTCTTTGGCAATTTTTTTTCCCAGCAGAAACTTTTGTTTTTGTGTATGTTGTCAAGTGTTGAATTATAATTAGTGTTAATTAGTGTATCAGATTGTTGTTAAACCCTATCATTATTAGTCTCCTCTGAGCTTCACTCCTTAAACTAATCACTTGTCTTACCTTCAAAGACTCAAGTGTTGGAAGATATAAATCATAATTTCATTCCCCTTCTTTTGGTAATTTCCTCACCATGTTTTTGCTACATTATTTGTGTATTTGCAACACAGAGAGAGAGAGAGAGAGAGAGAGAGAGAGCATGGGTGTTCACTTTCATTTGAATTGGTAGCTGTGAGATTTTGTTGGTAGCTGTACAGCTGCTTTGAGGATGACAGGAGAATGTGTATAAAGGGCAACATCCTTGCTTGCTTGCCCATTTTTGTGTCAATTTGCATTATTGGTACAATTTTAAATGAAAAAAATATATTCATGATAATTTATAAAAGAAAAATAATTATCCAAAACTTCAATTTGGATATTATCTCACATGAATTCTGGGTTGACACCGCTAGTTTGCTTGAATACACACAAGAATTACAAATCTATATTGTAATGTGAATGAGAAAAATTAATGTGTGAAAGAAATGTAACAAGCCCCGGGAGTAAATGTAACGTGATCCAAAGTGGTCCTCCAAGCACAAGCATATGCTCCAAATTTAATCATCTTCTAACAGTTTCCCTTCATCATAAGGAAGACATTGCAACAGCCAACGAAGCATGAATTGATATCTACATGTTTTCGACCTCGTCTAAACTTGTATTTGAAGATCAACACGCCTAATGAAAGTGAATTTGAGGGCAATTCATTTTGCAAAATCGAAGGGTTTAATTTTAGGGATTATGACAACTAAAAAGTTATCTTACTTAGTTAGTGACTAATTAATAGTGATTAGAAAAAGAGAGGCATGGTTGCTTGGGTGTTGGGGTCTCCAACTTCTATTGAATCCATCAAGAAAAGTGTTGGTCAACGACCACCGTCAAATGAAGTCATAGGCGCATAGAGCATTGACCACCATCAAATTTTAGATCCAAATTGTTAAAGCCAATTAAGTTTAAGCCGTGCTGCATTAGAGTATCTTCAACAGCAAATTAAATTCTTTAAATCAAAGTTTGTTAACCTATGTAGCAATTTGAAATGGTTTATTTGTTATTTGAATAATTTTTGCTCCAATAGACTCTTCAATTCAATTAATGCAATATCATGGAAAATAATGAAAAATATAAAAACATGTGAAAAATGTCTATATATTTATTATAGGCTTAATTGCTACAATATCCCCTTAAACATTGGTCAAATCTCATATCGCCCCTGAAATTCAAAATGACCCACTTTGATTCATTGACTGATGTTTTGCATCTAATTTAACCCCATATCGTCAAGTCCATCAACTACTGTTAAAAATGTTGATGTGCCCTGAATGGCCCCCACTATATTGGTGAAATGTATGCCACATAGGTGTGATGTGTCGTAAAAAAGAATATAAAAAAAAATTTGAAAAATTTATTTAACAATTTTGAGAATTTATTTATTTTAACAAACAATAAAAAAATCCCCAATCCCATCATCCTCTCCCCACCCACCTACACCCCTACTCTCCCCATGCAAAAAAAATTTACATGTAACAGGAATAGCAATATTTTGCTATCATCCGTCATAACACAATGACACGTGGAAAAGTTATCCTACGTGTCATTGTGTTATTGGCCAAAGATAACAAAAAGTGTTATTATCGTTACATGAGAGTTTCTCTCCTCCCATGGCATCCCACACCAACAACCCAAGATGCCTTCGCCGATGTATGATAATCCATCTTCATGTCAACAATAGATGAGAATTGGCACACCCAAACACCCACCCACCGAATTAAATTTAGAAAACAAAATTAAAACTAAAAATTGAAGTAAAAGAATAAATAAAAACTCAATACCCACCCACACCAAACCTCAATAGTCACCACAACCACCCCACCCCAGTGGTGGCAATCCCCTATTCTCCACACAGCTGTCAAGCTCGCGATAGAGCAGCCCAGGGAAAGTCGAGCTCGCAATAAAGCTTGCAGGCATCGTCGAAGCAGAGGACGTGGTGGGATCTGGATCTGGTGCGATAGTGGGAAGAGAGAGAGGGTTTATTTATTGAATTATGGGATCATAAAATATGAAGGTAGTTCAATCTGAATTTGTTGCCACCGTTGGAGTGGGGGGTAGTGGTAGGTGGTAGGGAAGATGAACCCATGGAATGGGAGGAGAGGAATTGGATTATTTTTAATAATTAAATTAAATTTTTGTAAAAGAAATATTTTATTATTATTTTTACACACGTGTCCTATATTTCAGCAAGATAATGGGACCCATTCATGACACATCAGCATTTTTAATGAAGTTGTTGAAGGACTTGATGGTAGGGGGTTAAGGAGAGTTAAAACATTGGTCAAGGGATCAAAGTGGGTCACTTTGGGTTTTCAGGGGGCAATGTGAGATTTAATCAATATTTGAGGGGGCATTGTAGCAATTAAGTATTTATTATATAAAAATAAAAAATGCATGTTTTAACATTTTCAAAGTAGATTTTGTTTTTCCAAAGTAAAATTAAATGTTTGAATAGTCAAAGTCAACTTACATGACTGAGGTTGAAGAGGGACATGCGATCCATTGGTAACATTGATATTATCAATAACTTAAGCTAAGTTAGTGTGAAGTTTTTTTTGGGAAAATGAGTAAGTGTGAAGTTTTATTATTACTAAAGACTTCGATGTATGTGAAGTTTTATTACTAAAGACTTCGATGTTATTAGAGCAGTCCAGCCATGAGGGGAGGCGCAAGGCGGCCAGTGGGCCAAAATCACTCTCCGGCGTTGCAGCGAGCCCGTGCAAGGTGCGAGTCCCACTCACTGGCAAGCCCACGGGCAATTCTTGCCCTCCCTCAAGCCCGAGCAAGTCGTCGGCCCGATGACGTCGGCATGCCTTTTTAAATTTTTTTACTCTTCTTGACACGTGTCGCGCTGGAGCTTCATATGGACTTTTTTTGCACAATCCGACGGCTAGGCTTTTTTTTGGGTTTAAAAATTGCAAAAATTGCAAAAATTTTAAAAATATAATAAAATTATGGAAATTATTTCTATGAATACCTACCATACCCATTCACTTTCCACACCAAATTTGCATACAAATTCATCTCCTTTCAATATTTTTTACTTTCCACCCAACATTTTCTACTCAATTTTTTTTTTTAATATCTTTTCTTGCATTTCCTTTTTCTATATTTTCTTGAGGGTCAATTTTTTTATATCTTTTCTTGCATTTCATTTTTTTTCTATATTTTCTTGCATGTCAAATTTTTAATATATTTTTTTGCATTTCCTTTTTTTCTATATTTTATTGCATTTCCTGTTTTTTCTATTTTCTTCCATGTCCTTTTTTCTATATTTTCTACCATGTCAAATTATTTTATTTTTGATTGCATCCAACTTGATTGTTTAAGTAAAAGCTTATCCGAAAATCGTATCCCAACTTGATTGTTTAAGTAAAAACATACAAAAAAATTAAAATGAATAGTAATTGCCTTACCTTGCCCTTCTATATGAGTGGAGCAATGAGCGCAGTACTATTATTCACATGAATAGTCGCCGCCCCCTCTCGCCCTTGCCCTTGCCTTTATGGGTGGAGTTGCTCTTAGTAGTATAATAACTCATTATATGTTGTAATTTATTTAATTAATTTTACATTGTTCAACAAAACTTTCACTAGATTACCATAAAATCATGGGTATAAATTATAAATTAGAAGAGAGAAAACTTGAAACATGAGAAACTTACTGAATACTGAATGGTACGGCAAATATACATAGAGATCATGACAATTTGTTGCAAAGGGAACAAGTCTCGTGAAGATGGCAGGTTGTGATGGGATAGGACGTTGGTGGTGGGACTTGACCATTTGGTGGGACTTGACCATTTCTTTCTCATAACATGTATGTATGTCTGTACTATTATATGCAGGAGAATAATATCCCCATAATAAAGATTTGATTCAAAAAGGTCACCCCCCTCCAAAAGAGAAGAGAAAAAGGTTTAAAGGACTCTGTTTGTCTGAACTGGCCAATATGGGGTCTTATTTGCAGAAAAACTTGTCTGAAATAAAAATAATATTAGTTTGCTATTCTCAATAAATCACATATTGTTATGTGAAAAATTATCAGGTGTATATGTTGTGATTGCCCAATAATAACAAAATAATGTTATTTCTGTTTCACGCAAGTAGGGGCTAAACCCAAATTTTCCCCTTCTAAAAAGTAATTATTTGGGTTTTGTCCGAACTCAAATCGTTTTTTCTCCCAACCTTCCGGACTCAAATTTTAAGTCCGCAACATTATTAAATTGTTTAAAAATGGTTTAAGTCTAATTTTTTTATATGGATAACTTTTCTTCATCTAATCTTTTTAAATAACTTCATAATTAAATTTTTTGAACAATTTAACCTAAAAAAATTGAAATTCTACAAATATAATTTTATTCCAAAAAACATACAACTTTAAAAAAAAACCACACAAGATTAGATTATAAAATTAAAAATAAAAAAACACACACTTTTCTTCATATCACGGGGCCCACTTAATATTAGATTATAAAAATGCACATTTTTCTTCCTTACAGGGCCCACTTAATATTATATTATAAAAATCACACCCTTTTCTTCCTCATGGGGTCCATAAATAGTTTTGGGTTCAGGCAATACTTGGATCCATATTTGGGTCCAAGTTTGGATTTTCCTAAATTTTAGGTCATTCATTTTCTTGGGTTGAGAGTATTTTGAGGTTAAAATTTGAGATATTTTGGATTTGAAATCATGTGTTGGACTTGGAGATGGTCTAAATGATAGAGTTGTTGGCATATATGCTAGTTGTCTGTAGTTTGATCTTTAATGACAGCGTGTGTACCTTCCTTCCTAACTACGGCAACAAAAATAAAAATAGTGACAGCTGACAGATAGCATCACCAGTCACCACCATTATTATTTTTAAATGTTGAATTGGCAAATTACCAACTTGGTGGATGGTTTGGGATGAGTTGGGTCACTGCTTGAATAGACCCGTCCTTCTACAGGCTCCAAAACAACCTCCATCCATCCCTTTTTACCTTGGTAAAAAGTGGATCTATGAAACTAGGTAAGTTTAAAGGCAAGTTTTGTCTAGGCAAGCTAATGTTAGCGATCAATTTAAATATAAAAAAATAATAATAAAAAGAGGAAAAAATACCAAAAAATTCAGAAATTTTGTTCTTCTATAAACACCTAGCCATGTTCTTCAATTCCTACATCAAAATCCATACAAATTCATTTCCTCATACCTCATGTGAATAGTAGTTGATCTTGAGTTGTAATGGCAATGGTGAGAATATATCAAAAAATTACTAGGAGAATCACTATTCATATAAATAGTGTTTTTCCTTACCATTTACCATGGCATAATGGGTGAAAGTGCTCCTAATCTTACATAAGATTGAAAACCCATGATTATTAGTCCATGTATCATGTTAAAAACCGTGATCCAAGAGGAAAAACAAAACGCAATGATCGATCATTTAGTCTAGTAACACTTAGTTTTTACTTTATTGAAGAAAGTAAAAAGAAAACACAGTGTCTAAAACTGCAATTCAACCAGTGGGCTTTAACAATGTATACCTTTGGGACCATAGTGTTGATTTCGCCATCCATTGCCTTTATTATAAGATGTGATCGAGTGGTTACATTACGTACCATAAGCCTCTCCAAATCTGGGTATGGGGACATTGCAAAGTGAAGAGTCAAAAGCTTAAGGCTTTTCAGTAGAAAGCTGCCAACTTAATTATCTCAATATTCCTAGGACACCATTGGTTACATCATGCTTATTCTTCTTCTTATATATCATCCAATATATATATATGTGTGTGTGTATAATATATATACATGTAACCAAAATGTACAAGGCTTGCCTTGTTTAACTTGCCAACATCATACTTTTACCAAAGATATATGTTTTTCCTTCTAGCAAAAGCAAAAGCAAGGCCATCATCATCATCTCTCTTTTTGCAACCAAAAAAGATGATCCATCGCCTTCTTATTGTCAATTGTTAAGTGGACCAACCGTTAAGAAAAAGCCAGTAGAAAACCATCTTAAAAGGAGTTTTAGCCCATCCCACGCAGCATGTATTGGCAAAAGCTGCTTCAATTTTAGAACTATGAAGACAAAGTTTTGAAAATAAAGTTGACAACCACCAAATATGTGGAGGAGTAAGCTGATTTTGCTTCATTGCTTGTACCTTCCAAGCCAAGAATAGGGGAATCTAACCTGCCTTAGAGAAATGGGATTTCATCGGATTTGGCATATGCCTGATGTCCAAGAGATGCAATCACATTGCTTGCCGCAACAAAATTAACAGAATTTACTTCAAAGTTTTCTATTCTTGGGTTGAACTTGTTTTCCTCATTCCTTTTAGACTATGAGACCAATCTCTGGCGAAACGGATCAAACATTAGCATTTCAATTTGTCTAAGATTTCAGAACTTCTAAATTGCAGTCACCAATCACAATGTTTTCTTCCAGCCCTGATTTCACAGGGAGGAAGTAAGCTACGAAAGTCAAGGTGATGCATTAAATATCTTTTGTTTTCTAAATGCATTCTAGAATTATTCGGGGAGTGTATATAAAGAAGGCAACTAGACTCGTCCTCTTCACGAGGATGTTTGGTTTGAAGAAAAAGATGGATAGCAATCACAGCATAGCCAAAAAATGGAGGCAGCTAAGTGGCCAGAACAGCTGGGAGGGCCTGTTGGATCCTCTTGACATTGATCTCCGTCGCTACATAATTCACTACGGAGAAATGACTCAAGCTACTTATGATGCTTTCAACACAGAGAAGGCATCAAAGTATGCTGGAAGCAGCAGATATGCCAGAAAAAACTTTTTCTCTAGAGTTGGTTTAGAGAAAGGCAATGCCTTTAAGTATAATGTGACCAAGTTTGTGTATGCAACCTCACAAATTCAAGTACCTGAGGCCTTTCTCATTAAGTCTCTATCAAGGGAGTCTTGGTGCAAGGAATCTAATTGGATGGGGTATGTTGCTGTGGCTACAGATGAAGGGAAGGCTATGTTAGGCAGGAGGGACATTGTGATTGCTTGGAGAGGCACTGTGCAGTCATTGGAGTGGGTTAATGACTTGCAATTTAATTTGGTTTCTGCCTCAAAAATACTTGGTGAGGACGGTGATCCTAAGGTGCACCAAGGTTGGTACTCCATCTATACTTCAGATGATTCGCGCTCGCCTTTCAACAAAACCAGTGCGAGACACCAGGTAATATCAGTTTGAGAGTCCGTTAACATAACATGCAAGACTTGACAAGAGAACGTTACACGCAAATGTGCCATTTTCTTTTAATGTTTTCTGACTTTTTGCATTTATATATCCAGGTTATTGAAGAAGTTAGGAGACTAGTAGAGCAATTTAAGGATGAGGAAATTAGCATCACAATAACAGGGCACAGTTTGGGTGCAGCAATTGCCACACTGAACGCAGTTGACATTGTTAACAATGGAGTAAACAGGCCAAAGGAGCAGCCAAACAAAGCCTGTCCAGTAACAGCCATTGTCTTTGCCAGCCCTCGAGTTGGAGACTCAAACTTTGAGAAGTTCTTCTCCGGGCACAAAGATGTTCGAGCCTTACGCGTTCGTAATGCTTTAGATGTTGTCCCCAACTATCCAATTATGCTGGGTTATTCGAACGTGGGAAAAGAGCTGGCTATCGACAATCGAAAATCAAAGTACCTGAAGAGCCCTGGAGGGGTGGCAAGTTGGCATAACTTGGAAGGGTACTTGCATGGAGTTGCAGGAACACAAGGGAGCAAAGGAGGGTTCAAGTTGGAAGTTAAACGTGACATAGCCCTGGTAAATAAGAGTGCTGATGCTTTGAAGGAGGAGTATCTTATACCGGCATCTTGGCGGTGTGAGAAGGACAAGTGCATGACTCAGCTGGACGATGGTTCTTGGGTGCTGAGGGACCATGAGGATGATGATGATGCTGGTTTTTAATCTTGATTGTCTTTCTTCTTTTGTTGGGTTACGTTTGATCATGTATTTTTTAGAAAATTAGGTTTTAGGTTGAATTATGCATCAGTTTGTATTCAGTCGTGCAGTATTAAGAAAGGGAAAGTGAAAAGTCTGTATGTTGGGATTTGGGTTTGAGTTGTATGAACAACATAAATTTGGGAATTAAGTATAAGTTTCTTGAGCATTTAGCTGCAACTTGCAAGTATATGTTTTCCAAACTACACATACATACACTTGTTATTCATGTAAATCACTTCCGAAACCTTCTCTATAAAAAAATAACTTCTGAAACCTTCCATATATCAACACAATGCCCAATTTACCAACCCAATGAAACAAAAGAGTTTTGACCCAAAAAAAGAAGAAGAAACAAAATAATAAAAAAAGGAAAAATACTTTGCCACCTTCCCTAAAATAGGAGCTCCTACTTTTCTGCCAACCATAGTTTTGCATATGTGTCAAACTGTGATTTGAAGAAAGTATGAATAAGTATGAATACTTCATTCCAGAGAAAAAGGGAAGCAGTATCCTAAAAAAAACTAAAAGGGGGCAACAATATTGTCATCTAATAGTAACGGCCTTCGTTTTTTTTTTTCTCATAGGGAATGAAGCTTTGCCCTTCGTTTAGTGCTAACCTAAATACCATGCCCAATTTTGAAGTACCATTGTTTCTATAATCTCATTAGTATAGCAATGTCGTGCTATCTATATCTATATGAAAAGTAAAGGAGGATAATAAAGTAATCTATATGAAATGAAGACTTGATGAAACATAGTCATGGTTAATATGTAATATTGTTCAAGGTGAAGATGGGATGCAAATAATATTGTTGGCAATTTCGGCTTAGTTTGTGTTGTATTTTATAATTAATTAGTACACAAATAAGATGAATTTTGATGATGATAAAGGAAGGATGGGTTTACAAGAAATTAACTAAATTATTACTTCTGTGGTGGTGGTCTTAGGCATATATCATCAGCAAAACCACAAGTTTCTTCAACTGAATCTAGGGACAGCTACATTTCAACTGAACCTAATTTTTTACTGTGATATGTATATATATATATATATTAATGTTAAATTACACAAACAATAAGGTTGAAACAAAAGCTAGCAGACATGGTTTGGTTTTGTTTTGTGTAGTTGTTGGAATATACACACACACTATTTCTCTGAGACACTCAAAGTATTAGTTTTGTTTTCAACGTTTATATTAAAATATCCGAAGCTTTGAGCATCGAAGGGGATGTAGCTCAGATGGTAGAGCGCTCGCTTAGCATGCGAGAGGTACGGGGATCGATACCCCGCATCTCCAGCTGATGTCTATCTTTTTCCTTTTCTTTAGCTAGACTGAACGACATCTCAAATCCTGTCGTAACAAGCAAGGGCATTTACAGTGTGAGTTCGTCTTTTTCCAACACCCCCCCGACCTTTGACCAGTTGACTGGCGGCAGTCCAACCTCCTTTTTGGCTATTTCTTCAGTATTTCCGCGTGGTTTGCAACATCATTCATTCATGCCCCTTAAAAAATGATTAGAAGATAAAAATTGAAAACTCCATAAACTCATATATGGGCATATTATTATGATAAATTTTTTTGGCCACTAGGAAAAAAACTTACTTGTAAATTGGAAGTGTAAAGCTATGTTTACATCTCTTTTACATATCCGGGAAATGTAAGTGTCGACTTTCTTCTAATGGGATGGATGTAAAGCGAATATGTAAATTGAAGATGTAAAAAGAACATGGAAGGAAATGATTTTATATCAAGTTGAAGCAAAATGATATTTTTGATAGCTATCTTTACCTTTTATATGTTTGAAACCCACCACTTTTGCATTATTTCTCCTCCTTTTCAATTTGTGGGGCCCATCAAATAAGGATGTAAAATTAGATGTAAATGTCCTTTTTTTAATTTAATTTTTCGGCCAAAATGGTATATTTGCATTCATTTACACCTCATCATTGGAGTAACTTCCGGCAACTCTAGGTGTAAATGTCTTTTACATCTCCCTTTACACCTCCCTTTACACCCTTAGAGCGACTCCAGCGGTAGCACCAGGGGGTGTGGGACCCAGGGGCCGAGCCCAAAATGGCTCTTCCAATGGGGTAGCCCAGGCAAACAAGTGGGACCCACGCACACCGGCAAGCCTGGGAAGTTGCCGAGGCCCAACTCCGACGACGTCCGATGACGACGCCAAGAACAAAAATTTAAAAAATCGAAAAAATCTGAGAAATTCGAAATATTTTTTAATACATACTCTAGAATTTTATTATTATTAATTTTATACATACAACTAAAATTAATCATACATGTAAAAATAAAAATAAAAGTAAAAATGAATAGTAGTTGCTTTGCACATGGCAATGGGTGGAAACACACATTGCTTTTGTAGGACAATTACTATTCACGTGAATAGTAGCCCCTCACCCCCTCCCTCATGGCAACCCCTAACGGGTGGAGTTGCTCTTAGAGCATCACCAGTTGGGGGATTCTAAAACCACTTTTACATCCCCTTTACACCTCCGGGTGGTGTAAATGTGACTTTTGCTCTAATGGGGAAGATGTAAATCCAAAGATGTATATTTGATTTTCGTGTCTTAATTTGTTTTTGTGTTAACTTTATAAAATTAATTTTGCGTGGGTTAGATTTATTTTATTTTTCCAAACAAATAGACCTAAAAATATTTAAATTCGGAGAAGATATGATTTCATCCAACCAGAACCGTTGGATCGTAAAGTACATTTAATCTGAACCGTTGGTATCTTATCACATTTAATCTGAACCGTTGATTTTTTATAAACAAAACTCCATGCATTTTTTATAAACAAAACTTTTGTCTTCTTTTGTCTTTTTGTCTCTTGCATTTCTAGCCGTTACTTTACTTTTGTCTTTTGTCTCTTGCATCTCATGCATTTCAGCGAATGGCTACAACACTCAAATTCAAAGGGGTCCACCAGCATGAAAAGTTGGGAGAGTCTTGTGGTATTCGCGCGTCTCACGCGAGTGAAAGAGGAAAGGTGGCTTTCCTCTCTCCTCTTTCATATTTTATCTCAAACGGGACCCACTTTGAAGATGTAAACCTCCATCTTTTTTCCCATCTTCGCCGCTCAGTGTAAATTTGCAGCAATATACACCCAGCCATTGCAGGTGTTTCTGACCAAAACAAATGTAAATCTGATATACACCCTCATATACACTCAATCATTGGTCATGCTCTTATAATGGAGATGCTCTAACAAGTATAACATTGTTTTGCTTTGCTAACCCCGTTGCATGAGAGTTTCTCTCCACTCTAAGCCCATGCAACAACAAATGTGATGTCACCAAACTTTTCATGAATCTGTATGCTGTACGCTTGATATATGAAGCATGCATTGGTGGGATTCGTAATTGCTTCAACAACTAGGGGTGCAAAATCTCCGAGCTGTTTAATGCTCTATCCACCAGCAAAGAAGGCGTAATCAAACCACGTTCCCCATGCCCATCTCCTCCCACGAGAAACCCTTGCCTTTCGGAAGTAAGTAGTTGACACAGGCTGTGAACAAATTAAATTTGAAAGAAACAGATCACATTGTATTATATTGTAGATAGCTAGGTTTTTCTACTTTCTGATGCCTTGTTTGTTCACATTTTGAACAAAATGGTAAACTTATTTCTTCACGGTAATATATTAAAATGGTAAAATACACACACAACACAACAATGGCAATCTATAAAGGAACCAGGCCAGGGCTTTAGGCTGTGCGGTTGGGCGACAACAGGCCTCTAACACCTTTTAGCCCAAGAGGTATAATAGCAAATAAGCCTTTTATGTGTATAACTGATGCATTTTGAGTTTTATTCTAAATTTTTGTGGGCCTTTTGTTTACTTTTTATGCAATGGGCCTCTTTTACATAAACTAACAAACTTAAGTTTGAAACTTTTATTTTAATTTTAGTTCAAAATAAGGTAAATGTTGAACATACAATGCCTCAATTTTTATTTATGTCAAGGGCCTCCAAAATCAATGAACCGGCCCTGAAAGGAACCAATTGTAATACAAAGGCAAAGTAGCTAATGTATATATTATAAGCTAGAGCCTAGAGGGGTGTGGTAAATCGGCCATGGATTAAGCCCTTGGCAATGTAACCATAAGCTGCTTCTGTTAAGTGGATTCCATCCCAGTTTGCATAAGAAGATGGATCTTTACAGGCTGTGGATCCAATGTGCCCACACCTTGCTGAATTATTGAAATTGTATGGTCCTCCCCCTCCACAACAAGCCCTTAATGTCCCACTTTTGAACCCTGCAAAAAAAACAAATAATTCAATTATGATTTTAACAGACGTCGTGGGTTGACCCAGTTGACCATAATTTATAAACGAAATACAGAAAAAACGGAAGTTGCAACTTACCATAATATCGAGGGGCATGGAAAAAAGGCATGGCTGCACCATAGTAGTCAGCATATATAATCCTTGCATGAGGGTATTTCAGCCTAAGTGCCCCGAGGGCACTTTTGAGCTCACTGTTATGGTACTTGGAGAAAGCATTGAACGCTTTCAAACACCCATTTCGTTTATCATAGACAGCTTCGTTGGGGCTTCGAAACAGAGTCAGATACACAGCTGAGCACCCAATCGGCAAGTTTCCAGGCACCACCAACTCCACTGCTCCCTCTTCTATCAATGCCTGCCACGTGGCCCGACAGTAATTAATCATGTGACCTTTTTTGTATTAAAAAAAAAAGTATAATTAGACTAATATTGATGGAAGTAACATTAACATACACTGGTGGCCTTAGTAATTGCTTCAACAACAAATGGGACAGAGGCTTTGAGCTGTTTAATGTTTCCACCAACAAAGAAGGCATAGTTGTAATCGTTTCCGCCGATCTCCCCCACCAGAAACAGAGCCTTTTTGAAGTAGTTGTCACAGTCTATGAACAAATCAAATTTAAAAAGGGAATTAATTTAGGAAATTAGAGTAATATTACAGATTGAATTATGGGTTTAATTTAATTTGTGATCACCTTGTTTGGTGGTGCAAAGTGAGGGCTTAAGCTTCTTGAACCAACCAAGCTGAGTGCTCAAGGAATCGTTCGTCCACATAACGGATCCGATTTTTCTTTGGTAGAAGAATTGTGGGTCAAGCGCAGTGGCTCCAGCAACAGCAAAGTTCACTCCATGCTTCACATCTTGGCCTTTGCTTAGTGCCAGGTAGGGTGGCAAATGTGGCAACCCGAATGCCTCAGCTGCAAAAATTAATATGTATATATACTGCTTTGGATAATAATGTATTGACAGAAGAAATTGTTTATAGGAAGGAGGTATTTAACTTGGCAAAGGGAGGAGGAGGGACTTACCAATGAAATCAACGACAAGTCGTCCATCAGAGCACCGGCCGGTTGCATGTCGAAAAAAGGTCTGTCCATAAGGGAGATTTCCGATGACTGGGAATGCAAGGGCACCAGAGAGGAGGAAATTTCCGGTGTCACTAAGGGAGTCACCGAAGTTGAAAATTGCCTGGTATGGTTGAAGACTTGATGAGACTGTGCTCAAAGTCAGACATAGATAGGCTACAAGAATAAACAGCTTCATTTTGTAAAGTAATGGAAGAGGGATATGGGTGGTACAAAATACAAATAATGTTTGGCAATGTGGCCTTGTGTTTCATTACAAATTATTGGTTAAATAACTTTTAGCAGAAGCTATGTACTTATTTGTAATTTTATGTCCTGGTTTAGCAGTTTAGTTGAGCTTTAAATATTAAGGACACCTGTCAATTCAACCAGACAGATATTGGTCTTTACTCTTTACCCAAGAAACTGATTGAAATAACTACTAGTGAGTGATGGTGGTCCTAATGGCAAGACCACAAGTTTCTACAATTAAGGGACCACTACTCTTCAACTAAACTTAAAAGGTCACCTCTTTTTTCGCTTATTTAAAATGAATAGACTATTTGAGGAGGTGAATCTTACTATTAACAAATATAAAGAAATTACGTAACTTAAATATTTTAAATGTTTTAATGGTGGAATTGACCTCTTCAAACAGCCTACTCATGTTAAACTCCTCATTGTAGCATCTCTCCAATTTCCGTCAATTCGGAGACAACTGAACTATCTTCCCACTAAACTTTGGAATTCTTTGCACACGCACGCTTCCCTTCTATTTGCTTACTACACCACAAGCCGCCTGTGTGTCAAAAGTTAAGGCCCTCAATATAAAAATTAGGTGCCCATACAACTCTTTTACAAAATAAAAGCCCCCTATAAGGAGAGAAAGGTCGAGAGGAGCCAGGAAAAGGAATTTCTAGAGTATAAGGTATAATAGCCCAGATCACTTGATTTCTAAATTGACATTTGTTTGTAGCAATTCTGCACAGCACTGTTGAATTAAAGAAGAATATGAAAGATTCCCAGCTACCAAAGTGACATGAGCATTTCTTTATTAATTTATCCTCTTAGCTTTCTTCGTCAACTAATTTTGATTTGTCTATTATCTCTTCTTACACGGAGGTTGATCTTGAGTAAGAATTCTACTTGAAATTGGATTTGGAATGTGACGTTAATTGGGGAAGTCGAATTCTATGATTGATGAGCCAGAATGGCATCCCAATCTGAAGATAAAATGGGTTGCTCTGTTTGTCCTCGTTTTATCTTTTGCATCATTGTTAGTGAATGTTGGCTGGTTGGGAGTGGATGCAAGATTAGACCAAAATGTCCCTCAAGATTAGGACATGGATGCTCTTATATTTGGGACATGAGCATGGGAGTATGCAAATGAAAATAGGCAAAATTATACTATAACAACTTAGGTGACATGTTGCCTACCCATTTGCCTCATGAAAAAAGTTGGTTACTCCAAGCAACTAGGCAATGCAAGTCCATGGCACGTATGGTACTCTTTCCTACCATGGGGTTTGTCTCATGTGGGTTTTCTAGGAAGCTTTTAACGAGACCACTGTATTTGTGCCGGTCTTTGTATACCTTATGGTTTATGAATGAAATCTTATTCCAAAAAAAATGTATACAAATCATTATTATATTATTTATATTTATTTTTTGCATTTACTATTATATTTTATAAAAAAATAGGCGAGAGAGTGGAGATGATATTTTATTATAAAAAGCAAGTTGGGCTCAATATACATCTTCACTTTGAAGTAGGCAATATTGCCTTGTTGGGGAACTAGGTATATTTTGCCTATTCCTTGAGCATGAAAATGCTGATGTGGCAAGGCAAATGAGGTTTGCCTACTCTTTTGCTTCTTCCCTTGGAGATGCTCTAATTAAAACTTTTGATTGAAAATAACACAAAAAACCTAGAGTTGTCATGCGCTCTGTGCCCCTCCTGCATTTTGAGCGTCAGTGGCTCTTCCACACCCAACATGGGTGTTTTGTCCCTGAGCTTTGTTTCATATATGTCCACGAGCTTTGTCTCATATATGGAGCTTCTGTCTTATTTTGTTTTCCCTACTTTTTTCTCTTCACCCTCACCTTAAATTTCCCTAAACTATGCCCAAATTTGGAAAATCCAAATCTGCACTTTCAATCTCCTCTTTCTCCCCCACCCATAGATATTGTTTTTCAACCTACACTTCTCACCTCTACATCCCTTGCCCCTTCTATGTTATAGTGTCCTCCAAACATTCCCTTCGGATGTGTCCCGACCCGAGGTCTCAACCACCAGCCACTGCTCCTCAACTCCATGGATGGGGATGCTTCAAAAGTGCTCTTTGCACGTGCTTCTTAGATTATGATAAAGCTTTTTGTGTGGGTGGTTTGTCCACCACCAATCTCCATTCTAAGCATTGGTTTGTCTGGTTATTGGTTACCCATCTCTAGTTGTTGTGGATTAGCGACGGTGACACGGCAAGTGGGAAGTGGCGGCTGTAGCTTCTTAGATTTAGGGTTTTTTTTTCCTGTATTTGTATTGGGTAGGATGTCTATTTTCAGGCCTCAACTATGGTTTTTTTTTTGTTGGGCCGAGTTCTTTTACCTATTGGTGATGGGTTGCTTTTATTTTTGCATTTTCTGATTGTGTAATCCTTTCTTTTTTAATGAAATTTTAATGAAATGAATTACCTTGACCCAAAAAAAAAACTCTAATTTTTAGTTCATAGGTGCTCTAAAAGCAATTGGGGATGTTCAAAATTGTGTGTTTTTCAGCTAATCTTTGAGCGTGAGTAAGAGAACTAGAATTCGTTTACGAAAGAAACATATATTATTTGTAATATATTTTTTTATACAAGTAATACTGGGGGGAGTTTTATTTTATCACACACATTGTCAAGGTGCCGTGGGGGTTCGAACCTTAGAACACTAGTCTGCAAGTCAGAGCCATTTTTCACTTGGCTAGACCCTGTTGACTTATTATTTGTAATATTAAATGGTAAAACAAAAAATAAATTGGACTTTTTCAGTAGCTAGCTATTGGTGTCTGTCTCTTAGTCACATTTGTGAAACACACAAGGAGGCAATGCGTGGAAAGGAGTAATTTCCTTGCAATCAAGCCTTGGTCATCAACCTGTATGCTACTTCAGTAGAGTATGTCATCCCAGTTGATAAACTGTGCAGGGTTCTCACAAACAGTTGCCTCTGCATTCCCACATTGTACGAATGAGTTGAAGTTGTATGGCCCTCCGCTTCCACAACATGCTTTACTGGTCCTCTTCAGGGGCTAACCTCGCCGTTCTATGTCTCCTCGTTGAGGCTGTGGAATGCTCTCTATCAGGTCGGGATGATGAAGCCTCAGTAGTACCTCTGTAAGTCCTCTTCATATCTAAAAGAACAATATTAAGTACAAACTCAGTAACGAATTTGGTAGATGATCACTGAAACAAAAAACGAATTCAGTAGACTACTACTGAAAAACGGAAACACATTCGGTGAAAAGCCACTGAAAAATAGAAACAAATTCAATGGACTACCACTGAAACAATGGAACAATTTCGGTGGTAACTGATTGAAAGTAACATATATTTTCATAAAACCATGTTCAAATTTGGGGGACTACCACTGAAATAATGCAACGATTTCGGTGGTAACTCACCGAAAGTAACATCTATTTTCGTACAACCAGGTTCGAGCCACACATCTAGAAAGCTTAATTATCACTCAGGTCGTGGTCAACATTGACTATTGAGCTACAAAGCCACAAATGCAGATATGAGTCTTAGAGTCTTTAATTCAATGCTTGGATACTTTAATTCGGGACATGACGACTCTTTTATTTATTTATTTATTCTATTTTTTAGGATGTTTTTTATTGAGATGGACGTTAATATACTAAACTCACACACACATATAACACAAATTAGGACTCGAACCCAAGACCTTTCCTGAAGAAGCAATTACTCCAAATCCCTATACTAGTGGGTCCTTAAAGGGACATGAAGACTTTAGTTTTGTTCTTGGAGGCTCGAATTTTGTATATGGATGCAATAATTTAATGTTTGGAGACTAATTAATTTGGTAGTTGATTCCAATTTTGTGCATGGAGAATCTACACTCATTGGAGACTTTGATTTAGGACATGGATGCTCTTATATTTGGGACATAAATGCTCTAATTTAGTTCATAGGCGCTCTAAAAGCAATTGGAAATGTCCAAAGTTGTGTGTTTTTCAACTAATCAAATACCGTGAGCAAGAGAATTAAAATTGGAGACTTTGATTTAGGACATGATGCTCTTATATTTGGGACTTAAATGCTCTAATTTAGTTCATAGGCGCTCTAAAAGCAAATTCCGGATGTTCAAAGTTGTGTGCTTTTCATAATCTTTTACTGTGAGCACGAGAACTAGAATTCGTTTACGAAAGAAATAGTACTAGTTAGATTTTTTTATTTTTTATTTTTTATACAAGTGATATTGGGGAGGGAGTTTTATTTTATCACACTCACTGTCAAGGTGTCATGAGTGTTCGAACATGAGAACACTAGTTTGCAAGGCAAATCATTTTCCACCAGGTTAGACCCGTTGACTTATATTGTTTGTAATATTAAATGGTAAAACCATAAATAAATAGAACTTTTTGAGTAGCTAGCTATTGGTGTCTGTCTCTCAGTCACACTTGTGAAACACACAAGGTGGTAATATGTGGAATGGTGTAATTTCCTTGTAATAAAGCCTTGGTCATCCACCTGTATGCTGCTTCAGTAGAGTGAATGCCATCCCAGTTGATAAACTGTGCAGGGTTCTCACAAACACTTGCCCCTGCATCCCCACATAGTGCGGATGTGTTGTAGTTGTATGTCCCTCCTCCTCCACAGCATGCTTTGCTAGTCTCCCCAATAAATCCTGCAATCACATTAATCTTCATTATTATTTATTTATTTATCATAAATTGTGAAATAGGTAGATAGAGAATTACCAAATTGGTCTGGAGACTGATATAATTGCAGCATGGCATTGTAATAATCAGCATAAATGATAGTGACCTGAGGATGAAACCTTCGAATCCGATTTAGTTCTATCTGAAGCTGCTCATTGTGGTGCCTAGAAAACTTGTTTAACCAGTTTAGGCAGCCAGTTGAAGGGTCATATTGGTTCTTATCTGAGCTCTCATATTTTGTTAGGTAAGCAGGAAGGCAACCAAATGGAAGGTCGCCTGGTACTAAAAATGTTGCTGCCCCGAGCTCGATTAACTCCTGCAGACCATGCAGCCTTAGAAAATTAGGCAAGCCTCCAATTCATAGCCAATATTGAAGAAAAAGACTACCTTAGTAACAACTATGATTCTTACATTGATGGTTGAAGCAATTTTTTCAATCACTAATGGTACATACGCTTGAACCTTTTCTATACTTTTTCCTGCAAGCAATGCATCGTTGTAATCGTTGCCTCCAATCTCTCCCATTAGAATTAGAGAAGTTGAAAGGACTTTCTTGCAGTCTGTAATTAATCACAAGTAAAAATTAAATAACTGATCAATCAACCAAGTTAAAGTTGATATACATATTCCCTGTTTGATACTATTCAGGTTCACCAAGTCCAGTTATTAAAGTTATCATCTAGGTTTGGTGGAGGCATTGAAAGTGTAGCCAACCACATAAACAAGTGGACAGAAATAATTTCAATTAAAGGAAACACAAAAATATAATGAGAAAAACAAAACTGGGAACTAATTACCTGAAGATTTGTTGCATAGAGATGGCAGCATTTGTTTGAACCACTCCAGTTGAATGCTTAGAGAGTTGTTGGTATATTCATTAGAATCCCCCATTGCTTCAAGAAAGGCAGCATCTAGCGCCGTGGCTCCTGCTACTGCAAAATTCACACCCGCTTCAAAGTTCTGGACACTTCGATTACTGTTCTGGCTTTCAAGATAAGGTGGTACTAGTGGAAGTCCCAGAAACTCAGCTACAAAAAATCAAGTGAAATTTACATCAGAAGCTGATAAAAAAAAATCAGATATATAAATATAAGTGAATGGGTACCAATGAAGTCGATGACTAAACGACCATCCGAGCATCGTCCCGTGGGATGATGAAAGTAGGTCTCTCCATATGGCGGGTGGAAGAAGTTCAGAGATTTGTTAGGGTAGCTGTTGTATAAGTTGCCTGTATCAGTAAGTGAATCTCCAAATCCGATGATTGAATTGTAGCAACCAAGCGCAAGAGGGATGATGATAACTGGTATGAGGATGAGGATGAGGATGAGGTTCATCAAATATGCTTGAAAAGACCACCCCATCTCTCTCTCTCTCTCTCTCTCTCTCTCTCTCTGAAAGGAGTTTGTTGCAGTCTGTAAAATTTCACCAACCTAAGTCTCAATATAATTTCTACACATGCGAAATGCTTGAACTAAAGTCGAACTACTTCTTTTTAGAATGTTAGGTACAGTCCACACCATTAAATGTGTGCCATAAGCAGAATCTAACTACACAGGATGTGTACATAATATGGGAAAATAAACTCTCTGGAAATCTTTGCTATTTGTGTGGACGGGTCACGGGTAGTTGTTGGAATAACAGAGAAGTCACACTTCTGAAACACACACGGTACAAATTGGGGGAATGGTGTATTTTCCTTTTAATAGAGCATTGGCTATCCACCTATACGCTGCCTCAGTGAAGTGTATACCATCCCAGTTGATAAAATGTGAAGGGTTGTCACAGGCACTTGCCTCTGCAGAACCACATTGTGCCGATGAGTTGTAATTGTATGGCCCTCCTCCTCCACAGCATGCTTTTGGAGTTCCCCCGATAAATCCTGCAATGACATGAATCGAAATTTTTTATCGCACGTTCAACTTCAGCATTTCGAAACTCTGCATCTTAGTGTGCAAAACAGGATTAGTTACACCAACAGTCCACAAGCTATTTCACACAGCCTGTTTACAAAGCTAATTTTTAGTTTTGACCAAAATCTTAGCACATGAAGTTTGAATTTGTTAGCCATTTGATTCATTGGAATTCTTGAATCTTCATCTTCTAACCAAAATTGGCAAATAGGTGGATAGAAGAAATATTAAGAGAGTTGAAGTACCGAATTCATCTGGAGAATGATATAAATGCATCATAGCATTGTAATAATCTGCATATATGAGGTTGACATGGGGATGAATCCTTTGAATCCGACTTAGTTCTGTCTGAAGCAGCTCATTGTGAAATTGAACAAATTTGTTTAACCAGTTGAGACAGCCAGTTGAAGGGTCATATTGGGTCTTATCTGAACTCTCATATTTCGTCAGATAAATGGGAAGACAACCAGTTGGAAGGTTTCCAGGGACCAAAAGTGTTGCCGCCCCTAGCTCAATTAACTCCTGCAAAGCAATGCAGCCACATAAAATTTGAGAAGCCTACTTCGTAGCCAATATATAGGAAAACAGATCAACTTTGTAGACTTGAAACAATTGGGATCCCAACTTTTCTGATTCTTACATTGATGGTTGAAACAATTGCTTGTATCACTAATGGTACATATGTTTCAACCTGCTCTACACTTTTTCCTGCAAGCAATGGATCGTTGTAATCATTTCCGCCAATCTCTCCCACAAGAATTAGAGAGCTGGAAAGGAGTTCGCTGCAATCTGTAATAAGAATAAAACAGTATGCAACATAAAAACAATTAGAAATCATGTGCAAAGATTTGCTGCTTCCCTTAAAATAATACTATAAACTCTTTCTATGATTTCCTTCCTCCGCCACATATAAATCATATGGCAGCCACCTCTTGGTTTAAGGTCCAACTAGAGATGGGTCTCCAACGACACTGATATGTACAAGAGTTTCAGAGGGCATAGGGCATTCTGAAGTACATTTCTGGGGCCACATAATGTTGGTATCAATCATGCTGAATTTTTCTGTTTAGTTATGGTATGTGACAAAGATTTGGTTCCAGGCTTGCCCAATATTGATATGGCTTGTTTTATCTTTGATGCCATTCGGCACTGAAAACCTTTCGATAGAAAAGGAGACTCTTCAAATGGGTGACAAACAGAAATCAGAAGAAAAATGAAACGAGATTCTGAATGGTTGAACTAGAAATAAAATCAACGAGATAATGGGACTCCACCGTAGACCCTTGCAGTCAACTTCAAATTAACATCTAAAAGTGTGTTGCCAACTAACTACCTGCTTATACATCTCAGTATTTGGACAATAAATAATTTCAAATAAAACATGAGAAGGTAAAGTTGGAACTTACTTGAAGATGTGTTGCATAAATATGGCAGAATCTCTTTAAACCAGCCCAGTTGAATACCAAGAGAGTTGTTGGTATATGCATTAGAATCCCCCATTGCTTCAAGAAAGGCCGCATCAAGCGCAGTGGCTCCTACGACTGCAAAATTCACACCCCATTCAAAGTTTTGGACACTTTGATTAATGTTGTGGCTTTCAAGATAAGGTGGAAGTAGTGGAAGTCCCAGAAACTCAGCTGCAAAGGATAAAGTCAAAGACTGAAAGTTACATGAGAGAAGCTGATAGAACATCTCAGATGTAGTGGTTGTAATTGTAACTTGTTAGACAACAGGTGGATGCTTACCAAGGAAATCGATGACTAAACGACCATCGGAGCATCGTCCAGTTGGGCGATGAAAGTAGGTCTCCCCATATGGAGGGAAGAAGAAGTGAAAGGGCTTGTCATGGGAGCTGATGTATAAGTTGCCAGTATCTGCAAGTGAGTCCCCAAAGCTGAAGATTGAACTGAAGCAATCACCGAGCGCATGTGGGATGAATATGATGGCTGCTATGAGGAGGAGGTTCATCCAATATGGATGACAATGCGAACCCATAGAATTGATGGATCTCAAGCTCTCTCTTTATCTTTCTCAGAGAAGTCAAAAGGAAGCAGGTAAAGTGGAAGGGCCCTGTTTCAAGGCTATTGTATAAAATTGCTTCTTTAAGCTACATATACTATATAATATGACATATATGCACATGCACGTGATTCAATCTACACATACTATATACTATACTACTGTTAGCAATCGCTTGCCTCCTCTTCTATAATGGTCCAGAAAGTGCGGATTTGTAAAGCAAAAGTTGGATGGGAAATTCCGATTTCGACCGAAACCGTTCAAAAGTTTATGATTTAGCATCACACTGGACGGGATTGTCAACATGTCTAAAATCTACACCTTGTCGAAAAGTAACGGTGTGAGTGATTAATATCATACTTAAAAAAAGGAACTTAAAAAATATGATAATTTTAAAAAATGAGTTTTTAAATACAAATTTTAAGATTTAAAAACTTGTTTGATATTGAACTTTATACCTATTTTTGAGATCTTAAAATTTGTTCCAATTAATTTTTATTTTTAATTGAAAAAATAAAAAGGAAAAGCTGAGAACAAGCTTAGGGCCTCTATCTCTACTCCTCACTATTTGATGAACCAACGAAAATTAGGGTTGCCAACGCCACCATCGCTGATGACGAGATCTGGGCCGTTGACATCGTGGTCTTTCATCATAATGGTCTCGATCTCGCCGATCCAATGAGTTCGATGGAGCTTCATCCACCGTTGATGACTTGGTCGATTGTTAGAGAGAGAGAGAGAGAGAGAGAGAGAGAGAGAGAGAAATTTTATAACCTCACTTTTTTTTGTTTTCAATAATGGGGTGTTTTTGAGTTTTATTTGAGTTTAAGTTTTTAAAAATGGGCCTACCAAACAGATTTTTGTGGCTTTGGATTTAAAATCTATTTTTGAGTTTATAAAATTGGATCCAAATAGAATACCAAACATGCCTAAATTTCCAAACCAATGAAAACCTCGAGCTGCATATTCAGATATTTGTTGCAAAAGGAACAAATACTGCTCACATTTATTAAATTGATGTTTGGAGGCAACAAAGCTTAGCTCCAAGTAGCTTAGTGGAACAAAAATGTTATGGAACAGCATAAGAAAAAGGGTTTTTTTTAATATCAAACTAAAACGTTGTGCAATTCTTCAGGTTAACTAACTTTCTTTAGCAAACTTTATTCCCTTCTCTATAGAGGCTTTAAGCTCAGGTATTAGACTTTGTAGGCCTTGCTTCTCGTAGTCCGACAAAGGTCCCAATCCAAAGACTTCCTCAACGCCATTCTTTCCTAGCCTTACCTGCACCAGCACCACATGTTACAATCAGCTTAACTATGGAAAATAATATGTATCAGAAAAAATAGAGCATTCCATCTAACAACATAAAAGTTGACTTAAGAAAAGTGTCCGAATCAGCTAATTCACTTACCTTAGAGGCAAAGAAAGGCAATTCTGTGACACTCGATTGCACAAATGAGCATTCAACAACATCTGGAACCCCGTTTAGACCCTTCAAGCAAGCAGAGGCGAAAATTGCCCCGGCATAGCTGCAAAAGAAGACTTGAACCCTCAGCTCCCGAAAGCACACAGACAAAACCAAGGCAAACACAAAGAACATGGGAAGAAGAAAAAAGAGAAAAGGGATTCTCTGGGAAACATGTCATTTCCTTTCTACCCTAATCGAATTATTTGGAAACAATAACCAAAGCCACAGTTTCCACCTAAAACTATCTTCGTAGTGAAATTCAAACTTTCCCAAGAAACTAACGGAAGAACCTCGCAAACTTACGCCATTGATAGAGTAGCAGATCCTTTCCCAGCCTTTGCTTCAACAACCTCTGTCCCACCATCTTGTGTTCTCTTGGTAAGAGCTTTGATCTCTTCATCCGACAAAGTCTTCGACTTTAGTGTCGCCTATGAACATTATTCATCAAAAAATCAGCTTCAATCTCTTTTAAAGGAAATCAAAATATTCAGCCGGGTCAAAGAACAAAACGAAAGCAGATAGAAAGACGAAAGAATACTTGAGAAAACAGAGGAAGGATGGTTATTCCAGCATGACCACCAACTACAGGAACATCAACATCTGAAATGCACAACATAATAAACTCATTTCAAAATTTTATACAGAAAAATGGAAAAACTGAGAAAGAAAAATTTATAAATTGTTTTTACCAGAGGCCTCAACGTTAGCTTTGCCAGCATAGAAAGTTTTAGCCCTGACGACATCAAGCGTTGTCACCCCAAACAGCTTCTTCTCATCGAACGTCCCTGCCTTCTTGAACACCTCCGCTGCAATCGGGACGGTTGAATTCACCGGATTGCTAATCATATTAACCAATGCCTATTTCAAAATTACAAAAAAAAAGATTAAATAAATCTTAATTTTAAGAAAATGGATGAATATGAGAACAGAGGTTAAAAGACAATGAGGGCATCGACTGACATTGGGACAGAACTTGGCAATGGCGGCGCTCAAAGACTTGACAATGCCGGCATTGATGTTGAATAGATCATCGCGCGTCATTCCGGGCTTTCTGGGAACGCCGGCCGGGATGATGACGAGGTCGGATCCCTCAAGCGCTTTGCTGAGCTGCTCTTCGCCGGCGAAGCCTGAGACCTGAGCCAGGGTGTTGACATGGCCAGGGCCGGCCCTGGGTGTTTGAAGGCCCAGGGCAAAAGTATTAGAGTGGGCCCTTTAATTATTAAAATTATAATTTTTTTTATCAAATAATTAATTTTATTAAAATTATACAAGTTTATAAAAGGGAATAGAAAAACTATGGGTGCCATGAAAATCTTATTTGAGAAAACCCATTAAAACAAAACCTCACAAGAAGGAAAAAGAGAACATTACATTCAACCACAAATTTCTCTCTTCTGTCTCTATTTTTTTCTTCCGCGTTTCCTCCTCTCTCTCCTTTTTTTTCCTTCTTCTAAGTAAAACGGGTATGGCCAACCAGACCAGCAAGAAGAATTTTGCACCTCATGAACAACCCAACTGTACGAAGAATAAACTTGCTACAGATGTTCACTCAATTTTATTTTTTAACAAGGCTCACTTAATTTTTATGGGCTTTATTCGTTCTATATATATATCACTTAAATTTTGTGATATAAGTTTAGCAGAAAGTGCTGCAGTGAGGAGGGCCATTGATGGGTAAAATCCAAAATTTTTGCCTGTAGTGTGATTATAGACAAAAATGGATAGAGAAACCGCACCAAGCCAGTCAGGGGTAGAAGAAGAAAAAAAGAAAGAGGAGAGAAAGAAAAGGGGGAAACGTCGGAGAAAAAAAAAGACAGAGAGAGAGGAGATAGGGAATAAAGAGGAAGAAGAAGAAGTAGAAAGGAGGAGGAGAGAGAGAAGAGAGAAAGGGAGAAGGAAAGGAAAGAGGAGAGTGAATATTGGTACAATCAATTCTATACTATTTTAATGCCCAACTTGGAAACCATGAGCAGAGAGGCACGTGGGAAGGAAGAGAATACGACTGTTTTGAAGACTTCTAGTTTTTTTTTAACATTTTTTTGGTCAGGTACATATACATACATTTGAGCATATATATTTTTATGGGCCCCCTTCAATCTTGGGCCCCGGGCGCAGGCCCTGGTTGCCCTGGGCCAGGGCCGGCTCTGGACATGGCTGACGTCTGAGGCGACGCCGGGAGTGCCAGCTATGTCGTACAGGGAGAGGGAGGAGACAAGAGGGTTGAGCTTCATGAGGAGCGACAATGGCTGTCCTATGCCTCCGGCGGCTCCTAAAATGGCGACTTTGCGCTGCGGCTGAGATGATGACGAGTACGATCGGACAGCTGTTTTGGGAGCAGACATCAACATGCTCACGGTGGCACTCATTTTTCCGATTTACCGGATACTTTCACTCTACTCTTTTATGGTTTCAGCCTCTTCCTAACCGAAATTTGAATCTGTATGTAATGGAATTTTCTTTCATATTTATGTACGGTTTTTTTTTACCTAAAAAACATAAAAAACTGGAGTAAATTACGGTTGGATTTAGAATATTTCAAACTCGTGCATATTCAACCATTTAATATACATAATCAACCCAGCAAAAATTCCATTGTTACAACAGAGAGGCCAACCCAGCTACGTACCCTTTTCCTTTCTCTTATTTCTAGTTACAGTAGTTTTGTTATCTTCTCTCAGGTTGGCAGTTGGAGCTTTAAAACACTTTTACCGTCTCAGATGTTCCGAGTTTTGACTCGTTCAACTCCAATCTGCTACTGAGGATTTGGTGGCCGGCTGTTGGCGGCTGAAACTCGAGATCCCCATTCCAGCAGCTCTTTGCTAGTGTCGTCCTTGTGCACAAAAACTTCAATGAAGCATAAACTATCCTTGTGCTCCCCTGTTGCTTTTGCGATTGCTTCTGTTAAATCCTCCTCCGTGCGTACCTGCATTTACAGCCACTGTTATTTATCGATTCAAGAGCATAATACAAAAGTACGACAAAAATGAGGTATCATTCAAGCAAGTAACATCGATTGAATAATCGTTATGTCCCGAGTCATATTAACTATATGGATTAGGAAATCTGGTTCTTTTATGCTAAACCTTGGTAGTCCAGCATTTGCCTTCGCCATTGTGGATGGCATCAACAAGACCAGTGTAGTTCCAGTTCTTAATCACATTGTATGGACCATCATGAATCTCTACTTCGATTGTATAGCCTCCATTGTTGATCAAAAATATAATGGTGTTTTGCCCACATCGGATCATCGTTGAAATGTCCTGGGCAGTTACCTGAAAACAAATACTATTAACCATGTGCCAGAACATACGTAAACTATTTTGAGAAAAAACTCCACAGAAAAGTGGAGTGTTGGTACAAATGTTGCTTATCAATCTTATCTTTTCATTATTTGTCCTTATGTATTGTTTGTTTCCACATTGCAGTTCTGTGTGGTTATATTAATCTGAAACATCATATAACTAACCTGGAAACTCCCATCACCAATGAAAGCAATGACACGTTTATCTTTGGCGCCCTGAGCATAGCCAAGAGTGGCGCCCACTGACCATCCAATAGATCCATATTGCATCTGGAATTCATACCTGAATAAAATTGAAAGAACCGGTTGCCAGCCTGTTGCTTAATATACATAGTTACACATGGTTGTGCTCAAGAACTACATAAATGAGTAGTGTAAGGAATTTATGTCTTACCCACAATTCTCAGGGAGGCGGAGCTTCTGACAATTGAACCACGAGTCTCCAGTTTCAGCAATTACAGCAGAGTCTCCAGTGATAATCTCCTGTTACAATTTTCAAATCAAAAATTAAAAAACTCAATACAAGAACCACAAACAGAACATGGACCAAAACACAAGAAAGAACACTGTTTTTACCTGTATGTGCTTAAAGAGAATATTGACTCTCAGAGGTTCATCCTTCTCATTCTTTAGAGGGATGCCGTGGGGGACGAAGATCCGATGGTAATTCTCAACACCAGTACTGTTTTTCTTCAGCTTCTTGGCCAATGCACTTAAGAAGTCAGCCATGAAAACCCAGCCAAACGACGGACCATCACCAATGGTCACACGGTTCGGCTCCACAATAATCGCTTTCTCCTTCTTGATGAGCAAGGAGTACCCAACAGAGCTATAATCATTGAAAATAGGACCCACAAAAATATAAGCATCAGCAGACTCCACAATCTCACCACAGAAGCTGGTGCTCACAGCACCCCAATAGGTCCCAATGAAATGTGGGTGGTGCTCAGGCACCAACCCCTTACCAGAGGGCATAACAGCTATTGGGTAGCCGCTAGCATCTGCAACCTCCACAAAGGCCTGCTGTGCCTTTGTTACTCTTAACTTAGGTCCACCTATAATCACAGGCTTCACAGCCTTGTTTAGAAAAGCAGCAGTGGCTTCAACTGCTGCCTCTAACCCTAGCTGGTTGCTTACTTTTGGAGCAAGGAAGAAGGGGACTGGGTCTCTAGCAAATGTGGGGTGAGGAATTGTAGGCAAGTTACAGCCTATGCTGATATATACAGGCTTGCTCTCTTTCAATGCTGTTGAGATTGCTGTGTCAATTAGCTCATGTGCATCTTCCAAATTGTTCACCACTGCCTATCCATTACAATTACACCAAATTCAACAAATTTGGTAACACAAAAAAAGTAAAAATTTAAACTTTAATGAAAAAAAAAGAGATATAAGAAGTTCTTATTAAGAACAAATATGAGCTTACCTGATGGCAGGTGACGGTTTGAAAGCAGCGAAGCTCCTGAGAGAAATCGGGTAACCCGATTGTGTGGTGGAGGATCCGATTCGTGCCGTGGTCGTTGGAGTTCGGCCCACCGACTATGCAAATGACCGGCAAGTTCTCACTGCACGCACCGGCTATGGCGTTCAAGACGCTGAGCCCGCCGACTGTAAAGGTGACGGCGCACGCGCCGACGCCCCTGGCACGCGCGTAGCCATCGGCCGCGTAGCCGGCGTTGAGCTCGTTGCAGCAGCCGATGAGGTTGAGGCCGGGCTCGGCGACCAGGTGGTCGAGGAGGGTTAAGTTGAAGTCGCCGGCGACGGAGAAGACGTCGTGGACGCCGATCTGGACAAGCCGCCGAGCCAGGTGGCGGCCCAGGGTGCCGGTTGAGTTTCCGGGTCGGAAAGCTTCCATGTGTATATTACTGGGTGTATGAAGTTTGAGTGATGATTAATTGTGGGTTTTAATAGTATTTATACACTTAGTGCTGGTTTTGGAAACTATGGGCGAGTAATTAAAAATGATAGTTGTAATTAAAGTGGTTAAAGACAACTCACAGTTGAGGTCTTATCTTATGTGGATATTTTTTTTAATCATTGATATGGATGATAATATATTAAATTCACACAAACTACGCAAATGCTAAAACTCGACTCAGAATTTTAGTTAGAGAAACAATTGCTTCAAATCTCTACATTAGTGGGTTCTTTGCCAATTCTCTTTTTAAATGTCACTTTAAAAAGGAAAAATGTTGAAAAATATTAACACTTCCAGAAGTAAAAAATGTTGAAATATTAATTAAAGAAAGAAGCAAAGAAATGTAGTTGGCTTTATATGTTTGAAGGTGGAATTTGGAAGGCACGTCTTGTTGGTCATTGGCATTTTTACTTTAGTTTTGTTGGGTTTTGAGGGGTTGTGGTTATACGCTGTGGGCTTTGACTATTCTAATAACCATGAGCTGGGAATCTTGGATTTTTTTTGGATTTTTAATAGGAAAAAGGAAGGTAAAAGACCAGACCATCGTTTGGAAAAACAACAAAACCAAAGCTGATTGCTGGTTTTTTCACTTTCAATTCCGACGTCTTTGTTTATTATGGTTTTGGTTTGTTTTGGGTTTACTCTTTCCATTAGCCTTTGCCAAATTCCAAAAGACTTGCCAAGGCGTTTTTTGAAAGTGTTTCAATAGTTAATTTATGTGTTTTCTTTCTTGCCAATTACAAATAATCGAATTCTCTCTTTTCACAAATTGAAACTTGGAATAGATTCTGCAAAGAGTTTATTCATCACCAACTACCTATTGGGCGTAATATCGCGCAGTCTTGTTAGAAGTTCTAAATTCGAATTCTTCTCGTATGTGTTTGTTGCTTGGTAACTCATGTTGAAGTCTTTGAACTAAAATTCTCTTGGTGGAAATTTTGCATACATATTCTAATGTAGAACATATGACCGAGGCGATAGAAGAAGAGTTGGAACGTCGCGCGTGCAAAGACAAAACGGGCAAGTTACAAGTCTAGGCCCCGAGCTCTGATTTGGGTCCATGACCCACCATTTCAAAAGGAACAACGCCACGAGTAAAAGTCTTGTATGAACTTTTTCGGCCATTCGAGATCATAATCTAGTTGGTCGAACTAAGATGTCACACACTCCTTTGCTTTTGTGAAGGAGAGACCCCCCCACACACTCATATTTGAAGGGGAGTGGCTATGTCCCTAAATCAAGGATCTTGCATGTTCAGCAACTCCTCAATCAAAAAATTAAAATTCATGTCAATCGGGTCTAGCCCAGTAATAAGGGGCATTGATTTGCATGCCAGTGGGCTCAGATTCGAATTTCCATGTCGTCTTGATAATGTATGTGAGAAAACCCCCAATATCTCTTGTATTAAATAATAAAAAATCAAAATCCATTGTGGTGAAATTCTACTATAGCGCAGAATTGCATAAAGTAAACCAATAATAGCTTCTAACTGGAACACAAATTTTGATATATTACCCTATAAATTCATTGAATAAATTTTCAACAAAAATGAATAGAAAGAGGAAAGATTGAAAGAAACCCTCGATGAACAAAGATGGGCTGGGAAACAAAAGGACCCCATGCCTTTTAAAGGTCAACAACCAATGAGCAAAAAATACTATCAAATATGCTTCTCAATTAGTGAAATCTAACAAGGAATCTTAGATGTGAACCACTTCATGACCGAAAAGGGAGCCTTGATCAACACCAGTGCAAGCTCAACTACGATCGTCACGCACAAGCAGCATGGACATATACAAGTCAACGCCAACCTGCAATCATCACACACACCAAAAAAAAGAAGGTAAACTTAGTTAGCGTTAGCACCACCATATAAAGAATTTCACTATCTAGGCATGAAGAAAGAAAAGTCCTTGAAATTCTGATAAAAAGGAAGAGAGAGAGTGAAACTAACCCAACAATCCAGATGAACACACCCACAACGGAGAGGAGAAGAGAGATGAAGGCAAAGGGCAGGCCAAGTAAAAACCCCAAAGGCCTGCATTCACAATCGTCTCCGCAACAGCAGCTCATAGCTTCTTTTTCTTCTTCTTCTTGTTGCTTTGGTCTTCTTCTTTGGTTTCTTCTTCTGTGTAGTTGTTGATTGTATAAGGCAATAAACTAGGCAGCTTCTTTGGTTTTTGGTTTGCGTGTTCTGGAGGGAGTATATAATATTATTTGACGGAGACAAACAGAGAGAGACCTGTTCTCTGCTGCCGCCTTTACGGGCCACAAACCCAAAAGTCCAAACATTTTTTGTTTGTTTGTGATTGTGTGATACGTAATTGAACCAAAATTAACAATCTTTGAAAACACCGGAGGAACAACCAAACCAATAATACATTTCCACGGCCTCCTCCCACTTTCCTTGACCAACAAACCTCCTTTCTTGAATCCAACTACCATACGAACTTGCATTGTAATATTGAATATAATTTTCATTATGCAATCCAATAGCTTCTCAACTTCTTCTTCTTCTTCTTTTTTATATATTTTTTTGGTGAATTCAGTTGTAGTAGATCAGTAGAAGGTCATTTAATTTGACATTCTGAAGATGGAGCTGTGATGGCCACAATGCCTACGCCATTTTATCTACAGATAAATATTTACTTATTGATCAACAAATCTTATCATACTGTGGTTTATGGTTTAACTTTGACAGTGAAAGCGGTTTGCCAAATTAAGCGACTTTCCGTTCTCCCCAAAAAGCTGAGTCGGTCCGATTGCCTGAACTCGATTAACCACTGGCTGAGTTTGCAGCATGCAGCAGCTCCCCTTATTTGTTCACTATGTTTAGAAACTAATAGACTCTCCTTGAGGCTCCCTGAAGCTTCAACATCTCGTGCTGTACCAGTCGGCATATATTGGCCTTGAAGTCCTTAATTGTCAACCTTTTATTTTGTTTTCAGTGAACCAATTCAATTTTAGCATTTGGAGCTATATAAAAACAGGGCAAAGGGCCTTGGTCTGATCATCAACCATATGCAAACTCATCACCCACTATCAGTACCAACCCAACTGCAGGCGATGTCTTTAGATATCCCTCTTACCTTCATTTTCTCTCTAAGCTCACTTACATTGTCCCATTTCCCAGCGGCTGCCAAAGTATTTGAGAATGCAACATATGCACCTGGCCGACCACCCGGATTCAACTTAAAAAGTTCCTTGGCAGCTATACTTGCCATCTCAACATCACCATGTAGAGTACTTGAACTAAGAAGAGCAGCCCAAACATCGGAGTTGGGCTTCTCAGGCATCCCCATCGCCAGCTCCCATGCTTGATGCAAACTTCCTGCGCGCCCCAAGAGATCAATCATGCAAGCATAATGCTCCATCCTTGGTTTTAGTGAGTAGTCCCTATCCATGCTTTCAAATATCTCATGGCCTTTGTCAACCAGACCAGCATGTCCACAAGCTGATAGAGCACTGAGGAATGTGACAAAATTGGGTTCAATTTGGTGTTTTCTTTGCATTATACTAAAGAGCTCAAGTGCTTCATCAGGATATCCATTCTTCCCATAGCCATCGATCATTGAAGTCCATGAAAATACATTTTTTTGGGGCATGTGGTCAAAAATTCTCCGTGCATCCTCAATTCTTCCACATTTTGAGTACATGTCTATAAGAGCACTTCCCATCTTTATGTCCCCAAATAATTCGGTCTTCATGAGTTGACTTTGTACTTGTTGGCCAACTTCAAATGCTGCCAACACCGAGCAAGCTCCAATAACACTAGCGAACGTGGAGATATTAGGTCGGAAATTCAACCGTTGCATGTCAATGTAAACCTCAAGTGATCTCCAAGCATATTCGGCTGATTTGCTGTAACCTTCAATCATTGCGTTAAATACCACAACATCTTTTTCAACCGTTCTCCTGAATATATCTTCAGCATCTTCCACAGAGCCTTGATTCATATACCCGGAAATCATCGATGTTGAACATACAACATTCTTTTCCAACATCGTATCAAACACAGTCCTCGCATAGCCGACCTTCCCATTCTTAATGTAAGAGTCAACAAGCACAGTATAAAGAACATCATCAGGCTCAACATCTGATTTAATTATCTGGGCATGCACCACTCGTCCTAAACTCCATGGAAATGCAGCATTACCAGCACAAGTAGAGGCTTTCAAGACCATAGAAAACGTATACCCATCAGGCTTTTCACCAGATAAAACCAGTCTGCGAACCAAGTTAAGCGATTCTTCAACTTTCCCGCGTTTGAGGTATCCACCAATCAAATAATTATAAGCAGACAGAGTTTGTGCAGGCAATTCATCAAACATTTGGCGCGCATGTTTCAGCGAACCGCATTTCAGGTGCAGTATAAGCAGTTTAATGGAAACATTGATGTTGGGTCTGAACCCAGTTTTGAGAATATGGGTATGAATCTTTTGGCCATGGGAAGGGTTTTCTGAATTGATGTAGTGCTGCAGAGAAGAGGCTAGAGTGGAGGCAATTGGGGAAGCGACATTGCTTGTCGGGGGAGGCGTCGTATGGTTTTGGGGTGAGCAGAACATGGACGGTCTGATTGTGAGTACTTTCCCATTCTTCATTTTCACCCTTTGGATCTGATACCAGCTGTTCAAGTCTTAAATTAAGTATAGAAGGCACCGCAAAAAACTGGGAAGGATTCGGCCGTTTTGGTCTTGTTTCAAATTTAGTTTCTTTTGGGCTAAAACCCAGCTCAATTTTTGCACTAGGCCTAAGATTGATGCCCATTAGGTATTTCATATTTACATTTTAAATAGATAAAAAAATATCCTATAATTAGTTACTAGCCCCTGCCAATTGATTTTTTTTCTTTTTAATTTTGGTTTTTTCATTTTAGAATTGTAAAAAAGAAAATGAGTCTATATGTGTCCCATGAAAATAGGACTCATGTTCTCGTTTTGGTTTTTTATTTTAAAAAATTTTAATATGAAATTTTGTTAATTTACTATATTATTCTCATTAAGGAATAGTTTCATTTCTTACCAATGGGGTGTTAGTTGGATTGGCTCAAGTCTTTGGTGTGCTCCCAAGTGATCCTAACTCCTAAGTTCAAACCCTCATTGTACCCGTGTGTGTGAGGTGTCCTTTCTCGCCTTTCCTAATTTTGACAAAAATAAATAAATAGTTTCATTTCTTATTTTTTTAATTAATAACAATTTTAATATTTTGAATGTTCTGCCATTAGACCTCTGCCTTTATATATATATATATAAATTAATTCTATATATGAAAAATATTTAGCTTTGGTGCAACCTCACTTGAGAAAGTGACTACGTTCATCAAAAAAAGAAAAGGAAAATAAAAAGAAAAGTGAGTACGCATGAGGAACTTTTCTTCATTGTGGGGATAGGAAAACACCTTCCAAATGATTTTCCAGAGCCTTCACACACACGCACAACCCCTCGTTGAGTGGATTGGTGGAATTCAAATCCCTCTTACTTTCCTCTTCGTTGAGTGGTGGTCATCGCATTTTCTTAGAAAATTAATAACGTTGCATTGCAAAGCTACGTAAATTACAAACTAATTGGTGGCATTCGCTTTGCAAATCCAACTTTTTGGGATTGCACTAAACAATAATTATAGCTTCCCTGATGAGTTTTTGGGTAAATAATTGCTTTACTGATGATTGATATTAGTGGGGTTTAGTGGCAGACTTTCTTTCATCAAAACCTAAAATTTTGTTGCCTACCATGAAAACGAAAGCCACAAGATCGACCTAATTGAGGAGTATACTATAATATCATATTAAATACAAAGCTATTAAACCATTAGCCTTCTGTGATTAATTATGAAAGAATTCAACAACCTGCATATGCAAAGCACTATTATTAATTTCTTTCACCACACTTCTCATATTTAGGGAGAGAAACTTCCCTATTCCTGTATCATTGTCTCAAATTGTCTCTATCTCTGCTCTATAAAACGTGAATAGAGAAGTGTTTCTTCTAATCAACATATGATGAGAATTTAACTTTACGAAAAATTGAAACTAATTTGATTTTCACACACTCTCAAATGGACTCTGAATATGGATGATTGCAATACGCTTTATACATTTACTTAGTAATGCATCACAACCATTCATGTATGGTTTAATGACTGCGTTATAAGCAAGAAAAAATTAAAACCTATAATTATACTTGACTTGAGTGATGGATGCGAATGATGCGATCCCATTAAAGTGGCTTTGTGGGCGTGCAGAGTGTAAATCCAGAACTAGACAATAAGCATTCGTTAATTATATATTATTGTTAAGTATGATGAGAAATGCTTAAGAGCAAAGGACACTTTACACTCTTTACAAAAAGGTTGTTGATCCACACGTTCAACAGATGGTTAAAGGCTTTCACTTTCTTTCAAATCTCTCCGCCCCTCAATTGAAATGGGCAACTTTCGATTATTTTAACATTAAATCTCATTGTGCTTTCTATCAACAATCATAGTTAGAAGGGAGAGAAAACCCTAAGGAAAAAAGTTTTACCCGCCGTCCCTTTTGGGGGTTAGCGCCATCCTTTCCCTACCTACTTCCCTCTCCTTTCATCTCTTCTTTTTTCATTCCCTCCTTTATTCCTCAAGATTATTAGTTTATTTTGCGATGTGGAAGCAGTCGCCGTGAAACGATGTTGTCGCATGATATAGTCATTGTATTTTTGCCCACGTACACAAGGAGTTGACTCCTTTCGACATAGTTTGAAGCTCTAAAGAGAGGAAGATATTTGGTTGTGTTGGGTTCGGGTTTAACCAGTGCGTGACTATATGGTGCTATAATTTTCTTTGGGTTTCCCTGAAGATGTAGAGCAGTGGTCATGTTTATTAGTTTTGTCTTAGACTAATAATTTTTAGAAACTCTTTGGAATTTTGCTGTGATTTGTTTTCTATTTAGAATTTTTATTTCTTTTTAACTTTTGGCTTACAATATGAATTTGCCATTTTTGCCATTATGCGGCAGATTTGTATTATAAGTATGAGCAACGTCTTAAATATTGATATTATCGTCGATATTTCGGCGATAATTTCGTTTTTCTCATACTTGGATATTTTGGCAAGTTTCTTTATTTTATCGTGATAATATCGACTTTTTCGGCGATATTTTCGCCGAAATTATCAAGGCGACATTTACAGCTCACAGAACAATTATTTTGGTCAACTTATCACCGATATTATCGAGATTTCGGCGACATGGTGGCTAAATCGGGTCGGGATCTTCAAGCTTGGGGGAGAAGCCGAAATCGCGGCAGACTTGGAAGGTGAGGCGCTCGAAAGTCTGACACGACGACCGTGTCGAACATCAAGGACTTGCCTGGAGCTGGAGTTGGAGCGGTAGAAGGAGATCTTCCACCGGTGCTTGCCATTACCGCCCATACCCAAAGAGGAAGTTGTGGAGATGGATCTCTGAGTTTCTTCTTCTTCTTTAATTTGGGTCTGATGGGTTTTGGGGGATTGGGTTGTGGTGGTGTTTGGACATGAGGATGAGGTGCAGGTAGGGTCTTGGACTGGAGGATTTGGAGAGTCAGAGAGTAGAGCTTGAGAGAAAGTGATTTGGGAGCTTCTGGATAAGCGGCGTTTCTGAGAAGTTGAAGTTTCAGCCTTTGAGAGAATTACCAATCTTGGTCTATAAGCTGTGAGCTGTTTATTTGACCAGTCATACCTACTCTAGCCAAATCTACCTGTCCCGTATAACATAATGCACCTACCAAACAAAAAAAGCAAAAGCTAAAATGAATCAAGAACCTAATCAGTGTTAAACGCTTTAACATATGCCTTATTGCTGAACCATGTCCAGTGAAATAATGTTACCATGCAATTTATTAAGTGTAAAATATTGTACTAAAAAATGATAATAAATTATTAGGGGGTGTTTAATTATCTTTCATTAATTACTCCAAATTTTCTAAGTCACAGAGTTTGTCAGCTCGCAATATAATCAATTTAAATAACTCAAACCCACTATGTAATGCATTTCCTTCTAACTTTTGGTGTCAAAATGATAGATGATTGACTAAATAAACTTCTTCTAAAGTTTCATTAAAAATTTCCATGTATTTATCACAATTTTCATGGTTTTTATCCAATTTTTATCGATATTGATATTTCCCCGATATTTCCATCGATATTTCCGTGTTTTTGGATCGGGGATTTAGTCATTGTTTGGGTTATGCGTGATTCTCTCCAAATTAATTCAACATGTTATTGTATTTGGTTATTATAAAAGATTTACTCATATTCGACACATAGTTGCTTTGTACTTTTGTTTGTTCATCAATAAAATACCATCCCTTATTTTAATATAAAAAATCATAGTTAATATTTTCATTACACGTGTTGTAGCTAAAAAAGATAATTTAAATATTAAGTCCCTTCAAGTATCACTGTTGAGAACAAAGGAATTGCGTGAGTTGTTCAGTCGAAGAGGGAGAGAGCAAGAACAATTTTGTTATGGCATCATCACCCGTCGTAATTAACAAGCGTCTCATGGGGCCCCCCAACCCGTGCTTGCGAGGGCATGCATATATGCATATGATAACATTATTGTTTATTTTTTCTGAAGTGTTCTATGTATCATAAATTTAATCATTTTGATTAGTTTTTCACTGTTTCTTTAATGGAGGATACAAACTCCTTCCTACTTTTTACCCTCAAATAATCTTAAAGGCGGTTTATATAGGCAAACCCCGATCCCAAAATACGTTGCATCGCACAATCATTTCACCAACCAAACTCTACGTAGGCTCAGGAAGCTGATCTTTATGGAATTAGTGTGTTGAACCTGGGGTGGCTACTATTGCACCACATCCAAATATTTCGATCGAACTAACTCCATGGGGTTGATTTTCTTATGGCAGTTCTCAACAGAGTTGTTCTTGCCTCTTCAGATTACTCAAGTCAAGAGTTAAGAGGCTGAAATGAAATATAATATTTTGAATTTTTTTTTTCTCTTGATGCATATACGTTTATCCCCCAACCCTACTTTTGATAGGATTTGATTTGAGTTCATCTCTTTAAAGATGATGGTCCATCATCCATCTCAGCTCATCATCATTCACCGGTTGATGAATTTAATAAGCGTCAAACGAATTCAATTCAAATGTCATTTAAAGCTCTTATTGGCGGTAGGCAGGTAATTAAAAAGGTATGCGAATGCGAGTCCACTGAATCGATATGAAATGAATTTCAATTACCCACTTGGGCATGGGGCAGAAGCTTGGCTTGGGTGGCTGCTTATTTCTGCGGCTGAGAAATTGAAAGAGGACAGCTCAGAGCGCGAGAGATTTGGGATATCGCTTTTTGCTATTCCGATCAATAATACAATGCCATCAATATTAAGTGTAATAACTTTTCCACATTACTTTTTTTGTCAGTACAAGAAATATTTTTTGACTATAAACATGTAACAGGAATATTACTGTTTTGCTATCTCAATTACATAAGAAGAGTTTCTTCCCTAGACGGCTCATGAATATGGCCCACCCATTTCAGACAATTTAATGTAAAGTCAAGCGGGTCACGTCAGCAATCTATATTCTATATTATGAGTGGCAGTGGCAGCTAAGTAAATATATCAACCTCTGGAGGATGTTTTGGTCTTCCCCTCAGAAATCAAGCATTAACTGCTGCATGATGACGATTATGGTGAAACCTGAGAGATGAGAAGCTAAATAAACAAGAGACTAAATAGAAGCCAGGAGCCAGAAAGCAGAAGGAGGCAGCATAGCGCGGTTTGACTTGAGGCGTTGTATTTTGCATGCCACGTGAAACTTGCAACAAGTTTTTATTTTTGGTACGAAACTTGAGAAGTAATATAATAATAGGCTATTATATTGTATATTTATATATTATAAGATCCCTTTGGAAGGAGAAACAAGAACTAAGGTTCAGGATTGGTTAGCCACTCGCTCAAATCAGATCCCAGTCTCTGAAACGAGACCAACAGCACACACAGCCAGCCGTAGACTCTCTCTCTCTCTCATCAAATCAAAAGATGAGGCCAAAGATTTACCTTTTTGGTGACTCAATCACCGAGGAGTCTTTCGGTGATGGTGGCTGGGGTGCCTCTCTTGCCCACCATTTCTCTCGCACGGTATGAAATAAAGTCAGAGTCTTTGGTCATCTTTGTGCGATTTGTGATTCTGGGTCTTGATTTTTAGATGTGTTTTTTTGATGGTGTGGTGCATATGATGTGGGCTTGACCAGGTTGACGTGGTGCTAAGAGGGTACAGTGGCTACAACACGAGGTGGGCTTTGCAAGTTTTTGAGAGGGTCTTTCCGAGCAGTGAAAACAGAGAAGATGCGCCACTAGCTGTCACCGTCTTCTTTGGCGCTAATGACGCTTGCCTCCCCGACAGGTGCTCTGCTTTTCAACACGTGCCCGTCAACGAGTACAAGCAAAATCTCCACTCCATTGTCTGCATTCTCAAGGTAAAAAATTACACACATAAGCAAGTTTTTTTTTTGGGTCGAAACATAAGCAAGGTTTATAATTTCTTAGCCAACAGTCTGCTTTGAAGCTGAAATCACCGTATTAGACAATAAAAGTTTCATTTTTTTTGGGGTTAAAGATGTGGGTTTTGTTCAGATATGATTATACTTGCAAAATCAAGCCTTAAGATTTTACAGAATCAAAAGGCCAACTGCGCACAGAACCAATTATTAATGGGTTTTTGAGAGATCAAACATAGTGATCCAAAGAAGGTATGGTTGCTCCTTTGCTGCTCAAGTGTGTGGGGAGCGCAGCTAATCAACCATCCATCGTTCTGAGGATGGTCTTCTCTTTTACCACCGGGAGCAGAGCAATGGTGGCCCTGCTTAATTTCTGCCACGCCAAGAAATGTATACGTATTGAATAGTATCTGGGCGAGTAAAAAAGTCTAAAAGTTTACCCTTTCTTATTTATTAATTTATTTTTGGTTAAGTTTTTTTTAATTATAATTTTTATGAAGTTATTTTTAGTTAAGTTGGGGACCCAAAAAAGTTGGTTTATAGTTAGATATGGCTATCGATGGGATTTTACTGTTACTCTAGCTAAGGCCCACGACTTCGAGAAATTACGTGGTTGTCTGTTGGGTTTTGCGTGTCTTTACGTTTCCCTTGTTGGTTTCTTATTTGTTTGCTTCTCAATTATTGTACCTTGTTGATGTCTCAATTCTTTGACCGCACTTCAGGTCACTTTCCCTACATGAAATGAAATGATGAAAGTTCTTAGAATCATGGGTTGTTTCAACGTATTGTTTGGACAAAGACATGTCAGTCTGTGGCAGTGGACATTTGTGAGACGTATGTTTCACATGCTTAAACTGTTTCTGCAAAAATATATAGGCCAGGAGATATTTCAGACTCGCTGATTCATATTGGTCCTTGCATGTGGTCCATTTGAATCTGATGCCCAATAGATGTAACTTTTGCAGAAGTCCTGATAGAATAGTAGATATTGCTTTTGCATTGGAACTTTAGTTTATCTGAAACACGAGAAAAAAGGAAAGGGAAAGAAAAGTTATTATTTTAGAGTTCTATTTCCATCTTTCAAGCCAATAGAGCATGTTTAATATGTGATGCATCATGCATGTGGGGAACAATGGTGGTGATTGCCATCATAAAGTGGAAATGGTGGCAGAAATGAAAGCTGCAAGCCTGTGATTTATGGAGATCTCGTGTATGTTAAGTTCTACAGTGTGGACAGATATAGAGCTGATAAAGCAACATGCATGAGATGATAATATTAGAATTCTTGGACGAACTAAACTTGCTAGTGCCTGTGGAACTGATGAGGAAAAGATCTATATCCATTCTGGATATAATTCTGGATAAAATTCTCACAGCATTAGGGTGAATCTGGTCCTTCTGTTTAGGTTTCTTTCTTAGTCACGAATAATGAACCTAATATCCATATCAGTTTAGGCATCTTTTGATTTCCTGTTGTACAAGGCAACTTAAAAATGGTTGATAGTGATGGTGAAATCAATTTGCTAAATGTTGTTTACGTTTGTTTGTAGTGCATTTGATCCCGCTCGTCTGAGCTTATCTCTCAGTTACACCAAAAGCAGATATTTCTTACATACTGCATCGGTCATTTGTACTTCTACCAAACAACAAAAAATTATACATTCGCTTTTATATGAAACACAAATTGTTTTCAATAGGTGTCTGCACATAAAACTAACCTTTTGTTCAAGTTATGTTTAGATTTCCATTTCGGCTTTCTACGTATTTATGTTTTCTTCTGTTCTATTCTCTGTCAGAAGCGATGGCCTACAACTCGCATTCTCCTTATCACCCCTCCTCCAATCGATGAAGATGGGCGCCTTCGGTATGGTTTTAATATTTATGATTTTTTCGTCCCATTTATATCATCTATGTTTCATTTTTGGGTTTCATAATATTCTTTGATTCTTGAACCATAATGTAAATTTCTTGCTAATTGGATCTTAAGATATTACATCAATTGACAACAAAAGAGTTTGATTTTAGTTATTTATGTTTTGATTCAGACATCCCTATATTGATAATCCATCCAATCTGCCTGAGAGGACAAATAAAGCTGCTGGTGCTTATTCAGAGGCATGTGTTGCTGTAGCTCGAGAAAGTGGGATCCCAGTAATAGATCTTTGGACTAAAATGCAGCAGTTTCCTGACTGGGAAAAAGCTAATCTAAGGTCAGGTCTCTCAGCATGTAATATTTGTCTACTTGCAGTTTTACTAAGCACAAGCACCAATTTCATATGTTCACCTCGCATTATCTATGACATTGCTATCTCTAACATTAAATATGTCAGCTCAGCTCATCTGATAATCTGATCTTATTTGTTTACATACATGAATGAACTTGTATGTCTGTGGCTAGCACGCATGATTCTATCGAGAACTTGCTCATTTTCTAATTCTGAATCTTGTTATGTTAATTGGTTAATTGTAAATGCACGTTGGACTGGGGCATATCAACGGGTCGTTGAATATGTCTGCAGGATCACTCTGAGTCAATTCTGGCTTCAAAAATGTTTGGTAAACCTTTAAGCAGTTGTACTATAAGAATTTGGTTCCATGGGCCTTTTGGCTGGATGGTGCCTTTTGCACTGGCTTTAAGTTTTTGGGTTTCTGTACCTCTTGAGCCACCTTGTTTTCTGCCTATGTAGGAAACAGTGAGTTGTAAGGAAAAGACATAAGCATGTGATACTGTGTTGTTGATTGGAATTGCAGGGATGGCTTGCACCTTACTCCGTGGGGGAACAGGGTTGTGTTTGAGGAGGTGGTTCTGAAGCTGAAGAATGAAGGTTTGAGTCTAGAATCTTTGCCAGTTGATCTCCCACTTATAGCTAACATAGACCCTAAAGACCCTCTTAAGGCTTTTCAAAATTGAAGAAGAATAAAGTTGTGTATCATGGAGAGGGTATTCTCTTTTGAGGGTTATTTTGCTACTATATATATATAGGTTTAAAAATATTGTTATAAACAAACTCAAACTCATTAGGGACTGTAAGATGTTGATTTTCGGTTCATTTTGGCTCTGGTTGTTCAACATCTGGTTCTTTTGGTGTAAAAAACTCTTGTCTAATTAATATCAATCTCTCTCAGTTCTGTTAGTTTTATACAAGTCTCTTTCAGTTCATCTCCTTTGTTGCCATTTCGGATGCAGGCTTTTAAGCTCTCTTTCAAGACAGTTAATCTCCTGTGCTTTTATGATCAGGTTTAGTTAAGGTTAATTTAAGGTGCATGTAGTGAACCCAGAAGAACTGTTTTCCTTGAGTTGACCCTTTGTGTTAATCCATGGATGCTCATAAAACAGGGGAATGTTTGTTCATTGAGAGGCTTCACAAGGACCTCATTATCATTATACCATATACAGTTTTTTCCGGTTTGAAATCTCAGATACTCATCAATATCACTCCTGGTGTCCTCTTTGTTAGCAAAAAGAACACCCTTACAATCGTTTTCTTGAAGAAGAATATCATGCAAGTGCCTCTGTCCTTGCTCAAAAAACAGAAAGAAAGAAAAAGGTTTCTTGGGCTCATTACAAAATCTTCATCAGTCCAGTATTCCTGGCAATGAAATCCATTGAACCCCAAATACATAATTAGCGTTGTTAGAGCCTTTGCTTTGCTTAGGAGAAAAGTAAAAACAGGAGAGGTCTGTTGTCTGATAAAACCACATGGAAAATGATTGAGAAAAGCTATGTAGTATTTACAAGTGATTAAAAATTGAGATTTCAGAGAGGAGCAATTGATTTTGGCCTAACTGCAATCACCACCTCAGAAAGAAACAGTTAGGCCTAACTGCATATAATGTAATACCAATGGATTACTCTTGGTCTAGTCATCCTCAAATCTTTACAACCAAATTTTAATGCTTCCACAGTATTATGGACCAAAGTTTACCAAAGGTCTACTAAAAGTGACACAGAAACCCTTTCAACTCTATAGTAAAAAGTTGGCATATACCGAATCCTCCATGGTTAAAGAGTGCATATACCAAATCTCAAGGCCCTTGTTTGAATTTAATTATGTGTTTAATTTTCTTATATTGAAATTAAGTCTCCTAAAGTCGGTGGGAAGATGTATAATATTTTTTTAGTACCATCGATAGTTTAAATTACATGGGGATTTCTCACACACACACAACTATGATGTCATTGGGGTTCGAACTTGAGACATCTGATATGTAAGTCAATGTCCTTTTCCACTCGGGTAGAACCAAGGAATAAAATATCCATAATATCCTCGATATTTTCACGAAATTTCCGTATTTTTGGACTACCGATATTTCCAATACCATCGATATTTTAGATATCCATGAACCAAAATATCGATAATATTGACGACATTGACCGAAATATCGATAATATCCCGATATTTCCATCGAAATTTCCGTATTTTTGGACTACCGATATTTCCGATATCATCGATATTTTATTCCTTGGGTAGAACCCATTGGCTGGAAGATGTATAGTATGATCCCCCACTTTGGATATTGGAGGTTTTCTTTCCTCATGGTTATTAGTAAACAAGTGCCATCTGCTTCTTTAAAATTGGCATTTTACATCTCTGTGTCTTTTCATGATTTGCTGATATGGTGCTCAATTTCAATTTTCAGCTCATCCTCAATCCTAACAGCTCTCTTTTCTATACTTCTCTATGAAAGTGATAAGGATAGGTATTCTAAGGAAGATTTGTAAACAATGCATTAAAAATGCCACTTGACACTTGAAGGAGTCAAAGGCCAACATCTTTTTGCTCTCCCCTTCCCTTCTTTTGTGGGTTAGAGGTCAGGAATATCTCTATGTACTATAATCAAGTCAATAGCTTTGAATTTGATTTAAGTAAACAAAATAAACTAGCTTGTGAAAGCTGGCCAAAAAGAAATGGCATCAGAGAAATAATGATTTTATTAATCATGTTAAGTTTTTCTTAATGTATACATTTTTAGGTTTCAAGTCAATAATTGGATATAATTAAGGAAAATACTTTCCTCTTCCTTGTAAATAGGAATTTCTACATTCTTGCAAGTGATAGCATAACATGCGTATATAAGTTAATCATGTTGTATTTTTAATGAATTATTTTGACATATGTAATTTGCAGAAAGAATGAAAGAGGCAAGAAATATCATATAATTAATGGAAGATACTATTTTCTTTAGGCAAAGCCCGTACACCAAAAGAAAATATTCTTTAGTTTCCTTTCTTAAAATATTCAGCTAGTGATCCGAGACATGACAGGAAATTTTATTAAAACGGAAACTTTTTCTTATCATACTTTATATGTTGTTTTTCTTTTCTCCCGTGAGCTATTCAAGCCTCTTAAGAGTGCTTGATTCATTATCAAGAACCCACGCACATTCACCATCTTTCATGTATTTTATAAACATTAATCTCTTTAGGGCAACATTGGAGAGTCAATCTTTATTACAGATAGATATATAGCAATCGAGTCAGAGTCATGCTATGTCGTTTTCAAAAATGGGGATATGTCAAGGTCATATTGGTACGAATCAATCCTAACATACATAAACTCATATGATTTCGTACTGACTTAGAGTGGTTATTAATTGTGTTTAGTTTTGCTTGACACGTAGGTAATGTACAAAATTAAAACGTCTTTATCAATTAACCGACTTATTACTTCGCACTCATATATTTTTCATAATAAAATAGATAGCTCGATTTAGATGTTAGTAAAACCAAGATAAAAAGGAAACACCTCTATCATTGTAGGAGGATTCGTATAGTACTAAATGAAGGAATTGTTTGAGAGTGATTCTGGATAGGCTAATAATCACTTTTATGAAGAATCACTTATCCATATAATCACCTTCAGTAATTTTAAGTGAAGCATGTGCTTCTTCGCAGAATCACTTAAAATCACTAAAAGTGATTATATGAATAAGCACATGGGAGATGCTTCTTCTCGGAAATGATTCTAGCATATCCAGAATCACTCCCAAACGAGCCCGAAATTGCGTTCATTTGATAGATTAAGTGAGAGATGAATAGTATACAAAAAATATGTTTGTGCGAAATTCTTTTTTTGTTTTTTGGGTTTTTTTAGTCATTTGAGTTTCATCCTTCTTGTACTTCATCTTTTTGATTTGTGGAGAACGATAATTTTTCATTAAATTGCGCTTCCTCTAGTATTTCATGCATAGTTTTTTGAAGGGAAAAGTTTGAGGTGTAGCAGACTTTTGGTGACGAGCTGTTTAGAATTTTCAATGACTTTTACCACCCTAGCGAGAATATGTTATTGCTCATCTCCTCGTAAGCTCGTGACAGAAAAAGGGTCGATGAAAAAGTGAAAACAGAAATTATTGTCCAGACTAAACTTTGTTCTACTAGGATAACTATTTTCACATAGTAATCTCTTGTGGTGGAAAGATCTTGTTGTAATTCATGGCAATTATACTAACTCACACACTTAATATTATTCTATACAATTTTTTCTGAAGTGCTAATAGTAATTCTTTTTCCTTTTTTCCACCTAAATAAATCACTTTGACAAATAGTCAACGAGGTCTAGCCAATGAAAAAGGGTCTTGACATGTAAACTAATGATTTCACGTTCGAATCCTCATGACACATTAATAGTGTGTGTACGAGAAACTTCATTCATCCTTATAGTTTAGACTATCTCTTGTATTAAAATAATACAAAAATTACTTTAACAAGTACTTGACTCAAATGAAAAAACTTGAGTAAGTACCCTAGTGGGTTTGGTCTAGTGGAAAATTGAACGGGCTAGGCCACACATGTTGGGCGAATGTGATCGGGCTCCTCAATGAGGTCCCGAGTTCGATCCTCCGCATGTGTAACGAACCTCTTGGGGAGAGCTTTCCCTTAATCCGTGCCCGGCTCGGAGAGGTGACACTCCTGCTACCTTTTTTGTACAAAAAAAAAACTTGAGTAAGTAAGCCCAAATGTGAACCCACCTAAACTTGGGCCAGCAGAAACCAAGGTTCATTTAGTTCTTAATTGAGTTGGGCTACAAATGATGTTATCAGAACCTCAGTCCAACCTAAAACCCAAACAGTGCACTCATTCTAATATTTTATTTGAGTTCTATAACGACTTGCCTAATTTGCATTTGGAAACGTCGTTAAAATGACATGGTGAACTTTTTCAGGTCATAATTATTAGTAGGGTTTTTAACTCAAATCATCCATAAATTTATATATGATCATCATAATCTCCAGCACAATGACTTCCACGTCGTCAGAGGCGGTGCTGGTTTCGCATGTGGGGGCCAGAGCGATTCGGACTCGTCTTTTATCGTCGATCTAAACCACCACGATCTGGCTTGCAGAGCGCTTCTCAATCTCAACCTCCCTCCACCACCCAAGCTTGCTTGAATTTGTTTTTAAAGAAACATCGTGGTGCCCTGAGTTAATTCTTATTAGGGATCTTTAATTGGAGTTCCTCTTTTATTTTATTTTTTTCTTTTAGTTTTTGAACATTCTGAGATAGAAAACAAAAAAAAAATATTAGGTTGAGAGCAACCAATTCAAGAAGCTCCATGTGAATACGTAGCTGATGGTCATCATCATCCTTTTTTTGCAGCAGCGAAACTTCAAGTTTCTTCAATCTGTTGTTCTATATTAGGGACCTTATTTTTTTTCTCTTCTTGACCAAAGGGCCGCAGCCTAGGAGAGATAAAAGACAGAGGGAGGGGAAAAGGAGAAAAAAATGGGGTGAGAGAATTGAGATGTGTGTTGTGGGCCCTTTTCTATTTTTTTCTTTAATTTTCACATAAAAATTAACTAAGGTTAGTATTAGGATAGGTGTCATCCTTCAAGAGTGGTGGTGAACATACATCTATAGTTAATGTGGTGAGCAAAAATGCTCTCGTGGAAACAGATGCCCAATTGTCCATTCTTCCTTCATTACAAGTCTACTCTCAGTCGTTGCATTTGGCTAGTTGCGAATTTCTTCCCCGAGGGGCCCCACTCTTTGGCAACTTATTCTGCCTTCATAGATTGGCATACTGCAACAAATTATTCAACGATTTCAAGTTCTAAATCGGAAAGGAAATAAGAAACGAAAACAATTTGAAGTTGGAACTTTAGGGTTTAGGGTTATGTTTGATACATTCAAATCTAATGCATAAACAAGATAAATACTTGTAACAATTCAATCATTTTTTTTGTTCTTTTTTGACTTCCAGATTGTTGTTTTTTTAAGGAATCATTGCTACTTGAAATCAGAAACAGTACCCAATGAAATTTTAATACTTCAAATATGAACAAAGAACAACATAACTTGGAATTTGAGAAATCTCCATCCACAACAACAAACTTAAAACTTCCAAATTTGCAATCCATTAGAGTTTAATAGAGTTGAAAACTGTTGTTACTTAAAAAAAATAAAATATTAAAACAATAAATAATAAATATAATATTAGTCTTTATAAAATAAAATTTTAAAAAAATTGGGCCCCGCGGTCGCAACTTTATTACAAGTCAAGTCCTTGCTTCATTTCTTCTCCATTGTACGCCTTGCCCTGCACTGCTTGGTCAACTGGTCAACTGGTCAACTGGTCAACTGGTCAACCACCACATCCGCAGCTGTATGGTTTTATCAAGTTCCGCACCAACACCAACCCACACCCACCAACCATAATGACGAATGTGATTATGGCCGCAATTATTGTGTACCACACTCACCAACTCAACATTCAAAACACTGAAAAATGAAACCAAAATGGGACCGGCAATTGAGAAAACAGATGCGTGGAAAGGAAACCGATGCGTCCATTCTTCCTTTCTTACATGTCTAAGTCGTTGCAATGAATGGACCAGTTGCTGGCTACTCGGAAATTTCTTCCCCAATGGTGCAATCATATATGTGCCCCACTCTTTGGCAACTTGTTCTGCCTTCATAAATTGGCATTGCAACAAAATATTCAATAATTTCGAGTTCTCAGTCGGAAAAAGAAAAAAAGAAACGAAAAACAATTTGAAGTTGGAACTTTTCTGTTTTCCATTGGCTCATGATCATGGAGAGAAGTTGTTTCCTCTTGCCAATCACGTTCTTGCTGGTGCTGCACTACAGTTTTATAGGCACAGTAGGTGCAGCACAAACCAACATCACCACGGACCATTCTGCTCTTCTTGCTCTCAAATCCTATATCACTATTGACCCTTACAACATCTTAGCCAACTGGTCAACCACCGCCTCTGTTTGCAATTGGGTTGGAGTTACTTGTGGCGCTCGCCACTTCAGAGTTTCAGTCTTGAACCTCTCTTACATGGGACTCACCGGCACCATTCCTCCACCCCTCAGCAACCTCTCATTTCTTGTTGAGCTGCACTTAAGAAACAACAGCTTCCATGGCACCTTGCCCAAGGAATTGTCTTACTTGCGTCGCCTGAAGTTGATTAGCTTCGGATACAACAATTTTATGGGATTCATTCCATCGTGGTTTGGGTCCTTCCCCAAACTTCAAACCTTCAATTTGTATGGCAATCTGTTTTCAGGTTCCATACCGACGACTATCTTTAACTTATCTACACTGCAAGTAATTGATCTAAGCAATAATCAACTATCAGGTACGTATGCGTCAACAAGTTATCTAGACTCCACTATTGATGTAACGTTACGTTTTAACATTTTGTTATTAATCTCTAAGCCCGGTTTGTTCTTTTTCCTTCAGAAAATTAGACTCATTTTTTTCTTTCTTGCATGTTATCCAATACTACAAAACTCTCACTTGAATAGATTATGTATTTGGTTTTTAATTTTAAGGGTGGTTGAGTCTATTTATGTTGGTTTTTTGCTGTACTGGAAAGTTTTTACAAAACTTACATTTATAAAACTAGGGACTACCTGTTGTATTCTACAGATGATAAAAACTTGTTGGGCGTTGGGGGATAATGACATAGATTGTAAATAATGAATGATATATGGGGAATACTTATGGGGTTTTCACATATAGGTCCATTATAACGTTTATTTTATTTATATGAAAAAACACTCTTCAAACCCAATACTATAGAAAAACTCCATATTGAACCTTCAAGTGAAAAAATTATAACATAAACCAATTAGAAAGTGATAAGTGACTAGTTGTGGTTTTTAAGAGTTTTTCTATAAATTATGTAGTTGTCTTGGTGTTTTTTCTAATTTCATTTATTTAAATGTATTCTGAGTCTTTGTTTGGCATGCATAACAGGTGGAATACCAAGAGAAATAGGAAACTTAACCATGCTGAAGGAGATAAAGCTTGACTCCAACAATTTCAATGGTATATTTGTTGCATTGCCTGGCCTTGATGTGATCCAGTTATATATGACTAAGCTTTTGTTGCAGTGCATTATATGTACATAAATAATGAGTTTAATATATGTATGTGCATATATCTGAATGATTTTTCAGAATTTCCAAACGAGTCTTTGGATCAACTGGAGATGTTGTCTATGATGGGGAATGCCCTAAAAGGACATGTTCCTGTGGCTATTTTCAACATGAGTTCTTTGACTACTTTGAATCTATCTAGAAATAACTTGAGTGGTGGTCTTCCAGACGATATATGCCAGCATCTTCCTAGTATTCAGGTGGTCAATTTGGCTCGCAACGCGTTTGATGGTCCACTTCCATCCAAATTATGGCAATGCACAGAGCTTCTTAGACTAATAGTGGCGGAAAACAATTTCAGTGGAAGCATACCCAAAAATATTGGGAACTTAACGCAGTTAACGGTGATTCAATTTGACAAGAACAATTTGACAGGTAATTGATATTTGATTATGTTGATCCAATTATTATTTATCTTTTTTTATTTTGGTTGCGTAATTTATTATTATTTAACTATTTCAAATTTTAGTAAATGAGGGAGATAGTTAAACATGAATATAATAGTGATTTTCTTTGTAAATATTGTTGTATTAATTAATAGGAAATTTTGTACAAATTTCATCTAAACTTTTAGGCAAGTGCTAAATTACCACCTAAATTTTTATTTTTAATTTTTAACCACCCGAATTTTGTAAAGTATTGTAATTCACCACATATATCTAACTCCGTAAATATTTTTATTAAATCAAGTCATATACTGCGTATGTGATATTTTTTTTAATGAAAAATAGTTTAGGGGGAGGGGAAACCACATGTGATATTTTATTTAAGGGCATTTCCATCATTTTTATTTTGAACGGAAAAAGTTTTGCAAATACCATAACTAAAAAATTTAAAAGTGAACAAACATAATTTTCAAAAAATAAAAAAGTCAACATAAGTATCCCACGACTCCCCAAGCCATTCCAAAACCTTTTCCTCCCCACTAACCCCTTCGACCTCCCTCTCCAATTGCAGATGTTTACAACCTTTTTGGAATATCTTGTATAACTATAATAAAATTCAAATTCTAGCTACAGATGTGAATGTTTTTTGCATCAGAGAGAGAGAGAGAAATTGTCGTTGAATGGTGCAAGCCAACAAGTTCACAAAGGCAACTAATTCAATGATACGACCATTGCACTATGTTTCCCTCTTTTTGGCCGAGGTGGCCGATTGAAGGAATTTTTGGTCCTTCTGTTAGATTGCGTAGGCGTGCCACCACCAAGCCATTGATTGGCTTGAATGGAAAATGTCGGATTGTTGTGTTCGCGCTTCTGACTTCTAACCAGCCGATTGATCGGCCAAGCAAGGAACCTCCTCTTGGCCTAGGTTCTTTCACTTCCTCGGGGTCGAGGATGGTTAGGTTTCGTATGGATGTTTTTGTGATTTTTAGGTTTTTTAGTAAAAGTGATGCAATTAATTTAAAATGAATTTAAACTAACAACGATAATTAAAGTGCAAGAAAAGTGGATCAAAGCGATAAATAATATAAAATAAAGCAAGAACGAAATAAGAAACGATAATAACGATAAACTAAATTAAACTTGAAATTAAACTTAATGAAATTCGATAACAAGGAAAGTAAAGGAATTGAAATAAACTTGAATTTAAAAGACAAGGTAATATAAATTGCGATAAATTAAACTTACACTAATGAAAGCGAAGATTGATCTAGTCTACTTGCTTGGAAAATAAAACCTAGTCTAGGAATAGAAAAGTGAAAGACAAAAAGTAGGTTTTTGTGTCTAATGTCGGGGTCCCTTTCTCTTCATCTGATGGGGTTTATATAGGATGATCACCCACCCATGGGCTGGCCATTAAATGGCCTATAGGTCAACTTCGTTCAAAATCTTGCCTTGTGTGGTTTCCTAAATCCACGGAAGTGATTTGCATGAGATCATCAGATTGAAAATCTGATTCCTTGACTCTCTCCTTCTTAGGAATGTTCTGGATTTACATCGATTTCTTTAATTGATTTCCTGAAGTAGATCTCGCCACGTGCATGAAAACATCCGGAGATTTTGGGCCTACTTCCGTGAGTTGGACTTGAACTCCAAAACTTGTCTTGACATCTGGTGAGACGGACTTCTAATCTTGAGAGAATAGATCTCGCCACGTGCATGAAAACATCCGGAGGTTTGAGATCTACTCCCGTGGGTTGGGCTTGGACCTTCGAGAATTTGGCTTGACATCTGATGAGACGGACTTCTAGTCATGATTGAAGACCATCCCCTGAAGTTGGATAACTTGGAACCCAATAAATCCACATGAATTTTTAAGGTATCTTGATATATATAATATGCATGAATTATCACTCAAAACATAATACATCTATCAAATAGGCCATTTAATGGCCATCGAGAACGCCCAAACCACAAGGCCATGATTTAGTATTTGTAACTATACTATTATATATATATATATATATATATATATATATATATATATATAATGTACTAAGTACTAACAAATCGAATTGGCCATTTCAAAGGCCATTGAATTGGCCAAGTAGTCCTTGAAAGTCAGTTGGCCTTTAGACAATTCGTGGTTTGATACTTGAATATTATATATAATCTATTAAATAGATAAAAAAATTAAGGCCATGGAGTTTCAATGAACAAACGTTCACAAAACTCTCAGACTTAGTTCCAGAGGTGGGGCATTATCGGTGCCCTTTCCACTTGACTTATAGATATAGGGTGAAGTACTAGCCTATTCCATCTATCAACTCGAAGACCCAGCCAAGTCCGAAAATCAAACTTCAACCCACACTATCTCTCTGTCAATGTGAAGTACCAGCCAGCTCTAAAAGGCCATCTCTTGGCCATATTGTACATATATATATGGCAATCGAATTGGCCAATTCAAAGGCCATTGATTATGACCAGGCCGTAAGGCCATTGATATGCAAAGAGAATTCAAGGCAATGGTAAGGCCATGGTTTGGCCTTCTTAATTATATTATTTTCTCATATATATATATATATATAATAATAATAATAATATATTGACACGATCGAAATTGGCCAATTTGAATGAAAGGCCATTGAATTGGCCAGTTGAATTTGTGAAGGTCAATTCGTACTGGGCAAAGGCTGGTTTGATATTTAAATAGTAAATAATTCATACATAGCTAATGACCATTTTGATTTCCTATCCTTTTGGTCAGTTCTAAAAGCCTTTTGCTTAGTTCCAAAAAAAACAAGATGAACCCACGTGGGTTTTGTCATGTCACCAACTCCTTTCAATATCCATCCAACCAAAAGCCCAGCCACACAAAACAATTCCAGCTGTACCTCTATTCTTTGGCCAGCCCAAGACTTCAAACAACTCAAAGTCCCAAGCATCTCCAGCCAATTAAAAATCAACCACACTTCAACTCCATTCAACCAACTCAAAAGAAAAACCAGCCGCTTCTTCCTCAACTCAAAAAGCCACCTTCAGCCAACCTTAGAAGTCCAACTTCCAGACCAACCGCCTCAAAACCAACCTCCTCAAGACCAGCCGCTTGCAGAAATTGGCTGAATGCCAAGCTCACATTGAAGAGATCGGCTGGTGAGAAAATCCCCATTGGATTTTTCATTTGGCTTACTTTCTTCCAACTAGTTGGATTTTATTTATTCATTACTTTTCTTACTTGGCTAGGCCTTGTGGAGTTGAGTACCATTTGAATTGGTTCGGATTTTAGACCACACCCAAACACAGTATGATATTAAGTGGAAGAGAGACATATGGCGCAATGCGGGAGAATTGGTGTTGGAAAGGGGTGGTGGAGGTCGTGGGATAATTAGGTTAGATCCCCCCCTTTTTTCCCTTTCTTCGTTTTTATATTTTAAATTTTGTGTGTTTTAGTTATAGTGAAACTGACGAAAATGCCCTTAAAAATTACATTTGACTTAACGGAAACTTTAACGGAGTTATACATAGGTGTTGAATTGCAACACTTTACAAAGTTTAGGTGGTTAAAAATAAAAATTAAAAGTTCATGTGATAATGACACACATGTCTAAAAGTTCATGTGGTATTTATGCAATTTTTTTCATTAATATTATGAGTGACATTTTATACTAAAAGTCATGAACGAGTACATAGGGTAATTAGATTAGATTACATCAATCCGTATATAATGAAATTGTTGTAGACTAATAATTCTAAGGCCACAAAATTAAACATGCAAGGGTTGTGACATTGTTGCAGGCACTATACCAGATGAGATCGGTGATCTTCAAAATTTAGAGATTTTTACAGTCGGTTTTAATAATCTGAATGGCCTCATCCCATCCTCAATCTTCAATATCTCCACATTAAGAGTGATGCAGCTTAGTTTAAATCAGCTATCGGGTAGCCTTCCAACAAACATAGGCTTTGGGCTTCCAAACTTACAAGTCCTCTATATTGTAGAAGCTGGCCTCAGCGGAGTAATCCCCAACCTCTCCAATGCTTCTAGGCTCAACAAGATAGACTTGGGGCTAAACTCATTTACAGGGTTTATTCCAAGCACGCTCTGTGCCTTAACAAACCTTCAGGAACTTAGCTTAGCAAGGAATAATTTGACGCTTGATACTTCCACTCCAAAAGCAAGCACTCTTTCTTGTTTGGCTAATCTTGCAAATTTGAAATTCCTAGAGTTGCCATATAATCCATTAAATGCCAGACTTGATGATTCCTTTCGGAATTGCTCTACATCGTCGCTTCAATATATTTACTTACACCATTCCAGCATGAGGGGTAACATTCCCATTTGTATTGGCAACATTAGCAGTTTGGTAACCTTAGCTCTGGGAGGCAATCAATTGAGTGGATCAATTCCAACTTCACTAGGACAACTAAGGAATCTCCAAGGTTTGGACTTCCATGATAACATGTTGCAAGGATACATCCCATATCAACTTTGTCAACTAGATAACCTTGTGCTCCTAAATTTGGCTAATAATCAGCTCTCTGGTTCTATACCTTCCTGCTTGGGTAATCTAGCCACATCTCTAAGAATGCTATGTCTACAGTCCAATTCGTTGAATTCCACTATACCATCTACTCTTTGGAGACTTGCCTATATCTTGTATGTATACTTATCGTCCAATTCTCTAATCGGACCGCTCCCGCAAGATATTGGAAAATTGAAAGTTGTGATAGACGTAGATTTATCAAATAACCATTTATATGGTATTATACCAAGCACCATTGGGGGTCTTCAGGATTTGGTTCAACTATCCTTGGCAAATAATAACTTTGATGGTCCTATTCCAAGTACATTTCACAACTTGCTAAGCTTGAATTATTTGGATTTATCCAGAAACAATCTGTCTGGAGTGATTCCAAGGTCTTTAGAAGCTCTCTTACATCTCAAGTATCTGGATTTGTCATTCAACAGGCTCCAAGGAGAAATTCCATCTGGTGGACCCTTCCAAAACTTCTCCGCTCAATCATTTGTCTCAAACACTGCACTCTGTGGTGCACCTCGACTTCAAGTTCCACCATGCAAAAATGGTACACTAAAACCAAATTGGAGGAAAGCTAAATATATCATCCCGGGGATCATATCAGTAGTGCTACTAGTGGCCTCCGTATCCATCTTTCTTTTACGTAGGAAAAAGAATGTGGAAGTTCCAACAGAGGCTACCTTGTTGTCTCAACTACTTTGGAGAAGAGTTTCACGCCTAGAACTTCTAAGGGTGACAAATGGATTTAACGAAGAAAACAACTTACTTGGAAGTGGGGGTTTTGGCTCAGTATATAAGGGAACACTTGCAGATGGAATAGATGTTGCAGTAAAGGTTTTCAGTTTACAGCTAGAAGGGGCTTTCAGGAGTTTTGAGAGGGAATGCGAAATGCTAAGCAATATTCGTCATCGAAACCTTATCAAAATCATCAGCTGTTGCAGTGAAATTGATTTCAAAGCCTTGGTACTGAACTACATGTCTAATGGGAGCCTTGAGAAGTGGTTGTACTCTCAAAGCTCTTCTCTGAATATCTTACAGAGGATGAATATAATGGTAGATGTTGCACTAGCATTGGAATACCTTCATCATGGTTATTCAGTACCTATTGTCCACTGTGATTTGAAGCCGAGCAATATACTACTAGATGATGATATGGTTGCACATGTTGCTGATTTTGGAATTGCAAAACTCTTGGGTGGAGGAGATTTTATTACCCAAACCATGACCCTAGCCACAGTTGGGTATATGGCTCCAGGTATGTATGTACTCGCTAATTTAATAACGTAACTTAAAATTGTCTTTTCATCATACTTATGAATATAATTTACATATATATATAAGTACAATTCAATATAATTCATATTGCAGAGTATGGAATGGAAGGAATAGTTTCAACAAGAGGGGATGTGTACAGTTTTGGAATTGTAGTGATGGAAACATTCACAAGAAGGAAGCCAACAGATGAGATGTTTGTTGGGGAAATGAATTTAAAGCAATGGATTGCGAACTCACTAGTATTGCCAGACGCAATGATAGATGAAGTTGTGGATGCCAATTTACTCGGGATTGGGACAGAGCAGGAAGATGATGATCATGTGAGGAAGAGGGATTGCTTATCATCCATCATGAGATTAGCCCTTGCTTGCTGTGCAGAATCACCAGAAGAGAGGGTAAGTATGAAAGAAGCTGTAGCCACAGTCAACAAAATCAAGACAACATTTTTGAACGACGCTGCTGCAGGAGGAAGATGATGATCAACGTTTTTGAAGCTCTAGCAATTTGATGATTCTGTTTCTGATCCAACCAGCAGCAGAAACTTTGTATGGAGCCCAAAATGACAAAGAAAGAAACTACCTTTTATTAACTGCGCTCGGATCCTTAGCCTCAGACTCGGCTTGGGCCTAGAAAAATTATAAATGCATGCACGTAATTAGAACAGCCCAGTGATGTGATTAACATAACAACAAAGACAAACCAAACCAAGACAATACTTTGTCCAAAAACAATACTGGTTGCATATGATAACAACTAGAAATGTTGTGACCTAGACAGGGACTTTCCGGGAGCTTCTATAATGAGGGACTATGTTGAGAGATTACAAAGAGGGGGTTTAATCTAGCAGTCCAATAAAAACTCTACACTAGATCAAATGGCTATTAAGGAATCTCTCATTATAGCCTCCCTCGGCCTTTGCCCTTACCCAAATTAAGAGATAGAAATTTAAGTTGAGGGTGTCATACTGGATTTTGTCAACCTCTAGAGATCACTTGCTTCCCTGAACACTTTCAAGTTGGAGCAACACCTACCTACATACATGCTGCAATTAACTAGTTTCCTTCTTTCTAAAAATGGATTGAGTTGGCCCAATTTCTTCAATCCTTGCAGATGGAAAGAAAAGAAAATCCATAATTAGGGAAGGTGATTGGAATAATGTTTACCCAATTAAGCTTAAGGTAGGGTTAAAGTATGAAGGTTGTGGTATTTATAGATTTTCTTAGTCCTCCTAATTTGGTATTATTTTACCTATTCATTATAGTGCTTGAAGTTGTTGTCTTTACGTGGAGTGGGTGGGTGGTTTGTGTAGTTGCCCTCATGCACTATCTAGATTGCGGGTAATTTTTTAGTGTTCCCGGTACATTACATGGCCAATGTACTATCCACTGAGCATGGGACATGTGAAATATTTCCAATGTAGCCCGCCATATGTCATAAAAACAATGCAGTAAGTTGGAGAGTAATTCTACATGTTCTACGTCTATTGGTAGTACACCAGCCACGTGATGTACCCGGAACATTTAAAAATTTCTCCTAAATTGCCATTACGAGAAAGAAAAAAAAAAAGGAGTACCAACAAAGTTATTAAGAATTGTTAATTTTGGCCTAATCTTTTTTTTATGCTGCCAATTAAACTCGTTTCCGAATCCTTTGTCCTGTCATCGCCTTTTCTTCTCTACATGCAATTTTGTCTCGGGACTTTCCATCGATATTGTTGGAATAAGTCATTCCACATGTCATCCGTTATGTCATTTTACATCATTTTTTTATATTTAAAATCATTGTTTTTTGTTGTTGGTCTTGGTCAATGCATGTTAATTAATGTTTAACCTTTTTATGTAATCAAGTTGTGCTTCTTTTCCTAAACGAAAATGGGGGATCAATCTCAAGAGGTTGGATTACGATTACAACCCAAAAGTTTAATTATTTTCAATCAAGTTTTTTTGAGAGTCCAGTATATTATGTTGTCAAAATTTTTAACTGAATCATTATTTAACTAGACAGTCCCGCTCATCTAAGGACCTAAAAATGAGATCATGTGAGGTCCTTTTTAATAAAAGCCCTTAGATTAATCTAATGGCACATATAGTTAATCATCTTAACCGTCACTCATGCTCCTCTTTTTACTCAAACAAACTCTTTTCATTTGCCAAAGTGAAAATAAAAATAAAAATAAAAACAAATACATCTTCAATGCTTTTGTCTTCCTTCCTCCCTAGCAAATCTTCTTCTCACCCCTTCTCTACTCTTTTTAGGGTTTAATCCTCTTTTTAAGTCTCTTTGAACAGAGGTAGGCATAACCAAGCTGTTCAAAGGCGACTTCTTCCTGAGTTTGTTAATTACTTAATTTCAAATTTTTTTCTTCGATTTTTTTATTCAGAAAATTGGTAGTTACTCATCAAAAAACAATTTGGATGTTCTTTCTTTGATTGTGTAGCTTTGTAATCCATACGGGTTGTGCCCCCTTAGTGTTTAAGAATCGGGAATTAAATTCAAGATGGATGAAGAGCATACCTTTGCGGTTCCACCATATTCGTTAAGAACCACGACAATATGAACCTTCATATGCGAAAATCAAAGAAGATGGGTTCAGTCGAAATCAACATGTATCCCTTTTTATATTTAATATTTATTCTTCTGTTGTTGAAACAACTTGTACTGAAGTTATAAACTATGGAGACTTCATTGATATTCAAGAGACAAAATTTTCCCAATTTTTTTTTCCAAGAAACAATTTTGAAAATTAAAAGGGTGTGTTTGTGTAAAAATAAAAGCATGAGTGAGGGTTAAGATTATTAATTATATGTGTCGTTAGATTAATCTAAGGACTTTTATTAAAGAGGACCTCACATGACCTCATTTTTAGGTCCTTAGGTGAGCGGGACAAGTAGAATTATATTTGAATATGTGCAATCTTCAATTGTAGTTTGATAATGCAACGTGTATACCGTAAAGCCGATGAAGCAAGGGCGAAACTAGGAATTTTTCAACAGGTGGACTAGCTAAATGGTTAGGGTAAAATCTAATGAATTTCTTTTTTTGGTACTTGCAATTTCTCTAGTCTTTGTAAAAATAGCAATATACATTAAATAATATAAATCACGCTAGATCATAGCTTCATTGAGTAATTTTCAATAAAATTTAACATGAAACAAATACGTATTAAATGTAATAAAAAATACATATTAAATGCAACAAAAAAGATATTATCAAACTGAAAATATGTTCAACAATAAAATTGAAAGTATTTTTATTGCTGCAATGCAACTAAATTCATAAATAATTGAACTTTTTTTGGACTTTATTAGATTAATACTGTAGACGAAGAAATTTTGGGAAATTAAATTCCACCAAATAAATGACTAGGGTTTGGTGAGTTAAATCGTGGCCTCTTAATCCGCTCACGTGGCGTATGACTCATCAAAGTCAGATTAGTTGGCAAAGGCGACACGTGTCAACATCCGACGGAGTGCATCAAACGGATCAAAGCAAAGACAAAATCAAAGGGAAGAATCTTCCATAATTGACTTTGATTTAAATCAAAATAAATCAAATCAATTAATCAAAGATAATTTGGTTAAATTGCCTAATTATCGGAATCAATTTTAAATTAAATCAGAATTCCACGAATCAAGGTCCTAAAGATGGAAAGTTCTTTAGGTCAAGCATCTCTTTGGAGCCTATAAATAGGAGGCTCCGAGACAAAGGAAAGGGTCAGCTTAAAAATACACCAAAGCACTCAGAAGAACCAGGAAACTCTCTGCATTCTTCACCACTTTGGAAGAGCCATCAAGCACCACAAACACGTGCCGGTTCCTCCACCCTACAAAATCCAAATCACCCAAAAGCTTCGTGCTACCCGTTTGATCAAGATCAAGTCTCTACGACCCTTGTATCAAATACAAACTCTCTCAAACACTTTGGAGATTGAATCAGAGGAAATTCTTTTATTTTTGTAAAAGAGTACCCACAGAGATTGTAACCCTAAATTTCAATTAATACAAAGTTTATTTTGATCGCGTGTTCTTGTTTCTTTTGTCGCAGGAAATTTCGTGTTTACAAATTTGGCACGCCCGGTGGGACTATCTCTGCCTCTCATCTCTTTCTCCAGCCATCTCCAAATCCAATCAACACACCGAGAAGCGATGGCCTCCAAGAAGATTCAAACCGTTCCCGCGGCGAGAGGCAAAAGCGTGAGCGCCTCCTTCTCAAGCGGAGACTCTACTGGGGTCGTCACTCGGAGCAAGGCCAAGGCGATTCCTGTAGCTCAGCATGTCACTTCCATACCAGCCCAACCTAAGGCGAGGGACGTGAGCCGAAGGCGTGAACCGGTCATCAATATGGCCTCCTTGGGGGCAAAGAAGAATACCTCCCGAGCAGACGAGAGAAGCTCTCGGAATGAAGAAAGGAGTTTTTCAGGCTCGAAGAACTCGAGAGAACGCTCACTCTCGCCTGTTTCTGACGCTGACTCGAGCACGAGGCTCATACCATGGATCCCCGTCGGCGACCAGCAGAAGCAGGTTTCCATGAAGCCCTCGGCGTCCATAGGTGAGTCTTATTCTATGGCTATGCAGGTCATGGTGACTGGTGCAATGTCTATCGAAGAACAGCTTGCCCAAATGAGCGAGGCGGTCACGAAACTGACGAAGATGGTCGAAGAGAAGGATGCGCAGATCGCTTCTCTCATCAACAGTGGGAGGCGCATCAAGACAAGGAAGCGGCCAGGATGCTCATAAGAAAGGAGGTCACGGCTGAATCCGGTGAGAAAGGAGGAGGCCAGGAAACAGAGTTGGGTGAGAAGCCGCATGGAAAAGCGATGCCGCCTCGGTGGGTTCTTTGTCGATCCAGCGGCTTCAGGACATGATCGCGAACACCATCAGGGTTCAATACGGAGCGCCTTCCAAAGACACGCTCATGTATTCCAAACCATACACCAGGAGGATAGACAACCTGCGGATGCCGACGGGATATCAACCTCCCAAATTCCAGCAATTCGACGGAAAGGGCAACCCAAAACAGCACGTTGCACATTTCGTCGAGACATGTAACAATGCCGGGACGGAGGGTGACTACCTAGTGAAACAGTTTGTTCGTTCCCTGAAAGGGAATGCGTTTGATTGGTATGTAGACCTAGAGCCCGAATCCCTCGACAGTTGGGACCAGATGGAGCGAGAGTTCTTGAACCGATTCTACAGTACTCGTCGTACCGTGAGCATGATGGAACTCACGAACACCAAGCAGTGGAAAGATGAACCTGTCGTCGACTACATCAACCGATGGCGCTCGTTAAGCCTGGATTGCAAAGATAGGCTCTCGGAGGTATCGGCCGTTGAGATGTGTATACAAGGGATGCATTGGGGTTTGCTTTACATCCTGCAAGGAATTAAACCTCGCACATTCGAAGAGCTGGCCACTCGTGCCCATGACATGGAGCTAAGTATCGCTAGCCATGGAGGGAAGAAGGAGCCTGCCGTGGAGCATAAGAAAGATAGAGTCTTCGGGCAAAAGATGGACAAGCCAACTAAGAAGCCCGCCAAGGAGGCAATGACAATCAACACGGTCCCTGTCAAAATCTCCACCCGAGATAAGAAGAAAGATGTCAGAAGGGCGGAACCATCCCAACAGGTGGATAGACGTCGACGGACCTTGAAGGAGTTGGAGGAGAAAACGTACCCCTTTCCTGACTCCGATGTCGCATGCATGCTTGAGGACTTGCTCGAGAAGAAGGTGATTGAATTGCCAGAATGTAAGCGACCTGAAGAAATGAACCGGGTTAATGACCCTAAGTTTTGCAAGTACCACCGAATTGTTAGCCATCCAGTAGAGAAGTGCTTCGTACTGAAGGAGCTGATCATGAACTTGGCTAGACAAGGAAGAATTGAGTTAGACGTTGAAGAAGTTGCAGACGCCAACGTCGCCACAATTGTATTTGGATCTTTTGATCCGGTGCCGTTGTCCGCATCGTCACCAAAATTGGAGTTCCAACCGGCAGGGGGCAAACACCAAGTGACTGATCCACGTGCAAAAGAGGTGGTAGGCGAAGCGAGCTATCAAAGTGGTGATGGCCTTGTCGGTGACTCACCTCTCGACGACGATGAAGGATGGACGCTCGTTACTCGGAAGAAGCCTCGTACGAAGCGCACTCCTCAGCGACAAAATGCTCAAGCGAAGAAGGCACGGCGAAAGAGAAGCTCACGCCAACACTCTAAGAGCAAAGCCAAAGCAACGATGAGGAGAGACCCCGACCAAGAATGTGAACCACTGGTCCAGAAGCCGCGAACTCCGGTTATGCTAGGAGAATACTTCCCCAAAGTGTTCTTCGTAAGAGGGCCGGTAGAGACAGTCCACATGACCACGTGCTATCAAATAGAAGATGAAGACACCTCAGAAGGGATAGTTGAGACTGACAAAGAACAGAATGTCTCAGTACGAGTAGAAGACTCGCAATTGCACTTCAATACTAAAGAAGCAATGCAACTTCCTGAAGCCGTACGGGTAGCATTGGTAAAGGCGCTGACGGATCTCAATATCCACCCAAACCAAGTAAGAACGCTTGGAAGATTGGAGCATGAATCTCCGGACAATGCTACATGTTGCGCGACATGTGCTTCCATTACGTTCACTGACGAAGACCTTCTGCTGGGTTCCAAACCACACAATCGCCCGCTCTTTGTGTCAGGGTATGTGCGAGAGCAGAAGCTTAGTCGCATGCTCATAGATGGAGGTTCTGCGGTAAATATCATGCCTAAGTCAACAATGATGAAATTAGGCATCACCATGGATGAATTGTCCCGAAGTCGCCTCATGATTCAAGGCTTCAACCAAGGAGGGCAAAGAGCCGTGGGCATGATCAGAATCGAGCTCGTGATGGGTGACCTAAAGTCGAACACCTTATTTCATGTGATCGATGCTAGGACTTCCTACAATCTTCTATTAGGAAGACCATGGGTACATGAAAATGGAATAGTGCCTTCAACTTTGCATCAATGTTTCAAATTCTACAGAGGTGGAGTGAAGAAAATCATGGGTGACACCAAACCCTTCACTGAAGCCGAGTCTCATTTCGCCGATGCCAAGTTCTATATAGATGAAGACGCGGTGTCTGAAGTCATTCCCGTTGAAGTCCACTCAACAGGCAAGGCCATACCAAGGATGGACGAACAGTCCAAACGTCTTCCTATTGAAGAGAAGGGAGATAAGCAGTTGAAAAGCGCTTTGTCCGGACAAATGAGATCATCACCAATGGAGAAACAAGAGGGGTCTGTTCCTATTCTTCGTTACGTCTCGTTGTCTCGACGGAAGGAAGGCCAATCCCCATTTGGAGAAGAAGTAAAGCCAAGAAAGCTAGGGGAAAGTGATGTAAAATTCTTGAAAGAGTCGACAATCACTCCTCTGCCCAAGTTGAACAATTCGGATATTTTGAAACCGTTGGTACCAGGGTTCGTTAGACCATCACAAGATGTAGCGAGGCACGAATCTCTCCCAGTGAAGAGAACTAAAGAAGGTTTCGATCCTAATGCCTACAAGCTCATGTCGAAGGCAGGTTATGACTTCAGCCAATCCTCTCTGCTAGGAGAGCTCAATCCGGATATCATTGGAGATAGGACGCGCGGTCTCAATGAAACCCAAAAGAGGTTGAAGGAGCGGGGGTATGCAGTTGACTCAGCTAGAGTAGGCCTTGGTTTTACTCCTAGTGCACCGGTTAAAATCTCTGCTAGGAGGAAGGAGAAGAAGGCAGACGCTCAACATATTAGTGTTGAAGTGGTCGAAGAGGAAGAAGAGTCAAAATCCAATAAGCGGGCCTCAGTGTTTGATCGATTAGCCACGCCTGCCCGGCGAACCTCGGTCTTCAACCGCATCAAGGAATCAACATCACGACCCTCGGTGTTCAAAAGGATTTCTGGATACAAAAGCCAAGATGGAATTCAATCAGCTCCACGTAAATCGGCGCTAGAAAGACTCGGAGACTCAAACACGTCATTTGAAGAAGAAGACCAACGAAAGTCGAGAGGTAGAGTTCATATCGATTCGGCAGAAGACAATGAAATCCGGAGTCTTATCCCGTCACGAATGAAACGTCGCTCAACAATAGACGTAACTTCTGGTGACGAGCTCAAAGTAAAACGCCGAACAATCATACATACTCTGCAAGCATCGAGTCAGCAAAACAAGGGCGACGAGGAAGAAGAAGAACTCTTAGCCGTTCATCATGTTACAATCAGGGAGGTCGATGAGGAAGAGCTTTCTGATGATGAGATCCAGGATGCCCCTCCCACACTGGAAGACGGGGGGCAAGCAACCATAGATGAATTAAAGGAACTCAACTTGGGCACAAGTGAAGATCCAAGACCCATCTTCGTTAGTGCACTCTTAAGCCCTGATGAAGAAAGATCATACCACCAGCTGTTGCTTGAGTATAAAGATGTCTTCGCATGGACGTACAAAGAGATGCCAGGACTCGATCCAAAAGTAGCAGTCCATCACCTTGCGATCAAACCCGGAACGCGTCCGATCAAACAAACTCAACGTCGTTTTCGCCCTGAGCTTCTCGGTCAAATAGAAGCCGAAGTCGACAAATTGATCGCCGCGGGGTTTATCAGAGAGGTGAAATACCCAACGTGGATCGCAAACATCGTTCCAGTAAAGAAGAAAACCACTGGACAAATCCGTGTATGTGTTGACTATCGGGATTTAAATGAAGCGTGCCCGAAAGACGACTTTCCATTACCCATAATTGAGCTCATGGTAGATGCAACTACAGGCCATGAGGCTTTATCTTTCATGGATGGTTCGTCTGGATACAATCAAATAAGAATGTCACCAGAAGATGAGGAGCTCACGGCTTTCCGTACGCCGAAAGGAATTTACTGTTATAAGGTAATGCCGTTCGGTCTTAAGAATGCAGGTGCAACCTATCAACGAGCAATGCAAAAGATCTTTGGTGACATGCTTCACAAGAATGTTGAGTGCTACGTGGATGACCTGGTGGTTAAGTCACGAAAAAGAAAAGATCACTTGGAGGACCTAAGAGTGGTGTTCAACAGACTAAGGAAGTACCAACTCAAGATGAACCCTTTAAAGTGTGCATTCGGCGTCACGTCTGGCAAATTTCTTGGGTTTATTGTTAAGCATCGAGGTATTGAAGTGGATCAGTCCAAAATCAAAGCTATCCGAGATATGCCCGAGCCAAGGAATTTACGTGAGTTGAAAAGTTTACAAGGACGTCTTGCGTTTATCCGACGGTTCATATCAAACTTAGCGGGGCGGTGTCAACCATTCAGTCGCCTTATGAAGAAGGATGTCCCGTTCATTTGGGATAAAGCTTGTCACAATGCCTTCGAGAGCATAAAAGAGTACTTGTCAAGTCCACCGCTTCTAGGAGCTCCCATTCCAGGCATGCCACTCATACTATACATTGCAGCTCAAGAGAGGTCAATTGGAGCCCTTCTGGCACAAGAGAATGAGTCACATAAGGAGCAAGCCCTTTACTATCTAAGCCGAACCCTTACCGGTCCAGAGCTAAACTACACACCCATAGAGAAGACATGTCTTGCGCTTGTTTTCGCCATTCAAAAGTTACGGCACTACATGCAAGCATACACAGTCCATCTAATTGCAAGAGCTGACCCAGTAAGGTACGTTATGTCAAAACCAGTCTTGACAGGTCGTCTGGCCAAATGGGCATTACTTCTCAATCAATATGAAATCATCTACACTCCAGCAAAGGCGGTCAAAGGTCAAGCTATCGCAGACTTCCTAGCTGATCACCCAATTCCAGCAGACTGGGAAATTTCAGATGACTTACCCGATGAAGAAGTCTTCTTCGCTGACGTGTTTCCGACTTGGATGATGTTCTTTGACGGATCAGCTCGTGTAGACGGGGCAGGGGCCGGCGTTGTCTTCGTGTCGCCCGAGAGGCACATACTACCCTACTCGTTCTGTTTAAGTGAACTTTGCTCAAACAATGTAGCGGAGTACCAAGCTTTGATCATGGGCTTGCAAATGGCGGTGGAAATGAAGATATCAAGCTTAGAAGTCTATGGTGACTCCATGTTAGTGATCAACCAGCTATTGACCCATTATGAGGTTAGGAAGGAAGATCTAATTCCATACCACCAAATGGCCACGCAGTTACTTGAAAAGTTTGACTCTGTGACGTTGGAACATGTGCCAAGGAAAGACAATCAAATGGCGGATGCCTTGGCCAACCTTGCTGCTACGCTAGCATTGACAAAGGATGAAACTGTGAACCTTCCAATCTGCCACCGTTGGGTCATCCCATTAGCAATTGGATCATCACAAGAAGGAGTTAACGTCGTCTCAGTATTGACCATTGATGTTGACGACTGGAGACAACCTTTGATTGATTACCTGGAGCATGGGAAATTACCGGATGACCCGAGACATCGATCAGAGGTACGACGCCGAGCACCCCGGTTCATCTATTACAAAGAGATTCTCTACCGTCGCTCATTCGAAGGCGTGTTCCTAAGATGCTTGGGAGAAGAAGATGCAGCCAAAGCAATGGAGGAGGCTCACTCGGGAGTTTGTGGAGCTCATCAATCAGGGCCAAAGCTGCATTTCCAAATAAAGAGGATGGGCTACTATTGGCCAACTATGGTCAAGGATTGCATGGATTATGTGAAGAAGTGCCAAGCATGTCAATTCCATGCCAACTTTATACACCAACCGCCGGAGCCACTGCATCCCACAATCACTTCTTGGCCATTTGATGCGTGGGGTCTTGATGTGGTGGGACCAATAGCGCCTAAGTCTTCTAACGGTCATTCTTACATCCTTGCAGCCACAGACTACTTCTCAAAATGGGCAGAAGCTGTGCCTCTAAAGGAAGTGAAAAAGGAGAACGTAGTAAGCTTCATCAAAGTGAACATCATCCATCGATATGGTGTGCCACGTTACATAATCACGGACAATGGAAAGCCATTCTCAAACCGCTTGATGGACAAACTGTGTGATGATTTTGGTTTCAAGCAACGCAAGTCTTCAATGTATAATGCACCGGCCAACGGTCTTGCAGAAGCATTCAACAAGACTCTATGCAACCTGTTGAAGAAGGTTGTCGGACGATCCAAGAAAGACTGGCATGAAAGAATAAATGAAGCACTATGGGCTTACCGGACAACATATCGGACGCCTACTCAGGCTACGCCGTATTCACTTGTGTACGGGGTAGAAGCAGTCCTGCCTCTAGAAAGCCAAATTCCATCTTTAAGGATGGCCATACAAGAGGGATTGACAGATGAAGAAAATGCGAAGCTGCGCCTTCAAGAGCTGGAAGCATTAGACGAAAAGAGACTCGAGGCGCAACAACGCTTAGAGTGCTATCAAGCTCGACTCTCGAATGCTTTTAACAAGAAGGTTCGCCCAAGATCTTTTCAGGTAGGAGACCTCGTCCTTGCATTACGTAGACCTATCATCACAACACACAAGACCGGAAGTAAGTTTGCTTCGAAATGGGATGGGCCCTATGTAGTGCAAGAAGTATACACAAGCGGCGCTTACAAGATCGTGGCTGAAGATGGTTTAAGAATCGGTCCCATCAACGGAAAATTCTTGAAACGATACTACGCATGAGGTAGACCAAGCTCCTGGCCCGCATGAGCCTAAATCGCGCACGGCACCATTATTAAAAAAAAAAAAAAAAAAAGAGGCTCGTTGGATTGAAAACCCGAAAGGGCGATCCAGACAAAAGTCGAGCATAATAAAGGTTCGTTGAGTTGAAAACCCGAGAGGGCGGCTCAAGCAAAAGTTAGGACCCACAAAAAAAAAAAAAAAAAAAAAAAACCATAAAACCCATTTGAACTACGTGATGACTTGATCCCTTTTCAATGAGGGTACGTGGCGGCTTGGACAAATTAATCCCAAGTTCACCACATCAAAATAAAAACATGGGTCCCTCCATCAATCCAAACCACTCGAAAGAAATAATGGAATAAGAAAGCACTTTTATTTCATTATGAAAATCGAGCTAGTAAACACTTTGACGAATCCGAAAGGAATAAGCAATGAAAGGTTACAATGACAAAGTTCGCTACTCCCAAGACAAGTCCCTAAAGCTGTTACGCGATTTCTCAAAAGAAACTCGTAACACATCTAAAGCCTCAGCATCAGCAGTTGACAAGACAGGAGTTTCTTCGATCGCAAGTTTATCCTCTCTTAAGCGGGTTACTTCACCATGGTGATGCGAAAGTAGTGCATCACTCCTCGAAAGCGATTCGTTTAGTTGACACAGCTCTTTCTTCAGCTCTTCCATACGCGCATTGGCAGACTTGAGGGACTTAAGTATGGAAGATTTATGAACCTCTTCAGCTTGCTGCTGGGCCAAGACGTTGGAAAGCGAAGAGTCAACAGCAGCTAGGCGATCACTCTGAATCTGTGGAGGTAACTTCTGGGAGCAAGCAGATTGTGCAGAGTGATAGTCAAGTGCGGTCACCATGAGTGTACCAATCATAGGTCGCAAAGACGAGACGTCCGCCCCCATATTGTCAAGGGCAATCGACAATTTGCCAAGCTCATCTTTGAATGAAGGAAGCCGTTCTAACGAAGCCTTCAAGACTATGTTTTTCACTTGATTTCCCAACATGGAAACTACCTTGTGAAGGGTTTTATCCGCGACACCCAATTTGGGTTCTCCACATGACATCTCGGAGGTAGACACTTGATTAACTGGCTTTGGCGAATGTTGTCGGACAAGCGGGCCTGCATTAATCAACGAATAATTGTTTAGCAAGTGAACTCCAAGCTTTATAAATAGAGATCATGACCAAGAGTGGAATAATACCTTTTTGGCTAGCACTTGGACCATTTACCAGCTGCAAAGCGTCGTTTACTCCTTCTACAGGCAAATGATTAAATGGTACGAGCTCAGACACAGTAGGAACACGATGCACGATTTCTCCCTATTAAAGAAGGAGGAAAGAAAGAAGAAGAAAAAGTGTTAGTGACATCAACAACAAAAAAAAAAAAAAAAAAAAAAAGTATTAGTGACATCTCAAGGAGTCAAAGCGAAATAAAATTACCTCGTCCATCGAATCAAGTTGCGAAATAGTGGGCATATCACGTAAAAGGCGTCATTGAGCGGGTATTCGAGCGTCGGATCGCAATAGAGAGAGCCGGCACTTGCCTTCTTATGCTTGAAGTTAACCTCATCGTCTTCATTGCTACTCATAGGTCCACGTTTCAAATTACGGGCTCGTCGACCAAGTGGAAGGAAGTCTTCATACGAATCTGCTACACTTTCCGTTCTTTCTAAATCTTTAGAGGCTCGAGTCGCGGGGACATCAGCTGGAAGTGAGGGTCGAACTCGAGGCGTGGGGGTAGTGGAACTGACTTCAACTTCTGCGTGAGCTTTGCACGCCTCACCGTGTGTAGGTTTGTTACGAATCAAAGCTTCATTATCCCGAGGCTTGTCTCCATTGAGATTGTCTTCGGCCGTTGACTCAAAGCGATGCACTTTTGACCACCAAACAACATAATCATTGGTAACTTCAAATTCCCGAGTATTGTCCGTAGTAGGGAGGGTTATCGTAGATGCAGTACCAAATTTTAAGCATGACCTCCAGTACGAATACACTGATAGCACAGTCCCATTCCGGATGTCATCTTTAAGCTCTCCCGGTGCATGCTGTACGTAGCCAAACTGTCTGCTGAATCTGTGCGGACTGTAGGGTTCGATGACTCGGTAGTTTTCCTGTCGTAGAGAAACGTATCCTGAACGAAGACACACTAGATACGCCAAATCTTCTTTGGGAATATGGTCCACATCAGTCAGTACTGTACGCTCTGAAGGCACTTTTGCTAAACGACTCAACTCCACCTTATCACAAGTCCTGAATAAAGCTCGAGCCGCTGCGTCTTCAAAATATTTCGCCGAAAGTTTTCCCGAGAACATTGTCATGAGGGGAATAGACTTCTCATAAGTCGAAGTTAAAAAGTGTGTGTCGAAGTACTCTCCCAACCACCCATACACATAATGGAAAGGAAGAACAGTTGTACAATTCCCTGGATCTTCTGAACTACTGATATCGTTCAGCCCCTTATAAATGCTAGCCAATACCGGAATGGCTAAGCTAAATGATACACCGTGTGCCATTCGACTGGCAACCTTGAAAACCCCCGGCCTGATCAAGGAAACGTCGTCCTTGGGAAACACAAACTTGCACAACCAACAAGTGAGGAAAGCGGCCAAGTACGATCTTTCCTTATCTTCATCAGCTATACCCAAATCTGCAAAAGCTCCCTCACCATTCTCGGTACTCTTCGGTGCCGCTACAATAACACCAGACGGATCAGAGTCTTCTTTTGGTTTTAGTGCTTTGTTCCGTATGACTTTCCTTGAAGACCTTTTGTACTTGAACGGTCCCCGGTACCAGTACTTTATCCAAGCTGTTATCCTTACTCCAGACTTTCTTTTAGCATCATGTAAAATCTTGTGATATGCTAAGAACAAGTAGCGGCACGTATGTGGGATATGAGGGGTGCCTTTCTGGTCTTTCTTATTCAGACTTTCAGCGCTTGGGATAACCTCATCATAAAATCGGCCTAAGATGGGAAGACCACCGAGCTCATGAAGATCCCAAAGGGAAATAGATATCTCCCCTTGAGATGTATGGAGGGTATTTGTCGCAGGACACCAGTACTCGCAAAAAGCTCGGACAACGGGAGCATGCCGATCATAGCTAAATAACGAAGCAAGTACAGCATCATACAGACCAGTACTCTTAAGAACCTGAGCATTTCTACTTAGCACATCCTCAAGCCATTCCCAGTAGTACTCGGTAAATGTAGATTCACCGGTCGTCGGGAGGGTAGTATCCCAACTCACGGCTCCGTTATGGATTCGATCACTAAGAAGTTCAAACACCCTTGGCGAATCAATATCCGTATGATGATGAGAGGATTTTAATTGTAGAACGGTAGAGTGAAGGCCCTTCCTCGTAGACCTGGACTTCTTGAAGCTGCTCAGTTGACAAAACACATCTTGAGACCAAGACGGGATATGAAGTGAGCCGTCTACCTCGGACACTTCTGAAGCTATGAGGGGCGAACCTATAAGCAATGTGGTACCTTCGTCCTGAGTATCACTTTCATCCTCGAGAATAGTGACGGTGCCTTTCTTGAAACTTTTGAAGAATGCCATCTGCATAAGAGGAACAATGAGAAACGACAATCAATATCAAGTTATCGGTTTCATATTCGTAAATGGAAAGGAGACTTGAATAACCAAACGGGAGTACTTACTCGTACAAACTCAAGGATCCTGATAAAGATGGAATGCGGCAAAAAAAAGAGGTCTTCACTCGTTCTTCACCACGTAAAGCCTAAGCGCTTGAGCGGGCCCTCGCCAAATCGGAGAAATGGTTTGGACCCAAGCGAAATAGGACGTCTACGTTCTTCGGTTGGTCTCTGCCACGTAAAGCCTAAGCGCTTGAGCGGGCCCTCGCCAAATCGGAGAAATGGTTTGGACCCAAGCGAAATAGGACGTCTACGTTCTTCGGTTGGTCTCTGCCACGTAAAGCCTAAGCGCTTGAGCGGGCCCTCGCCAAATCGGAGAAATGGTTTGGACCCAAGCGAAATAGGGCGTCTACGTTCTTCGGTTGGTCTCTGCCACGTAAAGCCTAAGCGCTTGAGCGGGCCCTCGCCAAATCGGAGAAATGGTTTGGACCCAAGCGAAATAGGGCGTCTACGTTCTTCGGTTGGTCTCTGCCACGTAAAGCCTAAGCGCTTGAGCGGGCCCTCGCCAAATCGGAGAAATGGTTTGGACCCAAGCGAAATAGGGCGTCTACGTTCTTCGGTTGGTCTCTGCCACGTAAAGCCTAAGCGCTTGAGCGGGCCCTCGCCAAATCGGAGAAATGGTTTGGACCCAAGCGAAATAGGGCGTCTACGTTCTTCGGTTGGTCTCTGCCACGTAAAGCCTAAGCGCTTGAGCGGGCCCTCGCCAAATCGGAGAAATGGTTTGGACCCAAGCGAAATAGGACGTCTACGTTCTTCGGTTGGTCTCTGCCATGTAAAGCCTAAGCGCTTGAGCGGGCCCTCGCCAAATCGGAGAAATGGTTTGGACCCAAGCGAAATAGGACGTCTACGTTCTTCGGTTGTTCTCTGCCACGTAAAGCCTAAGCGCTTGAGCGGGCCCTCGCCAAATCGGAGAAATGGTTTGGACCCAAGCGAAATAGGACGTCTACGTTCTTCGGTTGGTCTCTGCCACGTAAAGCCTAAGCGCTTGAGCGGGCCCTCGCCAAATCGGAGAAATGGTTTGGACCCAAGCGAAATAGGACGTCTACGTTCTTCGCTCGCTCCAAAATTACCTACAAAAAAAATAATAGTAATAGTCAGTATTATTATTAAAAAAATAAATAGGTAAATAAATAAATGAAGGGAGCGCAGAAATTGATGCACTCACAAAAAAAGAAGGGCCAAAATCACTTGATCAAGGTGTATCAAGAGCCAAGCCTACTATCACGGAAGAATGCTACGATCAAAGTCGTTGAACGGCTACAAAACAAAAGAGAAAGGCATAGATCGTAACCCATATTTATTTTCAAATAAATAAATAAACCAATTTAAAAAAAAATGCAGCAGCAAAAATATAAAAATTATAGAGCAGCCCAAACAGCCAGCTCTCATAGCCCAAGTCGCCAACAACACTAGTCTAGGCCCCAAGCTTCTATGGCCTTGCTCCAAGCCCAGCGCCTCTGCTCGGAGCCCAACTCATCTTCAGCTTCTACACAAGCCCAGCGCCTCACTCCAGCTCGTGGCCCGGCTCCTGCCGAAGCCCACTCACGCCAGGCCCATGCCACGCCAGCTGCAGCCTTCGTAGCCCATCACGCGCATGCAGCCCACGTTGCCTCCAAACTGCCCAATTCGCTGCACACCTCCCAGCCCAAGTCTCCAGCTCGCACCACAGGCTGCTCCAACCACCGAGCCCAGCACACACATGTGGTCCACCGACCTGCTCCAGCCATGTGGCTCACGCACTCAAGGTCGGCACCTCCATGCTTCAACTCGAACTCAATGCACGGCACGCACACCAAAGATGCACTCCATGCCCAACACATGCAGGCCACCTGCATGCTCCCGGCTTGCGAGACTTCCAGCCATGCCAGCATACCCAATCTCGTGTCACCAGCGCACACACCTCCATCCTTAGCCTCCCATGCCGCCAAGAACCCAAAAGCAAGAACAAAAATTCCAAGTCTAAATTACCTTGGACGTGACGCAAAGGTTTACTCCTTGGGCAAGCGATACAATTCTTCAAGTACTCTCTTGCTAACAAAATTCACAAGACAAGTTTGTGATATGGAAAATAATGAAGGAGGTCTTTTTGCTGTTTTGTTTGGTTGATTCCAAAACTCATGAATGCAACCCTATTTAAAGAAGCCAAGCATCATCAAAACTCCTAGTGGTGCTAGGGTTTTCTATTCCTTGTGGCCAAAGACATGCCTAATATGGTGGTACTAGGTTTTCTATTCCTTGTGGCCAAAGATATGCCTAATATATATATATATATATATATATATATATATATATATATATATATAAACAGAATCGGCTGTGCATATCTATATATATATATATATATATATATATTAATTCATATATATAGTATATATATATATAAACGGAAGGATATATATATATATATATATATATATATGTTAATTAATATACGTATCTATATATATTAGTTAATATATATATATATATATATAAACTTCAAAGATGCACCTCCTACATGCGGCAAACACATGTCTACGATGCATCATGAAGTGGGGGCAATTTGTAGACGAAGAAATTTTGGGAAATTAAATTCCACCAAATAAATGACTAGGGTTTGGTGAGTTAAATCGTGGGCCTCTTAATCCGCTCACGTGGCGTATGACTCATCAAAGTCAGATTAGTTGGCAAAGGCGACACGTGTCAACATCCGACGGAGTGCATCAAACGGATCAAAGCAAAGACAAAATCAAAGGGAAGAATCTTCCATAATTGACTTTGATTTAAATCAAAATAAATCAAATCAATTAATCAAAGATAATTTGGTTAAATTGCCTAATTATCGGAATCGATTTTAAATTAAATCAGAATTCCACGAATCAAGGTCCTAAAGATGGAAAGTTCTTTAGGTCAAGCATCCTTTGGAGCCTATAAATAGGAGGCTCAGAGACAAAGGAAAGGGTCAGCTTAAAAATACACCAAAGCACTCGGAAGAACCAGGAAACTCTCTGCATTCTTCACCACTTTGGAAGAGCCATCAAGCACCACAAACACGTGCGGTTCCTCCACCCTACAAAATCCAAATCACCCAAAAGCTTCGTGCTACCCGTTTGATCAAGATCAAGTCTCTACGACCCTTGTATCAAATACAAACTCTCTCAAACACTTTGGAGATTGAATCAGAGGAAATTCTTTTATTTTTGTAAAAGAGTACCCACAGAGATTGTAACCCTAAATTTCAATTAATACAAAGTTTATTTTGTACACGTGTTCTTGTTTCTTTTGTCGCAGGAAATTTCGTGTTTACAAATACATAATGGATTTTATTTAAAACAAGCAAAATCTATAGGTTTTTTTTTTCCACCCAAAAACATCCTTGGGCTACATCCCAACTTAGTCATTAACTTGGTTCCACCAAAGTGCAATGAAGGTTTAATTAGTGAATTACTTATGTTGGAAAAAATTTTGTATGTTCCGTGTACACCACGTGGTTGGTATACCATCTAATATACGTGAAACATGTAAAAATAAAATTAGATTATACATTAACCATGTGATGTACCCAAATTACTCCTTATTTTGAAGTCTAGCTTATAATGCCTAGTGTTAGTGTGCGCTTACCATGCAGGCGTGCTAGCGATGAAATTTGGCATTTTGCTTTGCACGGATGGTTCTGAAAAGGTTAAAATATTAGCTTCACCATTGTGTGTGTGTTTGTGTGTCAAAACTTCGGTTACTTCCCTAATTTTTAAGGTTTCATTAACTTTAACCCGCACTTAATTTGGGCTTAAGGTTCACAGAATTTGGGCTTAATTACGGGGAATTTGGTTGCTTTGAGTAGTTGGTTCTGTTTCTTCATTCGTATTGGCTTTTTTTATTTGGCCGCTGCTGCCATTCAATTCCTTGCTTCCATGAGATGATTAAGAGGTAAGTAAGATGGCCTCTGTTAAACCCCTTTCAACCTTGACCCTAGAATTACACAGAGTAACAAGTATTCTTTATTGAATTATCAAAACAGTACAATATTCTCAACATCTCATTCTTGATACAATAATTGCCTAATATAACTGTAAAGCTCTCCTTAACCAATTTAGTTAGAAACTAACTTCTTAACTAATCAATTAACAAACTGACTATGCCTTAACTAATCAATTAACAAACTGACTATGCCAGCTCATCACTAATCCAGCTCAGCAATGACGAAGGTTCCTAACATCACCCCACTCTGCAAAACATCCTTGTCCTCAAGGATGGAAATCAGGAAACCTTGTGAACAAATCATCATAGTCCTCCCAAGTTGCTTCCTCTTTAGTGTGATGCGGCCACAAGACCAGGACTTGAGTGCCTGCTGCATTGCCCTTCTTAACGAGTCTTCTTTCCAAAATAGCTAAGGGATAATCTTGTAAGATGCCCTCATCCATAATAACAGGGAGTGACAAAGAAGGAGACACAGTTGCCCCAAGATGCTTCTTCAAACAAGAAACATGGAAAACTAGATGAAGTTTTGAAGTTGGAGGCAGCTTAAGTTTATAAGCTACAGGCCCCACCTTGTCCAAAATTTCATAAGGACTATAGAATTTAGGCTGCAATTTATGGACGGGATGAGAAGCCAAGGACTTGTGTTCATACGGAACTAATCGAAGATAAACCAAATCTCCCACAACAAATGCTCTTTCAGTTAGATGCTTGTCAGCTTGGACTTTCATTCGATTTTGTGCAGCTACAAGGTTAGTCTTCAGTAAAGAGAGAATTCGATCTCTAGTAAGCAAGCTCTTATCGAAAAAATCCAATCTAGTTGTCCCAGCTTCATAAGTGGAGATAGTAGGAGGATACCCATACACGACTTCATAAGGAGTGAGATTGGCGGAAGAGTGGAAAGAATTATTATAACTCCATCCAGCCCAAGCCAACCAATGGACCCATTTCTTGGGTTGTAAACTAGAGAAACATCTCAAGTAAGTTTCAAGACAGCGATTCAACACCTCAGGTTGACCATCAGTCTGGGGATGATAACCAGAACTCATACAAAGTTTAGAACCTTGCAATTTGAAGAATTCCCGCCAGAATGCAGTGAGAAAGATTGGATCCCTATCACTCACAATGGTAGCAGGCATACCATGCAATTTGAAGATATTATCAACAAAGACTTGAGCCATAGTAGCTGCTGTATAAGGATGAGATAAAGCTATAAAATGTGCATATTTGGACAATCGATCGACCACCACAAAGATCACTGTTTTACTGTGGCAGGGAGGCAAACCCACAATGAAATCCATGAAAATGTCAGTCTAAGCCTTATATACAAATATATTATATATGTATAATATATGTGTGTATATATATATATATATATTATAATATACATATATACAGTGGCGAAGCCAGAATTTTATATGTGTGGGGGCCTCTCACAAAATATAAGCAATAAAAAATTCGAACTCAAGACATAACAAAACATCAAAAATCATAGTGTTTATTCATTACAATCATAAATTGTCCTCAACGAGTTTTCATGTTTTGAAATCGTTGCGTAACAACCAAGTCATCTATGCTGTTAAAAATGTCTTTCTCAATATAAGCAACCAACCGATTTTTCATAATATTCATAGTAAAAAATACTTTCTCTATACTTGTAGTTGCAACATGTAGGATTAGTGCTAGTGTCATAAACAAGTGTACTAAATGGTGTATCTAATCGTTTTTTGTCTCAACCATCTTGTGCAAGATTAGTAATCCGTTTCAATATGTTAATTCATTGTTAGAGCTTACGTACCAAATGTAATTCTCAAGTTGTTAAACTCATTAAAATCAATAGAAAGAAAAAAAATAAAAACTTTACAAACTAAAAAACGTCATAGGTAGAGAGAAAACAATAACAAAAAATAAGAGAAAGATAAAAAAAATGAATTAACTAATTAAAAATTGATAACATAATATTGAGTTTGAGAAAAAACTCACTAACACTGAAAAGTCTGCTCCCTATATGCGCCAATAAAATAGAAAAAGGGATTAAAATCTCTCTGGTTTGAGCTAGCGATTTGTATAGAACAATAATATAATAATAATAGATTTATTAAAACTTTTGGGAATGGGTTTGCAAAAGGAGGCGTAGGGCTTGGAGGAAAGTTAAGTTTGGCTGGGGAGGGTCCCGTGTGGTAAAGTAATATATTAAGTAATATAGGTTATACAACATACAACATTCATTTTTTATAACTGAGTGGGGGCCTGGGACTGCACTGGTCCCAATGTGCCTCCGCCACTGCATATATACACGTATATACATGTATATTATTATTATAACATACCCATATATATTATATATGTATATGTATTATACCCATGTATATTATAATATACATATATACACCTATACACACAGACACATATATATATATATGTTTATATTATTTAAAATATATAATATTATTATAATATACATATATACATGTATATACACATATATGTATGTATATATATACATATATATATATATTATATATATTAAAATACATATATACACATACATAATATATGTATTTATACATATATACATATATATATAGTTTTGAAAAAATAAAAAATATAGTCCTAGTCCAAGCATACACCAAACGCAGGATAAGTGTTATCCAACTTAGACCAAGCCAAGCCAAGACAGTCCCTAAGCATATAGTCTATGCCAAGACAGTCTTGTGTAACAAACGAGCCCATCATGGTCTTAATAGATCGGGGAGTGGGTGTACCAAACAAGGCACAAGCAGTGACCTCCACTTGGTGAAGTTCTTGGTCACCCTCCTTATCGGCATCTTCCAAAGTAGTCGCATCAAAATCAACGTCAATGAGAAGTAATTGTTTCTTAGCACAGACATGGCCTCTAGTGTACTTTTCATCACAGTGGAAACACAAATTCTGTTGCCGACAAAGTTGAATTTCATATGGGGTAAGCTTCTTGACTGGCAAATCCACCTTGGGTTGAAAAGAAGGAACATAAAGTGGAGGATTATGAAGAAAAGGAATAGTAGGCTTTAAATCAAGAAACTTAGCATTGAGTTGTAAAGCAAGAGCACAAGCATCTTGAACCAAAGTAGGTCGGAATAGCTTGACATCATGGCGCAATTCCTTCTTTAGACCTCCAATAAAGCAACTGCGAAGGAGAGATGGATTCATATCGCGAGTGCGATTAGCAAGACGATGGAATTTCGAGATATAATCTCGTACAGACCCAGTTTGCTTCAGCTTGAGAAGAGATTCAGCACAGTTTTCCAAATCTGAAGACCCGAATTCTTGGCACAATACCTTGGTAAAATCCTCCCACCTTGGATATCGGTGAATACAATCAAGCCATTGAAACCACTGTAAAATGTAAAATAGTATCTCGTATATATTGTATATTTGCAATACAGAGGATGGCCAATATATAAAGCCAAAAGGACTACCTAAGGAAGGTAATTTAAATCCTAAATTAGAGGCACTAATTTGTACAAGACTTAACAGAGAAGTTGACTAATCCTATACAAGGTAACAAATAATGTACAATATATATTGTAATCTTCGAATATCTTCAATATTCCCCCTCAAGCTGGAGTGTGGAGATCAAGAATACCCACTTGCCTTTAAGTCGTTGAAATTGATCCTTCCCTAAAGATTTGGTAAACACATCTGCAATTTGGTCTTTTGAAGGAATATAAGCAGTTCGAATAGTACCATCTTGGATCTTTTCTCGAGTAACATGACAATCAAGTTCTATATGTTTAGTACGCTTGTGGAAAACCGGATTGGCCGCTATGTATAAGGCAGCTTGGTTGTCACAATAAAGCGTACTTGGTGTGGAGTGTGGTATGCCGAGGTCATGAAGAAGATATCGTAACCATTGAAGTTCACAAGTGGTTACAGCCATTGCTCTGTATTCCGCTTTAAGATGAACGAGAAACGGTAGCTTGCTTCTTTGTTTTCCATGAAATTGGACTTTGTCCAAGGAGTCTCAAGAAACCGGTTGTAGACCTTCTCGTCATTGGACAACTAGCCCAATTAGAATCACAATAAGCTGTTAATTGAAAATTATTTGAAACTGGTAAAAGGATTCCTTGACCTGGAGTTCCCTTTAAATAACGTAGTAATTGATCAGCAGCCTTCTTTATGAGGTGTGCGAGGACTTTGCATGAATTGACTCAAAATGTGAACTGTATGAACAATATCTGGTCGAGTGATGGTGAGATAAATCAGTCGTCCTATTAATCTTCTGTAAGTTGCTAGATTGTGTAATAACTCGTCATCCTCATTATTTAACTTGAGATTTTTCTGCATGGGAAATAAAACTGGACGGGCACCAAGAAGACCGGAATCTTGTAAAATGTCTAGTGCATATTTCCGTTGGCTTAAATATAATCCATGAGATGAGCGAGAGACTTCTATTCCAAGAAAATACTTTAAGTTCCCAAGGTCCTTTAAATGAAATCGTTGATGTAAAAACTTCTTGATGATGGATATAGCTGCGGCATCAGTACCTGTGATAATTATGTCATCAACATATACAAGCAAGAAAATAGACGACTTACCTTTGTGACGATAAAATAGTGAATAATCTGCTTTGGATTGAGAGAAGCCCACATCAAGCAATGCATGAGAAAACTTAGCAAACCAGCATCGAGAGGCTTGTTTTAAGCCATAAATGGATTTGTTAAGACGGCATACCAAATTTTCCCCCTTGCCGGAATAACCAGGAGGAAGTTGCATATATACCTCTTCACTCAAATCACCGTGAAGAAAGGCATTGTTGACATCTAATTGTTGAATAGGCCAGCCCTTAGAAATTGCCATGGATAATAGAACCCGAATAGTAGTAAGTTTGGCAACAGGTGAGAAAGTTTCATGGTAGTCCACCCCGTGCATTTGGGTGTAGCCCTTGGCAACCAAGCGAGCTTTGAAGCGTTCAATGGCACCATTGGAATGACGCTTGATTTTGTAGACCCATTTGCAACCGATGGCTTGCTTATGAGGTGGTAATTTGGTGAGAGCCCATGTATTATTTTCTTCTAATGCTGCAAGTTCAATTTTCATGGCATGACGCCATTCTGGATATTTATTTGCTTCATGGAAGGAGTCAGGCTCAATAATAGTGGAAATAGATGCAAGAAAACTTTGATGAGGAAGAGAAAAATGATCATAAGTTAAATAGTTGGAGAGAGGATACCTGGTACCATGTTGACCTGAAGTCGAAGAGGTTGCTTGAGATTGGTAGCAGTGATAGTCATTAAGGTAACCAGGTGGTTTGCGACTACGAGGAGGAGGAGATGAGGGAGGTGCTATAATGGCAGATGAGGTATTGGAATTTGTGATGGCTGGTGTAGGTGTTTCGGTGGGAGATGGAGGCAAAGGAGATGGTAGAGAAGAAGGTATGTTGGTCGGTGGAGAAGAAGGTATGTTGGTGGGTGAGGGAGAAGAAGGTATGTTGGTGGGTGGAATAGAGGGAGATGTGGTAGTGTCTGGAGTGGCTTGTGTTGTTGATTGTGTTTCTGGGTTAGATAAATCTAGTGAGGTGAGTGGATGAGCGGAAGCTAAAGGAAGGTGGGAAGGGGCAAAATCTGTTGCAGAATGGGTAAAACACCAGGTAAAGTGTGGTTATTTTGTGATAAATTATAAGGAAAAATAGTTTCGTAAAAGGTGACATCTCTAGAAGTGTAAATTTTCTTTGTTTCAAGATCATATATTTTATAAGCCTTTTGAAAAGGTGGATAACCAATAAAGATACCTGGTTTTGCTCTTTTGTCAAATTTAAGAGAATGGGGGACAAGTTATGACCGTAACAAAGACAACCAAAAATTCGTAGGTGTGTATAAGAAGGTGCTTTGTTGAAAAGAATTTCATAAGGTGTTTTTCCATGTAAGATTTTGGTGGGTAAACAATTAATTAGATAAGCAGCAGTAAGAACACAATCACCCCAAAAAGAAACAGGCAAATTTGATTGAAAACGAAGGGAACGAGCAATATTTAAAAGATGACGATGTTTTCTTTCGACGACACCATTTTGTTGTGGTGTTGCCACACAACTATGTTGATGAATGACACCAAGTGAAGAAAAATATTGGTTAAGAGTGTGATTAAAAAATTCAGTTCCATTGTCAGTACGAACTTGACGAATAGAACAATTAAATTGTGTTTTGACCATAGCAAAAAAGTGTGGTAAATATGTATTAACTTCTGATTTATGCTGCATTAAATAGAGCCAAGTACTACGAGAAAAATCATCAACTATGGTTAAAAAATATTTAGCACCAGAAACTGAAGAAACAGAATAGGGTCCCCAAACATCACAATGTATTAAATCGAAGCAAGCATTTGTTGATATAGTGCTTAAAGGAAAAGAAAGCCGACAATGTTTAGCCAAAGGGCAAATAGTGCAAGCATGATTATTATCAAAAGAAATTTTTGAACACAAACTTTGTAAATAAGGGAGAGTACACTTGGATGGATGTCCTAAGCGCCAGTGCCACAGATTAAAATTTGGGGAAGAGACAGCGGAGTTAGCAATGGAAGGCACATTGGGGGCTAGGTAATAAAGACCACCACATTCCTTGCCCTTACCAATCAACCTCTTCGAACTCGTGTCCTGCAAAACACAATGATCGAATAAAAGGTCATGGAGCAATTAAGTAGTTTAGTGATTTTGCTAACATACAAAAGATTGAATCGAAAATCAGGGACTAGCAAAACATTTTTTAGAGGCAAGGATGGTAAAGGTGTGGCAGAGCCAATATGAGTGATGTTGGATGTTTGTCCTGTTGGTAATTTGATGGGTGCGGTGTTAAGTGTGGTCATGCTTTCTAAAAAATTAGCATTGGAAACCATATGATCGGTGGCACCGGAATCGATGATCCAAGAACTAACATTGAATGATGAATTAAAGCATAATGGGTTACCTGCCAGATTAGCTACTGAATTATTTTTACCATAGGGTAACAAGGCAATAAGCTGATTATATTGTTCAAGTCAGCGATGGTGCAGCTGATGTGTTGGTGGTCATAGCAGCAAAGGAACCAGTAGAAGCGATTACACGAAGAAGAATACATGTTCTTCTTCGTACAATGAGATTCAGTGTGTCCTGCAACATCACAAAACTTACAATGCATATAAGATTTTATGTCAGAATTTGTCCGGCAACATGATTCATAGTGACCATCAAGTTTGCAAAAATTGCAATGATAAAAAGGCTTCTGAGATGATGATTGATTGGCAGCCATGACTGGCTGGTCAAGAGATATTGTGATTGTAAGGTGAAGAGAGGCTTGAAAGGAGGTTTAGGGTTTTAACAGAGACCAGTGTAGGCTCTGATACCATGTAAAATAGTATCTCGTATATATTGTATATTTGCAATACAGAGGAAGGCCAATATATAAAGCCAAAAGGACTACCTAAGGAAGGTAATTTAAATCCTAAATTAGAGGCACTAATTTGTACAAGACTTAACAGAGAAGTTGACTAATCCTATACAAGGTAACAAATAATGCACAATATATATTGTAATCTTCGAATATCTTCAATATAAAGCTTCATGTTCCATATGGAAAGAAGCAAGCTTAACTTTCTGAGCAGCAGGAACAGAGAAATAATCGAAGTAGTGCTCCACCTTGTAAATCCACAAAAAAGGAAATCATCACCATCGCAAAACCTAGGAAACTCCATCTTCATCAATGGCGGACGCTGTGACGGAAAAACGGAATCAGGATGCGGCTCGTGATTATCGTCGCCAGAGACGTCGGGGAAAGTAGAATCACTATGAGCCGAAACATCGCGACATAATTGATCAAACCGTTGATCATATTTAGTATCCAATTGACTAAATTTCTGATCAAAAGCGTGCATGAAAGCATCCATGGTGGCCTCCAGCTTGGAGAGACAAGAATCCATGGCGACCTCAAGCATAGAGATACGATTGTCCATAGTCTTGGAACGAGTGGTTGCCCTAGTCATACAAGAGAAGGGAACAAGGATTCGCGCTGGTCTGATACCAAATGTTAAACCCCTTTCAACCTTGACCCTAGAATTACACAGAGTAACAAATATTCTTTATTGAATTATCGAAACAGTACAATATTCTCAACATCTCATTCTTGATGCAATAATTGCCTAATATAGGTGTAGAGCTCTCATTAACCAATTCAGTTAGAAACTAACTTCTTAACTAATCAATTAACAAACTGACTAGCCTTAACTAATCAATTAACAAACTGACTTAGCCAGCTCATCACTAATCCAGCTCAGCAATGATGAAGGTTCCTAACAGCCTCTCGAGTTGAGAATAAGTGAGAGCCAAAGATGAGACAAACTTCAAGGCTTCTGAATCAAATTAATGGGAAACTTGAGGCTCAAGCAGAGCAAAATCCAATACTATATTTCATGTTTTTCTTCTGTTTGTTTGTGTATCTCATTGATTTCCATTTAACAACGTTGTTAAGTATCATACGAAAACAAATTAAAGATAATTGATTCATATATAATTTATAATTACATGTGGGTGGTTGTCCATTTATCAAACGACAAAAAGAAGAAAAAAGAAGCATTGTGGGCTTCAGTTTTAGTGCATGCTGTTGTGATTCTCAGTGCACATAAACATTAAACTAGTCTTGTCAGGACTCAGCTGATTTTGGTTTGGCCATATATACATTTCTTATAAATCTAAAGGGAAGCTAAAAGCATGCTCCTCTTAATGCATTTCCTGTTTGTCATGGGGCATGATAGTTTTGGTTTCTTCCTAGCTCATATGATCATCTCCTTCTCCATGCTCTGTCTTATGTATATACTTTGGACAAGCTTTAAAATTTGTCAGTATATATGAGTTTTGCTTTTAAGCTCCTAGATAAATTCCATCCGGACTTACCATATCTGAGAGACTGAGAATTGGGTGCTATACCATACCTTAATTTTTCGAGCTTCTACTTGTAACAACACGCATGTAAGAACGCGCGCGCGCACATACAGATATATAGCACCTTTGAGAGTATTATATTTGATGCGTAGCTGTTAGTCGGGTCGGGGGAGTGCTTTAGAAGGTTTGGAAAACTGTCCTTGCGAAAAAGGAGCAGAAAGCATCTCAGCCACAAGTGTTGTAGTGGATTTATATATGGAGCTACTTATCATGGCTTCAAAACTCAAACAAATGTGCTGCTTCTTTTTGTTGTTGTGCACTTATTATATAGTTCAAAAGTACAAAAGAATGTTTGACTTGGTTAATTTAGTGACGATGGTTGCCTTTTCCCCACTTTGAAAAGCAGCTTAATTGAATATTGAAGGTGCTTCAAGCATAAACACAAATGAAAATGATTACACGAACAAGATAGCATAAAGGGCACCTACTTGCAATGTAAACTTCATATATTGACTGAAAAAGAGAAAGAAAAAACAGATAAACCCTATAAATGCAAGCAAATAGAAGCCCTGCAACATATGTTGTTTGGGAGAATCTTCAGTTCTGGGGGTATCCATTTTGTATAGCTTATGTAAACTTATGGAGTAAAAGAACAAGTTGAAGCTTTGTTTGTGGATGATAGAAGAAGACTTTGATCATTGATCAAACCTATGATTGTGATGTGATGTGATGACTTGAAGCTGTATGAATATTGATACCAACTTATTCCATAGAAATAAATGGAGAATACGACTTGGGAAAGCAAGACAAGTTACCATTTGGATTTGGCATTGAATATACCCTAATTGTCACTTGTAAATGGGCATTAGCTATCGTTTTCGGTTGCTAATAATATAAAACTTGAAAAGTGCATGTTGTGAGTGAGCCAATCATATATCCTTGTAGTACTTTTCAACCTCATTATGAAAGAGAAACTTTCTATTTTTCAGATATCTTTCCCAATATCATGTCATGATTTTGAGAAAGTGATACTTGTTTACTCTACTCCCTACCATTATATATATAATATACCTTAAAAGGAAAAACATTAAAAACAAAGAAAGATGGATTCAGGTAAATATATATTACTCTCAGCTGCTGAACCATCAGCAGTACATTTTTATTTCGAAAAAAGAAAAAGAACATGAGTTCTGCATCATATGATACTTCTCTAAGCCATGATCGAGGATCAACGATCATAACAAGTTCCTCCAAGTTTCGACAGAGTTCCGATTTTCTGCACATACACTAACACCTTCATGTATATATGCTAAGTTACTGGTACGTAATTACAACCCTTTAGCTCTCTCATTGAAGTTGTATACTACTGAACTTTGGAGTGATGCCGTGGATCAGGACCTCCCGGACTCTGTCGCTTGGGTTTGTAAGGAGTTTGGTTTGCGTCTTGTTTTCGCAACCAAACATTGAGTAATTCCCTGGCACTTCCAGCCAATGCGTGACCGGAACTGGTTAAGTTGTTCTCCTTCTCCAAACTTGGATTAAGAGGGCGAGTTTCAGAAGTAGAAAATAAAAGCAGCAGCATTAGTACAAACCAGACACAAAATCTCCACCTAATAAACATTTTTCTCTAAAATGCTAGGTCTGTAGAGACTCCATGTAAGAGGGTATGATATATATAGAGCATCAAGATGTTAAAATTTTGTTATTATCAATAACATTAAAAGTGGGTGGGAAATAGTGGGGCCTCCAAAGCAGTGATCATTCACCTTCGGCGGGTCTAGCCTTTCTGTAATGACAACAAGCTTCCAAAACCCTTTTGAAATCAAAGGAGATTGAGTAGGTTTGAGTTGCTTTCATATATTACTTGCGCTGCTAACAAACTTCCAACCTCTGTTTCACTTTAATAAATTGACCAAATTGCATACCTAACTTGTGTTCGAGCTTGTACTCATTTGCCGGCCAAAAGTGCCTTCATGCATCACACAGATGCTCTCTTATTTTTTATATAAACAAATGAAGATGATCATGTTTTTAGGTATTACATTGTATACCACTTCTGTATATAACTATATCATTCCGAAACCAGAACAGCATACCATCTTTAAGCATAATCCGTCCACACATGAAAGGTATATGCACAATCGATTCTACCCTGTTTGCATCCTAGTAAGAACAGAGCGAAGGAAAAATATGAAAAGGAGATGCTCAACTACATAGAACACAAACAAGGGTATTGACTAATCATTTACATCGCCATCGTCATTATTTTCACCCCCTATGATCTTAAGAGTCTGAAAATCGATATGCAAGTGGAAAGTTGCAAGTGCAACGCCTGATTCAACTATGAAGCATGACATTTGAGTTTTCAACAATGTTGGCATTCCTGGATTGCATGGAGTATCAGGACCTTGAAGTCCGAACAAAAGCAGGAAAGAGAAAGTGCAACATGATCCTATTATTCAAGGAACATAATAAGTCATCATTAGAACCGAAGTTTTACATGAACAACGTTAAGTGTGTAAAAGACAAATAAGGCAAAACAAACCTATATAACAACTGTCGGCGCTCTTGAACATGTCTGGAGCTCCTTGGACACCAGTTTTGCGGCGAATTTCTGAACTTTATGAATGTAGTCAATTATGAAGGAATATGCAACTGTATTTCTGTTAATAAAATGGAAAACTGGAATAATAACAAATTAACATCTAAGACAGTCTGAAGGATATCTTCACGTCATAGATGGGATGGTTAAGCATCAGCAGATTATTGTTGTTCACAATAGCTCTGACGAGCAGTTCTTTAGCTTCCTCATGTTTCTTTTTCAGCATGTTACATATCTGCAAGGGGGAGGGAGAGGGAGACAGAGAGAGATCATTATAGCCCATGATGTATGTATAAATTTAACTGAATTCATTTTTAAGTGTTTGAATCTTTTAATTATAATACACATGCAAGCCAATGTAAACGAAGTAATAGTTTACTCACATCTTCAAGCTCCTTAGTGTATGCTTCAGCCTTTTCAACATTTCCATCATTTTCCATTATTGAATGAATTTCAAGCTCCATTGCATTCAAGCAAGGACTACCAAGCCCAGAGGTTGGATGGTCATCTAAAGTGCTCTTAGTCTTACTCCCCAAATGACTCTCATGAATGTAAACCTAGCGAAAACACAAAGAATATTGTAGCAGGTAATTTATCCAATATCTGGCTTCCACCTAAATTACTTATATACATTTAGTAGTCACTATGAATCATTAATTCTATAGAGTTTGTTGAGACGGAACCTGTTCTTCAACAACTCCTTTTGAAGGTTGTATGACAGTTCTGCAGGTGTTTTGGGATAAAGAATGTGGTATGTCAGCAGAATCCCAGTGAATCATTTTAGAATACATAAATAGTAATACTGGTTTATGCAGTTATTTGGGATGAAAAATGGTTTCTTTCTTGGTCTGAGGATGATAAATGTGAGAGGCTGGAAAAAAAAAATCAGTATATTAAGTTAAGTGCATATCTACTAGACTAGAACAAGAGTACCTGATTTCACTTGGTGACTGAGAGAGGCGTTTTAGAGGCTTTAAAGATGCTGAACCTGAGTCTGATCCCTGAAAAAAAAGCATTGTGTAAGAAATTGGGAAAATGCAATAAAGTTTTCATAAAGCTTCTGGACCGAATAGACCAAAGCTACAAATAGAATGTCATAGTCATGATATCATTTTGAAGAGAACTTCAGGAGTTAAAGGAATGGGTTTATCATCTATAAGACCTCAAATGTTTTTCGCTTCAAGGAAAGGTTTGGTGGCATTTGTTTCTCACTGCGATCAACAATCTGGGCAGTCTTCAATTCCACATTGCCTTGTACTTCCATGTGTTTCTCTGAACTCAGGGATTTTACTTCTTTTTGAGATGCAGCATTAAATGAAACTTTATTGCCACCAATATTCCTACATTTAGAGATATCAAAACATTTATGCAAAGGAAAGAACTGAAGAAGAGGAATAATTACACTTGCATCATACTTTGAAATGTTCAAGGTAGAAAGTTCAGTTTTCTTCTTGGCCGGTTTATCAGTAAAAAGTTTATTCCTTTCAGCTGTAATGATCTTTGTGTTCCTCATAGACTCCAGGCTCGACAGCATGAATTTAGAATTTACACATGTCTGAGTACTAGGTTTACTTATCTTCTCACTTGAGCTGGAAGGACTAGCTTGACTGGAGGAAATTTCCACATGCCTAGAAAAACTTATATTGGCAATCAGAAATTTCACTAGAAGGTCCTGTGGACCATAAGTAATGGTGCAGAACAGTATATAAAATAGGTTTCCATGTGCCTGAGAAATGAGCACAATTAAATATTTGAATGATAACATCAGTCAAAGCGCCATTCTTCAAGGCAAGAAATGCAAAGAAAAAATCTCATAAAATCTGGCAGTTTGATATCATCTGAAATAAATTTATTTAACATAATGAAGATTGAAATATTGAAAGAACACCGCAATAATGGGAAACATAGACAATCCATATTATTAAACATTCTGAAAAAGTGAAGACTTGGTTGAGAACATTTGTGAACAATTAAATCTATCAAAGAAGAGATCATAGTGAAAACCCTGCATATAGAGAAGTCGAACTTCAAACACTCAAAGTAAATTTTAAGATAGAACAAGGTCATTTAGAGATGCGTTACCTACCTGAGATCATTAAGACTTTTTCTCTGTCCACTTCCTAGGACAGGTTCCCTTTCTGTTACTTCTTTATTACACAAGAGTGAATTCCCAACCAGTTTGGCCTTATTTGGTACACCAGCTGAATTGAAGTCCTCCCTGTCAATGATTACAAGGGACACTGCTATTTAACATCAACAATAGCTTTATTGTATTTTCTATTTAATAAAATGATGTCATCCAATTTTGAGTGATTCAATTCAAAGTATATAATGTCAACGTAGAAGCTTCTAGAATATATTTATTTCTTCAAAAACGAAAAAGAAAAGAAAAGAAGATTATGGGAAGATTGTACCTTGAGTCCTATACTGATATTACTGAAGTGTTAGCATTCTTTACCTTCCAGGTATTACATGTTTGACTTTGCTTTCTCTATCAACTAATACAGGAGCGGCAAGCAATTTGCTTCCAATTTGTGCATCATTAGCAATAGCACCCACCCTGTTGAATATTATATAAAACAGTTTATAAACTTAAATGCCAACTATGCAATTGTTATGGAAAACTATGACTCACACTTGCTCAATTGCAGGACGTAGATGCATGCTACCAATTCTTCTGATTCCAGATGAGAAAGATTTTGCTCCTCTTAATGATGGGTGACACAATTGAGATCCAGCTTCCTCCAATCTCGTAGAAACATTTGAGTGGAAGTGTCCGGTTTTGCTTTCATTTGTCAGTGTAACTTCATCAATTGCAGATTCACTGTCAAGCAAAGAGGGGAAAAGATAAATAGCACTTTGATACTGAAGCTCACATGTTTGCTCCTCTATCAGACTATCAGAGCTATCTACACAATTCAAGAACATACATTCTATATTCAAAACCATCTTGACTATGACATCAGTTTCTAGTTCTTATAGTTCAAAATTAAGTCATGGAGTGAAGGATGGAATCAACTAAACATAGGCGGCAGCTAAGAAGATGTTCACAGATTTCCTGACCTGCCCTGCATGGATAAGGGAAGCTTTCCAGTTGAATTTTGGTCTTCCTTGATACTTTTGATGTTATGTGGTGTCTCCTTTGAGACCAATGTATTGGAATTGTCTTCAAGATCTGAATCATCTATAGCTGGTTCAATGTTTTCTGTCAAGATATCACTGCCTGACTTACTCCTACCATCGTTATCACTCCCCGAACCAGCGATGTTCATTGGAGATGAGTCCTTCAAAGGCGAGTCTTCATGATCAGGACCGTCTCTTGTTGGCATTTTCGCATTAACATCCTCTTTTCCACTTGAAAAGGTATTTACGTCTGTGATATGAGAATAGTCATCATTCTTTCCTTTGAAAACAGTATCTCCATTTGAATAAACTCCTCCTACAAGTTGATGAGGCAAATCATGTGTTGCCTGATTAGCATATGGTTCTGTGAGCATTGCCTTCTCAGATAAATGAATTTCTTGATCTAATTCTTCTACACTCTTAGTCGTTACTTTTTCAGGAGACGTTGGACCACGTGGCAGTTCCAGATTTTCTGAGGTCTCAGATTTTGATGCACAATCATCATTCATAGAATTACCGTTGCCTGAAACAACTAATGTAGTATCAACCTTTGAAGTGGCCACTCTCTCAGAATCACCATCAAGTGTACTAATCTCTTCAGCCGGGTCAATTTTAGAGTTTTGAGACCCACTTCTATCAGAAACAACCTCTTTGCTGCTATCTCGATTCTTATTAGAACTATTTTTCAAAATCGAAATTATCCAACCTACTTCCAAGAAAGAATATCAGGTATCCAGTTGTAAAATTCAGAGTACAAGTACACTTACATTGCCTATGTAATTCAAAATATCAGCACAACAAGAAGATACAGAGCTCACTCATTGAAATCAAAAGAGAATTTGAAATGGTCTTGTTTCCCTTGACCATTTCCTCTGGAAGGTTCTTCAGATCTCTCCTTGGTTTTTGCAGCTTTCTTGGGCGGGCTTGAGAAATCAAGGTCTGGCATGTCCATTTTGAAAGATGATAACTTGTTAAAGTCACCATCTAGATTGAAATCCATATCCCTGAACAGGATAGGGGAAAAAGAGATAAGTGGCCTGGAATTTGTAGTCTCGAACTGACTTACATATATTGGAGCTATATCTGTAAAACTGGAATAAGCATGTCTGGAAAGACTTGTTTCCTTTGAATCCCAAATTCTATCCTCCGTTTCAAAACAATTTTTCTCACATTACACAAATACCAGAGACACCAACTAAACACATAATGGTAGCCAATTTACCCATGATAGCACACAGAAGTGATAAAAAGTAACTGTCATGCAAATCTTTAAGAACTAAATAAAGGAGCCGGTTAAATATTTAGTACTTACATGGTTCTATAATTTAGTAATAAACTTTTCTTGGTAGTACTTACAGCTTCTCAAAATCAAACACTTTCTTCTTGCCTTTGGAAACCGTGTCAAAGCTAAAATCCATTCCGTCGTCTTCCAGTACTGACATTGATTTCCAGGAGCTGAGAAATGCATTACCAATTTCCTCATCTGTTATAAAAGGAACACACGATTTGATTACCTTGTTCATGTCAAATAAAAAATTCCAAGCTGTTAACTCTTACTTCAACATTCTTGTGGCATCTGATCGGATGACTTACACAGCAAAGATAAAGGTAAGGGAAACCAAGAGAATACCTAGAAGTGAACTTTTTTCTTTTGTCTTAACAGAGGAAGATGTTGCCTTCTTTGATTCTGCCATATTAACAGACTTATAGATCTTATTATACTCTGCAAACAGATAGTAAGTGTCAACATTACAAATTTCAGTCCTTGTCCACATTACGAACTTTTCATTCGACCCAACCAAAATTGTTAAAATAAAACTATGAACCTCATTTTACAAAAACTTATACTTATCAATATAGCACAAAGCAAAGCTAATAAAGACAGAATTAAATCTGCCTCAAATTAGTGTAAGAAAATGTTAAATGCTGTACATTTTTCTTAAGCAGCAAAAACTTGATCATTAAGGGCAAAACGAAACAATGACCGATGGAACTAACCAAAACATAAACTCTCCTCTAATTTCACTTTAAAAAAGGGTTAGCAATAGGAACAATGGCAAGAAAACATGAAATTTAGAGATTAAGGGAGAAATTGCAGAATCAATCCTACGATCTAAAGCAAGCTCAACGAACAAGGGAATTGATAAATTCTACTAGCTACTTACACACGAATTTACAAGAAATAACGCAACCTTTCCCGGAAAATCTCGAATTGATCAAGAAATGCGTGAAACGAACAGCTCGTGAATCAAAAAGCCTATACGAAACGCTTAGGGATTGAGAACTCACAGATTTCAAAGTCGTATATGAGAGAGCGAGAGAGAGAATGCAGAGGTACGAGTCGTGAGAGAGCTCGTCGCTTGGTACAGTGGTCTGAGTGAGGCACACTGTGTATTTGAATATTATTTATAGATTTCCAAGTTTGAAGAGGCGGGGAGGACGTTAATGACACATTAGCGCGCTCTTTCAACTTCGAAGGCTATAAATAAACCCAGGTTCATTTTCCAAGTGTAATGTCTCTACTGCATTTATTAAGGCTTCAGCTCATTGGGCCCAATTAAAAGGGCCATACAATAAGTCAGAGAATTGGAACCCCAACTCAACTTTGGCGGGGGTGGTTGGAAGTCCTTTTTTCTTTTTTGTTTTTAATGGTCAGTCGTTGGAAAGTCTTCACCCAGAAAAGGCATGCAATGATGCATGAGGCCAGTTGACGGTGCCGCATGCTCCACGTCGCTCCTCCAGAGTCTCTATCCTCAGCCAACCACAATGATCTATCAATGAATAAAGTTTGGCAAATGTGATATAAATTAATCGTATATTAGAATAATCTATGTATCTATGTGACTTGGAATCCCTAATCGTATATGAGAATAATTTCTCTGTTAGAGATAAATTAAAATGAAACAGCCGAAGAAAATTTAGCTGTGTAGGTGTAGGCACTGCACTATATAAACCTCTACACTGTACCACAAAAAACGAAGAATCCAAAGCACCAACCAACCAAGAACCAACTACCAAACTAGGTGACTAAAGATGCAAGTTCAAATCATAGAAAACATTCTCATCGTTCCATCTACACCCCCATTTAACGACGATCACGTCCTCTCTCTCTCCCACCTTGACAACGACCCCAACCTCCGCGTCAGCTTCCGTTATGTCCGTGCCTACCACAACACCAAACCATCCGCTCCCTCCTCCAACCCCCGTCACGTCATCTCCTCAGCCCTCTCCGCCGCTCTCGTCCATTACTACCCTCTCGCCGCCACTCTCCGCCGACGCCCAGACCACCGCTTCGAGCTCTTCTGCTCCAACGGCCAAGGCGTCCCCCTTATTTTTGCCTCTGCCAACGCCACTCTCGACTCCGTCAGCTACCTCAATGACCCAGCCGCGGATTTCGTCGAACAGTTGGTACCCGACCCGAACCCGGACGAGGCCATGGTCGACCCGTGCGTCCTGCAAGTCACGATGTTCGAGTGCGGCGGGTTCACCCTCGGAGCCGCCATTAACCACGCGCTGTGCGATGGAATGGGTGCCACCCAGTTTTTCAATGCCGTGGCTGAGTTGGCTCGCGGGGCGACCCGGGTGTCGGTTGAGCCCGTGTGGGACCGGACTGGCTTGCTGGGACCCAGAGACCCGCCCAGAATTGGTGCACCGATACTGCATGAGTGCTTGAGTTTGGACAAGGGGTTCTCACCGTACGGACAAGCAAAGTCGGTGGGCCCGGTTGCGAGGGAGTGCTTTCATGTTAGAGACGAGTGTTTGGAGCGGTTCAAGGGCGAGCTGTTGGAGCGGTCCGGGCTGAGCTTCACCACTTTTGAAGCTTTAGGTGCTTTTATATGGCGCGCCAAGTAAGTTGCTGTTAATGAAATAAAATTCTTTGCTCTATTCTTCTTTCAGTAAATTTTAAGTTTGTCCTCGACCAAATTGCATAAATAGTCTTTAATAAAATTGGACTTTTAGGCATGGTAGGGTTTGACATATGACCTAAATCATCCGTTTATGTACTTTGACTTTTACCCTTGCGACACTTTGACTTATGAACTTCAAAACATGTCAATTTAGTCCCTTATTGTTTCAGCCGTCACGTTTTGAAATTTACTCTGTTTTTTTTTTTGAAATGATGGATGAAATAGGATTAAAGCCTTGAAGCTTCCGAGTGATGAGAAGGTAGCGTTTGCATATTCAATCAACGTACGAAAACTAGTAAGCCCTCCATTACCAGCTGGGCATTGGGGCAACGGATGTGTTGCAATGTACGTGAAGCTCAGCGCCAAAGACTTAACAGAGAAACCCATTTGGGCAGTGGCCGAGCAGATTAAGAAGAGCAAAAGCAACGCCACAGATGAGTACGTGCGGTCCTTCATCGATTTTCAGGAGCTTCATTACGAGGAAGGGATCTCGGGAGGAAAAGAGGTGAGTGGGTTCACAGATTGGAGGCACCTGCGCCACTCCACGGTTGATTTTGGCTGGGGAGGTCCTGTGACCGTTTTTCCCCTCTCAAGGAACTTGCTTGGCAGCGTTGAGCCTTGCTTTTTCTTGCCTCCTTCTTCGTCTGCAAGAGAAGGGAAGAAAGATGGGTTTAGGGTTTTGGTGAATCTGAGGGAGAGTGCTATGCCTGCTTTTAGAGAGGAGATGGAGAAGCTTAGCTGCCATGAATTTGGATTGCCTTGACGTTTTACAAGACCACATTACTTTTAAGTTTCATGAGTATAATAATTGAATGTAATTTACGCATTATCTATTGCATCATATGATTGGTTTTTCCCCTTATTTTGTCATGAGAAAGCCAGGGACGGACTCAGGATTTGAAAATGACGTGGGCTAATTTACCTTACGTACAAACCTATTGGAAACTCGACGGTACGAGTGACTTTCATTGATAACAAAAAAATACACTGGGGGCATAATGAGCTTTACCCCTCAAAATGCACTAGTACATGTAGATAGAAACTAGTTCAAGAAATAAACATGCAATGCAAAACAAATATAAATAACACTTATATAAGTTGCACCTTTCGAGTATTCACAACGTTAAAATCAGTAATTATAGATTCATTATCTATATTATCAACAAATTCTCATTCAATTGATAAGTTAACTTATATAAGGAAGAACACCAAAATCACTTTCAAATCCTATTTGATAATTCAACAAACCAAAATCAATTGCAACTCATAAACTGATAAGCCTTTAGCCTTACAAATCCCTAATTGATAAACCTAAATTGAAAATCCCTAATTATTAATTGATCATAAACCCTCGCCTTGGCCTTGCAAATCCCTAGTTTGTTTTTGTTTTTTATTTTGAAAAGGAAAGAGGGAATGTTTGTGGCCTAGTGGGATTCAAATTCTAATATATCACGTGGGGGTTTAGTCTTTTTTTGTTGGTCAGCCAGCCTAGTGGGGATTGGTTAATAAGATTGGCCTAGGCTAGGACATTAAGTTAGTTCAAAAAAGAAACAAGCTTCCTGGGCTATAGCCCAGGTTAGCATGTTAGTAGGACCGTCCCTGGAGAAAGCGGAAGAATTAAGTTTGATCCAAAACTTGTCACTTGAAGTGATATATCATATATTAAGGGTGTTGTTAAAGGAGCCTATAATTAACTGAATACACCCTACGATTTTAATACATCCTAATATTTAAATCAAAATATAAAATTAACTAAGTACACCATGTTTAACAACCAAAAATACCTCTGGTGATACACTATATCACACAACGACAAATTCTAATTCTGAGCATCCACAGTTGATTGCAAGCACCGGAAACTGAAGCTTCTCAAATGCGCCGCTGATTGAGAACACAGATACATATCAAATTGTTGATGCTGAAGTGAGTTTGATGTGCTAGTTGTCATATTTTATGCATTTTGTTTCAATCTGAGTATATTATCATTGTTTATGCCATTCATTGGAGAAAAACTTCCACACAGATACGCCACTGTTAGCAATCCACCAAAGTATCCAATCCAATGAAACACTGACAGCTGTAACCCAATTTTACTTTCAATTAATAAGATTGTCATATTTTTAAAGTCATTAAAGTATCATATTGAATTAATAAACTCTCTATACAATCATATGTTTTTGTTAGTGGACTATAATTAAGTTGGTTGAGCTTTTTCACCTCTTCATGTGGGTAGAGGTTCAAACCCTAAGATACAATGAATATTTGTGTAACCCCTTGTGAGAATATGAAGGTAAAAAGTCACATATTGGAAAGTTAGAAACCTAACAAAAGTTTATAAGAAGTTGGATTACTCCTCCCATTACCAATTGATTTTGGAATGAAACCTCAACTTTCTTCATGGTAATTCGCCACATGTGCGGGGCGTGTGGGAATGTGAAAGTAAAAAATCTCACATTGAAAAGTTGAGAAACCTAACAAAAGTTTATAAGGAGTTGGGCTACTCCTCTCATTGTCAATTGATTTTGGGGTGGAATCTCAACCTCCTTCACCCCTTTTCCAATAGCTTGTACTAAACAAATAAACTCTCTATACAATCCAAAATCACAACACTACAACCACCGCCACTATCGAGCCTTCCTACTCACTATCACGACTGTTGCCGCACCACTACGACGTGTCACACCAATGCACCAGTACATTGCACCACACTTTATAAATGAATGATTTTTAATCAATTGATTAATATGCTATTTGGAATTGCATATGAAATGCTTAAACACAATTTTTGATAACTCGAGTCTAGAAGCGCATTTGAAGCATTTTGGGGAAAAATTCAAGCGTTTATTGATTGTAAAAGTTTTTTTAAAAAATAAAAAAATAAAAGCGCAAAAAAACTCTTGAATTTTGTTTAAAAAAAGATTAGACATGCCTTGTACCAAAAACGTTTATAAGCATACATGCTTCTTATATAAAAGCAATCCCAAAACATAAGTAATTATATGCTATTATTATTTTCTTTTAAATTCTTTAAGAAACTTTTCAAAAATTAATTAATTATAAAATGTATTAATGCATACAACACTGTTAGTAAAGGCCACTGTTTTTCTTCTTTTTGGGTAAAGTGCGGTTTTGCCCCCTGAACTATAAGGCAATTCGAACTTACCCCCTTGAATTATTTCGTCTGCCGATTTAGTCCATCAACTCATAATAAATAGTCAATTTCCCCCTTATCGTTAAGTTTATCTAATTCCATCAATTTTTCTGTTAATAACAAGGGCAAATTTGTAATTCTAACTTAAAATTCATAAAAATATTGTAAACAATTAACTTTTAGAAGAAAAAAAAAATCTTTGGGGGAGAAGAAATCGGTGGGGGTGGGGGTTTTGTGGGGAGAATAAATTTTTTTTTTAATTCTGAAAGTTAATTATTTACAATATTTTTTATGAATTTTAAGTTAAAATTACAAATTTGCCCATGTTATTAACAGAAAAGTTGATGGAATTAGATAAACTTAACGGTAAGGGAGAAATTGACTATTTATTATGAGTTGATGGACTAAATCGGCATACAAAATAATTGAAGGGGGTAAGTTCAAATTGCCTAATAGTTCAGGGGGCAAAATGGCTAAAAATCCCTTCTTTTTGGTATACGACAAAGCAGAGCAAGTAACATACAATACAAGATACGACTGAAAATCTATCCACTTATCCTCAGCCTCACAAACCAATAGAAAGTTAGAAACCATGCCAAGCTCTCAAGCTCAACAAATATACTCACACTCGAACGCAGACTGCGTTCCATAAACACTTTGACATGGCATCCATACTCGGAAGCTGCTCAACGGCAGCCTTGGCCTCTCGACCTCTCTCATCTCGCACTTCCAGGGCTTCAATTCCCTCTCTCTCTTTAAGCCCAGGTACATTTCCCGCTAAATAAAAGAAAACCCCCTTCTTTTTCCAGCAACAGAATCATGATTGAGGCTTGTTTTCTGTAAATTGTTTGAAGATATGGAAAAACCCAGTTCATATTTGGTGTTTGTTTGTGTTTTAAAAGGATATAAGATGTGGGTTTAGTATTAGCTGGCTGGCTAGTGGATTGTTATTAATGTGAATGACTTTGATTTTTTGCATTGCAGGGAAGAGTTATGGGAAGAAGTTTTATGGAGGGATTGGGATTCATGGAAAGAAGAGGCCTCAATTTCATGTGGCAGTGACCAATGTTGTCACTGAAATCAGCCCTGCTGAGCAGGTCTGAACCCTCTTTATCTAATTGTCTTCCCTCACTCTATTTGACAACAAATTTTGATGAAAAAAATTTAATTGTTAATGTTATTGGCTGAAGTGCATAGGTTATAGTTAAATTTGGATGTTGAAGTTTTCTGTAATTGGAGAAAGATTTGGTGAACCCAAAATTTATTTCCTTTACTGTAGTAAATAATCAAAGATAAGTTTCAATTTCAAGAAAAAATTTTAAGTTTATTTTTGGGAATTACACTTGCTATATAAAGATTAGGTTCTTCAATGTACGCGTGATTAATTCTGGTCAGCCTAATCATATTCAGGCGCAGAGGGCTGCTGCTAAAGAAAACCAGAGACCAGTATATCCATTCGCTGCAATAGTGGGGCAAGATGAGATGAAACTGTGCCTTCTGCTGAATGTGATTGATCCCAAGATTGGGGGTGTCATGATCATGGGGGATAGGGGAACGGGAAAATCCACAACTGTTAGGTCCTTGGTTGACTTGCTTCCCGAAATCAAGGTAGTTTATGGTGACCCTTACAATTCGGATCCCGAAGATCCAGAGTCCATGGGAGCGGAAGTTAGAGAGAGCATTGTGAAAGGGGAGCAACTTCCTGTTACGATGACTAAGATCAACATGGTTGATTTACCCTTGGGTGCTACAGAAGATAGAGTCTGTGGGACAATTGATATTGAGAAAGCTCTAACTGAGGGTGTCAAGGCATTTGAGCCTGGCCTTCTTGCAAAAGCTAACAGAGGAATTCTTTATGTGGACGAAGTTAATCTCTTGGATGATCATTTAGTGGATGTTTTATTGGATTCTGCCGCCTCCGGATGGAACACAGTGGAGAGAGAGGGTATTTCGATTTCACATCCTGCCCGGTTTATTTTGATTGGCTCAGGCAATCCAGAAGAAGGGGAGCTGAGGCCACAGTTGCTTGACCGTTTTGGGATGCATGCACAAGTTGGGACTGTAAGGGATGCAGAGCTCAGAGTGAAGATTGTAGAGGAGAGAGCTCGGTTTGACAAAAACCCCAAGGAATTCCGGGGTTCTTACCAAGCTGAGCAAGAAAAGCTTCAGCAACAAATTGACTCAGCTAGAAGGTACCTTCCATCTGTTCAGATTGATCAGGATCTCAAGGTGAAAATCTCGAAGGTTTGTGCAGAGTTGAATGTCGATGGATTGAGAGGAGACATAGTGAGTAACAGGGCTGCAAAAGCTTTGGCTGCTCTAAAGGGAAGAGATAAGGTGACTCCAGAGGATATTGCTACCGTCATCCCTAACTGCTTAAGACATCGTCTTCGGAAGGATCCTTTAGAGTCAATTGACTCAGGTTTACTTGTCATTGAGAAATTTTACGAGGTGTTTAGCTGAATGAGGTACAAAAAGTGTCCTCTTAATTTTTTTTTTTGGCAAGATTGTTGTTTTGTTTAATTTTTTTTCTGGGCTATTAATCCCATAACATTTAGGTTCTTGGCCATCATATATTCTGACTACTATGTTATGTAACTAAAAGCTTTATGGTCTATAATTTTGGAAAGCTTGAAGCTCGGTTGAACTATATATGTGGATACAATTTCGTTGCCTGTGGTTCCTAATTTGTTGATTGAAATGTGCTTGTTAACGGGTGAATTTGTACATAACGGATTAAGACATAATCACACACATAACACAAGTGTTTGAGTGGTTCACCCATAATGGGGCTACATCCACTATAGCTTATAGCTTTGTATTTGTATTGAATATGGTTTACATTGTGTATGGAAGAGAGGCTTGAGAGCCTTTGTAAGAAAATAGAGAGCTTGGGAGAGCTCTTGGAGAAGTGGCTGCACTGGTCCCTTTGCTTGGAGGTGGAGAGCTCCTTTTATAGCCTAAGTAGTGGTAGAGAATGTATGGCCATCCTCGATTTAGGGTCTTTACTTGGCTATCATTTGATCGACTTTACTTGGCTATCATTTGATCGCGCTTTACTTGGCTATCATTGATCTGGGGTTTTGCCTAGGTCAAAGATAGTGTCGACAGAAACTCCAAATAGGACCAGTGTGAGGCCGAGCCGAGCACATATCTGTTGGAGGTGGTGATGTCGAGCCGAGCACATATCTGCTGGAGATGGTGATGCCGAGCCGAGCACACATCTGTTTATTTGTGGGATCTGCTTTAAGAATGAGGTGAGGTCAGCATGGTGTCAACAGAAGCCCCCAAGTTCACAGTCGAGAATAGGTTCTTGGCTGAGGACTTTCAAATAAGACCAGTGTCTGACCGAGCCGAGCACAATATGGAGAAAATATGGCCGAGCCGATTTATAAATCACATATGGAGAGAATAGTAGGGCCTAGTCGATCACATATGGAGATAATAATGTCGAGCCGATCACATATTGAGAGAATAAGGAGGAGCCGATCACATATGGAGAGAATAAGGCCGAGCCGATCATATATGGAGAGAATAGTAAGGCCTAGTCGATCACATATGAAGATAATAAGGAGGAGCCGATCACATATGGAGAGAATAAGGCCGAGCCGATCATATATGGAGAGAATAGTAAGGCCTAGTCGATCACATATGGAGATAATAATGTCGAGCCGATCACATATTTTGTAACGATGATGTTTGTATTTGTGATGACTTGATGACGATGTATGTCATGTCACAATGGCGATGCATATCATTTTTCATGAGGGCGATGTATGCCATGCAATGACGGCGATGTACATGATGTGTCATAGTGGCGATGTATGCCATGCAATGACGACAATGTATATGACGTGTCATGGTGGCGATGTATGCCATGCAATGACGACAATGTATATGACGTGTCATGGTGGCGATGTATGCCATGCAATGACGACTGTTGACACCATGCTGACCTCACCTCATTCTTAAAGCAGATCCCACAAATAAACAGATGTGTGCTCGGCTCGGCATCACCATCTCCAGCAGATATGTGCTCGGCTCGACATCACCACCTCCAACAGATATGTGCTCGGCTCGGCCTCACACTGGTCCTATTTGGAGTTTCTGTCGACACCATGCCGACCTAGGCAAAACCCCTAGATCAATGACAACAAGTAAAGCGCGATCAAATGATAGCCAAGTAAAGTCGATCAAATGATAGCCAAGTAAAGACCCTAAATCAAGGATGGCCATACATTCTCTACCACTACTTAGGCTATAAAAGGAGCTCTCCACCTCCAAGCAAAGGGACCACTGCAGCCACTTCTCCAAGAGCTCTCCCAAGCTCTCTATTTTCTTACAAAGGCTCTCAAGCCTCTCTTCCATACACAATGTAAACCATATTCAATACAAATACAAAGCTATAAGCTATAGTGGATGTAGCCCCATTATGGGTGAACCACTCAAACACTTGTGTTATGTGTGTGATTATGTCTTAATCCGTTATGTACAAATTCACCCGTTAACATTTGGCGCCGTCTGTGGGAAACGCAAGAAAGATCCATGTCGTTTCACCATTTTTTACCGATCACGAGGCACCTTCAAGAACCAAGGTAACAAAACCCTGGTTCTCCCTTATTTCTCTTTGGTGGCGGACGTGGAGGTGCCGACCCGACCACTTTGCATGGTCTACAACATGGAGGTACCAACCACCTTGCATGGTCATCTACTACGTGGAGGTACCGACCCGACCACTTTGTATGGTCTACAACATGGAGGTACCAACCACCTTGCATGGTCATCTACTACGTGGAGGTACCGACCCGACCACTTTGCATGGTCTACAACGTGGAGGTACCAACCACCTTGCATGGTCATCTACTACGTGGAGGTACCGACCCGACCACTTTGTATGGTCTACAACATGGAGGTACCAACCACCTTGCATGGTGATCTACTACGTGGAGGTGCAGACCCGACCACTTTGCATGGTCTACAACGTGGAGGTACCAACCACCTTGCATGGTCATCTACTACGTGGAGGTACCGACCCGACCACTTTGTATGGTCTACAACGTGGAGGTACCAACACCTTGCATGGTCATCTACTACGTGGAGGTGCAGACCCGACCCCTTTGCATGGTCTACGACGTGGAGGTACCAACCACCTTGCATGGTCATCGACTACGTGGAGGTACCGACCCGACCACTTTGTATGGTCTACAACGTCGAGGTACCAACCACCTTGCATGGTCATCTACTACGTGGAGGTACCGACCCGACCACTTGCATGGTCTACAACGTGGAGGTACCAACCACCTTGCATGGTCATCTACTACGTGGAGGTACCGACCCGACCCCTTTGCATGGTCTACGACGTGGAGGTACCAACCACCTTGCATGGTCATCTACTACGTGGAGGTACCGACCCGACCCCTTTGCATGGTCTACGACGTGGAGGTACCAACCACCTTGCATGGTCATCGACTACGTGGAGGTACCGACCCGATCACTTTGTATGGTCTACAACGTCGAGGTACCAATCACCTTGCATGGTCATCTACTACGTGGAGGTACCGACCCGACCACTTTGCATGGTCTACAACGTGGAGGTACCAATCACCTTGCATGGTCTACCATGTCGAACTACCGACCCGACCACCGTGGATGAGCGCCGACCACTTTGCATAGTCGCCCGCCACCTTGTATGGTCTACCACGTCGAACTACCAACCACCTTACATGGTCACCTACCACATGGAATGACCGACCCGACCACAATATCTCCAATATGTCCCAAAGAGAAGGAAAACTCTCCATATATGTGCTCGGCTCGGCTTGGGCGATGACTATCTCAACACAAGTAAGGAATAAAACATACCCATTATTGTCTGATTACCAAGTATTATGTGCATTATTAGCGCCACCATGACACGTCATATACATTGTCGTCATTGCATGGCATACATCGCCACCATGACACGTCATATACATTGTCGTCATTGCATGGCATACATCGCCACCATGACACGTCATATACATTGTCGTCATTGCATGGCATACATCGCCACCATGACACATCATGTACATCGCCGTCATTGCATGGCATACATCGCCCTCATGAAAAATGATATGCATCGCCATTGTGACATGACATACATCGTCATCAAGTCATCACAAATACAAACATCATCGTTACAAAATATGTGATCGGCTCGACATTATTATCTCCATATGTGATCGACTAGGCCTTACTATTCTCTCCATATATGATCGGCTCGGCCTTATTCTCTCCATATGTGATCGGCTCCTCCTTATTATCTTCATATGTGATCGACTAGGCCTTACTATTCTCTCCATATATGATCGGCTCGGCCTTATTCTCTCCATATGTGATCGGCTCCTCCTTATTCTCTCAATATGTGATCGGCTCGACATTATTATCTCCATATGTGATCGACTAGGCCCTACTATTCTCTCCATATGTGATTTATAAATCGGCTCGGCCATATTTTCTCCATATTGTGCTCGGCTCGATGACACTGGTCTTATTTGAAAGTCCCCACCAAGAACCTATTCTCGATCGTGAACTTGGGGGCTTCGTTGACACCATGTCGACCTCACCTCATTCTTAAAGCAGATCCCACAAATAAACAGATGTGTGCTCGGCTCGGCATCACCATCTCCAGCAGATATGTGCTCGGCTCGACATCACCACCTCCAACAGATATGTGCTCGGCTCGGCCTCACACTGGTCCTATTTGGAGTTTCTGTCGACACCATGCCGACCTAGGCAAAACCCCTAGATCAATGACAGCCAAGTAAAGCTGATCAAATGATAGCCAAGTAAAGTCGATCAAATGATAGCCAAGTAAAGACCCTAAATCAAGGATGGTCATACATTCTCTACCACTACTTAGGCTATAAAAGGAGCTCTCCACCTCCAAGCAAAGGGACCAGCTGCAGCCACTTCTCCAAGAGCTCTCCCAAGCTCTCTATTTTCTTACAAAGGCTCTCAAGCCTCTCTTCCATACACAATGTAAACCATATTCAATACAAATACAAAGCTATAAGCTATAGTGGATGTAGCCCCATTATGGGTGAACCACTCAAACACTTGTGTTATGTGTGTGATTATGTCTTAATCCGTTATGTACAAATTCACCCGTTAACAACGACAATGTATATGACGTGTCATGGTGGCGCTAATAATGCACATAATACTTGGTAATCAGACAATAATGGGTATGTTTTATTCCTTACTTGTGTTGAGATAGTCATCGCCCAAGCCGAGCCGAGCACATATATGGAGAGTTTTCCTTCTCTTTGGGACATATTGGAGATATTGTGGTCGGGTCGGTCATTCCATGTGGTAGGTGACCATGTAAGGTGGTTGGTAGTTCGACGTGGTAGACCATACAAGGTGGCGGGCGACTATGCAAAGTGGTCGGCGCTCATCCACGGTGGTCGTCGGTAGTTCGACATGGTAGACCATGCAAGGTGATTGGTACCTCCACGTTGTAGACCATGCAAAGTGGTCGGGTCGGCACCTCCACGTAGTAGATGACCATGCAAGGTGATTGGTACCTCGACGTTGTAGACCATACAAAGTGATCGGGTCGGTACCTCCACGTAGTCGATGACCATGCAAGGTGGTTGGTACCTCCACGTCGTAGACCATGCAAAGGGGTCGGGTCGGTACCTCCACGTAGTAGATGACCATGCAAGGTGGTTGGTACCTCCACGTCGTAGACCATGCAAAGGGGTCGGGTCGGTACCTCCACGTAGTAGATGACCATGCAAGGTGGTTGGTACCTCCACGTTGTAGACCATGCAAGTGGTCGGGTCGGTACCTCCACGTAGTAGATGACCATGCAAGGTGGTTGGTACCTCGACGTTGTAGACCATACAAAGTGGTCGGGTCGGTACCTCCACGTAGTCGATGACCATGCAAGGTGGTTGGTACCTCCACGTCGTAGACCATGCAAAGGGGTCGGGTCGGTACCTCCACGTAGTAGATGACCATGCAAGGTGTTGGTACCTCCACGTTGTAGGCCATACAAAGTGGTCGGGTCGGTGCACTCCACGTAGTAGATGACCATGCAAGGTGGTTGGTACCTCCACGTTGTAGACCATGCAAAGTGGTCGGGTCGCACCTCCACGTAGTAGATGACCATGCAAGGTGGTTGGTACCTCCATGTTGTAGACCATACAAAGTGGTCGGGTCGGTACCTCCACGTAGTAGATGACCATGCAAGGTGGTTGGTACCTCCACGTTGTAGACCATGCAAAGTGGTCGGGTCGGTACTTCTACGTAGTAGATGACCATGCAAGGTGGTTGGTACCTCCATGTTGTAGACCATACAAAGTGGTCGGGTCGGTACCTCCACGTAGTAGATGACCATGCAAGGTGGTTGGTACCTCCATGTTGTAGACCATGCAAAGTGGTCGGGTCGGTACCTCCACGTCCGCCACCAAAGAGAAATAAGGGAGAACCAGGTTTTGTTACCTTGGTTGCTGAAGGTGCCTCATGATCGTAAAAAATGGTGAGAACGACATGGATCTTTGCTGCGTTTCCCACAGACGGCGCCAAATGTTAACGGGTGAATTTGTACATAACGGATTAAGACATAATCACACACATAACACAAGTGTTTGAGTGGTTCACCCATAATGGGGCTACATCCACTATAGCTTATAGCTTTGTATTTGTATTGAATATGGTTTACATTGTGTATGGAAGAGAGGCTTGAGAGCCTTTGTAAGAAAATAGAGAGCTTGGGAGAGCTCTTGGAGAAGTGGCTGCAATTGGTCCCTTTGCTTGGAGGTGGAGAGCTCCTTTTATAGCCTAAGTAGTGGTAGAGAATGTATGGCCATCCTTGATTTAGGGTCTTTACTTGGCTATCATTTGATCAGACTTTACTTGGCTATCATTTGATCAGGCTTTACTTGGCTGTCATTGATCTAGGGGTTTTGCCTAGGTCAGCATGGTGTCGACAGAAACTCCAAATAGGACCAGTGTGAGGCCGAGCCGAGCACATATCTGTTGGAGGTGGCGATGTCGAGCCGAGCACATATCTGCTGGAGATGGTGATGCCGAGCCGAGCACACATCTGTTTATTTGTGGGATCTGCTTTAAGAATGAGGTGAGGTCAGCATGGTGTCAACAGTGCTGTTATCTTGTGTATAATAAATTCTTGCTTTCGGTGTTGCACTGATCTTTGGGTTCATGGCATGGCGATATTTGCACTGAACTATGCATAAACTTGATCATTAGTTTGTCATCATAACATGTGAGAAAGTAGTGAACGACAAACAGCTATAGAGAAGGTTTTCGGCCTCAGCCCGAGATATGCATAGGAGAATCTCTTAACACTCTGGATTAACATTTTGAAGTCTAAGCCTAAAGTTGATATATATTGACTCAAGCAATGCCGGTTGTGAATACCATGACATAAAAACCTATGGCATGGTAGTGTTCTGAGCAACATTACTCCAGAATTTCGGCCTCTGCTCGGGAAATGGTGGCTGCCTTTGGTACACAATTGATGCAGTCCTTATCAGAATGCCAGCAGTTAAAGCCCAGATGACATACTCTTTACCATCTGTTTCATAGTTAAAATAATGTAACAGATACTTGGCTCCCATCCATTCTCTCTCCTCTGCTCTCCTATTCTCATCCTTGAGAAACATTTCTAAGGGAGCGTAGAAAATTGCTTCCACTTCTGCAGCATTTGGAGCGGGACTAAATGCTTTTATGTCCGAGAGTAGGCTAATTACAGGAACCACAGCCATACCACGCTGCACGTATATAGCAAACACAAAGCTTACCATGAAAAATCGCAAATCTTTCCTCATTATGTTCCGGATTGTAATCTCTAATAAAAAATAATATTTTTCAGAACACCCCTTGTAACTCTGAAGTTTTTTTTTTTGTCATCATTCAAGAAGGTTGCATTTTTTTAAGTACAAGCAATAGTTTAAACTACAGGGGGGCATTTCTCACACAAACAATTATGATTGTTGTGAGGATTCGAACCTGGGACATTTATTCTGCAAGTTAAGATCTTTTTTCACTGAGCTAGACCCGTGGGCCAAGAAGCTCGCATTTACGGATCCATGATTTGTAATTTTTTGTTTATTCAGATGCATCAATTGTAGATTTAAAAAACTAATTACATTTGTTAAAAAGTCATGAGCTAACCTTGGTTACAATGGGTTGAAGAACGGTGATAACATCGACAAGGGAAGGGTCCAAGCCGATCTCCTCCTTGGCCTCTCGGAGGGCAGTGTCCACGTCATCAGCATCCCCTTCATCTCTTTTCCCACCGGGGAGTGCAACGTCGCCTGCAACCAAACACACCCTATCTTAATTTAGTCTTTACAATGCTTAATTATGCTGGTAGGTGGGTAGGTGAGGCTGATCATGACCATTGAGTCATTGACCACTCACCAGGGTTAGAAGAGAGAGTTGAGGCTCGCTTTGTGAGAATGACGTGCAGGTCGCCATCTTCCCCTTTGAACAAACACACCAGAACCGCTGCTAGTTTGCTCGAACCGGCGGCGGTGCTGGCAGCAGCTGCTGGACCCGGTTGGACTGCTTTCTCGGCAATAAAATGTTGTGCTAAAGCTTGGAGCCTTTGTTCAACGCTGCCTGAATCCATTATACTTTCTATGCTTTCTCGGTTGGCCTTTGCTATCTATGTATAGCACTCCGCTTCGCTTCCCAACTACTTAAGGCACCAACCAACCCTTTATAATTATAATTTTTCTTTTTTTATGAAATTTAAAACACCATACACGTGCATTTAAACATTATTTATTTATTATTTAAAAAAAACATTATTTATGTTTTACTTAAAACAAAAACCACTGCATACGCATTTTTTTTTTAATTTTATAGAAAAAGGCAATAGTATTTTATTTATAGGAGAAAAAGCAACTAGTACAAAATAGAGATATGTCGTCGTGGATTAATCGTTAGTCTAATTGGGTAGCTTTACCCACTAAACTGCAAGCAGAGCAGGAACCTTACCACTAATAGAGTACCCCCATCCCCTAAAAACTGCTGGTTAGTAGTTACAATCCTCAAATAAAGCGTTACCAATAAAGTCTAAGCTCAAAGTTGAGAGATGAGTAACAATAACATGACGACGTTAAACCTACGGCTTGGTGGTGCTACGAGCACCGCCGCTCCAGAATTTGGGCATCCGCTCGGGAAATGCCGGCGGCAGCTGGTACACAATTGAAGCAGTGGTACTGGAACGCGGCGTTTTGACTGATTTCTCGAGTCTGAAATGTTGTGCTAAAGTTTGAAGTCTTTGTTCAACGCTGCCCACCTATTTTCTATGTTTTCTTTGTCCTCGTCGCTCTAAGACAATGTGGTGTGTATAACGCTTACCTTTCCTACTAAGAGGGTAGGTGGGGCACACCCACAAAACCGCCCAAACCCGATCCAACAAAATTTTGCGCCAGTCCCGTAAATTGGCATGCCGTCTGTACCAAAAAAGCAACTGTACGACTGACCGGATCGACCCGTGCCCAGCCTACCTACTGCTAAAAGCATCACGACACAAACTTCTTATTTATTTATTAAAAAAAGAAATGATCGAACTATTCCTTCACCACTTCAATTGCTTTGTATATTATTGATCTTGTTGTAGAAAGGTATGCTTCAACCATAACTATAAGAATAGCTTAGATTGATGAGGCCGAAAATATGAGAATCATAGGGCCATTTCGCATCACCATAATATCAAAACAAAGTTTAGAGGAAAAGAAATGTCTGCCTTGGCTTAAATTGTCCTATTTTCGAACAAATAGCACATATTGAGGTAAATATTATTGCAGGAAAGATGATAATTTCAAATACCCCAATACACAGTTTGTTGAAATTTTTTACGAAATTGTGGTATTTCTGTCTACAACTCTAGGAACCTTATAAATGGGATTCTGCTCCACAAAAGGTGGTGCCCGTTTGTATACAATTGATGCAGCCCTAATCAAGATACCAGCAGTTAAGCCCCATATTATGTACTTGTTGTTCTTGGTTTCATAGTCAAAGAAATGCATCAGATACTTGTTCCCCATCCACTCCCTCTCCTCTGACCGCCGGTTTTCATCCTGAAGCAAATGTACACAAAATGATCTTCAAAAAGAATTAAAAGAAAATTATATTACTTCGACTCAGAGAGCAAACTAAGGGGAAAAACCTTGATGAACATTTCCAATGGAGCATCGAATACTGCTTCCACTTCAGCAGGGTTTGGAGCAGGCTTGAAGGCTTTCTTTTCATTGAGTATGCCAATAACAGGAACAACTCTCAATAGGTGCTGCACAGAAAGCCAATGGTAGCTAAATCAAGTTCCTAATAAATCCAGAAAGCTTTTTCAAGCTGCAAGCAGTAAACCGAAATCTGCATTACCTCATATGAGGACAGGTCATAATGCCAATTTGGTCATCCTGCTCTCCTCTAGGTACCCTATCTTTGTAAGTCAATCCAAAGCACTTAACCAACAAATCAGGCTAACCATCCTGCTCTTCCCCTAGACTAACCTCCAAAATTTTCGAATACCTTCATCTTTGTAAGTAAATTTTCAAACGCCGAAACTAAATAGCTGTCTCAGCCAGACAAATTCTAAGAACTCCTCCAATCTACCAATGTAACTGCTGATTTTTCTGGAATTTAAGACCCTAAACCGTACACTGAAACTCATTTGGGGTACAAACACAAAGTATATGATAAGTCGGGGTCTTTCTTTCTAGTCTCAACCAAAGTTCCCAACTTTCAACTTCCACTATGGAGAAACTCAGGCATCAATTTTGTAATTCCCAAAAAACTTATATTCTCAATTGTACACTTTTCAGTTCAATCAAGCACAAATTTTGTAACATTAACAATAATGAAATTTAAAAAAAAACAATCAAAAAAGAAAACTTGATACCTTGGACAAGAATGGTTCGAGAACAGTGACAACATTAACAAGCGAAGGATCCAAACCAATCTCTTCTTTTGCCTCCCTTGTTGCCGTGTCCCCATCATCTTTGTCCCCCTCCTCTGTTTTCCCACCTGGCAAAGCAATTTCACCTGCAAAAAACAAAAAAGAAAAAAAATGAACCCCAAAACCAATCTTTCGGATTTCTATTTTTTTGATATTCCTCAGTTTTCTAAGGAACCAAACAAAGGGTACCCAAAACTCCACAAACCCGAGTGAGTGGAAAGCCTCGATGACCTCTTAGTGAGAATGACGCGCAGATCCCCATCATCCCCTTCAAAGAGACAGAGCAAAACAGCGGCTCTCTTGGGTCTGAACCTTTCTGCGTCTTGTGCAATTGGGGTATTAGATTCAGCAAAACCCACCTGGGACACAACCTTGTGAGCAATTTCTTCAATTCTCTGCTCCTCAATATCATCGTCCGAGGAGAAAGGAGGTGGCTTGTAAAGGCGGAGCTGTTGGGCCAAGGCCAAAAGTCTCTGTGACCCTCCACAAGAATTGGCCGGCTCCATGAGTAGTGAAGGTGATGTTGATAGCCTTCGCAGGAGTGAGATCATGGGCTATAGCTCTGCATAGAAAATAGTAGAAGAAGAAGAAGACTAGTTATTGGGGTTTGTTGGTTGTATCTATGTCACTCAGCAAATTCAGCAATGGTCATGGAAACACTTACGCATTTCGGTTGATTATTATTATTATTATTTATTTAAGAAAATCGTTATTATATTATTGAGGGTAACGAGTAAGTACATCCAAATATTCGAACCAAGGTCAAGAGGACTAGCCTAATATATTTATTAATTGGGTAATACTAGGCTTATCACATTTTTCTATCATATTGTATACCACATCTCTAATAGAGGCGGAGCTTACTAATACAATGGAGCCCACCTCTATTGAAGATGTGATATACAATATAGTAAGAAAATGTGATAAACCTAACATTTTCCTTATTATTTACACATAAGGCTCGAGCATCGGACTAGCAAAATAGCCTACTACTCTCCTCTCACAAAACGACCCAAAGAACCTTGATCCCTCATAGAGCATCCTCTCCTCTATATTCCATAATAATAGATAAATAAAATAAAACTAAGAATTACAATCCTCAAAATACATGTTACAATTGAATTTTAATAACAGCACAGCTAATTCGGTTGATTTGTTGTATTTACATAATCGTTTTTGGCAGCGCTTGCTTAGCAAAAAAGTGAACAATGTTTAATTTTTCTTGTAATGTATTTTCTTCGAAATCTGTAGGATATTGATCAATTAATTTTGTCAAGGACATATTAGTAAGTGGGTTGGACGAGTAGGCTTTAAAGTGCAATAATATCAAGTGGGGTCGTGGCAAATGTGACATGCCACTATACCATTGTACGAAGTTGTTTTCTTTTTCTTTACAACAACTCTCTGCGCAGCTGCGCATGCTGTCCTCCTTTGGCACAGGACGAAGACATCAGCCCAACATACAAACTGTTAACATTTTGTAGTTTGAAAGCACACTTAGATCAAAAGAGATTAATGACATATTTACAAATCCGTAATCGGATGATAATGAATTGAACACATGAGTAATTCGTAATAGGAATTCAACTCTTTATTTCAATTCTGATTATAAATTAGTAAACATGCCACAAGTTTAATAGGGTGCATTGATATTATATGCTCTTCTTCTTAGTTGTTAGTACCATAAAATTGTCCTTGCCATCAGTTCATAATTAAGCCCCTAAAGTCTAGGAGGGTCCCCAAGAAAAGGGTGATGTGTCTAGTTGACTAGCTTTTGAGGACAAGAGCTAGATGATTAGAATGTACATGAACTGCTTCCAAGAAAACCAGACTCACCAACACATATGATTGAAAGTGTCCGTGTCGTTTGAGGAATCTTTACTATATAGTCTGCCTTTGCACCAAACATATCACACTGTTGGGTTTTGGCTTTTGGCTCTGTGACTCAAAACCCAACAAGAAAAAGAGGCTTTACAAGTAAACTAGATTTGGCGCCATTCCCGTTTGATACAAGGAAGAAGGGGCGGAAGAAAGAAGCCTGCTTTTTTCTGCATTAATGCCATGCAGCCTGTGCTCAGCTTATAACAGGTGATCTTTATGATCTCTTCTGCTTAAGCAGATTTTGTCATGCCTTCTCTGTCAAAGATACCTCTCATTTCCTTAAGTTCCAGTCAGCTCTGATCAGAATCCATAGCTTTTGTCCTCGTTTCTAATTCTATTAAGACTTATATTAACTATATTGCTAGACTATTTTCACTACTATCTTCCATAAACTTGAGAGGGAGAGAGAGAGAGAAGAGAGAGAATCCATGAGTCACCTACAAGACATTCTGCGTCTGCAAATGTTACAACAGAAAGGATCAAAGAATGAGGAACAAGAAAATGAAGATCAAGATCAACCAGAAGATGTTCAGGAAGAAGAACAAGAAGAGTCACAGAAGAAATTAATTGGCCATTATCAGCATGTTCAAGAACCACCAAACTATGGACCATTTAATGGCAAGATGTTGAATACCCACATAGCAAAATCCTCCAGGAAAAGTTGTTGCTCAATGTCTTCTTCTTCTTCACATTTGGCATCTGAACAAGCGGAAATCAACAATGCAAGATATGGGAAGATTGTAAAAGTTCATGGAGGCCGCATTGTCCGATCCACTGCAAGAAAAGAGAGGCACAGCAAGGTGTACACTTCCAAAGGTCCTAGAGACCGGAGATTCCGGCTGTCAGCTCCTACTGCTATACAGTTCTATGATGTCCAAGATCGCCTTGGCTACGACCGGCCAAGTAAGGCCATTGATTGGCTCATTGAGAAGTCCAAGGCAGCAATTGAGGCTCTCTATGAATCTGAACCACCTGGCAAAGAGTATGGTTGTACTAATATTAACAACTCTGCTCAACAGACAGAGCAAGACATTGGAGAACAGAGTATGTATCAGTTTCAGCATCACCAGAGAAGCTATGGTGAGCCAGAAAAACTGAACAATGTGAACAGTTTTAAAGAACCAGTTCTTGATCCCCACCATTTAAGTCCAATGAACTATGCTGAAGAAGCACTCAATTCTGCCTCAAGTTTATCAGATTCCAAAGTCATGGAGATGGGTTGGTTTCAAAGTTTGTTGGCTTGGAATTATAATGCAGGTGATGGAGGAGATGGCTGTCCTTTCAATTCATCCCATGTATATCTGCAATAGCCATATTTCTTAGCCAAACCCAGTTGCTTCGTCACATTAGTTCCTATTCCTGAATAGGACTTTGCCTCAGGTAGATTACATATTCAGAATGTAGAAGAATCTGGTTACTTAGGTGCTGAACTGTTGCTTCCCTTATCTGTTTAAGATTTATTGCTTCCCCCATCTGTCTATGATTTGTTGCTTTCCTTGTTTGTTTTAGGTGGCCAACAAGGCAAAAAGCCAGCAACCTAGTCCTGCAAAAACAAAAAGAGATTAAAGTTGCAATTATAAGACCATGATAAGCCTCTTTTAACAACTGTGTTTTCCATTTTCTTAGTAGATAGTTCTGTCATGTCAACTAGGCAAGCATTATTAAGTTCATCCTCTTTTTAGGTGAAGGACGAAGAGCACCTAAAAGCTTTTGAACCTATCTCGTTTGTGTAGCGCACCTAAAAGCTTAGACTTTGATTTAATGATCTTTCTTGTGGCCTGGATGCTCGTCTATTCATTTGGGCTTGAAACTTGCATAAAATTGGGAGAAAAAAACTCTTTTTTTCTTCGAATTTTACCCTTCATTCACAATCTAGTTGACTGAAGAAAAAGCTAAATCATATATGAAGAATAGTGATGTAACAGAAAGTAATTCAAAGATCAACACTTGCAGCAGCATATATCATTCCAGCCTGCTGGTGGGAATTGTGAAGAAGAACAACCGTAGTAATTACCAATTACAATGCGCAAAAGCACAGTATAATCACCGATCAACAACAAGATTGTCTATTTACACCATAAATACAATATTTTCTTCTTTAACGATATACATCAAAATGAAGAATAGGGAGAAAAAAAAAATCATAGAAGGATGCTCTCGTCAGTCCCAAATCCAGGTCCTGTTCGATAATCCTTTACTGCACACCCAAGCATATAACTTCCACACCACTCCATGTGCAAGAATCAGAAATGACCGCCTATATTAAAAAATGGCTCCTCCCTCAAATTTCTGCAGTTTGAACTGATAACATACGGAAGACATTCTTATTTAGTCTCTACCGTTGGCCCAGAGCAAGCAAGTCAATGTTTATTTCTGAGTGTTCCCCTCTTCAGTTTTAATGCCCTCTGCACGTGCAACCGGTTTTACTTCATCCGCTGTGTAAGACAATCTCCGAGCCCTTGTAGTTCCCTTACCATTTGATGAAGGGACCTTGACTGAAACTGGAGTTTTTGGTGTTGGTGAATTTGTGTTTTTACCAACCTTGCTAGCTTGCTTACTCGGTACTTTCTTTGGGCTAGGTGACTGCACACGGCTTTCCCATGGACGAGCAGCAATCCATCGTTCTTTCCAGCTCCAACCCCAATTAGCTTTGCCAAGTTCATAATTACCCAATCCTTGGCTCTGACTACAGTTGGCCCTCCACTACAAATCATGGAAATGTGTTTTCATTCTCAGTTGATTCTAGGTCGAACCAAAGGATAAAGTGCATACAAGAAAACAGCATACCTGATGAGAAAAGGCATATGCCATAGCTCGCTCACGCTTAACTGCTGCTTCTTCTCTTTGATATATCCTTGCAAGAATTTCATCCATTGTTTCGGATCCACCACACCATTCCGCCTGTCATCCATTGAGACAAATACTCAGAAGCGTTAATTGAGTTCAAAAAGCAGTCATAAAGTGAATTTATCTAAGGACAACAAGGTATCAAAAACAATCCTCATATGGCTGTTCTCATGCATCAACAGATCTCAGGCAACATATGCAGAGATTTGGAATAACAAAGCACAAATGCCAAAAGTTTGTCATCTTGTATTCTGTACTATCTGATGCATTTCATAAAAAAAAGTCAGTTATTAAGCAATCAACTTTACAAATAGATGGACTAAACTGAAATAACCTCAAGGCAATTAAGTAATTAAATGATAATAGACTTTTAACAATGAAAAATAATGTTGTGCAAATGCTGTGTGAGTGTGATCATGAGGGCTTGAGGCTGATCATGAGGTGATGATTCTGTGCACAAGTGCACCGATTAGTGAAGAAACTTGCAGAATCCTACTGTACATTTTAAATCTGACATGTTCTTAGATGTGGGAGCTGGGGGTCTCACCTCTATGTCATGAAGCTTTGCCTCAAGTTTATGTTGATTCTCTAATTTCTTCTGCTTGATCCGTCCTTCCGTTACCATATAGAGTCGGCGAGCTCTAATCTCATCCTGTATTCTGCTCCATAAATGAAGATAGCTCAATGTAGTTGTGGCTTGCTTTGTAACAGGATAAGCTTGGGTCAGTATTTGCAATCTAACAATCCCTTTCAAGCGGCGTAAAGCTTTTCTAGCCTGTAATGGGTGAGAGAAAATCTTAGGAAAACAAAATCCAGCATAACAAAAAGTGCTCCTTCATGCATAAATGCCTTCAGATTAGTTTGAATTTTCATCTGAAGCGAGAAAGGACCAAACTGCTACATAATTCAACAAAATTACCAACTGATGAAACTAGAAACTGTTTACCAAATAAGCAGAGCCAAACTAGAGATATAAAAACAAAATTCCAAAGGATTATCTGGGAACATACATAACCAGTGTTGACTTTTATATTTTAGGACATTAGTGTACAGAACCTGTAATTACACATACCACATATGCACGGAAAGCAGTCTGAATTTGAATTGCAGCTATTTCCTCATCTGGCAATCCAAGATTTTTAGCATTTGCAAAACTAGACTTTTTCAATTGTATGGAATTTGAGTTTCCATTAACTGAAGATCCCTGTCAGAAAAATGTAACAACAGGTGAGAAATTACAATTACATACCAACATCAGTTTTGACATATATAAATTCCTAGCCTTTATTACTAGTAGCAACCATACCACTAAATCATAAACCATGCATTCACTTATATGACCAGGTTTAGTTTAAAAAGTTTTGTATTCATGATGCAAACTGGTAATATAACTCGTGTATATTGTGACGCAACAGAGAATGTAATACCTTCAAGTATTTGTTGGATAAGCAATAATTGCAAGATAGTTAGCATAAATTAGAAACCTAAAACTTTATGGACTTCATTTAAAATTTACAAATTTCTAAACTGATTTCCTTCTTAATCTTGAAATGAAAGAGAGAGTTTTCAGTCACTTGATGATTTAAGCTGTTGGTCAATACTAATTACTGAGTGATATGTAAGATGGACGCTCAAGAACAACATTTCAATTTTGGATTAAAAATAAAAATTAAAGAAAATTAGAGTAAAATTTAAGTTTCAAATTGCATTTCCTTAACAAAAGCTATACCATGTATAACAATTTGACGGCAATATACCTTCAATCGTTTTGATCTGCCATCCTTGGATTTCTTTAAGCCGATTAATGCCTTAAACCAATATCCAGAACCCATACCTGATAGTGAGAGTCCGTCTCAATTTAACATAACCCTGAGAGTTAAATATGATCACCATCAGCATTAAGCAACTAACAATGAATTAACTTTAAGCATGCAAAAATGGTACTTTTATTTTCTGTTTCCTTGGAAATCAATCCAACAGTTAACAAACAGATACGAATCAAAGTAAACTAAACTGTTGACCAGAGAAAACCAATTGAAGTCAAATGCAAGATAAAATCTTTCAAAGAATTTATCACAAACATTGTAAACTGACTTCCATACCAATCTGCTTTCTACAAATGCACAAATGGGTAGCCCCAAATCCCACTTGCCTAGTCCCAAAGGAAGGCAAACAATGCAAAACCAAACAAAACAACATCTGGGTAAGACTCACATACCAGAGAAGCAGCTTGAAAAAGTCCCAGAAGACACTCCTTTTAGGAAATGGGTACTCAAGATTTTGGAGGAAAAAGGTTGTGGCAATTGTAATAGAAGCAGTAGGGAAGAAGCAAAGCCCCTGAGAAGGTGGGTGGGTGTGCTGTAAATTGCCATGGCCCATCATCACCAGCCTTTTTCTCACCAAATAAAAAATAAAATATATATATTTGTGGAATTTATAATTATTTTGTCATATAATATCATAGTGAAATCTTTCTTTTTGTTTTTTTTTAGTTCTCTCTCCTTAATCATAGGCTCAACCAACGCTAATACAACTCATGAAGGTTATCGTGTTTGTGTACGTGTGGTTGAGGTGGTGGTCATTTGGTGGTGGGGTTTTTGTCATTTTGAGATCAACAAAAGCAGGCTACAGCGATAGCAGAACAAATCAATGTCACTCTCGGATGGATGCAGATGGGTTGCCTTTCTATTTATCTGAATCTTGTTTTTGCAGATTTCTACATGGTGCTTCTTCAATCGAATCCTCTGTCTTGCTTCAATAATTTTATAAAATTAGAAAAATAACATACTTTTTTTAAATTAAAAATTATGTACTTCAAGTAATCAAATTCTATCCAACACATAATTACACACGTTTTTCACATCTTAAAAGTGTTGGTAATTTGGTAATTATATTGTAAAGTGGGCACAGCAGATGTGGGTTGAATGAATTCCAAATGTGTTTTTTACTCCAAAAGGGAAAAAACAAATATCTCCAAATGATTAAAAGAAGTGCAATAATGCATATCAATACAAGGAGTAATTTTTGGGTGTCCTCCACTAAAGGTGTAGGGCATGTGGAATGCTTTCCAACGCATTGGTGCCATAAAAATAATACAATAAATTTGAAAGTAATTCCAAATGTCGCCTGTCATTGGATGATGCAGACACACCACGTATCTTGTGACATTTAAAAATTTCTCCAATACAAGGAATCATTCTTGTGCCTTTACAGCCATTCAACTATTTAAAACAACAATGGGGTGTTAGTTCAATTGACCCAAGCCTTTAGTGTACTCTTAAGTGGTCCTAAGTTCAAACCTCTACAGTACTCATGTACATGAGTTCCCCCCTCCCCTTAACTTTGGCAACAACAAAAAAACATTTAAAACATGATTTGTATTTTATTTGGATGACCTTATCCTATTCGCTGAAGCTAATACTTATCAAGCAACAATTTTGCATCATTGTTTGAAGTTGTTTTGCGGGTTAGCTGGGCAACAAGTAAATTTTGATAAGTCTATGGTTTTGTTCTCCTAACACTGCCCCTGATTTGGCAGCCCAAATTGCTGATATATGTGGATCTCCTCTCACTGGCTCTTTGAGAAATTATCTTGGTGTTCCTCTCATACACTCCAGAGTGAATAAAGATACATATGGCCATGTTATCTCTAAAGTCCAGAAGCGTCTTGCATCCTGGAAAAGTCATACTCTTTCCATGGCTGGCAGGTTAGTTTATTTACAGGCTGTTTCCTCTGCCATTCCTATATATTCTATGCAAACTGTCCAATTTCCTATGAACATATGTGATAAGCTGGATAAGATCAATCGAAATTTCCTATGGGGGCATGATGAGACATCAACTAAGGTTCACCTTGTCAAATGGAAGTCTGTTTGTAAGCCCAAGTTCATGGGTGGTCTTGGATTAAAACAAACCCACATGATGAACCAAGCTTTACTAGCTAAGCCTAGTTGGAAACTTCTACATAAAGATCAAGGTCTTTGGAGCCAGGTTCTGCGACACAAATATCTCACGAACCACACTACTGTAAACTTTAATAAGTCTGATTATCCTTCTTGCTCCAATACTTGGAGAGGAATTTTGTTTGGTGCTCAAATTCTTCCAAGAGGTTTAACTTGGAGTACTGGTGAGGGCATCCTATTTTGGAAGGATAACTGGACTGGCTGTGGTTTTCTAGAAGACTCTGCCACTATACCTCTCTCTGATGACATGTTAAAGTGGACAGTGCATGATTTCATGTCAGAACAAGGGTGGAATCGTGTTTGGCTTGAGCATGTCTTACCAAGTGCGATCGTGGAAAGAATTTGCAGCATACATATTGGCCTTGACTCTCAAAGGAGTGACAAATGCATATGGGGTTTGTCGAAAACTGGTACTTCCTCTGTCAAGTCTGCTTACCTTTCCTCCTTTGATGACTCTGAATCTATGTCTTGGCGCTGGGACTTCATATGGAAGTTGCACCTTCCCCCAAAAATTAAAACATTCCATTGGCTAATTGGTCATGGCAAGATTCTTACTAATGTTCAAAGGGAGAAAAGGAAATTAACTACAGACCCTAACTGTCAACGATACACTTCTTTTCCTGAGACTATGGAGCATATTCTTAGAGGATGCAGACATGCCCTGAAGGTATGGAGTTACAGTTCAATACCTCTCGATATGGCTCACTCCTTCTCTTTTGATTTTGTGGATTGGTTAATGTTTAATGTTTAATCTTAAGAGTAAGATTAAGACCCCCCATAGCCATGGGTCCTTGTATTTACTGCTACTATCTGGCACTGCTAGAAATGGCGTTGTAATTCAACTTTCAACCCTGACTATGAAACTCCTCCTAATCCTCATCACACTATTCTCCAGTTTGCTAAGGAATGGTTTGGTATTAATATGATGATTAATAGTAAACCTGCGAGAGAGAGAGAGAGAGAGAGAGAGAGGTTATCCAAATCTATTGGAGCCCTCCTACTATGGGCAGATCCAAATTGAATGTAGATGGAAGTTGCAAAACTACTTCTTGGAAGATCACTGCGGGTGGTCTAGTGAGGGACTCAGATGGTTCTTGGATATGTGGTTTTTCTGTTAACATTTGTATTGGAAATATTGCTGAGGCTGACTTATGGAGTCTCCTTAGAGGGCTGCAAATGGCATGGAATAAGGGTATTAGGTCCCTTGATGTTGAATGTGACTCTCTATCTGTCGTTTCTCTGATGGCCAAGATTTTTGACCAATCCCACCCCCTTTTTTGCCTAATTGAAGACTGCAAGCTGCTGCTAAACCGTGATTGGAGTTGCAGGATTTTTCATGTTTATAGGGAGTAAAACAGAGTTGCTGACCACCTTGCTAATCTAGGGTATGATTTACCTTTTGGGCTTCATAATTTTGAGTCACCTCCAATTTCTATTTTGAACATCTTACTAGATGATGTGCTAGGAAGGGCCCTTGATAGGGCCATGATCTGTTAGTCTGTCTTTCTTGTTTGTTTTTGCTTCGGCCTCCTTGTAACCAAAAAAAAATAATCATTTATTCCACAATCATATATATATTTCTTTAACAACGCATTTGAAATTTATTAAACAGAGCCCTGTCCACATTCTACAGACAGCCATGGAGTTGTCTAAAGACTAAACCCCAATACTAAAACCAGAGAGAAGCTCAAAAAACTTCTAAGAACTATGAAAGCAATCCTCTGGACCCAAAAAAAGCTTGTAGCTTTTTGTGTCATAGATGAAACGGTAATTTGTCTGCTGGTATGCTCCAATTGCATTTAGACCTCTAGGATCATTTCTAGGAATAATAGCCAGATAGAATTGCATATTTCCAGAAGTACCTTTTCCAATAAGAAAAGCAGATTCAGCATCCAAGTTAATATCAGCATTGTTTTGGAGATGGAATGTGATCATTGGGAAGCCTTGAAAGGCTTCTTGCTTCAACACCTCATAGCAAAGCTCAAAAGGTAAATCCCCACTTGGCACTCTTTTCACTGTGTCCCCATATCCTGCAAAGACAGCTTCTAAAGCTCTGATGAGCTGCCCTTCTAATGTGACTAAATGCAGCACCGGAATCAATTATGCTGCCTCCACTTCCATCTTTTTGAATTTCAAATTCTTGCTCTGGTATGTTGAGCATGTAGCCGTTGACACTTATTCCTATTAAGTTTATGTAGTAGAGTACAATGTTGTTGTTTCTCCTTAATTCTGTCACACTAAGGTCAGGCCTCTCCTTAATTCTGTCACACTAAGGTCGGGCCTTTGCTCTATGTCTTCACCAAATCGAATGAAAGAACTGGTGGCCCCCATTGTTCTTTCTCGTCTGAGGCAGTGAGAAACGACCATTGCTTTGACCTTGAGAATCTAATTGGTTAACAAACGTTTTGGGACCAAATCCAAGACCCATGATACCAGATATTTGATTACCATCGCCAGCGAAGGACACCTGAAATCAAAGAATACAAAATTAATCCCCATATTGTATAACTAATAGCTTCAACTTTTAGGATGAAACATTCAATCTAGTACCAAAGTGACCAAGTGTGTAGGTTTACCCTAAATAGATCGAGACCCCACGTAATAAGTATCAAAGAGGAATTACAATTTGTCTACGATCAAGCTAACAAGTGGTGATCACTAGTCCCACATAAGCTTATTATGAGTTTCAATTTTTTTTGGACAGCAAACTTTACCAACAACACGTACCTCTTTGCTGTCAATGGTGCAACCAAATACCAAGCCTTCAAGAGACTGCCTACCGGGGCCTGTACTGCTATCGAAACTGAAAGTTTCTGATGCAAGAAAGCCAGCCACATAGCTCTGGTCTACATAGCCTCTCTCGAACTCACACGAGCCTTCAATGCAAGGGCCCTCGCAAAGCGGGTGTCCATTGCATGGCAGAAGCTTGTAAGAAGTTGAACTAGTACATGGAAATGGTTCATCCTCCACGGCAAAGCAGTGGTGCCTTCTACAATATTCACATTGGAGCCAAGTGAGATCGCTGCCAGTGTCGAAAACAAGGTTGTAAGATTTGTATGGTGGAGAGGAGGTTGGGATGGTGCCGAGCCCGATTTTAACGCTGTAGAGTGCGAGGCCTAGCATAGTGTTTATGAGAACACGAACTGTTTCAGGAGTATAGGAAACTGTTTGGTTTTTTGTGGATGCTAAGGTTATTGTCATGTTTTTGAGGTATTGAGCTCGAGTGATGGACTGATAAGCAAGAGTTTGGATTCTCTGGTTGTGGGTGATGTTTGGTTGGTAGAAGGGCGACTGTGGAGAATGCATATGGATGAGCTCAATGGTCAAGCCACCACATGGTGCTGCTGCTATTAACAAGGTTGAGAGTAGGCAGAGAAAGAAAGGGCCAACTCTTTCTGTTTCTGCCATGGCGGACTTCAATTAGAGACAAGACAATGCTGAATGGCTAGTAGTAGTACTGCCTGAAATGATAGACTTATTTTATATATAGGAAATAATTAGTTCATGTCATTAATTTGGAATCTGAGTTTCTGTACTTGTCTTGTTGACTTTTCTCTTAGTGTGTAAATCATTTATTACAAAATCCATGGATTATCTTCCGTTTTAGTTGAGTTTCATTTAAGTCCTAAGTCATAAAGAATCTTTGGTGCATGAGTGCCATTTGGCTGAATATAACCTAGGTAATATTGATTAATTTTGGTTGTGGCCGAGTGATTAGAGTTTATTAAACATTGATTAAAAGGAAAGAATATTAAAAAAAATAAATTCAGATTAACTGGTCCCGGCGAGGCTCGAACTCGCGACCTCCGGCTCATAAGACCAGCGCTCTAACCAACTGAGCTACGGGACCAGTTGTTTTGTTAATTTTTATTATCCGTATTTACGATAAATTATTTGCTAATAATTTATTCATTAACAGCTGTTCTATTGTGACACAAAGTTCAACTTATAATACAATACAATTAAAAGTTTAGATATTTGATTTGCAGTCTAAGTTATCTGAATACCTTCCATGTTTCATCCTTCTGTAGTATTTACATATTGCTTATAGTGAGAAGCCTATTTTCAACCTCAAACACTACTAATATGCATAATAAATAGCATGTTTTGCTGTAATATAATATTTACCAATAACTAGATTAAATAAAGTAGAACATGTATCCGTCTAGTGTGTGTGTGTTTAGTATGTACTCCCTCAGGCAAGGTCCTGAGTTCGAGTCCTAGCATCCGTGTAGTGCATGTGAGTTTAGTATACTATTGCTCATCTCAATAGAAAAAGTACCACAAACAAAAAAAAAAGAAAAAAAGAAAAAAAGAAAAAGAAAGTAGAACATGCATAGTGTAGGTTGTTTGATATATTCTGGGATTCAAATACACCATTTTCATCTACTTCAGCAAATTATAACCCCTCTTTCATCTTGGGCTTTGCAACTCAATATTGGGGAATGGATTAGCAACAAAACTGCTGGCTTAAGACCATCCATAATAAGTTGTAAGGACATAAACCAGCAGCAGTGATATAGGGTACATAATGTAGGCTATAATACTTGTCCAAAATGGGAATTTTCTGCTGAAGCAGGTAGAAAGACCCATCACTGTGCAAATAATCAAGACAACTAAAGATTCTGCACAGACTTCAGACGATAAATTGCGTATGTAAACAAGTGCCAAGAAGATGGTCAAACCAATGATGTTGTTCATGAACACTCCATTGTAAATCTGCAGACAACATTTCATCCTACATTAGTAAACTCATGTAATTTGCTATATAAAATACCAATCATCAAGGCTTCCTTGAGTGAGTAAGAAGATAGATTTGAGCTTATGAGAGAAATAGACCTCAGAAAGTGTTAAAGAGATGGCATTCTCTCTCTTCGTCTCTGTCTTCTCTCTGGCAGAAGTTACTGATCTCAGTGCTAGTCTGTAGTTTGTGGCCCACGGTATCAAAACATACGAGGTTAAGAATGAAGGGATGCTTGCAGCAGTAGAGAATTCTTGCATAGTTTGCATGAGGGGCATTGCAAGCACAATCGTAATGCCAGTACCTAGAATCAATAGATAAGCAGCCTTCACGAGATTCGTCCAAGATTTATCAGCACCCTTAACCTTCTTTTTCTTCGCCACCGGTATCTTCTGGTCTTCCTTAGTTTTCTCATTCTGCAATTGCAAATTAATGATCTTGATGAGACTGTAGTTTTCTTTTAGCATTGGAATATATCCCTACCATATATGGCTGAGTTTATACCTTGGGATTTCTTCTTAAAAACCATTTATGTTCATGACCGTTACCGCTGGCAGAGGGCTTAGCTGGATTAATCCATTTTGAGATTCCATTGACAAACTCTGTCTCAACTATTTGAGAATCACCAGAGATATCAAATTCCTCCATCACCTTTGCTGCATAATCATCCACATCCAGACCTATTTCTTCTATTTGTATTCCTAGGATCAATGCTTTCAGTTCTTGTGCTGATATGTATGTGTTATTGTTCTGGTCTAATTTATGAAACAGCCTGCAAATAAAATCAGTAAACAACTAAACAATGAGATTATGGCATTTCAACAATTGAGGCAGACTAAACTACAGACAGAAATCTAGAACTTACCCTTGTATAATGGATAAATTGGGGTTGCCTCCAACTGTCAGAAGACTTGGTAGTAAGTTTTTCTGTACATATTTACGCATCACAAAATCAAGTCTTCTTTTCTGAATCCATGGTTGCATGATCTGCATTGTTGTTTTTCTTTTTTTCGGTTAAGAAGTATATAACAGCATCTGCAAATTATAGTGCTGCTTATAATGAAGATCATCCTAATTGCACAACGACGACAAATATTCTCATTTGATTCTCATATTTCAACTTCCACAAAGCTCATATTTGCTTAAATATTCGAAAATCTTCTTTTAAATCTTATATCTGCAGCCTGCTATTTCCTTTTTCCAAACACAAAAACAATTGAACACAATCTTATATCTAATCATTTGGGACGCAGATTCTGAGCTCTTCTTGAATTTTTTTTTGTTACCTGATAGATGCAGTAAATCACAAGGAATGCAAATGCAATAAGTAGAGAGACTAATATCACAACTCGAATCCCCGAAGAAGAACTGAGCATTTTCGCCACTTGAAGAACGAGAAAGGGGATCAATGAGAACATCATGATTCTTGCAGTAGCTTCGGTTTCAACATCAGTTGTTACACCATAACCTGAAAAGGCATGCATACTAAAACATCTAAATTATCGTATTTTTAGACCTCTCTCTCTCTGAGAGCGTGTTGTTCAGTGTTTAACAAGATAAGAGAAGAAGTAAACCAGTTAAACTGAAGGATTTCTTATTTTCTGGATTTGATGAAGTTTGAGACTCCGAGAGGTCATGGCTTCCAAAAGCAACAACAGAACCCCAAATTAGTGTGAGAAGCATGATTGCTGATCCTGCAAGTAGGCCCATGCTCATTTCTGCCATTGCCTCTGCAGTTGCTGTACTTCCTGTCACTCCAGTTACTGGGAAAAAATGTGAATTCTGTAAGGAATTTACTCACATCCATCTGCATATGTACTTTAAAACCTAAAACAGACATGACTTCTAAACTTCTCTCGAAACAATTATAAACGTACATACATACATACATGCATAAATGCTGAGGCCTGAGAAGAAGATAGAAAGGAGCTTACCAAGTACCAATCCTACTTGTGGTATCATGCCAAATATATGGAAAGCACTAGCACCAAAGATACCAGTCCCAAACAATTCAAAGAAGAGTTCAGACCCTGCTGAAACATACTGATCTGCAAGGGACAGCAAGACCTCATACACGATTATCAGGAAAAGCAGCCCCCACACCGAAGTTGCACAGGGCAAGAAGCCATAAACTGGTTCACAAGTCACAGTATCTGCTTGAAGATCCAGTACTTCTAGGATTGAAGATTGGCTTATTTTTTCCTCTGTTACGCCGCCATCGGATATAAGATCAGAGTCTCTAACAAACCGGCTGCTTCCAAAATGGACTAATTGGAGGATCAGAAAAATGGTAAGCAAAGCTGGTCTTGACATATCCAGAGACTCTTAGTCTTAGCTTGTGGGGCAAAAATGAGAATGAGAAGCAACTTGGTGCTTTTTGAGGTTTAAATGGAGAAGATCATGCAAGTTGAAGTCTTTTTTTTTTGGGGTCAGAATGCAAGTTGAGGTTTAAAATGAACAAAATCAAGTTGACATTAGCAATCCCTGGTTAGCCCTGTGCTAGAATTTTGAACAAGTAAGAACAAAAGCTAGTGATATAATAGTAGAATGAGGCAGGTTGAAGCAAAGCTACCTACCTATTTGGATTACTAATTTGACTGAATCTATTCCTCTATACTTGCTCCACAAATCCATTGCATAGTTTTGGATATAAATAATGAAATATGTGGACAAAGACACATCGAATAGTCAACGAATTATTGGTAACATTTTCTAATTAAGCAGCCCCTGACTTTCGAATAATGCTAGTGATCAAGCAAGCACTACAAGATTTTATATTTATGACATATTTGTTGACCCCAAAATCTTGGATTGAAGATGAAGCACAGCAAGCATTTTCCCGAGAAGTAACATGTCATGATGTCATGATTCCAATACCTATGATATAGGTAGCCAGTATAACTATAGATTCATCAATGAGCTGTCTAGTATATACTAACATTTATCCTATTATAATCTGGGATTTGAATTGTTCAAAGAACAGAGCTTTTTTAATGCCAGTTTTTCTTTGGAACAATGGTTTTAGATCCAACGAACCATGCAGAAATTTTGAGCTCGAAATCATTAAATACAAAGTTCGACAGTTGGTTTTGCATATAAAAATTATAGATGTCACCGAGCAAGTGTGATAATTGAATGTGTAGAACCTAAAGTCTTTGCTACAGTGTAGTGTGATGTGAAGTGAGTTTGGATCAACAAGCAAGCAAACTAAGCAAGCAAGCCAACTTGGTTGCCTCTTTCCAACGCAAAGGGAACATGCGCGAGTCAAATCAGGTAGAATCATTTCATATACTCCGAGATCCCGCCGCGAGTGCAATGCAACCTTCTCTTTATCTCTTTCGTCACGTAATTAGTCTCACGTGAACATGAAATAGAGAGATGCATGCATTTCATTGGCAACATGAAAGTTCAATTCAAGTATAATAACAAGTATAATATTGAAAATTAGAATTAAAAAATGAAAGAACCCTGACCCTGAAGATGCAAGTGGGGGGTTATATATCACTCCAATTCAACCTAATCGATTAGTCAATGGGTTTGATCCAAATGGGTGAAACTTGTAAAAGATGATATCAATAGACAAACTTCTGAATAAATTAGGTCATATACTAGCGACATTTTCGATAAAGTTTACTAATAAGAACATAACCACGTTTTATGTTGAGGAGAGGGCAAATAAACTGATGAATTAACCAACCAGCCATTTTTAATAACAATCATTAGGCAGAAGAAGAAGAAAAAACATCTTCTGGATAGTTAGATTATAACTGATATATTCACAAGTTGAGAACCAAGTTATCAAGGCCATGCTGATTGCTTTCCTCTTTTGTTCCATATATGTTCTTATACTTGCTGAAGGCAGGGCTAGTGAACCATTGACTTGAGTCGCTGGTGTTGGTAAAAATGTGGAGCTGCCTCTGTGAGCCAAGAAGGATCTATGGAAATCACATTCCGCATGTATTGCTGTTCGTACCAAAAACAACACAGGCCATTTTCTATAGTTAGGAAAGTCAATCTTTAGCTGGACGAAAGGCCCAAAACGTCAAAGACTCATTCTACATTCATAAAGGCCCAAGTAAAAGTCAGCAAAGCCCAATGGCCCTCTAGCCGCAAATATTGACACAAAATCTATGGTCAACAAGGCGTTTCGGAGACATCAGCGCATCGGATACAAGTGTCTGATGCTACATGTTTCTTTTCAAATGCAAATGCCATGACTCCTTTCGGATAGAAGGTGTTCAAAACAATACCTTAAGGAAATCTTTCTCACGAACAAATCAAGGAGGATTCTTTGAAATTGGTAAAGCCACAGTCTAGTTTAAATCAATGAAAATCCAGGCGTGACCCACCAAATCAGAGAAAGTATGGTCTTCAGCAAGTGGAAGAGCGTATGAAGTGGAGGCGTTTCACACCACCATTAATGCGATTGCCACCGCATTTAATGCGGTATGGCTACTGTTCCTGTTGTGCAAAACCACTCCAAGACCTTGTCGTTGATGGACTATGCGACGACACACACACAAACCCTTGAGAATAAAACACACACCAAACCACAAAGTAAACACATCAACATAACACAAAGATTTATAGAGGTTCGGCCTCCTGCCTACGTACTCTTGGTGATCCACCGGAGAAATTCACTAGTATGTAAGAACAACTTTGGTTACAATCAAGAACCCCCTTAGCTCTCACAAGAACCCTAGATCTTTTTTCTGTCACCCTTGAAAATACTCAAGAATTCATCCTTGAATTCTGTCTTGTGTTTCTCCTTTGAAAATTCACTCATGAATTTTCCTCTATATTTTGTGCTTATCTTGTGCTTATGAAAAACTTAGTTCTAAAGTGCCTATTTATAAGTATAGGGCTTTAGTACAATCATACAAGGAATAGGAAACCTAAAGGGATCCCAAAACAAAGAGAAAACCTAGTCCAACTCTGACAAGGATTCCAACAAGGAGAAAACCCAGTCCAAATTTGACAAGGATTCCATCGTTCCTTCCTTCTATGGTGAGCCAATCTTCAACAATCTCCACCTTGGCTAACCATCCATCACCTATGAACAATTGTTGACCCCTAGAACCTCTTCAACCTCTTAGAAATCGTTCTAGTAACTCCCAATAGCTCCACCATGGCAAGAAACCTCTTGCCTCAACGCACCTTAGGTGAGAAGGTGCTCCACCCAATCTTAGACTTGGGCCATCTAGACCTCTTTGTAGAAGAGAGATCCCCCCATGCCAAACTTCTTGCTCCTCGCCTTTTTGGAACCTTGAATTCTTGACATGCCTTGATACGCAAACTGCATACCTACCCTTGTTCTATAAATCCCCACGTAGCAGCCAACCTTGCTCTTGGATTTATGAACAGACTCCTCCTTGCTCATCCAAGCACCCATCCAACCTTCCCGCTTCATGCTTCCTACAGCACTCCGAAACGTGGCTGGAACTTCTTGGTCCATCCATCCAAAACCTAGGGACGGTTTGATGGATTCCTTGGGCTCGGACCTTACAATTGACGAAGACTCCACCTCAAGTAGAACCTCTTTGTGAGTTTGTTGTTGATACCCAGCTTCTTTAGCCCTTGTGTCAAGCTCCACCTTAAGTGAAGACCCTTCCACGACCACATTAGCAAAAAGCTTATCTTTAACAACATCCTCCCCATCATCCCTTGTCTTGACTTCACCCTTGTGGTCCTTTGAAATCAAGCACCTTTGATGATAAACTACTAGCCACACAACCTTGACTAACCTTCCTTGCTTGACTAACCTTGAGCGAACTTGTAGATTTATTCCGTTGCACTGGCTCCTTGACAGTAAGATCCCATGCCCGCTTTTCTTTGGCACAAAGCACCTACTTGGTAGAATTTTATGCTTCACCTGAACCTGTACCCCCCAAAAGCTTATCCTCTTGCATCTTGATCTTCACTGTTCCCAAGCCCAAAACATCACAACTTGTTTTGTCTCCCAACATAATCTTGCTACCCTTCTTTTCCTCATATGTATCAAATATACTCCTATTTGAACACACATGATAAGAGCATTCAGAATCTAAAATCCAACTGAAGTAGAACCCTTACCCGAAGAACTTGCCAAGACGTCCCCGTTACGCTCATCTTCCGTAACCGTCAAAAGTTTCTCATTGGTTGGTCTTGAACTTTTGGCCTTCTTCATCTTGTTCCGCTTCACTACCGGACAATCCCGCTTCTAATGATCCGTAATCCCACACTTGAAGCACCTTTCATTGTCCTTGAATTTTGGATTCCTCCAATTGCCTTTCTTGCCTTTGCACCTGCTTGAATGACCCGGCTCTCCCGTCCATGTTAATAGACCCGCACCTTAAGAGCTATCTCCAGAATTTTGAGTCAACCCGTGATGCACCAAGTCTTGCACCACCTCCTCAAAATTGAGAGTACCCTTGTTAATCATTAGCGTCTTCCGAAAGTGTTGATAGGACGAAGACAATGATGCCAACAATATCAACGCCTCATCTTCCGTGCTATAAACCACGTCCACCTTTTGCAAGCCCGTAATACACCTATTAAAGGTGTTAAGATGCTCCGTGAGACTTCCACCCTTCTTCATCCGAAGATTTAGGAGCTTTTCCTTCTTGAAGAATTTGTTTGATTGGAACTTCCCTACAAATATCCGTTTGAGATTTTCCCATGTTTGCTTTGTGGTGTCTTCCATTGCCTTGATAGACCCCCTAGCCAACTCGCTGAGCACGTCCCTCTCCTCCCTTGTCATGGTTTCCAGCATTATCTTCTTGCCTGCCAAGATAACGATTGGACCTAGCTGGGCTAGGTCATGTTTCATTCTCCATAGCTTGAAATTCTCCTTCCTTGTGAACAACTTCACCTTGAGCTTCATGCTATCCGTCTGTGGTGTCTTCCTTTGGGAGCTTTCTCCCACTGCCTTCTTATCGCCCCCATCATCAACACTTGCAAACGCTCTTAAGACTATAAGAGCTCCTGGGCATAAACCAAAACCCACCGCAACTGCAGCTCTGATACCACTTGTTGTGTGAAACCACTCCAAGACCTTGTCGTTGATGGACTATGCGACGACACACACACAAACCCTTGAGAATAAAACACACACCAAACCACAAAGTAAACACATCCACAGAACACAAAGATTTATAGAGGTTCGGCCTCCTGCCTACGTCCTCTTGGTGATCCACCGGAGAAATTCACTAGTATGTAAGAACAACTTTGGTTACAATCAAGAACCCCTTTAGCTCTCACAAGAACCCTAGATCTTTTTTCTGTCACCCTTGGAAATACTCAAGAATTCATCCTTGAATTCTGTCTTGTGTTTCTCCCTTGAAAATTCACTCTTGAATTTTCCTCTTTATTTTATGCTTATCTTGTGCTTATGAAAAACTTAGTTCTAAAGTGCCTATTTATAAGTATAGGGCTTTAGTACAATCATAAAAGGAATAGGAAACCTAAAAGGATCCCAAAACAAAGAGAAAACCTAGTCCAACTCTGACAAGGATTCCAACAAGGAGAAAACCCAGTCCAAATTTGACAAGGATTCCATCCTTCCTTCCTTCTATGGTGAGCCAGTCTTCAACAGTTCCCATCAGAGAAAGTCTAACCCACTAGTGCTAAGTGCAAAGGAAGCCATTCCCATGATTTTCTGGTTCAAATCAACCTGCAAGATCATTTCACTACACCCCGGAAAATCTTCATTTCAAAGATTTCTTTCCCATTTCCAAGTCAAATCAACAGAAAGCAGGTTTTTGCAAGTGGCAGCAAGCTGAATTCATTTACGAACTCCTAAGTACCATCCAAGACACCGCCAGCAATGGGCCAGTTTGCCTATATATACTGAATCCCAATGACAGCGCGAGGACACACAACTTCAGCCAATAAGCCAAACTCAATGTCTCAAAACCAAGACTCAACGTCTTAGACTCAACTCCTTGCAAAGCGTCTCTTTGCAGACCAAAGCCAAGACTTGAATCAACTCCCTTCGCTTTCTTTGAGTTCCCAGTTGACAACTCCTTGTTGGAACTCTATTCTTTTCCCAAACACATAGCTCTGTCTAATTCCCAGTTAAGAAATCCTAATTGGAATAACACTACCATTGTTTATAACCTATATGCTCTACCAGCAACGCTTAGTATGATTTGATAGTTGGTTTCGATTTCCAGCTCACCCATCTCAAAACAAGCTTCCTATCTGCGATACGGGCCAGTTTCTGGTCGCAGATATTTTTAGTCTGCCATTATCGGACAATATAACACTGTCTCAAATAGACTGCTATTTCTGTCTCGATACCTCAGATTTTCTGTCCGACTCAACTCTCTCCAGTTCTCTCTTGTTTTTGTCTCATTGTATTTAAATTTGTCCCGGCCTATTCAGGCATGTATTTGATCATTAATGAAAATATTATGCTTATCGGACTGTTTTGTATGCAAAAACTTGTTATTGAGTATCTAGTCCGACAAACGGACTAGAACACTGTCTTTCTTGCAGTTTGCTTTGCCATAATCGAGACATCAAAAGTCCTCTTCATCAAGGCAGAAAAAGAACCTATCTAAAGCCAGATTCCCCTCTTTGGAGCACAGTGGCTTTAATTAGAAGAAAAGATAAATGAGCGCAGTTACACCCACAATACTTTCCACTTTCTACTAGAAGAGTATCACTAGTTGTGGCACGCCTTTCGCATCCTTTCAAGGAACAATCTCGAACCAGTCTCAGGTTCCTTGAAACACAAGCAAACTATACACAAAGCCGCTAAGTTGCCAAAGTACAGCCTGCTCAGCGACCAAGGGCATCACAAGGTGTTCAGAAGCATTTCCAGACGAACAATTTCTTATCAATTGAGACAAGAGAATGGTATCAGGGACGGATCTACAGAGGAGCAAGGGTGGTCAAGTGACCCATGCAACCTCTGAAATCCTCCATTAAAGGGGAGAAAATTGACCCCTGCAAGCTGTTCGATGAAAGTGCTGAAAGAGAAGAAGAACAGAGCTGCACTGCGCTGCGCTGTGCTTGCGCGCGCGAGTCTCCCTTGCGCGAAATTTTTTTTTTCTTTTCCTGACGTCAAAACGACATCGTTCTACTAAAAGGTTTTTTTTTTTAACCTGGCCAAAACGACGTCGTTTTGGCTCAAGTTTTTTATTTTTAAAAAAGATAAAATCTGTAGCTTCTCTTCTTCCTACCCGATACCCTCCCCTTCCCCAAAACATATAACCTAATTCCTTCTAAAAGAAAAGACCCAGCCAATTCCCAAAACCAAACCCCTAATCCTGAACCTCCTCACCCAATCTGACGGAGGTGGAGGCAGAGAAGTGGCGGCGGCAGGCAGCAGGCAACAGCAGAGCAGAGGTGAAAAAAATCACCCTCCAATCCAATTTCCAAATTCAATTGGATTTGTCATTGTCCCTCCAACTTGAAAGTATGTTATTATAATTTTTAATCTCTTTATGCTTTATATAAATCGTTTGAAAGTATGTTCTCATAAATTTGAGTTTTTATTTTGGAGTTTTGGTTAGTTATTTTGGAGTCTTGGTAAATTGGATTAGTAATTTAGTATTTGTGTTGGTAAATTGGTTAGTTATTTTGGAGTCTTGGTAAATTGTAAATTGGATTACTTGGTTAGCATGAATAAATTATGTGTAGGTGTGTTAATTGTAAATTGGATTTATGTAGGTTTGTTAATTGTAAATTGGATTTATGTGTAGGTTTGTTAATTGTAAATTGGATTACTTAGTTAGATTATATTTAATGGTTGCAACTGCTTCGGCAGAGAGAGCATTTTCTGCTATGAATGTTGTGAAAGGTCCACTTCGCAACCGAATGGGATATCAATGGTTGAGTGATAGTTTACTTGTTTATATTGAGAAAGATGTGTTTGTTAGTATTGATAATGAAACTATCATGCAACGTTTTCAGAAAATGAAAACTCGTCGTGGACAATTGTAATGTTGTTTTTTGTATTAAGTATGAATTATAAATTATCGTTTCATTTTTATGGGTATATTTTTTGTATAAAATTTTTTAAACCTTTTAAACGTTGACCCCTGCAATAAAATTTCCTGGATCCGTCCCTGAATGGTATAATACCCAATTGGGATTAACTGTGCAAGAAAAATGAACTAACACGGGTTAAGATTGTCTACAACTCAGTTCAAACAAATCCATTCTAATAAAACCAAAAAAAAAGGATGCGGGAGGCAGGAATCAAATGATGAATATTAACAGTAAGCAGTCCTTGAGAAAAGAAATCTTTACTAACCTGAATAACACAGACAATGGGTGAATATAAACTTCTTGAGAACCTCTAATAGTCTTGTACTTCCCATCGTGACTTGATGCCTTCAAATTCGATCGATATCATATTCTGAAAACATCAAATTAGTCCTCATTCTTCAAATTCGATCGATATCATCCTCATTTTCTTGTTCTACACATCAATGTCACCCTATACTGAGTCCAATTTTGCGTTAAAAGTAATAAGGGTAATATTGTAAAATCAGCCAAACTAACTTCTTTTAATTAACTAGTTAAAATTCTATTTAAAAATAGTTAATTTGTGTTGTACAATTGTCAATTGTGTGTATTTTATTACATTCTACTTTATTATTTTATGATTGTTCTCCAACAAATAGTACATTGAAATTGATACACTAAGTGATATACTCAGACCTATGGAGTGGATTATTTGAAGACCTTTGCTCCAGTAGCAAAGCTCAATACTGTGTGTGTACTCTTTTCCCTGGCTGCTAATCGTGACTGGCCCTTCTTACAGTTTGATGTAAAGAATGCGTTCCTATATGGTGACCTCAAGGAAGAAATATACATGGATCTTCCTCTTGGTATTCCTGTGACTTTCAAAGAGGGCGTTGTGTGTAAGTTGCGAAAATCCTTATATGGATTAAAGCAGTCTCCAAGAGCATAGTTTGGAAGGTTTGCAGAGTAACTCAGACCATACTTTGTTTCTAAAGCGTCATAAAGGTAAATTGACAGCTTTAATTATTTATGTTGATGATATGATTGTAACTGGAGATGATCAGGCAGAAATGCAAAATCTTCATTAGTATTTGGCTTCCGTGTTTGAGATGAAATCATTGGGTGAGTTGAAGTACTTTCTTGGAATTGAAGTTGTCAGATCTAAATATGGTATCTTTCTGTCCCAAAGAAAGTATGTTTTGGATTTACTTGCAGAAACTAGAATGTTTGATTGTAAACCAATTGATACCCCTAGTGAACTAGAATGTTTGATTGTAAACCAATTGATACCCCTAGTGAACAGAATCATAAGTTGGGGTTGTATCCTGATCAAGTCCCTACTGATAAACAGCGTTATCAACGACTTGTGGGGAAATTGATTTATTTAGCTCATATACAACCTGATATTGCATATGCAGTGAATGTAGTGAGTCAATTTATGCATTCTCCTAGTGAAGATCATATGGGTGTTGTGATGCGTATTTTGAGGTATCTGAAAGTAACTCCTGGCAAGGGGTTGATCTTTTCCAAGTATGGTCATACATATGTGGAAGGGTATAGGAATGGTGATTGGGCTGGTTCAGTCACTGATAGACGTTCTACATCTGGGTATTTCACATTTGTTGGTGGTAATCTTGTTACTTGGAGGAGTAAAAAGCAAAAAGTGGTGTCTCAGTCTAGTGTCGAAGCCAAGTATCGTGGGATGGCTCAAGGTGTGTGCGAGTTACTATGGTTGAGGAGATTGTTGAGAGATCTTGGGTTTGCGCCCCAGAAACCCATGGATTTGTATTGTGATAATAAAGCTGCAATTGCGATTGCTCATAACCCTGTGCAACATGATCATACAAAGCACGTGGAGGTTGATTGAAATTTTATTAAAGAGAAGGTGGATGCTGCGATTGTTTCTTTTCCGTTTATATCATTCGAGTATCAATTGGCAGATGTTCTTATGAAAGCTGTGTCTACTACTGTCATTCTCAACTCGCTTGACAAGTTGGGCATGCGTGACATCTTTACTCCAACTTGAGGGAGAGTGTTAGCGAGATCCTAGATTAATTAGGAGATTTATTTCCTAGTATATTATAACTCTATTTCTTTCCTGTTTGTACAGATATTGTGTAATTAGGATTTTATCTTATTTCCTTGTATACCCTAGGGTTACAACCTTGTATTATAAATACTTCCTTTTGGAGAATGAAATATATCTGAAAATATTCTACCCATATTGTTTGATAGATGGAATGTGATCACTGGGAAGCCTTGAAAGGCTTCTTGCTTCAACACCTCATAGCAAAGCTCAAAAGGTAAATCCCCACTTGGCACCCTTTTCATTTTCACTGTGTCCCCATATCCTGCAAAGACAGCTTCTAAAGCTCTGAGTAAACTGTCATGAGCTGCCCTTCTAATGTGACTAAATGCAGCACCAGAATCAATTATGCTGCCTCCACTTCCATCTTTTTGAATTTCAAATTCTTGCTCTGGTATGTTGAGCATGTAGCCGTTGACACTTATTCCTATTAAGTTTATGTAGTAGAGTACAAGGTTGTTGTTTCTCCTTAATTCTGTCACACTAAGGTCGGGCCTTTGCTCTATGTCTTCACCAAATCGAATGGATGAACTGGTGGCTCCCATTGTTCTTTCTCGTCTGAGGGAGTATGAGAAACGACCATAGCTTTGACCTTGAGAGTCTAATTGGTTAACAAACGTTTTGGGACCAAATCCAAGACCCATGATACCAGATATTTGATTACCATCGCCAGCAAAGGACACCTGAAATCAAAGAATACAAAATTAATCCCCATATTGTATAACTAATAGCTTCAACTTTTAGGATGATACATTCATGTTGGATTGTAGGGGATGTTGTATGATGCTCTGATTCCATTGTTGGTTTAAGTGTGAAGGGATTTAGGACAAATAGGACAATAGTTGAAACAAAGGGATTTTATTAGATTTGGAGGAGAATAGTACATGACTGGTATAGGCTAATTGACCTTCTTTCTAGCATATTGGCTTATTAACCATCACACTCTCTTAAACTAGTTTGGGCTATTTGGCCCTCAACATAATTTAATTTGGGTAGCTAGTTTGCTCCCTTAGTTTGGGAGTTTTAGTGGTTAGCTCCCAAACTCAAGTTGGTTAGCTAGATAGCTAGCTTTGCTTGAGTAGTTTGCTAGATTTTCTATCTTCAATACAATGAGTAGGCTTAATGCCTATTTATAGATGATTGAACCGACTAGATAGGTCGGTTATGTAGCGAACCGACTTCAAAATGTAATTCCAACCACATTATATTGTGGCTCATCTAGAATTTTCTACTATTTTCATTTATGTTTGTGGCTGCCAAAACTCCTAGCCATATTTTTGTCTTGTACTAGAATATTCTTCAAACTTCAATTGCTTTTGTTCCACCATCTCCTGTTTGTTCTAGAATTTTCTTACATTGCCATCTCCATCTTTTGAAGTCTTGTCTTCTCTAGAATTGTGTAGAACACAAATGAGCATTATTTTTTTCAACAATTCAATCTAGTACCAAAGTGACCAAGTGTGTAGGTTTATTCTAAATAGATCGAGACCCCACGTAATAAGTATCAAAGAGGAATTACAATTTGTCTACGATCAAGCTAACAAGTGGTGATCACTAGTCCCACCCACTCCCACACATAAGCTTATTATGAGTTTCAATTTTTTTTTTTGGACAGCAAACTTTACCAACAACACGTACCTCTTTGCTGTCAATGGTGCAACCAAATACCAAGCCTTTAAGAGACTGCCTACCGGGGCCTGTACTGCTATCGAAACTGAAAGTTTCTGATGCAAGAAAGCCAGCCACATAGCTCTGGTCTACATAGCCTCTCTCGAACGCACACGAGCCTTCAATGCAAGGGCCCTCGCAAAGCGGGTGTCCATTGCATGGCAGAAGCTTGTAAGAAGTTGAACTAGTACATGGAAATGGTTCATCTTCCACGGCAAAGCAGTGGTGCCTTCTACAATATTCACATTGGAGCCAAGTGAGATTGCTGCCAGTGTCGAAAACAAGGTTGTAAGATTTGTATGGTGGAGAGGAGGTTGGGATGGTGCCAAGCCCGATTTTAACGCTGTAGAGTGCGAGGCCTAGCATAGTGTTTATGAGAACACGAACTGTTTCAGGAGTATAGGAAACTGTTTGGTTTTTTGTGGATGCTAAGGTTATTGTCATGTTTTTGAGGTATTGAGCTCGAGTGATGGACTGGTAAGCAGGAGTTTGGATTCTCTGGTTGTGGGTGAGGTTTGGTTGGTAGAAAGGCGACTGTGGAGAATGCCTATGGATGAGCTCAATGGTCAAGCCACCACAGGGTGCTGCTGCTATTAACAAGGTTGAGAGTAGGTAGAGAAAGAAAGGGCATTTTAGTAATCATACTGGTTTATATTCCGGTTATGCTGAATTAGTAAACAGCTTTATGGAATTCTATTCCGATTCCAGACAGTTTTAGTAAACAACTTCAACAGGAATCTGATTCTGATTCTGCCTCATTTCAATTCATCTTCAATTCAATTCCTCTTAATTCAATTCCTCTCAATTTGATTACGGATTAGTAAATGCGTCATTAGTGTGTAAATCATTTATTACAAAATGCATAGATTATCTTCCGTTTTAGAGCATCTCCAACAGTGGTAGCAAAAAAAACTCTTCAAATTGAAGTTTGTTGACCTACGTGGCAATTTGAAGAGCCATATTTGCTACTTTAATTTTTTGTGTCTCGTCAGTCTCTTCAATTCAATTAATACAATATTTGACTTAAAATAATAATAATTAATAACATTTGAAATAATTAATAACATTCTTTTTTTTAAAAGATAACATTATGGAAAATAAATAATATTTATGAAATGTACATCAAACCCATTAAGCAAAATAAATGTTTTTAGCCTTTTGATATTATTTTGATTCTCCCAAAACAAAATAAATGTTTTGAAGAGACAAGGTCAACTTACCAGTATTGAAGAGAGAGAATGGGGTTGCAGATTTGATGACTGAGGTTGAAGAGGCTGTTGGAGGGAATTTTTCTGATGTGACTCACCTATGTGAGCATCTCAAAGTGGTTGAAGAGGCTGTTGGAGATGCTCTTAGTTGACTTTCATTTAAGTCCTAAGTCATAAAAAATCTTTGGTGCATGCAGGCACGGGCCCAGCCCTGTCTAGGTAGGGCTGGAGCCCGACCCAAATTTTAAAAACTCTTACCCCTAAGTAGCCCAAATAGTCCAGTATTAAAAAAGAAAAAAAGTGAATAAGCCCAACATTATTACTAGCCCAGTCACACATCAAGACAAAAGAAACCTTTTTTAAAATAGGGTTGTGAATTAAACAAAAGTGAGTTAAAAAAACAAAGAAGAATCGTCTTCTTCTCTCCAGTAAACAGCCGAAGAGCACGTCCCCTCCTCCAACAAAGTGAGTCTTCTATTCTACTTATTTATTTATTTATTATTATATATCTTTTCTTATTCTTTCTTCTATTTTTCTTTTTATCAAATTTAATTTTGATTTTAAGCTTGTATTCTTTTCCTTGTGAATCATGATTTAATTTTAAGCTTGTATCAAATTTTGATTTAGGGATTTAGAAATTATGGCTCCTTTTTTTTTTGTCAATTCCTAATTTGTTGTTACCTAACTTGTTAGTTTATATGCTTATTGTGATTTGTTTTATGTACATACTCACATATTTTTTTATATTTCACACATAGGTATAACTTAAGTAGTTGCATTGCATATTTATTTACTGTATTTGTTGTTTTTGCATTTTAAGTTTTTATTTATGTATAAGTACGCATTTTGAGGGATAAGGTTCATTACGTCCCCGACTAGGTGTATGTTTTCTTGGTTATCAATGAAATTCACTTGTACCGTCGAGTTTTGATTTATGTATAAATTGGTCTAAAAGTTAGCCCTAGTCAATTTTTAATCCTGGATCCGTGCCTGGGTGCATGAGTGCCATTTGGCTGAATATAACCTAGGTAATATTGATTAATTTTGGTTGTGGCCGACTGATGAGAGTTTATTAATCATTGATTAAAAGGCAAGAATATTAAAAAAATAAAAAAATAAATTCAGATTAACTGGTCACGCGAGGCTCGAACTCGAGACCTCCGGCTCATAAGACCAGCGCTCTAACCAACCGAGCTACGGGACCAGTTGTTTTGTTAATTTTTATTATCCATATTTACTATAAATTATTTGCTAATAATTTATTCATTAACAGCTGTTCTGTTGTGACACAAAGTTCAACTTATAATACAATACAATTAAAAGTTTAAATATTTGATTTTCTGAATACCTTCCGTGTTTCATCCTTCTGTAATATTTACTGATTGCTTACAGTGAGAAGCTTATTTTCAACCTCAAACGCTACAAATAATAATATGCATAATGGACAGCATGTTTTGCTGTAATATAATATTTACCAATAAGTAGCTTAAATAAAGCAGAATATGTATCCGTATAGTGTGTGTGAGTTTAGTATTTACTCCTTCAGGCAAGATCTTGAGTTCGGGTCTTATCATCTGTGTAGTGTGTGTGAGTTTAGTATACTATCGTGCCTCTCAATAGAAAAAGTCCGCAAACAAAAAAAGAAAGAAAAAAAGAAAAAAAGAAAGCAGAACATGTATAGTGTAGTTTGTTTGATCTATTGTGGGATTCAAATACACCATTTTCATATACTTCGGCAAATTATAACCCCTCTTCTTTCATCTTGGGCTTTGCAACTCAATATTGGGGAATGGATTAGCAACAAAACTGCTGGCTACCATCCAAAATAAGTTGTAAGGACATAAACCAGCAGCAGTGATATAGGGTACATAATGTAGGCTATAATACTTGTCCAAAATGGGAATTTTCTGCTGAAGCAGGTAGAAAGACCCATCACTGTGCAAATAATCAAGACAACTAAAGATTCTGCACAGACTTCAAACGATAAATTGCGTATGTAAACAAGTGCCAAGAAGATGGTCAAACCCATGATGTTGTTCATGAACACTCCACTGTAAATCTGCAGACAACATTTCATCCTACATTAGTAAACTCATGTAACTTGCTATATAAAAAACCAATCATCAAGGCTTCCTTGAGTGAGTAAGAAGATAGATTTGAGCTTATGAGAGAAACAGACCTCAGAAAGTGTTAAAGAGATGGCATTCTCTGTCTTCTTCTCTGTCTTCTCTCTGGCAGAAGTTACTGATCTCAGTGCTAGTCTGTAGTTTGTGGCCCACGGTATCAAAACATACGAGGTTAAGAATGAAGGGATGCTTGCAGCAGTAGAGAATTCTTGCATAGTTTGCATGAGGGGCATTGCGAGCAAAATCGTAATGCCAGTACCTAGAATCAATAGATAAGCAGCCTTCAAGAGATTCGTCCTAGATTTATCAGCACCCTTAGCCTTCTTTTTCTTCGCCACCGGCCTCTTCTGGTCTTCTTTAGTTTTCTCATTCTGCAATTGCAAATTAATGATCTTGATGAGACTGTAGTTTTCTTTTAGCATTGGAATATATCCCTACCAAATATGGCTGAGTTTATACCTCGGGATTCCTTCTTAAAAACCATTTATGTTCATGACCGTTACCGTTGGCAGAGGGCTCAACTGGATTAATCCATTTTGAGATTCCATTGACAAACTCTGTCTCAACTATTTGAGAATCACCAGAGATATCAAATTCCTCCATCACCTTTCCTGCATAATCATCCTCAGCCAGACCAATTTCTTCTATTTGTATTCCTAGGATCAATGCTCTCAGTTCTTGTGCTGATATGTATGTGTTATTGTTCTGGTCTAATTTATGAAACAGCCTGCAAATAAAATCAGTAAACAACTAAACAATGAGATCATGGCATTTCAACAATTGAGGCAGACTAAACTAAAGATAGAAACCTAGAACTTACCCTTCTATAATTGATACATTGGGGTTGCCTCCAACTGTCAGAAGACTTGGTAGTAAGTTTTTCTGTACATATTTACGCATCACAAAATCAAGTCTTCTTTTCTGAATCCATGGTTGCATGATCTGCATTGTTGTTTTTTTTTTCCGGTTAAGAAGTATATAAAAGCATCTGCAAATTATAGTGCTGCTTATAATGAAGATCATCCTAATTGCACAGCGACGACAAATATTCTCATTTGATTCTTATATTTCAACTTCTACAGAGCTCATATTTGCTTAAATATTCGAAAATCTTATATCTGCAGCTTGCTATTTCCTTTTTTCATACACAAAATAAATTGAACACAATCTTATATCTAATCATTTGGGACGCAGATTCTGTGCTCTTCTTATATTTTTTTTTTGTTACCTGATAGATGCAGTAAATCACAAGGAATGCAAATGCAATAAGTAGAGAGACTAAGATCACAACTCGAATCCCTAAAGAAGAACGGAGCATTTTCGCCACTTGAAGAACGAGAAAGGGGATCAATGAGACCATCATGATTCTTGCAGTAGCTTCGGTTTCAACATCCGTTGTTACACCATAACCTGAAAAGGCATGCATCCTAAAACATCTAAATTATCGTATTTTTAGACCTCTCTCTCTCTCTCTCTCTGAGAGCGTGTTGTTCAGTGTTTATGAAGATAAGAGAAGAAGTAAACCAGTTAAACTGAAGGATTTCTTATTTTCTGGATTTGGTGAAGTCTGAGACTCCGAGAGGTCATGGCTTCCAAAAGCAACAACAGAACCCCAAATTAGTGTGAGAAGCATGATTGCTGATCCTGCAAGTAGGCCCATGCTCATTTCTGCCATTGCATCTGCAGTTTCTGTACTTCCTGTCACTCCAGTTACTGGGAAAAAAAATGTGAATTTTGTAAGGAATTTACTCACATCCATCTGCATATGTACTTTAAAACCTAAAACAGACATGACTTCTAAACTTCTCTCCAAACAATTATAAACGTACATACATACATACATGCATAAATGCTGAGGCCTGAGAAGAAGATAGAAGGGAGCTTACCAAGTACCAATCCTACTTGTGGTATCATGCCAAATATATGGAAAGCACTAGCACCAAAGATACCAGTCCCAAACAATTCAAAGAAGAGTTCAGACCCTGCTGAAACATACTGATCTGCAAGGGACAGCAAGACCTCGTACACGATTATCAGGAAAAGCAGCCCCCACACCGAAGTTGCACAGGGCAAGAAGCCATAAACTGGTTCACAAGTCACAGTATCTGCTTGAAGATCCACTACTTCTAGGATTGAAGATTGGCTGATTTTTTCCTCTGTTACGCCGCCATCGGATATAAGATCAGAGTCTCTAACAAACCGGCTGCTTCCAAAATGGACTAATTGGAGGATCAGAAAAATGGTAAGCAAAGCTGGTCTTGACATATCCAGAGACTCTTAGTCTTAGCTTGTGGGTGCAAAAATGAGAATGAGAAGCAACTTGGTGCTTTTTGAGGTTTAAATGGAGAAGATCATGCAAGTTGAGGTTTAAAATGAACAAAACCAAGCAAGTTGACATTAGCAATCCCTGGTTAGCCCTGTGCTAGATTTTTGAACAAGTAAGAACAAAAGCTAGTGATATAATAGATAGAATGAGGCAGGTTGAAGCAAAGCTACCTACCTATTTGGATTACTAATTTGACTGAATCTATTCCTCTATACTTGCTCCACAATCCATTGCATAGTTTTGGATATAAATAATGAAATACGTGGACAAAGACACATCGAATAGTCAACGAATTATTGGTAACATTTTCTAATTAAGCAGCCTCTGACTTTCGAATAATCCTAGTGATCAAGTAAGCACTACAAGATTTTATATTTATGACATATTTGTTGACCCCAAAATCTTGGATTGAAGATGAAGCACTACAAGCATTTTCCCGAGAAGTAACATGTCATGATTCCAATACCTATGATATAGGTAGCCAGTGTTAGTATAGATTCATCAATGAGCTGTCTAGTATATACCAACATTTATCCTATTATAATCTGGGTTTTGAATTGTTCAAAGAACAGAGCTTTTTTAATGCCAGTTTTTCTTTGGAACAATGGTTTTAGATCCAACGACCCATGCAGAAATTTTGAGCTCGAAATCATTAAATACAAAGTTCGACAGTTGGTTTTGCATATACAAATTATAGATGTCACCGAGCAAGTGTGATAATTGAATGTGTAGAACCTAAGTCTTTGCTACAGTGTAGTGTGATGTGAAGTGGGTTTGGATCAGCAAGCAAGCCAACTTGGTTGCCTTTTTCCAACGCAAAGGGAACATGCGCGAGTGAAATCAGGTAGAATCATTTCATCTACTCCGAGATCCCGCCGCGAGTGCAATGCAACCTTCTCTTTATCTCTTTCGTCACGTATTTAGTCTCACGTGAACATGAAATAGAGAGATGCATGCATTTCATTGGCAACATGAAAGTTCTCTCCTTACCAGTAGCCCCGTTGGAAGAGAACAGTGAGCCCCAGTCCTGGGGCCAACTAGTGCTTATCTAGAGTCCGATTTTGACTTGGTCTGAATCTGAATACCCTTGTCAACTGATATATTTCAATTAAAACGTATGTGAGACATTTTGTACAAAGAAAGCAACCCAAATAATAGTTATAACAAGTATATTATTGAAAATTAGAATTAAAAAATGAAAGAACCCTGACCCTGAAGATGAAAGTGGGGGGTTAATATCACTCCAATTCAACCTAATCGATTAGTCAATGGGTTTGATCCAAATGGGTGAAACTTGTAAAAGATGATATCAATAGACAAACTTCTGAATAAATTAGGTCATATAATAGTGACGTTTTCAATAAAGTTTACTAATAAGAACATAACCACGTTTTATGTTGAGGAGAGGGCAAATAAACTGAAGAATTAACCAACCAGCCATTTTTAATGACAATCATTAGACAGAAGAAGAAAAAACATCTTCTGGATAATTAGATTATAATTGATACATTCACAAGTTGAGAACCAAGTTATCAAGGCCATGCTGATTGCTTTCCTCTTTGTTCCATATATGTTCTTATAAGCAATGCTGAAGGCAGGGCTAGTGAACCATTGACTTGAGTCGCTGGTGTTGGTAAAAATGTGGAGCTGCCTCTGTGAGCCAAGAAGGATCTATGGAAATCACATTCCGCATGTATTGCTTATCAGTTGAGACAAGAGAATGGTATAACACCCACTTGGGATTAACTCTGCAAGAAAAATGAATTAACACGGATTAAGATTGTCTACAACTCGGTTCAAACAAATCTATTCTAACAAAACCAAAAAAAAAGGACGCGGGAGGCAGGAATCAAATGATGAATATTAACAGTAAGCAGTCCCTGAGAAAAGAAATCATTACTAACCTGAATAACACAGATGATGGGTGAATATAAACTTCTTGAGAACCTCTAATAGTCTTGTACTTCCCATCGTGACTTGATGCCTACAAACCATTAGGAGTATTTTTTGAATGAAGTTTCTCTAATAACAGGTGAGAAGATGAACAATAAAATATTCGGTAACTATTCCCGCAAATAGTAAATATTTGGTAACTAGAAATACACCAAAGTAACTAGGAAACTCACTTCTAAACGACATGCATTAGCAAAAAACCCATTAGTAATTGCCTTCCTCACTACCTGCAAGATTTAAAGAGTAGCAGCATTCAGAATACCAAAAAGAAAAGAAGGGCTTTATCAACCCCAAAAATTTAACAAAAATCCAGGTTTCTAGAAAAGTATGTTCAGACCCCAAAGAAAACTGATGGAAGCATTTATATGCTTTCTGAGGAAGGTTCTAGCTTGCAGCCATTTGAATTGTAAGACAAACCTTTTTTCTTTTTCTTTTTGCTTTTGTTTACATACATACAAAAATGTTACGGTCCAAATCTTGGAGACTTGAGACCCACATGACCTACAGACTAGGATGTATTCCCCTCTCATCCTATGCATCCCCCTCCCCCTTCATCCCTCAGTGAAGGTGAGATTTGATTTTGATCCCACCTCCCTATAATGCCACAAAAAAATTCATATTCTATATGTGAAATGTATCAACTTCTTATTCTTCAAAACTTTTCCTCCATTTTTTAAAAGTCATAATTATTTGGTACAGAAGAAGAAAAGTGGGATATTATTTTATATCTCAGAGATACAAATTTGATACAGCATGCATAAACTTACCACCGTGTCTCTTTCACAAGATTTCAAGACAATGCCTATTCTCTTAGCCGTTCTTCTGAGTTGTTCTCTAATTTCCAGAACCTTTTTCTGCACAACAATCAACTCACTCAAAAAGGTGCAAAGACACCATCTGTTAAATTGATCAAACCAGCTAAATACTGATACACACCATGGCTTGGTAGTTTACAAAGTTCTTATGACACCACTGCGAAGATTTACCAGACTGAAGAAATCCTTTGTAGACATTTAAGAAACTCACGTGGTCACCCTGCATGGAATCAGAAAAATCAAACAGGACAGCCCATTAGGTTACTGAGCCTAGAAAGATTAGGCAAAGATATATGCATACCATTCAAAATTCAAATTTAGTACCTCAGCAGCAGCAAAATTCAACTTGGCTTCATCCAGTTCCTTCTGTGATCCCCAACCAGAAACCCAGATAGACTGCAAGACCAACATCTTAATTGAGAATTACTCAATGGAAGATTTCTATTCAAGGAGTTTCTTGTCTGTAGATATAAAAAGGCTTAATGTACTAAATATACAACCTAAACACATTTATGTATATTTAGGTGGTTCTTTAATATTCAGATTCCAATATTTCCAATGGAGAGTTGGAGAGAAAATTATACAAATATTTATTAACAGTAAGAGAATTAGAATTAATAGGATTTACTTGAATGGAGAGAGTGGCAGCAATAGTAATCATCTCTTCTGAACACCCCAGTTGACCTGACGCTAAGATCATTTTTGAGATCATTGGATCCTACAAATCATTAAACTCCAACAAATGAGTCTAACTTCTAAGTTATACACCATGACAAACTAGAAGGGTAAATGTTGAAGAATATAAAGAATTTCAAAAGACAAAAACCATATTGACACAATAGGAAAGTATTTTCACAATTACTTGAAAACAATGTTTTCAGGAGGAGAGGGGAAGGGGGGTGTTTGCTAGCTCTAGTGAACACATTAGTGCACGGTATACAAAACAAATGTAACTGTAATGCTGCATTCCACTGATTCTGACATACAAATATAATACAGCAACAAACTAAATATCTAGTGCAGAACCACAAGGACTGTAGTCCCAAAGCAACCAATTAATTTCGTAGAAGATAAGGAAAACATAAATACTTTAGGGAATAGATACAAGCCAGAAATACACCGATGATAAAACATTTCATTCGCAACATACCAATGGAATCTCAGCAATTTGAAATCCAGTCGGTGAAGTAAGTTTGGCATCATCATCTAGGACTCCAAGTGAATAAAGCACTTCAAGCGCTCGAACCATTGCTTCAGAAGATGGAGATGCTGGCCAATCAAAGCCCAAGATATTATCTATTCCCAAGGCTTTTAACTAGAAAGTAGGAACACATTATTAGCATCTACACACCAGAAAAATAGATCTCAGCTTTAAACATCAAATTATTGCACATGAAGGATCACAAAGCCTGCACACAGACTTATGTTGCTAAGGAATTTACAATGTTATTGATGATAAGCATGAGATGCTCATGGAAAATTTGATTGATTTGATACTGGGAGTCTGACATTATTATGTTCATAGTGACTATCATGTCACTCCTGAAAACTAATGCGACGGAAGTATGCCATATTTGAGACATACAAAGGGAGCTCCAGATGGGGGCCAATTAGCCATGGAAAGCACTGCATTGCAATATAATATCATACCTGAATCACACAGGGAACAAGATTTGACCTTTGTATCTCTGGGATCCCCTCAGCAGACATTTCCTTTGCAAAATACTCTTCAGTATATAGCCTGGTCACAGCCATGGAATTTAAGGCAATTAAGTAAACTTATTTGAACTCAGAACTAGCTTGAAGAGCAATGGGCATTATTATATAAAGTATCTATAATAAAAGGTCTCATCACAACTTATTCTGTTACACAATAGCTTATTGGAAGTATATCTCTATTAGCCTATATACCTTGTAGGTGCATTTGTTTGATGACTTGTCCTTAACTCACACAAGTGATTTTTTTATTGTCTTCTAACAGTTATATAGGTGGTCTGACGTGGAATTCCTTACCACTAACTGAAGATCTTTGTCATAATAAAGATGCCACAAGTTCAGGGAAGAGAAAAGTGAAGCAAATAACCACAAAGAATTGCAGACCTGTAACATTTCCCAGGCCGAACTCTTCCAGCCCTACCGGTCCTTTGTCGAGCAGATGCCTTGGATATTGGCGCCACTACCAGATTTTCAATATCTGTTATCTATGTAAAGTAGATACAGAGTGCACAAAATAAGAAGACAGATATTCACTAAACTAAGATGATATTATTAGATAGAAACTTTTGGCTCCAATATCAGAAAGAATCACAAGGTAAAAGATTCTCAATAAACCAAGCAATAAACATACTCAGTTTAATAAAAGTGTGTACACATGTGGAAGTGACTGAGTGAGTTAGTGAGAGAGAGAAAGAGAATGAATATACTGGGTTGTAGAAACGCTGCTTTGAGAACCCACTGTCAACAACATAGACAACACCCTGTACGAATCAAAGGAATATGGCTTGATGATGATGCAGTGCCTTATTGCTTCAAAGTACAAACTGAAGTCTTATGAATATTACTAGCATAGGGTTACCTCCAAAGTTATGGATGTCTCTGCTATATTGGTCGATATCACAACTTTCCTCTTCCCTCTAGGAGTAGGAGTGAACACCAACTCCTAAAAAGCAGAAAATAGAATCCAAAATCAGCTCATGAAAAAAAATTCTGAAGCTGGCCAGAATAGTGGTACACAGAAAGCATAACAAACCTGCTCAGAACGTGGAAGTCCTGAGTAGAGGGGCAAAACCATCAATCCTGAAACATGAAGATATAACCATATAAAAACTAACTTGTAAAAGAATCTTTAAAATTCCACTGTAAAAAAACACTTCAATCCAGAACAACACAATAACTGCTATATTCTAGATAATGCGAGTCATTTTAAGGTGACTCTTGAAGCATTGTGTACTTGAACTGAAAAAAATAACGGATTAGCTATGTGAAATCATCCATGGACTCTGTAGCCCCCAATGCTAGAACACACTACACAGTACACACACAGAGAATAATAGCATGAACAAATGCATAATACTCTTCCAAATTGCAATAGTTTGGAACTTTGATTATTAAAATAAATATTTTCTTTTGGTATTGGAAAAGATGCAACATCTTCTGCACCTGATGACTTGCTTCCACGGTTTTGAGCTTCTTCAGTAATCAGCTGGACAGCAGCATCAATATCATCTTGACCAGTAAGAAATACCAGAATATCTCCCATTGGTTCCTATACAACAAGTACAACTGGTAGAAATGAAAAATATCTGCATGTGCATGCAAATTTTCTATGAATGTAATCAAATAGAAAACCTGACATAAGTTTGGTAATTCGTTATACAAGGAAAACCAAGCATCATCCAAATATCATTTACCTTCTCATGAATCAATAATACTGTTGAAACAGCAGCCCGAAGATAATCCGGGACAGGCTCCTCCACATAATGAATTTGTACATTAAACCCTCTACCCTGAAAATCAAGAAGATTTACTGATGCCTTAATGTTTCTTCTAAGATGAGAGAGAGAGAACCATTTTTTAGGGAAACTTACCTCAACTGATAGGACAGCCGGCTCCATATTTGGTCCAAGCTCCACTCCTTCCGGTCTGCGACGCCTTTTGCTGGTTTATAATAAAACAAAATAAGACATCAACATTAACATTCCACTTCATATTTCATAGATAATAGTATTACCAACAGTACACAAATGCTCACGATATACAGAGGCAAATGTAATGGTGGAAATCTGTGGAAGTTGTTTATCTTATCCTCTGGCTTAAATGAAACCGAAACCTTGTAAAAATATATGCTTTTTATGATTTCAAAGTGCCAAATGTGGACCATAGTCAAAGAAAAAAATCTTGTCTATTTCTCTAAAGACATGTACAGATGTTTTTCGTCCCTACAATAAATCAACTTATCATTTATTACTGAAAAGAACAGTACAAACACAAGTTTGGCAATTTTTCAGGGCAGTGATTGCAACTCTCATGCCTTTAATAAAACTTTTCAAGAAAACTAAGTAATCACAAGCATGGCAGTAGTATATTAGTAAACCAAAAAACAAAAGAATAGAACTGTGATAAAATGTTAAAAACAGACCTGGTCTGAAAGAAATCAGACATTGATTTTGCTTGAATTGTGGCAGATGAGATGATCAGACGCAGCTCAGGTCGGCGTCGTTGGATCTAGAATTGTAGAATTCAACAATATATCATATGAACCCCAAAAGACAAGAATAAAGACCCAAATTCTTTTTTGTTTTGTGAAGTACCATCATATGATGTAAAGCTGATACCTTTTTTAGGAGACCCAATAAAATGTCAGTTGAGATGGACCTTTCATGAGCCTCATCTATCATTATGACACTGGAAATCACATCAAACGAGATTGTGAGGAAAACAGAAAATATAGAAAGGAAGGTTAATATAGTGATAGTAATAAGAACAACGCTTTTCATGCATAATATAATACCCCCCAACCCCCCCCCTCTCTAAAAACAGAAAAAACAAGAAAGAATCCTAGTTAATTGTCGACCAACCACAACCCGTCAATGCAAAAAAGACATGCAAGGTTATTTTGTATGAAACACTGACCAGAAAGTATGTCATGTCTCATTATTAAAAGGAACATGTGGTTTTAAACAGGATCAATTCTAGAATGCTCAAAACTTTGGAAGTACATAGAGTTAGATGGTATGCTTCAAAAAGAAGGAAAGCAGCAAAAAATTTACTGAAATCATAGCTAGTACCTATATTTAGTCAAAAGAGGATCATTCATCATTTCCCTGAGTAACACACCATCGGTCAAAAACTTTATCATAGTTACACCCTGTGCTGCCAGAACAGGAAAACCGTCATTCATGACATGGAACTACAAACACATTAAATAACTTTGAATAGATAGATCCATTCTTATCATCTAAAATTTTCCAAATGATACTATGGTATGTGAATGCAGATATCAGCAGTTGCAGATAGATATGCTCTTATGGAAGGGCAAAGATAATCCAATAAGAGAAAGTTCAGATCTTAAAATGATGAATAAATGGGTCTCACTGTAATTGTAACATCTTCGAATCGTATAGTGTAGCCAACTTCCTCTCCAAGCTTGACCCCCATCTCTTCAGCCACCCTTGAAGCAACTGACTGCAGAGCAGTGCCACCATTTATTCATAAAAGAAAATGTATTTTTCAAAGGCAACCAACAGGAAGCTATCAATGTAGGCCACCAAGATTAGTCTATAACATTTCACCAAAAACCAAACTACCAATTCTGTATATTCCTAGAAAGTTTTCATCTTTATTGCAATGTCTACTGGGTTAAAAAGTACAAATAAGTAAGCATATAAAGGAGAGAGGAATCGTTTTCTAATGAACCAATATTATTAAATAGAGTTGCTGGGGGACATCTGTTATTCCATTTTGAAAAAGGCATTTACAATCTAAAAGCCACATAACAAGAGAAACATAAACAGAGTTCAGTGTAACATTCAATTCCAATCCACGAGCAATGAACGATCATCAAGAGAAAATTTTCAAGCATGGTTTGTATATGCGTCACTCATACCACAACTTTCAGATGACTTAGAACACTTAAGTAAAGTTTGGAATAGCGAACTGATGTAATTAAAAAAGCATAATGTACAAGTAATACTTGGCACATAAATAAAATCAATGAATAACCTGGACAGCCAGTCTTCTTGGCTGGGTGCATGCTATTACACGCCCACCATCAGCCCAACCTGCTTCTTTGAGGTACTGCAATTTCAGCAGACAAAATAAACATTTTGAACTCAAATCAATTAACTATCTTCAATGAATTTCATAGAAATTTCGATTTCAAAACCTACAGGAAAGATTGAAAAGTCACTTGGGTTGTTGAAAGGTATGAAACAAGTTCTTGGCTTTTTTTCCCACAAAACAAAACCGACCCATTTAAGCACACGGCAAAAGAAGCGAACCTGAGGAATTTGAGTGGTTTTTCCGCTGCCCGTTTCGCCAACGATGATAGTAGTGGCGTGAGTCTCCACCAAATAGAGAATGGATGTGCGGTACTTGTACACGGGAAGCCTTTGCCTCTGCCTCTCAATATTTGCATACCCAGAAGGGGAAGAGAAGAAAAGGACGCCACCCTCTTCGTCGTCGACGAGGCGAGGCTTCTCGGCCCCTGGTTTCCAGAACTGCGACATTGTTGTGGCTCTTGCAGTAGTGCTCTTCTTGATTTTCGTCGGCGATTGCTTGCGTTGTTGGGTTTTAAAGCTAAACAGCTGCTAGTGCTAGGCGCGCAGGGCAGTCCAACACCCGGTACCTGTCGTGCCCCCGTTTGGTTATTTTTGCCTTTGGTAGGGCTATTAGGGGAATTCAACAAAAATAAAACTATCATGTGATATTATTTTAGAGTGCTGTTAAACGAACTCTAAAATTAATTGAGTACACACTATTACCAAATTATTTATTAAATTACTAATTTATTTTAATATAAAATGACCAAAAAGATATATTGAATAATGAAACAAAAGTAATTTTAATAAGTACATTCTATTAATATATTAAATCCTAATCAAATTAGAATTTCAGAATTTTATTCCAAACAAATTTGAAGTTGCCGAACAAAGCTTTGAATGAATATGGTGGTTTCAAATTAACTGTTTTTGTCTGCTATCTCCAATTTACATGTTCAAATGTACTACTTGTTGTACTACAACCCGCACAAAGCTACAATTCATAGAGAATTGAACTCTTTGAATCGACTTTCCTCCTTCTGCCGTCGATCAACAACAATGGTGGAGTACGCGAGGGAGCCTGATAATCCAACCAAGTCCTGCAAGGCTAGGGGCTCGAATATCATATTTCATTTCAAGAACACGAGGGAGACAGCCCATGCCATCCGGAAAATTTAATGCAGTTGGGAAAGGCCAAAATGTACTTGGAAGATGTTTTGGCCCACAAACAAGCCATTCCCTTCCGCCGCTTTTGCCGTGGTGTTGGTCGTACTGCTTAGGCGAAGAATCGCCAGTCGAATGATCAAGGACACTAGGCGGTTAAGTCTGCTAATTTCATTCTTGATTTGCTCAAGAATGCTGAGAGCAATGTCAAAGCGAAAAGGCTGGATGTGGATTCACTTTATGTCTCTCACATCCAGGTTAACCAAGCTCAGAAATAGAGACGCCGCACATATCGTGCTCATGGGAGAATAAATCCTTATATGTCATCTCTGTGCCATATCGAGTTGGTTTTTTTAGGGAAAGAAGAGCCAGTGAAGAAAGAGCCTGAAACTCAATTGGCTCCTAGGAAATCAAGGAAAGGCCAAGAACTACACAACGATGCTTCTTCTTGAGTTGTGTGGTTTAAAGAGCTTATTGTTAGGAACAAATCTCATGTAATTGATTACTTCTCATCCTATGTACATGGGTCAACTCCTAATTGTAAGCAATATTAGTATAGGCTGATTTCCTTCCTAGAATAGGTCTCTGTATAGTCCTTATAATACTGTATAGATCTTGTAAATTATTCATTGAGTGCAATACAATTCATCCTATTATGCCAAATCTAATATGGTATCAGAGCAAGGGAAACCCTAGCTCTTAGTTTATCGCAGTCAATTTTCTCCTTGCCATTCATTTTTCTTGTTTTTTTATAGCAGTGAAGCTTGCAAGGGTTTTACACCCATACCTTCACACCTTTATTCATCATGGGAGATAACGCTACTCCTGCTTCATCAGATTCTACTGCAAATTCTAGCCCTTTTTATATCCATTATTTTGACAATCCAAATAATCCTTTAGTCTCACAACTTTTAAACGAAGAAAATTATACAACATGGAGTAGGGCTGCTAAACTTTCTCTCGCTGCTAAGAACAACTTGGGATTCATTGATGGCACTCTCGAAGCCCCCAACGCAGAGAAGAAGCCGAACGAGTACGCTCTTTGGAAAAGGTGCAATAAAATGATCATCTCCTGGTTCGTTCATTCAGTTACTCCTGACCTTGCACCAAGCGTGATGTTTGCCGATACGACTCTTCAAGTTTGGGAAGATTTCCGTGAAAGATTTTCCCAAGGTAATGCACCACGTATTTTCCAAATACAAAAGGCCACAGCCTCCAATGCTCAAGGAACTTTGAATGTTTCCACCTACTACACAAAGCTGAGGACTCTTTGGGATGAACTCTCGACCTACCGTTCCTCAACGATATGTAATTGTAAAGAAGGCAAGAGGACGGAAGAATATCTGGAACAAGATCAATTGATGCAGTTTTTGATGGGATTAAATGACATGTACAACGCCATCCGAGGCCAAATTCTTCTTATGAATCCCCTTTGTAACAACCCGGTCCAAAATACGTATTAAACTATTAAAAATATTAAAGGAAAAGACAATAATACCCTTAAGTGTAACACTTGGTGCGAGGGTCGGGTTGGAAATTCAAAAATAAAATATGAATAAGAAATAAATTGGAATTTAAGGAATTTAATAACATTAATAATATTTAATTATTAAAAGGGGCAAAAAGGTCAATTTAAAATTTGAAATGGAATGTGGCGAAACGGGTTGCCCCATTGCGTTCAGCTCGTCGAGGCGAGTTCGTTGATGGGCGGCGCGTCTCAATCCGAGGTCTGGAACGTAAAGGGCAGTTTTGTCTTTTCACCAAAGCGATAAATTTAAAAAATGACAGGGTGGACCAATGAGAACAGGCGCGACTTTCTCTCTCCTCACCCGACTCTCTCTCTCTCTCTCTCTCTCTCTCTCTCTCTCTCTCTCTCTCTCTCTCTCTCTCTCTCTCTCTCTCTCTCTCTCTCCTTCGACTCGTCCCTCACTCTCTCTCTTCAATTACTCCAATTCCGGTGATGGCATGACACGGGACCACCGGCGTTCGACGCAGCTCGTCACTCCGATCTCATCCCACCCCAGATCGTGGTCGGTGACGTCGGGAATCGCCGGCGATATCGACTGGCTTTTTCGGTTTCTTCTCACCGTCGTTCCGGCGATTTCGGCGAGCTCCGGTGTCGAGTAAGGTGAGCTTTCGACTCCTCTTTGTCTGTTGAAGCTGTTTTTGGGGGTTTCGGGGATCGATTCGGGGGTTTTGGAGTTCGATCCAAAACCCAATTTTGGCCGGACTTTGGGGCGATTTTTCGGTCGGTTAGCAGCCTGTTCTGGGGCGGCTCAGCCCGGTTCTGGGCTCCCCTCGCGGTGGCGAATCGATCTGGGTAGGCGGTGTTGCATAACGCACAGTTTGAAATTCGACTGAATTGCTCTAGACACCCGCCACTCACGGCCGAGCTAGTGGCGGCGCGTGGGCCGGGGTGTGGTGGCAGTTCACGGGTCTGTGGCGATCCTTGCGTCGTCACGAGCGCGTAGGAATTGACGGATCTCAATTCGGATATCGTTTGAACCCCGATCGAATCTCGCCTATTGCGCGATTCCCGGGTTCGATAAGTTCGAACCGTTAGATCGTAACGAAACTTCTAGGAGGTGTTGGCGAGACTCTTAGAAACCCATAGGAAGAAACGGATCTTGAATCGGAGTCCCAGATACTCCGAATCATCGGAGTTAGGGTTAAAGAAGCGTTAACCGTCCGATCGGGTGATCGTGAGTGATCCGACCGTCCGATCGAGACTAAACTTTCAGGATAAACTTAATAAACTAAATGGAACCTATGGGAACTTGAGGATCACTAATTGGGGGTCTTAAACCCTACGGGCGACCGAGTTGGGTTAAACTAATATTTTAATCAAATATTTAATTCCGAGAATTATTAAATTAATTTAACGGATAAAGGTGGAGTTAAGTGGGCGTAAAAATAATTCTTATCAAGTTTAAACACTTTTGGGCCTGGGGGTCGAGACTTTTAATTAATTTCCGTGCTGGGTTATTCTTATTTAATTATTGGTTTATTATTATTGTTGGTTAATTATAATTATTAATTTGTTATACTTATATCTAAAGACTCCATTCTCTTTATGGATTAGTAGTATGATTAATTCTTATTATTATTATCCTTTTTAATTGGGCGAATGATATTATGACTTAATTACGGAATAAATGGATTTTATGCAATAAATGATTTAGTGAAGGTTTTCCTGAAATTGTCACTTCCTGAAGTTTATTTATAAATCACATAATTGAATTTAATTGCACTTCATGAATAGTTGATTTATTTATATGTTAAGATATTGTATTTGAACGGTTTGCCTCAGATTAAATGGTTGCCTTCGGAATCAATTGTTGCTTACGGATTATATAAATATTGATATTGGTAATTACCCGGTCTACGGACCTAGTTGCCTTCGGAATAAGTCTGCGCGCATGACTTTACGCCCCACGAGTCTCGGGGACGCCCGAACCGTGCGGAGCGAGGACGCGGCTCAGAGAGACTTTGTGGTTCCTGAGTTCAGCGAGGACGCGACTCGGTTGACTCTATGGCTCCGAGTTTCGCGAGGAAAAGGGAATTGACAGAAAGGATCATAATGGATGGATAATGGATGAGACACAATGATGTGGGAATCAATGCACTACAGATATACGGGTACGGATTACAGAATATAGCATGCCACCCTGCTTCTATTTTCTGCACGAGGTTGGCTCAGATCCCTAACCACCTGCCCGATTTCACTGCACAGGTGGTTAGAGAGTTTTCCCCCTCCCCCGTTGCCTTCAGTTTACGCATATACCCCTTAGGGCGGCTGAACATAATACATGGATTAAGCGAAAATGCTTCAGGTATGGTTTTCTGGAAAATATTCTAGTATGAAAAAGCTACGTGTGGCTTGATCCCTCACGGAGGATACGTAGGCAGCCTAGATTAATCTGGGTGCAGCCACGAGCAAGAATATCATGTATTTTGGTTTTGAACTTGAATTGGAAATCTAGTAAAGTTATTAGTTAACTTGATATGAAGAATTAATGGCTCTTTTGGGAATATTTGTTTGTGACTATAATTGTGCATACTGAAAGCTTGGGGATTTTACAATTGTGACTTTATGCAGGTAATTAATTTGGGGATTTGTTCAAATTACAAGGGAGACTTTGCCGAATTTTCGGCAGAAGTCAAACGTTTTAAAACTTGTTTTTCTTTCGAGCTTTCTTAAAAAGGGCAAATTGGTCAAGCGTTCCCGGCATCCGACGAGTGTCGGTGCGAGCAGGGTCTGGCTCAAATTCCAAAGCGGAATTAGGGTCGGGTCCTGTCACCCTTCCCAGTGTTCGTAAGGCTTATGCAGTCGTCGGTCAAGAAGAGAAGCAACGAGAGATCGGTTCTAGTGTTGCAACCGAAAATTTTTCCATAGCTGCTGCAGTTCGCAGCCACAAGAATTCTAGACAGAACCCACCGAGTTCCAGTGGACCAGCCAATTCGTATGGTAACAATTTCAATAATTCATACAGTAACAATAATCATTTGCATTGCACTTATTGTAACCGTGATCGTCATACCGTTGATACATGTCATAAGCTACATGGGTACCCACCTGGACATAGATTGTATCGTGGACAAAACGGCAGGGGGCGACAACAGTAGCTCTGCCCAAACTGGCGGGCGGACTAACTAGTCACGCACGTCATCTTGCCGAGGAAATAACCAATCGCATGGACCATTTTTTGCAAACCAGGTGGGCCAGCAGAATCATATAACACATGCAACACTCCCTGCTGCACAACAAGCTTTTAATCTAGAGGCCAACAAGGCAGATTTCTCATCAGGACCCGATTCAATCCACTTGGAGCAATCCACAGCAAATTTGCAAAATATCTTAACCGAACTTTCAACAGATCAGTGTAAGCAATTGGCTGCAGCAATGGCAAATTTCTCCCAAGCAAATCCAGACAATTCCCATGTTTTTGCTAATGCCACAGGTCGGTGTAATTCTTCTCTTCCTTCTATAAATAACATTTTTTTCTAATTGTTGGATTTTAGATAGTGGTGCCACTGATCACATTGCTTCCGATTCCTCATTTTTTAGCCACAGTAACCCTTATGCAGTGCCATCAGTTAATCTACCCACAGGCTCATCTGTTCCCATAGATTCCACGGGAACAAACCTTTTCAATAAGGACATTACTTTGGACAATGTTCTTCATGTTCCTTCCTTCCGTCTCAATCTTATATCCGCTAGTCGTATCACTAAATCACTTCATTGTTGTATAATTTTATTTCTTGATTTTTGTGTTATTCAGGACTTGGCTACGGGGAAGATGATTGGTTGGGGTAAGCAGAGTGGCGGCCTGTACTTCGTGGAACCACTCATCAAAGGACCCACCTCTTGTCAGACTTCCTCATCCACCAACCTTTGGCATCACCGACTTGGCCACCCATCTGCTGCGCGTTTACGCTTGCTTTCTCGTTTTGTACCTTCTCTTTCTTTCCCATTTGATAATAATTGTGCCATTTGTCCTATGGCAAAACAAACAAGATTTCCTTTTCCATTAAGTTTTATTTCATCTACCGTACCATTTGCATTATTGCATTGTGATATTTGGGGACCACATCAACACAAAACACATTCGGGTGCACGTTATTTTCTCATTATTGTTGATGATTTCACTCGTTGTACTTGGCTATTTTTGATGACTCATAAATCTGATGCTTCTATTTTACTCACATCATTCTTTGCATTTGTTCGTAATCAATTTAATACTACTATTAAAATCATTCGTACTGACAATGGGTCTGAATTTTTGTCCATGCAAATTTTTTTTTTCTAATCATGGTGTAGAGTTTCAACGATCTTGTGTTTACACCCCCCAACAAAATGGTGTTGTTGAGCGGAAACACCGTCATATTTTACAAATTGCCCGTGCTTTGCGTTTTCAGTCTCATCTTCCCATCACTTTTTGGGGGGAATGTGTTTTAACTGCTATCTATCTTATTAACCGGTTACCCACACCCTTGTTGTCCAATCAAACACCCCTTGAACGTCTTTATAATTGTCCACCTTCCTTTAATCACCTTCGTACTTTTGGTTGTCTTTGTTATGCTACTGTTGTTCAACCACTTCATAAATTTGATTCTCGTGCTCGACAATGCATTTTTGTTGGTTATCCTAGGGTCAAAAAGGTTATAAATTATATGACTTGGATTCTCACAAATTTTTTGTTGGTCGTGACGTCCGCTTCCATGAAACTATTTTCCCTTACAAACATAATTTCTCTAACACTACCCATCCCCTCCCTTTTCTGCCAAACCTTCCAGACTTTTCATTTGACATGAATTCTGCCCCACCAGACTCCACAGATTCTCCCAGCCCATCTCCTCCTACTCAGCCCATTACTACTCCAGCCCATTTTCCTACGCCAGCCATCCCAACCACCCCATGCATATCTACTTCTCCGGATTCTCATGCGTCACGTCAATGCACCGAACTTGATGACACATCCATTCCCTCTCCAGCTCCACTTGCTGAGCCATTGCCCCCCCAAACCCCTCCCGCCACTCCACTCGCCATCCGCAACCTCCCACATGGCACAAGGATTATCATATGTACCTTGCAACTGCAAACCCCGATCATTCGTCTGCCTTAGAGTCGATCTCTTCTCCAGGTACTAAACATCCTATTTCCAATTTTCTTTCTTACTCTCGTATTTCTCCTTCGCACCATGTGTTTTTAGCTAACATTTCAGGACATGTGGAGCCCACTTCCTTTAACCAAGCTATTCTTGATCCTCGTTGGAGAAATGCCATGCAAGATGAGCTCAATGCCTTAATGTCCAATCATACATGGACTCTTGTCCCACGTCCACCTGGTCACAAGCCCATTGGCTGCAAATGGGTCTACAGAATCAAGTACCACTCTGATGGGTCCATTGAACGGTATAAGGTTCGCCTTGTTACTAAAGGCTATACTTAAATTGAAGGTGTTGATTACATAGAAACCTTTTCTCCAACAGCTAAACTTACCACTCTCCACTGCCTCCTTGCCATTGCTTCCTCCCGTAACTGGTTTCTCCACCAATTAGATGTTCAAAATGCCTTCCTCCATGGAAATCTTGATGAAGTAGTTTATATGGACCTTCATCCTGGTCTTTGCCGACAGGGGGAGAATCTTGTATGTCGGCTCAACAAATCCCTTTATGGATTAAAACAGGCTTCTCGAAATTGGTTCGCCAAGTTTTCCAATGCTATTCAACAAGCAGGATTCCAACAATCTAAGGCCAATTATTCTCTTTTTACTAAGATTCAAGGAAATTCTTTCACTGCAGATCTTATTTATGTGGACGATATTATTGTTACCGGAAATGATTCAGAGGCAATCAAAAATCTCAAAGATTCTCTCCTACGCCAATTTAAAATCAAGGATCCTGGAAATTTGAAGTATTTTTTGGGTATCGAAGTTTCACGTTCCAAAAAGGGAATTTTTGTGTCCCAACGAAAATATGCTCTCGATATTTTAAAGGATATGGGTCTATTAGGGGCATGACCCAATGCTTTTCCAATGGAGGAACATTTAAAGCTTAATCCCATTGATGGAGACTCATTGCATGATCCTGCCAAGTATAGAAGATTGGTTGGAAGACTAATATATTTGACCGTAACGAGGCCTGATATAGTATATTGTGTACAGATTTTGAGTCCATTTATGCAAAATCCAAGGAAACCTCATTGGGAAGCTGCCTTACGAGTGTTGCGATTTATTAAAGGAACTTCGGGACAAGGATTGTTTTTCCCTTCATCTAATAATCTCAATCTCAAAGCTTTCTGTGATTCTGACTGGGCAGGATGTACTACTACCAAACGTTCTATTACTGGCTTATGCAAATTTTTGGGCAATTCCCTAATCTCATGGAAATCAAAGAAACAGACAAATGTGGCACATTCGTCGGCAGAAGCTGAGTATCGAGCAATGGCAGCGACATGTTTAGAACTACATAGTCAACCGGCTCCATTATATTGCGACAATCAAGCAGCACTACATATAGTAGCAAATCCAGTTTTTCATGAAAGAACGAAGCATATTGAAATTGATTGTCACATCGTGAGAGAAAAATTACAAGCCGGATTGATCTCACCTTCTTATGTTCCTTCCCGAGCACAACTAGCTGACATATTTACAAAACCTTTGGGAAAGGAACAATTTCGAAACCTAAGTGACAAGTTGGGACTTCATGATATTCACTCACCAACTTGAGGGGCAGTGTTAGGAACAAATCTCATGTAATTGATTACTTCCCATCCTATGTACACGGGTCAACTCCTAATTGTAAGCAATATTAGTATAGGCTGATTTCCTTCCTAGAATAGTTCTCTGTATAGTCCTTATAATACTGTAGAGATCTTGTAAATTATTCATTGAGTGTAATACAATTCATCCCATTATGCCAAATCTAATACTTATGGTGATTCATATCCTAGATCATCCACTCTATCTTTTCGTTCAGTTTTTAGATATCTGTTATTTGTAGTTGAGAATTATGTTACTGAATATTTGTTCAACAATTTTGCTTTTCAGTGTCTGGGTGAGACTTTAACCCTTTTTGATTTTTTGAGTAGAATAATTTTCTATTCAGAATTTGTAGTTATTTCGAAAATTGAAGCTAATTAATTAATGAGAAGTTTGGTTTTCTTGAAAAAAATAATAATAATAAAAATAATTTGATGAAGGGAAAAGGAGTTGACATGACATATTTGATGAAGACGACCAATTCATGTAAAATAGGGTGTACTTAGTATTAGGGTGTTGTGTGATAGAATGTATTATGATGTATCATGAGTATTTTTGGTAGTTAAAAATGTTGTACTTAGTTAATTTTACATTTTGATTTAAATATTAGGATGTACTTATATGATGTACTCAGTTAATTTTAGGGTTCGTTTAACAACACCCATTATTTTATTTTATTTTATTTTTAAACAAAAACGTTTATATACAAATTATAGTAATATACGGATAACAAATTCGAACTTAAGTACAAAGCATTGAGCATATTATCTTGATTAATTGACCTAACTCACATATACCCGTGATATTACTAATTCACACCAACGAACATAATTAATTATAATACCACCACGTGCTATTATTAATTCACATCAACGAACAACATGATTGATATTTGATGAATCTAGAAATGATCTTTACAAGAAGAATTATCAAGAAAAAAGTCGCGATCAATTGAGTCTCAAAAAAGCAGGGGGTGGCCCTACCACTGTCGAACACAACAAGCCTTTTTAATTTCATTTTTTCCCCAATTGAAGTGGTTTTTTCTTAAAGACATTATGTCCGTAGTATACTCATGTCTACAGAAGACACAACTTATGTAGTTACGTTTTCATTTGATTTCAAGTCAAACTGGTTTTTTCCCTAGAAATCAGTTCCCGCACATAGGATATAGGATATATATGGCCAGATGGTAATGCAGTTCCTTAATGTTGCTTCAAGGTACAAATTAAACAGTTAAGTTTTATGCATATTTAATGGTAATGTAGTTCCTTAATGTTGCTTCAAAGTACAAATTAAATAGTTAAGTTTTATGCTTATTTAAAGGATACTGATTTTCCCACTCTCCTTTTATCCACTTACACTCCATTTTTTGAGAATCGTATGTAGTTCCTTAATGTTTTATGCATATTTAATGGTAATGTAGTTCCTTAATGTTGCTTCAAAGTACAAATTAAATAGTTGAGTTTTATGCTTATTTAAAGGGTACTGATTTTTCCACTCTCCTTTTATCCACTTACACTCCATTTTTTGAAAATCGTATGTTTTCACGCTTCTTTTGTTCACTTACTCTCCCTTTTATATTATAGTAAAAAATATTAAAAAATAAAAGGGAGTGTAGGTGGACAAAAAGGGAGTGGGAAAATCACTACCCTATTTAAATAGTTAAGTTTTATGCATATTTAAATGGTAATGTAGTTCCTTAATGTTGCTTCAAAATTTTCGTATCAGTACAAATTTAATGTTGCTTCTCGTTGATGCGCGATATGTAAATTCCTATGTAAATCCATACCGGTGGCAACTGGCAGTTGGGTGCCACGCGTAAGTCCATCCGGCTCAAGGTTGTAGGTATGTCCTAGCGCTGGTGGTGAGAGTAGCCAATCTCCCCCCTAAACTTTTTCTCATAAAAAAAAGGCAGATGTTGCCTCCAAAGTTTTTGACGTCTATATTGGCTGAGATCACTACTTTTCCTCTTCCTCCTAGCCAGAAAAACTTACTTGTAAAGGAATAGCATTGTTTAGCTATCTCCGGCCAATAAAACAATGACACGTGGAAAAGCTATATCACTTGTCATTACGTCATTGACTGGGAATAGTAAAAAGTGATATTCCCGTTCCATGAAAGTCTTTCTGCTAGATAGGAGCAACTCTGAGGTATCTTTTCTTTCATCCATGACAGTTGACTTTTGTAACTTGAATCAATGTTCTCTCCTTTTTGAATGTTTGAAGTAAGAGACTTGACCCAGATGATTGAAGATTGATGAATTTATACCTTTCATACCCAAAAGCAAAATTTAAATAGCAAGCTCAGCTATGTCAAATATTTCCAAGTAAAAGTTTTACCCAACCCTTGGTAATTCATCCATGCTAGTACTGTACTTTCTTTCTCAAGGGTTTAACTTGGAATTTGAGAGGAGTGAAAACAGAGAACGGTCAGCAATGGGGGCTACAGAACACAAAAGACTATCAGAGAGGTACATCAACATCCAACTGTATTGTTTGCATTAGGCAATTTAAGAGGCAGAAAAATGAGACTCAAATGATGCCAATATGAAACTGTTCTTGTGAGCCAACGGGTCTAGCCAAGTGAAAAAGGGCTTTGATTTGTAGACCCATGGTCTAAGGTTCAAACTATCAATGTGTGTAAGAAGAAAACCATCATTCCCCTTCCTAACTTTGGCAAAAAAAGGAAATGTTCTAGTGATATAAAAAATTTTGAAAATTAAAAAAAAAAGATAGAGGCGTAATGTAGCTTAGAAAAACTTACAAACTCTGGTTCTCTGGATCCCCAAGTAAAATTTTGCTTCATAGAAGACCAGATAACTTTTTTATATGTGTTGGTTTTTAGGGTGAACAACAAAGTGATTTTACTTATTCAACAATAGAAGGGTACAAGGCTTTATAGAGGACTAGACTTATTGGTCTTCAACAACTAGAAACTGTTTACTAGGCTTATTGGCCTTTTTTCCTATGCCTGGCTTATTGGCTTGTATCACTAGCTTTTTTGTTGCTTGACAGCTTTAGCTTTTCAGCTTTTCAGCTTTTCTTACTTGAATACATAAGTGGGCAGCATACATATTTATAGAGTTGCTGAACCGACTTTTAAGTTGGCTATAAACTAGTCAAGTCGGTTGTTGTACAGTCACCGACTTTACAAAGTTTTTTCAGCATCTAGTTGTCTTACAATTCTAGATTTCTCTAGTTATAATACATTAGATCATTATTAGATAGTTCTTGTAAGAGTTAACCATCTTTTCCTTGATAATTCTCTCAATTATTCTAGATTATTCAAGACTTTTTTATATTATTCAAGGCACAAGTGTGCATTACTTTTTAACAATATAGTATTGCCTCAGTTGACTGACCCTGCGTCCATATCAGTATTTCTTAATACCATACCAAGTCAAGGATCATAATTCCACACTGAATTGCCTGGAAATAGCGTGTTTTCTCTCTAACACGCAATCACAAAATATCCGTAGCGTATACGTATATATCCTTATATAAAATCAAAACAGTGTTCTTCTTATATAAACAACTTGTGTGGTTAAGGTCGTGTCATTTGTGCTACAATATCAAAACGCAATGTCTCTTACAGCTAATACGGTCCAGAGGCTCTGGCTTTTGTTTCCTGCGCTCATCATCTACTTTCTAATCATTCTCTCCTATGGAGTTGAAGCTCAAAACAGTAGCAATGTCACCAACGTTGGAGCAATCATTAACGGTAATTCTCGTATTGGGAAAGAACAGAAAACTGCCATGGAAATTGCAGCTGAAACCTTCAACAACCGTTCAAAGACTCATAAGCTCATCCTTCATTTTCGAGACTCCGGCACAGACCCTTTTCTTGCTGCTTCTGCTGGTAAGTGGTAACTAAACCCATGATGCTATTTATAACTCTATGATATGTAAAAGTACTTATGGAGTTTTTCTATTATGTTCTGTATTTGTTGCTGCAGCTGAAGAGTTGATAAAGGAAAAGAAAGTAGAAGCCATAGTTGGCATGGAAACTTGGCAGGAAGCAGCTCAAGTAGCTGATCTTGTGGGAAACCAACAAACTCAAATTCCAGTGATCTCATTTGCAGCACCCTCTATCACCCCGCCACTAATGCAACGCCGTTGGCCATTTTTGATACGAATGGCAACTAACAGTTCTGCTCAAATGAAATGCATTGCAGACATAGTTTCTGTGTACTATTGGAAAAGGGTTGTTGTGATATACGAAGATGATGGGTATGGCGGTGATGTTGGGATGCTAGCTCTTTTATCTGAGGCTCTTCAAGATGTTGGTTCAAAGATTGAGCACCGTTTGGTTCTTCCACGAGTTTCGTCTCTGGGTAATCCAAATTGGGATGAACTAGAAGACCTATTGAAGCTTCCCACCATGCAGTCTCGTGTATTTATTGTGTTCCAGTCATCCTTACCAACAGTGGCTCATCTTTTCAGAGTGGCTGACAAGATGGGACTTGTAGGAAAAGAATCAGCTTGGATAATCACAGAGAGTATCACTAGTTTGCTTTATGATATATCATCCAACATGAATGGCACTCTGGGAATCAAGACCTACTATGCCAAGAATACTAATTACTTTGCCACGTTCCAGAAGCAATTCCAAACAAAGTATCCACAAGAAGGCAACCCTGAGCCAGGAATTTATGCAGTTCGAGCATATGATGCAATTAGAATCATTGCACAGGCCATAGGAAGAATGAGTAGTAATAACTCTACTAGTCTTCAGCTGTTGTTAAAGACATTATTCAGCAATTATAACGGTTTAAGTGGGAAAATGCGGTTCGAAGAAGGTGAGATATTGTACTCTCCGGTACTCAGGATCATAAATATTGAGGATGGGAAGAGATTCAAAGAACTCAACTTTTGGACACCAGGTGTTGGTTTCTCATTAGAAGAAACAGGCAAAAACAGATTTCATGATGCTGGTGAAGTAATTTGGCCTGGTAACCTCACGCATGGCCATGCCCCCAGAGGTTGGGCAATGCCTACTGCTGAGAAGCCAATGAAAATTGGGGTACCTGGTAAAACATCCTTCAGCAAATTTGTAAAGGTTGATCCATCCCGGGACAATTCAGATAAGAAGAAATATGTTGGTTTCTGCATTGCAATTTTCGATATGGTGATAGAGAGACTGAATTATTCTCTGCCATACGAATTTGAAGCCTTTAATGGCTCCTACGACGATCTGGTAGAACAAGTCCATAACAAGGTAGCAACCTCATTTGTTTTTATTTTTTCATTAAGATGACTTGACTAATTTCAATTTGATTTGATTCTGATTATAACGTTTGTATATATGTTTTTATCAATGGAAGAGTTATGATGCTGTGGTTGGCGATATAACAGTACTAGCTGACCGACTGGAGAAAGTGGAGTTCACTCAGCCATATATGGAGTCTGGTTTGTCAATGATAGTTCCAGCAAAACCTGAGAAGTCAACATGGATGTTTACGAAACCTTTTACATGGCAAATGTGGGTGGTGACTGGTGCCATTTTGATCTACACAATGTTTGCAGTATGGTTCCTGGAGCGCCCATCCAATCCAGAATTTGGTGGCCCATTGAAGAACCAGATTGGCACAGCAACTTGGTTCACCTTCTCCTCTCTGTTCTTTGCTCACAGTAAGTAGAGTGTCAATTTCCATACATCGTAGATAACCAATGAAAATCTAAAAGGCACAGTTCAAAATTATAAACCTATGGTTTGGTTTCATTTGATTTTGCAGGAGAGAAAATTTACAGCAACTTAACTCGAGTGGTTGTTGTGGTGTGGCTCTTTGTTGTATTGATCCTAAGCTCAAGCTACACTGCTAATCTGTCTTCCATGCTTACCATCCAAAGGATCAAACCGAATGTAACAGACATCAAAATGCTGATAAGAACCAACTCGAAAGTTGGTTGCGATGGGGACTCGTTTGTCGTTGAATACCTGCAGAATGTTATTGGCTTCAAAGAAAAGAACATCGTCAATGTAAGCAGCGAATACAACTACACGAAAGAATTCAAAAGCAAAAACATATCTGCTGCCTTTCTTGAACTCCCATATGCACAAGTGTTCATGAACGAGTACTGTGAGGGATATACAGCCACGGCGCCTACGTACAGATTTGGAGGCTTGAGCTTTGTGAGTAGTGACCAAATACTTCTTGTGATAGAAGAAACCATCTCTCAAAATGAAACTAATAAAATTGTTTTCATGTGTGACCTTTGCAGATATTCCAAAGAGGCTCTCCAATAGCCAGGGATTTCACCAAGGCAATTCTAGAGCTTTTGGAGAATGGGGACCTCAAGAAACTTCAAAATGACTGGTTAACCCCCAAAAATGAGTGTCCAAACAATGTAACTTCCAATGGACCAGAAAGCTTGAGCCTCAACAGTTTTACAGGCCTCTATGTGATATCTGGTGTTATTTCCAGCTTATGTTTTCTACTATCTCTTGCTGCCTTGGGGAGGAGGTTTCAGCAGCAAGAAGCAGACCAAAGCAATGCAAGCCCAAGCCCAAGTCCAAGTGAAGAAACTCTTTGGAACAAGACAGTTAGAATAGCAAGATTCTTCTACAGCAGAGAGCTTAATATCCCAGCCAGTGCTCCAACTTTTGCTAATTATGCAGAAGAATGGCATTCTCCAAGGTGGGATTACTCCACTGCTTCAAATACTCCTGAGCATCCTAGCACCGTAACGCCAACAGAAATCGAATGCGTTCAACAAGAATAAATACAAATAATGGCAACCAAATCCAATCCTCCTAAACCAACCAATCCGAAATTTTATGGCATTTCGAAGCCAAGCGTTAGATCATACATTTTAGTACATTTGTTAGATTTTTCCTAGTTGTATACTGCTGATTAATTGCACATAGTTAGACTAGTGTTTAGGCATTTTGTCTATATTTATTTGTTTTTTTTATACACAATTGACTAATTCATGAACTCTGTATACAATATAGCTCCTTGAGAGATGAACAAGATACATTCACCATACATGTTACATGATGATGATGACGGGATTAGTTTACATTGACGAGGGCTTTCAATAATTCAATATTCAAAGACAAGTAAGTCATTCAAGAAAGGTCTAAAAATCTGTCTGCTTACCAAGATAAGTGCATGAAATGAAATGGTGGCTCCACAAGAAAGGAAAGTCAAATGACTCTTGGCAGCAGTTGTTGCCACAAAAACAAAGGAATCTTTTAGGCTACAAATAATTGTAGTTTTTCGAATGTAAAAACTGACTTTAAAGAAAGAAATGTGGGATTAAATTTTGTTTTGGTCTAGAAGACTAGAAGACCTTTCAACATAGAGCCACAGTAAAGTGTTAGGCTTTAACTAATTTAGATTTAGTCAGAGTCCAAATTGTGGAACGAAATACTGAATAAATAGTTTGTTTTTACAACTACCTGTTATTAGCTAAACGTATTTCTGTAGACCAAACGATTCTTGGACAACCTACAATACAAGGCCCAAAGAACAAATGACATCCTTATCAAAGAAGAAATAAGATGGATAACCAACTGGCACCAGTGGTCTAGTGGTAGAATAGTACCCTGCCACGGTACAGACCCGGGTTCGATTCCCGGCTGGTGCAAAGTTTTTAATTCCCTTCTTTTTATTGGTACAATCAAACAATTACTAATCTTTCAGTGAGCTTGCTGCTTGACAGACTCATCAACGAGGAAACACAAACAGGTGTGCAATTTGTACTCATTTTGCACTTGCTTTCCTCAAAAGAAAAGCTGTGTGCATATTCATGGTTACAATTTTTGTTTCGAGATTTGTCGTACGTTGTGGAAACAAACTTCAGGCTGTATGCCTAGTCAACATCTAAATTACATTGTGAAATTTTACGTCTTTTCTCCAGGTATGCTGACCGACCCCTTGATCAATCTTTTAATATCTGGTTTCTTTGACTGACAAGACATGTGAAAGAAGCATGCCATGTTCTTCGAGTAATATTTTATTATCTGTTTAATCATGTTCTAGACATTGTTGAAAGTATGAAGAGATGCATATTTGTCTTTTCCAATGTATTCAAGAAAGACTCCCCTGGTTGTATTTTTTCGCAAAGAGCAAAGACTTGGCAAATGCATTTTTAGATCCCCTGCCCCGGAGACTTTTCTCCTTCTAGGGGTCAGGCTGGACTTTCCCTTATAAAAGGGGAGAGGTGGCATTTGGCTACAATGACTGGTCTCTTTTGGTTGTTGTGTTTAGTTGGTAAAATGTACTTCTTATCCTACTTGCTGATCTCTTAGGTAAGTTTTTATAATTACGATTGCTATATTTTTCAATGGAAAAAGCTTGGCTCCTTAAGATCGAGGAGGAGCTCCTCCTTACCACAAATGTCGTTTTTACACGAGTCAAATTATTTTTAATATCATTTTTCCTTTATTGTTGAAACTTTATCAATATTGCTGGAATTTGACAAAGAAAGAAAATGAATACAGAGATAGAGCCTTTCGCTTCACATTAAGAATAAAATGTTCTTTTATAGTCTTTTCTTGGCTTTTTCTTCATTCTAGCTTCGGGTCTTCCTTGTCTAGAAGATTTTTCAACTCTTCTACTCTTTTAAAATGTCAGCAATATATTCTTACAGTATTACACAGTTTCTTCCCAGCCTTCTGGACTCGGTGCAGATTTTTGTCCCTTCCCATAAAGGGTTATCCAAGTATTTGACGGTTTGATTGCATTAAGGAGGACCAATTGTAAAGTTGTAAGATTAGAATGACAGTACATGCCTTGCCAGTATCAGGGGAATACTGGTTTGGTGGTTTTCCACGGTTCTGCCTAAAAGTTAATTGATATCGAACATAATTATCAACTAAATTCAAAGGGGTATGAGGAATGTTTACCTTAGGGATATTCTCAGGAGATTGGTCTGTTGGTATTGTTGGATGAGAGGGGAAGTCTCCAGCTTCAAGGTCAAGGGGATCTCTAGAAACAGGATCAGGTAAGTGTTCACTGGAAGCAAGCGATCGATCTTTGGCATCTGGGCGTTCGATCGCATTTGGGCATAGAGAAATATCGTTGGAATCTGGGCGATCGATTACATTTAGGCAGAGAGCAATATCGTTGGCATCTGGGCGATGGATCGCATTTGGACATAAAGCAATATAGTTGGCATCTGGGCGATCGATCGCATTTGGACAGAAAGCAATTCCACCTTCTTCCAGGGTACTCCAATTCTGCTCTTCATTTCGTTTCTCCCCCTGAATTGCAGAATGGGACATCGGCTCATGGAAGAACATCTCGGATTCCATAAATGTGACATCCAAAGTTATATGGTGCTATGAATTTGGGGATGATAACACCGATATCTTTTCTAATGAGCAGCATATCCCACAAAAACATATCGAAGCGCACAAGAATCAAGTTTGCTGCTTTGGTTTTTATGGAGATGAACGAACGCCACACATCTAAAGATCCGAGGTGGAAGCATCAAAACGGTGGGCAGGGGTTCATGGTGAGCGAGAGCCTGTAGCGGAGTCTGGAAGTTCAATACCCTGGAAGGATCATCCCAATGATGGCAAGGGACATGAGCCCCAATCAACAGGGAGCCGGCCGTTTCAAGGAGATGTATGTTTTTTCGTTCCGCAACACCATTCCGTTGTGGGGTTTGAGGACATGTCTCATGGATAATGCCATGTGTCTGGAAGTAAGCCTGAAAATCATGGTTTACATACTCTCCACCATTGTCGGAGCGGAGAATCTGGATCTTGGCAGAGAACTGAGTGTCAATTTGTTTCTGGAAAGACTGGAATATAAGAAACACATCACTTTTATTCTTCATCAAGTAAAGCCACGTCACGCGGGTACAATCGTCCACAAACGTCATAAACCATCAAAAGCCAGAATGAGCAGTTATAGGTGATGGCCCCCATACATAAGAGTGAATTAACATAAATGGAGTAGTTCTCTTACTTGTACTCAACGGATAGGGCACACAGTGACTCTTGGTCAAAATGCAAGCGTCACATTGGAAGTCAGAGGCCTTAAAATCTGATAATAAACATGGTAGAATATGCTTCATATAACCAAAGGATGGGTGTCCCAATCGGCGGTGCCACAATCAAATTTGCCCTTGTTTACTATCAGAGGGATGCATCGCACTGTTAGCCATGCTTGGACTGAGGTCATCCACATAATATAGTCCCCTTCTCATAGTACCACGACCAATAATCTTCTTAGTGTGAATATCCTGAAGTAAACAAAAAGTCGGGTAGATTAGTACACAACAATTCAATTGTTCAGTAATCTGACTAACGGACATCAACTTATTTAATAGAGATGGAACAAGTAAAGTATTAAACAATGAAAGAGATGATGAGAGAGCCACAGTGCCAACATCTATCACATGAGAAGTAACTCCATTGGCATTAGCAATACTAGTTCGTCTGGGTTGGCTAGTACTCAGAAAATCATCGAGGTCAAACGTCATATGATCACTTGCGCCGGAATCAATTATCCAGCCGGTCGAAACACTGTTATCTGAAGTATGAAAAACATAACTAGAGCCACTACTTGCAGCTTCACGTCGTCTTTGATCTTTGAGTTCATCCCACCATTCGGGGTAGCCTTTCAATTTGAAACAAGTCTCACGAGGGTGTCTCTGATCGCCACAGTGTGTGCAACCACTTCTCGTAATCATTGCAGCGGAAGATTCATAAGGTGTAGTTTTAGTCGGGGTTGAGGTCCTGATCATCAGGGTAGATCGGTCAGTCGGGTCGGTGGCAACACCTAGTCCATATGTTGCCTGTCACATCCCGGATTGGCTTTGCCGTAGCACGATATTGTCCACTTTGGGCCCCGCCCTCACGGTTTTATTTCTGGGAACTCACGAGCAACTTCCTAGTGGGTCACCCATCCTGGGATTGCTCTAACCCAAACTCGCTTAACTTCGGAGTTCCCATGGAATCCGAAGCCAGTGAGCTCCCAAAAGGCCTCGTGCTAGATGGAGATGGGCATGTACATATAAGGCACATCACCCCCTCTCCGTTAGTCGATGTGGGATGTTACATTGCCAATTGGTCGGGTTGGTGTCAACACCTAGTCCAGGTGAGGCTGGTCGGTCGGGTCGGTGTTTGGGTCCGGATCGGGGTCGTCAATGCATCTAGGTAGGTAGGTAGGTTGAGAACGGTTGGTGGTGCTACTTCCAGCATGGAAAAAAACATCTTCCCCCATGGTGGTAGCAAGGATTCAAAGCAAGAATTAGCAATTCCAATATCGCTGCTCTGATACCATGTTAAAATCTGGAAAATATGGAGAGAATAACAGAATGTTTTTTTTTCTAGTTTCTTAAGCTTGATTTCTTTGTACCACTTACAGCAGAATTTATACAAGAAATCAGCTTGCTAACCAAGCTCAATATTAATTACAAGTAGGTAGATTGTAGTTGGTCTTGAGCTCCTAAACCTTGAGCTCCTAAAATCAATCCTCCCAAAAGTCAAGCTAATTTCATTAATGCAGCCAACCTTATTAATGCAATTACCAAACAACTATCTAGCTAACAAAGTAGAGTGCCAATTTCCATACATCTTAGATAACCAATGAAAATCTAAAAGGCACAGTTCAAAATTATAAACCTATAGTTTGGTTTCATTTGATTTTGCAGGAGAGAAAATTTACAGCAATTTAACTCGAGTGGTTCTCGTGGTGTGGCTCTTTGTTGTATTGATCGGAACTTCAATCTACACTGCTAACCTGTCTTCCATGCTTACCATCCAACGGCTTGAACCGAATGTGACAGACATTGAAATGCTGAAGAGAACCAACTCGAAAGTTGGTTGCGATGGGGACTCGTTTGTCATTAAATACCTGCAGAATATTGATCTCCTGAAAGATAATGCTGCAAAGAATATTTCCACAATTACTGATGTTGATGAAGGAAAATGTGGTTAAAAAGGAGGATCATAAAAGGATTTGGGGTCAATATCTATTCTATTTCCAACAAATAAAGTTCAGCTTTAGGGCTTAAGGCAAATTTAGTTTTGTTGCCAGCTTTTCTATGTGTACGATTTTATTTGACTTGTCTATTACAACCATTAATATCTTTGAATGTATTTTAGCCTTATTCTTCATATGAGATATTTTCTAAATAGATGGGTTGTCATATCTTCAAGCAGAAGAATATATAGACCATGTCCTACAAATTGCAATTCATTTGCGATAAAAACAAAACACCATGTAGACAAGCATATGCAATGCATGGCCAAACAAAAAGAATGGAATTTACATAGGAAACAACATAAAAGAGCAATTCTTTCTCTTTTTCCTTTATTGTATGTAGTCCCATGGCCAACCATAGAGAGACAAGGCCACAAATAGAAAGAGTCGAATTAGATATTGCAGGAGATTTTTTTCCATACTCTGCATGTCTACAATTATTTAAAAACATTTAAAATAAAATTAAAATTTCTCATTATTTGTTCAATTGCAATTAACATTTAATCTTCTTCAACCTTTTGCAGTAACTCTGGAGTAGCAAGAAGAAGCAAAAGGAATATGTTTCCTCTCGCGTTTTGAGCACGTAGAAGGCCAGTGTTCACTTTGTTTCCCACAAATTGGACAATCCTTGAGAACTGCACATCCTATGCTTGGGTCACAATCAGCACAACACGAGTCTCTAAGGAGGCAGCAACAAATACTACAAACAACCATACAACCCTCGCCAAGAGTTGCGTTCTTTGGGGCATCGCACTGGGAAGGGCATAGTTGGGAAATGTGCTCACCCACATGTAAGCAATACTTACATTCACCTGTGTGCAATTTGTTGATGCGTTGTTAAATATAATAAAAGCAATAAAAATAATTATTTATTATTATCATTTTTTTAAAGACAATGAATGAATGAAGATGATAAAACCCAAAAATCAATATTGTGAGCACATTACATAGAATAACAACAAATACCTATATATTATGTCATAAGAGAAAAAAAAATGACTATATGTCAATAGAGAAGTTGCTGGCGCATTTTTTTTTTTTGGGTCCTAAATCAATAGGGTCTAACCTAGTGGAAAATGGCTTTGACTTGTATATCAATGGCCTCAGGTTCGAACCCTCATGGCACTTTGGTAGTGTGTGTGAGAAACACATCTACTTGTAGGTTAGACTATTGCTTGTATCAAAATCAAATTCAAAATTCAAAAGCATACCAATAGCAATCCTAAGCTTTTCCTCTATTACTTCTTCATCCTCTGAATCTCCAGACTCATATTCTTTAGTCTTGCTCCCTGTATCCATGCAATTACATTGTTAAATACAAAAAGAAAAAAAAAGGTGATGATGTCAAAGAAGTTAAAAACAAATACATAGATATTATGTCATAAGAGAGAAAAGATGAATATTTATGAATAGAGAAGTTGCAGGTGCTTTTTTTTTTGTCCCTAAAATCGAAAGCTTACTAATAAGATCAGTGGGAGGAGGCTATCACTCACCAATAAAATAGTTAGACTATATCGCTTCTATTTAAAAAAAAAAAAATCAAAAGCATACCAATTTCTTCATCCTCTGATTCTTCAATCTGTGATTCTTCATCCTCTGATTCTTCAGTATATGATTCTTCAGTCTCTGATTCTTCATCCTCTGATTCTTCAGTCTGTGATTCTTCATCCTCTGATTCTTCATGCCGTGATTCTTCAGGCTTGCTCCCTGCTCACATGCAATTACATTGTTAAATAGGAAAGGCAAAAGAAAAAAAGGGTGATAATATCAAAAAACTTAGAAAGAATGACATCTATGATTCCATAAACAAATAACTATATTATTAATTAAATATCGGTTATACATCATACAAACACCAAAACAACTTGGCTGGAGAATCTAATGAGCTGTTTTCAATATGACATAGAGTGCATAGATATTATGTCATAAAATAGAGAACCTGCAGACAAATTCTTTTTCTTTCTTGTCTCTAATCAAGAGCATACGGTGATGTCGTCAAAGAAGTTAGTGTTGTGCAAATAGAAATGCACTCCCCTAATGATCTTGTTGTTGATGGACTTTGTAACACACACAATGATGGATGAATCACACACACACTCACAGAAAAATAACCAAGCACAAATGACACAAGATTTATAGAGGTTCGGCCAACTCTTTGCCTACTTCCTCTTGGTGATCCCCTTGAGAAATTCACTTCATGAAAGAATAGGTTACAACTTTGGTTTACAAAGAAAACCCCCTTAGAACTCTATTCTCTCCCAAGCTCTCTTTTCTCTCACACCCCTTTGCTCAACACTTTGATGCACTTGTGAACACTCTCTCACCCTTGGTGTTTCCCTCCTTGGTTTCTAGACTTACAAGACTCCAACCCTTTAGCTCTCTCTCTCCTTGGCTTCCTTGGCTTTCTCCCAAGCCTTTAGCCTCTTTGAACTCCTTTGGATTTCTGATTCCTTGGCCTTAGCACTTTGCACTTAAGCTCTCAAGCACAAGAGCACTAAACACAAAATACTAAGCACACCTTGTAATGTCTGCACTTCCCACTTAAGTAGACAAGTGGGAAGCCTCCCAACATCATTAGCCACCCTGTAAAGCCTCTAACATGTGGCAAACCAGCCACCCTAAAAACCAGATCCATGATTCAAGGGAAAGTATAAGTGGTAGGCAATCATTCAACCCACCACTCTATACTTAATGTTGTTATTTAAGACTTTCCTAGTAGGCGCCATATGCCCTAGCACTCAATTAAGACTTTTGAGCACATGGAGTTGGGTAGGGATCTGACCCATGTGAAAAAGCAACTTGAAAACGCGTGGAAACCATTCGACCGCAGTGCATGCGACCGGTCGCCAGATTCTTTGCGACCGGTCGCTTACACCGATTCAACACTCTTCCATTACCGCATGCGGCCGGTCGCCCAAACACTGCGACCGGTCGCTTCTGCGTTTTCTCCGGCTCTCAATCTGCTTCAAAGCGACCCGGTGGCTCAAAACCACTGCGGCCGAGTCTTCCCAGCTTGCATACTCAATGTGAGCCAAATTTCCAACAATCTCCACCTTGGCGAACCATTGATCACCCGTGAACCATTGTTTACCTCTAGAACATCTTCAACCTCTTAGAAATCGTTCTAGTAATTTCCAAGATCTCCACCATGGCAAATCAACCTCTTGCCTCAATGCACCTTAGGTGAGAAGGTGCTCCACCCAATCCTAGACTTGGGCAACTGGATCCCTTGTGTAGAAGAGAGACTCCTCCATGCCAAATTCCTTTCTCCTTGCCATCTTAGAGCCTTGAATTTGTGACATGCCTTGGTATGGAAACTGCATACCAAACCTTTGCTCTATAAATCCCCACTTAGCCAACCTTGCTCTTGGATTTAAGAACACCTTTCTTTTAATCAATGTACCCTTCAACTTTCCCGCTTCATGCTCCACTATGGCACTCAGAAGAAACGTGGTTGGAACTTCTTGGTCCATCCATCCAAAACCTAGGGACAGTTTGATGGATTCCTTAGGGCCCCGGACCTTGCTATTGACGATGGCTCCACCTCAAGTAGAACCCCTTTGTGAGTTTGTTGTTGTTGCCCTTCTTCTTCAGCCCTTGTGTCAAGCTCCACCTCAAGTGAAGACCTCCCATGACCACCTTTGGCAAGAAGCTTCCCTTTAACAACATCCTCCACCTCATCCATTGTCTTGATTTCACCTTTGTGGACCTTATACTCCACTTCTACACCTTTGAAATCAAGCTCCCTTGATGATAACTTGTTAGTCACACAACCTTGACTAACCTTCCTTGCCCAACCTTTCTTGAGCAAAGCTGGCTACATTATGTTGGCTTGGCTCCTCCTTGACATTAAGATCTTTGCCTGCTCTTCCTTGTTGGTAAAACTCCACTGCACCACTTGCGGTTGTACCACCCAAGAGCTTGTATGTGTTGTTTGGTTGAATCTCCCCCTCATAACCACAACGGAACCTTGTGTGATTATGAGCTTCCCTCCTTTGGCCTTGTACGAATACCCTTCTCTATCTAGAGAGCCAAGAGAGAGTAGATTCGTTCTTAGTGAGGGCACAAACCTTACCTCACTAAGACTCCAAACTTCACCACCTTGCAACTTGATCTTCCACGGGTCCCTAAGCCCAAAACTTCACAAGTAGTTTTGTCTCCCAACATAATCTTGCATACCTTCTTTGCCTCATATGTGTCAAACATCAACTTATTTGAACACACATGATAGGAACATCCGGAATCTAATATCCATCTTGAATCAAATTTTCACCGAAGAACTTGCCACAGCGTCCCGTTACGCTTCTCTTCAGTAACCGTCAAAAGTTCACCATCCGCTTCTTCAAAGTCACGTTGGCTGCACCCAGACCTTGGCCTTCTTCATCTTGTTCTGCTTCTCCTTCCACACCAGGACAATTCCGCCTCCAATGGTCCTTAGACCCACACTCAAGCATCCTTCATCGTCCTTGGATTTAGCATTCCTCCCTTTGCCTTTATTGCCTCCACGCTTGCTTGAGCGGCCCTGCGAATAGACCGCATCTTTGGAGTTCTCCTCCCGAACGTTGGGACATCGGTGATCGTCATCACATCTTGCACCACCTCCTCAAACTTGAGTACTCTTCCAGAACATAAGCGTCGTTCGGAAATGCTTATAAGACGGAGGCAAGGATGTTAGCAACATGAGTGCCTTATCCTCCGTATCATAAACAACTTCCATCCTTTGCAAATCAGCAACACACCTATTAAAATTGGTTAGGTGCTCCATCAGATTTCCACCTTCTTCCATCCGAAGATTAAGAAGTTCCTCCTTGAGAAAGAGCTTGTTGGATAGCGACTTTCCTGCAAACATCTCTTGAGCTTCTCCCATGTTTGCTTCGCTGTGTCTTGCATCACATTTATGAGCACCTCATCCGCGATGAAGTTCTCAATGGCTCCTCACAACCAACTCGTCTAGAACACCCCACTCCTCGTCTGTCATGGCTGTAGGCTTCTTCTCCTTGCCTCCCAAGACAACGTTGAGATTTTGCTGTGTAAGGGCTGACTTCATCCTTCTTTGCCACAAGGTGAAGTTCTCGCTTCACTGTGAAGGCTTCAACTCCACCTTCATCTTGTGACGGCTTGTGGTTGCCTTGAAGCTATGCTTCCACCTTCGACTCCTTTGTCACTTGCCATCTTCAACACCACTAGCAGCGCTACACCACGACTACGATACCACTTGTTGTGCAAATAGAAATGCACTCCCCTAATGATCTTGTTGTTGATGGACTTTGTAACACACACAATGATGGATGAATCACACACACACTCACGAAAAATAACCAAGCACAAATGACACAAGATTTATAGAGGTTCGGCCAACTCTTTGCCTACTTCCTCTTAGTGATCCCCTTGAGAAATTCACTTCATGAAAGAATAGAGTTACAACTTTGGTTTACAAAGAAAACCCCTTAGAACTCTATTCTCTCCCAAGCTCTCTTTTCTCTCACACCCCTTTGCTCAACACTTTGATGCACTTGTGAACACTCTCTCACCCTTGGTGTTTCCCTCCTTGGTTTCTAGACTTACAAGACTCCAACCCTTTAAGCTCTCTCTCTCCTTGGCTTCCTTGGCTTTCTCCCAAGCCCTTTAGCCTCTTTGAACTCCTTTGGTTCTGATTCCTTGGCCTTAGCACTTTGCACTTAAGCTCTCAAGCACAAGAGCACTAAACACAAAATACTAAGCACACCTTGTAATGTCTGCACTTCCCACTTAAGTAGACAAGTGGGAAGCCTCCCAACATCATTAGCCACCCTGTAAAAGCCTCTAACATGTGGCAAACCAGCCACCCTAAAAACCGGATCCATGATTCAAGGAAAGTATAAGTGGTAGGCAATCATTCAACCCACCACTCTATACTTAATGTTGTTTAAGACTTTCCTAGTAGTTGCCCATATGCCCTAGCACTCAATTAAGACTTTTGGAGGCACATGGAGTTGGGTAGGGATCGACCCATGTGAAAAAGCAACTTGACAGCGTGGAAACCATTCGAAGCCCACAATTTGCATGCGGTCGCCTTGATTCTTTGCGACGGTCGCTTTACCGATTCAACACTCTTCCATTACTGCACATGGGCCAGTGCCGCCCAAACCTGCGACGGTCGCTTCTGCGTTTTCTCGACTCTCCAATACGCTTCAAAAGCGACGGTCGCTCAAAACACACGACCAGTCGCTTCCCTGACTTGCATACTCAATGTGAGCCAAATTTCCAACGATTAGAAGGAATATTGACATCTATGATCCCATCAAAGCCCAATAAAATTTCGTATAATCATCCTCACAAACCCTAAAAACAAAAATCAAGAGCACACAGGTGCACTAAAACATAAGGTAAAAAGATAATTGTTCATACACAAAAGCTGAGGCATAAAATTTAAAGTACAAGTAATTAAATTGCAGATAGTTTGGTCACCCTTGAATTAAAAAGAGACAGGCAAAGCATTATATACCGATTATTGGTGTATCGCAATTGAGGGGGACCATAGCTGTCGAGAAAATGTCCTTTCCGCTGTCATCCTTATCGAGCACCTCCAACTCGGAATCCAATTTCAGGCACTCCAAAGATGAGACGTATTTCAGGCACTCCAAAGATGAGACGTTGTCCATGGCTGTATGGAGCTTGGTGTTTGGCTTTGCGGTTCTTAGAGAAAGACGACGGGCGGTTTGAGTTTAGGGTGAATTGTGAGAGAAAGAAAGAATGCGTTTTGTACTAATTACATGTTATATAGGCGGTTTGGCTTGATTGAATAACCAAATATTATGACCATATTAATCAATATTATTTTTTCCATTTCAGTCTTGATTAAATAATAAATTATCATTAAAAACTGGAGCAGGAATATTTCGGTGATTTTGTGTCCAAATAAAGGAAGTCAATTAATGTGGTTTTTCCTTTGTTTTACGTTTCCTTTTCTTTTCAAGTTTGCACTAATACATCCTAAATTTGTGAGTCTTCTCTGTGACTCTTGCATACTTCCAGTCCAACCCCAATTCCCCTCCGTCCCCCTCCCACATAAATGTGACCAGGCAGTTGTTGTACCAGTCATTTGCGTAGTGGGTCTTAATTAATTTCATCGTTTATGGATTTATGTTACATGCTTGAAGTTTCTTTCTTTTTGTCCACGTGCCCTGAAAAAGTATACTACAATGGCAACAATAATTGCAAGATATGCATGCAGTCACTACTTAAATTAGTGAATTCACTTTTGGGAATGGTTGGAATTGCAAAGGTTCTGTATGGTCTTTGGATGGTCAGAGTTTGGCTGAGGCACATGGACAGTTCATCCATTGATCAATATGATGATGCTGCTGCTCCATGGTAAGCAAAAGCAAAAGCAAATTCCATTGCTGACATATATTTTCGCTGCAGAAACAGATTCTTTAATTTGAATTTGAATTTTTATTGTTACTGCCGTATGGAAGACTGGTCTTGGAGGGGTTTGGTAAAAGATTTAACATTAAAAGTTATAGAAAATTTGATATAGATCCAAATTCTCATTAAGAAGTTGGTTTTAATCCTCGAAGTTGGTGACTTTGATACAAGTCCTTTGACTTTTGTGCCACATAGGATTACATTCCTTTTTTAATATTTTATGATGTAATCTTTTTATTTGTATTGTTCCAATGTTGCCCTTTATACCTTGAATCGGGTAAATATATTTTATGTGATAATTATGGGAAAGAATTGTTTATGACCATAATTAATTAACAAATTAAGTGCTTATGACCATAATGATTTTGGTATCTTAATTACGTTGCCTATTTTTTTCTTCTTTTAATTGCATTCATGAATTCTATTAATTGTCCATGATTTTGTATATTAACGTTGTCTTTGTTTTTCCTTCTTTTATTTTAACCCAAAAAATAGTTGGCTTTATTTCTTATTGTTCACGACCTCTTTATTAGGTAAATTGAAGAAACCAAAAAAAAAAAGGTATATTGAAAATAACAAAATACCTATATGTCAGGTAGATTATATAGAGATTTTCTATTTAAACCCCACACTTCTCTTAGTTCACCCCATTTTCTAAGTTCACCCCAACTTTTAATTTAAAATTTCACAATTTCTAAGAAAACCCCACTATCTTCCCAAACTACCCTTAAATACACCCTAAGCTTAAAAAATAAGAAATAAAAGAGATTTTCTATTTAAACCTCATAATTTTCTTTGTTCACCCCAATAAGCATTAAACAAATCTTCCTAGGAATTACTAATGGAAGAAAATTGTACAAACAACTCTCACTTGGATTAAATCAATAGCTTATGGGCTTGCGTTTGGAATGATATGAGAGAGGTTTGCAGGCAAGATCAGTAAACAGGTCCATGCAAAAGCTTGCCTTTTCATAATTAATAATGCCATATAATCGAGAGGCATTTGTCCCTTCAGCGAAGAGTCTGGAGTACCAAGCACACAGCATATCTTGAACAATTGGTCTATCTCACTGTCCATTGAAGAACTAGTTTTGTAAGATGTAAATAAGAAGTTCTCCCACGTTTTTCTTAAATACCAAGCACACAGCATATTATTCATTTGTTAATCACCACTTGAAGAAGAACAAAGAGATAATAAATCTCAAGCTTGATATAGGAAAATCTCATGCAGCCTAATCATAGATATGGCAACACCAATGAAAATTTAATATGAAGAGTGGTGGGGTGTGCGGGGTGTGTGTGGATGTATTAGGGTTAAGTATTAAGTTGGATGAACTTTTTTGTCTTTTTACACAATAATAAAACTTATAGCTTAATTATTTATGTATTGGGGTGAACTAAGAGAAGTGTGGGGTTTAAATAGAAAATCTCATTATATATTATCTCATACTTCCCCCAATAATTAGGTACAATCCTATATTTACCTAGTAAGTTATGTACATAATCTCACATTTACCAAGTAATTAGATACATAATCTTATATTACCTAGTAACTAGGTACATTAGAAAATTCTACCTATATATATATACATATATTAATATAAAGCACATTAGCTCATAGTACCTATATATTAGGTACATAAAAATGTCATCAATAGTTCTCTTGTTTATTTTGTTTTTCTCAAGTTTTTTACTTGATGCATAGGTATATAATTTCATGTGGGTGCTTGCTCCATCGATTAGTGTAATATGTGAGTTTATACTTTTATTGATTAAATTGTATTTTATACAATAAATATTCACAAGGAAATAATTCAAAATTTAAATTATGAAATTCAATTACAATGAAATAATGCATTAAATTTGGATTTTCAATGTGTTTCCTTATTTATCTCAAAGGGTAAAATTGACACCCGAAAAAAAAAAGTCAAAGGACTTGCATCTAAAACCAAAACGGTGAGGACTTAGCCTAATGACAACTAATCTTTTTGGACCTAAATCTAAGAAGTTATCTATGTTTTTTTGTCTCCCCATCTTATAGTTTTTGTTCCTTTGGATCTTATTCTTATTTTGCATGTACGGTTCCTAATGGAAATTATTTTCAATTAATTTCCTGTTTTGTTGACTTCTTTTTTAACTAACAAAATTGTAAGATTTTATTGATTTCTTGAGGTTCAAGCATGGAAAGTTTTAGTTTAAGATTCTTTTTTACTTCCTAAAATAACAATTCTACTTTTATAAAAGGATGGCTTTCACTCTTAACTTGTTGAACTTTTTCAAACTTACAAAACAACTTATTATCTTATTTTTCAACAACAAATTGGTGATTGGAGCCTAGTTGAACTTTTGTTTTGCATAATGGCTGATGCATACTTGGAGAAAACCAGCCACGAGTTGAAGGTACTGTTCTTTTTTCTATCATACGTACGTACTTTTTTTTGGGGTTAAATCTATAATACATACTTACACATCCATATCTCTCAAACCCAAATTCTATGTGCCCTCCCTGTCCCCTACCTATGTTTTTGTCATCTGTCCATCTAGATAACCAACATTACTCCGTTAACTTATATAAGAAAATTAATAAAATTTTAATTTTACTTCAAAAATTTTAAATAAGATTCCTCAATAGTATAAGTTATGAATCCAAATTCATCCTAATCAATAGCAGGATAATTCAATCTAAATCTAGCACATAAATCTTATGAACACAAAACCCCAAATATGTACTCTCCTTTGGTTTATTAATCTGTTTTACGTTTCTTCTTCCTATCGGTTTATTCATCTATTTTATGTTTTTGTTGCTTCATATCTGTTTGGGATTTTCAATGGTGCTTCAATTATTGCCAAAAAAAAACAAACAAAAAACCGCAAATAGTGTATATGTAAGTTGAATATAAAATATATATAGACGCACACATATACTTGGCTGAGGCATATTCTCATCCTCTTTTTTTTCATTTTCTTTTCTTACCCAATAAATTTTACCAGGAAGAGGGATGTGGCACAACAAACGTCGCTTTTATTGCTAATGAAGGTTGTAAAGCAATATATGTTGAATATTGGCTCAAATATTGTTTTGTTTACCATCTCTGTTGTGTTGCATGTCGATCACTTGGAGAAAGGAAGAGATTATTCTTTCCTTTCTCATGCATTTGCTAAGGCATAGGAATAGTGTTTTTTTTTTGTTGATAGAATTTTATATTAACAAAAGTACAAAAGGAAGACATGCATCACGTGGGCAAGCTATCAAAGGTAAGGAATAATAGTTGGCTGCCATATTGAGAAAGAAATTCTTTCTTTCTTTGTTTATTGTTTGTTGGCTTGGGTATTATTAGTTGGACTTTTTAGTACTTGCGTGAGACAAGGGAAAGTGGGCACTTGAGTTGTCTTCACCTTTGTCATATTAGGTGGTATTGATTGGAGTCCTTCACGTGCTCCATTGGGAGCCTTGGCTACTATAATACTATGAAGCCGCATCAGTTTGGTGTCTTGGACAGTGCAGCTGTGTCGCACCTAAGACATGAGAAAGAGGAGTGGTCATTAATGTTCCTTGTCTGTAGCAGGACTTTGAAGGTGCTCATGTAGCTGTTGGACCAAGTTCTTGGTTATATAATGAAGGCTTGACAGAGAGAACGGGGTGGGCAGTTTTGAGAGCACAATAGGTGAGAGAGGGCTCTTGTCATGGGGCAAGCCGTATGCACCATGGTGTCTTTACTGCTGCACCTTTTGTGTGAGGAAGAGATGGTGATGTGAAGAACTTCTTTGTTTATAAGTGTTCTTCATATCTTTGTAGCCTCTCTTTCTCTTTTGGTCTCCGTGTGTGAGTGACTTGGGTGTATTTGGGATTTGGGTTGTGAGAGTTAAACTCTGTAATTCCTAGACTAGGTGAGAGTGTTTAATCTCCTTTGTTTGTAATCTCCTTTGGGATACTAGTGGAAGTTCTTGCCATCTTCGAACTGGATGTAGGCTACACACGGGCCGAACCAGTATAAATCCTTGTGTCTCTTGGATTTTGCTATTTTCATATTTGTCTTGTTGTTTCAACGGTTCCATATTGTCCACCCAGTGCAATCCGCTTCCGCTGCGCACAACAATATATGTTGGTGGCGATTCGAGGTCTACATCTAGTGAGAACAAAGGATTTATATTGGGAGAGGGGGCACACAAATATTTACATATGAAGAGTTGCAATGTATTTGCAACTAGGGCTGGAAAAGTCAATCATAGTCGCCCAATGTTAGAATATGTGAATGAATACTTTAGCAAACGTCCGGAAATAGTTAATGGCATCCATGGTGCACCAGTAATAGCCAAAGAGTATATATGTGGGCAAACATCAACAGGGAATAAAGTTAAGGTGTCTACTCTTATGGGTGGATGGGATGCGAATGAAGATCCTTATGTATATGAAGTTAACCATGATGAATTGAAGCGAGAATCCAAATCCTCGATTAGCAAGGGATTTGCGAGTGGAAGTGGTAGTCAACATGTTTGGAAATACTTGAATCGTTGCAATTTGAAAGTCCATAATGAAAATGAATTGTTACAGCATTTGATAAGGGCTTTATTATATGCAGCCCTTTTTGATGAATGTAGCGGTGGATATGTGCGTGTGTTTCAGGTAACAAAAGAAGACGCTAAAAAGGTATATGACCGACCGGTTCTGCAAGCGCTTTTTTATGATCATTACGATGCCTTAGCTAGTTATCTTTCCAATTCATTGTTCTTTCTCTTTGACACGAATGATTACAAGTATACACATGACATTAATGCGAAAGTGAACAAAGGATTCGAAAGACAGTTTAAAAAAAAGAAATATAAGGGGAATGTTGTCATACTGCGAGGAACAACATACATTGTACGACTTGTACATTTTAACAAACGAATTGATAAACTATATGCGAAGCTGAAAAGAAAAAATGGTCAACGTACTGTGCCTCGCGAATTTCAAGATCTAGAGTCAGTTGAAATTGAAAAAATTGGTAAGGTTCCTATTTTGTGTGGTAAGGTAACACTGGAGTTGTTGGGGAAGATACAAGACCTGCCTGTAGCAGTTTGATATTCGTCCAGACATATAGCTGATAAAGTTGGTCCAAACAGGCCACCTAAGCCTCCCCCTGTTCAAAAGCCACTCTCACCGCCTGCTGAATTGGGAGCAATATATCGATCGGAGCAACGACTGAAGACATACTTAGTACTTGTGCATAGTGAGAGACAGACGTAACTATACTATAAAATGCTTATCAATGATTTAGTTAGTTAATAGCTTGGAGGATTTATTTTTCTTTTTGCCATTTTATATTGCTTTACTAACATTTAGGCATCCAGAGTTTTGACAGAAAAAACACCTTGGAAATTTCAACTGTAAACTGGATCCCCTTTCTATTTTATTAGAGACAATTGAATTGATATTGATATGTTTGCAAGTTCATTATTTGAAAGCATATTATTTCCTTGTCATTATTATTTTCTACCTACGTGCCTATTGCGAAAACTTGATGAATAATATACTTACTAACGGTATTTGAAAGCCCTGTGTTTTGTTTTGTTTTTTTTTTTCTGGATTTGTTAAATTTATATATTTTTATTTTATACAAGGATTGTCACTGTTCAAAATTAATTTAATTTATAAGAGGGAGACTCAAACTTTGGTGCAACAGGAAAGGAAAGTACAGTATAACAAAAAATGTATTTTACCCAAAAAGAAAAAAAATATACACGCAGAATACAAAGCAGCGATTTTCTGAAAATGCCTCAGGTGAGGATCATAGCGAAGAATTTCATGGACATGGTGGCGGGCTGGCTGCCTTGCAGGCCATGAAGCTCGACAAGCTCTATGAGAACGCATTCATATGCTTGTTGATTGCATATGAAGGAGCCTGTAATCTTAAATGAGTTAGGTGATCATGATATATATATATATATAGGTGCAATTTTCAGGTCTCTGCCACCGCTAGCCAAGAAATATGTCTTACAAGTTACAAATGCTATATATGCATCGAAGTTCCAGTGACTGCCAACTATGTTGCACGGATATGGGGACACGAAAACGTGACACAGCGATACGGAAAATCTCAAAAAATTAGGACACGGACACGGCTAGGACACGGAAATTAAAATAATAATAAATCCTAATATACTTACAAGTTATATATATTTAAAAAATAATAATTCACTGAATGAACTATGCTATGAGTTATATATAGTCCAACTCTTTACAAGTTATATATTTTAAAATAATAAACCCTTTACAAGTTATATATAGTCTAACCAACACGATGAGCTTTGCTATGAAGGAACGAAAAAAAATTAAATAAAAAAATTGACGCCAAAATAAGAGATAGAGTAAGAGAAAAGCACGAAGAAAATAAGAGATAGAGAAAAGCACAAAGAAAATAAGAGATAGAGGAAGAGAAAGAGAAAAGCAAGAAGAAGAGATAGAGGGAGAGAAAGAGAAAATGGGAAATAGCGATAGAGGGAGAGAAAGAGGCAAGCACCTTTAAATATACATTTTTAGCCCTTTTTTTAAAATATTTCAAATATATCCACAAATGTTTCAATAATTATGTTTTGACCCAGTTTTTATTTTAAAATTTTCAAATGGGTCCCTACCGTGTTTTGACTTTCGTTGACCCGTGTCCAAAACGTGTCTTGACCGTTGACCCGTGTCCAAGCCGTGTCCTAGGCGTGTCCGCGTGTTCGACACTCCGACACTTCGGCTTGATGGAGTGTCCGTGCTACATAGACTGCCAAGTCAATGGAGGAGTGGGTGCTGCCGGATGGAGTCTCCAAACATAGAATTGCCAATTGATCGGCTAATTCAATTGAGAATTTTCACTGAAACTGTTGACAGGTGATTCAAGCTTTCTTTTGTAACTAGTGTCTTGTATCACTGTATACTTTTATGAGCAACATTTTGAATTTGATGCTGGGTGGCATGTTCTTTTATTTATTGTTTTCATTTTTTTTTTAATTAAACTTTATGGCTATGTTGTTTGTTTGTGATGTTGAGAACTGCCTGCTTCACTTTGTATTGAGATGAAACTAATTAGAAAGCCCAACTTAAGTATTTTCTTCACATCCACAATAGCTGCTGTTATGAGTTTCATCTTATATCTGGTCTCTCTTTAATTTTTTGGTGCAGGAGCGTGGGGTAGATTCTGCAGACTTGATTTCATTCCTGCTGGAGCCTAGTTTTCATGTTAAGGGCCAGGTATTAGTTATATACTTTATTCATATGCGTGACTGACTATTCTCTTTCAGTAGCATATGACTTAAGTATTTTCTTCACATCCACAATAGCTGCTGTTACGAGTTTCATCTTATATCTGGTCTCTCTTTAATTTTTTGGTGCAGGAGCGTGGGTTAGATTCTGCAGACTTGATTTCATTCCTGCTGGAGCCTAGTTTTCATGTTAAGGGCCAGGTATTAGTTATATACTTTATTCATATACATGACTGACTATTCTCTTTCAGTAGCATATGCTTTTATTGAATTGCACCATTTTTGTTTGGCTCCTACTGCAAATATAAACTTATTGAACTAAAAGAAGTTGTCTTTTTGAGGGCTATTATATTAAAAACTTTTCTTTATTAGATATTACATAAATGCCTTCAACAGAAAGAACTCAATATACATGCTAACACATGACTTAATCTTCATGCTTGTGGCTCTATTCGATCGTTCCTTGATAAGGAGTTGAAATACCCGTATATGAAGGAAACTTACGCAAAGGAGTTATGGAAGAAATTGGAGGAGAAGTATATGACCAAGAGTGCAGAAAATCGACTCTTCTGAAGAAGCGACTCTTCCGATTTCAATATCGTTCAGGTATTTCTATGCACGAACACCTCAATGATTATAATAAAATACTTGCTGATTTAACAAACCTTGACGTGGAAATTCCCTGACGAGGATAAAGCACTATGTTTGTTAAATTCATTGCCGATGATTATGATCATTTGACAACTACTTTGTTGTATGGAAAATCCGAGAGTGAAACTTGAGGAGGTGTATGGCATTGGTGAATCATGAGTGTCGTAAGAAGGATCGGAAGACTCACAATTCACAAACCGAGGCACTCGTTGCAAGGGAGTCGAGCAGGAGGAAAGAAAATGCGGGAAGCGGGGAAAATCTCGTTCAAAGTCGCGGAAATTTTCTGCTAAAGACGAATGTGCCTTTTGTCGCCAAAAGGGTCATTGGAAGAAAGACTGCCCCAAATTGAAGAACAAAGAGAAGGAGAAAGCGGGTTACGAAGCAAATGTTGCAAAATGAGATGATGATTTCGAGTTTGCTTTGGCTAGTTCATTCTTGATGGTCACTCCAAGGAGTGGATTTTGGATTCGAGGTTGCACCTATCATATGTGTCCCATTCGAGAATGGTTTTCTAGCTTCCAGGAGCTGGATGGTGGAGTTGTTTTGATGGGCAATAATAATGCTTGCAAAACACAAGGGATAGGCAAAATTTGTTTGAAGATGCATGATGGAGCAGTCAGAGAATTGAGTGATGTTCGGTATGTCACCCGGATATGAAGAAGAATCTTATCTCATTGGGGGCTTTGGAATCCAAGGGTCTCAAGATCACCATGGAGGGTGGAGTTCTTAAAGGCGTATGCAGGGGCACTCGGTGGTGATGAAAGGTACAAGACGAAATAATTTGTATTTCTTAGAATGCTTATTGGTGGAGCATGTCATGAAGCTGCGTTGAGATAGCTCGGACACTTGAGGTTATGGCATATGCATCTTGGGCATGCTGGTGAAAAAGCGTTGCAAGGATTGGTGAAGCAAGGCTTATTGAAAGGTGCGAAAGCATGCAAATTGGAATTCGTGAACAACGTGTCTTGGGTAAGCAAACTAGAGTGAAATTTGGCACCGTGATTCATCACACTAAAGGCACTCTAGATTATGTTCACTGCCCGATGTTTGGGGACCTTCCAGAATGCATCTTGGGGAGGTAGCCATTATTTTGTCTCCTTTGTTGATGACTTCTCTAGAAGAGTATGGGTGTACACCATGAAGCGTAAAGATGAAGTGTTGAAGATATTCTGAAGTGGAAAAGATGATTGAAAAGCAAAGCGGTCGAAAGATCAAAACTCTCGGAGTCGGACAATGGTGGAGAATACAAGTCTGGATCCTTTCTTGAAAGTGTGTCAAGATGAGAGGTATTGTGAGGCACTTCACGGTTAGGGAGACACCGCAGCGAATGGGGTGGCGACGCATGAACCGTGTACTTTGCTTGAGAAAGTTCGGTGTATGTTGTCTAATCTTTGGTTTAGGCAAGGCGTTTTGGGCGAGGCGATTACTTATGCAAGCCATCTTATTAATCGGTTGCCTGCTGCTTTGCAAATGAGGGCAAAACGCCCATGGAGGTATGGTCACAGTAAACCTTGTAATCGATTACAAGTATTTACACATATTTGGTTGTCCCACGCTTACTACCATGTCGGGGGAAAGCAAGTTGGATCCAAGAGCAAAGAAAGCTCTATTTATGGGCTTTAGCAGGCGTGAAGGGATACCGACTTTGGTGTCAGGATGAGAAGAAATTTGTTGTAAGCGAGAGATGTGACCTTTGATGAGGCTGCTATGGTTAATCGAGAACAAGCATGAAGGTAAAAGCTGACGACCAAGACCATGAGTAGTTCAAAGCGGTGGAGTTAGAAGACTCCGGTGGTTCCAGTAAAGATACGATGTTACGGACACTAGTCATACTGATTGATTCTGATGATGAGGACGAGGATGATGAAGAGGAGGCACCTACCCAAGAGCCTCCACAGCAACAAGATTCTATTGCAACCAAAAGATCGAGAAGGGAAATTCAAAGCCTACTCGGTTCTGATATTGTGGCATATGCACTTCCCGTTATTGAAGATGATATTCCACACTACCTACAAAGAAGGTAGCCAGTTGAGAGCATGGAGTGGAAGGAATCTATGGATGAGGAGATGAAATCTCTTCATAAAAATGAAACTTGGAAGCTGGTTCGATTGCAAAGGGGAAGAAAGCAATTGGTTGCAAATGGGTTTATGCCAAGAAGATGGAATCTTTGGGGAAAAAGAACAATGTAAGATTCAAAGCCGATTGGTAGCTAAAGGCTATGCTCGAGGAAGGAAGGCATTGACTACAACGAGGTATTCTCTCCTGTAGTAAAACATTCTTCTATTCGTATTTTGTTGGCTTTGGTTGCGCGATTTGACCTTGAGTTGGCTCAACTTGATGTCAAAGCGGCATTCTTACATGGTGATTTGGAGGAAGAGATTTATATGTCTGCCGGAAGGTTTTAAGGTTCTTTGGCAAGGAAAATTGGGTTTGCAAATTGCAAAAATCATTGTATGGCTTGAAGCAGTCTCCAAGAACAATGGTACAAGCGATTTGATAGGTTTATGATCGGACAAAAGTACACAAGAAGTCACTATGACCATTGTGTATACTTTATAAACTACAAGATGGAACCTTCATTTATCCGCTTTTATATGTTGATGATATGCTTATAGCATGTAAGAGCAAAGTGGAGATTGAAAGGTTGAAGACTCAAGCGAGTAATGAATTTGAGATGAATGACTTGGGAGAAGCTCGGAAGATACTAGGTATGGAAATTGAAAGAGATAGAGCGAAGGGCAAGATTAGTACAGTGTCGGAAGCGATATTTGAAGAAGGTACCTACGACGTTTCGGATGAATGAAAATTCAAAGCCGGTTAGTACACCTCTTGCCCTCATTTCAAACTTAGTGCTTCTATGTCTCCTAAAAGCGGGAAGAGAGTCATTACATGGCTCAAATTCCATATGCAAGTGCTTCATTGGTAGTTTGATGTATGCTATGGTGTGTACTAGGCTTTGACATTTCACAAGTCGTTAGTATTGTTAGTAGATATATGCATAATCCAGGAAAAGGGCATTGGCAAGTATGAAATGGATTCTACTGGTATATTCTAGTACTTGTGGATGTTGGTTTATTGTTTCAGGATAAAGTTACCGGTCATTGTGTTGTTGGATATGTGGATTCTGATTACGCAGTGATTTGGACAAGCGTGAGGTCCACTACGGGTTTTGTATTCACTCTTGCTGGGGTCCGGTGAGTTGGAGATCGACTTTGCAATCTACAGTTGCCTTGTCGACCTGCGAGCGGAATACATGGCGGTGTAATGAAGCTATTAAGGAAGCCATCGGCTTCAAGGGTTGCCTTGATGACTTAGGGGTTCAACAGGACCATGTGGATGTTCATTCACGGCGGTCAGTGCTATTTATTTAGCAAAGAATCAAGTTCATCATGCACGCACGAAACACATTGGCGTGAGGTTCCATTTTGTTCGTGAGATTATTGGCCGAGGAGATATTCTTCTTGAGGAAGATTGGGACCGCCAACAATCCTAGCGGATATGTTGACAAAGCCAGTTTCGTTGCTCAAGTTTAAGCCTTTACTTAGACTTGGTAGCATTTGTAAAATTTGTTGATTGCCCGTGGGATCGGGAGAGCGACTTTTGGGAGTTCTACTTGGAGGTTTGAGCCAAGGTGGAGATTGTTGATTATTGGCTCAAACAAATAGTCAAAAGTGACAAGACATTTTAGGTGGTTTGCATGGGAATGTGGAAAACACTTTCGGCTATTAATTGAGTGGTTACTTTTAGGTCGTTTGTCTTTGGCGTACAAATTGCATGAGCACATTAATTATGGACTTTATCATTAATTGTGCGGGAGACCTTTGCATAAGCCATCTATTGTGGCTTCTTTAGTAAGCTGCTACATGGGGTTATAAAAGGAAAGGAACCAAGTGCTGAGGTAGTAGGCAGGAAGTTGGCAGAGAGAAAAGTGAGAGAGGAAAAATAAGGAGTTGGGCAGCAAAACAATTGTTGCTGTCGTGTGTTATTTTTCCCTTTCTCTAAATTGTACTCAATTTGTATTCCCTTTATATTCTTGAGTGTGTGAGCTTGGGTATACAAGGGGCTTGGGTTTAATGAGTGTTAAACACTATTGTATTACTCTCATTTGATTATAGTGGATTACTCCGTCGTCTCCAAATTTGGATGTAGGCATTGCCGAACCAGTATAAATCTTGGTGTTAACTTGTTGGTGTTGTTTTTATTAACTTTTTTTTTATCTCTTGCCAGTTGTTATTTAGATTTTCACTCGCAGTTGGTTGTCGCTTCCGCACAACATCTCTCTCTCTCTCTCTCTCTCTCTCTCTTTTGTCGGAATACATGCTAACACTCCAGGCAGTGAAGATGAAGCATCAACAAAGCCGACCGTGAAGCTTCATCTGGATTCTGGTGGAATGGAACCCAGCAGCTGGAGAAATCTTCATGGTGTACACTACATGTACATGGGAGCAGGATATATAATTTGGTCACAACTGTTACACAGAACTTGGTTTTTATACCTCTTCACTGCCACTTTGGCTGACAGACTTCAAAATGTTGAACTTGCAGAGTGGACAGGTGGCATTGATCTGTAGCCATTTGTCTATGCAGGTGCAGTGAAAATGGTGATGGCAAGGAAGTTCACGCAGTTCAGTTCCATCATCATAGGCACAAAGGCAGATGCAACATTCCTAAGATTTACCACAACGGTTCACGTTATAAGCACATCTATTCATAGAATTCTCCTTTGTGTTGGGTTATTTGGCAATGAGAAATTTAAAACCAGTCTAGTGCCCCAGACTTCATACACATGACTTGCAAATGGAAAGGCGAAGCCCTGGGAAATAGATGGGCAATTGACAGGCTCAATTGTCGATCATGTACATGGTATGAATTCCAGATGGTAATACGATAACTGATTTCACCATGTTACTTAAAGAAAAGAAAAAAGACTATGTCATGAGACTTTCTAGTGAAAAGAATGAATCATGAAACTTACAGCATCCTCTTGGGAGATAACACGTGCAGCCTTATTCTTCATATGAGATATTTTCTAAATAGATGGGTTCTCATATCTTCAAGCAGATAAAAACAAAACACCATGTAGACAGTCATATGCAATGCATGGCTAAACAAAAAGAATGGAATTTATATAGGAAACAAAATAAAAGAGCACTTCTTTCTCTTTTTCCTTTATCGTATGCAGTCCCATGGCCAACCATAGAGAGACAAGGCCACAAATAGAAGGAGTCGAATTAGATACTGCAGGAGATTTTTTTCCATACTCTGCATGTCTACAATTATTTAAAAAAATTTAAAATAAAAATAAAAATTCTCATTATTTGTTCAATATTTGTTCAATTGTAATTAACATTTAATCTTCTTCAACCTTTTGCAGCAACTCTTGAGTAGCAAGTAGAAGCAAAAGGAATATGTTTCCTCTCACGTTTCGAGCACGTAGAAGGCCAGTGTTCACCTTGCTTCCCACAAATTGGACATTCCTTGAGAACTGCACATCCTATGCTTGGGTCACAATCAGCACAACAGGAATCTCTAAGGAGGCAGCAACAAATACTACAAACAACCATACAAGCCTCGCCAAGAGTTGCGTTCTTTGGGGCATCGCACTGGGAAGGGCATAGTTGGGAAATGTGCTCACCCACATGTAAGCAATACTTACATTCACCTATGTGCAAATTGTTGATCCGTTGTTAAATACAATAAAAGCAATAAAAATAATCATTTATTGTTATTATTTTTTAAAAGACAATGAATGAATGAAGATGATAAAACCCAAAAATAAGTATTGTGAGCACATTACATAGAATAACAACAAATACATAGATATTAAGTCATAAGAGAAAAAAAAATGAATATATGTAAATAGAGAAGTTGCTGGCGCATTTTTTTTTTGGGGGCCTAAATCAATAAATCAATAGGGTCTAGCCTAGTGAAAAATGGCTTTGACTTGTATATCAATGACCTCAAGTTTGAACCCCCATGGCACCTTAGTAGTGTGTGAGAAACACACCTCTACTTGTAGGTTAGATCTCTTGTATCAAAATCAAAATCAAAATTCAAAAGCATACCAATAGCAATCCTAAGTTTTTCCTTTATTACTTCTTCATCCTCTGAATCTTCAGACTCATATTCTTTAGTCTTGCTCCCTGTATCCATGCAATTACATTGTTAAATACAAAAAGAAAAAAAGGATGATGATATCAAAGAAGTTAAAAACAAATACATAGATATTATGTCATAAGAGAGAAAATGATGAATATATGTGAATAGAGAAGTTGCATGTAATAAGATCAGTGGGAGGAGGGAGGAGGCTATCACTTACCAATAAAATAGTTAGACCATCGCTTCTATTTAAAAGAAAAAAAAATAAAAAGCATACCAATTTCTTCATCCTCTGATTCTTCAGTCTCTGATTCTTCATCCTCTGATTCTTCATCCTCTGATTCTTCATTCTCTGATTCTTCATTCTCTGATTCTTCATTCTCTGATTCTTCATCCTCTGATTCTTCATCCTCTGATTCTTCATCCTCTGATTCTTCATGCCATGATTCTTCAGGCTTGCTCCCTGCTCACATGCAATTACATTGTTAAATTCAAAAGGAAAAAAGAAAAAAAAAGGTGATATAATGTCAAAAAAGTTAGAAGGAATGACATCTATAGTTCCATAAACAAATAACTATATTATTAAATATCAGTTATACATCATACAAACACCAAAACAACTTGGCTGGAGAATCTAACGAGCTGTTTTCAATATTACATAGAGTGCATAGATATTATGTCATAAAATAGAGAACCTGCAGACATATTCTTTTTATTTCTTGTCTCTAATCAAGAGCATATGGTGATGATGTGAAAGAAGTTAGAAGGAATGACATCTATGATCTCATCAAAGCCCAAGCAAATTTCATATAATCTTCCTCACAAACCCTAAAAACAAAAATCAAGAGCACACAGGTGCACTAGAACATGAGGTAAAAAGAAAATTTTTCATACACAAAAGCTGAGGCATAAAATTTAGAGCACAAGTAATTAAATTGCAGATAGTCTTGGTCACCCTTGCATTAAAAGGAAAAGGAAAGCATATATACCGATTATTGGTGTATTGCAGTTGAGGGGGACCATAGCTGTCGAGAAAAGGTCCTTTTCACAGCCATCCTTATCGAGCACCTCCAACTCGGAATCCAATTTCAGGCACTCCAAAGATGAGACGTTATCCATGGCTGTGTGGAGCTTGGTGTTTGGCTTTGCGGTTCTTAGAGAAAGATGACGCGCGGTTTGAGTTTAGGGTGAATTGTGAGAGAAAGAAAGAATGCGTTTCGTACTAATTACATGTTATATAGGCGGTTTGGCTAGATTGAGTAACCAAATATTATGACCATATTAATCAATATTATTTTTTCCATTTCAGTCTTGATTAAATAATAAATTATCATTAAAAACTAGAGCAGGAATATTTCGGTGATTTTGTGTCCAAATAAAGGAAGTTAATTAATGTGGTTTTTCCTTTGTTTTACGTTTCCTTTTCTTGTCAAGTTTGCGCTACATCCTAAATTTGTGAGTCTTCTTTGTGACTCTTGCATACTTCCAGTCCAACCCCAATTCCCTTCCGTCCTCCTCCCGCTTAAATGTGACCAGGCAGTTGTTGTACAAGTCATTTGCGTAGTGGGTCTTAATTAATTTCAACGTTTATGGATTTATGTTACATGCTTGAAGTTTCTTGAGTTTGAATAGGATTTGAGTTCCAATTTTGATATTTTAGTTTGGTGGGTTTTCTTGCTTTTTGTCCAAGTGCCCTGAAAAAGAAGACTACAATGGCAACAATAATTGTAAGAATATGCCTGCAGTCACTACTTAAATTAGTGAATTCACTTTTGGGAATGGTTGGAATTGCAATGGTTCTGTATGGTCTTTGGAGGGTCAAAGTTTGGCTGAGGGACATGGACAGTTCATCCATTAATCAATATGATGATGCTGCTGCTGCTGCTCCATGGTAAGCAAAAGCAAAAGCAAATTCCATTGCTGACATATATTTTCGCTGCAGAAACAGATTCTTTGTGTTCATTATTAAAATCATCCCTATTTTTGTTTTTGTGTTTTTGTGTTTAATGCAGGTTTATATGCACTTTTCTTGGCGCTGGTGCTTTCTTTCTTGTGTGCTGTTACATGCATAGGTTATCTTGCTGCAAAATTTGCACATAGTTGTTGCAAAATCAAGTGTTTCTTACTTTCCATATGACTTTGTTCTTCATTGTTCTCCAAAATCAGGTATCTTAATTAGTATTCTGACATTTTGGATTACACTCTTATCTGACATAGATTAGGCTGTGGGAAACAGATCTGAATAGGGTTGACATTACTCCAGCGTATCATCATTATGATGGATTTTCATGTCCAGCTTATCACAATGATTTGTGCATTTGGTGTTGTATTCTCAAGAATATTTATCTAAGGCTTTCCTTTTATATCTGCCAAGATCTCTTTGAGGGTGCTTCTGACTTTGCATGAGGCTATAATGCACTGCTATGGGAGGATCCAGAAGAGGATTCAAATCAAAGAAGATGTCTTTAGTGGTCACGGCAGAAAACCATGTGCACATGCATGCGAAAATATCTTGCCGTCAAAGGCAGTAGTCCTGATACCAATTTTGCAAAATTCAAGTAGGAACAAATCCTGGTAAACCTTGCTACACCAGAAAATGCTCGGTCTAGATCGTGGAGGCTGTTATTTTTTAGTTTTCTTCTCTTATAGCTGGAAATTGCTTGGGAAACTGAGGTGTAGAATAGAGTCCAGGTTGCGATAAGATGGTTGGCATGTCACAGCAAAAAATTGCAGGATCGATGAGTTAAGCTTGTGAAAGAAAAGGGCACCTTTTCAAGATGCTCCACCAATGAGTGCAGCTTGTGGTGCTTCCAAATTGATCTGCACATCTTGGCTGAATTTATTTATACGCTAGGAGATGGAAAATCTAGTGCCGAAACTGACACGAGAAAATTAAAAAAAAATTGAAAGAGAAAAGCTTTGTATTCATTCACGTACAGTCTTTAACGTTGAAAAAATTGGTTGCTCTTTTTTCAAGTCATGTTTTAGATACCGGGAAGTCTTTTAACGTTGTATTGGTAAAACTTCGTACCCATAGTTTTATGTGTATCCTTTCCAATGCCATTGTCGCCAAAAAGAAAGAAATAACGAAATTGAAATTGCAATGGATAGAATGGTTGCTTAGTAGAAGTTTTATAAAAGCAGAGGCATAGAAGAAAATCTATATATTCTATTTTAAATAAATAAATTCAAAGGCCAATAAATTGTAAAAAATAAAAATAAATAAATGTTGCTGCCGAAGATCAAACTGGAGACCTATTGTGTAAGACTAACGTGATAACCAACCACTACACCATAACATAGCAACATGTTGATTAAAGATTCGCGAAATAACCTTTTAAAATGTTGTTTTCTTTTGTACCCCTATGGGCAGGACAAGGGATGTCACTATTCATGTGAATAGTGGCAACCCTTGCAATTTTGTTTCCACCCCTATAAGCAAGGGCAATTACTATTCACTTTAATTTTTTTTTTTTCTATTTTTTATACTTAAACGATTAATTTGGATAACATTTTCGAATAAGAATTTAGGTTGCCAAGTGTCACTATTTATTATAAAATTCTCATCTCAAATTTCAAATAAGATTTTCACATGGGATTTTATTTATATGTATGAGATTAATAATAATAAAATTGCTAGGTATGTATAAAAAAATGTTGCTGAATTGTTTGGAATTTTTTTTAAAAAATTTACGTTGCTAACATCAACAGCCCGCAGACAATGGGACGGCCCAAATCTCCATGTGGGCTTGCCCGGGCTGGGTCTTCAGTGCTGGAGCTTCCTTTCGGGCCGAGAGCCCCCTCTTACCTGGGCTAAACCCTTGAAGTGGAGGTGCTCTAAAAAAGGAATTTATTAGTTGGGAACTATAGCAATTGCGGAAAGGTACTTCTTAAAAGTGGTTAACGTTTGTATATCCCGCCCAGATGAACCTTAGTTCCCAAAATTAGATCGTAATGGGTGTTTAAGTTACATAGATAGAGGTGTACATGCAAAATATTTTTATTCTTAGTGGAAATTTCCATGTTTGAGTTCCTAACGGTTCTTGGATTCTTATTTTGCATGTACGGTTCCTAATGGAAATTATTTTCAATTAATTTCCTGTTTTGTTGACTTCTTTTTTAACTAACAAAATTGTAAGATTTTATTGATTTCTTGAAGTGCAAGCATGAAAAGTTTTAGTTTAAGATTCTTTTACTTCCTAAAAGAACAATTCTACTTTTATAAAAGGATGGCTTTCACTCTTAACTTGTTGAACTTTTTCAAACTTACAAAACAACTTATCTTTCTTTTTCAACAACAAATTGGTGATTGGTGCCTAGTTGAACTTTTATTTTGCATTATGGCAGATGCATACTTGGAGAAAACCAGCCACGAGTTGAAGGTACTATTCTTTTTTCTATCATATGTACATACTTTTTTTGGGGTTAAATCTATAATGCTTACTTATGCGTCCATATCTCTCAAACCCAAATTCTATGTGCCCTCCCTGCTCCCTACCTATGTTTTTGTCATCTGTCCATCTAGATAACCAACATTACTCTATTAACTCATAAAGAAAATTAATAAAATATATTATTTCCTATACCTTCGCTTTCCCAGCCCATCAACTTAGTACCATCGTCGAGCAAAGCTTGGACCTCCTCATCATTAGAATTTTGTCTGTATAGCCATTCAAGCTGAATTTTTCTTTCAAAACTTGGATCTATATTGGGGTTAAACTATGAACCATGGCTTGTTCGATTTTATGGTCTCTTATTCGTGAGCTTTTTTGTTTTTTGTTTTAATATTTTACTTCAAAAAATTTAAATAAGATTCATCAATAGTATAAGTTATGTATCCAAATTTATCATTATCAATAGCAGGATAATTCAATATAAATTTAGCACATAAATCTTATGAACACAAAACCCCCAAATATGTACTCTCTTTTGGTTTATTAATATGTTTTATATTTCTTCTTCCTATCGGTTTATTAATCTGTTTTATGTTTTTGTTGCTTCATATCTGTTTGCGATTTTCAATGATGCTTATTATTGCCAAAACAAACAAACAAAAAACCGCAAATAGTGTATATGTAAGTTGAATCTAAAATATATAGACATATACTTAGCTGAGGCATATTCTCATCCTTTTTTTTTTCCTCATTTTTTCTTTCCCAATAAACTTTAAACTTTTACTAGGAAGAGGGATGTGGCACAACAAACGTCGCTTTTATTGCTAATGAAGGTTGTAAAGCAATATATGTTGGTGGCGATTCGAGGTCTACATCTAGTGAGAACAAAGGATTTATATTGGGAGAGGGGGCACACAAATATTTACATATGAAGAGTTGCAATGTATTTGCAACTAGGGCTGGAAAAGTCAATCATAGTCGCCCAATGTTAGAATATGTGAATGAATACTTTAGCAATCGTCCGGAAATAGTTAATGGCATCCATGGTGCACCAGTAATAGCCAAAGAGTATATATGTGGGCAAACATCAACAGGGAATAAAGTTAAGGTGTCTACTCTTATGGGTGGATGGGATGCGAATGAAGATCCTTATGTATATGAAGTTAACCGTGATGAATTGAAGCGAGAATCCAAATCCTCGATTAGCAAGGGATTTGCGAGTGGAAGTGGTAGTCAACATGTTTGGAAATACTTGAATCGTTGCAATTTGAAAGTCCATAATGAAAATGAATTGTTACAGCATTTGATAAGGGCTTTATTATATGCAGCCCTTTTTGATGAATGTAGCGGTGGATATGTGCGTGTGTTTCAGGTAACAAAAGAAGACGCTAAAAAGGTATATGACCGACCGATTCTGCAAGCGCTTTTTTATGATCATTACGATGCCTTAGCTAGTTATCTTTCCAATTCATTGTTCTTTCTCTTTGACACGAATGATTACAAGTATACACATGACATTAATGCGAAAGTGAACAAAGGATTCGAAAGACAGTTTAAAAAAAAGAAATATAAGGGGAATGTTGTCATACTGCGAGGAACAACATACATTGTACGACTTGTACATTTTAACAAACGAATTGATAAACTATATGCGAAGCTGAAAAGAAAAAATGGTCAACGTACTGTGCCTCGCGAATTTCAAGATCTAGAGTCAGTTGAAATTGAAAAAATTGGTAAGGTTCCTATTTTGTGTGGTAAGGTAACACTGGAGTTGTTGGGAAGATACAAGACCTGCCTGTAGCAGTTTGATATTCGTCCAGACATATAGCTGATAAAGTTGGTCCAAACAGGCCACCTAAGCCTCCCCTGTTCAAAAGCCACTCTCACCGCCTGCTGAATTGGGAGCAATATATCGATATCGGAGCAACGACTGAAGACATACTTAGTACTTGTGCATAGTGAGAGACAGACGTAACTATACTATAAAATGCTTATCAATGATTTAGTTAGTTAATAGCTTGGAGGATTTATTTTTCTTTTTGCCATTTTATATTGCTTTACTAACATTTAGGCATCCAGAGTTTTGACAGAAAAACACCTTGGAAATTTCAACTGTAAACTGGATCCCCTTTCTATTTTATTAGAGACAATTGAATTGATATTGATATGTTTGCAAGTTCATTATTTGAAAGCATATTATTTCCTTGTCATTATTATTTTCAACCTACGTACCTATTGCGAAAACTTGATGAATAATATACTTACTAACGGTATTTGAAAGCCCTGTGTTTTGTTTTTTTTTTTTTCTGGATTTGTTAAATTTATATATTTTTATTTTATACAAGGATTGTCACTGTTCAAAATTAATTTAATTTAAAGAGGGAGACTCAAACTTTGGTGCAACATGAAAGGAAAGTACAGTATAACAAAAATGTATTTTACCCAAAAAGAAAAAAATACACGCAGAATAAAAGCAGCGATTTTCTGAAAATGCCTCAGGTGAGGATCATAGCGAAGAATTTCATGGACATGGTGGCGGGCTGACTGCCTTGCCCGCCATGAAGCTCTCGACAAGCTCTATAAGAACGCATTCATATGCATGTTGGTTGCATATGAAGGAGCCTGTAATCTTAAATGATTTAGGTGATCATGATATAAATATATATATATAGGTGCAATTTTCAGGTCTCTGCCACCGCTAGCCAAGAAATATGTCTTACAAGTTACAAATGCTATGCATCGAAGTTCCAGTGACTGCCAACTATGTTGCTTGGACACGGGGACACGAAAACGCGCACGGCGACACGGAAAATCTCAAAAAACTAGGACACGGCAATTAAAATAATAATAAATCCTAATATACTTACAAGTTATATATATTTAAAAAATAATAATTCACTAAATGAACTATGTTATGAGTTATATATAGTCTAACCAAAACGATGAGCTCTACTACGAAGGAACAAAGAAAAAAAATTAAATAAAAAAATTGACGCCAAAATAAGAGATAGAGTAAGAGAAAGAGAAAAGAGAAACGCACGAAGAAAATAGAAGATAGAGAAAAGCACCAAGAAAATAAGAGATAGAGGAAGAGAAAGAGAAAAGCAAGAAGAAGAAATAGAGGGAGAGAGAGAAAATGGGAAATAGAAATAGAGGGAGAGAAAGAGGCAAGCACCTTTAAAATTTACATTTTTAGCCCACTTTTTAAATTTACATTTTTAGCCCATTGTTTACAAGTATTTCAAATATGTCCACAAATGTTTCAATAATTATGTTTTGACCCAGTTTTTATTCAAAGGGTCCCTGCCGTCCCTGCCGTGTGTTTGACTTTCATTGACCCGTGTCCAAAAGTGTCTTGAACGTGTCCAAAACGTGTCTTGACCGTGTCCAAAACGTGTCTTGACCGTTGACTCTTGTCCAAGCCTTGTCCTAGGCGTGTCCGCGTGTCTGACACTCCGACACTTCGGCCTGATGGAGTGTCCGTGCTACATAGATTGACTTGTGGATGCTGCCGGATGGAGTCTCCAAACATAGAGTTGCCAATTGATCGGCTAATTCAATTGAGAATTTTCACTGAAACTGTTGACAGGTGATTCAAGCTTTCTTTTGTAACTAGTGTCTTGTATCACTGTATACTTTTATGAGCAAGATTTTGAATTTGATGCTGGGTGGCATGTTCTTTTATTTATTGTTTTCATTTTTTTTATATTAAACTTTATGGCTATGTTGTTTGTTTGTGATGTTGAGAACTGCCTGCTTCACTTTATATTGAGATGAAACTAATTAGAAAGCCCAACTTAAGTATTTTCTTCACAACCACAATAGCTGCTGTTATGAGTTTCATCTTATATCTGGTCTCTCTTTAATTTTTTGGTGCCGGAGCGTGGGGTAGATTCTGCAGATTTGATTTCATTCCTGCTGGAGCCTAGTTTTCATGTTAAGGGCCAGGTATTAGTTATATACTTTATTCATATACATGACTGACTATTCTCTTTCAGTAGCATATGCTTTTATTGAATTACCCCATTTTTGTATGGCTCCTACTGCAAATATAAACGTATTGAACTAAAAGAAGTTGTCTTTTTAGGGCTATTACATTAAAAACTTTTCTTTATTAGATATTTACATAAATGCCTTCAACAGAAAGAACTCAATACACATGCTAACACACACACACTCTCTCTCTCTCTCTCTCTCTCTCTCTCTCTCTCTCTCTCTCTCTCTCTCTCTCTCTCTCTCTCTCTCTCTTTTGTCGGAATACATGCTAACACTCTAGGCAGTAAAGATGAAGCATCAACAAAGCTGACCGTGAAGCTTCATCTGGATTCTGGTGGAATGGAACCCAGCAGCTGGAGAAATCTTCATGGTGTACACTATATGTACATAGGAGCAGGATATATAATTTGGTCACAACTGTTACACAGAACTTGCTTTTTATACCTCTTCACTGCCATTTTGGCTGACAGACTTCAAAATGTTGAACTTGCAGAGTGGACAGGTGGCATTGATCTGTAGCCATTTGTCTATGCAGGTGCAGTGAAAATGGTGATGGCAAGGAAGTTCACGCAGTTCAGTTCCATCATCATAGGCACAAAGGCAGATGCAACATTCCTAAGATTTATCACAACGGTTCACGTTAAAAACACGTCTATTCATAGAATTCTCCTTTGTGTTGGGTTATTAGGCAATGAGAAATTTGAAACCAGTCTAGTGCCCCAGACTTCATACACATGACTTGCAAATGGAAAGGCGAAGCCCTGGGAAATAGATGGGCAATTGACAGGCTCAATTGTCGATCATGTACATGGTATGAATTCCAGATGGTAATACAATAACTGATTTCACCATGTTACTTAAAGAAAAGAAAAAAGACTACGTAATGAGACTTTCTAGTGAAAAGAATGTATCATGAAACTTACAGCATCCTCTTGGGAGATAACATGTTCAGTGGGCGTATTAGTATCACATTCGGTCATTATTCCTCCAAAAGATTCTTGGATCTCACCATTAACTTTCTCAAAATCAGATGTGGTGCGAAACTTGTACTTTGGCAAATGGTCAATCTCTTCCTTTGTTGCTCCTTCCTGTTCAGAAATAAAATGTGACCAGGGCATTAGGCACAGACAAATATTTAACAGCATATAAGTGGAATGAAGGTAGACTCACACAGGTCTGTTGATGAAATTCATTAATGAACCTAAAAGTGAACTAGTGATGTAATTAGTCCATACACAGAGACCATGGTCAAAATTTGACAAAGAAGGGCGAACTCCCTATAAAAATATCCTCAATTGCATCCAGCACGATATCTTAGCATGGCATGTTTAGACCTTATTTCAGAATCCTAGTAACATGTCGACATAATTTTCTATCCAAAAGTTTTTTACTGCACTGGAATGCACCAGACAAAAGAAAAATCTCAATATAATCTTAATTTGCTGTATACATAGCCTTGAGAAGATCAGTTGCTTTATACTGCAAAATAGTCATGTTGACCAATCAAACTAGAGCTTATGTCCATAAGACAAGCAACAAATAACAAATTCATTAGTTTCAAGTGCACCAGAATATCCTAAATAGTATCAAGCACCTCAATGTAATATCTGGAATCAACTCAAACATTTCCTATGAGCACCTACCTGATCTGCCACAACATACAAGATAGCAATGATGCAGGGGAGACAGAAGCAAACAGCAATGCCAATGAGAGATGCAACGGCAATGCAGATCACAACAAAAACCACATCCAAAGCAAGAAAAGTGATACAAATCCTGCAAAATAACCCACATTTTATAAGCACAAGATAACAGCATGCACACAAATGGCTTGAAAGAAAACAGATATAAAAGGGCCAGTTAGCTCAAACGAACCAGTACAATTGAGGGGAGTCACGTATCAAACTTTCACCACCAGCAGTCACCCAGTAGAACCCAATGATCCACCAGATGAATGAAAACACCGTATTTGCTGACTCCAAATGTTTTGCAACGCTGCCACATCAAACAGTCAGAAGATTCTTCCATACATACACATACACCATGAGCTAGAATACTACAAAAGGATAGTTGCTCTACCTCAATTGAGAAATGGAGGCTCAAATCCAACCAAAAAACTCAAAATTATTCAAAGTACACATCTTTTGCCCGAAAACAATATTGCAACAGCTAAATTACTACAAACAGTAACTCTGAGTTAAGACCCCGTTCAAATTTTGATAAAAAAAGAAATGAAAAAAGGGTTTTTTTATAAGCCCCTCTTAGAAGCAAAACCCAAAAAATAAAACCTTTAAAAAATTATAAGAAAAAGACCTGGTGCCACAATAGTCCACGCTCTGCTCAATTCCATAGTCCTCACCATCATCACTCAGAGACCCAGAAGAATTTTCCCACCGAGGACTCTCTTCCGCCACCGCAACTTCACCCACGGGCCTCCGCCGCCCGCACTCCACCCCTACGCAGACCATGTGGACCAGGCACTGAAACGCGTACCCAACAATCCAAGTCCTCAAAGGCACCAAGGGGCTCTCTTCACGGCTCAGCCACAGCACCCCAATGGCAATCCCCAGAAGCCCAGCGTTCCACAAGAGGTCCAATACGATAATGGGCCGAGAGTATGCCCAGTCGCTTTGTCGCTCCTCCAGCTGCTCCGCCGCGGCCTCGCGGACTCGGACCGAAGGCTCGCGCAGCATCATACGGCGGCTGCTGGCTCGCCGTAGGAAGCGAGCTGCTCCGCGGAGAGGCCTCGATGGCCGCCGGATGAGCCGCCGGCTGCGCACGAGGTTGTCGGCGACCGAGTGGCTTAGAAGTGGTGATGCGGCATCGGAGGAAGATGGGGGTTGGTGGTTTGAGCCCAACATCTTTTTCTTTTTGCGTTTTGAATTATTGTTTGAAAAGCTAATTGCTTTGGGGTTTGTACATTTGATTTGGATGAAGTAAAGATGTGTTGATTTGGGTCTGAAAGGAATCGAATTTTGGGTTTGAGAGTGGGGATTGAAAGGGTGAGATTTCAGGGATGGTTTGATCGGAGAATTGGAAGAGAAAATTTGGTGAAGTTTGGATTCGTCGTGAAGAAGAAGAAACACTCGAGTCGAGGCCTACTTATTATAACGACGGAGTTGACATACCCGCGGGATTAACAAAGCGTGTTTGTTTGTTTTGTTTTCTTGTTTTTTTAAATAGGAAAAGAGAAAATAATTTATTTGTTTTCTTAATCAACGTTCCAATAAACAAACAAAAATGAAAAGAAAGAAAATGAGGTCGAGAAAATCAACGGTTTGATCATGGACATGGTTGAGGCTCTGATGGATATGATTAAGTCATGATGACAAGTAACATTTCTTTAATCGTTTTGAAAAGTTGGTCGACACAATTTCTTGAGTTTTTATATATAAATCCCACACTTATTTTTGTTCACTCCAATACTTAAATCATTAAACTGTTAAGTTTTATTATTGTGTAAAAAGACAAAAAAAGTCATCTAACTTAATACTTAACTTATTTATACACACACCCCACACAAACCCTACCGAGAACAAGTTCAAATGCATGGCTCAAGAGAACGGGAGTTAACTTAAATTAATTAAGACCAAAAAAGAACTTAAATTAATTAACAAAGGCCCACGAAGTTTCCAATATTAACTCATCCCTATTGACTCCTCTAATTTGAATGTCCTGTCATTTCATATATGAAAGATAAGAACTCAAATCTGACAGTGCAGGTACCTTTTAATTTTACATGAATTCAGAAAAAAGATAATGACCAAATGAAAGAGAGTCAAAATCTTACATGGAGATCAGTGTCGAAATCAAGTTCCAGTTGTCCTTCATCATCCTTCCAAAGGTTGTAGATTATTATACGCGTACCATGCTCTTTTAAAAGCATAAACTACACAATAACAGAGCTGCTTAATCTTTAGCAGTATATGTTTCACTCTGAAAGCAGTTAGACCATTAAACAAGGAATTGAGCTTAGCCTAGTTATAGTGAATTAGATGGCTGTTTGCAACATTAACAAAATCTAGGTCATGCCCTTTAGGTTCATGAATTGTTATGTGGGGTATAGGAAATGGGTTCCAATTCCTTTTTTCAAAATTTCCAGAAATTGTGGGGTTTGTAAAGGTGAGTTCTTTTGCAATTGAATTGGGCAAACTAGAAAACTGACGAAATGAGAATTTAATAAGTTATTGGATCAATTTGAGGGTTAAGTGGGGTGCGTATAAACTAATACTTAATTCGATGGTAGTTTGGGAAGATAGTGGGATTTTCTTAGAAATTGTGAAAATTTGAATTAGAAATTGGGGTGAACTTAGAACATGGGATGAACAAAGAGAAGTGTAGGGTTTAAATAGAAAAACTCAATTTCTTTTCCACGTAGGTGCATAATGACGAACCCTAGCCCCTTTAAGCTTTACCTAGTTTATAGTTTGATTTTAATCTCTTTAATACGTAAATTTCTACAATGTGCCCACAAACCAACCAAAACGTGTTATGAATCTATCACCCTTTTTTATTTTATTTTTACACAAGCGATATTAGAACACAAGACCTCAAGTGTTACGAATCCATCACATTTTTGTATTGTATCCATAATTTACTGAATGGTATGGTAGAATAACCTCTCCTCTTAGTTTACAAACTTTAAGCAGCATAGCATATGACGTCCTCAAATTTCTTTCATTCCAAGTTTCAAACATTTTCATTCCATCCACACCACACCTGCCAAAAACACATTCAAAAGCAAAAGGGGCGGCCATGGCCAAATGCTTCCCAAAAGTTCCCGCCAAGTAGCTTAAAAAATGGCCATGTCCTTAATTCCTTAACATGAGACCACCAGCTGCCAGGATTGATACCTCAAAGGAAAGATCCAACCAGGGCCAGCCCATTTGGCCTTTATCACTTTCTGACTCCTACCGGTTAAGTACCGTTGATAAATAATGTGCGTAGTGTAAGAAAACCACTAATTACCTTGTGAGGTTTTGCAACAGTACGAGGTCTTTGATTAAAAAACATATGAGAAAGAAGCAATATCTATCAGTCTGAGGTCTCATAATGTCATAATCTGAAAGCCATAACAACAAAGTGATACACTATTAAGTATTTCCCCAGAATGCAATCTTCACTAGAATAAACACAACATGGATGCACTTAAAAGTATGGACAGATTCCTGGAATAGTCCCGGGCTGCTGCATAATTTTTTCTTAGGGGATTGACAACTCAGAGGCACTAATCCAGTAGCCGTTCTTGGACAGGGCTCCAGAGGAACACAATAAGTACTGTTAATCCACAATGAATCTAGAACTAATCAGCTTCCTCAATGAAACAAAACTTGTTCCTAAAAGAAGAATTCAATCCATGACGCACTCATATACGTATTCCTGCGGCGCATCTCTCACCATTCTGATTTCCAAGAATTTTCTCACTGCGAAGCTACCTGTAACCCCTTCCCCTTCCACGTCCACCCCACCCCCTGCCTCTGCTCCTTCCCCCACCCCCGCTTCTTCCGCCATGAGATAAACCTTCAAATGCTCTATTGACAAGCTGATTTTGTAAACCGCCACCTCCACGGCCCTTCTTTGAAGCCATATTGCCAGATCCATTGGCAGGATTAGCAGGTCGTTTTGTTCTGCACCAATACGTTTAAACAAAATAAAACTGGATCTTTTCAAGTACGCATAATTTCATTAGGATAAAAATCTTGTTTCCACATGCTTATTATAACTTCCCTTCCAGATTTAATACATAAAACCAAAAGTTAGGAGCAAGAAAATTTATATTACCCTGTGGCAGGTGTGTTAGAGGGCACAGCAGGTTTTGTCGCTTCTTTCCAAGATAGGGTGATGCTCTTGTCTCCGATAAATGAAGGTGTTTTTGAATGCAGTGTCTACATTTGTTAAGAATCATTTAAAGATTAGTTAAAGCTCATGAATAAATTGTGTATTCATAATTCTCAAACAGTTTCCTTCACCTTTGTCATTGCCAATATGTTATTGCAGGTTCGCAACCCAGTTGTAGTATTCTGCTTTTCAGTTTTCTGCACATCATTAAAATATTCTTTTTAAGATCACAAAAGGTTCACAAGATACTGTGAAATCTCCATAGAATCAACTCACAATGCTATCCTTTGCTTCGTCAGATTTTGCAGCTGCCATCGCTTTGTTCTTTTCAGCCATTCCCTGGGTTAATTTCTTCATGGTGGCTCTAGTTAACTCCTCAACATAACTCAACCTGTGGCAATCAATCCCAACACTTTCAGTTATAAAGGTGCAGCCACTTGATAATCCTCCATGTAAGATATCAGTAACTTGCATAGCCCCCAAACTTTCAACCACGGGCTTCTCCTCAATTGGGGGCCACTACCCTCATCATAAATAACGATAAAAGACTAAAACTTGCTATTGTGTGGATAGGCTGGGCCTTTTCAAGTAAATGCAGTTTCCGTTTGTTCCTTTTTCGGAATAAAAAAAGGGTATGACTGCACCTGAAAATTTGACCCAATCTTATCGTGTGCAAACGGGCATGCCGCCCCTACCACCCTTCCCCCTCACCCCCAACACGGAAAAGGACACCCACCCACCAGGAAAAAAAAGCCATAATTCACCACCATCAGAGCTAGGGACCAATTATATTGGATGCAAAATGACAAAGAAATAATATAAACTATAATAAGCAATAAAAGATAGATGGAGAGAAAAAAAAACCACCTCTCAGTAAATTCCTTATACTGCTCCGAAAAGTCCTCCCCAAGCCTATCTGATGGTTGTCCAGTCACTATCTTGTAACCGCATAGACTGTTAGTAGCATTTGGAACCTATTCATAAAGCGGTCAAGTAAGCACTACAAAATGTTGATTCACAGTAGTATTAACAAGGGAGGTTGATTAGAAGCTGAACAAACCTTGTGAGAAAGATGGTGAAATGTGTACAACAAACATTCTACATAAGTGAAGTTAAACTCCTCTCCAGTCTTTCTCCGAGGCATGTTTTTCTGTAAAAACAAAAATGAATCAATTATAATTATTTTGCGACAAGACAATATACAAAAAATGACTAAGGAAATGGTATTGTTATCCAGCCCTGGAACCAATTAAAAAATTATATTGATACTGCTATCCAAAGAGTGAATGCAAATATATCAATCCTAATCAGTGTTCTTAGAGGCGCAATTGAGGCACACCTGATAGCAAGGCAGCAGAGGATCACCTTGAGGCAACCTCTGCTAATAATTGGATATTATAAGTTCTGAGATTGTTTATTATGGTTGAACTATAACTAATACAAGAATACCTATTTTAAAATTATTCTGATCGTAATAATTTGAATCCCAAAAGGCTTTTGCCTTGTCTTTCCGGTAATAAAACGCCTTGTGGTATGCAATGGCTTTGAAAACATTGATTCCAATTGTGGAGAGTAGTCTAAAGGTTGGATCTTCACACCACATAGCTATTTCCTAATAATCCTGAGTATATGGAATGGTACCTTTAACAGCTGAACAACAGAAGGAAGAATCTGACGTGAATCTTGTGGAGTTGTGTAAGGTGAAACTTCTGCAAGGGCTTTGAGCAAATCTAGCCTTCGTTCATCAGGAAGCTGACAGAGAAAATATTGTTTGAATAAATATATTTTACAAGGTTTCCCATTTGAACAAAACACCATAAAGACAGTATCATCATCATCATAGAAATATTGTCATATATTCCAGTACAGATACTATTAACATTGAGATGTATTTTCACTTTTTTTTATATCACTAAAATGCTAGCAAGTACCATATTCCCATGTAATTTTCCTAATGCTATTTTCCATAACATCCCTTGTTCTCATATCAGAATCTAGTCATCATTTCTCAGGGTCCTCATACCTAAGACTAAGAGTATAGACGAGTAAGAAGGCAGCATGACTACTTATCGACCTATTAAAAATTCTCGCATAATATGGGCAATAAAGGAATCGACTATTTGGTCTAAACGCTACTTAAGTTATTGAGCATTTGATTCAAGAAAAAGTAAAAAGAAAGATGATAATTAAAAAATTAGAAGACCAATGCCAGTTCTTCTCCACTTCTTTCATTTTTCTAATGCGAGTAATACAAGCTCTCATTCTTATACCTAGTTGATAGAAGAACATAATCAATAGTAAATATGATATATCATCCCAAATTCTGATAACAAATTTCTATTTTTATTGTTTTTTTGTAAGAGAACACATTTCAAACATAAATCAATACAGTCAGAGAAATGGTAATTCTATCCCAAATTTCAATTATATATATACCCCTTTTTTAAGGCTATCCTTACTCAATTTTCTTTGGGGCAATACGAGCTCAATTTATGAAAATGAGAATATAGAAATAAAACTCTCTAAATAACCAAGAAACTTGGTGCGCATACTGGAACTCATATCAGAACATTACAAGTATAGATGTTACCTTATCTGAAACAGGAAGGATGTGTTTGTTCAAATAGTTGAGGAATTTGCTGCTTGATGCACCCCTCTGTATAAAAAAAATATATATGAATAAACAGGGCTGCTACATGATTGCCCAAAAAAAAAAACACAGCAAAAATGCAAGGAATAAAGGTATAATATGAGAGGGCATACCACAACAAATGGCAGAGCCATGAACAAGCAAGATATCAACCTGTCAATATGATCTGCATCTGAAACCTGCATTCCAACCATTTCGTAGAAAAGTTATTAAAAGCACCATAGTGATTAAAAATAATATATCTCATACCCACCTACATTCTTAAGCAGTAATATGACAAAGGAATAATTCCATATTCATTTCCAGCATATTTTGCAATAGTACACTTGCTCAAAGCTGCTATTTCATTGTCCTTAAAATCAACACAATAAAACAAACACTTACATTGAATTGGGCATCTAAATCAGCTTGTCCTTCAATAATACCAATTAGTTCTTTCATGCGTTCAGGAGGAGCTTTCTCCCCAAATATGCTCAAACTTTTTAAGAAGTCCATAAACATTCTAAACTCTGCCCCAGTTACATCTTCTAAACTCTGCAATTGGACTCAATCATATTAGTCACACATCTTGATACCTTACAACAGAATAGTAAAATAAAATTGAAGAGATCATAACGTCCAAATGTTTTTTTAAACTAACTGTAGCATGAGGGGAAGAGGACCTCATATCAATCAACAATAGAGGTAACGAGGCAATGCAGAAGACTACCAGGGCATGCCACACTCCAAAAGAATACTTATAGAGGTACCTTAAGGATGGTTTTAAGCCTCTAAACATACACATGAAAACAGTTGAAACATCACTTATAACCATACCTTTTTTATCAAGTCAGTAATATGCCTTTCCATTTCCTCCCGAGGCTTCAAAAGTTCAGATTTAATAGGAAACACCTACAATGGCAATCATTTAATCTCCAGTTACTATAAAGAGAGTTATGATAATAACCGTATTGGCATTACACAAAATGTTTTTCTCACCTTCTCTCGAATAAAGGTTAAAACCTTCTCACGAATAAACTCATCTGTACTTGGCTCATCAACACTCCCAATGTGCTTGAATAATGCTGTCAAAGACACTGCACATACAAGAAGATAAGGTATATTATGAAAGAGTTAGATTTTTACATGGATCCAAGATGTATCAGGTGCTGAAAAGAAAAAGCTAGTAAAAATATAGCTTATACCAAAATCCTTCCATAAAATAATCTGTAATCTTAATCACGGCCTTTCAGTTTATTTTAAGTCCACATATTTACCTTTCACATCTTGCCTCAAAAGGGCCATAAGTGCTTTATGCACAGCATCACGTTCCACAAATTCCTCTAAAAGCATCAACAAAACCCAACATCAGACTCATATAACACAATCAATAGAATCCCAAAATCAGAATTGCAAAAAAAAAAAAGACAAATAATAATAATTTACCAGCTGCAAGGAGTTGCACAAGAATGTCTACAATTTTTGCAATCTGCTCAGGTGTATCCTTGCAGAAAAGGGGAAGGCCCCGAATAGCTTGAACTCGAACCTGCACATTTCATAAATGATGAAAATTAAAACCTTGAGCTGAGTAACAATACCCCTAGCACTGTATATTGCTTTGACTATGTCACATAAAACTAATTTAAGACAACAATTTTGTATAGGAATCAATGTTTCTATAGAAAAATCCCTCAATTTTCCCGTTACCATATAAAGTATACGTTGCAATAAATGCATAGACGTCCAGTTACTGGATCTAATCCTCCACGAAAAGTAAGAAATTCCTTGTATTTTCCGAACTTCCTACTCAAACAAGAAGTCCTATAGTTTACAACTCTTCTGTATATAGTCATTCAACCTATTGCTCCGCATCCCACTATCATTTACTATGAAGAGAAGAATCCAAATGATTGAACTACACATATATTTATGAGTGGAGTGGGTATACAAATATGAACTGACCCCGAGCTCTTCTTCTTCAATCAAATCAATGTGGGTATAGATGGCAGACTCCGAAAGGTCGGGGAAGAACTTGAAGAACCTAGGAATAAGCTGCGCAGCCAGCTGTTTGGCCTTGATGCTCGTCTTGGCCGCATCGATAATCCCCTGGTAGTCAGCCACATTCTGAAAGGACAAAGAAAAATCCCAAACTATTAAAACCCAAAACCCTAGAAATAAAATTTCGACAAAAAAAAAAAACCAAATATGAGAGAATGGGCGGGGACCTGGGACTTGTCCTTGGACTCATTGAGTCGCTCGCCGAACTCGTAGAGCTTCTCGATGTGCTTGGCCTCGTCAGAGGGGTCTGTCATTGGGGCTCTTCTGGCTCTGAAGCTGAGCGAAATTTGGAACAAAAAATTGAATTATTATTATACAAAGGTATTCGAAAATATTTCATAGTTATTATTTTTGGAAATTGAAACTAGGGTTTCGGTGGGCGTACAGGTTTTATTTACTTACAGGCTTTTTGGCTTTGGGAGTGTGAAGGAGTGAGAGAGAAAGAGAGAGAGAGGTACTGAAGAAGAAGAAGAAGAAGCCGAAAGAGGGTTTGATCGGCAAGGAAAAAGATGAAGCTTCTCTACGCATACGGCCTTTACTTTATCATATCTTCTTTAACGATGACGTGTCGTCGGGCCTTTGGGCTTTGTCTTAAGTCTTTACCAAGAAACCGAACACGTTTCTGTTCGACGCGTAAAACGCACCGTGTTTGGGCTCGTCAATCAGGATCCAGTCAAGATGATAATCATATTACATTTGTTGCTAATGATCCAATAACAAATGATTGCGTCAATTTATTACGTAATGAATGACTATGAAATTATTGCAACAAGAAAGTCCGTCAGTATATGAATTTATCATCATGGAGGAATGCTAGCAACCTTCTCTCTCACCTTCTCTTTGGACCTTCTCTCTTCTCCTCATGACACGCATTTTTCACACTTAAAAAAATGGAGATTTTGACATTGTTTAATAATGACATTGTTTTAAGTGTAAAAATTGACACGTGTCATGAGGAGAAAGAAGAATGTCCAAAAGAGAAGGTTAGAGAAAAAGTTGCTAGCATTCCCCTTTATTATCATGTAATGGATGCCTTGATGTTAGGAATGCACTAGATTGGATAAGAGAATTTTAAGAACGTGTTAATATTTGGCCGCATAACATATGACGACATAGGGTTAAAAAGCTGATTTAATTAAATACTGCTATTTTGTGTTCGATTTCGGGATTTCGGAATTTCGGATCCAGTTCTTGGGCACCAGGGTCCCAAACACTGGCTCTTGAAATCTCAAAATCTCGGGTCGAAGGTCACGGAATCAGAGTAGTGTGTTTAATCCCATGGAATAGTTAAATCCTCAAGACTGCAAATGATGGGATTACTAGGGGATTTGCTTTTAGGAGTTCAAATATCAGATTTTCTTTTCTTCTCTGAATCTCGAGGAGTAAAGACCACAAACATTTTAGCCGAAATTATATTAACGTTGGATCATGATCCTGCTTAATGGAAGATCCAAAATTAGCACAGAGAGTTCTATTGCCAAAGAGGCTCCCATTAGGAAATGGAGCATGCAACTCCCAACGATAACTTAAATCTAAAAGAGGGATGAAAGAACTCATCACCATCTCAAGGTTACTCTTTATAACACCAAAGAATTGGTCAACACGAAAATAAAAGGAACCCTCGGAAACTTCGGGGCACAAGTCAGTATGAAATATGCTACCTCGTATGAGACTCTCTCCTTCTCCATTTCATTTGCTGTGTGCATTTAACATGGTGTAGGATGATGACACTCTCACAAGTACAACGCCCACTTGCAAAACCAATGAAGTTAATTCTCCTTTATTGACAAAGCTTCTTCTATCACTGCCACTAAGATGAATTCCTTTCTATTGGAGAAATCACAGATTGGGTATTTCCAACGCTTGTAAGACATCCTTGAACTCAAAATCGTGTGTTTGTCTGTTGAACTGTTCAACCAGCTTATACCTCGTATCGTTCACATAAAATGATTGGGTAGTCTCCAGAAGCCATTTTGCCTCTGAGTCACTGAGTTTGTTGGGCATTACGACATCACCACGGATAAGCACCATGTCCTTGCTTTCTGCAAATTCATTATAGTAAGTTACAGCAAAGTAGGGAGCAGCTTGAGTTCCCCTTGCCTTGTAATCTTCAAGACCAGTGAAAAGCATGTGTGGCGTCTGTACTGCAAGAAAGTTTTGAATGAAAAATTGAGTTCATTAAAACACAAGAAGGGCCTAATTGCACTCTAATGAGAAAATTCTCTACTGATTTGCAACGTAGCAAAATGCCCCTCATCCTGAGAGATCCCATCAACTGGGCTTTACCTAGCTCTTTGACAACATCAAAGAAGATCATAGATAACTCTGACATATTAATGGCATAAACTAACAAAAGCAAGTTTACCCCACATTAGAGCTTCTACACAAAACTTACACTGTTCAGTAGTAAATGCAAGATGCGCTAACTACAAAGAGTAGAACATGCAGTGATAAAAGAAAGTGACTAGTGACCAAACCTTGAGCAAACATTGTGGTATAACCACTTCCTCTCCACAAGGGAATGACAAAATACCGGCTGCCAGAATAGACAAGTTTAAAGTTAATCTAACAAAAAGAGGAAAGAAAACAACGGAAAACAAGCTTCACGTAAACAGATTACCATTCTGCTGCTCTATGCTCCAGCAGGTGATATAGGTTTGCTTTCATGGATGCACCAATATGACCTCTTCCCAGGTGAAACTGATATAACACAACCCATCCCAAAAGTAAATAACACAAGAAAATAATATGCATGGTCTCATAGAGGAAGTCATTTTCACTGACTAACACACTAATCAAATGATAACCAAGACCATCCTACATCCACATGCAAAATACCTAAAGATACAACTTGCCAGTTTAAACACGTAGTTCAGGCAGATCATATTCAAAGATATTAGAGACTGGCAATGCAATTTTCTTCACACGGTGCTTATTCCATCTGCTGTTCAGAAATATTTGGCACATCCCACAAATACGTTTCAAACCTGGGCCAGTGGAGTTACAAAGGCTCATACATACACATGCTGTGGACTTAAAGGAAAGTATTCTTAATTTCTCATCATGGTAAAAATATGTTTTAGTTCTTGAGGGGATCATGAAAATTGAGGAAGAAAAAGACTGTACTCTGGGGCCTCAAGCAGAAGCCAGCTCACATTGGCACATAACCAGATGAGATCAAGGGATAAGAAGGAAGCATCAAGAAATATGCAAAAGCCCATTACTAAAGCAAACTTACATTTTTTTTTTCTGATACATATTCGATTGAGATCAAGGGGCAAGATGGATACAAGACAGTGGCTCAACTAGCAGAAAGTGTGAGCTTGAAATCTTCAAGAGTGCGAAACTTAAAGCTATAACAAAATTAGACCTTCCAGTGACAAGTATTGAGCAGCTTATAATCAATATCTTTTACCACTTCAACTAACATAGCAAATGAAACAAGCTTCTGCAAAAATCTGATAATTCAAAACAAAATTGAACCAATCTACCAAAACCCATTTCAAAACATCACAAAGGGATAACCTTTCGCAGTAAAATGTACATTTAGAGGCATAGAGAAGTAAGGAACGGAGGCTTACATCGTCCCAAGCTGAAGCGATGTCCTCGGCTGAGCGATCCTTAACCCTCTCAACATCAATAATGGACCCCAACGGCTTAGGCTGCAAGGGCGCGAACCCAGTAGCAAAGCACGAAGTCCTAAAGAAACCAAGCGAACCCCATTTCAGAAAATCTCCCGGAAACGATTGCTGGTGCAGGTTGTGATGATTTTGTTGCGCAGTCAACGTAGTGAAGGAGTGTTTGTTTACAGCGCAAGTAGAAGAAGAAGCATGGGCGATGAGGTTTGAACCTGGTAGTGTAATGATCCTTGAGGCTCTTCGCATTTTGGAAAATTTTGGCGTGTTTGAAGAAGTAAGGTGGTAATTGGAACTGTGACTCGCGCTGCTGCAAAGCTAGCTGCTAAAGGTTCAGGAATTTTATCAAACACCTTCGGAACGAGAAACCCAAAGGACTATTTGTTTTTTTTTTTTAAACGAACTTTTTACCAAGCCAAAAAAGTTATTTCAATATCTGGAAAAAGCCTTTCTTTTAATTTTCCTATATACGATATATTAAGGAAATAGTATCATTTTAAAGCGTCTGTTACTAGTAATTCTTTTTTTTTTAACAATAATTTCATACAATTGACAGAGCCAAATCTGGCCTGAGGGTATTTATTAAAACCAAAATAAAAGAATAAAAACAAAATCTGGTATGGAGTTAATTTTCACTAATATATATCTATTGCCTTTGTTCGTCTCTAAGTTCCTGTGGAATGAATTCAATTTGTGCTGGCTCCATCAAGGCCTGAGGATGCTCAGGAGTGTTGGAAGTGGAGGTATAATGCCACCTTAATGGAGAACTCCATTCATCTACGTTAGCAAAAGGTGGAGCTCCCTTTGGAATGCTAAGACTTCGACTAATAAATCCTGCTATTTTAACAGTTCTGTTCCAAAGACTTTCATCACTTGGACTTGGACTTGGACTTGGACTTGGACTTGCATTGCCTTGGTCTGCTTCTTGCTGCTGAAACTTCCTCATCAAGATAACAAGAGATAGGAGCAAACAAAGGGTGGAAGTAATGCCGGTTATTACAAAGAGGCCGGAGAAATTCTTGAGGCTCAAGCTTTCTGGTATGTCTGAAGTTGCATTATTGTTTGAACACTCCTCCTTGGGTGTCAGCCACTTTGTTTTAAGTTTCTTCAGTTCTCCCTTCTCCAATAGCTCTAGAATGGCCTTAGTGAAATCCCTGGCTATTGGAGAGCCTTTCTGGAATGCCTGCATTGCATGGTGAACATGAAAACAATTTGATTAGTTTTGCAAATCGAATTCATTCGAATAGCAAGATGACATCTTTTATGCATATGTAATCACATTACTACTCACAAAGCTATATCCTCCAAATCTGTAGTTTGGTGCAGTGGAAGTATACCCCTTGCAGTTCTGGTTGATGAACACTTCTGCATTTGGGAGTTCAAGAAAGGCAGCAGATATCCGTTTGTTCTTGAAGTCGTCCACGTTGTATTGGGGGCCTATTGGGATGATGTTGCCATTTTTGAATCCAAGAACAGTCTCCAGGTAGTTCACAATAAACGAATCTGCATCAGAACCAATTTTTGCGTCCGTTCTCTTCAACATTTCAATGTCTGTTACATTCGGGCCCAGTCGTTTGATGGTAAGCATTGAGGACAGATTAGCAGTGTAGCTTGAGCTTAGGATCAATACAACAAACAGCCACTCTATAACAACTACTCGAGTCAAGTTGCTGTAGATTTTCTCTCCTGCAAGATGAATAATCCATGGGTTTATATTAGTTCTCTAAGAATTTAGGACCAACCCTTTTCATAGTTAGGCACTTAGGCTTGTAGTAATGTCTGAAATTGGTTACTTACTCTGAGCAAAGAACAAAGAGGAGAAGGTGAACCAAGTTGCTGTGCGAATTTGATCCTTCAACGGGCCACCAAATTCTGGATTGGATGGGCGCTCCAGGAACCACACTATCAACGTTGTGTAGATCAAAATCCCACCGGTCATCACCCACATTTGCCAAGTAAAAGGCTTCAGAAATAACCATGTTGACTCCTCATAGTTTTCTGGAACAATCATTGACAAACCAGACTCCACATATGGCTGAGTGAAATCCACTTTCTCCAATCGTTCCGATAGTACGGTTGTATCACCAATCACAGCATCATAAGTCTTCCGTTGATTAGTATTTGGATGAAACAAGACAAGCATACATTTTCTCTATCAGAAACAAATCAAATGCAACAGAAAGTATATATGAAATTTCAGCATGGAGCAAATGGACTAAAAACAAAAACAAAAACTACAAATAAAGCTCTTACCTTGTCTTGGACCAGATTTAGCAGAATATCATAGGGGCCATTTCTTGCTTCCATTTCATATGGCAGAGAATAACCCAACTTAGGAAGTATCATATTGAAAAGCTCAATGCAGAAACCATCAAATTTCGTCTTATCTGAGTCCGGCTTGGACCAATCAACCGTCACAAATTTGTTGAAGGAGGTTGTACCTGGAACCAGAATTCTCATTTTCTTCTTTTCAGTAGGCATAGCCCAGCCCTTGGGAGCACTTGTTACATTCCCGGGCCAAATTATACCAACACCATTACTGCTGTTTGTGCCTTGGTTGACAAGGCTTGGTGAGAACCCAACCTCTGGTGTCCAAGAGATTAATTCTTTGTTTGTCTTCCCATCCACAATATTTATGATCCTGAACTTAGGTGAATACAACAGCACCCCACCTTCTTTGAAGTACATTCTCCCACTTAGACCGGTATAGTTGTTGAACAATGTGTTTAACAGCTCCTGAAGGTTACTAGTAGAACTGCTACTAGTCATTCTTCTTAGGGCCTGTGTAATGATTGTCATCGTATCGAATGCTCGAAGAGCATAAATTCCTGGCTTGGAGTTTTCTTCTTCTGAAAACTTTGTTTGGAATTCATTCTGGAACTTGGCATAAGAACTGGTATTTGTGGCATAATAGGTCTTGGTTCCTAAAGTGCCTTCCATAGTGGACATATCAGTGCTGTCAAGAGAGTCAAGCAAACTAACAATACTCTCTGTGATTATCCAAGATGAGTCTCTTCCTACAAGTCCCATCTTCTTAGCTTCCCTGAACAGATGAGTAACTGTAGGTAAAGATGACTGAAGAACAATAAATACCCGAGACTGTATGAGGGGAAGCTTCAATAGCTCTTCTAGCTCAACCCAATTTGGGTTAGAAGAAACTCGTGGGAGAATCAAACGGTGCTCAATCTTCGAACCAATGTCTTGAAGAGCCTCAGATAAAACAGCTAGCGTCCCAACAGCACCACCATAGCCATCGTCTTCGTATATTACAACAACCCTTTTCCAATGGTAGGCAGAAACTATATCAGCAATGCATTTCATTTGAGCAGAAGCATCTGTTGCCATTCGTATCAAATGTGGCCAACGGCGTTGCATTAGGGGCGGCGTTATAGTTGGTGCTGCAAATGAAATCACTGGAACTTTAGATTGGTTTCCTGCGTGATCAGCTACTTGAGCTGCTTCCTGCCAAGTCTCCATGCCAACTATCGCTTCTACCTTCTTTTCCTTTATCAGCTCTTCAGCTGCAACAAAATTTTAAAGAAAGAGAAAAATCCATAAGTACTTGATGTTGAAGCTAATTATATGGTGATGACTGTTATAATTAATTACCATCATGTGTTTACTAACCAGCAGAAGCAGCACGAAAGGGGTCTCTGCTGGAGTCTCGAAAATGAAGGATTAGCTTATGAGTCTTTGATAGGTTGTTGAAGTCCTCAGCTGCAAGTTCCATGGCAGCTTTCTGTTCCTTCCCAATACGGGAGTTGAAATTAATGATTGCCCCAACGTTGGTGACATGGCTGCTATTTTGCGCTCCAACTCCATAACCATAGTAGAGAATGATGAGCACAGGAAACAAGAGCCAAAGTCTCTGGACTGTATTAGCTGTGGTGAAAGGAAAAGACATTGGATTTTTACACTTTGATTTGTGTAAAGGATAAGGCAGAACCTTTCCCACATAGCTTGTTTATATATGACATTGTCATTTCTGTCTGTCAAGTCATATTCATATTGGAGCTTTCGTGATGCAACATTAGACTTGAATGTAGACGTTACCTTTCTTATAGACATTTTCTCTAGCCCCTATTGTTGACCATTTTCATACTGGGTCAAGTCTCTACTCCAAATCCAAACATTCAAGAAGCTGAAAACTCAAACTGATATTACAAAGTCAATCGATTGAGATGGATTTTTATAAAAAGATAATGTCACAGCACCTCATTTCTGACTTTAGTCTCGACTTGATTGCAATTGAGTCCAAATCAATCCTTATGAATTTCATCCCTAAATAAAGTGAGGCACCTCGTGGCTTCAATATATTTGTAACATAAACTGCTCACTAAACATTAGAAAAGGACTCACCATTAACCAAGTGCACCAGCAGGTCATGGCCTAGATAGAGCTATTTATCTCTTAAGCAGTAGAAAGAAAGAGAAGGCATGGGAACAGTTATTTTATAGAGAAATAATAAACAACAACAAAACAGTAATTTATTTATTTATTAATACTTCCCTTCTTTAAAAAAAGTGACATTTTCCGTTGGGCATATAAAAAAATGCATAGGAAAAAAGCTGCTATAACTAAGTAGCCATTGTTTTCTTCCAAACTACACAAGCTTCACGTTAGTTTTAAACCTCTGTTTAGCAGATTATATAATAGGAGATTTACTATTATACTCAATATAGGGTCCAAATTATTAAAAAAACTTATATGAAATGGACCTTTTTTTTTAATCAAAATATGAAATGGACTTTAGAAGCACACTCAAAACCCATTTACAACATAACAAAGAGGCTTTAAACTTTCTAAAAATTATAAAACTGTCATCGATTTCTTAAAACAAGCACAACCCCAAAAACCTCATAAAAAATATATATAAAAATCAAAACACCTAATAGGGTATCAAAATAATTTAATAATCAAAATTAAATTAAATATGACCAGCTATCATTTATTGAGTCTTTTTTGTTTGTTTATATACATTAAATGGTGTATGACTTATTTATATCAATAGTGCTAAGATTAGGTATATAACTAAACAGTTATTCTCTTATTCGGATGTATTAGCGTACGGAATGTGCGGATCTTTATTAAAAGCAGTGAGGAAATCAGATAAGGGTAGTACAAAATATATGGCGTCGCACGATAATAATGTCAGGATGTCGCGTAAGAGAATTTCTGTATAACTAAATGTCTCTTATATAAATTTCTGCCAGCCGCTAGCCACCACACCTTGTTCCTTATTTTAAGATCCTGCACCATTTTTTGTATCTATTTTGGCCTGAAAATAAAAATAAAAAAAAATAAAAAAGAAGCCTGCAGGTTTCAAGCAAATAACTTTTATTTTGTAACCCTAAACCCAATTTACCGTCATTAATCTGCTGGGGGTGGTGGGGCCTGAGCCCCACTTTCATTTGACCTTTTTAGCCTTTGGCTGCTTTCTCTTCTCTTTTTCAGGAGAAAAACTCTCTTGGAACGGGGATAGGTCCTATCCCTCTCCAATCACCTTGCGCCACGTGTGCTGTCTATTTCTCTTTTTCAATGAAGTTGGACACATGGCACGAGGCGATTGAAGGGGAATAAGACTACCGTTCCAAGAGAGTTTTTCTCCTTTTTCAAGTCCATATATCAGATGGTCTACAGCTTTTACTGCACTCACAACAAAAAGCTTGCACTTGGTGAGACAAGCATAAATGGGCAAACTGAATAAGCTACTTTAACTTCTCAGACTGTGAATGAAAACAAATGGGTCAGACCAAAGAGCTTTAAAAGCAATGTATGTAAGAACGAGTTTATGATCTGATAAGGTCCCTCCTTGCACATGCTCTGCAATAAAAGAATTCATCAGGTTTGGATGGTCAGTGGGTTGGGGTCCTCTCCCGGAACAACTTATTTATATCGGGATGTCACTGCGACGGTATTTTAAATCAATCACGCACTCAAAGACTCACCGAAAATAATACTGCAATTACAAAATGATTAAATTACCTTATCTAAACAGAATCAAAAGAGAAAAAAAGTGGTGGTTAGACAATAATTGGCTACTTTGTTGTTAAATCAAGAATGATTGAGGATCACAAATATGCATACCCGTGACGTTTAAGCATGTAGACCTCTTTATAAATATATATTTAGTTTGGTTCAAATAACATAAATAACTAACAGTCAGTCCACTTGTGTCATTTTATAACTTTGAAAGCCTCAAAGGGCCTGCTGCTTCCGTTTTGGCTGTTTATAAATTAGACCTTCATGTGTTTCCACTTCACTTGGCTTCACGGGTCCTGTTTCTCTTTTATTTTTCAACCAAGGGCAATTTGTCCTAAACAAACTTCCTCTCCCAACTTCTTCACTTTTATATTCTGCTCCACTGTTGGCATTGCTTCTTTCCTTTTCCTAAGCTGCGCCATAATCCAAAGTTACAAAACATGCCTGTCCTTACCTCTTCTTCTTCTTCTTCTTCTTCTTCTTTTACATCCATTTCTTTGTCCATTTTCTTGCTGCTTATTTTGTACAACACTACTGTCATTTGTTCAGCTACAACCAGGACCAATATGACTCGCCCAAACCGCCAACTTTCTGTTAACTACTATGCTAAATCATGTCCTCAAGTTGAGCAGCTCTTCGGCTCCATCACATCCCAACAGTTCAAAGAATCGCCTGTTTCCGGCCCGGCAACCATTCGCCTTTTCTTCCATGACTGCTTTGTTGAAGTAATCACAACTCCATCCAACAATGCACATTGGTTTGGTTTGGTTTAAATTTTCTGCATGTATGTGCATTTTCATGTATTAATTTTTGTCACTCTGTCTCTTTTGAAAATTTTGGGTTCGAATATTTAGCTCCCGACACTCCTCCAAATCGAGTATTTTATAATTTGTACACACACTGTGCCGGAAACTAGAGCGGGAGAGTGGGAGTGTCCAAATTGCTGCCCTTTTTATTTTACGAGCATATAGACATTTTTCTAATTTCAATTTCAATGGGGGCAGGCAGGGGGTCCATACTAGTATCAATCTAAGAAAGGGAGGTGGGATGGGAAAATATCAATGGCCTCAAGAGTGGCCCCAAATATTCCCCAAGCAAATTTCACAGTTGATCAGCTACTCAAACTCTTCAATTCAAAAGGGCTAACACTTGAAGACCTGGTTGTTCTTTCTGGTGTACATACATTTGGGCTCATTGCCAGAACTTTGTAAGCAGGCTCTATGACTACAGAGGCTCCAAGCAGCCTGACCCGGTTATCGACCCAAGACTCCTAAGGGCCCTGAGAATGTCATGCCCACAGTATGGCAGAAATGCTGACATTGTTGCACCATTTGATGTCACTACACCATTTGTGTTTGACCATGCCTATTATGAGAACCTACAGTCTAAGTTGGGCTTGATAGCATCAGACCAAGCTTTATCTTTGGACCCAAGAACCAAACCCATTGTCCAGGCGTTGGCAAAAGATAAGCAAAAGTTCTTTCAAGCTTTTGCTGAAGCAATGGAGAAAATGGGCTCAATTGGGGTGAAAAGAGGAAGAAAACATGGGGAGAAAAGGAAAGACTGTAGTATGCATATGTTATGATAATTTTTTTGTTCTTTTTCATTCCTTGTGGTGGGTCAGTTTAGGCATTTTTCCTGTCCTAGTTCATTCTTGGGTACCCTTTGGATCGGCTTTGGACTTTTGGTCTCTTTTTGGTGTCCGGGTTTTGTTGTATATACAAGGGTTTTGTGAATGGTTGAAGAGTTCAAACAGTTGATGAGCTGCTTCACTTTTTACAACACCCAAATTTTTGTATTCAACTCCCTCTCCGTCGATATCGTTTGTATCAAAAATTAATAATGCGAACTTATTAAATTTGAATTCTCACCAATGCAAAATACATTATATAACCTCAAAACATTTGAGAAAAAAGAACAAAAGAAAAGGTTGCTTGTTCTCAATGAAGAGTAGGTTTTGCTGTTTTCGTGGGATAGAATAGAATACAAAAGAACATTGAAAAAGTGAAGGGACCGACTATAAGATGGGCTCAGAAATGTTAATGGTTTTGGATATATTGGGGCATCTTCTCCCTTAAAGAGTGAGTACTAAACAATGAGTTGTTTTGTAAAGAACACTTAAAGATGATATTATGTGATAGCTGATTAGTTCAATATCATGTAACAGTACGCATCTACGCTCTAAAATTTATGCAGAAGAAAATCTAAGTTTTCCATTGAAATAAAACATTAAAAAAATATAAGTTTTCAACTAGAAAAGCTTTTCTTCCCTTTGATTCTTCCGTTTGACTTCAGGGGCTGGTTTCTTCTTGAAAGGTAGGAATGTCTTTAAGCACATATAATTTTGTAAGACTTTCGGTATCTCAACACCATCTTCCCTCTGGTAGTTCTCAACAATGCAGCACATGGTTCTTGTAATGGCTGTAAGAGTGGAGTTCAGTAAGTGAACATTTTGCTTTGTCTGAAGCTGATCATTGCTCTTTCTCTGCTCTCCGTATTGAATTTCCAGTTTTCTCGACTGGTAGTCTGTACAGTTTGAACACGAGACCAGTTTTCTGTATGTCTGAGATGCAGGAAACCAGTCTTCTAGATCATACTTCTTTGCTGCTGCACCATTCAAAGCAACCGAAACAACGGACACAACACGGTAGGGGAGGTTCAGCGCCTTATAAAAGTCCTCCAAATTTTTTATCATTTCCTCATGCATGTCCCAAGAGTCATTACCCTCTGGGCTTGTAATGCAAAACTGTTCAACTTTCATAAACTTGCGGGTCCTAAATAGTACCAAAGTATCTCTACCATGTGAACCAGCTTCTGTACGGAAGCAAGTTGAAGTTCCAATGTATCTTATGGGCAGCTGGGATGGATGGATCCACTGACCTTGATGATATGCACAAAGTGGCTGTTCAGATTAGCAATCAGATACTTGTCTTCTCCTTCACCGGTTACCTTGTAAAGTTCTTAATCAAATTCTTGTAACTGAGCACACTTTGATATCATATCCTTTGTTATTAAAGATGGAGTCCCCAATCTCTCGTATCCCCTTTCCTCAAGAAAATCACGAGCAAAGTTGATTAGAGCATCTTTAAGGCATTCGCCAACATGTTTCAGGAAATAACCTCTGCCTCCAGCCACTCTAGCACCTATTTCAAATTCTGCAATCTCAACAAGCTTAACGAGCTCAACATGGTTTTGAGTGTTGGCTCCTGCAATCGCTTCTCACCCCACAATCAAATCACAGCACTATTCGCCTCATCATCGCTGACGGGAACTGAATCATGCACAATATTTCCAATTTCTTCCAACTTTGTATTCAACAGTTTTAAAGCTTCTCCAACTTCAGCTTCTTTCTCTGTCACCAACCTCCTATTTTCCTGTGTGCTGTTAATCAACTCAGTCGCATCACCACCCGTCTATGATCCCAGAAAATCAATTCAAATATTCAGTTATATAAACAACAACAACAACAACAACAAAGCCAAGATTTTGATATAGAAACAAACATAGATACAAACTAATTGAAAAATGGTTCATTGAAACTGCATTTGGTGGCACTAAAAGAATCTGTTTCAGTTTGTAAGAGCAAGAGGGAACAAAATATTATTGGAGTTTCTAAAGACCTGAGATTCTCTGTTTTACTCAAACATAATCTGTGTAGGATTAGCATCCAAAAATTAATTGAAGTTTCTACACGCTTCAAGCCTACAAAATCACCACTCACTCACTCCAATTCCAAGACTACAATAATTCCATACAAAAACATCTAAACAGACAATCCCATAAAATAATTTTCTAAATCTTGCGATTTATTAAAACAAAGTGACTAGAGACCAAACCTTGAGCAAACATTGTGGTATAACCACTTCCTCTCCACAAGGGAATGACAAAATACCGGCTGCCAAGATAGAAAAGTTTAAAGTTAATATAACAAAAACAGGAAAGAAAACAATGGAAAACAAGCTTCACGTAAACAGATTACCATTCTGCTGCTCTATGCTCCAGCAGGTGATATAGGTTTGCTTTCATGGATGCACCAATATGACCTCTTCCCAGGTGAAACTGATATAACACAACCCATCCCAAAATAAATAACACAAGAAAATAATATGCATGGTCTCATAAAGGAAGTCATTTTCACTGACTAACACACTAATCAAATGATAAGCAAGACCATACTACATCCATATGCAAAATACCTAAAGATACAACTTGCCAGTTTAAATGCGTAGTTCAGGCAGCTCATATTCAAAGGTATGATGAGAGACTGGCAATGCAATTTTCTTCACATGGTGCTTACTCCATCTGCTGTTCAGAAATATTTGGCTCATCCCACAAAACACGTTTCAAATTTGGGCCAGTGGAGTTACAAAGGCTCATACATACACATGCTGTGGACTTAAAGGAAAGTATTCTTAATTCTCATCATGGTAAAAATACGTTTTAGTTCTTGAGGGGATCATGAAAATTGGGGAAGAAAAAGACTTTTACTCTGGAGCCTCACGCAGCCACCAGCTCAGATTGGCACATAACCAGATGAGATCAAGGGATAAGAAGGAAGCATCAAGAAATATGCAAAAGCTCGTTACTAAAGCAAACTTACATTTTCTGATACATATTCGACTGAGATCAAGGGACAAGATGGATACAAGACAGTGGCTCAACTAGCAGAAAGTGTGAGCTTGAGATCTTCAAGAGTGCGAAACTTAAATCTATAACAAAATTAGACCTTACAGTGATAAGTATTGAGCAGCTTATAATCAAACTCTTTTACCACTTCCACCAACATAGCAAATGAAACAAGCTTCTGCAAAAATCTTATAATTCAAACAAAATCGAACCAATCTACCAAAACCCATTTCAAAACATCACAAAGGGATAAACGTTCGCAGTGAAATGTACATTTAAAGGCATAGACAAGTACGGAACGGAGGCTTACGTCGCCCCAAGCTGAAGCGATGTCCTCGGCTGAGCGATCCTTAACCCTCTCAACATCAATAATGGACCCCAACGGCTTAGGCCCGAACCCAGTAGCAAAGCTCGAAGTCCTAAAGAAACCAAGCGAACCCCATTTCAGAAAATCTCCCAGAAACGATTGCTGGTGCAGGTTGTGATGATTTTGTTGCGCAGTCAACGTAGTGAAGGAGTGTTTGTTTACAGCGCAAGTAGAAGAAGAAGCATGGGCGATGAGGTTTGAAGCTGATAGTGTAATGATCCTTGAGGCTCTTCGCATTTTAGAAAATTTTGGCGTGTTTGAAGAAGTAAGGTGGTAATTGGAATTGTGACTCGCGCTGCTGCAATGCTAGCTGCTAAGGTTCAGGAATTTTATCAAACGCCTTCCGAACGAGAAACCCAAAGTACTATTTGTTATAAAAATTAAAAACAAAAAACAAAAAGCGAACTTTTTACCAAGCCAAAAAAGTTATTTCAATATCTGGAAAAGCCTTTCTTTTAATTTTCCTATATGCGAGATATTAAGGAAAATATCATTTTAATGTGTCTGTTACAATTGACAGAGCCAAATCTGGCCTGACGGTATTTGTCAAAACCAAAATAATAATAACAAAATCTGGTATATATCTATTGCCTTTGTTCTTCTATAAGTTCCTGTGGAATGAATTCAATTTGTGCTGGCTCCATCAAGGCCTGAGGATGCTCAGGAGTGTTGGAAGTGGAGGTATAATCCCGCCGTAATGGAGAACTCCATGCATCTACATTAGCAAAAGGTGGAGCTCCCTTTGGAATGCTAAGACTTCGACTAATAAATACTGCTAGTCTAACAGTTCTGTTCCAAAGACTTTCATCACTTGGACTTGGACTTGCATTGCCTTCGTCTGCTTCTTGCTGCTGAAACTTCCTCATCAAGATAACAAGAGATAGGAGCAAACAAAGGGTGGAAGTAACGCCGGTTATTACAAAGAGGCCGGAGAAATTCTTGAGGCTCAACCTTTCTGGTGTGTTTGAAGTTGCATTATTGTTTGAACACTCCTTGGATGTCAGCCACTTTGTTTTAAGTTCCTTCAGTTTTGCATTCTCCAATAGCTCTAGAATGGCCTTAGTGAAATCCCTGGCTATTGGAGAGCCTTGCTGGAATGCCTGCATTGCATGGTGAACATGAAAACAATTTGATTAGTTTTGCAAATCGAATTCATTCGAATAGCAAGATGACATCTTTTATGCATATGTAGTCACATTACTACTCACAAAGCTGAATCCTCCAAATCTGTAGTTCGGTGCAGTGGAAGTATACCCCTTGCAGTTCTGGTTGATGAACATTTCTGCATATGGGAGTTCAAGAAAGGCAGCAGATATACGTTTGCTCTTGAAGTCGTCCACGTTGTATTGGGGGCCTATTGGGATGATGTTGCAATTTTTGAATCCAAGAACAGTCTCCAGGTAGTTCACAATAAACGTATCTGTATCAGAACCAATTTTTGCATCGGTTCTCTTCAACATTTCAATGTCTGTTACATTCGGGCCCAGTCGTTTGATGGTAAGCATTGAGGACAGATTAGCAGTGTAGCTTGAGCTTAGGATCAATACAACAAACAGCCACTCTATAATAACTACTCGAGTCAAGTTGCTGTAGATTTTCTCTCCTGCAAGATGAATAATTCATGGGTTTATATTAGTTCTCTAAGAATTTTGAACCAACCCTTTTCATAGTTAGGCACGTCTTAGGCTTCTACTAATGTCTGAAATTGGTTACTTACTCTGTGCAAAGAACAAAGAGGAGAAGGTGAACCAAGTTGCTGTGCGAATTTGATCCTTAAACGGGCCAACAAATTCTGGATTGGATGGGCGCTCCAGGAACCACACTATCAACGTTGTGTAGATCAAAATGACACCGGTCACCACCCACATTTGCCAAGTAAAAGGCTTCAGAAATAACCATGTTGACTCCTCATAGTTTTCTGGAACAATCATTGACAAACCAGACTCCACATATGGCTGAGTGAAATCCACTTTCTCCAATCGTTCCGTTAGTACGGTTATATCACCAATCACAGCATCATAAGTCTTCCATTGATCAGTATTTGGATGAAACAAGACAAGCATACATTTTCTCTATCAGAAACAAATCAAATGCAACAGAAAGTATATATGAAATTCAGCATGGAGCAAATGGACTAATTAGAAAAACAAAAACTACAAATAAAGCTCTTACCTTGTTTTGGACCAGATCTAGCAGACTATCATAGGTGCCATTTTTTGCTTCTATTTCATATGGCAGAGAATAACTCAACTTAGGAAGTGTCATATTGAAAAGCTCAATGCAGAAACCATCAAATTTCGTCTTATCTGAGTCCGGCTTGGACCAATCAACCTTCACAAATTTGTAGAAGGGAGTTGTACCTGGAACCAGAATTCTCATTTTCTTCTTTTCAGTAGGCATAGCCCAGCCCTTGGGAGCACTTGTTACGTTCCCGGGCCAAATTATACCAACACCATTACTGCTGTTTGTGCCTTGGTTGACAAGCCTTGGTGAGAACCCAACCTCTGGTGTCCAAGAAATTAATTCTTTGTCTGTCTTCCCATACACAATATTTATTATCCTGAACTTAGGAGAATACAACAGCACCCCACCTTCTTTGAAGTACATTTTCCCACTTAGACCTTTATAGTTGGTGAACAATGTGTTTAACAGCTCCTGAAGGTTACTAGTAGAACTGTTACTTGTCATTCTTCTTAGGGCCTTTGTAATTATTGTCATCGTATCGAATGCTCGAAGAGCATAAATTCCTGGCTTGGAGTTTTCTTCTTCTGAAAACTTTGTTTGGAATTCATTCTGGAACTTGGCATAAGAATTAGTATTTTTGGCATAATAGGTCTTGGTTCCTAAAGTGCCTTCCATAGTAGACATATCAGAGCCGTCAAGAGAGTCAAGCAAACTAACAATACTCTCTGTGATTATCCAAGCTGAGTCTCTTCCTACAAGTCCCATCTTCTTAGCTTCCCTGAACAGATGAGTAACTGTAGGTAAAGATGACTGAAGAACAATAAATACCCGAGACTGTATGAGGGGAAGCTTCAATAGCTCTTCTAGCTCAACCCAATTTGGGTTAGAAGAAACTCGTGGGAGAATCAAACGGTGCTCAATCTTCGAACCAATGTCTCGAAGAACCTCAGATAAAACAGCTAGCGTCCCAACAGCACCACCATAGCCATCGTCTTCGTATATTACAACAACCCTTTTCCAATGGTAGGCAGAAACTATATCAGCAATGCATTTCATTTGAGCAGAAGCATCTGTTGCCATTCGTATCAAATGTGGCCAACGGCGTTGCATTAGGGGCGGGGTTATAGTTGGTGCTGCAAATGAAATCACTGGAACTTTAGATTGGTTTTCTGCATGATCAGCTACTTGAGCTGCTTCCTGCCAAGTCTCCATGCCAACTATCGCTTCTACCCTCTTTTCCTTTATCAGCTCTTCAGCTGCAACAAAAATTTAAAGAAAGAGAAAAATCCATAAGTACTTTATGTTGAAGCTAATTACATGGTGATGACTGTTATAATTAATTACCATCATGTGTTTACTAACCAGCAGAAGCAGCACGAAAGGGGTCTCTGCCTGAGTCTCGAAAATGAAGGATTAGCTTATGAGTCTTTGAACCGTTGTTGAAGTCCTCAGCTGCAAGTTCCATGGCAGCTTTCTGTTCTTTCCCAATACGGGAGTTGAAATTAATGATTGCCCCAACGTTGGTGACATGGCTGCTATTTTGCGCTCCCACTCCATAACCATAGGAGAGAATGATGAGCACAGGAAACAAGAGCCCAAGTCTATGGACTGTATTAGCTGTGGTGAAAGGAAAAGACATTGGATTTTGAAAATTTGATTTGTGTAAAGTAACCTTTCCCACATAGCTTGTTTATATATGACATTGTCATTTCTGTGTGTCAAGCCATATTGATAATGGAAGTTCCGTGATGCAACATTACATTTAACTGTAGACGTTACCTTTCTTATAGATATTTTCTCTAGCCCCCATTGCTGACCATTTGTTTTGTATTCTTCTTCCCTTTAACACCAGGCGCCTCCTATCAGATTTCAAGTTAAACCCTTGAAAAGCTGACCTTGAAAGGTATATTCAAGAAGCATGATTTTCCGAAAATAACACTACAATTACAAAATGAGTTACCTTATCTAAACAGAATCAAAAGAGAAAAAAGAGGTGGTTAGACAATAATTGGCTACTTTGTTGTTAAATCAAGAATGATTGAGGATCACAAATATGCATACCCGTGACGTTTAAGCCTGTAGACCTCTTTATAAATATATATTTAGTTTGGTTCAAATAACATAAATAACTAACAGTCAGTCCACTTGTGTCATTTTATAACTTTGAAAGCCTCAAAGTCAAAGGGGCTGCTGCTTCCTTTTGGCTGTTTATAAATTAGACCGTCATGTGTTTCCACTTCACTTGGCTTCACGGGTCCTGTTTCTCTTTTATTTTTCAACCAAGGGCAATTTGTCCCAAACAAACTTCGCTCTCCCAACTTCTTCACTTTCAATTTCCTTGCAATGGATGTAAATGTTTCCATCCGTTTTTAATAAATTTGCTTCCGAGTTTGAAAAAAAAAAAACTTCTTCACTTTTATATTCTGGTGCTGCACTATTGGCATTGCTTCTTTCCTTAAAAAAATCATAGTTTTTTATTTACTTTTTTGAATAGGATACCAAAGAGGGCCGAAGTTTTCAACTAGAAAAGCTTTTTTTCACTTTGATTCTTCCGTTTGACTGAGATGCAGGAAACCAGCCTTCTAGATCATACTTCAAACCACCCGAAACAACGGACACAACACGGTAGGGGAAGGTTCAGCGCCTTATAAAAGTCCTCCGAATTTTTTGTCATTTCCTCATGCATGTCCCAAGAGTCATTACCCTCTGGGCTTGTAATGCAAAACTGTTCAACTTTCATAAACTCGTGGGTCCTAAATAGTCCCAAAGTATCTCTACCGTGTGAACCAGCTTATAGATTAATAACAAGATGTTAAAACATAATGATATATCAACAATAGAGTTTAGATAGCTTGTTGATACATATGCGTACCTGATAGTTGGTTGTTGTTTAGATTAATTGCTTGCAAGGTAGATGAGTTGAAGATAATCGAAAGTATAGAACCTGAAAATTGATTGCCATACAAGCTGAAGGTTTCAAGTTTGGGGAAGGACCCAAACCACAATGGAATGGATCCCATAAAATTGTTGTACCCGAAGCTAATCAACTTCAGCCGACGCAAATAAGACAATTCATTGGGCAAGGTGCCATGGAAGGAAGCTAATGTTCTTGAAGCGCAGCTCAATAAGAAATGAAAGGTTGTCGTTGCCGATGGGTGGAGAAATGAAAGGTTTAAGATTGAAACTCTTAAGTGGCGAGCACCACAAGTAACGCCAACCCAATTGCTAACGGAGGTGGTGGTTGACCAGTTGACCAAGATGTTGTGAGGATCACTAGTGATATGGGATTTGAGAGCAAGAAGAGCAGATTGGTCTGTGGTGACGTCGTTTTGTGCTGTTGCTGCCATAGTTGACTTAGAAATATATATAGAACAGGACTGGACCAACAACAACATTATCGATGACAGGAGGAGACGAGTTCTCTGCATTTTGTGCATATGGCTGGAGATGTGTAAATGTGGAATTGTTGCCTACAGTTAACACCATCTGAAAACAGAGAGAAGTTTGTTCATATAGGATGGATGGAAGTTCAAAGTTTTTCTTTTCGAATGAAAAATTTCTTGACTAAGAGGAGTCAGATAACGCTGCTTGGAGTTTTTCTTTATCAGACACATCAATAGGAAGGAGGGAAGTAACGCCTTCGTCAACCCAACTACCATACACACACACACACACACACACATATATATATATATATATAATATGTTTATCAAATTATCAGTACAAGACAGAGCATAATGTGCCAAATGCAGGCCAAGGTATCCACAGGCAGTAGACTCATCCACGAGACAGTTCACATTGGGAACTTTCCAGGTCCATTGACATTCAAATGGTACCCAAAGGGTCAAGGGGTCAGCTAGAAAACACAAATACTATGTCCCAATGAAAGAGGGACACTTATTATTATAATAGTCATCAACCAGATTATAGGACATTAATAGATGATGTTTAGTTTCCTACACTACTATTAAAACCTCAGTGAGTTTTAGAATAATGCTTTACCTGTACGATGGCCCTTAATATCCACGGCACTCTCCACAGTGCTGCTACAAGAATTTGCATATAAAACCAGAAAGTACCCCCAAAAAAAATTATTAACTGGTCTTGAGAAAAATGACAAAATGGTACTTTTGAAGGGTAACAAGCCAGACTTCCACGTGGCGATGCCGCCCCAGAATGCAAAGCCCTTTTATGCACCATTCAAAGCACCCGAAACAACGAACACAACACGGTAGGGGAGGTTCAGCGCCTTATAAAAGTCCTCCGAACTTGTTATCATTTCCTCATGCATGTCCCAAGAGTCATTACCCTCTGGGCTTGTAATGCAAAACTGTTCAACTTTCATAAACTCGTGGGTTCCTAAATAGTCCCAAAGTATCTCTACTCGTGTGAACCAGCTTCTGTACGGAAGCAAGGCAAAGTTCCAATGTATCTTATGGGCAGCTGGGATGGATGGATCCACTGACCTTGATGATATGCACAAAGTGGCTGTTCAGATGTAGCAATCAGATACTTGTCTTCTCCTTCACCGGTTACCTTGTAAAGTTGGTCATCAAATTCTTGTAACTGAGCACACTTTGTCATCATATCCTTTGTTATTAAAGATGGAATCCCCAATCTCTCGTATCCCCTTTGCTCAAGAAAATCACGAGCAAAGTTGATTAGAGCATCTTTAAGGCATTCGTCAACATGTTTCAGGAAATACCCTCTGCCTCCAGCCACTCTAGCACCTATTTCAAATTCTGCAATCTCAAGCAAGCTTAACGAGCTTAACATGATTTTTTAGTGTTGGCTCCTGCAATCGCTTCTCACCCCACGATCTAATCACAGCGTTATTTGCCTCATCATCGCTAACGGGAACTGAATCATGCACAATGTTTCCAATTTCTTCCAACTTTATATTCAACAGTTTTAAAGCTTCTCCCACTGCAGCTTCTTTCTCTGCCACCAACCTCCTATTTTCCTGTGTGCTGTTAATCAACTCAGTCGCATCGCCACCTGCCTATGATCCCAGAAAATCAATTCAAATATTCAGTTATATAATCAAAGAAAAATCTAAGATAAAGATAGAGAGATGAAACACTGACAATTCTGAGTTGAGCAACTCGCTTGTTGATGCTGTTGAAGTCTTTGCGAAGATGGTCGAGCTCGAACTGAAGCTGACGCTAGTCTTCGTCGAGCTGGATGACCTGCTCGACGAGGTCAACGCTTTTGAAACGACGACGTTGCGACTCGCGAATGATTTCGGGGTTACCACCCCCTCTTTTCTCTAAACAGATTGATATCCAACATCTCTCTCCTGTCTTTGTGACTAAGCAGTAAACCAAACCGATCTTAAGAAAAGAATAAATGGTATGAATACAAATTGTAGGGTTGTTAAATGATATTACAACACATATTACTGAATAAATGGCCTAGGAGGGCGCTAGGCGGAGCTAGGCGGCGCTAGGCGGTGCTAGGCGGTGCTAGGCGGCACTGGGCGGGCTAGAATAAAAAAAACGCCATTTTGGAATCTCCAAGGTCAGGGACGAGATGACGATGGTGCTATGAGAGAGAGAGAAAGAGATGAGGGTTGAAGAAGAAGAAGAAGAGAGGTGGCGGGTTTCTGTTTTTATCATTTCCACGTGGAATAAAAACAATAAAAAAGGATGTATATTTATTTAGGGGCATAAGAAAATAAGAAAAATATAAGAAAAGCATGTACTGCCTGCCATCGCCAGCGCCTCTCCAAGTCCAAGCCCACAACTTCCGCGTCCAATCGAAACCCAAAAAAATCAGAGCGATGAGAGCCGTGGTCCAGCGAGTCGCCTCCGCAAGCGTCGAGGTCAGTCCGTACACATTCATATTCACAGACATTTTCTCTCTTTAATTTTTTTTTTTTCATTATCCAACTCCTCAGCGGCGTAAGATAGCAAATTGCTCGCATTTGCAGGTAGAAGGGCAGACCGTGTCGGCTATTGGGCCGGGTTTGCTGGTCCTGGTGGGCCTCCACGAGTCCGATTCCAACTCCGATGCCGACTACATGTACTACTGAATGATGATGAGACTCTTTCTTCATGTCTTGAGCTTCACTCTTTTTTCTTTGATTTTAATTTTAAAATTAAACGGAGAAAAATTAATTAAAATTTTCAGATGCCGGAAGGTGTTGAATATGAGGTTGTTCCCAAATGAAAGCTCCGGCAGAGGATGGGACCAAAACGTAATTTCCCCTCTTTTCCCTTTCTAACTTCAACTGTATTAACGACTTTTATATTTGCTTTAAATATTTGTATTTATCTTTCAGGTAATCCAGAGAAATTATGAAGTCTTACTTGGAAGTAAAGTCTAATGCTGTGAGAGTGTGAATGGCAGTGAGCCAGTTTACATTGTACGGAGTGTTGAAGGGTAACAAGCCAGACTTCCACGTGGCGATGCCGCCCCAGAATGCAAAGCCCTTTTATGCTTCTTTGGTCGATGGCTTCAGAAAATCTTACAGACCAGATGAAGTCAAAGGTGTGATATTGCTTGCTTTAGCATCTTTCATTGGGTTTCGAAATGCATTTGATCTCTTTTATGGGTTGTGTGTGCTTGCAGATGGTGTATTTGGAGCAATGATGAAGGTATAGAGTTTAGTTTACTCTTTCTGCACTATCCTGAGAAATCTCTCTTAAGTCTTGGATCATTTATTTATAGATACTGGTGTAATAGGTCAACTTGGTCAATGATGGACCAGTCACAATGCAGATTGACTCGCAATCCCCCAAGTAATTACTCCTCCTGGTGCTTGCAGTTTACTCCTCTATTCGTTTTCGACTTAACTTTTGATTTTCTTAAAGATTCTCTCTGGAACTCAAATGATGGACCAGTCACATCACATGCGTGTATGGATGCATCAAGTTCAAGTTATGTTTTTGGAGAGTTGGCATTGTTCATAAATATTTATACATGTTGGGGTTTTTTTCTTCTTAAATATATAGCCAAAGCAATACGCATTTACAAAAACATTTCGAACAGTCTTCTACACATTTATCCAAAGACAAAGATAAATGAGCTGCATGAAGGTTTAGGACCTGCCAAAATAAAGCATGCAGCACATTCCTTAATGGTTGTCAAGCTTCCACAAGATGCTATTTGCACCTGACCTGAAAAAAGCAGAAACGAGCAGAGCAGTTCTTCAGATGAAAATACAGCTGTTGTAGCTTAGGATAAAAATCAAGCCCTGGCAATCTAACATGATCAAGATCCAAGTCAAAGCCATCAGTTGTTATATATCCATCTATTAATGAGCAGTTCGTTGCATACACGAGCCAATTCCTACTATATAATTGCATACAAGACAAGAGCTTTGAATCAGGTTACCTGAAACATACTATGACTTCGCTGATATGATTGTAGCTGCCGTAAATAGTGCTTCCTTTCCAAGTGACAAAATCTCCATCTGCCTGAACCATGTTATAGTATAATATGAGGTTAAAAAGAAGAGAAAAAAGTACTGAAATTTACAGAAGATAATTTCCATTGTCTAGAGTACATGTAAGAAACGAATGGAAAAAAACAATTAACCGCATGGATATTATGTTGCATTAAGGGATTGGGCATTAGCAAATTCATGACAACATAGCTGGTTTCATGGTCACTGGTTGAACAAGCTATTGCTCAAGTTTGTATGTCTTATGCCTAAGCTTTGTTAACTAAAAACTATGTTAGTAGTACTGAGCCAAATACTACAGGGCATGAATATGTGCAGAAAAAACAAGCAGCATTGGTTCTTATTCTGAGCTTACTTGTCTGCGGTCTTCATATTTTTAAATGCAGATATTATATTCTCGCATATATCAATAAGTGAGCTGCAACTTCTTTCTTCATTGGAAGCAGGGGTGTCTTCAACAGGATGCTGCTCACTTGGTAGCGACAATTGAGCCTGAAAAATCAACACACAACCACAACAATCAAGAATGTTACGGAAAAATGACTTTACATCCTTTCAAGAATCAACCAACACATCACCCCATAAAACTAATTTTATTAGAAGAATACTACTAGTGTGTATGAATAGCAAGAATAATCACCTGAAATCCATGTGCTAACAGCAACTGAACTACTTCTGCCCTAATCTTTTTTAAGGTACTTTTTGTGCTGGTGATATTTGAAAAGCACTTCAATGCTCCACTGAATGATGCATCGTCCGTGGGACTGTTTGACCTACGAGTACGAAGAGAAGGCTACAACAAGTATAATAAATGATAAATTAAATGAGGATATTATCAATAAGGCAAAATTGTGCTTCAACTACCTTCATAACCAGATCAAAAAGCACTCAGGAAAAAGTAAGCAGACAACAGACAACACCAAAAATAAAAAGCATTTCAGGACAATAAAAACACAGATAAAAGAAAAGAAAAAAGGAAATACAATCAGAAGTACCTTGGTTGGCTGACTTTAAAACATAATAGTTTTCTTACCGCACACTATGAAAGCTTACCTTACCAATGTATTTCCACAAGTACTGCACAACTACCTCAAGCTTCCATTTAGGTTCATTGAAAACCTGCAATGCACCCTCATAAAGAACTGGTAGAAGACATAGTGGCCAACTTATCATAATAAATAGTCAAATTTCTTATTTCTTACACATTAGGAATGAAGCATAAGAAATTCCAAAAACTCAAAGAAATTGCTAATCATACTCCAAGTGCACATGAACCCAGTTACATCGTCAAACTTTAAGAGAGATATGAAACTTGTTCCGTGTGAGGTGGCTGGCACACAGATTATATATGGATACAGAAACATGGCAAACCACAAGCAAAAGAGGGATAGCTATTAAAAGAAATATGAACCTGAAGAAATGGGGAAAGAATATCTCTATTGTATGTTAGCTCGTCCAGAATTATCTCCACCAGAGGAGTTCTGCACCAACCCAAAAAGTGCATCTATCTCAACAAATAGAAGATGGTACATGAGAGAGAGAGAGAGAGAAAGAGAACAACTTTAACTCTACCAAGAAAGCGAAACAAATACCTGACACCATCAGCTCGGGTAGTAGAACCTTGCATCTCTGCATTCTTCTTGGACACATCAAGCTCCATTATCTGAACAGGACCAAAATCAGTGCCAATGCAGAAACTGATTCTACAAATATTAAGACATTGATAAGGGGCTTACCATTATTAGAAACTTCTGCAAGGCTATGCAGGTGTGCTTTCCTACCTCAAGTAAAGAAATTACCACAGCAGTATCAAAATTTTCAGCTGGTTGTGCCACAGTATTCTCTGAACATATCAGATCATCGGTGAATCCAGCACAGGTTTGATACAGTTTACACATAATGGTCAAGCAATTCTTCATCAAGCTTTTGTAGTTTACTTTTCTTGACACCTTCAAAAGATAACTTAATTTTGAGGGCAAGATTCGTGGTATAAAAATCACTTAATAACCAGATAATTAACAATGGAAAACAGAATCTTCAGTATTTATGGCTTGAAAGAGAAAGGGATACCAGAAACATGTTCAGTAAAGACTCTCTCAGAACTACCCAGTTCATGGTATCTGCAAACAATAACGAAGCAAATTGAAACTTCCAGAAAGTTAGAGGCATAAAATAACCGATAATTAGATATCAATTTACCTTCATAGACACTGTTGCGTGGTCGAAAATCTCCTTCAAAAATGTTAACTAGGTATTGAAACAATAGCATGTTTGCTAAGGACTGCAACAAAAGAAGATCAAGTAAGACCAAAAAAGATGGGGAAATTCCGCTTATCCAATGAAGTCGGACAAGTTAAGTAATTCTATGGCATAAAACTACCAGAACAAAACACTCAGTCAAAACTCATAACCACAAATGAAAGAAAGCTCTTTTACAATAAAACGATGAGATTAGCTAGCACGAATTGAACGGAACCTTTTCTATTCTCTTACTGCGAGTGAACTAACCTTTGTTTCTGATGCTCGGAAGTTTCCTTCATTAGTTGCGTCAGCAAGGTCTTGTATCAAAAGTTGGAAACCCTGCAGTTGGCAAGAGAACACTTAAGCAAGGTGAAATTGCAACAGATAAACTACTGAAAATCAAGTTCCAATTAGAGTTCCAAACAAAATATAAAATGAGCTGGAAATTTCATCAATCAATAGGATCTTAAACATAATGAACCTAAGTAGCTCGTCACACTACAACAACGTCTCAAGCAGTGATCTATTACCCCTTTGTCTATGCACCATGACTCTTTCCAAATAGAAATAGAAAAAGCAAATTGAACAAACTAATTACTGTTATACTAATGGTTAAGAACTCCAAAATAATGCAAACTGCAAGTCCAGATCAAATCCAACTCACTGATGAGTCAACTGGTCCCCGTGAGTTATTAGCAGCTCCCCTCTCATTGCTAGCCTTTTCAGAGCTGAAAACAAATGGAAACCAAACCTAACAAGCACAGAGAAATGACATCAATTATGATACAATATGAGCCAGTTACAAAAGAAATATATATCAAATAGACAGAGGGAAAAAACCTTAGTACCTCTTGAACCATGATTAGTTCGGGCACACTGCTTGATGATTTTGATTTATCCACAGCAGAAGAATTTACCCGAGGGAAACGCTAAAAAATCAGGCAAAAGGAATTAGTGAGAAAACTTTCCTCCATCTTATTGTATAAAATATAAATTGAAGTTTTAAAGGAGCGATTGGGTACCTTATCTAACTCATTCAAAAGCTGAAAACTTGCCATAGTCAATTCTAGAGATTTTCCAATCCTCAAGATGGAGAAGATTGCCTCATACATTTTACTGTGCAACAAGATTGATATAAACAGATGGGTATTAGGGCAGACATACATGTAAATTACAATTTACGGTATGCCTATAGGCTATAACAGAGAGATATATATACTAGGTAGGTGGAGTTCCATTTTTTGCTACAATGGAAGCAGCACGAACAGCTTCGAGAAAAGAGATTCCTGTTCATCAATTGCCAAATAAATTATATAAGTGTTGGAAGAAAAGATACAGATGAAACGGTGCAATTCAACTGTGAGACAGAACTGAGTTGAAATTTTCGTTTTCCGAGCACCAAAAAAACTAAGAAGGGAACTAATTTTAGCTCGCTCACTTTCTTTTCTAGCAAATTTTCTGGGCAGAGCTAGACTTACTATCCTCGAAGGCGTCCAGAGTGTCTTTAGCTTCGGAAGAGTCGAGGATTGCCAATATGTTCTCTTCGATCCCTCCTCCCACGGTTCTCGTACTGCCAGGCTTCTCCATCTCTCCCTCTGCCAAAATTTCGAAACCCTAATCCGTCTTTAGGACTGAGGAGAGACAATAGAAGACGTAAAAATAATAAAAAATAAAATGATTTTCCGTTCCCGCCAAAAATGAACGCAGACGGAACTGACGCCGTTTGTGCTTGGAAAATGGTTTTGATTGAAGGTTTAAAGTTCAAACTTCAAAATTAAAAAACTCCCGTGCCGGGAATGAGAGCCGAAAATCCTATCCTAACCGACTAGACTACAACGGAATCTTGGTAAATTTGCTCAAATGACTGAAGTTAAAAGTCACCATTTAATCAACACATATTTTAATGCTGTTTATACCCCATTTAAACTACCAGTAAGAAGACTACACGTGGAAATTCATAGTCATCGGCATGAAGGGCGGCGATCGGTACCTAGGATGCCGAAAGCCTTTGAAGAACAAACAATTCTCGAATCTTCTTCTTGACACGTGGAGCCTAATTAGGCAATGTCTACAAATTCCACAACAAATTCTACTCGAAATGAACACCTCCCAAGATCTATAAAGACAGCACAAGCCCCAAGAATGAGGTAATCAAGAGCCTTCGCCACTTAGCTATTACTCGCTAAAATTACTATCCACTCCGTACTTATTCTAATTTAAGATCGGAGAGCCTTCTGCAGTACCACACCGGTGCCTATCGGGCTTACCGACCGCTTCTTGTCTTACAGATCGACCGAGCACACCGAGGCCCGCGACTACCGAAGGCAAAGACATCACTTGAGCCCAAAAGTGCCGAATCATTTTTGAGCATCAACAATGAAACCTAGTCAAAATGATTTATTCCTCATTTATGTACAATATTTATTTGATTATGAATACACGTTTTATAATACAAGTAAATTGATAACACAAAGCGATGACGTATTCATCACAGCGAAGAACACGGTCATATTGAAATTCCTACATTTCCAAGTTAGGTAGAAGTAGAACCCAAATCTTTACGATCAAATGACATTCACGTGTACCTTAATAATAGTAGGATGCAATTTTTTGACACAAAATGCTGCAAAAAAAGTCATATAATTAACCTATACATACATGCAGCATGTATCACACAAAGCAGTAAATTGTGTGGGTCAAATCGATCAATGAATAATACATTTAGAAAAATATATTCTGATTCTGTGCAACCTACTTGCTTTTTCAAACAATAAATGTGCTATTCCCCAATCCAATATCATAAATCAATACAAGAAAAAAGCCAGCCACATCATCACCGATTCAAAATGTTAAGTTAGACTCAAATTTTGTTTCAAATAATTGGACAGCCAATTTCTCGACTCTGCCATAAAAGATAAGCAGAAATTGGTTGGAGCATTCAATTCTGTCCAGCAACCAAGCAATGCAATTCTACCAACAAAAGTGGTCACATAACTAAGAGGACACAAAACCGAAACCCTAAATTGAATTGGTCGGATGTCGTCAACCGTGACCACATCCGCCACGGGCATGGTCGGGCCATCCGAGCCATAAACTTAGCCAGAAATTCCTAAGACCCCCCTCGATCAGATCTGGAGAATAAGACACTTTACGCACTTAATGCCAGCATGGAGGCTGAAAAGGAGCACTTAATGCACTTCAAATCCAGGCCAAGTGTCATCTTACTGTTGGTCCCTGGTAATCAGTATAGTAACTAGTGCCCTTAACCACTCTCTAGTCTCAGCATGGTGGGTGGCTGGAGACCTCTCCTTTGCAGGATCTAAGGGGATATGGTCTCCCATTTCTTCCTCAATAAATACCCTTCACCTATATTGAGACCAATGTAATAACTACTCCAGAACCAGAAAACTCCATTCATTCACTCCACCTCTTCAACCCGGCTTCTAACTTAGCCATTGGATGGGGTTTAGCTGGTACCACGCCAGGATCCCCTTTCATGATAGTCTTGTTTGAAATGTGCAGGTTGTCCTGAAGGACCACTTGGATTCCCATGCCTAGATATCTTACAAAGACCCATCAACCTTGAACTTGTTTTAGTCCTGATCCGAGTCAGGGCCGCAATCAACGCATATATATATATATATATATATATATATATATATATATATATATATAATATATTGCAACTTTATATGAAGAAAAATCAGGGGAAGAAAAACTTAATGGTCCCTGCAATATTCAACGTTGTTAGTTGGCCAACAGCTGGTCCAGTTCATACCAGAGACATGAATTTATTGCTTAATAACACCTGGTCACTGGCTCCTTCTATTGATATCTCATTTAGAACTATATGATTTGCCATCATTTTAGTTCGTGAAGTTAATAGAACATTTTTTCTCGTCACCTTTAATCATGATTTAGCATAATATTCCACCACGACTTTCCATATGCGTCTAGCGGCTCTGGTGTCTACATTTATGTGACATATCTGCTTGAGTAGTTAGCTTTAAATTCACTGTCCCAAAATTACAATCCAAGCTATTTTTACAACATATACAACATCAGCCTATTAAAGAGGAAGTGAGGGAGGCCAAGCTCAACACAAAACAATATCCAAAGTTTTTCCACTGTGTCATGCATCAAACTTGGCCAATAATGGTGGAGACGAAGGGGACACTTGTGATGGCGGCACTGCCTTTGCTGCTGCTGCCTTTGCTCTCAGGAGCTCTAGACATTCAATTGAGGGAAATAGCTGCTCGCAACAATGTGACATGCATCTTAGTTTTTGGAGATTCGAGTGTTGATTCTGGCAACAACAATTTTATAGTGACCACCGTAAAGAGCAATTTCCTTCCTTATGGGAAAGACTTCTTCAATGGCCGCCCAACTGGAAGGTTCAGCAATGGAAGGCTTGCCACAGATTTCATTGGTAAGCATGATTAATTAGTCGCATTAATATATCATCTTGTATGCACTTTAATTCACTTGAAAATATATATCCCTTTTATGAATTACCAGCGGATGCTGTTGGCTACACCAAAACAATCCCAGCTTTTCTTGACCCCAATCTGAAGCTGGAAGATCTGCCTCATGGTGCTAGTTTTGCATCAGCTGCTTCGGGTTACGATGATTTCACCGCTAATATTTCTGTAAATTCTTTGGATTAAGTACTTAATTAGATGTTACTTAAGTAAATGCAACATGTCAGCTAATACATGTCACATTTTCCATTTTTAACTTTTCTTGTTATGTTTCAACAGAGTGTAATATCTCTTCCCAGACAGCTGAAGTATTTGATGCATTATAAAGTCAAACTAAGAAAACTGGTTGGTCAGAAGAGAGCTGAGGATATCGTAAGAACTGCCATCTTCGTCCTGAGTATGGGCACAAATGACTTTCTCCAAGACTACTACTTGGACCCAACTCGCCCCAAGCAATTCACTGTGGAAGAGTATCAAAATTACTTGGTCTCTTGCATGGCTAATGCCATTCAGGTGCTCTTCATCTCTAAATTAATCTCATAGTCTTTGGCCATAGTGCCCTTCGTGCCGTGTCCAATATACATTTTGTACCCTTCTCTGGTTGAAACTTTTTTTTTTTTTTTTGCCATTAATTTTGTTGCAGGTAATGCAGAGGCTAGGAGGCACAAGATTGGTTGTTGTTGGGGTTCCTCCTTTGGGATGCATGCCACTTGTCAAAACAATAATGGGCGCGACGACATGTGCCGAAAATTACAACAAGGTGGCATTCTCATTGAATTCCAAGATACAAGAGAAATTGGAGGACATAAGCACAAAATCTAGAATGAAAATTGGCTTTGTTGATGCTTATGGTATTATCCAAAATGCCAAAAACAACCCAGCATTGTACGGTAAGTTTAATAATATGCCATGCAAATAATGAATTACCTCATATCAGACGAAAGACTGATCATTTAAGTTTTGTGAAAAATGGCACAGGTTTGGCTGAGACTTCAAAAGGGTGTTGCGGGACTGGAACCATAGAGTTTGGAGATTCATGCAGGGGCTTAGAGACATGCACTGATCCAGAAAAATACATATTCTGGGATGCTGTTCATCCAACGGAAAAAATGTATAAAATCATTGCAGACGAGGCTGTCAAAACTCTTGCTCAAAAGCTCCTCGTCTAAATGAAAAGGATTTTGGTTGGGGGTGCTAAGTAATATATGTAACAAAATCACTTTATTCTTGAATTGCATCCATTAATAATTTCACCCAAATCGAATTTTCAGATTTTTAAATACTGATCCAAGAGTTTCGACTAATTTTTTGTGCCTATAATTATTTCATACGTCCGGCCTATTGTGTCAAACTGTAATGAAAGCAAATTGCAATTCACTATCCTTATCAATTTTAAAGGGTAAATTAATAATATCAGTTTACATATTTAAATAATTAAATTAAAAAATGTAAACGAAAAATTAAATAAGTAAACGTTAAAAATAAAAATTAAACTTCCGCCATTCAAGCCCTACAAAGCATCTATTAGCACTTGCCCACCTCCCCTCCCCCTACCTCCACCGCACTCTAGCTGCCCCAGCTACCCAAGTCTTCAATCCACCAAACCCCTTTCACCCCTTCAAAATCCACCAAAAACTCAATAATGGTCTATTTGTGAAAAGTCCTTAATAGTCCATGGACCAATTTTATGTTGGCAGGAAAATCGTCCTTAACGATCCATGGACCGATGCATAAACGTAACAAAAGGAAATGGTTTTATTCAAACATTGGTTGGATTTAAAGGTTTACCCTCTGCACTGCACAGATACTTGGATCTGCATTAATAAGTTTGATAAGCATCCATTCACGTTCTATTTGTGTCTCCCTTGAGATGTCTTCGACCTGATAAAGTAGAACTACATGTGAAGATAATGCAGAAGCAATCATGCACCTGTTCTTTAGATATATCCTTCTTACCTTCATTTTCTCTCTAAGCTCACTTACATTGTCCCATTTCCCAGCGGCTGCCGAAGTATTTGAGAATGCAAAATATATGCACCTGCCATGGCCGACCATCCGGATTCAACTTAAAAAGTTCCTTGGAAGCTATATTTGCCATCTCAACATTACCATGCAGAGTACCTGAACTAAGAAGAACAGCCCAAACATTGTCGGAGTTGGGCTTCTCAGGCATCCCCATTGCAAGCTCCCATCCTCGATGCAAACTTCCTGCGCCCCCCAAGAGATCAATCATGCAAGCATAATGCTCCATCCTTGGTTTTAGTGAGTAGTCTCTATCCACCCTTAGGGCAAAGTATGTATATTATTATCATGAACCAACACAAGCCTATAACATCACCATCTCAAAATGTTGACCACACTAATTGCTATTAGACCATCTCCAACCGTGTGGGTGGAAACTGAAAATTTAACATTTGAGTCCAAATTCCTTCTCCAAACCCATGTATTTGGGCGGGTTGAAATTTGGGCCAGGCAATATCTTTAGCAGAATTCCAGTCTGAATATTGTATGGACTGGTATTTTTTGTGAGCCCAACATGCCTGCAATGAAGGCCACGTGAAGGAAATGCATAGAGGGCCCCATGCTGCAGCAAATTGTTCCTAACTTCTTTCCTAGCTCTTGACGCGTGGCTGAAGGAAATGCATTCCAACGGCTCCACTTGAAGTTGATGTTTCAATTTTTTTTAATAAAAAAGTCAAAAGGCTGTATATAATCAATGGCCAATATCATTTTTTGGCAATCTCAACCGAAAAAATTCACATTCAAAAATTTAAATTCAACAATCAAAATAATTTTTATAATTAATCTAAATTAGATTCAATTTCAAATAATTTTATAATTGTCATTTATCTTAATATGTTTTTATTTTTAAGTGAAAATATATCATATTTTGGATTTTGGATTTTTTAGATTAAAATATTCAGAAAATCAAATAACGAATTATGAAAGAAAAATAACGTCGAGAAAAATTAACGACAAAAAAAATGGAGGTTAACCATTTTAAAACAATTTAATAAAGTTGCTGATTCAAATTATTAGTCTAAATAGTTGAAGGAAAAAACTATTTGAGTCGGGACAATACATGAATAGTTATATTATAGAATGTGAAACTTTAGGTTTAGCCCCAACATAGTTGGAGATGGTCTTAAGGCTTGGTTTGGGGTTGTGGTGCTTCTTGTAGAAGAGGATTTGTTTTTAAACTTTAAACTTTAGGTGTTTGGTATTGGTAAAACAGGAATAGTCTGCTTTTTTCAAAATTACGAGTCACTCTCAGCGGTTTTTAGAAGCAGGTGAGAGGATGCTTCTAAAAACTGCTGCGCGGATAAGCGTGTGGAGGGTTGAATGAATTTTTCATATTACCCATAGCGCCCTTACTACTTTTCCCAAATGACAGCCCTTATCCCTCCTATTCTACACACTCTTCTTCTTCCTTCTTCTCACCGCAGGCTCGGTCAATTCTTGCAAGCCACACAGCTGCTGCAATTTCACGAGTAATCAATCTGAATTTTATGTGTTGATTCATAAACCTCATTAAATTGAATTAAAATAGAGTAAAACCCCCCCAAGATTCGTATTTGTATAGTGGGCATGGCTTGGTGGATCTGGGCAGTGGGTATGTTGGATTTGGGCGGCGTGGGGATCAAATAGAGAGACGGTGGCGGCATGGGAGAGAGAGAGAGAGAGAGAGAGAGAGAGAGATGGAAGTGGTTGGATGGGGTTTGTCGTGTGGGGCTACCGTGGGGAAGGGGTTGGGTGTGGTGATATCGGGGTCGGGTGGGGTTGTGGGAGGGGTTTGGCCAGTGTTTGCGGTGGGAGTGGGTGAGAGTTTGTGGTGGTGGGAGGGTGAGGGTGGGGATGGGGGAGGAGCTGCGACTTTTTATTTTTATTTGTTAAGACGAGAAATAGTTAAGACGTAAACTAGTGCGGGTATCAAATCAAGTACCTCCTCTTCATTAAAGTCAGCAAAGGTTACCAAACAGATTTTAATCTTGCAAAGAATATGCGCTGATTTGACTGCCAATGGAAGCAAAGAGAGGTGATCAAAGTCAAGCCCCTTTGGCTGTGCTGCATACATTTCTTCTAACGGCTCATTCAATGCACCCATTGATTTTTGCGATCCCTTGCTGCACAAGTCGCACCAGTTTTCTCCACTCCAAAAAAACAAGGGAAAACAATAAAACATGTTAATACGCGGCATCTGTGTAACAACAACAACATCCCTTGCTTTGATCTTCAGCAATCAAACCTCCCCTTTTGTCCTCTCTTGGCCCTAATTATTTTCATTATATTTGTTTTTTGGTTCAAATTATTTTTATTAATTAATATTCTAAGGTGAAGCGTGCGGCTTCTTTGTGACATTGATAGCTTTATTAATGCATCTTCTTCTTAAACAAAGCTGGCAATTCTTGTGCTCTAAGATATGCCAGCTTATTGGATACCGTGTTCACCTGCTTCTCTCTCCTTCTGGGTCTCTTTTACTAGTCAGAAATATAATTTAAGCGTTTAATTATATTATTTCCCATGCAAAATAATAGGTAGCACAATCAAATGTTCATTTGGCTAAGGGTCTGATTGTTTGCTTAGCAGAAAGTTTTCGATTTCGCCATTTCTCCCAATTTTTCTAGAACCAAATAAGTTTATGCAGATGTATTAGCAGAAAGGATCACCATAAGTCAAAACTTACACCACTTTATAACGTCCTTTGAAGAAAGGGTGGCACTTTTCAACTTTAAAACTAGTAATCTCCGTGGGAAGAAAGATTTTTATAAAAATTGAAATCAATCAGAATTAGGATTGTTTAATAGGGAGAGGTGTAAACGTGCCAATTAAAATTCAACTTAATATACTCTAGCCAGCTTTCAATTCTTCTTCTGCTCTGTTTCCTATGCAATCTTCATGAATTTGAGGGAGGTTTTAAAAATATAAAATGCCAAGTACGTAGAATCTACAATCGACATAGATAAAGCCGCACAAATGATTAGAACAACCACGCAAGTCGATGTGGGAGACTTAAAAAATTAATCCCACATCTTATTTTAAGCAATTAAGTCCTAAAATCCTGCATGAATTTAACAGCTGGATTGAGCCTCAAGTTTGCAGCTGAGTTCCCATTCATAATTTAGAGCACAAAAGCATATATATCTTAGCTGTTCACGCGTCTATTTTTAGTGCTTTATATTCTCCAATTCTCAATCTTCTCTCTCCCCTCATATCTACTTTGTGTGAAAGTGAGAGATTTGGTTTTGAAATTTGGTAACATGGCTGTACATAGTGATCCTCATGCCGCAGAGGCTGCATCTGAAGCTATTCTAGAGAACGTGTGGGCGAGCTTTATCGGTGTGGATGGAGTGAGAGACGAAGCGAAAAACACAACAGAGTTGTCTAAACCCTGGGGAGAACTGCCTCATCTTGATGGGAGAGAAGGGTCAATGGAAATTCTAGAAAGGTTACCAAGTCTAGGTAGGTGGATATCAATGGGAACTGAGGCCTGGGAGGAGCTTCTTGACAGTTGTGTTGTTCCTCAACACAATATGGAAGTGTCAAGCAATGTCAAGTTAGAAGGCAATGGGGCTGCAAACTCAGAATTTCAAGCAAAGGTTCCAAGAGTGGAGAAAGTGGCAATTACAAAGCATTACCGTGGAGTTAGGAGGCGGCCATGGGGTAAGTATGCAGCAGAAATTAGAGACTCAACAAGAAAAGGAGCTAGAGTTTGGCTTGGGACTTTTGAGACTGCAGAGGAGGCAGCTTTGGCTTATGACAAGGCTGCTTTGAGAATTAGAGGTTCAAAAGCCAATCTCAACTTCCCTCTTGAAACGGTTGCAAAGGCTATGGGGTTGGATTGCTTCAACATCTGCTCATCCACAAATGTTTCGAATTCGAGGAAGAGAGCATTGAGGGAGTGGGAAGAAAGTGTTGAGGCATTGACTGATGAAAAGTCTGCATTGAAAAGGAAGGCAAGCATGCAAAAGATGTTGGGGGATGAATTTGATGTGTTTGAGTTCCAAGACCTGGGAAGTGATAATTTGGACAGTTTGCTGTCTTCTTTTTGACAAAAATCTTGTACATGACTGCTTCTGTCTCTAAACATTCTTTGTAGTTGCTAGTCAAGCAGATGCTGTATAAGGTTTTTTTCTTTCAAACTAGCCTTAGAGGAAGAGTTATCAAAACATCATATAAATCACCAAATTTCCCCTGTATTTTGCAACATTATTAATCAACAAGGTGCTAAGTTAAGGTTGCATGATTTGTCTCAGTACAATTTCAAGGCTTTACATCAATTCTAATAATAATTCAGATGGAGAGCGAGAGGGAGATAAAAAGAAAAAAGTTGGAAAATGATACAACATATCAGAAAAGATTCTAAACAGTCATAAAGGTTTCCATGGAATAGTTCAATTCAATTATTAGTCATATCTGTGTGTTGATCCCCTCTTTTAGGGTGGGGATGTTTGTGCACGATACTGACGAGCTAATCTCACCTAATCCTTTCTTCTATAAAAAATTATTAGTCATATCTCTCTTTTAAAGAAGAGATGCCATGCCATGTTCAATTTCACCATCTCTATCTCAAGTCTATCTATTTTCACATGCTCAGCCATCTTTTCATAATTTAAAGGAAAAAATAAAGCAAAGCCACTACATACCTACCTTAATTTTTAAATATTTATAATTACTTTTTTTTTCTCTCCCTATTCAAGGTCAACCCTACTATACCTTCAACTTATCTAATTACTCCTTTTCCCCTTTTTTTTTAATAAGAAAATTTTAATATGTATAGTCAAAGTTTAGTCTATTATGAATTACCATTCTCGTACTTTAAGTAAAATGGAGGTTGATTGGCCATTAGAAATTTGACCTCTGCAAAGGATATTATATTTACTTTGAATATGAGATTAGATACAATGGTTTCATCTATGGTGTAGCTCTCCCACGTTACCTGGTCAAGATGGAGGTTTTGGATTCAACTTCTAATAGAATAGAACAAAAGGAACAAAAAAGATTATAAAAAAAATATGGGATTAGGTAGGACTTAATTAACCAAACTTGAAATTAATTATATATCAATAAAATACGTGAAACGTAGACATTTTGCTAGTCTAATCGTCCCTAAACGAGACCAAAATTTCTATATATTGTATACCTACCAACCAAATATTGGCCCGTTTGACAAGTATACCAGGTAAAGAAAGACTGTCAAATGTGAACAGGTTAAAGGATGTTTGTGTTCCCATTCTGTGGAACCATGTGCTTATCGGTTCTCATCAATTTCATCAACTTCTGATTTTTCTCACGAAGTTAGTTCTCACACAAACAGATTGCCTTCATTTCCAGAACCAGAAAATAAAAGATCGCATAAACACAAAAATTCCAACTGATTCAATCTTACAGGACTTTCTTCACCCCATAACTCTGCATCTTTCTGGCCTTACTGGCCCTCTTATTACAATACAAACCAATAAAATTCACTTCTTGCAGCAGTACATATCATTTCTGTACCTCTTTTTTTTTCTTTTGCTGTGAAATACGTTTGTGTGTTTGTGAGTGTTGGCAAAGCAACAAAGCAACAAAGCATACACAAACCATGCAAAACTAGATGTCTAATATACACAGACTATGACAAGAAACTAGCTAATTGAAAAATAAAATAAAAACTTGCAAACTTTCCCACACACCTTCAGCTCTGCAACTTACTATATGACATGAAATTTAATGTCCTAATATGCTTGGTAGACAGAAATGAAAAAAGACAGAACCTTTCTAGATGATAGGGCCCTGCGTATTTTGTGCCTCCACATTACTTGTGTTGCTCTCAGATTCTGATCTTGGTGTCCCAATTGAAAGCAAACTAGAGCTGCCACTTGAATCTGAAGTTGTGTTATTACTATTTGAGCTGCAGGGTACACTAAAACTTGGCCTAACTCTATGAATCAATGACGATGGTGAAGATGCAGCCACGACTTCAGGTGGGAAATTAAGCAGGGCCTTAGTACCTCTCATTCTAAAAGCTGCTCGATCGTATGCCAAGGCAGCTTCTTCCGCTGTGCTAAATGTTCCTAGCCATAAACGAGCGCCGTGTCGCGCAGAGTCACGGATTTCAGCAGCATATTTGCCCCAAGGGCGCTGCCTCACGCCTCTGTAGTGCTTTTTTCCAATATTCTTAGAGGGTTCGAGGCCATTTGGTTGGTGGTTCATTTGGTGTCTTTGTGGCAAGAATGAGGGGATTGCTAGTCATGGCTTCATTTAGGACTTGGTATATGACCATGTCTTGTGAGTCATTCTCATTCAATGGGAGCTCATTTTGTGAGGAGGCTGAAACCATGGCTTCCTAGTTCTTCCCAAGTTTTCTTCTTCTTCTCCTCCCTTATAAGGAGCCTTCCGAATTGGAAAAAGGAAAGTTTTGAAGATTGTGACATATAGCTCTAGACAAGCTTGTATTTAACTTTGGACTAATATAAGGACAAACGTGGGGTCAAAGAATTTTTATTGGCACGGAGAGGTGATAGAAACCAACGAAGATAGAATTTGGACCAGTTTTGCACCACTTGATTGTTAGGTAGGTAGTGAACGACTTTTGCCCTTGGCTTCCCTAGATATTACACATTCCCCCAACTCCTATAATTCTTTCTCTCCCAAAAAAAATCATACCTACCAAGTATGGAAAATAATTTTGAAATTCAGAGGTTTTTTTGGTATAGGCTCTTGGGGTGATTTTGGGGTTAAAAGATCGATGATGCCCCAGAGATGGGTTGAAGGGGTAATGTTATTTATGTTTATGAAATTACAAACATGTTAGATGTTACGGGAGCGATACAATGGCAAAGTAAGGATTAGCTTCCTTATATGATACGGGTAATGGGTTGGTCGGTAAAGTCAACAAGGTGACTCTATGCAAAGAATGCATGAAGACGTTTCTTGGTGGATTTTGGGATGGGATCACATTGGTCACATGCATTATCCCATTTTTTTCAACTTTTTTTTTGTGTATATGACGTCATCGCGGTCGTAGGTTATACTTTTCTAAGTTGGTAGGTCCTCTTGAAATTGACCGTAATTCGATCACACCTTGACTTTTCAACCATTTATTTAATATTATTATTTAAGAATGATCGAGACTTTAAATCAAAATCAAGAAAACAACAACGTATTCCTAAAATTTTCGTGAACATTGAAGAAGATGGGGGAATAGCTCCTTACCACAAAACAAAGGCTAATAGCTCACGTGCGTTGAATTGAATGAACATGAAGACTATGTTTTTTTTGTTGTATCAATCGACTTTACACACACATAAGCTATGGAATATTTCTTGTTAAGATGGGATCAAATCCAAACATCAAACTGATTGAAGATTAGACAAAACAAGAAAAATAATAATTATTAATATGAAGGAGGAGACATTACCTTCAATAACTTTTAAATTAAAACTGCGTTGTGGATTGATCCACTTGATCCTCGTAAGAAATAAGGATGACACCAAAAAGTATATAGTTGTTATTACTAAAGGACTCACTTTGCATCTTTCATCGCCTTTCAATTTTCACTTTTCACTTGATTGAATTGCTCTACATCTACAATCACATGAACAATAAACCAGTCTTAGTCAAGAAATTTATACCAAAAGTAGTTTATTAATAAACAAGTCTTAGTCAAGTTCTAGGTTCACATCTAACACACGATAAGTAGTTTATTCATCACTCTCTCGCTATTGTTACCAACTTTGCAAAATGTACAAAATCATACCAAAATTGTATTCCTAAACAACAAGACATTTACCTTGACCACTTTCGTAACTCTGGTGATTGTTGAACGAGTATTGCTGAAAACTATGGTGATTTTGAGCTTGGCTCATCCCCTGTCTTTGCACATGAATTGGCTGATGATGAAGAGGAGGATGATGATGATAATAAGGTAAAAACCGAGCATCTTGTATTTGGGTAATAGCTCTCATGTGGCCTGGAAAACCCTCACTAAATTTTGGCCCAATCTGAGCTGCACCCACTGCCCCAATTTGTCTCTGCGGTCCCTGCCCAACAACAGAAGGGTCAAAAGCTACATGGCCTCTAATTTGCCCATATATGTTTGGCCCCATAGGACTATTTGTTGCACAATCTAATCCTGCAATTCCTCTACCTTGTCCTTGAAATCGCATAGGCGTATTATTATTATTATCATTCATATAGTTTTCATTGCCTCCTTGAATTGTTGGGTCAAATCCAATCACTCTTCTATTGTCTTGTGTCTCTTGTCTCCCTTGCCCTAATGCTTGTTGCCCCCCTTGTGAAATAGCTGCTGGATAATAATTAGAACCTGTAACACAATTATTATGCACTAATCCCTTTCTCTCTGTGACCTCTTGCCCTTGTAACAGAGAACTATAAGTAACATTAGCAGGCCCATTTATTGCTAAATTTTGATTAACATAACCATAAGTCATGTCACTACCATTATTGCTCCCTTGGTCCAAAGCAATTGACTCTTGCTCCACTGTGGACGATGGCAAAGCCAAACAATCCTTTTCTTTTTCTTGTTCTTGTTCTTGTTCCTGCTCTTGTTGTCGTTGCAATGCGTCTTTAAGCAGAGCAATCTCTCTTTCTAATTGTCTATACTTACCTAGAGGTCCATTGACAGGGTCTTGCTTCCACATACAGGCTTCCCATATGAAAGACTCCGCAGCCCTACGCCTATGGTTCGTATCTTCTAGTTTTTTTAGCAACTTTGACGTGTTGCTAACTCCGAAAATCTTGTGCACTGCTCTGAAAGCTTCTTCGTTCTCTGATGTGAAGTATGGAGCCATCACACAAACATCGTCACACTTCTTTCTTTGGTGCCGGCATGCTGCGCACGCATGACGGTTGTTGAGCTCCCCACCATTGCCACTGCCCATTGACATGCTTGTACAATAAATCTATACAAGTATTAGGTTATCTATAAATTTATTATATTAAATAAGGAGAAAAAATAAGAAGAAGAAGAAGAAGGAAAGCGCTAAAAGAGAAATACCAGGGTGAAGGTATGTAGGGGAGGAAGAAGATGAAGAGGGTGTTGTAGTGAAAGAATGAATCAAAGAAGGCAGTGGTGAAATTAGGTTAGGCTTTTATATTTTTTCACTTTAACCCAAAGTCTATCTCTGATTATGTTCCAAAAAAATCTACCCGTAATTATAATTAATTTATGTCCGCTTCCTATCACGTATCAACCGTAAGATTGCATGAAATCTTACCGACCCCATTCCTTAGATATCAAGTTAATCATAGTCGTTGTTTGACTTGATCTATGATGCACAGGTGATCCTGCAAAGATCGAACTAATCGTAATCGACCGTGATACGGACCTACAAATTTATTGACCAATCACCTACGTACCCTTGTGGACTAGGGTAAGTGATCCGCCGCATCACATAGAATTGTATGTGAATGTATAATCATAATATCATCAGGATTTACTTACCATAAAGGAGACAATGGTTATATTCATTAATTATTCTAGTCCAATTTTATTAGGTTGGTGTGATTACGTTTAACTTCTCATCGATTTTAGATTATATAACCTAATACAATTAACAATTATCTAAGGTAAGGTTTTAACGAAGCCACACGTAATCCGGATTCAGTTTTATGTTGAATTATATTATGACAATGTTATTTCAATGAAATGTTTATTTCTGATAAAAAATAAATAAAAATTATCTAAAAAGGATCTTCATCTTCTTAAGTTTAAAATCATGAAAATAAATAAATATCAAAAAATTTATTATACACGTTTTGTGATATACAACTCAGGCCTTCTAATCCCGAGATCGTACAGTCTACTCGGGCTGAGATTAGCATAAAGTGGGCCTGCTTAGCTTGGTTAAGCCAAGACCTAAGCTTTTTAATTCGGGCCAAGTACCAAAGTCTAGCTTGCTACTACTATTTGGGCTATTGAAAACAGTCATCTCTGTTTTTTTTTTCTTGGTAAGTAAATAACAAATTGGTGTAGAGTTTTTCACATCCTTTGTGAGAGCTTTCCACATTTCCTTTGTGAGAGCTTTATTTGTTTTGTTATGGCTTAGTTTTTTCAAGCTTTATCTATTTTTGGTGGTTCTAAGTTTGCACTCTTAGTTGGGATGCCTATGTCAGAGTTTCTTTGATCCCGTGTGATTGTTAGTGGAGGATCGCTAGATTTTCTTAATTTTGATATTAGATCGCTTCGTTATTGTAATGACCATTTGTAGGTAGTTTGTATTGACCATTTGTGGCTAATGACTTTTTTAGCTGAATTATGAATGCAATTCCATAATTTCTCAACAACAACAACAAAAAATTAACAAATTGGTGTATAAATTCAAGTGACATTTTTAAAATTTCCAATAACAAATTAACAAAAAAATAATTATGAAAATGGAGGTTCTAAAACAATGTAATCATGTCCAGGCTAATGACTTGTTTTGGTTTCTCATTTTGTTTGTTTGTTTTTTTAATAATTATAACAAGAATGTTTTATATAAGAAAACATGTGAATGTCCATGTGAAATAGAGAGATAATGGTTGATTAATTAATTGCCAATGGGTTAAAAAAATAAGTAAATTGTTAAGGACAGTCCCTCATACCTATAGAACTTTAAACTTATGTAGGTTTTATAATGAATCTTTCATATTGTAACAATTGACCACATTATATACACGTACTTAAAAACAATTTGTATGTAATCACAGTAAAAAATCAAAACCCAAATACATTTTTTAAATTATTTATTTGCACCCCTTTAGGACACATGCGTACGTATATTCTCCCCCTCACTTGGAACATATTTTAAAACTCTTATAATCCCAAAACATTTGTCTTATTCAGCTCTATAGTCCCAAATTATGAATATTAGTCATAAATCATTTTATTTAAACCTTGTTATTAAATGATACTTACTTGGTCTCTTCAATGGTCTTCCAAGCGAGAATGTCCAGCCGCTTTCAGATAGTTAATACTATCTTATATCTAGTTCATTGTAGTTATATGGCTAGGTAACTTCAGATAATATCAATTGTATGGTTAGTAACATGATTACATCTCTCACATATATATGTACGGTTCACGTGAAATTACTTATTTATATGCGTGATCTTACCTAAGTTTCACACGAGTTTTATCTCTTTAAAGATGTGATCGAGCAAGTAAATATAGTACATTTCTGATTAACTCTTGATATAGGACAGCACCAAAACACATAATCAAGGTCTCCAACTCCAAAAAGTTTCAAGCATCATTCGAATTCAAAGGCATTTTCACTCTCTCACTCACTCTGCAACTCCAAATTTTCTGTGCCCAAGATATATTTTAAGCATGTTTTGGTCTTCAAACTTGAAAACAGACTTAAAATTGTACATATATATGGATATATAATATGTTGGTGGTGGCATGGCATGTGCAACTAGTTGAAGCATTTAAGCTTATCATGTTGTGTATTTACTAGATGCACGTTAGCATTTAGTGAAGGCTGTTGGCGCAATCTTTGCTACGACACACATACCTATTTCATGTTGCATATTATTAGACTCATAACCTCTTTATTGTAATCATGTGCAAGTGCGACATTTTTAAAGGACTTACTCACTCAGAAGCCTTTGCTTCCAATTGGGGTGGAAGGTCATGACTGAGTGACTGAGTGGTATAAAGTTGGTAAATTATTAACACGGTCCTTGTTATTTTAGTTAATCAAATTGGGAAGTATTTTCTTGTTAGACTATGAGTATGAAATATTGTTAATTAGGTTAACGGATACGAATGTGTGGTCAAATTCACAGTCTACGATAAGAGCATTTTTCTGGTACATGAGCTAATTAGAACGATCATGTTTAGTCAATTGTTCTTAGGCCATGGTTCATATGAGCTGCAGGTTACGTGTGATGGCATGTGTTGTAATGATCATCGTGATGATATATATAATTGTCTAATTGCAAGTAAAGGACAAAGGCTCGATGGAGCTAATTGTTCCAAATCTGGTCCAGACAGATTGGTGAGAAGAAAAAAGCAATCTGATTGAAAAAGGAAAGCAAGAACACAAACATAGAAATTGAATCAATAAATACAATACACACGTACACATACAGTGGGAGCAGAAGTTGAAGTTCCAAAACCCAGCAGAGCCAAACTGCCAAAGATATATCATTTAAAGCGAGGGATGGGGCATTGGACGCAGAGGATTCACCGTAATTAAGCCAAAGTGCCAAATCTGCTACAAACTAGTGTCCAGGTCCACTTCCAGTTGCTATAAATATGCGATGCCTTCTTCTTTCCTAGTTTCTGCATTCTGTCTGTCTCCCCCAAACACTTATATGTAGTCACACTCATACACACTCGCAGAGGCCGTGGTCCCATTTTGATCTAATGGCGTTATGGGCATGGGAAATAGATCAAGGTGGTTTTCATTTTTCATTTTTTGGTCAGTCAAGTTGTTTTGATTTGACAGTTACGTTTTGCATATCCAACCATTTAGGGTTTTCGAATTGAAATTCAAAAGGACTGAAGCTTGAAACATTCGTGCATCATTCAATATATACGAGTATTTTAATAGGAAACATTCTAATTAGCTACTACCATGGTCCATGGTCTAATTAGCTACTACATATATATATGTAGTCCCTTTCAGACGTATATATCCACCTTTACTATTATCAACTTTGACAGCTCCCTTTCCCCTCCACCCTTCCAAAATCCAGACCATGGTTCCCCACTCAACTTCTCTGAACCCGTGCGATGATTTTGAGCTTTTTAGGAACATAAAATTTTAAATTGTGCAAAGAGGTTGCAACTCAAGTGGTTAAAAGTAGTTATCTTTGCACTCGAGGTTATGTATTCAAATTCCAACTCACTCGCTTGTGTTTTAAAAAAAATTTATGAATTTTGCATTAATTTTAAGTCTAATTGCATCTTATTATAAGGAATTCTTAGTGTTTTATTGCTACATTACAATTTCAAAATTGGGATTCTCTCTCGCTCGCGAGGAGAGACTAGGGTTAGGGCTTCTCAGCCTAGGGTTTTGCGCCGCTAGAGGGTCTATGGCTCTCTCTTCCCTCCGCTCTTCACGTCCACTTCTCATTCTGCTTGTCTTTGGCGTCTGGTCCCTTCTTGGCATCGGCTGTTGGTGCTCTTCGTTTTGATTTGGCTGCTGATTTGTGTGGTGGTGTTGCCCTCTACGCGAGTCAATCTGTGCAATAGGGTTTTGGTACCGATCGGTCCTGGTCTTCTCCTTTCCTCCGATGTCGATTCAAGTAGTGGTGGGGAGTGACGATTAGGGTTACGGGTTTCCCTACCCTAGCTTTGTTGTTGTCTCTTGGGCAGTATGACTTTTGTACATTCTAAGATCTTCGTTGTTGGGCATGATTTTAGCCGGCTAGCTCTGTTGGCTGCAATCTATGTTCCTCTCTCACTAGGTTCTTACATGCTAGGGATCTGGGATCCAGGTGGTGATCGAAACTTTACTATTTTTGAGCAATTTGTTTGCATAGACAAGTTTGTTGCTAAGGTGATGAAGGCCAACTTCAAGGGGTCTCCCAATTCTCCCTACTGTGTTAACTGGAACGTTTGTGGGCTTGGCACTGGAACGTTTGTGGGCATGGCATCTTATAAACGTTCCCATTATGATGTTCTTATGTAGGAAGTTCGTCAAGCTAAGAGGCCAATTTTGTTGGGGTCTTGTTTGTGTGTCTTTAGTTTATGTTTTGCTGTATTTATTTTTCCCTATTTTGTTGATTCATTGCAGCTTTGCTCTGCTTTGCGTCGACCGAAGAACTATGCTTGGTCATAGGAGGTTTTCTTTGCGAGGTTATGAGTTGAAGTGGGGTGCTTCTCAGGGGTCTTTTTACTATTGTTATGTGTTCTCTCATCGCTTCTGCTATTGGTATGACTTGCAATTTATGCAGGTGTCAACGGACTTTGAGTTTGCTCATAGAAGACTTCTTTTGACAGTTGAGATATTTTGTGGTCCTCTCTTGTGGGTCTACTGTTTTGGTCTCTAGTTGCAATTCTCGTTTGAGGTCTTTGTGTCAGTTTTCATTTTTTATTTGTTCTTTTATTGTAATGGTCCAAAGTGATCTTAATCAGACTCTCTTATTAGTCCATGACATGTGTGATACTTTTTTGTCCCCTATTATTTGTCCCATGAGATTGTCCTATGAAGATTTTAACAAGACCACTGTATCATGTCGCTCTCTTTGTACCCCTTTGGTTTTATGAAAGAATTCTCCTTCTCAAAAAATTGTCACATCACATGTTTATCTAAAGACATTAATTGGTAGATCAATTGGCCCCCACATCTAGCTTGTTTGCAGTTTGCAATATTTGTACTGTTAGGCATTATATAACACGCTTGGTATTGTTAATTACCACCCTAGTCCTAGGGGTTACAGAAGATAGCTTAGCCTTAGAAAGGGGTGCGGTGTGGACATTGGACAAACTAAGGCCAAAGAGGGATTTGGACTTTGTTATTTGAATAGTAATTGATGAGTTGGGACTTGGGAGTGACTTTGCATGTCGGAATGGAACCGACACAGCTTTGACCAAATCTTTACACCCTTCCTCTCTCTCTCTCTCTCTCTCTCTCTCTCTCTCTCTCTCTCTCTCTCTCTCTCTCTCTCTCTCTCGGACATGCATAGCATAGTGCACACACAATAACATAGATCTGCTGCATGCTTTGATCATCTCCCCACAAGACCCCATGTGAAACTTTGCTGCTGCAATATTATATATATATATATCTGTCTCTGTTTGACTTTTATTTCCGAATATACATGCACATAATATATATCGAACACCCTTCCATATTTTTCTCAGACGTTTCGAGTCGGAAAATATGCTAGCTATACTACTCTCATTGGTGGACATTTCCACACCTTTCATATCTTTAATGGAGCCATATTCAACTATCAATCAGTTTTTCTGATGGGATTTTGTTTTTGTTTTTTTGTTTTACTTCTTATATGTAATTTTTATTCAAAATTCCACTGTAATTGCCCAATAATATTAAGCATCAGAAATGACAGTGTGTACCAGTGTCACTCTAATAAATGTGTGCTCTTTCTTGATTTTCACAGATGGATCGACTTCTCAATACACAAATAAAACAGCTCAGTCCCCAACAAAATTCAAACCACTCCAATTCAGCAAATCGAGTTAGGATTGAGTAATTTTCTCCCTAAACATGCTACTTATCTTTTTGCCTATTTCACTTGCCTAACTCTCGACAAACAAATGGCAGCATAGACTCAATCTTGCATTTACTCGTGTAGACCAAAGTGTGAACCCTAATCTCTGCATAGTTTAGGAATTTGATTAATTACCACTAAAATTAATTAAGTACGTTTATCTTATCTTCGTCCCATTCATATTTCAACACATGAGCCAGGACTAGAGGCAACTCTTCTCTATCCCGAGGGTCTGTCTGTTGCCTCAGACCTTGGTCAACGTTATTGTCTACCATACCACAGTTAAGTCTACAAATAAGATGTTGCGCATGAGATTAATGAGATTAATTGTGCGGTTAAAAAGTCAAATGACTATAGGCACTAAGGATCCTGAGGATATTTATTAATTAGTAAAATGTTTTGCTATTCTGAACAAAAATAATTTGGAAGTATTCATCCATTGCTCGTTTATGACATGGTCTAGATAGGTTAACATTATGTAGGATATAAAACTAGATACGTAACAATCTAACACCACAAGACTTAATTAATTGTTAAGTTCAAGTTGAATTATCTAACTCAAACTTAATTGATAAGTAGTCACACATCTGAATTGTGTTAAAGGTAAGGTTCTTAATTGATAAGGATTAGAATGTCTTCGATGTGAGATTTTATCTCGACACACTCTTTACTTCCACATCTGAATTGTGCTAAAAGTATGAATTTATTATATTATAGTATATGAAACATGTGACGATCAACTACGCTAAGTTGAAATATCTAACTAAAAATCAAATTGGCAATGAACATGTCTTGTATTAAAAAATAAATAAAGATTAATTAATTAAAACTGTTCAATTTTTATTTTATAATAAAGAAATGATGTTTACATGCATTAATTTATGTAAATATTACTCAAATTGCCTTTTAACTTTTCTAGGCAGCATAAGCAAAATGATTGTTGAGGAAGAAGTTTTGTGATCAGTCGACTGACCCATCAGCTGATGAAAGCTTATCTACTATCAAACTAAAAGCAGGAAGAGCAGGGCAAGCACCACCAGAGTCACGTCGCACAACTATAACCTTTCCATTGCCTCCAGCAATTTTCTTTCTTTGAATTTGAACTGCCACTTCTACTGTATCTGTATGTGTTGCGTGCAAGCTTTTCAAGTGTCATGTCGTTTCATCCTATCTTCCTATCTATACGACGAGATCAATCAAGTGCTTCAATTTGTTACTTCATTAGAAGAACCTATAGGGAGAAGATTTCCAATTAATTTCAAAAAGTATAATAAAAAAACAAATAATATAAATAAATGCCCTCGAGTCAATCCAAAAACCACCTTACTTTTGCTCAAAATAAACCCAAATATGAAATATGCAATTACTCTACCACGACTCCCACCACCACCACCGCTTTCCAATTAAACCCTACAAATTACATGCCCCATGGCCCTTGGCCTTGACTTTCAAACCCACATTGCCCCTATTTATTCCTCTACAACAACCTTTTCCATTAGAATAATCCCACAAATCTCACTTCATCTCTCCCACACCATTAAATATCCACTCACTGCAAGTGAACCCCAAACTGATCACTCTCTTTACAAATCTGAAAAGAAAAAAAATTATATGAAAGAGAAGGAGACAAACTGATCAGAACGACCCTCACTTTCTATACCTCTCTCTCTCTCTCTCTCTCTTCAAGAGCTTGGTCTGTCATCTCTGATGAAGATTCTAATTAAGCCCCCAGCAGGTTTTCTTTTCTATGTTCCCCTTTGCTTCTCGTCCGGGGGGGAATTGGGTTGTACTTTGAGTATTGAGTAGAGAACAAGCATTCCATTTCATTTCATCATCAATTCAATATATTAAAGCAAAAGCTCTCTAAAAAAGAAGAAGAGGGATGGGTTGAGACTACTCTCTTTTAATTTCTTCAGTACACACCCTACCTTTTTATTTATTTCCGTTTCCTTTCTTGTTTATCGTTCTCGCAGGCGATTCCTGTTGTGGGTTTTGCCCATTTTATACATCGAAATAAATTTCTTTATTTAAATAAATAAATAAATATATAATTTCTCATCATCAATAGACATTTTCCATTTTTATAATTTCTTTGGGAGATGGGAAGGACTGGTGTTGATTAATTAAATGAAAATATATTCAACTCACACAGGAGAAAGGAGTAGGTGGTGAGACTATAAGAAGTGATGTTATGCAGGGCTAGAGAGGATATATCCATCCAGTAGTGCCAGAAAAACAAAACAAGAGCTAGCCTTTGCAGCAAAAAGGGTTTCTCTTTTGGTTGGCTATACCTATAGCTCCTTTAATATCTACTAGCTCTCTCTCTCTCTCTTTGTATCCCTTTGGTCATCATATCATGGCTTCATCAAACAGACACTGGCCTAGCATGTTCAAGTCCAAGCCTGCAAACTGCAGCACCCACCACCAATGGCAGCATGACATCAACCCTTCTCTCGTTTCAAACGGATGCCACCGACCCTCTTACTCGTCAGGTATCCGTCCTCAACACTCATTTATATCAAACCCTTTTCAGTTGATATATTAATTTCAAAGAAAACCCATTAGTTTTGCATAATTTGTTAGCTACGTTACAAATTCATATACATTTAATCTTATGTGCAAGTAGATGTATGATTTTAATTATGTGAATGCAACAGTCGCCGGGTGTGAAGAAAGAAGTCCGGAGCCAAAGCCTAGATGGAACCCAAAACCAGAGCAAATTCGCATCCTCGAAGCCATCTTCAACTCTGGGATGGTCAACCCTCCGAGGGATGAGATTAGGAAGATCAGGGCTCAGCTGCAAGAGTATGGTCAAGTTGGGGACGCCAATGTTTTCTACTGGTTCCAGAACAGAAAATCAAGAAGCAAACACAAGCTACGCCACCTCCATAACTCATCCAAACAACAACATACCCATCACCACACCCACCTTCCTCTCACCACACCCGTCACCACAAGCACTCTCAACATCATCAATGCTGCTGCCCCTTCGTCCTCCTCATCCTCCTCTGAAAAATCATCTCCCAAATTGGCACCAAACAACAAGGCCTTCTCCAGGGGGTTCTCCTCCAACGTTTCTGCTCATGACGTTTCAATTAACTCTCCAACCGCTTCTGTGAACCAGCAGAGCAGCTTCTTTCAGCCTCATCATCAGCATCACAGCGAGGTCTTGCCCGAACCCTTCTTTTTCCCGATGCATCCCAATCCGAACCCGAACCCGAATTGCAGTTTTATACAAGGGTTTTGCTTCTCTGAGCTGTCTAATGTGGTTGATGTTCCCAACCATGGAACTCATGGGCAAACTAATAACAACACTGGGCCTTGCACAAGCCTGTTGCTGAGTGAGATCATGAGCCATGGGGCAGCAATGTCGAGGAAAGAATACCATCAAGAAAATGAGATGAAGGCCATGAACATGAAGAACATGGACCAACACCACCTCAATTACAGTCTCAATGTCACCACCACATCTCCAACTAGCCATACTAATATGGTTGCTTCTCACACCACTGGCACCACTACTAGTGTTGCTGTTCCATCCCCCATGATTCACAATATCCAAGGTAAACAAAATTACTCAAATTTCATTTCATATTCATTTTTGTCCATTTAAATGACTAAGTGTCACGTAAGAAAACGATGTGGGATGAGCTTGTTGTTGATTACCAAGTTCATGTTAATTACGGAACACGGGTAGTTTAGTATTTTGGAGGCAATCCATCGAGCTGTAGCTAGCTAGCTAGGTTTTGCATTTGACATAAATATTATGATATGATATGAGATAAGATGTTACTTTAGATGGACGGACGTGTGCATGGGTTCGATTGACTGGTCTGGTCTGATCTGCTCTGCTGGGTTTGGGTTCGGGTTTGAAAGGACACTGGTCACATTCCATACACACACTCTACATATTTCATGAGAGATTGATAGAAAGATGATGATGAAATTAGTCTAGTCGGTTGGTGGTAGCTATACTGTGTGATCACTGTGTGTATGGTAATGGACAGGTGGTGGTGTTGGGGAAGCGGGTGCAATGGTCGCGGGAGGTACGGCGAAATCAACGGTGTTCATAAACGACGTCGCATTCGAGGTGGGTGCGGGTCCCTTCAACGTGCGTGAGGCTTTCGGGGATGACGCCGTCCTCATTCACTCCTCTGGTCTCCCCGTTCTCACCAATGAGTGGGGTCTCACCCTCCACTCTCTCCACAATGGCGATTTCTATTACCTCGTAATTAATTCAATTAATTACCCTTTTTTTATTAATTATTATTCCTTACCCTAATTAGCGTATGTATTTGGGTTCTTAATTATATTTTTCTTATTCAATAACATTGCAGATTTAGAAGACTGGAAGCAAGCAAGCTAGAAGAGACGGGCTCTGGTTTCTGCGTTGCCTTTTCTCCATATATGTCTTCTCTAATTAGCGCTCGCTAGGGTTTACAGTATTAGCTAGTGCTTCCATCGATTAATCAGTGGGTGTCTAGAGTAATTTCAAAGTTTGTGTGGACCTACATATGTATTATTAATTTATCTGTTTCTGGTTCAAGTATTATATATATATATTTACCTGTGGCATATGGATGTGGTTTTTTTTTTGTTTCTTTTTAAAGACCGGTTTATAACCACATCATGCTCATGTGCAGATGTAAATGCAGGCAACTCACATTCAAATGAGGTGATATCATCCTCATAATTTCTGCCAGTTTTCGATTTACATGCTTATTTTTTAAGGAAGCCAGACATTAATTGCATGACCTGGCTTTTCAATTTTTAAGCGTTTGTGTTAAACTGCTTCCTTCCACCACCCAAAATTTAGACGAAGCTGTCACGTATGTTTCTACCAAACAACAGTCCAAGATCCAGTATTGCTAGCCACTCACGTAAAAAATAGAACAAAAAAGGAAGAATAGATATCATATTAAAGAGGCAAACAATACATATATATATTTGGCTCAAAAGAATACCTGCGATCAGCTGTAATAATAAACATATGGTATGGATGATACTTTTTGACGCAACATATTGATCATAATGAATGATGGGTCATGGATTAATCGAGATTCATCCATCCAAGATATCATATTCGTATATAAATATGTACATTAATTGGAATAGATATCCCAAAAGGGAAAAAAAGTTTAGATGGTACATAGATGATTAGAAAGCAATATAGGAAGAGATCGACAAATAGTTTTCTTGGTTGCATGAAAATATTTAGTAACAACATGCACCTAATTATCATTGTAGAAATTTTTGTATGTTACGGTACCATCCAATACACAGGATATAAAAATAAAATATTTCACATGTCTCGTGTATTAGATAGTACACCAACAGTGCCGGTCCTAAAGTTTAGGAGGCCCTAGGTGAACCACCAAAATGTGGCCTTCTATATGTATATTTATGTTTTTTTTTTTTGCGATAAGTTAAAAAAATTTATATGAACTCAAAGTCACAATTGTAACCTAAAAAAAAGAAGAAATGTAATTCACATAACAACTTTATAAAATACATGAAAACATCATTTAAATATCACTCTTGCTACATGGGTCATGGGTGAGAACGTAGTTTCTGTATATGCGCCCTTGGATTGCTGTTGCATATTCAGCTCCTGTTGCAGCTGCTACTGCTGTTTTCTTGATATATCCAATTGGTCAAGGAAGCTTTTCTGACGGTATGCCTCTAGGAATTTTGCATTTTTCGATGCAAAAGTATCAATTAACTTGACATAATCAAGTTTTTCTACCATGTCTTTTTCAATAGAAAATATAAGCAATGGTCTTGTGAATTTTTACCTTCTTGTTCTTTTCCTCTTGTAGTAGATATTCAATAAACTGCTTTTCTTTTTTTTTGCTTTTGTCAAGCAGAGCATATTTTCCTATAAATGTTTTTTGTTTTTTGTTTTTTGCTAAGGTATATGTTGCTAGGCTAATGTATTCAACTAGGTTAACTTATTAAACTGGTTTAACTTTTTTTTAAAATAATAATTTGTCCTTTATTGAGTTTCCTCTTTTTAGTTTTAAAGTAAATAATTGGGTTTTTTTAACAATACTTTGGGCTAATATAATATTAATATAGTGCAATTTTTTAAAATAACATACATATGTATATATGAAGTATTTTTTCTCACCACTTTAACTCAAGGTGTACCCTCATCATCATTCTCAACACTTGACACTTGTCCATGGGTATAACCATGGTTCCATAAATACAAAACAAAAGTTAACTATGGTTATGCCTATAAACACGTGTCAAGTGTTGAAAATAATGATAAAGATACACCTTAAATTAAAATGATGAGCAAAAATATTTCCTATGTATATATAGGGGCCACATGGAACATACAAAAATTACTCATAGTACTTTGGTGTGCACTACAATTTGCCAAATTTTATTACTTTTGGTGCATTATTTGGTCCATATGTACACAGCATAAATTAGGGCATTCGAGTGGACCCACATACACACATATATGCCATATATCTGATTTGATAGAAGGTGTATATAGAAACTGAGCAGAGTGCCTTTCAGTTTCAAGCAATATTTGATAAGATAGACCATTAGAAAAAACGTATCTTGCTTGGACAAATCAGAAAGCCTGACCAGAAACGGAAAGGTATTAATGTTTGACGAACACCCGGCATACAGTGCGCACTTGGTTTTTTAACCTGATCATCGTCATCAGATCAGATCAGATAACATCAGCCAATCAGTCACTATGCTATGCTTGCAGTTGGTGATCATCAGAAGGGAAGGGAAAAATTGTAAGAGAGAGAGAGAGAGAGAGAGAGAGGGGCAGGGAGTGGTTATTGACGAGGGGGTGGGGGGGTCAACTTAGTTGAGTGGTGCAGATTTGTTACGTGTAAGTTGCAATCTGGTGCCCAACAGTGTTCTTTTACTCATTGCTGTGGATTTGATTGAGTGATTTTGATATATCAAAGAAAACAAGACTTTGTTGCCCTACCAAAATTCCTTCTCTTTCTTTAGGCTACCTAAGCTAACATTATATGCTACTGTATTTTGCATGAACTACGTATGATTCTCTCTCTCTCTCTCTCTCTCTCATGAGGTGCAGGGTGAAAAAGAAGCATGGTCGTGGAAGATATTTGATTTGAGGTGCTTTGTAAATCAATATGCATCTGAGGGTTTGTTTTGTGGGATGGTTAGTTGGTAATGGGGCTATAAACTCCACGTGGCACGTTCACAATGGTTGATGATCATCAGATCAGATCATATCCGTCTATCCGTGCAATATTAACGTGTAATCTGCATATGCCCCACGAGTGGATTAGGTGAAGTGTGAAGACTGGAGTGAACAGTCACCTAGCCTGATGGGATAGTTCTTGTTCTTGCCCCACTTATGTGATTTGTACGTTTTTTTTTTCTCATGTATAAATTAATTAATTTGGAAATTGATGTGAAATCACAAGAAAAGGAGAGACCCTTGATATACATTTTATTATTTATTATTTATTTTCGTTGGTAACTTTTATATATAGCATTTTAGGGGGTGTATTTAACTCTAATTTTTAAAGACTTTTAATGAGTTTAAAAGTTTGGAGATATTCAATTATAACTTTTAAATAGTTTTGAAAAGTTCGGTGGTATTCAATTGTGACTTTAAAAAGTGTTTAAAAGTTTTGTGGTATCAAAAAAGTTAATGACTTTTGAAAACTTTGTTAAATAAATGACTTTTCAATACTTTTAAAGCTAATTCTTAACACCAAAAGTCTTGCTCAATGAATTCGATCGTGTTGCAGCTTTGGCCGTTGTGAGGGTGCGCCACCATGTTTGGGTCTCTAGACCCTCTCCCTCTTTGGTCGGTGTACTATCAAGGGATGTCATACCTACACTGCCAATTTGATTTTGTTTTTGGCTTCCATTATCTGTCATGGGAATTGTTATGATGATGAGCCGTTTCTTACTTGTTTTTTTTTTCAATGCTTGAAACAATTGCTACGTACTAAGAGCTATGGTGGGACTGCATCGGTTTCTTCCATAATGTTTTTTGCCTCCATTTGCCATCTTTAAAGCCTATATGTAGGAACATATGATTTTGTTACAAAACCCACATTATCCTCCAGCAATTTAGCTCTTAGCATCTCTGGGTTTACTGCTAACCCCACATTCTGGTGTTGTTATTTGGCTTGGCTCTATCTCCATGCCACTTTACTGGTATCTCACACCCATACAGGGTATACTTCTAGAAGGTCCTAAGGATCTCAACTCCGTTCCAGCAGCCGGATGATCTGTCCCTTCTTCCCCAATACCCACCTCTACAAACTAAACTAGTTAAAGCCATAATATTGATGGCACACCTCATATTTGAGTTGCATCCAAACACAACAACCTTATTTTCTCCATATTTGACTGTTCTCAAGTGAAAAGCTCTTAGACATGGAAAAATATTTGTTTGCTTTTACACAATTGTATCCAATTGTTTTTTTTTTTTTGCTACAGTTTTGTTCCATATGCGGACTAGTTAATTCACTATACAAAACATAAATATTAGAAGCAATTTCCTTTTTGGTTATACTACTCTATGATAAATATTAAAAGATAAATACTATTCATAAAATAAATATTAAAAAAAGTAGATAAAAGTATGTAAAACTCTATGATAAAAGTATATGAAAGTATATCACTTAACTTTGTAAAGTATGTAAAAGTCATTAAGGTGGTGTTTGGCATTGCTTAAATTTTTAAAAAAGCAGCTTAAAAAAAAATGGAGACTTGCGCGTTTGGTAAAACCAACCAAGGGAGCTTATTTTAAAATCTGAGGTCATTCGCAGCGAAAACAAGAAGCAACGAATACCCAACTTTATAAAGTAGATGTGAAAAAAATCAGCATGTTTTTTAAAATGAAAATTTAAGTTTCCCATCATGCCCCTTATAATTTTCTAATTTGACCATCCTTATCCTCGTCCAAGTGTATGTGTCTCTCATCTCTCTTCTTCTTCTTGCCCTCTATGCATTTCGAAGGACAATCACCACCACCCAGCCACCAACCACCCTTCTCTTTCTCCACCACCCAGCATAGAATATCAACAAAAAAATGCAAACAGTATTCAAAATTCTTTATTTTTTCTTCAATTTTTTGGCTTTTTAATTCAGTTGATCCTCTCTCTCTCTCTCTCTCTCTCTCTCTCTCTCTCTCACTTAATTTCTCTCTCTTCATGCCCAAAAAAAGGGAGGTCGACGACTTTGCCGGTCTCCAAATCTGATGTGGCTGAGGTAAGGTAGAGAGAATGAGATGGGTTTGTGGATTAAGTTGCAAAGTATGTGAGGTGGCTTTATAAGTGTCGGGATGTCCATGCTTGGAAGAGGAATTTTTTGGTGTGAAAGGAGGAATTTTCCAATGGAATTGGGGGTAGAGCGATGTTGGTGAGGGTGGCTTTGGATTGGGTGGTGGTTAAGGTAACTTTAGGGGAGGATCAGGGGAAGGGGACGAGAGGGAGATAAAGATTTTTTAATATATAATTTTTTGAATTAAATTATAAAGTTTTTAAGTTGTTATATTAATAAATTATTTTTTAGTTTTTAGTTTTTTTAATCTTTTTCTTAATATTTTTTAACTTAATAGATTCTCTAACAACTAATTTCATCATTCAGACTTAAAGCACTATTGATAAAAATTTACCAAACACTTTAACTTTTCACAGCACTTTTCCAAATATAGTTTATCAAACGCCTAATTGCTTTTTTTTCACAATTAATTATTATCGCAGCATAGCAGAAGCAGTTTTTTAAAAAAGCACAGCAACACCAAACTAGCCCTAAGAATCAGTCAACTCTGTGAAAGTCACTCACTTACAAAAAGTTTTTAAAAGTTAGTATGTATATTTTTTTCTATCATTTGCTAGGAGGGGGAAGGGGAGTAATATATTTGATTGTCTTAAGATTGCCTCCTACATGAATCGAACATGAATGCACTTTAGAGTTGGAAAGAGAGAATTTGATCCACTTTTCCACTGCCACCCCATGTGCTAGTTTGTATTTCATTTGAGGCGAGCTTGTTGGTCTAGTTCTTCTATCACTCTTGAAGACAATATGGGCCTTATTATATAAACCCATTAAGTTTCCAAAAATATTAATGAGGCAGTCCATCAAATTGGCCATTTATTGGCTGTTCGTTCTCATGGTCTGCACTCTGCATACATGTAACAAATATCTGACTCCGAAAATGGAACACAAAATTGGAGGGCATGGCTTGGCATACAAAATACAAAATGCAATTTATATAAATTTGAAAATTTTATGATAAACCACAAAATAATCAAGTGTATTTTAGAAATTTATCATGAACATTTGAAAAGTAACAAACTTTTTTGTTTTGTCTAATCTTAGAAAGCAAAAGTCCATTAAGTTTCTCATTGGATATCGTTTTTTCAAATTTCAAATGAGCTCGTACAAACAAAATTCACACTGTATTATGGTAAATGTTGGATTCTTGATATTTCTTTTTTTAATTAAGAAAATTCCAGGTAAAACTCATTTGGCTTTTTAGTTGTAGTCATAAGAGCTTTGACCCTTGCTTCTCTTTCCTTTTTCAAATAAAAGAAACAAATTCCAAATATATGGTATTAATCAAGAGTTATTCTCTCGTTCAAATGTGACATATTATTATCGTACGAATGTCATTATAAATTTTAAAAAATATATAAAAATATAGGCATTCGTAGGATAATAACGTCGGTGACGTGTGGATAGGAATAATAAAAGTTGTATTTCCACAACAATTTGGGTGCTTTTGTGAATTTTCTTTGCTGTGACCAAAAGGTAAAAAGGTTAAGAAATTTGCGACCGGATTCTTTAATCATAACCACAATTTTGCCAACTAAGAAAAAACCCCACAATTCCAGCTTGCTTGCTGTCTTCAACCTCCATTTTGCTATTTATCTCAAAATCTAACTCACATACAGACATAGACCGCCATGCTTCTTTAATATTTATATGACATAGTTCCAAAACCCATTCACCCATCAACCCAACTTGTTTGATTTCTCTCAGAAACAAAGAAAAAGACAAACACAAGAACAAAAAGACGACAAAATTCACCAGGGAAAGGTTATAATAAATTTTCTACGAGGAGATGGGGGCGTACAGAGCAGACGACGATTATGATTACTTGTTCAAGGTGGTTTTGATCGGTGACTCCGGGGTCGGAAAATCGAACCTTTTGTCCAGGTTCACGAGGAACGAGTTCAGCCTTGAATCAAAGTCCACCATTGGCGTCGAGTTTGCTACCAGAAGCATTCGGGTCGATGATAAGGTCGTCAAGGCTCAGATTTGGGACACCGCCGGCCAAGAAAGGTTTGGATCCACATTCTCTGTTTCTTTTAAATTTTGGGTTTTTTTGGATCTTGGAATCGCATTTTCATTTATTTTTCTGGGTTCTCTTGCCTGCAGGAGAAATTTAGCTACATGGGTATCATACAGATTTGATTATCTAAGTCTGGATCGGAAAAGGATAATTTTCTGTACCTCTGTTTGGTTAATGTGTATTCTTTGACCCTTTGTTTGGTTGGTTAGAATGCTGAGGAAGAAAACATGAAATTGCAAATGAAAATTTTGCCATTTTAATTCTCTTATTGAACTTGTGAAAAACTGACTAGTTAGTGTACTTTGTTTATAATGTTAAGCTGAAAATCTATACAGTTTCTGGCCTTTTAGCATTTGGTTTTTTGCTGATTTAGCTCTGGTGCATTTTGTAGTGTTCTTTGAACAAGTATTCAGTAAGTAATTAGGTGCCCTTTTCACTCTGCTATAGTTTTTAGAATTTGGCACAGTTTGACGACCTTGCAGCAACTGCATTTTCAGATAGCTATTGCATCTTTCTCTAACTTCAAACTAAATCCGAAGTTGATATGTCTTTAATATTTTTGTCGAACATTTTGTCATTCTTTCGATTTCGAAGTGGCATCCACTGCAACTCCGTGAAACGACACCTTAGCATTCTTCCAGTCCTCTATGTCTATTGGTGGTGCTGTGTAATCCTGGCAATATTGGTAATAAATCAGAATGCATCTTGTTTTGAAAGCCAAATGCTGCAACAATAAATGTAAAAGAAGGGTCTCCTACAAATCTAGCAAATTATCTTCCTCTGTTTCCGCTCCTAACAGGGATGGTTTGTAAATATCCATCTCACTTTTCCTTTTCTTTTGTTTAAGGTATCGTGCAATCACAAGTGCGTACTATCGAGGTGCCGTTGGTGCTTTACTAGTCTATGATGTTACTCGGCATGTTACATTTGAGAATGTGGAAAGATGGCTGAAGGAGCTAAGGGATCATACAGATGCCAACATTGTGATTATGCTAGTCGGAAACAAGGGAGATCTGCGTCACCTGCGAGCCGTTTCCACCGAAGATGCTAAGGCTTTTGCTGAAAGAGAGAGCACCTTTTTCATGGAAACGTCTGCCCTCGAGTCAATGAATGTCGACAATGCTTTCACAGAAGTGCTGACCCAGATCTATCGTGTTGTGAGCAGGAAGGCCCTTGACATTGGGGATGATCCAGCAGCGTTGCCCAAAGGACAGACGATCAACGTTGGGGGCAAGGATGATGTATCAGCTGTGAAGAAAGTTGGATGCTGCTCTGCTTAAATTTGGAGGAATGGTTCAAGTGGCTTTCAAGGTTATATCCCGAGGTCATGTCTATACAGAGGTTGACCTGAGTCGACGAAATTGCTTTCTGAACAGAATATGAACTCTTTGAAACATTATGCTTTGGATACTCGAAAGCTTGCCTATGTTAGCCAAAAATTTAGGATGTTAAGAATATGTTACTGTTCTTTCCTTTGATTCAATTTAGACTTCTTGCTTCCCCTTGTGTATTATTAACCTTTCTCGGTTGAGTTTTATATAAAGTTCAGTTGTTTGATCTAAAATTGGGCAAAGTGGTACTATTTTTGTTGTTCGGCAAAGCTCCATAAGCAGACAAGATAGCCTTTGAACAAAGCTTCATATGCCATTGATTAGAAATTCCATGCACAAGTACAGATTTTGTATCGATATTGTCGATAATCCGATAACATGTCTGTATGTTTCATCTTTGGGTTCAGAAAGATTAGAATTCCAATGGCAACAAACTAAAACAGACACCAAACTGGTTGCTTAAACATTTATCAATTATCACCTGCTTAACCATCGTCAAATGAAATGATTCTCACAATATTATATATATATAATTCACAGCTCTATATTAACATTCTCCAGGATGCACAACCCACATTGATAACCGTGTTCTCAACACCGTAAGGCTGGCGCTGTACAGAAAGTTACAGTCTTGACACTGGTGAACCGAACCCGCTTGTCCTCCCTCCCTAAACCCTAGAGAGATGTGGCATCTGCATTCATCAGTATATAGTGAATCAGCAACACATCAAGATCATGTGTACGGAAAACATGACATCTAATGTCATCTAATGTTTCAGAAACAACAAACGGGGGACAATTATATGTAACTGAAGGAAACAGCAAACGTCCCATTTACTAATGTTTTAGAGCATGAAACATTAGGAAGTTTTACAAAACTCACCATAAACAAGATCATTTTCACCTATTTACACAAAGCAACGTAACTTTTTATTATTTCAGTCCATTTTAATCTAAATGCTTCACAACCCGACAATTCAAAATCCTGAATTTTACAATAACATCAATCCAATCCGACCTATTCAAAATTGGAACTTTCTCTTTTTTTCCAATTGCAGAAAAGAGTAGCAAATTCTGACTCAGAGCTCAATGAAATCCAAATAATCGCAGTAAAGGCAACACAAATTCAAGTTCAAGAGAAACCATAATTTTATTTTGTTTTTTTGTTTTGTTTTTTTAAAAAAAAGCAAAAGCGAAAGCCGAAAATTGAAAACCCAGAAGAAAGCAAACTCACTGGGAATCGGAGAACAGAGCCATCAGCGGGGAGCTTCATTCGCTTTGTCGGGAGGAGGAGGAGAATCGTCATGGCGGCCAAAAGAGGGCAGAGGATTGGAACCCTTGATGACCCAACCGAGGGCAAAAAAGGAAACTCCAGCGAGAATGGCGGTGCCCCAGGCGTGAGAGTACCATTTGCTATACTGCCGGATGGCGAACTTCCATTGCTCTCGGAGCGTTGCCGGGTCAGGGTTTGATGCGTCGGGCGGGTTCGGGAAGTGGACCTTTTGGCCCGAGAAACTTTTGTTGGTGTTGTTAGTGTGGCCGTTGTTGATCTCAGATGGAAACTTAGCTGAAGGAGAAGGAGAAGATGAAGAAGAAGGAACGTTTTCAGGTGTATTGGGTTTGGGTTCAGTCATGTCTGGGGTCTTAAGCTCTCTCTGGATGCCTCAGTTTTGTTTCTGTTTCTGTTTCTGGTTCTGCCGAAGAGTTGTTTCTTGTTATATTTTGTATAAATTTCCTTCGTTTGCCACCTGTCCTAATGGAGGCATACGGCAATTTTTTTCGTATGTTTTGCATTTTGAAATCGGGTGCAATGTGACGAACACACCGTCTTATCCAACCGACCTAAATCATGTTTGGTTTTTAACTTTTTGTATACATTATGTTTTCATGTGATTCATAAAAGAAATTTACAAAAATACAATTATCCAAAAATGAAAAAGCATAATTTCAATCTCATGTTGGTATATTGCTCAGTTCATGTTCTGAAATAAATGAAACCTCATTTACACAGTAAATATTATAAAAGCTTCTAACAAGTTTAAAAATATTCTATGGCAAACAACATCAATGTGGAATACTGGTGTTCAATAATAGATTAAACTAATAATTTAATTTAAAGCGTAGAGGCCACAATAGTTCTGGTACTAACAGCAGCAGCACAGCTTGTTTTGCTTCAAAAAGATCATTTGCGGGCTGCCACCTTCTTCTGTTCTTTGGCTGAAATAATCGGAGTTAAAGCATTACAAATCTTGAAAATCTAGAAAATAAAAAGGGAACAAAGGAATAAGCAATTAGTGGTGGTCTCAGAACATTACCAGCTCTTTCTTCTTCCCTTTTTCTAGCAGCTTCCGCCCTTTGTTCTCGTATAAGAGCTAAACGCTCTGCATAACCAACGAGAGGAGATCAATAAAAAGTTTGAAACTAGTGTGGCAGGCAGTTATGTAAATCCAGTCAATATAAATTTCGAGGAGCCCCCTGTCAGTGTCATCCATTGTTTTTTCTCTAAACAACTCATCTAACAAGAGTTTTGAGCATGTGAAACAAAAATAGGCGAGGTAACAAAAGTTACTAATGTTATTATTTACAGAGATTCTAAGTTGATGACAGAAATTATAAGGCAAGTCAATCCCTAGGTCAGCTAAAATCAGTGTCCTCAATAGACATTACAACACCCTAACAGTAATCAATGACAATTACCTAAGTCTTTCCTTGCTTCCTCAGTTTTTCCTTGTTCTTGCAACCGCATATATCTCTCACGGGCTCTCTGTTTCTCTATCTCTTCTCTGAAAACAAAAGCACAAAATTGAGGATGTATAAAGCTGATTAAGTAAAAAAAACGATATTCATATAACTCAAATGCCACCCAACAAACCTTTCGCGCCTTGAGAGTTCAGTTGTTTTTCCAATCTGTAATAAAAAAGACAAAAAATACTTTTTATTTTATCTTATAAAATTCACTATCAGAAGAACTAAGCTCAAAGAAATTTGCAAAACTTACATCAATGTCTCTAGCTTTCAAGGTCTTTGGCTTTACCAAATTAGGATTTTCAATCTCAATAATACCTTGAATTCCCTTCTTCTTCTGCTAACATTATTCGACAATACGATAAGTGATTTCACATTATTACTTACACATTAAAAAAGTATAAAACAAGAAGAAGAAAAAAAACCTTCTACATATATAGCAGTTGATGTTTACTCACTTCATCTTGTCCTTCCGATTCATCTCCAGACTCCTCTTCGGAACTTTCCACAATTTCTTCTTTGACTTCGTCATGTTCAGCTTCTTTCTAATAGAAACAAACAAAATAACTTGCTTACCCCAAAAAATCGATAATTTTGTATCACCATATATATTATGTGAGAGAGACAGACAGACAGACAGACATACCTTTGAAAAAGTGCGAGGACGAGTAGAGGTACCAGCAACTGCAAACATACATTAGAACGCACATGAAAACTATACCAATCTAAACAGAAATTTGTACCACAAATTAACAGGCACTACTAACAGAACAGATACTCATTCTCCCTCCATCTCTCTAACTCGCACAGAGAGCTTTTGAAAACAAGTAGTAGGGGATAAGAGGTCGATGTCATGCCGGTACTTCTTTATCTCACATCACCCCACCTCCCCTTCCATCTCAATAGTAAAAGGAAGATAGGAATCTGACCCAAATTTGCTCACGTTTCACAAAATCATATAAATTTTTGATGTATAAAAACTCCGTAAATTCTAACTCAAATCGTTTGCATGGTCACCCAATTGTATTTGTAATATCAAACAAACCAACAATCTCGAATCAATGCATTCACTCATAAAATAAAACATGAAACAAATTGATCAAACACAACCAATAGAATTTTTCGATTACTAACTCCAAATATGCCAAACACACACAATCACGCAATATCTAACGAGCCAGCAGGCCTTAATACTCTGTTTGGTTACCGAGACACACCTAAACGAGGGAAAACAAAATACTTCAACGAACTGGTTCTGATAAAAATCGAGTTATTTTCTCTGGAACCAAACAAAAAAAAAATTCTGTAAAAAAGAAAGAGAGAAAATTAAGAATTGTTTGGCTTACGAAGATCTTCGGGAGTGGAGAACTGGCGATGACCAGTGGGCTTGCTCTTGAACTTTCCCCTTCCCATCTTTTGAATGCAAAAGGAAGATGAAGCAGATGCAGCAAATTTCGGTTCAAAGCCGATCAAATTGAGAATCGGTTTTTTTTTTTAAAATCCCAAAAACTTGGTTGGTTATGGTGTTTATTTGGGCACTAGGGTTCGATTATATTTCACTGTGATTTCCAAAAACCCTAGTCGTACCGGGAAAGATCAAAGGAGCTGTGAGAGTCGTGTCGTGGAGGGAAATCCTTTTTTGTTAATGCTTCTGTTTTATTGACTCCGCTTATGGAGAAATATTTGTATGTTCGGACAAGTGAAAATATTTTATTTTTATTTCCTATGTGTATTGGACAAAATACTCATATGTTTCATGTATATTGGATGGTACAACAGCTACGTAGTATACTCAGAACATACAAAAATTACTCCTGTTTTTGGGAGCGTCGTACATATGCGCATCAACAATTCACCATTGATTCATTCACCCACAAGAAAAACAAACCCCCAAAAAACAAAAGAAAAAAGACGGATCACCAAAACGACCACGTCCTCCTCATCTTTGTTGTGATCAAATATAAAGTATCTAACCACCAATTTAGTTAATTTCTGCAAGAAGTTCGTGATTTGTTGTTAGGCATGCAAGACTCATTTCCAAGCGTGACATTATTATTCTTCATCTCTCTCTCTCCCGCTCTCTATTCCAGGAACATTTTATTTTTAATTTCGGTTACAACTTACAACAGCAGAGCTCCTGATTTGTGTTTTGCCAAAACTCATCATTTCCAATCTGTTAGAAACAGTTGTTTGCTTGTCCTGATTCGGTCAAAAGTTGACCAAAAACCATCTTTACCATTGGCACATCTCCAACAAACTTGCTGAAAGAGGCCACATAATCTCCTTCTTTTCACCACCCAAAGTACAACAAAAGTTGGAGGCTTTTAATCTCCACCTTCATCGCATTTCCTTCATCCCAATCCATGTCCCTCATGTCGACGGCCTTCCTCCCGGCACAGAAACCATAGCCGACGTTCCTTTCCCCTTGCACTCTCTCCTCGCCACCGCCATGGACCTCGCACGCCCTGCCATTGAACAAGCAAGCACTTAGTGAGCTCAGGCCCAGCTTTGTTTTCTTTGACTTCACACATTGGTTGCCCGAGTTGTTGCATCAGCTGAATATAGGCATCAAGTATGTGTATTACTGTACAATTAGTGCTGCAACCGTTGGGTTTCTGATAAGCCCGGAAAGAAAACTTTCGGAAAAATCGTTGACAGAAGCTGCATCAACTGCTTGAATGAATTTTCTGTGTGTGTAATTTTGAGGTCCCCTGATTGCTTTAATTCAGACGCGCACACATATAATTTTGCCAATCTTATAATTGGGTTTTATTATTATTGAGCTTAATCAAGGGTATTGAGAAGGAACTGAACTTTTGACTTTTCCTTTTCTAAGATAATGATACACAACTAATTTTCGACGTTTTATTCTTGACAAGTTATATATCAAGCCACATCCACAAGAGTGACTTACTCAAAGGTAACAAACCACAACCCACAGGGTGCATCTCAAATATCTCAAAGAGGGGTGAACATTCTGGTTTGCTTCAGTCGATATATCTCAAAGATCTAAAACTCCACACTGCAGGTGGCAAACCACATGTAGTGCCAATGGCATCACCAAGATGTGCATGCTCATCCTTAAACGCAAATACCATACGATAATCATCGAACTGGCCTGGCCAAAGCAAAACAGGCATCTGGCTTTACCGATATCAACAACTCTATGACAGCAACCTCATTTGGACGCTGGACCTTAAGACCCGGTTCTGTTAAACCTATTTGAGACAATCTCAAAGGTTAGTGGCAGCTCATAACACAATAATAATATATTACAAAAGCAGCTAGCACTTACCAGGTGAAAGTTTCCGCCCTCTATATAATTCTTTTGCTAAGGGATTGGCAGCCCAATGGTTAACAGCCACACTGCTCAAAGGTTGGAAGCCCACTATCTTACCATCGGTTGACAGAACCACCTAAATTTTTCCAAAGAGTATGCAGAAATGTTAAAAACATTGAAAAGATACAACAAGGATAATCAACAATAGAGTAATAAGCTGAAAGCTACATGATCATGATCATGATTTTCCCTAATACCACATGATGGCAAAGATATGGCACACCAGCGTCCTAAAGACGTAACCTATAAGACATTTCTCCATATAGGTGGTCTGCTGCACTATTGAAACCAATATCTTAGAAATGATTGTGAAGGAGAAAGAGAACCAAATTGAATGGTGGCTGAAAAAACACAAGAAAGTAAACTTTTACACACAAGTTACCTGATAACTAGCGATATCTTGTGCTGATGCTTTCAAGTCTTCATCAATTTTCTCTGAAGAGGAAGAAGAAGTTGACATGTCCTCTCTGTTGGAAGAATCTTCAACTACCATCCTCAAGTAATTTGGTACTTTACCAGTCCAAGCACCCACATCTGTTTCCATCTTGATCTCACCCGGCCAACCCAGGGCATCTTTTATCTTTTTCACAACTGATACGCAAAATGCTTCCAACTGTCCAAATAAAGTCCCAAATTCATATTTTTCCCAACCAATTAAGAAGCAGAGTAAGATGCTGCGAAAAGGTAAATCTTTATTTTTCATTTCATCACAACCCTTTATTGAGTACACTTCTAGGAGAACTTCTATATATGCAACCTGCTTCTCATTCTCCCATTTTTGGAACCCTCCAGTGAAAATTGTAAACAAACTAATTAGATAAGTTTATTACATAATCCAAAATATTTTCAATTTGATTGACATGATATCATCCTCTCGGTGTGTGCATACCTTCACAGCATCCACTGACTGATAAAGTGCACCGTCAACTTCAGATGATGGAAAACACCTGTCTTCTCTCAAGTACTTTCCACCTTTATGTGGATAAGGAAAACCATGTTGGCCAAGAGCACTGATTGTAAGGAGAAAAATTCCACTTGCAAGGGTTACAGATAGCATTCTTAACAAGAAAGAGCCCGTCTGAAATAAACGTAACCAGTTAGCATTGCACTGATTTCAAATTCATTGTCCAATCTGAACTCAATTGATCAAAGGGTCCCAGACGTACCTGCGGCAGGGTTGAGAACAGATCTAATAACAAAATTTTACATTTGTTTTACAAAAATCTTCACATACATGCATCAGGTCTTAAATGATTAACTTAACCAAGAGATAAAGAAAACATATGCACTGAAGTACCTTCTTATTTGACAAATTGGTAGAATTTGCAACAACACCACATGATAGTTGCTTATCCGGCATTGTGTAAAGATCTTCGTAATACATATCTATTATGTCCGCCAATCCAACCTACAAATTTGTAAACCAGAGTCATAATATTCCATAAATCAATAGTTCACGACTGAGATTAAGTTACACTAAACTTAAATGCTAAAGAAGCAATTGTTAACGTGACTCTATCATAAATACACTTCTATTATAGGAACGAGACGAAGGGAGAATGAAAATTCTCCATCAAGTACATCATCATCCTATTTCAAATAGATTTGAACTAGAAACCTCATTACATGGACACTTCAACATGTTTAGCATGTCTTCAGTATCCAAATTACAAAGATCATGACAAGAAACACTGAAAGCAAGAAGACTGAAGACGAGGAAAGAAAAAAGTACCATTTGGGAGTGTGTCAAAAGAACTTCACACCAATTTTCTGCAGATTTTCTCCAGCCTTCAAATTTCACATCCTTATGTTGATTAGCATCAATTTGTAGCCTGTAAGCAGGAACATGCTCACTAGTCCAAGAACTAAACTCAGGACCACCAATCTTTTCCAATTTAGAGAGTGCAGTTGGTGTCCATCCATAGTACTTGGATTTTGTTTTTACAAGCTTAAAACTTCCCTTTGTTAAATTAAAATTCTTCAGCAAACTCTTGGCATTTTCAACTATCTCATCTTCAAATAGTTTGTATATGACAACTGAGGAATCTTTTGATACAGTCCTTTTAGGTTTTCGGAACCAGTGGACCAGATTACTTTTGGTTTTGCCCATGAAATCTTCAAGAAATTGTCTTTCAGTGTTTTCAAGAGCAGATATGCACACAACTTCTGCGAGCACAGACATAATCCGTTCATCTGATGAACTAAGGGTGAAAGATGGAGGGACCTGCTGATACGAAATGCATAAGAGAACTGAACCTATCAGTATCACATGGCACCTGCAGGACAGAGATTATTATGATATTACATTTTACAAGAAAGTCATGCAGGTGTAAAATTCCTTAAGCAGAACCATTACAAATAAATAACAATGACAAACCTCTCTTGGGTTCTCCAGATCCTCCATATTCCTTTCTGTTCCAGGTCTAAAGACAACAAGTTCGAAGTTCCAAAGCAGTTGTAACACTACTTGTCTAAATGTCATGGAAAGTATGTTCCTAGACGTAGCAGTTGACAGCATATCTTCTGTGATGGACCTTCTCAGTTTACCAGCTTTTTCTTTAACTTTTCTAGCAGGCAGAAACTGTAAAAATGTGTGTTTGATGATTAATTAGTTCGAATTCTCAACTACATTCACAACCATTAGCACAAAGTTGCATGCTTTCTATGATAAACAAAATTAGAGATATAAATGAACTGACCAGCCGGGTCGAGACTGTGCTGTGGGGATCCGAATGGCCCGGGAACAAGGTCTCCACAACCATAGCTGGCATGCCCGAGCTGATATGCTCGTCGGCGGCTTGTCCTCCATCGGCTGCAGCTGCGGTCAGAGCCTGCTCGAAGTCGACAGCGCCGACTAAAGCGAGACGAGCCGAGTCGTTCTCGTACGTCCTTACTCCGGGAAGGACTCTCTCGTCGGTCTCGGCCACGGCTTGGAGGACCTCTTGCTCTGTAAATGGGGCATCTTTCTTAGTAGAACGGGCGAGGGCAAAGTGGAGCTTTCGGGGGGTTCCGAGGGCATTAGTGGAAAGAGAGTGGCGAGGTCTCAAGGGAAGGAGAGGATTGTAGAGAAAGACAGATTGAATGGACGCCATTAGTGAGTTTGAGCTCTGAACAGGGGCTTTAGGGTTTTTGAACGTTGAGGTTGAGAGGTTAGAGAGAGTGATTTCTTTTTTTCTTTTTAATTTGAAAATGGGCTATATTGGGTCGGGTTTAATTTAATCGGATCCTATGTACGAAACGGCACGACGTCGTTTCGGTTCCCGCTTGAACCGCTTCGTTCTCCTTTGACACATTTTTAAGCGCTTCTCAGTCACAGGTGGAGGGGAACACTTCGATATCCAAACTCTGCAACAATAATTAACAAGTCGGCTGGTTCTTCATCGATTTCCGTAAGTTTTTCCTTCTTTCTTTTGTTAACCGTTTCTTTGGGGCTTGCTTGATGTAATTTCTGCATGCTTACACCTGTTTGGTTGCCGAGAAACGAAGAGGAAAAAGGAAAAAGGAAAAGTTGTTCTTATATAAACTTTAGGTAATGTGAAAAAAAAAAAAAAAAATCCGAAACTTTATGTGCTTTGCTATGAAGAAAACAAGAAAAATAACAAAATTTGGGAAGTGATCGTATTGAAATTTTCGCCTTTTTTTTTCCTGCTTTTGTGAACGATGATCTGGGTAGTGTAGGGTTTGATTTCTCAGAAGAATGATCATATTTTTTTATTAAAAATTATCTGAGTTTTCACTTGTGGATATTTTTTGAATGTTTGTTCTAATTTTGTGTCGGACATAATTAATTCTTCGTAAGGATGCAATTCCGTTTATTTTTTATTTTTTATTTTTATGTTCAATTATGGGGATGAGATTGTGCTGTGCCATTGTAAAGGGCTGAAATGCTTGGCTGTGGCTGTGAATAGAAGGTGGAATCTAGCAACATTCTTGTTTAAGCACTAACTTTCTTCCATTAATGATGAGATATTGACATTACAGAAAGGATTTGAGCAATGGGGAAGAGGAAGTCATCGGCAAAGCCGCCTCCTAAGAAGCGGATGGACAAGCTTGACACCGTCTTCAGCTGTCCCTTCTGCAGCCATGGCACCAGTGTTGAATGCCGCATGTGAGCATTTTATTCAATCTAATTAGTTTGGGAGGTTCATATTTATTGTCAAGGTTGTAGATTTTCTAGTCTTGTAACTCAATTTTATTGTCTATCTTACCTCAGTGACATGAAGAACTTGATTGGGGAAGCTTCTTGCAGAATATGCCAAGAGAGCTTCAGCACTACTGTCACAGGTCTGTTCAAAACTTGTTACCTTTGGCAGATTAATGCTTGTTTATGTATTTTGAAATCTTATGTTCCTTTTCGTTGGAGTTGATTTTTAACTAGATAATGTTTGTCAGTGGAAATTTGGGATAGTAAAAACACAGCCTATGGGATGATATTGGGTTTAGCCATCTTTAATCTCTAATTCACTTTGGGCAAGGAGGATATGAAGCACTGCCAGGGAAATGTGGCTACTGAAAAGCAGTCTCAAAGTGGGAAATGTGGGATGGAGGGCGGAAAAAGCTTGTCATTGTTTCACAGAATAAAGACTAAGGAAATTTTGTTTCCATAGTGGTGATGCTGGCATCAGTTGACCTGGTTGAAAAATATATGATATTAAGGGCGATACCACTAGCCAAATCGCACTAATGATGCGGTTTATTTGCCCTACTATCCTACGGGAGCAATTTAAACTCTTAGTAAGACTAGGCTAGGGCCCAGGCAACTCATTCTAGTCTCCCTGAGGTTGGGTGGGTGAGGCGTTTAGCTTAGAGGGGGCGGGGGCATGGCGAATCGCTGAAAGACCCTCATTTCAGGATCAGATTATGAGTTTTGTGTTACCTTGAACTGTAAAAAAATGTCTGCCCTGGAAACTTGTTATGACAATGTCACTTCTTAGAAATATATGCAGTTTCTTTTTTTTTATTTAACCAATTCTGATTTTCTTCTTGTATTCACAGCTTTATCTGAACCAATAGACGTGTAAGTAAACTATCTCTCTCTGCATCGCTTTCACACAGTCATTTATGTGAAAATTTTAACTCCGCAGCTATTTTACTCATGTGAAAGTTGTAACTCTGCAGCTACAGTGAATAGATCGATGAATGTGAGCGGGTTAACAACTTCGAAGATGATGCTGACGGTGCTTAGGGGAAAGCCAAGTTGATGGGAGCTCCACTATTTCGGGCCAAAATCAGTAGTAGTTCTGAATAATTTACGAATTCATCTTGAAACCATGCTTGTCAAGCTCTTTAAATCTTAAAGATTCCAATGCCTACGTATTGCAAATTATCACTATGTAACTTGTATGTGGTGAGTGACGCAATGTAATATATATGATGCATGATAGCTTCCTGTTTTTGGATAAAATGGGGCCGAAGCCGAAGGCAAACCTAACTAGAGACAGAGTACAGACCAACCTAACATGATGGATGATGCAATGATGTTGCGACCCTCTCTAATGCATTTAAGCACGCTTGTAGCCCTCTCTTATGCAAAGGTTTCACTTATTATTTGTCACGTGAAATGCATTTGTTTCCTTTTAAATGCTAAGTTAGTACGGTCAACAGAGCCGTACGTCATCATCATTTTCATGCCAAACTTTTGGGTTGATGTAAAAAAATTAGATTTATGCATGATCCCCTTATCCTGTCGCAGCGATTGCATCAGCAACATTACAAATTTCTGAGTGATTGTTTTAAAATTTAATGGAGAAGAAATGAAGAAAGTGCATAAATAAATAGATATTATATACCAACAAGAAGAAGGGTCATATTGCATATATATACCATTCAACGACGACATACCGTCTACACAATTAGCATAAACGTTTAAAAACCAAGACCATGATAGAATAATTGTTGGCAATGGTGTGTTCCATCCAACCATTTCCAGTTTCGGTGACAATTGGTTATAAAATTGTACTGAGCAGAAGTTAGAATATGCTCCAGCGTCCAGAACAGTCAAAAGCGGCATTCCTTGGGAGGATGAGCTATTCACAGTATGTCCATATAGCAAAAAATGAGCTTGACTTTGGAGTGGAAGAAAACGGAAGACCCTCGACAACTGAAGTGAACATGCACGACCCCCGCCGCTTCTTAATATAAACTAACAACTAAGGATGGGCATGCAGCTTATCCACGCCCATCAAACTTCTCACAGTTGAGTTAGATAGTAGCCGTTGACATTTTCGACAAGATAGTCATATGGTGCATCAATCCCATAGTCAAATGTCCCATTTGTTGTTGCCCCTCGATTTGGAGTGTAATAGACATTTCCAACACCAACCTTCTCATTAGCCTTGGCCCTGCCCTTGACACAGCGCTTGTTATCCGAGGGGAACTCGGCAGAAAGCCTTCCCATCTGCTTCTGCAGATCAGCTACTGAATCATTAGTTAGCTTACCCTTGGAATTCTTCTTCCCATCAACAAGTTTCAGTTCCAATCTGTACAAGGCACAAGCATCGCACTTGTTGATCTCGTATTCGTAAAGGTGCCACTCAAAATGGTTCAGGGGTTGAGGATCCATATAGTAGGATCTCTTCAGCCCTCCAAATTCATTCATCACTTGCTTCCTCGACTCATGCCAACCTCGTCCATTGTAATCTGGCAATGACCTCTGCTTTCTGTTACCACTCTCAAAAGCTCTTCGAGGCTTGTCAAAAAAGAGCCACTCCCTAATTATCTCACCCTCAAGAACCAAAAGATCAAAGAGTTCTGAAATCACAAAGATTTATCAGATAAAATTCACAGAGAAAGTCATTCATGACTTCTATAAAAATTTCACAACTCAAAGATTAAAAACAGTAAAAAAAAAACACTTACCAGGTGCATTCCATGGAGACTTTGCAGTAGCAGCTCCCTCACACTCAGGAATACCGACATCTTTTCCTTGTGCCTTCGCACTAAGAGCAGCAAAAAGTAGGGCATCCTTCAGGCCAATGCCCCCAGGTCTAAGGACCGGACCCATGCCAGGTGGTCCTTCATTCAATGCTAAAGCAGCATGAAAGTTACTGCAGTAGTCTTGCCACCAGTCCAATCCTTGAGCAGGCCTTGGGCAATCCCAAAGTGCACATTTTGGGCCCAAGAAAGCAGAGGGTGGAGGGCAAATACTTGGTACATAAGTAGAAACATGAGGCAACGCATCTTCCCCGCTCAAAGCTGTGCTATTAAAACAAGTATAGAAGTTGTGCTCAAACTCTTGATGCAATTCAAACTGATGATAGTCCAAATGATTAGCCCCTTCCAAATTGTTAGCAGCAGCATTGCGAACTCCTGAAGGGGAGCTTTTGCACTGATCAGCCAACGGGAAGCCAAGTTCATGTTGCCCCTGATTCACAGTAAATCCCTGAAATATGTTGTTTAAAATAACCGATGAGTGCTCATATACAAACTGATTGACATTTCATTTCAAGGAAATGAAAATTTATAATGCTTATAGGGATAGAAAGCAAAAATGAAACAAAACCCCCCACAAAGGATGTTTGTAACAGTTAGAAAAGAAAGAAGAAGAGGGGAAGACAACCTCATGAAAGACCAAACTTTCTCCAACTTGCAAATTTTGATCATTAGGCTCGGGCTTTGGTGCAGCTAATGGACTAGTGGCATCATCTTCCTCTTCACAAAGCTGCAACAGCCGGCAAATGTCTGAAGAGAACGAACCAAGACTGCCGCCCTATATTTACCGATAAACACCACAATTCACAACCACACCCTTTCAAACAAAAACATAACCTAGATATTCCATAAGTTGATGTATTACATACGTGGATAATCACATATGTTGATACACAAACTTGTAGTTAAATATCTAGTTCCACATATGCACTCAAAAAATATATGTATATTGTATAAGATCATGATGCTAACTTGCTGCAAGGAAGAAGCTGGTGAGGGCTCATTTAGCTCAGCCTTCCATTCGCGCAGCATCTGATGGACTTGTTCTTCAAGGAGGGCAGCATCAGTTGAGCGGCTCTCCTTTCTGGCGAATAGGAGGTCCATGAACATGCCCTGCAAGTCATCCACACGGTTCTTTGCTTTGTCCTTGAAAAGCTTATGAGAAGCAGACTTGCAATTGCTCTTGGAACCCTTCCTCATCACAAACCCCGCCCCCGCTTTCACTGCCTATACCCATTCACAAATCAAACACAAACCCATCTCAGATTATCAAAAACCCATCAACAATTTTTGAGCTTTAAACTGAAACACCAAGCACAGACTTTATAGTTCCACCTCAGATTACCAGAAGCCCTCAATAATTCAAAAAAACACACACAACCAGATTAAAATCAATAAATCCTCATGTAGACTTCGTTGGAAAGTACATAAACAAACAAAAAAAAAACCCTGAATTCGAAATAACAATCACGAAAAATCACCAAAAGTTGAGACCAAATTCGTTAAATTAATTTAACTCAAAGGAAACTAATTATATGAACGAGAGTGAACCTCTATAATCAGAAGCAAGCAAACCCAAATTGTAATGAGAAAGAGTAAAGCAGTTAATCGGAGTTCATTTTCTTCCGACTGTCCAAAGAGAAATGGGATCGCAAAGGCTTGAAAGGGTTTGGCAGCAAGCAGAGGGGTGAAGCGAGAAAGCTAAAAAAGAAAGGGAAAGTGAAAGTGAAATATTCGACCCAAAAAGAGATGCTTACCTCCTGTGAGTGTTTGATGCCAATTTCCAATCCACACACACTTCTTTCTTTTGTGGATTTGTGTTGGGCTGAGGGCTCTCTCTCTCTTCTGTAGGAGGAGTGATTGCTCTTTCGCTCTCGCTCTCGCTCTCTCACACTGCGAAAGTGAAAGCAATGCGCGAAAGTGGACGCAGGTAGTAAGAAGAGTAAAGAGGAATGAATTGTTGGTCAGGCTATATATCTTCGAATGGGGATGGATCGGTGTCCAATTTTCCCTCTTTTCTTTTTTCCTTTTTTTCTTGTTTTTTGTCCGGATTTACCAAAAGAAAGTGCCTTTTAACTTTATAAAAATAAATAATAACAAATATCTTTATAAAAATAAAAATAAAAATAAAGTAAGAATATAAGGGATGAAAAAGAAAAGAAGAAATTTTATTTTTTTTTCAATTTTCGTTTGGAAAGGTTAAATTTTAACATTAAAAAGAGGTTGTTCGTATGCCTCACAAATTTAGGGTTAAAATGAACTCAATTTTTCACATTATATATATCTATATGAAGAGGTTCATTACTCTTTGGCTAGACTAGATTTTTACAAATTTTATCTTTGATTATAATTATGTCAAATAGGATCTAACCTAGTAAAAAGACATTAACTTGCAGACTAGTGGTCTCAAGTTCGAACCTGCATGTCACATTGCTAGTGTGTGTGTGAATACCTCATTCCCCTTTGTAGTTTAGACTATCACTTGTATTTAAAAATATATATTATAAATTTTATCCCATCCTTATGATTAGAGTTCGACTCTCGTTCTTACTTTGCCTCTTTATAATAAATTGCAAACCACGTTGACCGTGCTATATAACATGTTAAAACTTAATTGGTGTATTGGAAGAGCTGTAAAGGATGATAATCTAAGAGAAAAAAGAGGTGTGTGGATTATAGGTCCAATAGTAAATCAAGTATCGCTAGTCTTTGGTGGGAGAGAAGGGAAAGACAAGTCGACCAAGGAAGGTATAAAGAGCGCATCCACTACCATCGACCAGATTCCTATTTGAATTGGATGCCACCTATGAGATAGAAGATAATTAAAGGGATGGTTGTGCATGGTGTTATGTGTATGCTCACCACTCAAGACAATCAGCATCTTATGTTTTAGATATAATGTCAGGTTGTTAAAAGGTCGAAATGGAGATAGCATTGTTTTATTATCCCAATCAATTGCATTTCATCACGATTCCACATGACGAAACGTGATTGAATGAGAATAACAAAACAGTGTTATCCTCATGACATGCAAATTCTTCTTGTTAAAGGGGTGATAATAATACAATACAAAAACAAATAAAAAAGACTGGATTAGTAAATTGGCGAAGATAAATGGGGTAAAAGTTGCTGCTAAAAAGTAAAAAAGGAAACTTTATATCCGAGGAGACTCTTTTTCTGTCCCAAACTTTTTTCTTTCATAGCTTTTACCCAAAAAAGAAACGAAGAAAAATCTGCAATTTTATTACATGAACATCATCATGTAATGCTGTATGTCCGGCATTGAAGTCAAGATGCGAGAGTATTCTTCTTTCTTTTTTGAGTTTTTTTTTTGTGGGTTAGCAAATGTCAAGAAAAAAAAGATAAAAAGGAACAACTTCACCTGCTTTAAAATATGATTAATCCAATCAAATAGGGAATATATAAAAGTTGACAGTGACTCAATCCCATTGCCAAATCTTAACGAGAAAGATTAGATCTGATATCCCAAAAAATAAAATATAAAGCCAATAAAATTTGGATTTTCAAAATAAATAGCAAAATTCACTTTCCCACTGAAGTATAGGGGAAAAAGAAAAGAGAGCACAGCCATACGAAAAAAACTTTCTTGCACCGGGGATAGGACTGTATCCTAATCCTCCAATCAAAACTTACCACGTGATGGTCTCTCTCTTTTTCAGTAAAATTATCCACGTGACGAGCTTTGATTGGAGGGAGATAGGATTATGGTGCAAGAAAGTTTTTCTCGGTACCGACAGGTCTCAGCAGCACCTGTCCACTTCTGTTTCATTGATTTCGACTGCCCTGACCAAAAGTCTCAGCAGCACCTGTCCACTTCTGTTGTATTGATTTCGACTGCCCTGACCAAAAGAGTCGGCGGCATCAGCTTTCGGCAAATTGAAATCATAATATCTCTTTGCTCAAGTTCTGTCTTCAAATGAGAAAAAGTGTTGCGTTCTAAAAACAAATTATGGGCTTGGATGGCTAACACCTGGCCATACTATAGACAATAGACATCACATCTGTTTCAAATGCTGCATCACTTGGATTGGAACAATGATTCCAAACCACCAAAGCCTAAGCCATCACTAGTTTGGCATGCCTTTTTTTTTTCTATCTTTTAACAATGTTTATACAAATCAAACAGAACCTCAAATTTTCATTCAATTATATTCATCAACATTTGGAAACAGTGAAGCCGGTCACCAATCTGAAATTATGACCCTTGGTCAAAAGAATTAAGTAGAGAAGCATTCTATGAATTAAATTGGGTTGAAAACCAGATTTATTTTATGAATCTTGTGACCTGATCAGGCTGGTTTTACTGTCTTTGCACCTTCTGTGTCAGCACGTTTGAAGTTGATGATACCACCAAGTCCTCGTCCCTTCGCAAGCTTCTCCAGTTCTGCAAATTTTTCCCTAAGAAGTACTACTTCTCTTGATAAGGCTTCATCTCTTTGCTTCATTGTCTGAAAAATGGTGAACAGGCTGTCAGTTATGGCCATCAAATTGATAGGTATTGTTCTAAGACATTGCTAAAGACTTTATCACCCAAAACAAGTTATAGTGCTTGAATAATATGGCAGTGCCCTTTTCTTTGACAGTTAGGTTATATATTGGATATTATACGATTCTGTTTCAAAATACAAGTCTAACTGAGTAATTAACATCATCCTAGGCTATTCATGATAATCCACAAAGATTTTGTTGATATTAGATATCCACAACCTTATACTAGCTCTTCCTTAAGAGTGCCTTGGCTTTGGAAGGACACGCTAAAGCTTTATATGTCTACTTTTATGAGATCTTCGTTCATCAAAGAGAGTGCCTTGGACGCGCTCTTCCCTAAAGAGTGCCTTGGCTTGTAAGGATCAATTCACAACATTGGCCAATGTAGGCGTCTAGCTTTCATTTGGCTTTAGAAGGACATGCTAGATGTGTCAAGTTTTATGAGATCTTCGTTCATCAGAGAGAGTAAGTACAAGAGAGAAGACATTCTCCTGATTATTCTTTCAGGAAAGAAAGGATAGTGATTTGCAGACAAATGAAAGGTAAACCTAACGTGATAATTACAAGCTTCTTTGTTCACTTCCACTATAATCTAGTAATAAAATTGACCTCGGAATAGGACTTTGACTATTTCAGTAAGTGGAAAAATGTACATCTTCTGTATTTAAAGATATACAGATGAAATGCAAGCTTGTCAGTATTTTCATCGCCATCATTGAACGACATTAGCAGTTTGAAAGGATTGGAGGTTCAAAAACAAATGTTCAAAAAAAAGGTGAAAATGCAACTGAATAAAATTATATATAACTCATGAGATCTATGAAATGATAGCATGTGAAGGTTGCCATATAAATTCAATTCAACACAAGAAGACAGTATCATTTTGACAAAGAAGGTATTGCACAATACCTCCAGTTCTTGCTTGCGTAATTCCTCCTTTCTGGCTTCTGATCTAGAATTTCTTTGCACTTCAAAGATCAAAACAGCTCCTGCAACCTATATAATTGAAATTTGGACATGTAAGTAATCATGGAACAAACAATACATATACAGTTGGTTTTAGTGAGACAAATATGGTCAGTTAGTCAGATTCCTAGGCACTTTAAGTGCGACACCACACCCCCCGTGTTATATACGAAAGCATCCACATAATTCCCACATAAAGAGCATGTGTACTTCTACAAGGAAGCCGTATTCTCAAAGAATCCCCAATAAGTTTAGTCACCAGCTTTTTGAGTCCTTGAGTGACAATAAAACAATCAAATTTATTTCTTGTTACACAGGGACATGCATACAAATTATAACCAAGCACGCATCTTTGATTCTTGACTTTTTTCATCTACATGCAGACTCGCAATGAGTTCGCATGTCTACATATGCACATAATGAGATAAAGCCCAAACTAAATTTTTATCCTTTGGTTTCTGTCTTTCAGTGTGTATTGATAAACTGCAATCAGATATTAATCAGAATAACAAAAAAGCTCCGAGAAATTGCACAACCGAGTAACTAGCAATAAAATTACCGAGAAAACAAAGAGCTCCCCAATAAGGTCCACAGCAGCCTGCACAGCCTTCTCCTCATTCAAAGGGCGAATCTCAACATCAGTTGCATGACTATAGAGCCGTCTTTGCATTCTTGTGGTGATTTGATGGTTTGCCTGATTCCAACAAATTAGACAGAAAAACCCTTTATAGTTTAATGCACATAATGAAAGTATATTTCGAGCAAAGCAACATGACAAATGAGTGTCCGTAATACCATATTCATACAGCAACATACATTTACAAGCAACAAAAGTAGCAGAAACCTGAATGAAAGAACGATTCCATATAAGTAGAACTAGGAGTTCAACTCCAGCAGCATAACAGTAAGGTCAGCTAACACAAATACCCATATGTTGATTGGGATGATAAAGTAAATGCGATTCACAAGCACTAGATGGGTAGCTCAGAAATTGAAGTAGCAACAAAAAAAAGCTATGACTTTTTTGCTTTCGGAGGAAAAAATAAGTAGATTTCAAATGGGGGCAAGAATAATTTATCAAAAAATGGGAGAAAGAATATGTATTGTGGTCATATTTTAACGAAATATAAATTATCATTTGCAATGATATCAAATATTTTAAAGTTCAAAATTTCCCAATCGTTGCTAAAAATCATAGCAATAACAGTAATAAGATATAATACATACCTGTGCCATGCTGACGATGATCTGGCGGAACCTTGGGTGCAACCCAGCTTGCTGTTTGAGCCTGGCGGCTAGGGGCTTGCTCAGAGTTTTTACAAGCAAAGTCCCAAGCTTCAGGAGCGGCAGTACCATGGCTGCGCAAGCCGATCAAGAAATACAATTGTTTATTCTTCTTGCTGTGGTTTGAAGCTAATAAGGATAAGTACCAAATGCTCAATTGATGGTCATAACGCGGTTCAAAATCGGCTGCTTATATATCATCGTGTGGTTGACTGGTTCAGAGGGTGTGTGAGTTTCTTGGAGAGGAAGAGAGCTGCGAAATGAAGAAGGTCAGAGGAAGGAGAAGACATGTGGGAAAATGGGGTTTCTTTACTGGTTTCGAATGAGTTGATTTTGTAGACAATGGTGGATTGGTGGAATTGGTGATTTGGGGAAAATGGAAGCTGCAATTTTGTAGTCTCGTCTGGCTCTGACTTTGGTTTGATTTGGTTTCACGCCCATGAATTTGGACGGCTGAAAGTGAAAATGGCCACTTAGGAAAATAAAACTTTAAACTAAATGGAAAATTTACACAAGACCAAGTATGTTATCATAGTCATCTCACCATGAAATATTTTGAATTAATTTTATAAAATGGTTTTCTTTAAATAAGAAAACATTACAATGAACATTCCCAAGGGATTTTTAACCCATAAAATTCAAAATATAATCTATGTAACATCTCCTTGGGAAATTTCTCAACCTAAATACACATATCCATATAAGTATGTCCTTTGTTATCTAAAATACAGGGGCGGAACTATAATTGTAAAGTTGGGAGGGTCGAAATAGAAAATACAAGTATATAAAATACCTAAGTATTCAATGGTTACATGTATATAACTAAATTTTTATAATTTAGTCATGTCTAATTTGTTTTAGTAAGAATTTTAACTAAAATTATAAGTTGTTTATTACTAGTTTTATGAGTTATATATAATATAATATAGTATAGAGGGGGGGGGAGGGGCAGGGTCACTCAAGGCTTATGAGTGGCTCTGCCATTGCTAAAATGTTAATCACTTAATTGGTTTGCACGATAGGAATGTGATAAAAATATGGTTGAAAACCCTATAGAATTTGTCAAATGTAGGAGTGCAAGTTGGATTGGAAATTCTGGTTTAGAAAAAAAAATATCCAATCTGAAAATTTTGGAAAGAATTAAATTGGAATTGGAAATTATCTCTAAATTCCAACTCTTCCGAAATATAGTGGGGTTTCCCGCTTATATTACACATAATGACTAATTTTATGTTGAACTAAATATGACTTAATGACCAAATATACATAGACAAGTAATTTCATAAATTATAACATCTAAGTAATAACATATAATAGTTTTTTGAGATTTTCGTACGATTTTCCAATTTTGAGCAAATTTTAACATTTCAAATCGTTGGACATTTATTCAATTTTCAACTATTTTCTGAAATTTTCCATAAAAACTCATAAATATGTAAGTTTCGAAAACTCCGAGTTTTCTGAATTTGAATGGATTTTGAAATTCCAAATTCTTTTTGGAACGTAATTTTCATTCCAATTTTTTTTAATGGAATTGGAATCCCCTCATTACAATCCGATCCTTCCAAAAATCAGCCCTAGTAAAATGTCTTGAACAATTGTTCGAATTTGCTATGGAGATGGGGTCTAATGAGTTAGAAATTGTATTAAAATTTTGGAATCCCCTCTAATTTATCAAGATCTATAATGAGGAGTTTAAAATGATGAGACTATTTGAGGAGGTCAATCTCACCGTCAACAAATGTAAAGAAATCATGGGACTTAAACATTTTAAATGTTTTGATGGCTGAATTAGCCTCCTTACTTTAAATTCCTCATTGTAGCCTCTCCCCTAATTTATAGCACGGATAACTTGAGATGAAAAGCCCATATCCAAGAATCCTTAAAACCATAACTTCAGACTGCAAAACAGAAGAGTCAATAAGATATAAAATGGAAGCATGCTAGGCCTGCAAGTGGGGCGAACACTGCAGGGATTCTCCTGATAATAGGAGGTCTCTAGTTCGAACCCCGGCTTGTGAAAAACACCCCATGAGGAGGGGAATAACCCATGTTGCTCTAATCCTCGGAGTAGTTGCCCACTTTGGACCACCATTTTCTTCACCCAAAAAAAAAAGATAAAAAATGGCATCATGATATTGAAGCTGTATATTTTATATCTAAATATAATTTTATTAACTGTAATTTCAAATTTTAAAGTTGACAACGTTTTGTTTAACAATTTTTTTTAAAAAAAGCCCATATGCCTTATTTTTTTGTCCAGCCCACAGGTTCCATTGCAATAAACTCAAAACATTAAAGCCCAATTACTGAGCAGCCCAAACTCTCAAATACAGCAAAGCAGCCACGTCACCGATCCTCGATCCGTGGCCATACCACCCGAAACACTAAACCAACCGCACTCGTTGGTTACCACGGAATCAGCGGCTGTATTCTCTTCTACATCCGCGCCATAAATTTCAAACTCGCGCCCGGACACAACCAAAAAAATTCCACGTCATCGATCCGCAACTAAAGTAGCCCAGTAAACCAAGCACAGCCGTCGATAACGCCAAATGGATCAACAGCCACGATTAGTCCTCTCCCATCTCCATTTTTAACACACGGCCTTATAAAAAACCCTCCATAGCCAAATTCATACTCACTCCACTCCGAATTCAATCGGCATCCCCAATTCTTTGAAACCTCAATCGTCTCTCGATCTTCCATTCAATTCATCAATGGCTCGTACCAAGCAAACTGCCCGCAAATCCACCGGAGGAAAAGCTCCGCGCAAGCAGCTGGCCACCAAGGCTGCTCGTAAGTCTGCTCCGGCCACTGGCGGAGTGAAGAAGCCACACAGGTTCAGGCCCGGAACCGTGGCTCTCCGTGAGATCCGAAAGTACCAGAAGAGCACTGAGCTCCTCATCCGAAAGCTCCCATTTCAGCGTCTGGTTCGTGAAATCGCTCAAGATTTCAAGACCGATCTGAGGTTCCAAAGCTCTGCTGTGGCTGCTCTTCAGGAGGCTGCTGAGGCCTACCTGGTTGGGCTCTTTGAGGACACCAACCTGTGCGCGATCCATGCCAAGAGGGTCACCATCATGCCCAAGGATATTCAGCTGGCTAGGCGCATTAGGGGAGAGAGGGCTTAAATTTGTAATTGGTTTGAGTACAGAGAAGCTCTTGTATTGGGTATGGTGTGTGCTAGATGAAAGATTTATTTTTTTTCCTTCTGCTTTTGTATCCTTTTGGGTAGGGCTAGAAATGTAGGTAAGAATCTGAAAGCTTGTAATGTTAACATCTACGTTAATGAAATTCAGCGCCTTTTTTTTTCTTCAATTCTATGAGTTTTTAGTGCAACCCATGTTACATATAAATGGCTTGATTTTACCCTCATCTGTACTCATGTGAAGAATTGACATTTGCACGGCATTATTTGAAATCAAAATCAATCCAAATGATAAAAATTGACACTTGGGCTTGAAATTCAACATTCGGTGTTCAAAAGTCCTGCCCTTATCTTTCCAGGACAGTTGGAAAATTCTCCTTATCTTTTAGGGTATCTGAATCTGATGATAAGGTTTTGCTGAGTTTGTTTGTCTTTTATCTTCCTATGAGTAATTCATGAAGTCATTTTTCTTAAGAATTATATAGGCAGGCAGCACTGGTTTGTTAGTAGCAAAATAAAATTGCATAAGAATAATGGATGGTGATGAAGCAAGAGACTTGTTTCAAGCTCAGTCTCATTTGTACAAACACATATTCAACTTCATAAGTTCTATGTCACTCAAGTGTGCAGTTCAGCTCGGCATACCGGACATAATCAACAGCCATGGCCAACCCATTACTCTCCCTGACTTGGTCACAGCACTTCAAATTCATCCGGCAAGAACTGGTAATGTGCACCGGCTCATGCGCCTCATGGTACACTCTGGCTTCTTTGCTATAAAACAGGTTCGTAGCAGTCAAGAAGAAGAAGAGGCATATGATCTTACACCATCTTCTAGGCTCCTCTTGAAGGATAAAGTTCCCAGCTTGTCACCTTTTGTTTTGGCGATGCTCGATCCGGCTTTTGCAACCCCATGGCAGTTCTTGGGAAATTGGTTCCGAGGGAACCAGCTAACCCCATTTGAGATTGCACATGGGATGGGATTTTGGGAATATGGGGACCAAAACCCTGAGTTCAACAGTATTTTCAACGAGGCAATGTCCAGTGATTCTGGAATGATGAACTTGGTCATTAAAGATTGCAAGCCAAGCTTTGATGGGTTGAGTTCATTAGTTGATGTAGGGGGTGGTACAGGCAAAGTTGCTAGGATCCTCAGTGAGGCCTTCCCTCACTTGAAATGCACCGTTCTTGAACTTCCACAGGTTGTTGCTAATTTGGCAGACACTGAGAATTTGAAGTTCATTGGAGGTGATATGTTCCAGGCCATCCCTCCAGCCGATGCTATTTTACTCAAGGTATGCAAATTTCACTTTTTCAGTCGTGTTCTGTTTTGGCCTATATGTGCTTTTAGCAACTACATGGTTTTGGAAATCTGATGGCAAAACTGAGTAATTTGGCAGCTGACTTTACATGCTTTGAGCGATGAGGAATGCTTGAAGGTTCTGAAGAAATGCAGAGAAGCGATTCCAAGCAATGGTCAAGGGAAGGTCATCATCATAGACATAGTGATCGACGATACGAAAGATGAGCACGAAATAACAGAAGCAAAGCTCTTCTTTGACCTGCTGATGATGGTTGTGGTGACTGGAAGAGAGCGAAGCGAGAAGGATTGGAAAAAACTCTTCCTGGAGGCTGGTTTCAGCAACTACAAGTTGACACCAATATTTGGTTTGAGGTCCCTTATTGAAGTCTATCCTTAGAAGCATTCTCTTGTACTAAAAGATTTCTCTGGCTGCTGAATAAATTAAATCAAATTTGCATATCATGATTATCAAAGACTAAAATAGTTTATTAGTGTGTGTGGAAAAGATAATTATAATTTATACCCCAAAGAAACGCTTCATCCTGAAATGCCAATCTTTGAAATGGTGATCATATCAAGTCCTTACATCCAATAGTCAGCGCTGTGGTGGCTGCAATTCATTATTTATTTGTTTTCATAGATAGAATTTTACGCTTCCTACTTGTTCATTTTTTCACATTAAACAAAGTGAACATGCCTAACACTCTGGCCAAAGCAGAAAAGTACAAGGAAATGAAAAACAAAGACCAGAGGAAAAATTGAACTTGGTTCTGTAAGGATCGGACACCCACAAACAGACAATCCTTTTATATTAATATTCCCCAAAAGAAAAAGAGAGCCCTCATAATTGGAACTTGCTCAATAAATTAAAACACTTCTAGACAGTCCTTGTTTTTCTTTCTAAGTGTTCTACAACGTGGGTTGAGCTCTAAATTAGTAAAAATAATGCAACTTGTTTGTGCTCGCAGCGCAGCCCCGTTTGAAGTCAAAGGTCCCTTGAACAAGTCCATAGAAATTGTGAATGTATAAAAATCCAGTAACACATTAGAGTTCATTAAATCTCCCATCTTCATTCTTTATCAGTTAGCAAACCAGTAAAGAAAGTCATGGCTTTTGGAAAGGAGGACCTTGATTTGGTGTTGGTCCCAAGTGGATTACTGATCATGTTTGTCTATCACTTCATCCTTCTCTACAGATATCTTCATCTCCCTCACACCACAGTCCTTGGCTTTGAGAACAATGACAAAAGAGCTTGGGTTGAAAGAATTATGCAGGTAACCTGAAACTCTTCTTCCTCTTTCTCTCTCTGTCTTTTTCAAATGATAGCTTTAATTCTGTAACAAATTTTAGCCCAAGACAGCTTAAATTGATCTCCTCTGCCTACCTTCAATTGTAGGTTGATAAAAGAGATATTGGAACAATTCTCAGTGTGATTTCATCCAACACATCAGCAGCAACTTTTTTGTGTTCCATCTCCTTAACTCTCAGTTCTCTCATTGGAGCTTGGCTTGGAAGTAGTTCCAGCCATGAAGTCTTTACGAGCGAATTAATCTACGGCAACGTCAACCCCTCAATCCTTACCATCAAGTACATAAGCCTCTTAACTTGTTTTCTTCTGGCCTTTGCATGCTTTGTTCAATCAGCAAGGCACTTTGTTCATGCAAACTATCTGATAACCACACCAGACAGTAACATTCCGTCTTGGTACGTGGAGCTGGCAGTTATAAGAGGAGGTGATTTCTGGTCACTTGGGCTTAGAGCACTCTATTTTGCTCTGACTCTGCTTCTGTGGTTTTTTGGTCCAATACCAATGTTTATTTCCTCCATGGTTTTGGTCATACTCCTCCATCACATGGACACAAACACCAGACCTTTGCATCAGCACCAGCTTCCGGTAAAGCAGCTGGTTCAAAAGGCTGGTGAGATAATCACAGAGGTGGCTGTGAACATTCATCAGCACACAGAAACAGTTGAAACTACTGTCTAATTATTAATTTGTTGGAGTTGTTAGATAGTAGGTAGCCTAGTAGTAGTAGAGAAATGTAATTTGCTTTGAAAAAACCAATGTAATAGAGTTAGAAATTAGAAGATTAACTTCATTTTTTCCAGTCTATGGTCCAAAATTTGGTTTCCAAATTGAAATTTTATATTGATTGGATAGTACTAGTAGATGTCTACAATCTATAAACTAACAGTTGAATTTTCACCTAACCTGAATCGTGGTTGAATATTCTGTCTACAGAGAAAATAAGCAGCTGCAACTTTCTGTATTTAAAGGCAATAGGATTGACATAATTGCTTGATTGAGTTGACCAAATACAATTATTTTTTCACAATTATAAAGCAAACACATGTGTGTGTGTAACTTGTTTTATAAAACATCCTGTCAAACCGCCTGCACATTGACTGGTAGTTGTACAAGTACACCTCAAGTTTTTCAATTCCAGGACTGCATGTAACCTTGAGGTTAAATCCACAAAAAAGGAAAAAAAATTGAAGAAACAGATTCTATGTTGCAGAGCACATAAAAAAACTGGAAGTTAATGCATTTATGATCAATGAAATTTGATCCAATTCTACAAACTTCAGGCGCAGGAAATTAGTAATGCACTTTCATTTACAGCCACAGCTGAGGAAGGCCACTTTTTATTATTATCTGACCTCTTGAAGTCGTGGCAAGATAGCATCACAACGGTTGTGACAGACGAAATAAACATGGGCACAGGTCCAAAAAACCATAGCAGAAAATTAAGAGCAAAGTATAGTGCTCTAAGCCCCAGTGACCAAAATTCACTTCCCCTTTCAACTGCTTTCTTAGCTTTTCTCAGATCAGCTTTAGAAGTAGCTCCTGGAGTGCTTAGCAGGTAGTTTGAATGGACAAGGTGCCTGGTTGATTGAACAAAGCATGAAAAATCCAGGAGAAAACAGGTCGAGAGGCAAATGTACTTGATAGAAATAATGGATGGGCTTGTGTTGCCATATATTATTTCTCTTGGGAAGAAGTTGTTGGTGGATTTTGCCATCCAAGCTCCAATGAGAGAACAAAGAGTTAAAGAGATTGTAGCCAAGTAAATAGTTGCAGTTGTATTGGTGGATATCACAGTGACGGCTGTAGCACTATCTTGACACTGCAGCCACCAACACAGTAAGCAAATTGGGATCAACAAGTTTGTTTGATCAGGAACTTGAAGAAATAAAATAGATATGGAACTTTACCTGAAGAATTTTTCCAACCCAAGTTTTTTTGTCCTTGTTTTCATAGCCCATGGCTGTGGAGAGAGGATGTTTAAGGTGCTTATAGAGGAGGAAGAGGTGGTAAATTAACATGATCAAGAGCCCACTTGGGACCAACACCACATCCAGGTACTCCTTCTGAAAGTTCTTAAAATTCATAGCTTCCTATATCTTGGTGCTGCAGTGGACAATGCAGTGAGGGGGTCTTGTTCTGTTCATAATGGAGATCTCCTGTCCCTGCCCATGATTCTTGGGATTGTTTTTGGATTTGTTTAAAGAGCGTACGCCTTGACTTGCTTTCGATTGGCTGCAAATTTGAACTTGCTTTCAATTTCCAATTCATGTGCAGCCAGTTGACATTGAAAGCTGTTGCTAAAAACGAAAGTAAGTGGATATCTTAAAGCTAAAACTAGATAATGGAGACTCCCATAAGTTGAATATTCTCTGTGGGTTCCTTTATTCCATAAAACTAGAGACATGAACAGGAGGCATAGAGCATTCCCACCTCGCATTCATGAATGAAGCTAGGCTGCAATACTATATTTTTGCAGTTTTTATATTAGCTTTTATTGCAACCAACAATTTAGAATGGTAATCAAATGTGTGGAAACGAAAATGGAAAAGATAAAGAAACTATAAAATCAATCTTGTTTAATTAATTGGCCTTATGACTATCATCTCCTTGCATGAATTATTATTAATTAGTTTAGCTCAAAAGATGACCACTTCCCAAAGGCATCAACTGGCTCCAACACAAAGTCAAGCCTTGGTTTAAAAACAATAGTAAATTAAGATTAGACCCATAAAATTCACTCTAAATCACCTATAGCCCTTTCCTTTATTTTTCTATTTAAAATACCCAAAATTTTCAAATAATATCTGATGACTAGGATCCAACTAAGTAAGTTACCTAATATAACTTAAAATCTGATTTATTATATTTTTCGCATTCTAAAACTACCCCTATTTATAAGCTAACGTGTTATGTGGGGGTGTAACTAATGGCACACGTTGAATTTGGAAAGATTTCCAAATGATTGTAATGGATGTAGGAATTAATTTAGAAACTTATTTGAAATTAAATATTAAATTCAACATTAACGTATTAGTAATCTATAGGTGATTAACGTTTTGGTTTATTTAATAAAAAAATTATGTTGTTTTCCTTTTATTAATTATATGACTAGTAATCTATTAAATTCAACATTAACGTATTAGTAATCCATATCAATATCATTATCAATATTATCAATATTGACAATATTATCAATATCAATATCATTATCAATATCGATATTGATATTGATATTGATAATATCAATATTGAAGTGGACATTATTATTATATATAAAAAATAGGTCGATTATTGTCCATAAAAAATAGGTAGATTATTATAAAAATAATAATATGTCAAAAACTGTCAATATCAATATTGACAATTTTATATTCGTATTATCAATATCAATATGTTGATAATATCGATATTGATATTGATATCAATATCAATATTGATATATTGATGAAGAGTTTATTAATATATTCAATATTATCTACCAATTGATCGGTTGATGGAGTAAATTACCTATTACTCCAAAAAGGAAAAAATAAAGATGTTAAAAAGATCAATAAATTGATAATGATATCAATATATCAATATATCAATATCAATATCAATATCAATATATTGATATCAAAATTGATATTGATAACGATATTGATATTGATCAGTTTATTAAGCTTAGGTAAATCGACTCCATATTAATAATCTATCTCATATTATTAAAAGATAATAATCTGAGGTAGATTATTGTCAATAGGTAGATAAACTCTTATTATCCATAAAATGTCATCAATATTAATATGGATATATTAATAAACTCTTGATAAAATATTGTCAATAGGTAGATAATATATCAATATTATATACATATTGATAATTAGTAGATTATTATTATCAATAATATTATCTACTTATTATCTTTTCTTAATATCCATATCAATATATGGATATTAATATTGACAATAGGTAGATAATAATAGGTAAATTACTGTCCAAAAAAGATATTGACAATATGAACCTATTTTTTCTCTAAATAATGTACCTATTTTTTTCTCTAAATATTGTACCTTTTTTCTCTAAATAAAGCACCTATTACTTGTTTTATGACAAATAATTTGATCATCTTTTTATTGTTTGTTTTATGAAAAACAATTTTTTATTATAAATGAACCTATATTTTCTCTCCAAATAATGCACCTATTTTTTTTTCTCTAATAATGTACATAGTAAAACAATTTACCTAGTATAATGAACCTATTTTTTGCTAAATTTTGTATCTATTTTTTTCTCTAAATAATGTACCTATTACTTGTTTTATGAAAATAATTTGATAATCTATTTATTGTTTGTTTTATGAATTTTTTTATAATGAACCTATTTTTTCTCTCTAAATATTGTACCTAGTATAATGAACCTATTTTTTCTTCTACATAATGTACCTATTTTTAATTATAAAAACGTGCATAAATTTCAATTATACAAAGTACCTATTTTCTATAAATTATTGCGTACCTATTTTTAATTTGTGAAAATGTACGAAAAATTCAATTACAAAGTAACTAACCTAGTTTTTTTATAAAAATAATTTGGTAAATAATATACCTATATTTTTATACATATATTTTTATTTTTATTTTTTCATAGTTACAATATTTGGATATGTAATTTACAATTTTTTATTAATTTGCAATTTTAGGGGCAATATGTTAGAGGGAATGGCAACCAAAAGAAATGAGGTGATTGATATGCTAGTAATAGGGAGTATTAATTACAATTATGGCCGTTAATGAAATGCTTGAAATAAATTATAAATAAAATATGAAGTTTGATGGCAACGATGTAAAAACATATGAATATTATGACCTCTTATATCCTACTGTTCATTTAAGTTTGAAATTGAGTTTTACACATAGATTTATAGAATGATGGGTATATGTCTAGAAAATAGAAAATGTAAGGACCTATATTGGACAAGCCCTTTAAACAAATCCAACTGCAATGGACTTCTCCTTTATAAAATCCCTGCAACTCCATTGCCATTTTGAGCAGCAGCACCAAGAGACCACAGGAGACCATGGATTTTCTTCATGAGTACCTTGATGTGGTGTTGGTTCCAAGTGGGCTGCTAATCATGTTATTCTACCACCTCTTCCTTCTCTACACATACAGAAAATACCCTAAATACACATCCATGGGATATGAAATCAATGACAAAAAAGTTTGGGTTGAGAAAATTTTGAAGGTCAGTCAAGTACCATATTTTCTTTAATTGCCCAAGTTCCTTAACAATTTTGTTGATCCCAATTCAATTTAATTTCTTTTGCTGATACTGTTGCTGTGAGCTGGCTGCAGGGCGATAATGATGATATAGTCAGAAAGAATGTTAGCGGAGGCCTTGGTGTGATTGCCACCAACACAAATGCAACTATGTACTTAGCCACAATCTCCTTGACTCTCTGCTCTCTCATTGGAACTTGGATGGCAAACTTCACAGACAACTTCTTCCCAAGAGAAATTATTGTTAACTCGCAAGTGCACGGGCCATTTGGATAGTATAGCATGTGTGTAAATGCGAGTCGATCCCACAAGGATTGATGATAGATTGATTCAATTTGATTCCCTGCACAAAATAGAAAACCAAAAGAGAATAAATAAAACAAGAAAGAAAGAAAAGAAATTAACTCAAGCAAATTAGTTACCAAGTTCAATTTATATTCTTAGATTGATTCTAGCTAAAGTATGATTAAGCCATGGTGTTTGGTCCTAACCTTGTATTCCTAATTCCCTAATTAGATCCTTCTTGTCGAACCTAAATTAAGCATTAGAAATCCATTAAGCAAAGAAGAATGTTTTAAACAACCAAGCATGTATCTAATCCATGTTGACGAATGTCCATACATACTCTTCCTATTCATAGTTCAATTTGAATTAATGCATGGTGTCTACTCTTAATTCAAACCAAGATAGCTAACATACAAGTTTTAATGGTGATCACTCATTCAAACAAGCATATTAACTTATAAGCATAATGAATAAGAACAAGAACTATAATTGAAACTTGGAAGCTAATTAAACTTGAAAACTAAAGAAAAGAAATTACATTACAATGGAAAATAAATTACAACTAAAAGCAAAATGGTTTTGTTACAACAATTGAGAACTAAAAAGAAAACTAAGAGAATTTGAGGGAGAGAAGGAGAGGAGTTCTAGAGAGATGTTTGAGAGCTCCCCCTTGGGGTGTGTTTGAAGGTTAGCCAAGCCTCCTATTTATAGGAGAAGGAAAGCATCAAACTCACATGCCAATATTCTACTTTTGACAACAAGTTGCATAGCCACCTCAAGTTCACATGAGCATCCATCTCCTTTCATCATTTGGCTAGTTCCCACTTGATGCTTTTGCTTCTTTATTTCTTACACAACCTACTTCAATTATGACAATTAACATGCTTCTTCCCCACTATCAACAATAGCACATGCATAGCTACTCATGACCAAGAACTATCAACAATAGCACATGCATAGCTAATCATGACCAAGCAATTTGCAGTCAGCTTGTGGGCTCGATTTGGGCTTGTTCCTTCACTCTAACAAATCTGGAAAAATATGGATCTTGAAGCTCTTTGTCTTATCTTTCTAAGCATATGCAGCCCAACTCAAGGAAAAATCAGGAAGGCCTTCAAAAGTCATTTTTGGCCCAGTAACGCAGATGCTGCCGAATTTGACCTTAAGTTGCCCAAACTTGCATAACTTCATCTAGAAGACTCAGAATCATGAACCGTAAAATTCTTCAGAAACTAGACTTCCGTATCTTTCCAATGACGTATAGTTCATTATCTAGTTCTTCCTGAGCAAGTACAGTCCAATCCGTGAAGTTGACTGATCTGCATACACCGTTTTGAGCTAACTTGTTTCCATAATGCATTTAGTGAGTCATAAGCTTATTACACTGAAACAAACACAAAAATATATTAAAAGCACAAGTTTAACTCAAAAACATAACCAAATCATAAGTTAGAAGGGTACAAAATGATATGTAATTATGCCCCGATCAATTATATACGGCAACACAAGCCCATCAATTGTTTCTATCAAGTACATATGCCTCTTGTCAAGCTTTCTGTTTGCTTTCTCATTCTTTGTTCAATCAACCAGGCACTTTGTCCATTCAAACTACCTATTAAGCACTCCAGAGCTATCAGATTTGGAAAAACAGGACAGAGAGGAAAAAGTCGTTAATGCAGTTCAAAGGGGAAGTGAGTTTTGGTCACTTGGGCTCAGAGCACTGTATTTTGCTCTCAACTTTCTGCTATGGTTTTTTGGGCCTATACCCATGTTTGTTTCCTCCATGATCATGGTGCTCATCCTGTGTTGCCATGACTTGAGGTCAGACACCAAAAAAGACTTGAAGTCAAAGTCAAACAATCAAAAGGATGGGTGAGAGAGAATCTCTTTGTCAGCTGTGGCTATCTTTTTTTGAAGTGTATAATTGATTTCTTGAGCAACAAGTTTGCAGAATTGAATCAGATTGATGAATGGAATTATATACGTCTTGTTATTTATTTTCTCTTCAACAAACAGCTGGGTTGCAACCCTGCAGAAAACCCAGACATGAGTTTGTGTAGTTTTTTGCTAAATCTTTCTTAATAATTAACCTCAAATTGCATGAAGTCATCATGATGTTGAAAGTTTTGTCTTCATTAAGTCTTCAACCTCATGTTGACTTAATGGCAGTACAGCTCAAATTATAAAACTATAGGTTCTGATCTGATCAGAGCTGGACTTACGCAACCTAAGAAATTTTGTTTAGTAATGTTGGGTTGCTGTCTATTAATAATCAAATATTTTTCTCGTTACTATTTTTTATATTTTTAGCTGAAGACCTAAATGGAACTGGTGGACGCACATGGTACAGAAATTATGACTTATTGTCTTTTTCGGTTAATTAGTTTGATTGGTTAATTCCTTCAATTTATTCAATCTCTTCAGTTGCTGTAGGAGATTATAATATGAGATTCTAACATGGAAACTGAATAATATGCCTATTAATAATTTGATTTTTATAGCACTGGACCTCCATAATCATACTCTTATTTGTATTATTTTATGATTTGGGCTCATGGGCTGGGCCTGCAAAAATGTTCTGCATTTCTTGCACAAATGCTTGGGTTTTGAAACATAGCAGTTTGCCTGGACATATGGATTTAGGCACAGTTTAAAGCCCATCTATAGTAATTGGCAAATTCCACCATAATAACGAGCAAGAATCCTGTAGTGAGGGCCTTATATATGGCTCTGAGGTGAGACAATATCTCTTAACCGTTATATCAAATTGGTTAGCATAATCCAACAGTTAAGAGATATTACATCACCTCATGGCCATCTATAAGACCCTCACTATAGAATGACTCGAACAATGAGATGTCGAGCTAAACCGAAGCTTTATATTTCAATGCACCACAACTCCGATTTTCTTCTGTCAATCAAATAGTATCAAAATTCTATTCTAAAAGCAAATTCCTGGAATTGCAGGATTGTAGTTCAAATCATTAAGGGTAATTACCGTGCATTCGATGTCCTGTATTCGAATCTACTCAGTATCGCTTGCATCTGAAGTCCATGGAGTTATAACATTGTGATTATAGTACTTCACAATCCTTTTTTCTTTGGGAGATATTTGTAATTTTTGGGTAGCTAAAATTTGTAGATTTTTCTTTTTAAAAAAAACATAAGGTGTGTTTATAATATTAAAAGAAAAAGTATAAATTGGGAGAAATAGGGTGGTTTGGTGTTTGCCAGTTATCCGTCTCATCCAGCGATTTATAGCTCAGGGTGGGCCTCTGACAACGCTTCAACTCAGTTTTGGCCATTCATGAATCCTGGCCGTACGATCAACAGAACCCTTAACCTTATATAAGTAAACCGACAAGCCTCTGCAGGGACAACGACCGATCCAGTTCCTAAGTGGGTCCTATCCACCACACATCTCCCGCCACGTGTCCCTCCGCATCTAGGGATATGATATATGAGTAAGTACCCTGCTGCAGCGAAGAAGCAAAGAAAAGAAAAGCAAAAGAGGGAGAAAATTTTCTGACCTGCGGTGTTGCAGCTGGTGCTGGTAGGTGGGAGCTAACTTATTCGAAAATGACGGAAATAGCCCTTCATCTGCGACACGCGTACGGTGGGGAGGGAGGCAGAGAAAGAGAGAGAGTAACCACAGAGGCGAGGTCGGGGCGCGTGCAGGTGATTGACGTGACTAAAGTACGATGAAAGGCTGAGAGAGGCACAGAGCCCAGAGGCAGCACCCGCGTAAAAGTCGAGGGGCCTTCTGCAAAAGCCACACCTTTAGCCATTTGGGCCGTCCCTTTTGATCTTGACCCTTTTATTACCCCCCAAGCGCCTTTTGTACGCGTGTACATGTATACTTTTTTGGCTTGCAGAGACAGACGGGGTCACGCGCGGGGATCGAGAGTGGGGGTGAAGTCCTTGGTAGAGATTCCTGTTTAGGTTTGGGTTTGGGCTTTGGGAGCAAAGGGAGACAATAGAGTGAAGAATGGTGCATAGATAAGGAAGGGGTGGTGGGCCACTTGATTTGTATTCTAATGTGTCACATGGTTGTGCACAAGTGGGACTCTAGGGTTTTTGGGTTGTTTGTGTTTTGGTTTTATTGTATGCTCAAAATTATTAGGGTTTAAGTGAAACTAGATGTAGATATGTGACAAAAGCACATTTTGATGTATGCATATATATATTTAACTCTGTTATCTTATTTGTATTCATATATCATACATGCTAACTTTTCTTCTCAGTTTTCTTTTTCCTAACTTACATGTCTTGTTTCATTGGATTCTGTAATATAATTAGTCTTCTAATAATGCATGTAGTATGCACATCAACTGTCACATAAGTTGAGAAATTTATCTTCAAATTTGAGTTCGTTGATAGATGATGATACAATGTAGAACAATGACCGGATTATTATCGAGGCTGAAAAATGTTCATGGATAGCGATTAGCAATCACTTAACTTTACAAATAAGACCATTTCAAATGACGTAATTAGCGACAAAATTGAGATGATAGCATATTGGATCAACAAAAAAAGTGTAACACAATAGTCCTTCAAATCATGACTAATATGTTTACATGTCTTTTTAGCATATATGTATGGACTGAGCTCAATGTTTAGATTTGTTTCGGATTTTAAAATTTCAAAATAAATACTGAATCTTCTTATTTTAAAAATTGATACAAATAATTAAACCAAATGTTTGCTCTTTATTTTTCGATTTTGAATTGTTGAAACGGTTACCAACAAAAAAAACTAGTCCATTTTAAATCAATTAAAATTGATACCAATAACAACACTAATCCCTACATTTCCCAAATTGGCCCAAATAAATTTTTTTTTCTATAATTAAACCAAATCATAAATTGTGGAAAACAAAAATTAGCGGAAATATAATGATTAGGGTTGTTTCCACACTTATAGCTAGTGTGAAAAATTGCAAAATTTTACTCATTATGGAAAAACACCGTCCCACTTTTTAATAAAGTCAAATCTTTGTCGTTGGCTGGCAATGAGATTAACAAAGAAACCCAACAAATTAGAATGGCCTTGAGCCTTGAGTCTTGACATCTTTCACTATTCTTCTAGTACTTATATACACACAACTCTGTTTGCGTAGGCCCATGTTGCCGTTCTTCTTTTAGCTAATTTCAACGGAAGGGTCAAGTACCGTGTGAATCGAACAAAACAACAGCTTGGAAGGGTACTTGGATTCAATTCCTTCACATTCATGGAGCAATTATTAACTTACATAATTGGCACAAAAGCATCGCAAAATACTCATGTGTGATTGTCGGACTGTCACATAGTATTTTATTTTTTAATTTTTATAATGTGTGTTTTAATATAAGTGAATGACACGGTTAATATTTAAGATGTATGACTTGCAACACATGACGATAAAACGATCACATAAAAAGCAACAACATATTTGTATATTAGTTGAATTCTAACATTAGTATATAACATTATGTGACGTTGATATAACTGTACGTGAAAAGAAAGCAAAAGCATAAGCAATAATTGGACTTCATTTACAATTTTACCACCCAACCAGCACAACGCGGCACAAGGACAAGCAACAAAACAGACCGACAGACAAAGGAGTTTAGTCAAAGGACGTAATCACAAACATTGTTTAAGGATTTTAATTTGATCGCTATTAGCAGATCACTATGATGCCAAACAAATTGTCACTCCACTTTATGAATTTTTGTCTTTGTTATATTGTTAATCTGATTTTACCCTACATACAGACTCCGTGAGATTTCGCTGTCATGATTTCTTTATTTCGTCCGCTTTCTGTTTTTGTTTGCAAAGAATCAATAATTTTGCTGGGTTTTGAAACTGATTGATTGAAACATGACAAACACTTGTTACGGCTCAAGACCGGGAAACCACATCTCGATATTTACTTTATATAATTACATTTAAAATTAGAAGAAAAAAAAATGGAAAATGGAAAATAAATAAAGATGTGTAAAAGGTGTTGAAAATATAGCAATATACCTAAACCTTGGTGCAAGAGAAATAGATTTTGTTCGTGGTTTCCCAACTGGGTAACTTACCAACATGGCATTTGACCTTCAAAAAGAGAAGCAAGAATATAGGAAGCCAGTGAAATCAAAACAAAGAGAAAAAGGTTTTATTTATTTATTTTAATTTTTTAATAATATAATAAACAATAGCAGTAAATCTATAATTAAGGAAGAAAATAGAAAAGGAATGAGAACCATTTTGACAATTGTGGTAAGTAAGGGCCCGTTTTGTATCTTATTTGGCTCCAATTTTATAAACTCAAAAACAAATTTTAAGTCGACATCCACAAAAATCCGTTTGGTAGCCCATTTTTAAAAACTCAAACCCAAATAAAAATAAAAAACACCCCGTTATTGAAAAAAAATAATTAAAGTTTTACAATATTTTGTTTTCTCTCTCTCGTCTATCTCTCCTTCATCTCTTGTCGATCTCTCTTCTCCCTCTCTCGTCTCTCTCTCCACCCTATCCCGTCTCTCTCTGTCCTCCTTATCTTGTCTCTCTGTCTCCTCCCTCTCCTGTCTCTCTCTAACAATCAACCAAGTCATAACGGTGGATGAGGCTCTTTCAAACTCATCCCCATATTGGATTAACGAGATTGAGACCATTCTAATGAAAGATGACGATGTCAAAGGCCCAGATCTCGTCATCAGCGATGGCGGCGTTAGTAACCCTAATTTTCGGTTGTTCATTAGATGGAGAGGGGTAGAGATAGAGGCCCTAAGCTTCTTCTCATTTTTTTCCTTTTTTATTTTTTCAATTAAATATAATAATTAATTGGAACAAGTTTTAAAATCTTAAAAATAGATATAAAGTTCAATATCAAACAAGTTTTTAAATCTTAAAATTTGTATTTGAAAACTCATATTTTTTTTAAAAAAATAATCATGATTTTTAAGTTCATTTTTTTAAGTAGGATACCAAATGGACCTTAACTATCTTGAAGGGCATTTGGGATTTAATTAAAACTTTAATCAATATTATGCTTTATTCTTAATGAATATGAGGTGGCATGTTTATCAAAAGTAGGTGGGTGCCCATATAAATAAGAATAGGGTTAAGGTAATAATATAAAGAATGGATGGTCGAAAGCAATAATTTAAGAATGAAAGGGGCAAAAAAGAAAAGAAAATAAATAGTAGTGCGGTGGGTGGGACTGACAGCAAAGTTTAAAGTGAGGCAAAAGGGAAACAAATTATGATGCCAACCCACGCTCCTGTAAAGGCAGCTGTAGTCACGTCTGTTTCATACCATCCACTTCAATACACAAACAAAAAACACTCACACTCCACCAGTGTAGAGGCGGTGGTTTGAAGCAAATATTTTTCCATGAAACATTATGGGTTCGAGTCCGAATATTTATATAATATGTGTGAGTTTAGTATGATATCGCCCATTTCAATAGGAAAAATCATAAAACAAATTGCAAAAACCAAAAAAACACACTCACACGCACATGCCTTCCCATATGTGTTTTTCACCATCATACTCCAAATATTTTAATATTTCTTTACACTTGTTATTTCATTTTTCTTCGTCTAAATACTTTTGATGGACAAAAAAAGCCCCCTAAGAATTTGAAAAAACAAAAATTCGAGTATTGTACATTAAATCAAATTTATGGTGCATGGAAACCTAGTTATTAGAGTTCTTGCAAAAAATTTATGATGCTAAATGCGGCTTTTGAATACGAAATTGGAGCTCGTTATGAATTTATTGGCTACATTTTATTTAACAATAAGATTGTGTATATGAAAGTTACTCAGATTTGCAATATAATTTTGTTATTTCACCTATTAATAATGATAGAATAAACATTTGTTCTAAATTTTATCACCAAATAGTGTGGTAAACGACAAGATACTTTCTTCATTATTAACAAACAAACAAGCTTGAAGGTATGTCCAGATATATAAACAAATGAAAATAGGGCACTAATGAAAGAATGATAGTAATCCCAAGTAAGTTTTGAAGATTCAAACTTAGGTGCACAAAGACGGATACATTTTTCTGATGAATCGGCCTAACCCTCACATAAAACGCTCTCGTAGGGCGCGTGGTTCTTGGAAAGTTTCCTATTCAAGGTAAAAGCAAAGACCGAGTCATTACTCAATCGGGCATTGGGTTGTAACCCGTTTTATCCGGGTTATTCACCCAAGCAATACAAAAGCTATAGAAAGCTATCTATCTATCTATGTAGCCCTATAGCCTGTAGCCCTGTGTGGTTGGGTTCTTCGCAATTGATGGCTCAGATAAAGACCTGCCCCTTTTTTGCGACACATTCGTTTATGCATCAAGCCAAATGACAAATATACCCTTTGGCTCATAGACTAAGACAATGTAAATATAAATATAATTTCTTAGAATTAAATATAACATACAGTACCTGTACAGTTGAAAACTGCTAATTATAATGTCTACAAAGCATGACACCAAAAATTTTAGTGACTGTCTTCATCTTGCCAGTCTCTGTCGTTTTCCACACCTACATTACCATTTAGGGTTTCTCAAATTTATGGAGTTGAACAGCATGCTTATACAGGCTGTACTATTATCAAATGAATTTCTGACAAGTTTTGTTTTGTTTTTTTTTGTCTATAGATTGATAATCTTGCTTGTTTATATATAAACAGTTAAACTCATAACTTGACTGTTACCAAAATGAAAAAGAACTCATAACTTGATGCTTGATGGGCCATTTTTCTTACCGTTGTGGAGCGGTCCATAGGTTTTTATTCACATGCAATATGCAGCTATATAAAAAAACTTGTTTTAAGAATTCTTTGGAACTATCAACATTACCTTAATTGGAAATCTCTTATCACGTTAAGAAGAAAAATACCACTATAACAAAAGTTAGTTCGTACTTTAAGAATCTCGACTCCGTACTCTTTAGTTCAAAATGATTGACATTTTGTATTTTTTAAGAGTGTTCGAGTTTCCGCAAGGTTATATTTCAATTTAACTTCTTTAAAAAATAAATTACAGGGTTAGATGATAGTAAAAACTCCCTGCGCAAGCCATTTTGTTTAGAGTATAACAAAAAGGGTTTTCCTTTTTTACTTTTACTCAAGAGTGCATGTAGCTGTGAAAAGCAGAGTTCATTTCATTGGGAGATTTAACCCAGACAGACAACCAAAGCTCATAACTGTTTTACCAGTCTTGAACTTAATCTGCAGAAATGAATGAGGAGGGCCATCTTTTACTTGTCCCCCAAATGGTTAGGCATAATGACCCACATTTGACATTGCGTTTTGCCTAAGAAACAACAAATAATGAGGCCCCAAGACTCTTATGGAAAAATCCAAACATGGGCAAATAAAGTAGTTGGGTAAATTTGCAGCAAAAGTGAAGAATGTCGTAAAACATAATGTGATCACTTTGAAGTTGGACCAAGGATTTTCCAACTTGGCAAACTCAGTGAGTGGGAAAAAAGCTAAAGCTTGCCAAAGTTGAATGTGTAAAGCCTACAAGTACAGGTAGCTAAAATAGCACCCAAGTTTAGATTGTGAGATGAGGAAGGGTTGCCCCACAATAGCAAATGTCCTAGAGTACAGTTGTCTTTCAAAGTTGGCCAATTCAGATTGCCCAGATTGTAACTTTCTTTGGGCAACAATTTAACCAATGGTCTCTGGCTATGCAGAAAAATAAATTGAACCCAAAAGATAAAAGGAAGAGGAGAAAAAAAAACCAAAAACATCCCAAATTACAATGCTATAATAATAATATAGGGAACAAATAGGAACCCAATGGCTTGAAAAGTGGTAAATCTATATCAGAAGAAACTAAGGGAGACTTTGCTTTCACAAAAAAGATGGGTTCAAATTCTTTGGTTTTGTTTTTGTTTTTCTCAAAAAATCAATCTTTTTATATTAAATATTAAAAATGGGGGAGGGAGAGAATGAGGATTAAGGAAGGGGATAAGAGTGAGATTTGATGGAGTAGAAGGGGACAGAATAGACATCCGCCCGGAAATACAGGGGGTGCCGTACAGAGCCTCCTCCTCTTTTCAGTCCATGATATTTTATTGGAAGATAATTAACACACTCTCATTACTCTCTCTCGCTCTTTGTGTCTCTCTCACACTGTCTTTCTGCCACACATCACACCAGCAGTTGCAGCGTTGCAGCAGTGCAGCTCAGCCTGCAGACAGAAAAAATTTAATCTTTTTTTAATATGAAAAGAGAGCAGCAACAAAGCCCCATATTAATTATGTGATTTGCTTATTAAATTCTGTTTTCTTTTTTCTCTCTTCAGGTTAAAAATAGCTTTAAGCTTTGATTTGATACCCAAAAGCCCATCCACAATATACAGACACAACACAAACAGTTGTACAGTCTTTCTCACCCAAAAAGAGCGAAAAAAAAGAGACCAGAAAAGAAAAGAGAAAAGAAAAATTAAGCAGACAGAGAAAGAGCAAAGGGAGAAAGAAAAGAGAGGTGGGCTGTGGTGTGTCTTTTTGAGCTTCTTTTAGCAAATGCCAAAGTTGCACTTAATTAACAACCTCCTCATCAGCCCCCCCATCTCTCAAAATGCAGACATGAAACCTTCTCCTATGCTCTCTTCTTATTCACACACCTCCTTCTTCTTTCTCTTCTTCATATTGTAAACAGCAGAACCAGAGCAAAAGCAAAGTCCTTTTCTTCTTCTTCCTTCTCTTCTTGTTCTTGGGTCCATACAATTTTTGTCTATTTCCACATGGGGGGTCTAATCGATCTGAACAGTGCAACGGAGGACGAGGAAACGCCGTCGTCTGGTTCGTCTTCAATCTCCTCAGCTTCTGACGCTTCGGCTTCGGCGTCGGTGTGCTTGGAGCTGTGGCACGCGTGTGCGGGCCCACTGATTTCGCTGCCGAAGAAAGGGAGTGTGGTAGTGTATCTTCCACAGGGCCACTTGGAGCAAGCCCCTGATTTTCCAGCCACGGCTTATGATCTCCCACCTCACCTCTTCTGTCGCGTTGTTGATGTCAAGCTCCATGTGAGTCTCTCTCTGCAATGCTTTGGGTTTTTGGGGTTTTGGTGAAATTTGATGCCTTTTTTGTTTTTGCTATCTGGGTTCTCATGTTTTCTGGGTTTTTTTTTACACAGGCTGAGACTGGTACCGACGATGTGTATGCGCAGGTTTCACTTGTTCCTGAAAGTGAGGTGGGCCTTGCTCTGGTTTTGATTCTCTGGTTGGTTTGTGAGAAAATGCTGGAAAAGAGATTATTTTTTTGTTTTTTGAAATTCCTTATCGTGGTACTAATTTTTGTGATTTTGGAACTTAAAGCTCAGTTTAATTGTCAAAAGTCATCTCAGAAATGTGAGCCTTCCATACAGTAGACTCTAGTGCATTTCATCTCTCAGCAAACAAAACAATTTAAAACCCAAATTTTGTAAATTTCACCTTCTCTCTGGCTTTCTTTCCCGCTTGGCTTTTTCAAAGATTAATTGTTAGTATCTGTCTGTCTCCTTTTATCCCATCTTGACAATTGGCATTCTTAGCAAACAACACAACCGTTTAATAGTCATCCCATGACATTTTGAAGCAGCTACTTATTATACATTCAATTTCATTTGGGGGTCAATTTTTTTCGTTTTCTTTACTTTTCTTGGTGATTATCAGATGGTGTGTCAATTGAACATTGGGGTGACTTCATTTTTGAATTAATCTGATTAGGAAATTGAACACAAACTGCGGGAAGGGGAAACTTTTGCATGTGGTGAGGAGGAGGATGTCGAAGCAATTGGGAAGTCAACCACACCCCATATGTTCTGCAAAACCCTTACTGCTTCTGATACTAGCACTCATGGAGGCTTCTCCGTACCTCGTCGTGCTGCTGAGGATTGTTTTCCTCCCCTGGTATTCGTAGTTCATTTTGTCCCCCAACATGTAGTTCAGCGTAATCTGTTTGAGACTTCAATTACCTGAAATCATTTTTATAACTGATTCACACTCTAATCAAGTACAAGTTTGTATTTTATTTTGAGACAACTAAGTTATGCTTGCAGGATTACAATCAACAAAGGCCTTCACAAGAACTCGTAGCAAAGGATCTGCATGGCCTGGAGTGGAGGTTCAGACATATTTATAGGGGTATGCCAAAAGATATGACATGTTTTGTATTCATTAGTTTGGGGTTTATCTCTTCATGAAACAATAGCAATCTTATTAGGGTTTTATTATGAAACTTTGTAAATGGAATGTTTTAGATTCAGTGTTTGTCTGTTTGTTTATTCTTCTTCCCATTTGGCTTGAGTAGGGCAACCACGAAGGCATTTGCTCACCACTGGATGGAGTGCATTTGTGAACAAGAAGAAGCTCGTCTCTGGAGATGCAGTGCTGTTTCTCAGGTATATGAATCCTTAGGTTCAAGAAACTTTGAATGCCCTTATTCATGATTCTCATACAATGTTTATAATAGGGGTGATGATGGAGAACTGAGGCTAGGAATTAGAAGGGCAGCCCAGGTTAAAGGGTCCGCTACTTATCCGACTCTTTGTACCCAGCAATTAAACTTTAGCACTATCACGGATGTGGTGAATGCTATATCCATGAAGAATGCATTTAACATCTTCTACAATCCAAGGTAATATGCTGCACATTCATTTAGCATATTCTTAAAGTAATCTTGAAGGTTATGATTTTAGACCTATCTGTCTTTCTGGATCTTATTCTCCCTATAATTTTCCATATTAATCATGTAGAGCCAGCTCATCAGAATTCATAATACCTTCCCGTAAATTTTTGAGGTGCCTTGATCATTCCTTTTCACCTGGAATGCGGTTCAAAATGCGTTTCGAAACAGAAGATGCAGCAGAGCGAAGGTTTGGCATGCTTAAATTTGACCTAGTTGAAGTATTTAAAGTCAAATTTTAATTAAAATTTCTTTTTGGCAGATACACTGGGCTGATAACTGGAATTAGTGAATTGGATCCTGTAAGATGGTCGGGTTCAAAATGGAGATGTCTAGTTGTACGTACTCTTAATTGAGCCTTTCTATATGTATCTTAAACTTTTACATGAGCATGCATTACTGCAAAGATTTCAGGTAATAAAAATTTGTTGAGTCATCGGTGTTGGTTAATGTTTCATACGTAGACATCGGTGTTGCTTATTGTCGCTGTCGAGTCTTTAGAACTGCAAAGATTTGTTGAGTTATTTTTCACTGCCTTGAAAGTTGTATTAACCTAAATATAACAAAGGATGCTTCCCTTCTCCGTAGTATGCCAATACTAACTTACTAGGTGATAAGTTCATGCCATTAGCACTAGATATATAGGTTTCAAACTTTTCTTTTGCTCTTGCAGGTAAGGTGGGATGATATAAACACAAGTAAGCATGGCAGGGTTTCCCCATGGGAAATCGAGCCATCTGGTTCTGTTTCTAGTTCCCATAGCTTAATGGCAGCTGGTTTGAAGAGGGCCAGGAGTGGCTTGTCTGCAGCAAAAACAGAATTTCCAGTTCCTAGTATGTCGTGCATTCAGATTAGAACATTCCATCGTGACAGTCTCTGCAACATAATTTATTGATTGTAACATTTTTTTCTTACAGATGGGATTGGAGCATCAGACTTTGGGGAATCTTTAAGGTTCCAGAAGGTCTTGCAAGGTCAAGAAATTTTGGGTTTTGATACTCATTTTGGTGGTTTAGGTGGTCAGAATCAACATCCATCTGAACCAAGGAGGGGTTTTCATGGTTCTAGTGGTTCTGGGATTGCTGGTGGTGGTAATGGTCTCAGAAAGTCACTTGGGGGCTCTGAGATTACCTCAACCGGTATAGGCTTTGGTGAATCATTCCGATTCCATAAGGTCTTGCAAGGTCAAGAAATATTTTCAAGCCCACCATATGGAAGAGCTTCCACTACTAACGAGGCTCATAAATATGGTGGCCCTGGAATCTATGATGGTTTTCAGGTGCCAAGCTATAGACATGGGTGGTCTGCCGTGATGCAGAGCAATAATACACACGTGCATCCATCTGCCTCGTCTGTGCAAGTTTCATCACCATCATCTGTGTTAATGTTCCAGCAAGCAATGAATCCAGTCCCGGAATTCAATTCAGTATACAATGGTCATAACCAGGAGGAACAGAGGGTTATTAAACGAACTCCATATGTCTCTGAGTCAGATGGTGGAAAGCAAGCATCATCCTCATTTTGTGAACGTAGCTTCAGCAGGGAAGATCATGGAGGCATGAATTCTTACAATCAACATGGTATCTCAAATCATCCTGTAATAAGTCAATCAACATTTAGTGGCAGTCAGGATACAGTTTCACCATACAAAGGCAGCTGTAAACTCTTTGGTTTCTCATTGTCTGAGGAAAAATGTGTCCCAGACAAAGAGAACAACTCCACCTCAACTGCATCTACATTAAATCCTGGAGCTTCCTTGTTTCCCAATGTTGGAGTGCAGTTTCATTCAAAGCCTGCTTTGGTGACATCAGCAGTTGGAATTACCTGCACCAAAGTATGCAACCTCTTTCAATACTACGCTGTAATACGTATCTTTTCTGGAGGTAGACAGGACATTAAATCTTCTCTAAGATTGATGGGTACTATCATCTGATTTGTGAGTTGGTTGTTTTTATGTATAGGAATGGGCTTTTGACTGGCGTGGAGAAAGGATGGAAAGCTGTTTACAAGGATAGTGGATACCGTGGCTTGTTGCAGATGATCAATGGCAGTAACTAGTAAGTGCTGAACTGTCTATTTTTTTTTATATCAATCTTTCTATTTTTTGTTTGCATCGTAGCATCAAAAGTTACGTGCAGTGGTGTCAAAACTTTGATACCATGTAAACCCCAATGAAACTTAAGTGGTAAAATAAATGATTCAAAGTCGTATACAAGTAACCCTAGTTAATATGAAGAAGATCTAGCTGTTAGGTCTTTATTTATTTGAATTTTTCTTTTCCTGTAGAGAATCAGAATGAGTTTTTCGATCCTTGAATTTATATTCTGAGTTTCTTACTGGTGTTGACATTGTTCGCAGGGAATGTTACCATAACTTCAATAATTATGCTATTTATGGGCGAAGTCTCTTGGCAATCCAGATTTTGTTCAGATTATCCGTGTACTGTCGTTTATGTAACTTAACTTTCGAGGTAAAAATTGTAACTAATCGCCTCAAGTGACTTTTGATTGTATTGTTAATTCAGCTTTGAAAACAACAGAGTTTGTAGAATCTATGTATTGCCTCACATATGATAGCCCTGTCGGAAAAAGGGGGCCTAATCCAAACTGAGCAAATTCTATCTACGTAATTACAGTTGTTAATTAAATTATTCCTCTTCCCGACATGATGCTTGTTCTGTTCCAATAAGTGGCCTGTTATATTCCTATTTTGTTGTTTCTAATTATGATTATATCTAAAGCAAGAATTTCGTGATGTAGTTATTGTTAGGGAATGTGAAGCAATAGAAAATTATGAATTATTGCTGGGTTCAGTTGTCTTGGCTTTTCCTAGCTTGCCTTTTATGATTCTTTCACGTAACATTGGTGGTTCAAATTTGAATCTGGAAATTACAAGCCTTGTCTTGCTGGAAATGGGAACTGAAAGTCTTTAAATTGTTGAATGTTGGAATATTCTATATGTAGTAGATATTCAAGCACATAATATATATATATATATATATATATATAATAGGGACCTCTCCTCATAAAGAAAAGAAAGAGACATCTCTGCTAATTTCTTGTTAATTGCATTCACCGTCTTAAAGGGACCTCTCCTCACCTTATTCATTCACCAGTTTTCTTGGAACACGACACTCAAGTTAGAACATAGTGAACGAAAGTGACACCATTGACCGTTTGATTCTCTTATCTTATTTATTGAACCAAAGTGATAAATTGTCCCATCAATTAGCGATCAATATGCTACGGTATTCTTGGGGGTGATCCTTCATCAACCAAAGCAAAAAACAACATTGTTAATCACATTTCTTATAATAGAAATGTCCAATTGACGATATGATGATAAATATGGTACAAATAGTTTTATCTGACAAAGAGTTGTATAAAATTAACTCTCGTCAAAAGAAAAGCTGCTCGTTGGTCCCCCTTGTAAGTTCTGTAACACTGTCACAATAATAGTCATGCAGGACTCAATGAAGTCATATTTTGATGTGGCATTCATATTGCACAAGCAATATGCACAAAGCAGAGAGTTTTGACAGTTGCATCAGACTCGACGTGTAAACAGTTAATAGTAGCACACAGAGAGAGAGAGAACGATATCCGTGTCCTTGAAAAATATTTTTAGTGGTCCTCACAAAAACGACAACCGTGTCTATGAAAAACCAACATATTGTGTCAAATTAAAATTACATCACAAAAACGTGTTGAGTAATAAACATGAAAAAGCATGTGTAAAACCAAGAAATTAAAAAAAGCTTAGCTAGGACTGTAAGTCCTTCATCTCCTAATTCCCACCTAGGCACAGACCGCACACCATGAAACAAAGTCTTTCTGGATCTGTAAAATACAATTCTTGTGTATAATTTTCAGTATTTTTCACATGTGATGTAGAATTTGTATTGTCTTTTTAATATACAACCGCTAGCAGAACAGTAACCACTGGCCATTGTAGCAAGAGAATGACAGGTGTGTAGACACGTCATTGATGCAGTACAAGGTCGACGAAGAGTCAAACATGGCGCACCCCCATGTTGAAAAAGCTCCTATTCTTTGACCAATTAGCATGCCCTCTGAAATCTAGTGGGCCCAGTATCCAGGACCCAGGTAATATATATTATATGTATATATAATATATTTTCCTTCTGAAATATAGCTTCGCTTTAGCTTATTATAAGCTGTACCAACCCAAGCCACGCCTTGAGAGAGAGAGAGAGAGAGAGAGAGAGAGAGAGAGAGAAACAGAGAAACAGAGCAAAGACAGAGATGGCTGGAGACGAGGGAACTGCAAACACACTTGAAGCTACACCAACATGGGCTGTGGCCAGTGTTGTGTTTGTTCTGATAGTCATCTCCATAATAATCGAGTATTTGCTTCATCTCTTACACAAGGTATATATATAACTCTGTTTCATCTTTCCATGCAATGCAAGGTGAGATCATCATTTGTTTTTGTCTTGAAATATTTGTGCAGTATTTTCATAGGATAAAGAGGAAGTCTCTCATTCAGGCTCTTGATAAGATCAAATCAGGTTAGATTCCACAGCATGAATTAAGCTTAACTTAATATGAAATGATGGGTACGTAACATAAGAAATGCTAAATTATTATTATATTTTCTGAGATTGTGTTTCTCCCCCCTCCATGTAGAATTGATGCTGTTGGGGTTCATATCGTTGCTACTAACTGTGGGCCAAAAGCCAATTGCAAATATATGCATCCCAAAGAGCGTTGGGGAATCTTTTCTTCCTTGCAAGAGCTCCACCTTTGGTCATGATGTCGAGGAAACCAAATGCTCTGACCAGGGTAAAGTTTCTTTGATGTCGAGGGAGGGTGCATATGAGCTGCAATACTTAATTTTTGTGCTTGCTATGTTCCACGTTTCGTCTTGCGTCCTCACCTTTGCTCTTGGTATGGCCAAGGTAACTCATTCATTTCTCTAATTTCCCTTGCCTCGTTCTCTGCTTTTTTCAAAAGTTTCCATTACTTTTCTGCTGCCTAAATAATTAATCCTATGTTATGCATGGGAAGCTTGGTTGTCTGCTTTTGACTTTTGCAAACATTAAGAAAAAACTCAAGTTGTATTCTAACTTCAAAAAGAGGAAGGGAACTTGTAGAGGGACTTCCACAATTGTGAACTCTAACAAACTTTGGAAATTTTTGGTTCCTTTTTCTTTCTTTTGAGCTTTTAAAAGGGAAAGTTTGACTCGAGTTTGGCTATGTTGACTTTTGTTGTGAACATTTTATATTGTCTTGTTTTCCAGATGAAGAGATGGGAGTCTTGGGAGGCAGAAACCAGAACATTGGAGTATCAATTTTCTTACGGTAAGCTTTCAAGTTTCAAGGGATATAAATGGATGGAATAGATATCTGCGTACAAGTCTTTGCGGATCCATTTGAGTTTTTAACCACATTTTTCTGACACTAATTAGTGTTTACTGCAAATAATATGTAGATCCAAGGAGGTTTCAGCTCACATATCAAACCTCATTCGGGAAGCGACATTTGAAGTGTTGGAGTGACAATCGATTACTTCGTTGGCCGGTAATTAAACTCAATCAAATTTAATTAAACATACTGTTCTGTAACTAAACAAGAAATATAGCAAGTTTAATGATGTGTTTTGCCATCTTTTAAGTGCAGGCTTCCTTTGTTAGACAATTCTTTAATTCTGTCTCCAAAGCGGATTACTTCACTCTCAGGCATGGATTCATAATGGTATTAATCTGTCAACACATCATGAATGACTCATTTGATTGGTTCAATCTAAAAAAAAGGCTTTTTGGGTGCTGTTTGTAGGCTCATTTTGCAGAAGGGAGCAATTTTAACTTTCAAAAATATATAAGAAGGAATTTGGAGAAGGATTTTGGTGTGGTTATGGGGATAAGGTAACATCATATTAAGATGGTTCTTCATGATTAACACCTTGATGCTTATCTCTCTTTCACATCTCTCCAACTAAGCATTTACATTTTTTTTTCTTTTCTAAATTTGTTTGCAGCTGGTGGATTTGGTTGTTCTCAGTATTTGTCATATTCTTCAATGCACATGGTAACATGCCCTGAATGAAACATTTAATTAATCAAATGAATCAAGTTATAAATTATTATTACTTTTAATTTGGCTAACTCAATCATTTGCTGGACATCTGCAGGTTTTTACAATTATCTATGGGTTCCCTTTGTTCCTTTAGTGGTGAGAAAATCAGCTTTATTCCTTCATAAAGCTGTGATTAGATACTAAAAAAAGAGTTGCAATTTTCATATGCTTTGTTCTTGTATTCTACAGATGCTGTTACTGGTTGGAACAAAGCTACAGGGAATCATAACTAAGATGTGCCTGGACAGTCATGATAAATCTCATGTTGTTAGAGGAACTTTGCTTGTGAAGCCCAGCGATCACTTCTTCTGGTTTAACTGGCCTCAATTGCTTCTCCATCTTTTGCACTTCATAGTGTTTCAGGTGAGTCTTTAATAATTTATTGACTTTAAAGCCAATAATATTATAATGGAATTAAGAAAAGAAGATAATCTTTTGATTTGTTTGCATCTTGCAGAATTCCTTTCAGCTGGCATTCTTCACATGGACTTGGGTAAGTAAGCACATATTTTAATTCAGTATGTTGTTTTCAAGTTTGAAAATAGGATATTCCCTTTACTAATTAATTGCATAATTGATTGTTTCAAAAAACAGTACAAGTTTGGTTTAAGATCATGCTTCCACCATGAAACAGAGGATATTGTGATCAGGCTGGGCATGGGTGTAATTGTGCAAATTCTCTGTGGCTATGTCACTCTGCCTCTCTATGCTTTGGTCACACAGATGGGCACATCAATGAGAAAAGCAGTTTTCACTGAGAATGTGGTTAAAGGGCTGAAAAAATGGAGAGCCAAGGCCAGGAAGAACCTAGCTCTTGGGAACCTCCCTCACTCGGCACGACTCTCATTGGATGCTTCTCTTGAAACTTCACTGTCACTAGGCACTTCACCTTCTTTCAGTGGTCATGATGCTTCATTCTCGACTGTGGAATTCGATCTTCCTTCTGACGATGCTGAATATGTAGCACTTGAAATAAGGGAGGTCCAAAAGGCACAAGGAGAAACAAGCACTTGAGTTGAGTTCCATCTTTGGCCATGATGGGGGGTTGCACAGTTATTAAAGTTGCTCCTCATCTTGCCTATAATGTTCATAGATTGACGAGTATAGGAAGTGAACTTTGAACAGAACATTAGAACAAATGTATTAAATTTGTTTAATCGATTAATTTCGTACAAGCAACACATGTGACATGTAGATGCATGAGTGGCAAATTAAAGAGACTACAATTGTTACTTACATGGACGACAAGGTCTAGATCAAGTCTTAATAAGTACTAAACTAGCTTAGCCTAATTAACTAGGATTACATAATATATAGGTACTCACATCAAACTCAGATTGTGGCCAGCCATTCCTGCTTACATATACAAAATTACAGATTACAATGAATTACCTTCTAGACCGTTTACAGGGCCGCCTAGAAGCAGCAGCAGCAGCAGCCGCAACCGCCTCCTTTCATCCATTTTGCCTTGGCCTCTTTGATGAAACTAGTGTATGTTGCTGCACTTTCACTGTTTGAGGAATTAAACGATTGGAGCTGAATTTGTGTCGCCTACCCCTACTAGTAATTATCGGCGTCGGCCACCATGGGAGCACAAAAGGAAAGGCTGGGAAGACAGATACCCCGGACCAATGGAGGATGAGAGTTGTGAATGGAGTGGTCCAAGTGGTCTCTTTTAATGTTTTTGCACGGATGTTGTACATGACAATGCGATCAAACAAATGTAGAAACAAGACATCCTTATTATTTGGATCGAAAGCTAGCACCATAACCGATTTTGTCGAGCACTCACGCTCCCAGGAGTGGATTTTCCGAGACTAATTGGAACATGCAAACCTTGTCTACCAAACACCATTTTCCAGCCCCGTCGACTTGACCATCAACATAACCATGACCATTGTCTTTGAACTCCCAAACACTCATACCACTAAGATCACAGTTGTTAATGGCTCATACCATCACTGTGAGCCGAGCCTATTACTAAACACCACGTGGCCATGAATGGCTGAGTTATCCTCACACCGACCAAATCAGACATGATACCCCGGGGGTCGATCAAAGGCATTCCAGCTGAAACCTGACAGACCAAAAGGGTGAACTGGCGCTCAGGCATTCAAATACCGACCCGACCACTACGGTGCCGTTTATGACCAGATATGCATTAATGACCAACAGGCATGACCAGACCCCCGTCAGATCAGTCACTTCATCCGCCTGATAAACAGCCTGGCGATTAGAAGACATCAGTTAATGTGCTTCCCATCCAAAGGCCAGATGTCGCCTTGTCCTTTGATCCTCAATGAACAGCCTGGCGATGGAGAGGGATCATTTAAGGCGCCTCCCATCCAAAGCCACGTGTCGCTTCGCCACCTAATCCATGTCAAAAAGTATGGTGATCAGAATGGATCATTTAATGTAAATCCAATCCGACCAAAGGAAAGAGAGATATAAATATCTCCTCTTTGGAAGAATATCTTGGTCTCTCCTTCTCTCCCTATAAATATTAAATACCCCTCACCTATCTCTGGACAAAGGCTATTCTCCATATCTGAAACCTCTTCACTCCCTTTCCATTAAAAGCATTCCTAACTTAGCCATCGAAGTGGGTTCAACTGGGATTTACCCAGTATGTCACTATCCTCATAGTTATTTACAGCGTGCAGGTTCTTCCCAGGAAGCAAGACAAGTATACCAGCACCATCAGTAGATCCAACGATCAACAACAGTAATGAGGCAACATGCACATCCGCAGACACCCTCCTCCACACTCACCTAGGAAATGCATTGTTCGATATCCGTACGTCTTCAGACTCATCAATGAAACGAAAGCAATATTTACTAGTGTCATTTATATAAATCTGGTCACGAATAGTGAAGGATCCAAACCAACCATAAAGCCATCAGTATCAGTAAACCAATACAAGCTCCCATTGTGAGCAACCCCAGGGTAGGGAGACAATCTAGTAAAACAAAACCTCCGCGGGCTTAAAACAAGTGATCGTGTCCATGATCGGTGCATAATTACATATCATTTTGTACCCTTCTAACTTATGATTTGGTTATGTTTTTGAGTTAAACTTGTGCTTTTAATTTATTTTGTGTTTGTTTCAGTGTAATAAGCTTAAAACTCAATAAATGCATTTTGGAGACATGTTAGCTCAAACGGTGTCTGCAGATCAGTCAACTTCACGGATTGGACTGTACTTGCTCAAGAAGAACCAGACAATGAGCCATACATCATTGGAAAGATACGGAAGTCTATTTTCTGGAGCATTTTACGGTTCATGATTCCGAGTCCTCTAGAGGAAGTTATGCAAGTTTTTGCAGCTTAAGGTCAAAATCGGCAGGATCTGCGTTACTGGGCCAAAAATCACATTTGAAGGTCTTTCCGATTTTTCCTTGAGCTGGGCTGCATATGCTTGGAAAGATAATTCAAAGAACTTCAAGATCCATATTTTTCCAGATTTTTCAGAATGGAGAAACAAGCCCAAAACGAGCCCAAAAGAAGACTGCAATGCATTGTCAAGCATGACATATGCATGATGAAATGTTATTGATTGTGGGAAATTTTGGTGGAGCATATTCAATACATATAATTGGAGTGGAGTTTTGCAGCAGCCAAATGAAGTAAAATAAGATGAAGTGGGAGTTGCAACACTAAGCTTAAAGACAAGAAGAATTGTTTTCAAATGCAATTGTGTGAATTAAGTGTTGTAAGTTGGTGAAGTGAGTTTGTAGGTAGAAGCAATACTTAATTCAGATTTTCACTTCCCCTAGGCCTATATATAGTGAGGTTCTCCAAACTTGTAAACACACCCCAAGGGGGAGCTCTCAAACATCTCTCTAGAGCTCCTCTCCCTTCTCTCCCTCAAATTCTCTTAGTTTTCTTTTAGTTCTCAATTGTTTCCTTTAAGTTTTTCTTAGTTGTAATTTATTTTCCATTGTAATGTAATTTCTTTTCTTAGGTTTTCAAGTTTAATTAGTTTCCAAGTTTCAATTATAGTTCTTGTTCTTATTCATTATGCTTATAAGTTAATATGCTTGTTTGAATGAGTGATCACCATTAAAACTTGTATGTTAGCTATCTTGGTTTGAATTAAGAGTAGACACCATGCATTAATTCAAATTGAACTATGAATAGGAAGAGTATGTATGGACATTCGACAACATGGATTAGATACATGCTTGGTTGTTTAAAACATTCTTCTATGCTTAATGGATTTCTAATGCTTAATTTAGGTTCGACAATAAGGATCTAATTAGGGAATTAGAAATACAAGGTTAGGACCAGACACCATGGCTTAATCATACTTTAGCTAGAATCAATCTAAGAATATGAATTGAACTTGGTAACTAATTTGCTTGAGTTAATTTCTTTTCTTTCTTTCTTGTTTTATTTATTTTCTTTTCATTTCTATTTTGTGCAGGGAATCAAATTGAATCAATCTATCATCAATCCTCGTGGGATCGACCTCGTACTTACACAAGCTATACTATCCAATGGCCCGTGCACTTGCGAGTTAACAGTCCATTTACCAGTCTCAGAAGAGAAGATCTCCATGTAGAAGCGGGACGAATGCTTGGGATGCTCAACGTTAATTATTCGCACAACCTTGTACCTATACTCAACATTAATAATACTACTATTAAGCTGAATATTGACACTCCTCCTAGATCTTTCTACTTCTGCTTGCTTTCGATCCTTCTTGTACTTGTAGTTGGGATCACATATGAATCCAACCATTACTCTCTTGTGTTGTCCGAGTCGAGGCGGGCGAGGGAGAGCCCTCCCATTGCTTGGTGCGTGGATTGCAGATGTAGTAATCACGTTGATAATACGTGGTTGCACAACACAAAATTAAGTCATTATATGTTCCTACTACTAGAAAACTGGCTTCTTGCGAAATGCGATGCGTGCCGTGTTAACGTGAGTAAGTCCTAATCAATCAAGGAGATTTATTTCCTTGATTGATTAAGGGATTTACTTTCCTTATTTTAGATAGTTGACAAATCACTGTATAATTAGGAGATATTATCCTAATTGATTACTATTTCTATTTCCTTGTAAAGCCCACATGTAAATCCCTATATATACCTCCTTATGGAGAAGAATACAATTAACCAAAAGTATTCAAACCCATATTCATATTTTAGCATGGTATCAGAGCAATCGATCCTCGGTTGTCTCTAAATTCTCATATCAAATTTCTCATATTCAAATCTCAAAACCCTAAATCAAATTCCTCATATTTCAATTCCTCAAATTCAAATCCCTCAGACCTAAATTCCTCAAATCCTCTTATCAAAATCCTTAAACACATACCCTCAAATCTTATCCACATACCGCTCAAATCAAATTCCTCACTCAAATCAAATTCCTCACTCAAATCAAATTCCTCAAATTTCCTCTAAATCTCAAATCAAATCTTATTTTCCGCTGCGATGTCAGGACCTCCTATGATTCACTCCATCCTTGCAGACTCACGGAAGCATGCGACCAATCCTGCTCACCCGACTACCAAGACTCGTGCTTCTATCGTCACCACTCGAGATTCTGTTTTTCATACGTCTTCTAAAAAGCACACATGGATCATTGACACCGGAGCCACTGATCACATGACCTTTGATCCTGGACAAATTGCTACTCATACACCGTCTCCTCAATCGGTGGTGTCTAATGCTAATGGTACCCCCTCCGTGATTGGGGAGGGTTCTCTCTCTCTCTCGACTCCCTCAAATTGGATTCTCGTGTTGATTGTTCCGTCCTTACACCATAATCTCTTGTCTGTTGCCCAAATTACTACGGCTTTGAATTGTACTTGTAACATTTTGGCCAACTCATTGTGTTTTTCAGACATCCTCACGGGTAAGATGATTGGTTGTGGTACTCAAGGAAAACTCTACTACTTGGACTGGGCACCGGATAGTGAGACCAAGGTTGGTCAAGCCTGCACAACAAGTGGAACTCGTTACGAGGGGAGAGAGACAAAGTTTGGTTATGGCATAAACGTCTTGGGCATGCCTCATTCGGTTATCCTGAAGAAGTTGTTTCCATCATTATTTTCCAGTCTTGATGTTTCCAGCTTCCAAATGATACGTGTGAATTGGCTAAGAGCCATCGTGTCCCGTTTCCTTAAGTTCAACTAAAAGTTTGGTCCCATTTTCTCTTATTCATTCCGATGTGTGGGCCCCGCAAAAATTACCACTCCGGGAGGAGCTAGATGGTTTGTCACCTTTATAGATGATTGCACACGCATGACCTGGGGTTTCCCTTCTCAAAACTAAAGGGAAGTCGGTGCCAAGTTTCAACAGTTCCATCACATGGTGGAAACTCGTTCCATACTAGAATTCAGATTCTTCGTTCGACAATGGCGGAGAATTCCTCAACCATGATCTTAACCAATTCTTACAAGATCATGGCATCATACACCAACGCTCATGCCCGTACACACCCCAACAAAATGGAGTGGCTGAAAGAAAGAACCGTCATTTATTGGAAGTAGTTCGTGCCTCTCTCTTTGGTGCTAATATGCCTCGCCCTTTTTGGGGAGAAGCGGTCCTCTCTGCAGCATACCTCATCAATCGGATTCCCTCAAGTATCCTAAATTTTCAAACACCACTCCAAACACTTCACCACCATATCCAAACACCTCCCACCCCAAACTTGGAGCCCGGATCTTTGGTCGTGTTGTATTTGTCCACTTACATGATCACCAACGAAGCAAACTGGATCCCGAGCCGAGAAGTGTGTTTTCATTGGTTATGCACCTCATCGTAAAGATACCGGTGTTATCATCCTCCCACTCGGAAGGTCTATACCTCGTTGGATGTTGTGTTCCGAGAACACGAAAATTATTTCTCACCAGACAGAGGAGAATCGGGAATCCACCACCCCTCATATTTTCAATTTTTTCCCCGAGGACGCAACTCGATTCAAACCGACGGTCGCTGTAATCCAGCGACGGTCGCCAACAAATCTGCTTCAAAACGACCGGTCGCAAACATCCAATGACGGCCGCCTACGAACTCGCTTCAAACGACGTCGCCAGAACACAATGACCGTCGCCAGAGGAATTCTGCTTCATTATCTCCGCTGTCAAAATCGGGAGGAGGAAATTGACCCGCTTCATGAGATTTTGCCCGCTCCAGCCCGATGCCACACCAATCACCTGCCGAGGACGTCATTCGTGTAACATATGCCCCTGAAACTGATAACACTAATGAAATATCCCATGATGATTTGATTTCGCATAAAGACAGAGCCTACATATCAACTTCCGTAAAGAAGGAACCGGCAAACCTCGAGTACAATATGAAGCAGATCTTAAAGCCAAAGGGAAATACCCCATCAACAATTACATATCTCTCATAGATTATCGAGGCACGGTGCACTTTGTAAAGCAATTGGCTAACATATCTGTTCCCAACAAGTTCATCAAGCCCTAGAAGACCCAAATGGAAGGACGCCATGAATGAAGAGATGCGAGCCCTTCAAAAGAATGTCACATGGGAACTCGTGCCCTTACCTCATGGAAAGAAGGCAGTGGGATGCGGATGGATTTATACTGTGAAGCTTAAAGCGAGATGGATCCATTGAAAGATATAAAGCTAGACTGGTGGCGAAGGGGTATACACGAGAGATATGGGATAGACTACGAGGAGACCTTTGCCCCGGTAGCCAAGATTAACACTATCGAGTTCTACTGTCTCTAGCAGCAAATCTTGATTGGCCATTACATCGTTTGATGTAAAAAATGCATTCTTACATGGAGACCTGGAAGAAGAAGTCTACATGGACCTACCACCAGGATGTAATTTGGCTCATGGAAAAAGAACTACGTATGCAGGCTCGGAAAGTCATTGTATGGATTGAAACAATCCCCGGAGCGTGGTTTGGCGATTTACTAAATCTATGAAGAACTTTGGTTATACGCAGAGTAATTCAGATCACACCTGTTTATAAAGCGTGACGGAGGAAGGCTCACTGCATTGATTGTTTATGTAGATGACATAGTCGTGAATCGGGAACGACAGAAGATCAATCAAGCTGCAAAAGTATTTGTCTCAGAATTTGAGATGAAAGACTTAGGTGACCTGAAGTACTTTCTTGGGATTGAAGTAGCAAGATCAAACACAGGTATATTTCTGTCTCAAAGGAAGTATGTAATGGATCTACTCACCAAACAGAATGCTCGGGTGTAAGCCACCGACACACCCATTGAGATGAACCAAAGTCGTGTGAAGACATGAACCAAGAACCTACCAATAAGGAACAAGTATCAACGCCTTGTTGGAAGGTTGATATACCTGGCACACAAGACCCGGATATTGCCTATCTTTGTAAGTGTGGTTAGTCGGTTTATGCATTCACCTAGTGTCTCTCATAGGAATGCGGTTGATCGAATTTTAAGATACTTGAAGTCAGCCCCTGGAAAGGGATTAATGTTCTCAAAAATGAAGATCTTGAAGTCATTGGATATCTGAGATCTTTGTTAAATTTGGTCTATTACGAGATAGACGCTCTACTTACAGTTACTTTACATTCGTGGGAGGTAACCTAGTCACTTGGCGGAGTAAAAACAAAATGTGGTTTCTCGGTCTAGTGCGGACAGAGTATAGAGGAATGGCTCACGGAGTTTGTGAATTATTGTGGATTAGACGACTCTTGACGAATTGGGTTTCAAACCAAAAAAAACCGATGGAGTTGCATTGTGACAATAAGTCGCCTATTGATATTGCTCATAATCCAGTTCAACATGATCACACCAAACATGTTGAGGTGGATAGACACTTCATCAAAGAAAAATTGAGAAAAGATCATCCGCCTACCGTTCGTGAAATCGGAAGATCAACCTGCGGATGTCTTAACCAAAGCGTGTGTGGAAGAGTATTCTATGACTCACTTACTAAGTTGGGCATTGGTGACGTATATGCACCAACTTGAGGAGGAGTGTTAACGTGAGTAAGTCCTAATCAATCAAGGAGATTTATTTCCTTGATTGATTAAGGGATTTAATTTCCTTATTTTAGATAGTTGACAAATCACTGTATAATTAGGAGATATTATCCTAATTGATTACTATTTCTATTTCCTTGTAAAGCCCACATGTAAATCCCTACATATACCTCCTTATGGAGAAGAATACAATTAACCAAAAGTATTCAAACCCATATTCATATTTTAGCATGCCGTACAAGATAATTCACGGCGTGCTACCGTGTGCTATGAAAGGCCGTGCCATAAAAAGTATTTTTCGTTTACAGCGTGCATTGGCTTGCCGCAAGCGTTAATAATGCACGCCATAAGTGAGATCTCGTAAAAGTTTAGACATCTAATGATGGCGTGATTAGTGCGCCGTAAATAATCTTTGATAGCACACGATGCACGCCATAATAGAGTCGTTTGTTCAAATTTAAGGCATGCGAGGCACGCCGTGTTTGAGTGTTTTTTTTATTAAAATTATAATTAATTTCTTGACTACCCTGATTTCTTATTAACAAATATACTTATATCACATGGACACATGATGTCGCAACAAGAAAAGAAGTATAGCAACCAAACTTTAAATCAACAACCATTTCATTGATAACTATACCAATTCCAAATACATAATTACTGTTTGTGCAAGAGTAAATAATAAGGCATCTAAACATACACAAAACTTCTATACATGATTCAAATTCAATAATCACTGCTACAAGCTGGATTGTTGTTCTACCAACCTTGCACCAGCTGAGACCATATATAATCATGTATGCAATTGCTTCTATATTCAGACTGAGGAGCTAAAATGCAAAAGTCAAAGAAAGACTACTTTGAAGCTTTAGAAAAAGAGAAGGGAAAAAAAGATTATATTGAAGCTTACGACATTGCAATCAGTGAAGTTGTTTCTGCCCAAGTTGTTTCTGTGTAGAACCAGATTATTATTTTTGAGAATATATAGGAAAGATATGATGCAAGAAGAGGCTTGTAGATAGATCCCCAACATTTTATACAACTTTGCACCAAACCCTTGTCCGCAAAGGGTCACAGGAGTTCTACTTAACCCAACCTAAAACAAGAACAGACAAGAAAATAATTAAAAGCAAAGGTCTGCAATCATACTAAGTATATAAACTTTATGTGATCCCAAATACAATAAATTTAAACATCTACATCAGAATAGCCAGCAATTAGAATACTAAAATATAAAAACAAGATAATTAAATGTTGGTTCAAATTCAAATTGGAGATAATTTCCTGCATTTGACAAACTGATCATGAAGAAATAGTGGACGTTCTGGGCAGTTGACATCATGCATACCACATTTGTCTACCTGCAATCTGCCATAATTACATTAAATCATAATGTACACATAAATTTCACGGGACAATGCATCTACATACCAGATGGTTCTTCACAAAATTCATCCAGACCTGCAAGGTTTCTGTGCTTAACCTTAGAAAGTAGCCTCACTTATGTTCAAGGAAACACACTACACAGAAATCAGATTGATAATCAAGCTGTGTTTCCCTGTTTGTGTCATCTTCAAATTGCAAGATGTTTTTTCATAAGAAACCAGACATGTAACCAAATAAAGAGGGACTCAACCAACCACTTGCTGATCTTCAGCGTATAACTCATCATAAATAAACATAAACCAAAGATCAAATCTATTTCAGAAAGTGAAAGACGCTTACTTTTCATACGTTGACCACAAGAAGTTTGGGGTTAAACAAACTTAATTATTTTCTAATGACAGTGTTATTTTGGAAATTTATAAACAGATTAAGGGCAAACAAGCAGTGCCATGGAACAAGCAAGAGATGAACCAAATACAAGCCATAGATTAATGTAAAAATCAAAAAGTCAAAATAAAAATGTAAACAGACTCCGTTCAACCTCAACATCGTCATGTTGAACAATGGGCGTCTCGGAGGCACTTCCTCCAAATAGTTGATTACATCCCCAGTGGCATTGCTGATACCACTCATCATGAGGGAGCTCTGTCCTCTGTTCCAAAACCCAATTTGGGTCTGCAGCGTGGATCTGCTTCCCAAAATCTGGTCACAGAGAATGAATTGATCGTGAATGAGTATCTCCATGAGCAGAAGCAGGCGCTGATATCTTCAATGTTACTGGCGAAGATAAAAACAATGTCCAGGTCAGTGTATTTTCATATTTGTAAATAATATCGGTGGCTTTATGAAAGACGTAGATCTTATTGCTTTGGATGTTGACAAATTGATGAGTTTCATCTATTTATGCTATTATGCACAAACAGCAGCTTCAGTCTGAATATGATCTATTTATAACTCTGACTCTTCTGTGATTTAAAGAAATAGTATAGCCGGGCGGCTATACTCGGCTCTTTCCTCATTTTTACAAATAGTAAAGCCGTGCGGCTATATTTGGTTTTTAAAGAATTAGTATAGCCGGCCGGCTATACTCGGTTTTTGTAATTTTTTAAAGAAATAGTACAGCCGAACGGCTATACTCTATTTTTAATTTAAAAAAAGAAAGTGTAGCCGGGCGGCTATACTCGGGTTTTCTAATTTTTTTAAAGAAATAGTATAGCCATACGGCTATACTCGGTTTTTAAAAATTTTTAACTCTTCTTCTTCCTAATTTTTTACTTTATAAATAGTATAGCCGGTCGGCTATACTCGGGTTTGCTATTTTTTTTAAAGACATAGTATAGCCGAGCGGTTATACTTGGTTTTTTAATTTTTTTAAATAAATAATATAGCCGTGCGGCTATACTCGGTTTTTAATTATTTTTTAAAGAAATAGTATAGCCGCGCGGCTATACCTCTGTTTTTTCCTTCTTTTTTTTACTTTATAAATCGTGTCCTGAGGCTCCAATCGAACCACCACTTTCAATCTTATTGTCATTGGAACAAGCATCCCTGGATCAATGATTGTTGCCGCAGCCTCTGCTGTTGGAAAAACTGTTGTCCACCTTGGCCCCAACACATTTTATGGCAGCTACTTTGCCTCTCTCTCCCCAAATGACCTCACCTCCTTCCTCAATTCCCATTCTACAGATCACATCACCACTGCAACCACCATTAAAACCACCACCTCTATTGATCCTAGTGTCGACCATGATTACATTGCCATGGACCTCAAACCCTGGTTGTTATACTCTAATATTGAGACTGCCGCCTATGCCCCTGAAATCCTTGAAAAGCATTGCCCAAGAGAATTCACTATCGACCTTGGAGGGCCTAGGTTGCTATTCCTTGCTGACAAAGCCACTGACCTTTTGATGAAATCCGGACTAAATTTGTATGTTGAATGTGGGTTCTTGGTATTCAATAGCGTCGGTGCAATTTTCGTTTGTGATGAGAGTGGGCAGTTAAGGAATATTCCACACTCTCGGTCTCGGATAGAAATGTTTAAAGACAGGAGCCTAAGCCTTAAAGAGAAGACTATGGTAACCAGGTTCTTCAAGTTTCTTGAGCACTACTTGGAAGCCTCTCGTGGTATTGGCGGTGACCAAGAAGGGAGCCACAATAGTGAAAGTTCCAAGATTTCAGAGGAGGACTTGGAGACTCCCTTTGTTGACTTCATAAATAGAATGCAGTTGCCACCCAAAATAAAATTGTACACATCAATAACTTCTTCTTTTTTCTTTTTTTTTTCTTTTTTGATTTTGACTGTGCTTACAACTTGTGTCATTTTCACCTCTCTAGGATTATTCACTGCATTGCCATGGTTGGTCAAGACGACTTGGAAGTTTGTAAAAGTAAACATAAGACAAGAGATGGGTTAGAGCGTTTAGCCCTCTACCACAGTTCGAGGTTAGTTGATTTTTTTGCATAAAGTTTTGTTAATAACATTTTTAGATTCTGTGTAATATTATTCTAGTGATGCTGAACCTGGTACCTATATAGTATTCATACTATCAAATGTATACTTATAAAAACATTTTAAGCTGCCTGCACTTCTTTTGAGGTGTCTGTTGAATTTTGGTTTTTATTTTTTTTTTAAAGAACAGTATAGCCGCGCGGCTATACTCCTTTTAAATTAGTATAGCCGCACGGCTATACTCCTTTTAATTAGTATAGCCGCACGGCTATACTTGGTTTTTAAATTTTTTAAAGAAATAGTCTAGCCGCGCGGCTATACTCGGCCACTTCTTAATTTTTTACTTTATAAATAGTATAGCCGCGCGGCTATATTCGGGTTTGCTATTTTTTTAAAAAGAAATAGTATAGCCGCTCGGCTATAATCGGTTTATCTAATTTTTTTAAGGAAATAGTATAGCCGCGCGGCTATACTTGGTTTTTCTCATTTTTAAGAAATAGTATAGCCGATCGGCTATACTCAGTTTTTTAATTGTTTTTAAAATAAATAGTATAGCAGCGCGGCTATACTTTGGTTTTTTCCTCTCTTTTTTTAACTTTATAAATCGTGTCAAATCCTAATTAATAAATATTTTCTTGAGTTAAACCTAATCATGAGACATTTATTAAATGATTGCTTCATGACAAAACTGAGCACAAACAAAAATCTATATACTCTGAACCATGTAAACTAAGATTCATGCAAACCTACCATCATTCAAAACTAAAACATATTATGGAGCTCTAAGAAGTCGTGGGAGCTATGTTATTTTTGTGTTTGAGGTTAGTTACTTGTTGCCAACTCCTTCACTTGAACAGATTACACAAAATTTATAAACGAGCTAAATGGCGTTGGTTTGATCTTTTTTGCAGATGATATTTGGAAATGTAGACGAGAAGTCAAAGCAGGGATCTTCTCTTCACTAAATCGATTTATGAGGGTCATTTCAAGGTAGACTGTGTCACTTATCTATCTCCTGCATTGTAATGTGTATTTGTGTATAATATTTTCTAGCACGAACCCGATTTGTGTTTGCTGCTTTACGTCTGCTGTTTTTAGTGAAAACAAATGAAAGAAAGGCAAACTACACATTTTTCGTATCACTGAAATTGAGTGCATCTGGCATATAATTTCTTGAGCAAGGCAGCTTTAATGATCTCTTTTACAGGCAACCCAAATCAGCATTTCTGGATTTCAATTTCTTCCTCCTATAAATACAGTGTCAACCAGCTACATGTTTTGTTTGACAATGAAGACTGAAGATACTATGCTAGCAACATATGTGCTCTAAAACAACAAGTCAAAACCAGTCTACATGTTGTGTTGAAGCCTTGGGTTGCTTCTTCGGCTTTCGATACCGATTGTTCTCAAACCTGGCTTTAACTATAAGCGAGTATAGCAAATCTGCCTCAGATGAACTATCATAAGGCATGTTCAAGATACTACAAAATCAAGAGTTACCACACAAAGGAAGAGTTAATTAAAAGATTAAACAAGGAAGAAACAAACAAGTTAAGTTTTCTTTTGTTCTTGAAAATTAATAACCACCTGTCAAGTAACTCCTCCAAGATAATTCTCTGCAAAGGTGTAACATAATGAATGCAACTTCTTGGGCACTGACCAACTGCAAGTTGAACTTGGTAATCATCCCCAACTCCTATTAACACACATACAGAGTGGATTTTAATCAGAACATTAGCAACCTATTCCACTTTCTACAACTACAACCATCCTCAAAACTATAGCATAGGCTTCATCGTCTGTTCCTGTATCTACGAACAAAGACGAAAACAAAACGAAATAATTAAACCAACCTTGAGAAGCTGCTCTCGCCGTCCTGGTTGAAGCATAAGTGAAGGCATGAGGAGCTCTTTGTACACACATGAACATGGACAACCTGCAGATTTTTTTTCTTTAAGTGCTCCTCATTCTTTATAATGTGATCGTAAAAAGAAGCAAAGCTTTATACCTTTTCCAACACAAAGAACCTCGTTAACGAAAACATCAAATGCTTCACATTCTGGATTATCAAAGGGATCTACACATTCTCTACAATTCATCACCAACTGTCAAGCATTACAATAAGGAAGCAAACAACAACAGAAATATAATAGAATGTGAACTTAAAATGGACAAAAATGATAAATTATATATATATAAAAATACAGCAAACAAACTCAAAGTTTACCTTTCAATTATCTCCGATCGGCTGTAATTTGATAACATCTGCACACATTATATTAACCACCATCATCACCAATTATTCTCTTTTAGCAAAACTCCATGTTTTTTCCCTTGAAAAATATTATAGAACAAATATTTAGAAATAAAAATGGCATCTTTAAATGCAGAAATACCTCATAGGCCTGAATTACACAGCGAATCATCACATCAGAATCTTTCCCAGTCCTATTTACATCAGGATGAAACTGCTTTACCTATTTTTTTCACAATCAAAATATAAAAATTTGAATAAAAACAACATATATATACAAAAATGAATGCCATATTTAATTTTTCTTTAATTGTTTGTACCACATTTGGTAAAATGCCAAAATTGGTATCTCTTACCTTTTTAGTGGACCGAGGCCCAACTCCAGATAAAGGGCCCTTCTGTCTTGAAATCTTATTTCACCAAAAGCCCAGCAAGCAGGAAGCCTATGACTTTTTTTTTTTTTTTCAAAAATATCTCAAGCCAGATCCACCACGTTAGAGGTGGTTGAGCTTGGCCAAAAGTGACTCACGTAAAAGCAGGGTTGGGTTTTCTTGCCATTTAGAGCGAAGTGACCAGCGTCTCTTAGTAGAAAGCACGTCAGCCTTCTAACGACCAAAAGGAGCAGAAGCCGTCGATCTTCCACTCTTTCAGACAGAGAGAGCTCACAGATCCAACCCCTCAGAACCTACCTCCATCCGAAATATCCCATTTATTTTATTCAGGGACCAGCTCATGAGGATAAAGTATTCAGACTCGGACATACACCCAAGTTTCTTTCCACTACCGCCATTGCTGAAGATATTTGCCTATAAATATAGAAGCATCACAGCAGCGCTCGAGAACTCTCTCTCCAATCAGACTCAACGTCTATAATTTGAAAAACCTTCAAGCCTCCAAACAACCTGCTCTCTTCAGATAACCAGTTGACAACTCCTGCGTTTATCTTTTATTGCTCTACCATCCTCTTGGTATGATTTTTGTTTAAACATTCGGGCTAACTACCTTGTAAAATCAGCTCAGACTTGTAACAGATTGGATAGAGAAATCTCCAATCATCTTGTTATGAAGTTTCTTTACTATTGTAATATGCCTTTTCGAAACTAAATAGAGAAATCTTTAGTTTTTGCTTTAATAATTTATCATGCCTGGATTGGATAGAGAAATCTCCCTTCCTAGGGACTTTGTTCTTGATGCAATTTAAATTACTCGCGTCTAATATTTCCGTTGTTTATTTTTCTTGCAATTTTACATTTCTCGCGCTTTAAATTCAAGTCTTTACTTTAGAAATAATATCATTGTTTACTGTTGGACAGGCCCAAGTAAAAGGGTTTTTTAGGTCCGAAGCTAGGGTTTCTTTAAGCCCGAATCTTCATATTTAGGCCCGAAATGATCAAAACCATGGGCCCGAATCAAAGTTTTTTCGAACCCACTCAAGGGATCATTAACCACAAACTCGGTTTTTCTATGTGGCTAGGTACCACTCGTATCTTCCAAGCCATGAACTCACGATTGAAAGAATATTGTAGTCCTCTTCATTGAGGCATAGAAAAGAACTCATTCGAGCTAGTTCCCCACTCGAAGTACAATGGTTTGATCAAGAAGTCCAGAAAAGGAGCGCAAATCCATCAGACCACCCTCTACAATTCACATACTAGGTCTACTAGGCTGGTCTCATTCCCAGTAGTGGCACACCTGCATTCGCAACTCCATTCGGGTTCAGAGGAGGTTTTTGGAGAACTCAGGTTTCCTAAACCCGTCGTCATTCCAACCTGATTCAACTTTCAATTTTGTACAAAGCAGATTGTAAACTGGCCTTTCCTTTCCTCAGCATTTCTCAGGAGAGGAACAAAAGGACCAGACGGGGCGTCTTGTTGCCGAGACCCGACTCTCGAGGCACGAGGAGGACAACCCGACCCAAGGTACCCTTTTCTGCACCAACATTAATAAAAAGAAGAATGAAGATAAATACTTTGGCGCTGAAAGCGTCTTTAAGCTTCGGTGGCTAAGCAGGTTGGCTGGACGCCGAGAATAGCGAAAGCGGATGAAGTACCGGAGTGAGGAGCATCCTCTCCGGTGCGCTCTGCAACTCTTCAGTGTGAATTTGTGACGGCGGTGAGTTTTAACGGCTTTTTGAAATGGAAAAATTGGAGGTGTCCAACCGCACACGGATAAACGTTTCATTTCTCTCTCTTAACTTTTACGCAGGGCTCTGCCATTCTGTTAACGAGTGAGTGGAGTAGAAGACTAAAACGCTGTGTTGAAGTTTCTGTGGGTCCCTCCTCCCTTTTTTTTTGTTGGAATCCCTTCTGAACGAATTTTAGATGAATAAATTTTTATTCTATTAATTCCTTTTTTTTTCTGTGGGTGTGAAAGGGTAAGCCTTGGCCCAACGAGGAACAAAAAAGAAACTAAAAGACTACAACTAGGTTTGAATTTTCATGAATTTCTTTTTGCTATCAATATGGCGAGACAATATTGAGATGATATCAAAATAACGAGATCATGAATTCTTTGATCCGAGGGGTCAAAGAGATCATCACTCTATTGAGATAATATTGATAAAATTGGTCTATTTGAGAACAATGCTCCAATAAAATAAAAGTTCTATTAGATAAGTATTTGATTGGGAACTAATTGATAGTGAGAAAACAATTTATTTTACACATGATTTTGATATAAACACACTCACAAAAGACTTTCATGAGCCTCAATATGAAACTTCACACAAGCAAAAGGCCAAAAGAAATTAAAAACAACTGGTAAATGTAAAAGTTTTACTATATATCTTGTTCAAGCCATAGTTGGTGCTTCAAATTCCTCTTATTTCGAGACATTTTTTCAATATTGGCACAACAGAGGACATAAGGGGACGTTTGTGTGGACTCTCTTCTGTGCAAATCATCCCTACCGCAAGTAATTGAATGCTGCATTGCTCAAGCTTCTCTAAAGCATCACGTGTGCCTCTTGAGCGCGCCTCCTGCTTCAGTGTGGTGTCAACAACATCCCAAATTTGGTATGGAAATGCAGAACCCACCCACTTCCTTAGATCAAGCCCATCCGAAAACACATTACTTGTCGGTCGTTTTCGCGTAAACATCTCGAGCAGAGCCACACCAAAGCTATACACATCCCCTTTAGCTGATACCTCAACTCCCTGCCCATATTCTGTTCAAGCAATATATATACACAGATGGTTGCTCATAATTGCTTTAGTTTCTGGTGGTGGGTATCGAGACCGGAAAATTGGAACACCAAGCTGGATCGGATGGAAAAAATCAGAAAAAAAAAAAATTTGGTTGACTAAAAAACTCAACAAGCTGGCACTGAACCAGACCAAATCAGTTTCACGCCTTATCAAATCGGACTGAATCAGTTTTGTGTGTGTGTGTTTTTTTTTTCACAAAATTATTTAAATCTAATGCTACATTTTTAATCTCATAACTAATATTTCCCCAAGCCCAACTTCAAAACATCTCTCTTTTCTAGGCCTAATATATCTTTTTGCATGAAATTGGATCATTTGTAAATTTTCAAGCTCACAAAATAAAATTTTAGTTGGAATTTGTATAAATATATATATATAATAATTCGATCCAAAACCGAAAACCGGACCTGCCGGTTTCATAATTTTTTTTCTCTAAAAATCGGATTGAATCAGACTAATTAAATAATACCAGTTTCGGTTTCGATTTCGGTTTGAGGTGGAAACCAGACAACGCCCACCCCTAGTATTTAATAACAGTTTTCATCAACATTGTATTTAGTAAAAAAATTAATTAGCTTTTTTGCAAAAAATACATTTATGTTTAATTTGAATTGAAATCAAAGTAGGGAGAGAGAGTGAGTGAATGAGAGAAGCTCATGACAGTGATAGCTTGTGGTTGTGGACTTGTTGGTTGGGGTGAGTAAATCTTTTGGTGCAAAACTGTAAATTTTGCATTTATTGGAAGCCCAAGTTACTATTATCAAGTACTTTGGTTAAGGCCCAAGCTATAAAACAGCGAAATTCATCTTCTCAAATAAAGGCCCAAAACTTCAACTTTGGTCAAATCAATGGCCAATGGAACTAGGGGTGGCATTTTAGACCGCAAAACCGAAAAACCGCAAAAACCAACCTACAATTTACCGCAATGGAACCGCAATCGCGGTAAACCGAACCGCATTTGCGGTATGAAGAACCGAACCGCATTTGCGGTTGCGGTTACGGTATTTGATTTTCAAAACTTGCGGTTACCGCAAACCGCAAATATATTTTAAAAATCCACAACGGGGTTCTTCAAATCCACTCACCACCACCAACACTTGAGTTTGTAACATTGGTGCATTGCATTTTCCTTTTAGTTTTGTAACTTTAATTAACTTTGAATTGGATTTTTCCTTTGGGTTGTAACTTTAATTCATTTTGCATTGCATTTTCCTTTTGGTTTATAACTTTAAAGGATTTGGAATTGGAATGCTTGAGAAGTTGAGGTTGTGAATGCTTGAGAAGTTTAACTTTAATTGGAATGCTTGGAATTGTAACTTTAATTTTCTTTAGGTTGTCAATACTTGAAAAGTTGAGGAGGTTGTGAATTTATATATGCTTGAGAAGTTGAGATTATGAATTTATTTCTTTAGGTTGTAATTTATATTTTTGGGTTAAAGTATGCTTGAACTCAAAAGGCTTCAAAAGAAGCATCAAAATTAGGCCTCAAATGTGGAAGATCGGATTTTTATGACACAAAAATAACTTGTGGTTTTAAACCGCTAATTCACGGTTGCGGTAAACCGCAAAAAGCGGTCGGTTTGCGGTTTCAAAAATCACATACCGCAAATAGTCGGTCGGTTTGCAGTTTGGGCAAAAATTCGCGGTTACCGAACTGCAACCACCTCTAAATGGAACCATGGATGGTGATAACAAAAACTAGCTTTGGCAGAAAACAGAACGTGGTGTAAATGGATAATCTTAAATGATAATTCAGAGGATTATGAGACCAATCACAAGACATTGATCAGAACTTCAAAACATCCGCTGAACTTCATGACATCCGGAAAACCTCGAGACATCCACTGAACTTCCAAGGTATCGGCTGAACTTCAAGACTTCCGCCGAGGTCCAATTAACAAGATAGAGTAGTGCTAAATGAAGTTGAGCTCAAGCTCCACAGTTCACAAAATTTATCAAGACATCTTTGGGCATAATGTATTTTGATGAGATGTTATTACATTTTCTTATAGATATTATCGATAATGATATTGATATAATGATGTCCATGCATGCGTAACCATGTTTTTGTATAGAGCTTTCTTTATAAACGCTATATGTATTCGTCCTGCAACAAAAGATTTTGGCTTTAGATTGGAAATCGTACTCTCATGGAGATTTTGAATTTATTCTCATTTCCTTGTACAATTGGAAATTGACTCATGGTTTTTGTTCTTATTTACCAAACTTGCCCATTTCCACGCAATAATCCAATTAGGCTTTTTCTTCTTGTTCAAATCTCCAAGTAATAAAAGAAAAGAAGAGATCAGAGCGTTGACTCCACGTGATAAGATGATCGCATGTGTGTGTGATTCATGGCTCACATTCAAACATGCGTATATTTAAGCTCCTAAGACCCACTACCGCTTGAATTTCCCACCTTCGAGTCCTTGACTGCTTCAAGATGCCGTGGAGAGAATTTTGAACACAAAAAGCCGCATCATGCAGTCGTCAGCACAGGAGAAGAAGCTAAAGTTTTGCAACGTGACTGAATACGATCAGGATTCAGATTATCATCCGTCATTTTATCCACACCACGTGGCGTGCGTTGATTGCGATTGCTGTGCTGCTGAGCAGGTGATGGTGTGTGACGACACGGGATTTTGTCGTATTGTTACGTGTACACGGACGCACCGTCCGGGGGCGGCATTGTCTTCACACGGGAGTTGGGATTATTTGGGATGAAGCCAAGTTGGGAATTTGAGATCCCCTGTTCCACTAAACAATATACCAAATCAATAATGGCTTTGACTTTTCTATTTAGCTTTTTCTAACCCTCATGGCTTGGCTTGCATATGGGAATTGTTTCTTTCAACATTTGTACTATAAGAGAGAGGGCATGAGATGATGTTATGTCTAATTTGGTGAAAATATGCATCATTCATTTCATCCACTTTTGTTTATTCTCCCACACATTTTATTGGGCATGTGAAACTTTCGGACGGAACAATTAGTTTAATTTGGTTGATGACTTGTGATGAATAATGTTGATGTATCAAATAATTGATAGTCATCCATTATTTAAACCGTTTTTGATGGCACAACTTTTTCGTATATGTACAAGTTAGGATAGTTGTTTTATTTTAATTCTATAAGATATGTGAAACTTTTTGAACAACGATTTCAATTTCATTAATGATTTGTGATGAATAATGTTTGACGCATAAATAAACGATTGTTAACTAGTAATGCATCAAACGATTATCAAACATTCACCATCTATATGGACGGTCCCGTGGATGTTGGAGTTAGGATAGTGATTTTAGTTCAACTCCATAATAATTAAAATAATAAGGGTAGATGAGAGCAAAAGAGTAGGGCCAATACTTTCGGCTTTGGGCATCTATAGTATAGTAAGGTGAAAGAAATAAACAAAGGCAAAAACGGGTGGGAAAATTAATGGGAACGTGTGGTGTGTGGGCATCCGCTAATAGCTACGAGGAATCTGTCGAGCGTCGACCAACGCGGAAGACGTAAAATCACGTCACCCACAGTGCCCTGTGACGTAGCACGCTGCGCACCTGCCGTTGACGTTAGAGTCTACGCTTCTCTCTCTCACAAACCAATTTATAAAAAGCCCATTCGCAAACGCAAATTCTACACCGCCGCCCCCTCTCTCTCTCTCTCTCTAAAACATTTCAAATTCCTTTTCGCATCCATTAAACTAAAAAAACAATATGCAATCACAAGCTATTCCCTACGGAGCATGGGTTCCAGGCACCCCCGCAGGCCACGTGTCGTCATCGGCACGTGATCAGCAAGCTGCCGCGGTGGGCAGCAGATCGGCAGCTAGCGTACAAAAACTGGTGTCAGAGAATGCCGTTACGGTTGTCGGACGGCGCGGGTGCTGCATGTGCCACGTCGTCAAGCTGCTGCTGCTCGGGCACGGCGTAAACCCCACGGTTTTCGAGGTGGACGAGGACGACGAGAGCGGCGTTGTCGTTGAATTGCGGAAATTGATCGGAGAAGGGCAGGAGGATTGGCCTCAGTTTCCTGTGGTGTTTGTGGGCGGGAAGTTGTTTGGTGGGTTGGAGAGAGTTATGGCTACCCATATCTCAGGTGAACTTGTGCCCGTGTTAAAACAAGCCGGAGCTCTGTGGCTTTGATCTTTAATTTTTCTTTTTAATTTATTTTCCTGACTTGTATATCTTTGGAGAATTGGAGAAATACTTGTTGGAAAAAAAAAAGAAGAGATTAATTAATTAATTATGTATGTACGGCTCCAAAATTGCAGATCATCATGGTTCATTTGATTTCGTCCTTCTCTTTTTATGTATCGGATCGGAGGACATTATTTTATTTCGAGAAAATCATAATTTGGCTTTGGGATGGAGACCTATAGGAAACATGCATGTATAATTGACGCTGCACTGCAATACCCTAAACCCTTTTGCTCACAACTTTAATTTAAGGTTTATTTTTGTCATTATTCTCAAGATTTAACAAGTATCCATATGTATAATTATAGTTAATTTTTACTTTATATTTATAAAATTATAGTTATTCTTATTAACACGTATCCAGTATTGAGAATGATAATGAAGATATACATTAGATTAAAGTGGTGAGCAAAAATATTTCATGCAATAAAATGGTATTTGAATACATAATGTAGTAAAAAGATTTATAATAAATCCTTTTGCTTTTTAATATTACTAATTTGGTATAGTTTATGTGGCGGTGGCTTATGGGTTGGATTCCACACGCTTAATACCAGGACCTGAAGTCCATTATCCTGATTCAACGTTCAGATCAAATTGCCACCCTTACCAGAAACCGTAAACTATGGAAATCAATCAGTTTTTGTTTTACTAGTTTCCCCTATTTGATTGGGTCTGGTTTCTTCTTCGTTTCACATGGATTTCATCACTACCTAATTAGCTAGACGAGTTCAGAATGCTGTTAATTTAGTAACTAATTTTGTGGACAATCATGATAGATAGATGATATGGGAAATGATAGTTGTGACTTATGAATCACGAAAATGATGATGATTGTGATGACTCGAGACGGTTGTTGTGTACAACTCATGTACAGTCACCCTCTGACGACGACGATAATATATCCACTTTGCAATAAAATACACAAATATATAACTAGTATGAGAAAATGACAACCAGACATGACGTGAAGCAATCAGCTGTCTGCAAGTGTTGTAATCTCATGCCCCCTGGTTACCATTTCAAGGCTTTGTTAATGTTTCCATGTCAAGCCTACCATTTTAGATAATCAATCAAAGATTAGTAATTAAAATTGAATTTTGGGTATCCACGTATACAAGCATGATGCATGATGATGGCTGCTTCATATTTAATTAACTAATTGTGTTTGTTTTTCTCTAATAGCATATACTTAAAAGTTAATTAAAGACATCAATGACATCACAGGTTGTCATGAACATTGTAATTCCAAAATCCTTGCTAGTCTGGTCGCTACCTCCATAAGCCAATTTAAACCTGCTTTCCAAATTTCAATTAGAAGATCATGTGAATGTTCATCACGTTACATTTTTATTTATTTTTATTAATTAGGATACAACTTTCTTTCGCGGAGAATGATTGCTATATTTTGATTCATACACTTGACTATGCAATGGGTTGCAGCTCAAGTGATTTATTATTATCAGCATATGAAGTTGTATAATCAATTTTCCTATATCGGGTGTGAAAAAAACAAAGTGTTGACTTGAAGTGGTTGACTTGTGCAAACATATTTGGGAAATGAATATGTGGGCTAAATATGGGTGTAGAAAGTAAGAGTCTTGTAGCTATTGCGGCTAAATATTAGTTACATTCGTATTCGAGGTTATGTGTTAAAAAAATACAGCTACTTATAATTTATAAAGATTGGATGACAAGCAAATGATCCATTAGGGTAGTGTTTTGGAGTAATTACTCCCTTAGGCATAGTCATGGACTTAAGCCATATAATTCGTATAATATACATGAATTTAGTATATTATCGCTCATCTGAATAGGAAATATTCTAAAAAAGATTTGATGACAAGTGAACACAGCAAGTCAACTCGGACACGTATCCTAACCTACTTCCACTGCCTACCTCGCCCCCAAACAAAGCTAAGCCCAGCCCAGTCAAAATTAGTTGGCCGATTTCGTTAATGGATTGACAGTGGACGTGCAGACTGGGTCTTAACATTTATGTGCCTACTTGGATTTGGGGCATAACGTTTTGGGCCTCCCATAAATCAATTTGTCAGCCTATGTGACGAGGCCGAGGCCTATTGGTGCTTGATTGGTTTGGGCTGTTTGGCTCTTAGGCCACCATTGTACACAAAAAAGACAAAAAAATGTAACAATAACGGTCTGACGTTCCAATTTTAAAAAGGAAAAGGAAATAGCATAGCAGCAGACTGCAAAGTTAGCTTTATTACCACGCTGTCGTTCCGCTTCGAGGTCCACCTTCACCTACAAATACGAAAAAGCCCTTCTCAAGAACTCAATCGCCAGATTCACCACCACGACAACCAGTGCCATGATCGTAATTTGACGCGCCCTCCGTCTCGCTTCTCTGTAAAGCCCAAAAACCTCGACCCCCTTTCCCTCCCCAATTTTTAAACCCTCGCCTCACTCGCTGTCTTCCTTACTCTCTGTTCCCAGTGAAGTGAAATAGAAATCTCAGGAGAAGCAAAGTTCACAAGACGAAATTAGAACCAGGAGCAACGGTAAAGCATGAGGAGGCTCTTCAGGGGCAGAGACACAAACGCCGAATCTTCACCGCAATCACCGTCGTTATCTCCCTCACCGTCGTCGCGATCGTCGGCGCCGGTGACCGGCCCGCCGAGGCCGATACGGCTGGTTTACTGCGACGATAATGGAAAGTTTCGGATGGATCAAGAAGCTGTCTCCATGCTCCAGCTCGTTAAGGAACCTATCGGTATAGTCGCCGTCTGTGGGCGTGCTCGCCAGGGCAAGAGCTTCATTCTAAACCAGGTAAAATTGTCGTCCTTTTTCTCTCAATGTTGAGAAGAACTGATAGTGGAAAGTTCTTGTTTTCACTTCCTGTGGGGGTTTGTTTTCTGTCTAGGGTTTATGATTGTACGCATGGTAGAATCACCATTCCCGAACTCTTTTTTTGCTTCGAGGACTAAGGGAAGTGCATGAAGTGTAGAAATTGTAGGGCTACTTCAGGTTTTGTGTTTTTGCTGCTAGAATTACCGTGTATTTGTTTCTTATTAATTCTACAGTTCTTAGACTTGTCATAGTTAACCTAAACCATATTTTCCGCAACAATGTTTGAGTGTAATTGATTCTAATACATGGATGCATGTATATGCCATGGGAAATATTGTTGTGTTAGATGCGAATTTTCATTTACATGTTCTTGCAACCAAAACTGGGTTGTGAACCATTGATTAACTTCAAGATATTAAAATGTTGCCTAATGATTAAAACATTTACCTTTTCTGATCATTTATATCTCTATGAATTTCTGACCACTAAGCTTACTCTACTGTTGCTTCCCCACCAGTTCAATGTTGCTATAAGAAATAAAGATGTTTATGTTTGTATTTCTCTATTGTAGCTTCTTGGAAGGAGTGGTGGATTTCAAGTAGCATCTACGCATCGTCCATGTACGAAAGGGCTATGGCTATGGAGTGCACCCTTTAAGAGAACTGCTCTTGATGGAACTGAATACAATCTGTTACTATTGGATACCGAAGGAATAGATGCCTTTGATCAGACGGTTAGCGATCATTCTCTTACTTAACAACGTATTAGTATCTGCTCCTTTTATAATTATGATAGTTTTCATTATCCATTCTATTGGTTCTGTAACCAATAAGACTTCTCAAGCAGATTGTAATACTTACGACTTACTTTTATCTGACAGGAAACATACAGCACACAGATATTTTCCTTAGCTGTTCTCTTATCTAGCATGTTTATTTACAACCAGGTTAGAAAACTTATGCTGAGGCTTTGATCCTTCCTCTTTGAATATGCTCTATAGTTTCTTCTTCCTAATTTACTTTCCTTTTCTTTTAGATGGGTGGTATAGATGAAGGTTCACTCGATCGTATCTCTCTTGTCACTCAAATGACTAAACATATACGTGTTAAAGCCTCTGGAGGAACAACAGCTTCTGAAATTGGGCAGTTCTCCCCAATCTTTGTGTGGCTTTTAAGGGTAATTGGTTTTGAATTAACTTGTTTCTTTAATATTTGTGCCGTCAACTACAATAATTATTGAAATCTTATTATTCTTATGATAATGGTTCCTCTGTTGTGGTTATTTTGTTTGTTATCGTCATATGAATACACGGTGTATTTAGTAGAATATGTTATGTGGCTTTCCATTTGTGGTAATTTACACTGCCTTGGTTTCAGGACTTCTATCTGGATTTATCTGAGGATAGTGGAAGGATAACGCCCCGTGACTATCTGGAGCTTGCTTTGAAGCCAGTTGATGACAGAAAAAGGGATGTAGTTGCGAAAAATGAGGTATTTATCTGGCTCTTCTTAGTTCGTTTGAGAAGATTTCAGCATTTTTTAGGGGGAGAGAGAGAGAGCAATCTTGACCTTTTATTTTCAAGAATTTGTTTGTCAATTCATACAGTTATTGTTGAACTGGCATTATCTGCTTTTAGATATACGCTTGTTAGCTATTTATGACATTCTAGGCACATTGAGCATTGCTACTTTTGAATTATGTTACCTATGTATGTTGGACTCCGAGGTGGTGCTTATTCTATAGTATTAATGATCAATATAGATACGAACCTCCATTCGAGCTCTATTTCCAGATAGAGAATGCTTCACCCTTGTACGGCCTTTGAACAACGAACATGATCTACAGAGACTTGACGAAATTCAGGTCAGTGACTTACTGTTGTCTTTGATCTCTCTCTTGTTGGTCATGAACTCAAATCTGTTTCTTTATTGATATTTAGTTGTGTTGAAGGCTAAGTTTTTCTAATGCAGTTGGACAAATTAAGGCCTGAATTCAGATCCGGGCTAGACGCATTGACAAGGTTTGTTTTTGAAAGAACAAGGCCCAAGCAAGTTGGGGCAACTATGATGACGGGTCCAGTTCTAGTTGGCATCACACAGTCTTATCTTGATGCTCTAAATAAAGGCGCGGTGCCTACCATATCTTCTTCATGGCAGGTTTGTGTTCTCCTTGAACTCTCTGTTTGGGTGGTATTTTGCAACAGGCTCTAAATTATTATTTTTTATCCATGATAAGATTTTCCTTCTGTATAAAAGTTAAATGGAATCTTAGTTTCTAACTGGAAAAAAGTGGAAGTATTGAATATCCAATAAACGAGTGACCAAGCAACTGGAATTAGATGTGCTATATAAATTTTGGTCTTGGTTAGTTTCTTTGTGCTGTTTCACTGAGGTTACATAATTATGTTGCCCTGTGTCTTATGTGGAGTTGAGACAGTAGATGTTGAATTGGATGTTCTGTTTTCATTTTAAACTGCAAGAATGGAGAATACAATAATAAATAACCCTTTTGGGTCTCAGACTTCATACAGAATAGAGGGTCGATAAGAAACTGACTCTGGAACAAGTCTCTTTGACTACAAATTTCTGAGGCATCATGTGATTATGTTAATCTTACTCTGCAGAGTGTCGAAGAAGATGGGTGCCGAACAGCATATGACTATGCTCTTGAGGTGTATAAGTCCGCTTTTCACCGTCCGAAAGATCCCGAAGAAGTAAGTTGTTAATTATGCCTAATTGTTGATGATTTTTCTTGTTTTCTAATTCCAGATGTTGTAGGCTGCATTCAGGGAAGCGCATGAAAAGGCAGTTCAAAAATCATTGGCTGCATTTAATGATGGTGCTGTAGGAGTTGGTTTAGCAAGAAAGAAATACGAGGCGGAGCTCCACAAAAAGCTGAAAAAGGAGTTTGAGGTAGAGTACTAGATAAGACGAACTTTAGTTTTAGTAAGATGTGGGCGCAGTTAGAACTGAATGGAAAAACCATTTGTTTCAATTGACCTCGGTCACTCAGAATCAAAGACACACCTAGGCGCAAATGCACCCACATACATGCACACTGTGCATATGTTGAATATCTCTTTTCTTTTGAGATTGTATTGCCAAGAGTTTTTTGGCTTATATCTTATTAATTAAATAAAAAGATCAGAATCTGAAAGTGTTATTGCGTCAGATATAATTGAATTATTTGTGATAATAAATAGTTTGTTGACAGTATATATGGATGTGTATATATTATTAGCTCATCTCTTGTATACGGGTCTTATTTGTTTAAATTGGGTACTCATGCAGGATTGTAAAAGGAATGCATATATGGAGGCAGAGTTGCAATGTTCAAATTCTATACAAAGCATGGAAAGGAAGCTGAGAATAGCTTGCCATGCTAGTGATGCTAGTATTGATAATGTTCTGAAGGTAAGCAACAGTGGCTTGCCCCTGATGTCTTTTAACATTTTAATTGATTTTTTTAAAACTGTGATTTTGTTTTCTAGGTTCTGGATGGTCTTCTATCCGACTATGAAGCAACAAGTCATGGTCCAGCAAAATGGCAGAAACTGACCATTTTCTTACAAAAGAGGTTTGTCTTGTCTTTATTTTCCTTCTAAAAAATATTTATAATTATTTATTAATGTATGAGTGCATATTAATGTGTATTGCATGCAATCCAAATTCACAGTTTGGAGGGTCCACTACTTGACCTTGCCAAGAGACTGATTGACCAAGCTGGATCAGAAAAGAGTACTCTTATGTTGAGATGCCGCTCAATAGAAGATAAGTTGGGGTTACTGAACAAGCAGCTGGAGTCTAGTGAGAAGTCTAAGTCTGAATATCTGAAGCGTTATGAGGATGCTATCAATGACAAGAAGAAGTTAGCTGATGAATATATGGGCCGCATAAATAACTTACAGAATAATTCCAGCTCACTGGGTGAGAGATGTTCTAGCTTAGTTAAAACATTGGATTCTGCAAAGCAAGAATCCTTAGAGTGGAAAAGAAAATATGAACAGATCATATCAAAGCAGAAGGCTGAGGAAGATCAAGCTAGTTCTGAAATTGCAATTCTCAAGTCCCGATGCAGTGCTGGTGAAGCAAGGCTGGCTGCTGCTCGAGAACAAGCTCAGTCTGCTCAAGAGGAGGCTCAGGAATGGAAACGCAAGTATGACATTGCTTTTAGAGAAGCAAAAGCTGCTCTAGAGAAGGCTGCAATTGTCCAAGAACGTTCGAATAAGGAAACACAAAAGAGAGAAGATGCATTGAGGGAAGAATTCACTAGTAGTTTGGCTGAGAAGGTGATCCACTCTCTCTCTCTCTCTCTCTCTCAGGCACACACAGACACCTAAATGCATACTCCAATTCTCTAGTTTCCTATGGGTTTTTTTTATTTGTTTTCTTTGTTGATAAATATTTAGGAGGAGGAAATAAAGGATAAGGGGGCAAAGATTGAATATGCTGAGCAGTGCTTGACAACTCTAAGACTAGAACTGAAGGTGAGTTTGAATCTTCTTCACACTTTGTTAGAATCTTTTATGTACCCCTTCCCCCCCCTCTCTCTCTCTCTCTCTCTCTCTCTCTCTCCTCTGCATTTGCGAGTGGCAAACACACGTGTGTCATAAATTGCCACATCATTTGGTGTGATACACACTGTTGGGAGGTTAGCAGTGGGGTTAATGGCATGTGCTTCAGTCAGAAAAACACATTTGGCCTGGGAAACTGCTCTTAGCTTTGGAGGGATTAAATATTACTATATCAGGAGCCTCATTTTTTGTCTTGAGGTTTTTCATGGCCTGTTTTCCACTTGTTTATAATTTGATTATCTACAAGCTTTTTTGGTAAACATAACACATACCATCTGTCTGCTATATTTTTGGGTGCTTACATCAGATTTGAACTTAAGACCTATCCCTTTTACCCACCCGTCCCAATGCCAGTTGAGCTAAAGCTCATAGGCATTATGTAAAAAATCAGTTATCCGAAATAGATAGAGCCCTATGAAAATCATTGAAATTCGGATCAAGAAGAATCCGTATTTTGCACATGTTTGCTTTTCTTTTGTGGTCTCTTTTCAACGTATGTATCTATCAATGGTGTGATACTTGACTATTACACGTTCTTTGCAGACTGCCAAATCAAAAGTAGATAGTTATGATGCTGAAATATCATCAATGAAGCGTGAAATCAAGGAATTAAGTCAAAAGTTAGAAGCTGCAAATGCAAAGGCCCACTCATTTGAGAGAGAAAAAAAGATACTGGAGCAGGAGAAGATCTACCTGGGGCAGAAGTATGAATCTGAAATGAAAAGACTTGACGAAGTCCAAGAAAGGTGTAAAATTGCTGAAAAAGAAGCCACAAGAGCGACTGATATTGCTGATAAAGCACGAGCGCAAGCAGATGTTGCTCAAAAGGAAAAGAGTGAGATGCAGAAGTTGGCAATGGAAAGATTGGCACAAATTGAGAGGGCTGAGAGGCATATTGAAACTTTGCAAAGGGAAAAAAGAGACTTGGATGATGAGTTAGAGAGAATTCGTGTATCTGAGATGGGAGCCCATTCGAAAGTTGCTCTGCTGGAGGCAAGAGTTGAAGAAAGAGAGAAGGAAATAGAATCACTATTAAAATCAAATAATGAGCAGAGAACTAGTACTGTTCACGTCCTTCAAGGCCTTCTGGACAGTGAGCGTGCAGCACATGCAGATGCAAACAATAGGGCAGACTCCCTGTCTCTTCAGCTACAAGCTGCACAGGCAAAACTTGATTCACTCCAGCAAGAATTGACTTCTGTTCGGCTAAATGAAACAGCACTGGATAGCAAGCTAAAGACTGCTTCCCACGGCAAACGCTCAAGGGTAGATGACTATGACATGGGCATGGACTCTGTTCAGGACATGGAGATGAGTGACCGGATTGTAAGAGTGAATAAGAGGTCTAGAAGTACTACTAGCCCTCTAAAGCACACACAAGCAGAAGATGGTGGTTCGGTATTTAAGGGAGATGAGGATACCCGCAGTCAGCAAACCAACTCGGAAGACCATAGAAAGTTCACTGTCACGAAAATTAAGCAAGAACTCACAAAACATAATTTTGGTGCCCAAGTGCTGGATATGAGAACTGGTGCTACCAAAAGAGAGTGGCTTGAACTGTATGAGAGCTGTATGCTTCAGAAGTCGTAACCAGTTGAAGCTCTTGTGCAGGAGGGTAATATATAATCAACACAGGTAGTCGTCGCCGTGAATTAGTCCAGGACCTAGCTAGCAAGAGCTTCAAGTTCTCGATGGTTTGGTTTTATGATAGATCTCACCAGAATTGGTGCAAAAACTGTCTGTTATTCTAGTGTAACTAAAAAATGGTTGAAATATTAGTGCTTTAGGCTACTGACAACAGCTGCTCGTTAGGTGACCTATCGGTAATTTGCCTATATTTATGTTTTTCATTTTAATTTTCGTCTCCCTCTGAGTATTCCACGCGTGGGCATGTTGTTTTGGTGTTGCTTGCAGTGTGGTCTATCATGCGCCTGTATGGCGATCTATTATGTGTTTGTCAGCCAACCTTGTGTTTTGTGGGCAAAAACTTTGGTAAGTGTATTGCTGTTTGGAGAATGAATTGTAAGTCCAGGTGCGGGTGGGTTTAGTTTCATTTTGTGCTGCGTGGTTTTTAAATAACAATTTTTATTTTCTTTTGGTGCTTCTTGCTGCTTGGCATACAATTATTATTTGAACAACCAGAGTGTTACTTTTATTTGTTATTGAATGTTGAACAACTCAAGTCAGTATTTTGCAAACTAATAAGAAAAAAGGAATTTATTTCCCCCTAATTTCATTAAAGCAGAAAAACTTGACTAATGGAATTATAGAATAGAGTCATGATGAAACCAATTTATTCACCTTTTGAAAATTCTTGTCAACAAGAATGAGAGAAATGTAATTGTGTCAATTTATGAGTTTTTCTCCTCTGACAATTATTCTAAATTATTAGAATTTTTGGGGAGGCTATTTAAACTCGAATGTAATTGAAAAAAGACCGGAGAGAAAGCCATGACTTTCCAGGACTCTGGTGGTATTAAATTAATTCTTTTTTTGTTTGACAAATTTCATACGGAAGCATTTTTGCTCACTGTTTTAACTAAATGTGTACTTTCACCACCATTCTCAACACTTGACACGTGTTCATAGACATAACTATGATTCCATAAATACAAAACAAAAGTTAACTATGGTTATACATATAGACACGTGTCAAATGTTGAGAATGGTGGTGAGGGTACACCTTAGGTTAAAGTGGTGAGTAAAAATATTTCCAATTTCCTACTGCTTTCTCTCATAGGTTGTATGAATGATAAAAATATTTGACACGTCCATTGTCATAAATATTAGGCTTATTTGTTCAAATAACCCATGTGGTTTACAAATAGTCTCAATTTGCCCCCTGACTTTTATAATGGCTCAATTTCCTTACTTGAACTTCCATTCTGTTACTAAAGTTGACCCATTCCATTAGTTTTCAAATAAAAACTGTTAAATAAGCTAAAGTGACATGGGTATTTTGGTAAATTTAACTATTTAAAATTAAAAAATTCAATTCAAATATAAAACATGCTTGAAATTATTTAAGATAGGTAAATAATTAAGATAAATATATGCTCTCTTTTTTCTCCCTCAATTGTTAGCCCCACCACCTTCCCCCTCCCCATTCCTCTGTCAAAACAAAGGTACAAAAAAAAAAAAACCCTAGGAACCCCTCCTCCTTCTTTCTCTCCCTCCCCGCCCTCTCTCTCGCCCCCTCTCTATCTCTCGTAGCCAAAATCCAACTCGCCCTCCGCCCTCTCCTCCTCTCTTCGACATCATCAAACCCTAACCAACAATTCACCCTTTGTCTTTCTCTTCCCAATTCCCTTTCTTTCTTTGGCAACCACCAAGGGAGATCTGGATTGCCACATATGCTCATTTCATTTTAATTTCCTTAGCTCATATTTACTAAACTTGTGTTGATTTATTTGTAGATGGTCATACATCACAACGGAGTCCTTCAAATTCACTCTCCACCAACCCTCGAGTTCTCTATATCTTGCATTACCATTTTCTTTTGGGTTGTAACTAAATTTAAACTTTATTTGCTTCGGTTTAAATCTTTATTTGAGTTGTGAGTTTATTTGCTTAAATTTGTAAAGTTCAAAATGCTTGGACTTAAAAGAACTAGGCCGAGAAAAGTATGCAAAAGATTAGATTTTTTTTACCCATATGCCTAGAAGAAAAGTTTGTAAAAGATTAGATTTTATTAGTGGGATAGCCGATTAAATTTATAAAGTTTCCTATACCGATAATAACGGTATACCGACCGCAATATACCGATAATTGCGCTATACCGCAATATGTCGGTCGGTTCACGATTTCATTTAGAAAGTTGCCATAATCGAACCGCAACCACTCCAAGACTTAGTTGACTTGTATGTGCAGTTCAAATTCACAGTCACCACGTCTTTAGCAACATATATAATTCTTTTATAGAAAATATTGGGCAACAACTCTAATTTGTATTTCCCCTCACGGTTTTCTTCTTCATCTAAAATCTTTGTATTTTTTGTTTTAATATCTTTATCATAGCAAGTCTGCAAGATGAGATGAGTGGTAAGTATGAACTCAACCACACTAACAACGGAGTTTTACTAGAGTGTATAGAATACCATGTACAAGTTTTAATATTTTGACTTGTATATAGGTCTTTCTAGTTCCGTTGGATTTCAATGAAGCCACCAAAATATAAGATATATAACAACCAAAATCCTTGCAAATCATAAACCTAATGATAAAACTCAAATGTCGTATCAGACAAATTAGATATAAAAGTTTGTATATAATCATATGTCTGTACAGTTCCAAAAGAAAAGAAAAACATCATTATCCTATCTAATCCTGGATCAACTGGTCATCATAAACTTCAATATCACAGTATAATATTAATATTAGTTAAAGAAATATAATTGTGTGTGTATATATAATAATTCTTTTTTTTTGTTATAAAAAAATCTTAATATTGTAATAACTTATTTGATCATGAGTAGTAAAACTTTTACAAGCAACACCAACCACCACCACCATAAGAGAGAGTCATTGTCATTGCTGCCCTAGCTATATATAAATTTCTCAACTGAAAAGCTCTTCCATCCATATCCAATATCCAATATCCAAGATCAATGGCCACCCATGGACTATTTCCTCTCAAGCTTTCCTTTGCTTGCATCTGCAGTTAATCGAATAAACGAAGACCCGTCACCTTGGACAACTAAATTTGGGATAAGTTGAGGTGGGCTTTCTCTATTATGTCCCCCCTGATTATGAAGATTATGGTGATCATAATTAATAAAACCTCCTCCAGGATTATAATACTCCACAAGGCCAGCCTTCTTTGCTATAGGAAGAGCCTCATGCCCATGCCCACTTCTTATATTCACACCTTTGTGGTGATCAAACATTGGAACATCTTTGATGCTTGAACCACATTGCCTGGGCTGTGTTTGGTAAAAGACTTTTGAGACCACCAGCTCCCCATCTTTCTCTTCTTCATTGTTGCCAAGGTGGTATTGGTGCATCACCCAATTGGTCTTTTCAGGCTTCCTTTGCCTTCCGTAGTTGGTGTAGAGGACTAAGATCTTCTTGAACCCCTTCACTGCTCCACCAACTAGGACTGGCCTCGTCTTTCCCGTTTTGTGCCACCTCGTCTCGCTCCCATCTTCTTCGGTGTGAACCTTCCTTCGCTTTCTGGTCCCCGTTGTGTAAGCTTTCGAGGGACGGTGAAAGAAGTGCCGGATTTGTCCATCTTTGTTCACTCCTGCATGGACATCAGACAGGATGTCCAAACAAAATGTGTTGCGCATTTTTATCACTAGGAGAGAATTGTAATCATAACTTGCAAGGCACATAGACATTGAGAGAAATTGAAGATATTGACATATTGCAAACAGAATTTTAAGGGTAAGTCGAACAAATTAGTCCATAAAATTAAATGGTGTCACCACCAGATGAAAATTAAAGATTAACATGATGGAGGTTTACATGGGTCTCTGTATATAAATAAGAGAACCGAGGCTCTAAATATCTATATCTATATATGTGATTGCGTTTAGTGTTAGGATCCATATATGATATATGTATAGCCAACCTCTATGCATTCACATGCAAATAACATGCTTGAAACTTTGAAAGGAAAAAAAGTATAAAACACAAGCATACCAAATTGAATGATTTAATAAGGAGAACCAAGCAAACCCATGTGCTGGATATATTTGTTTCAATTTTGACACCTAAAAATAGAGACGTATATAACTCCCTAAAAACAATATTCTTATGAAGAAAAAAAAAAAACAGGTGGAAAATATAAAATCTCAAGTATCTTTAAAAATAATAAAAATAATAAAAGCACTAGTCTCTGTGAGTGTCTTTGGTTAAGTCCCAATCCATACAATTACAATATACCAAGAAATTAAAACTGTCAAGTTTGGAATCAAATTTAAATGAATGAGAGATGCCCGTGATTATAATAGTGTCTTGTTTATTATTTCTAGATAGGGTTTTATTCTAAAAATAAAAAGTTTACAAAAAATGAAAAAAACAAATAACCTGGTAGCTTTTCTGGGTGAGTATAGCAAATCCCATTCTCCCCCTCAAGGGTTGGTATGAATTCATCAATGAGAGGATGAAGCTTTCTGGTATCAGACAGCACTTTTGCCTCCAAATGTTGAAGAATTTCTTGGTCAGTTGGATCAAATTTCACCCCTGCTGGTAGTCCAGGCAAGTCATGAATTCCTGCCTAAAACATCACAAAAACAAAAACAAATCAAAACTTAATACCAAACATTTAATTCATGTAATTAAAAATCATATAAAGTAAAATTTAGCTCAACAAAGAACTATAATAAGTTAAAAGTTCAAATACCTGGTCTTGGAATTCTATCTGGTGGCCACAAGAGGGGCATGTTATGTTTCGAAATTCGCTATTGTTATGAGGAGAAGGAGGGGGAGGAGAAGTGATAATCTGAATGGCCCTCTCGTCGTCTGAGTCATTGCACCATGTCATGATCTCTCTACCGTTTTTGCTCTGAGGCTCATCCCAAACCCCAAACTTTCTTGTAATTTCCTCCACCTCTTCCAAATGCACACAACTCCCTCTCTCTCTCTCTCTCTCTCTCTCTCACACACACACACACACACACACAAAATTAAGCAAACCCAAAAACAAAAACTGAAAACACTTAAAGCAAGCAAAGCAGACAAGCAAACCAAGCTTGTCACTTTTAAACCACGTTTTCCTTAACCACTTTTTTGCTCATCTTCTTCTTGAATATTGGTGTTTGAGACGGAATAACAATATTGGAATTTGATCTTTGTCCCGTTTGATCTTTTTTCTCCTCGTATACTATGATATTATTATCTCTTTGCAAATAACTGTCTGCATAAAAATGAGAGAGAGGGAGAGAGAGAGAGAGAGAAGAGAGAGAAGTAGAACAAAGGTTAGCAAGCTAGCTAAGCTATAAAATAAAGAACGGAGAGAGGAATAAATTTTCTAGAAATAGCAAAGGTTGCTTGGACGTCACGTTTGGTTTTGCTTCTGTATATACGCTTGCACAATAGAATCCGTGTAGTCTTATAGCTAATTGGTCGCCTTTCTTTTTTTCTTTCTTCCCACGGGGTATCACTCTGCCTGTCTAAAAGGAGAGGGTTGGAATTATAAATTACAAAACTTATTTAAGGAAGTTAATTATAAATAAGTCAATAAAAAAACCTAATGTTAAAAAACAAAAAAGAAAAGAAAAGAAAGAAGGGTGGCTAGAGTGGAGAGGGGGCAACCTGATTCTAGGACGTTTTACCTCTTTAGAGAGAGAAAGGGGGGTGAGAGAGAGAGGTAGGGTTTGGGTTTGGGGTTGGGACTTTAGCTGCAGTGTCAACCTAGAGTGTCCTTAAAGATATATAAATATGTACATTTCATTTCACAGAGACACCTACCTACATACGAACCAACTCAAAATCAACTACATATTTATACAATATTTATACAATATACGGTATACCAACCTCTGTTCTGCATGTTGTATATAGTCCCCATTTCTCCCTTTCTTCACGTAGACTTCTTATGTCAAGCAAAGAATCATTGTCTGAGTCTCTCTCTCTCTCAAAGAAAACAAACATTTAAGAAAATGAAAACGAAAACAACACATTTTCAGATGGAGAGGTGGTTGGAGCTTTCGATAAAATTAAAATGTCTTCTGTCTCTGCAGTAATTAATCAATGTTACATATAATAATATATTTTAGTAAAATATTATGTTTTGTTATATTAATATTGTGATGTGTTATGTCAAATCATTTCGTAAATCACTCGTTAATTTTGAAAATATAATTATGGAGATCCTTTTCAATGTGTGTGACAACAAATTAATATTTTGATTAAATCAGAGAATTTGGTGTCACTTTTGGCTTAGGCAGCACGACTACGAGTCTACGGTATTCAACGTCATATATTTATTTGACTTGTGCAAACAATCCACTACAACCGTCTCCATTGGCAACTTCTGCAACTTAACCTTACCAACCGCCATGTGCCACATGAGCGCTTTGCCAGATGGACTTGTCTTACTGGCTATAGCCTGGCCGTTGCAACTAGAAGAGAAGGACCTGGTTGTAGAGAGTAATTGCCCCGAGCGCGTATATATTTCTTGTACCAGCCGACATTTACATATCTGAGCTTCTTAGAGAAGCCACGCAACAGAAAGCTTAACCGTGAAGCTTCAGCCTTTGGGATATTTTATTTTTGTTATCTGTAACTGTCACGTACGGGTTAGGGTTTTGGGACTTTGTCAAATCCCTATGTGGAAAGGGTCTCCTCTTCTACTCGTCCGTCGTCTTGTTTAGGCCTTACTTTTAATATACTCTGTTTGTACGTGTCAATAGTTGCGTGACTCATATTATAACATGTGAATTAGTAACATCACAGTCCGACGGTTAGATTCAAAAAATTCTAGTGTAGGGGGGAGCTTTGTGCGCCAATTGAACAATTATGTTCTGGAAAAATCAAATTGTTGCTTAATTTCCACTAACATTATGGTCATAATCAAGTATATGAATGTTTTTTGGTTAAGAAAACTGATCAATAACTGATTAACTTCGTAATGAGAATAATTGCATAGGAATCAACGACTTTTTGCACCATCTGAGTTACTTTTTGGGAAGCAATTGCTTTTAATTCACATGGTGAAAATACATTGAAAATGGTACACCAATTGTCAATGAAAATCACCAATTTGTCAATTGAAGAGGACAAGGAGACTTGACTTGGATTAAGACTAATAGTTTATTTTGTTTTTTATTTTTATTTTATAGGATCGTTGTTCTTAAGGAGGAATTAAGTAATACATGTTGATCGTGAGAAACTTTCTTATAAATCATTATCATATTTGGATTGTTTGTCGAATTCTTATTGTTTTTCCTTCCCTTTGTCTTTGAGCTGTACCAACTTACCATGGAGCTTCAGGAAAGGCTTCTCAGTCTCCAGACACATCGAGCTCACTTAATCGTTCAAATACTAACCATTCGGCCCATTGGTAGAGACCTGGGCCATGAACCCTAGCTTAGGAGTTTGTAAAGCCCAAATCAGGCCCAATATTTGTGCTCTGAATGCATCTTTCACATGTATCATGGGCCGTCAGATCAAGGATATGGATGCGTTTTTCTGTTGGGTAACGCACCTAAACAACTAGCCCAAAAGACAATTAAAAAAAAACCCAACAACCAAGTCCATAAATGGAAGCGACATCTTAAGATTCACATCGCGGGAATTTGAGATTCAAGATGCAATGTCTTAAGGTTCATCTTACGACTATTGTTTTATAGATAAAACTTGAGATATGTAGTTTAACAATCAAGCAAAAAATTCCCTGCCAAAGAGGGGAAAATAAATTGATGCATGTTATTACCATGAATAATTTCCTTGGTTTATTACAAGTATAAATTAAACATTCAAATTTGTTTTATTTTTCACTCGCATTTTGTCACGTTCTGCCCATCATTCCTTGTCGATAGTTTTAGTAGGATGTTGACGTTAATTGTTTAAACAATATAATTTGTGGATATACCTCAACTATAAATAGAGGATTAGTGATGAATTTTTTTGTTTTTCACCCTTGATATGCTGCCAAAAGACAAGGAATATGATCCTAATATTAGAATGGATGGTGATTTTCCCACTCCCCTTTTGTCCACCTATCCTCACTTTTGTTTTTTTAATACTTTTTACTATAAGATAAAAAGGGAGTGTATGTGAATAAAATAGGTGTGAGAACATACAATTTTCAAAAATAAGAGTGTAAGTGGATAAAAATGAAGAGGGAAAATCAGTACCCTACGAGTATATGTTACAAAAAATAAATTTATGGAATGGACATAAAATTTTCAGCATGACAGTTGAGAATACGCAACCACCATAGACCATACCATGAATATACACAAATGTGAATCCACCAATAAATATTATAGATAAATATGCAACCACTTGATTATTAAATCAATTATTTATTTATTTATTTACCTAAAGATGTTTAGTCAAATGATGAAGCAATGACAAGCAAAAAACCACTCAACAGAAATTGATTGAAAGAAAGAAAACAAAAAATTGGGTCCCTTTCGACACCCAAAGCAAAGATCTCAATCAACACGAAAACAAAAGATCAAATTCACAGCCCACAAGACAAAGCCACCGTCCCACCTCTCATTTCAAACATTTCTTTCCACAAACCCCACCTTTCGTTTCATTTATGCAATGCAAGCAAACTCACATGTGTGAAAACTATTTGTTATAATTCAATGTCAATTTATACATTATATCAAGAAAAAATGTATAGAAAATAAGTCACACAAAAAAAAAAAAAAAAAAAACCAAATTTCCAATTCTTGGTTGGTGCCCAATTCTCATCATTTACTATTCACAGCAACTTTTTTAGAACAGAAATTCATGGCTTTCCACTTTGACTTTATGAAAATCCCAACTCAATCCATCTCCAAATTGCTCAAGATAGTTGCCACTTGACCAATTGAAGGCCTGCTTTTTCTGGAATTACCAACACAAGCAGAAGCAACTTTTGCCAATCTAACAAGAGCCCTAATATCACAAGGAATGACAAGTCTGGGGTCCAAAAGCTCATTAAATCTCATTTCCTTAATCAATGGCAATGCCCAATTCACAAGCCTCCCCTCCTCACACATTCTCCCACTCAAAAGCTCTAACAAAACAATCCCAAATCCATAGACATCACTTTCCTTGCAAGCACCATTTCCTCTCCAATACTCATCATCCACATACCCAACTAGACCTCTCTTCTCTTGGGGTGCCAAAAATGAAAGCCCATAATCACAAATCCTTGCACAAAAATTTACATCTATCAAAATGTTTGAAGCCTTTACACACCCATGTACTATATTTGGTGCCACTCCTTCATGCAAATACTCAAACCCTTTAGCTGCCCCTGCTGCAATTTTCAATCTGTGGTTCCAATCTAACAAAGATGCCCCCTCTGGGTTTTGATGCAGATAGAAATCTAAGCACACCATACCTACAAACTCCATCACTATGATTCTCTCACCTGGGCCTTCTGAGTATCCAATTATTGGTACCACATTGGGGTGTTGAGCTGAAGAAATTGATCTAAGTATTCTAGAAAATCCAAAACCAGCATTGCTCAAAACATGCCTAGAATGAATTCTTTTCACTGCTGCTATCTCCCCTTTCTCCAATATGGCAGCGTAGACAGTTCCCAACCGGCCCTCGCCGACGATCCTACGATGATTGAAGCCATCTGTGGCAGCATCTATATTGGTTAATGGATACACCTGAGCAATAGGCTTGATTGGTGTCACTGTTTCTTGCGATTGAACTGGCTTTTTCTTGCAAAGGAGGAGGAGAATAAGGACAACACCAAGAACAATAACACATGTGGAAAGGAGGGCTATGACAAAAAGATAGGCAATATGTTCACTGTGATTCATGTTTTGTGAGTTTTGGATGGTTGTTTCAGGCTTATACAATAAATGGCTAAGGCTGCTCTGCTCTGATCTGATCAAATTGAGTGGCAAACTAGGGAAGAGAGAGGAAGGGTTGGCTAGTTTATAAAGGTCGAATGTGGAAATAGGCTTACATATGTATATATATGGCTTTGAAAGCTGGAAAGATCACAACTAGTTAAACTACAGTTTGAAAAGAGATGAGAAAGAAAAAGATAGCATCTTCTTTGAAAATTGTGTGGTGGATTAGTAAGAAACTTGAAAGTCTTGGTCTTGTTTAGTTATGTTGGTTCATGGTTGGCCCTCCTCCTCTATGTTTCAAACAAAACTTATTGCAAATACAGATTAAAGAAAACTTTTGGAGAACCCAATATGACATTGAATTTAATATTCTTTTGCTTTGTCATGCTTAGCTCTTTATGATTGGGGTTCCTTGCTTCCTTAATCTCTGCTAACAGAGACATTTAGCCATGTCAAGCGCTGAGAGAGAGAATTAAATATCTCAAACTTTCTAAAATAGTATGTGATCACCAATCCATTTGGTTTGGGTAATGGGTCATCCACTGATCCATTATTTTTCATTTGTTCTTGTCTTGTTTGGCATAAATAAACATGTGAAAAGTTAAAAGATAGCAGCACAGGTGAGAAAGGAAGGGCTATATCATATATGGTTGCTAGCCCATAATCAGTTCAATATTTGTATCAAATGTTTACCAAGAAAGAAGTAAAGCTTTTGAGAGTGGAATTCTCAGTCAGAACTTGAGCAGGATTAGATTGTGCCCATGATGATTTTGGTTGTTTATGGTAAATGAAATTTTAGTAAATTCTACGACATGTGACAATATGATTATAATTAACTCAACAATGCAAATAATATCTTAAATTAAAACAACATAAACTCGTACGCAATATAAATACCAAACTCGTTGAATCATCACGACTTGTTTAATATACATTTGTCTCATTGAGTAGTGTAGAACCACTTCTTCTACGGTCTAATACACAGCATTTGAATGCTCATTTGTCAGTTGCTGTAGTTAGTCAGTATGTGTTCAGATCGCTTATTTTGATCCATAACGCCATTTTAATATTATTATTTGAAGTTGGAACAGAAGCATCTTTGAAGCATAAATCAGTCTTGTCAATAAGCTTTTCCTTCTTTCGTTTTTATCCCCCCTTTTTCTTGATTTTACCAAACAGTTCGTGAACCCCTTCCTAAAATAGGAGAACCTAAAATGGGTACCTGTCTTACCAAGAGTTAATTCAAGACTGAATAATTAGGGTAGGGTTTATTTAGGCTCATGGGTTGTTTTAAGATTTTGGTTATGTTGGGTTTGTGGGATTTATTTGGGCTTATAATTAATTGTGGTAATGTGGGCTAATAGTTAATTGGGACCGGAATACCGAGCTGGACCGAATGGGAAAAACCAAAAGAAAAAATTCGGTTGACTAAATAGTCAACAAACCGGCACTGAACAGAACAGACCATTTTTGGTTCCGGTTTCGATTTCACACCTTACCAAACCGGACCGATTGTGTATTTTTTTAAATACAAAATTATTTAAATCCATTGCTACATTTTTAATTTAATAACTAATATTTTCCCAAGCCCAACTCAAAATATCTCTCTTTTCTAGGCTCAATATCTATCTTTTCATGAAAGTACATCATTTGTTAATTTTCAAGCTCAAAAAATAAAATTTTAGTTGGAATCTGTATTTTTAAAAAAATCCAGTCCAAAACAGGAAAAAAGGAAAACTGGACCGGCCGGTCTCATAATTTTTTTTCACTAAAATCGGATTGGTTAAATAGTACTTGTTCTGATTTCGATTTGAGGTGAAAACAGGACCAAACCGAACTGTGCCCACCCGTAGCATTAGTTTTGCGTTTAGCATGTTAGTTTGTTGCCCTCTTATGATTGATACATGTCTTATTGATGTATTTGATTGTACCGTTGAAGTTTATCTAATAAAATTTCTTTTGATTTAAAAACAAAAAGACTGAATAATTAGAAATCTTGCTAGGACAGCATAAATAGAATGGACCATAAGACAATCAAAACAAACAAAACACAATTATTTACATGGTGGAGGTCAGCTTTTTCTTAATATTTATTATTATTATTATTTAAAGAGATCTCTTAATTTTTGTTTATTTATTTATTTTAAATATATAATTGAGTAAAACTCTCCCGTTTGTGACATGGACCATAAGAAAAACTGGGCCTTTGCTAGGCAAATGTTCTTATCAACTCTCACTTTGAGAAGGCCCAATGGTCCAATAAATTTGATATATTTTATGAGCTCTAACAGGCTCATTTTAAGATGTGTAAAAGAATAAAGGATTGAATACCCATTACGGATTTACAAATAAATATTTTTTTGGCTCAAATCCCCTTGTCGAAATTCATAATTTTCTTTATGAGAAGTGTGTTAATTTGATGGGTTTATGTTGGAACTGAACTGACAAGTAAATGTTTGGTGTAGGAATTTGTTAAATTTTGACTAAACAACCATTAAAACAAAATAATAAGGTAACTGGTAAAACCATGCACAACGGCACATTGAAATTGGTCGTTCATAAATGATTAAAACAATGTATTAACTCGTCACCTCACTAATTAATTAACTAACTAACCTGTAAATGCTAACCCATATCTCAAAGTTACCCTATAATAAAAAACCCATATCTCAGACCCAGTCCACTCACAAAACCTGCCCCCAACTACTCAGTCCACACCACACCTACTCTCAGTAAATGTCCCATGCAATTTTTCGAATCTACAAAAACTCTGTCCTCATCAATTATTATACCTGCTGCATTTTTTTTAAATTAAACAAAAAAATTGTCTGTTATTGGCACTCTCCCATGGTAAAAGCAAAGCGATAAATAGAACTTAGATAAGTGCATAATGATTTTTTTGAAGTGCCAATAAAAACTCTCGACGTTAACAAAAGAAAGAAAAATAGTAAAGTGAAAGGAATTGATATATGCATAACACTTGAGTTTCCAGATTTTCTCATGTTTGATCCATTCCGTGTAAAGGAGGGTGTGTCAATTCATCTGTTTTCTTTTAAGCTATTGGGAAAGGACGAAATCGAACTCGAGAAAGAGAAATGTCGTTAGACTAATAATAGGTCAAAATTTAAAGTAGATTGCCAAAAGCTAGAAGCTAGTAGAAAATAAGAGCAAAATTGACTCTTTTGGTCGGAGGTGTGGCGTGCATTGATGCAGTAACTAAATGTGACGAATAAAGTTAGGAAGGGATGTTGATCAGTTATATACTCTAATAACTGCACCAACCCAAATCTGCTCTCTTGGCAGTGTCTCGCATTGATGTAAGGTTGAAAGTGGAACACAGATTTGGAATTTCTTCACAAGATGAGCAACTCAGAATTTACTACGCATTTGCTGGGAAACACAGTTTGGGCAGTGTACCCTCATATCAAAGCTACTCAAGTATATCTATAGATATAGATATAGATATAGATATAGGGTTTGCTTTGCAATGTCAAATACTCGTGGGCCATATTAAATACTGACCAATGTGGGCATCTACTACTTATAAGAGCATCACCAATGGGGGTGTATTTTCAGAAAGCGCACTTTTACATCCCATTTACACCTCCGTGGATGTAAATCATGTTTTTTTGGGAAAAATGTAAATCCAAATATGTAAATTTGATTTTCTTATGTTAATTCTATTTTATGTTAACTTTTTATTGTGTTAAATTTTTTTGCATTAATTTTTTTGTGTTTAATTTAATTTAATTTTTTTCCATACATATCGACCTAAAAATTTTAGAATTCCAACAAAATTTGGAAAACACCATTTTATTGGGCATGGGTCTTTGAGTGATTTCATACCTTTTTTATTTAAATAAACAAGCATAAATTGATATTTAAGAGTGTGACCTCTCAAACCGTCTCAAACCGTGCCAAACAACCCTCTCTCTCCTCCTTTTGCACCAATGGACCCCGCATATGAAGATGTAAAAATGGATGCAAATGTAGCATTTTTTTTACATTTGCCGGTGGTGCCCTACTTTTACATCTCTTTACATCCCTCCATTGCACCCATTTCCGGCAACAAAAGATGTAAAAGAGCTTTACATCCCCCTTTACACCTCTCCATTGGTGATGCTCTAATAGCTCACTGTAGGAGCAGACCTCTGTAAATTTTCTTCTTTGGCCACCCTTGCATAGCATATTATTATTACACCCCAGAGTCAGACCTTTTCTCTGATTAAGCCATTTTTGAAGCTTTAACTAAATCTTCCTCTGCTGGGCAATCAAAACCACCAACCAAAATCACAACTTTGAATACCCCTTCCTCTCTCTCTCTCTCTCTCTCTCTCTCTCTCTCTCTCTCTCTCTCTCTCTGCTATGTCCCAATCCAAAGTCATTTTCCTATTAGATTCAAATACAGCAAAATGTGAGACAGCACAAACAAGGGTCACTTTTCACTTGGTTGGAATTGGACCCAGGAAGGAGGGCCAACTCCTACCTACCTACCTTAATAATAGATAGGCTTATAGCTGTCATCTGCTTATATGAACGAATCAAAATAATCTAATAATAAACAGGGTTTAAAAAGTCCCTGTAGAATCTCACTGCAGAGAATAGTAAAAACATTTCAACCTGGAACACTGTCTCAGGCTCACACACAGCAAACCAGGTGTACAATCGCAAAACATTGTCACAATTCATAAAAGTAGAACTAGCTACAAGGGTTGCTCATAAATGCCAGAATTCCCATTTCATATATCACCCGAGTGAGATTTCAGAGACAAATCACAATCACTAAAAAACGTATACATCACTTTCAAGGAGGTCTGCCATTGCAGGTAGCTACTTCAACTTTAGCAGATGAAAAACTTTGGTGGTTAATCAATTTTTACAGTATAGAATATTAACCCCCCCTCATAACTTAACCCTTTCTCATAAGGAATTCCTCTCCTATACTCTTCCCTCCTTGCTTGCTATGAGATCAAACCCAAGAGGGGGTGAAAACGATTTGGGAAGTTAGCTTTCAAAAACTGATAAAATAAAGCTTAGATATAAAACTTCCCACATAACCATTTGCTTTGCAACATGCCATATATGAAACTTCTCAAGCTACACTTCCATGATCCGAGGTATCTTCATAGTAGTAGGGTGACAATTTCCCTTCTTTTTTAGCAGTCTGGGGATGTTTCTCTGTGCCCACTTCTTGCAACAATTTTACAACCCTTCTCATAGATGGACGATTAATTGGGAGAGGGCTGGTGCAGAGGAGGCCAATATTGAGGACCTTGCATACTTCTTCCTTATAACAAGAGTCAAGTTTGGGGTCAACTACATTGTCCACTCCTTTCTGATCCAAAGTGGTGCAGACCCACTTCACCAAGTCCTTTTCCCCAAACTCTGGATCAACTGGGAGTCTTCCAGTGACCAATTCCAGAATAACCACACCAAAACTGTAGATATCACTCTTTTCATTCACTCTGAGGGTGTAAGCATATTCTGCAGCAAAATTACATTTACACGATTAGAATACTAGAATAATAGTTTAACTAGGGTAAATTTGACAATTTGAAAGTGACACGAGATATTGGCAAGAGTTTTGAACAAATAATGCGCACCACACAATTCTTTTCAAGAATGATCATAGGGATCATTATGTTGTAGAGCACAATATAATCAAATTTTATCTGCAATTTGAATAATAATTTGATCAATAAGAAATTTACTCACTGACCTGGTGCAATGTAACCACAAGAACCTGCAATGACCGACATGGATTTAGGTCCCTTCCCAGTTGCATCAACCACCTTGGCTACTCCAAAATCCGCCACTCGTGCTCCGAAATCTCCATCCAACAATATATTGTTTGATTTCACATCTCTATGAACGATTGCAGGAACACAATCATGGTGCAGATAAGAAAGCCCCTCTGCAGCATCAAGAGCTATCTTATACCTCGTGGGCCAATCCAACAACCCTCCTTTACTGCTACGCAGCAAATCACCAAGACTACCATTTGGCATGTACTCATAAACCAAGAGCTTGCAGTCCCTAGCAGTGCAACAACACCAAAGCTTCACAATGTTCTTGTGCCTAATCCTCCCCAGAGTGTCAACCTCTGCCTCAAAGCCATCATCTTGGACCCAACCTTTCTCAACATCGTCATTCTCGCACTCCTTTACTTTCCCTCTCCATAGCTTCTTCACCGCAACAACCTCTCCACTGGTTAGAACAACCTTGTATACTTTACCAGACGCCCCACTACCAATCACATTATCTTCATCAAGACAATCCAATATCTCATACTCACTAAAACCCAGTTTGTGAAACGACATCAACGTCCATTTCGACTTGTCAATAGCTCTGTTCGCCTTCTTGAAGTTCTTGTACTTCAAGTAAAACCAAACCACACCCACAACAAAGACTAAACCAGCTAGAATGAAGATGCACCTCAGCAACCATATATACCCCTGGCTTTTCACCTCGGCTCTGCTATCACATAACCCTTCCAAATCTCCACAAAGACCAGGGTTTCCCAAAAAGCTATTTTTGTACATTTCCTTAGCAAACAGGGGCGGAAGCTCACCCGAAAGCCGATTGTTAGACAAATTGAACACATTGAGTCTCATATTCTGCAACCCAACTGGGATTTTCCCGGAAAGTCGATTCCCGGAAAGATCAAGGTAATTAAGCACCGTTAAGTTCGCAATCCCATCTGGGATTTTCCCAGAAAGCTGGTTATTTGCCAAATTGAGCTCGTTGAGCTTCGTCCAGGATTGGATCCCATTTGGGAGCTCACCAGAAAGTTCATTATTGTGAAGGTCCAGAGTTCCAAGCTGCCCAAGTCTCACGATGCTCTGTGGCAAAGGCCCACTGAAACCATTGTAGGCACCAGAAAATTCCATAAGACTGTCGACCCCACCAATCTCCTCCGGTATCAAACCCGTGAACTTGTTCTTCGCTATGATTAAAAGCGAAAGGTTCGCCGCTCCGGCAATGGTCTTCGCTATCGGCCCAGAAAGCTCATTCTCAACAAGCTCCATCAAATACACGTGAGGCAGCCCCCAAAAACGCACAGGAACTTCCCCATTTAACCGGTTGTGACCCAATCGGACCCGGGTCAAGCTGTAACACTCACCCAAACTTGCCGGAATCTCGCCGGAAAAATAATTGTGTATCATCAGAATCTCTTCTGTTTGTCCCTTCTCGCAAAGAGTCGGCGGGATGCTACCCGAGAACTGGTTATTCGAAACGTCAAGCCATTTCAGCGGCGAGTTTTTCCCGATATTTTGGGGCAACTCGCCGGTGAGATTGTTTCGGAAGAGTCTGAGCTCGTACAAATTGGGCGAGTTCGCAATGCTCTCGGGCAAGCTCCCCTCCAAATTGTTCTCGTAAAGGTTGAGACTTTCGAGCTGCAACCGACACAACTCGTCCGGAATCGGCCCACTCAGCTGGTTCATGGAGGCGTCGAGCAGCCTCAGCCGGGTCAAGTTCGACATTCCGGGAGGCAACTCTCCGGTCAACGAGTTGTTGTAGAGCTCAATCTGAACAACGCTAGTCAGCTCACTGAGCGACGCCGGAATCGCGCCGTTCAAGTTGTTTATGGCCAGGTCCAAATCGGTGAGCTTCTTGAGCCGACCCAGCGAGTCCGGAATCTCGCCGAGTAAGTTACACTCGGTGAGCCAGAGGACCTCGAGGTTCGTCAAGTTGCCGAGCTCCGGCGGGATCCGACCCGGATGAAACGGGTTGTAAGAGAGGTTGAGCATTTTGAGAGTGGAAATGTTGCCGAGGAACGGCGGGATGGTGCTGTCGATGAGATTATAGACCAGAGAGAGGACCTCGAGTTTTTGGAAGCGGCCGAAAGTGTCGGGAATTTCTCCCGAGAAGTTGTTGCCTGTGAGGTCGAGGTACTTGAGGTTGGGGAGGTCTGGTAGGGTGCTCGGGAGCGCACCGGTGAGGAGGTTCTGAGCGAGGTCGAGGTGCTCGAGATGCTGACACGTGGAGAGGGAGGGAGGGAGGGTGGAGTTGATGGAGTTGTTGTAGAGAGAGAGGAAGGTGAGGTTGGGGAGGCGGCAGAGGACGGTGGGTAAAGGGCCGGCGAGGTTGTGGCTGGAGAGCTCGATGGAATGAACGACGTGAGAGGTGGCGTCGCATGTGACGCCGAACCAGGAGCACGGCGTGTCGTCGCGGTCGTTCCATGAAGAAAGGGTGGAGTCTGGGTCGTCTAGGGAGTATTTGAAGTGCTGAAGGTAGAGGCCTTCCTGGTTGACAGAGAGGGTTGGGAGTGGGGGGAAGAGGAGGGAGAGAAGGAGAGGGAGGAAGAGAAGCATTTTTGGCTCTGTTGTCTGCTTCTAGTAAGAAATGGGAGTGAGGAGAAGGGGTGTTTGTGTTTGTGGGGTGAATATTGGGTGTGTTCATATACGTGAAGTGGTTTTTGAGTGAAGAGGGAAAAGTAATTGATTGTGTTGGGAACTTGGTAGAAAAATTGTAAGGGAAGGCTCTCATTTGATGAGTACATTTTTACTTTTTTTTTTTTTTTTGTGTCTATGAAACATTTCATGAAAAATGTTTTGTTGTGTAGTAAAACATAATTCATCTAAACTTTCTCTTTTCTTTTTCTAACTTTTTAGAGACAAAATAATTTTGCATAATTTCTAGAAATAAATATGTGAGATTTTCTTTTTATTCATAAAAATGATAATTGTATTCTAATTAATCTAATTTATAACAACGGGAATTCGAACTTAAATGTAAGGACGCTTAATGCCTCTAACCAAGCGCCTAACACGCATCATCTTCTATATCATTTTTACTATAAAAATGAATTTGTATGCAAAATACAAAACTTATTAATAATTCAAATAAAAGAATAAGATATTTAAGTAATTTACGAATGAAACTAGTGATAAGGTATTTAAGTAATTAAGGTTGAAACTAGTGATATTTAAGACATCATCTCCTAAGATATTTAAGTAATTAGAATGAAACTAGTGATAAGGTTGAACGGTCAACGGCTGGAAATCTGGAGGTGAAGAGGTCGACCACGTCGGTCTCACCGACGCGGGGCGATGGGGATCGACGGTGTTGGAGGGGCTGAGATTAATGGCCCTGGATTAGACTAATCCAATGTAATTAGTAGAATGAGACAGGCTGTTACGAAAATTCACGTTTTTTGAATTATTATTTTTTAATTTAACACTGCAAGTCTGAAAAGAGGAAGCTCGCACAAGATTAGCGTGATCATCAGGGTGTGGTTGGTGTGTCTGGGCTAACGCTTTGAATCCAGATTCTCTGCTTGAATTTTCTCTGTCAGGTTTCTAACGCTTGAGGATTGCAGTTTGGCGTTCCGACGGTTTGTGGATGGAGGCAGCGACTGTTTTAGGCGGAAAAAAGCCGACCGTCAATTTGCAGTCCATGAGAGAAAAACGACATTCCCAACCCACTCCATCTCGTTATTTTATGTAAAATTCTTTCTTTTTCTTTTTTCTAGACCAATATCAATCTTCGTTCTTTTTGGTCAATTAAAAAAACAAAGCGGTTTAGGATTTTTATTTCTTTTTGTTCATCAATTCAAGATGTTGTTGTGTTTGGTCACTGAAAAATATGTATCCTTATTCGGCACATAGTTGCTTTGTACTTTTGTCTGTTCATCAATAATATACTATCGCTTATTTTTTTAAAACAGCAAAGGACCCACTTGTGTAATGGTTTGGAGCAATTGCTCTCCCCAGTCAAGGTCCTGAATTCGAGTCATAGCATCCATGTAGTGTGTATGAGTTTAATATATTATCGTCATTCTCAATAGGAAAGGTCCTAAAACAAAAAACAAAGTCATTTGGTTGTAAAATATATTTTCCTCATTGCCCCTCTGTAATAATTCAAGGGTTCCGTCATGGCAAACAAATTAGAAGGTAAGAAAAAATATACATAAATGTCTTTCTACATGGGTGGAGTTGCAAGAACTCAACCAACTGAACTATATCATATTGGCAACATATATAGCATTTTAGGTTATGAGATCTTGTCATTTCATCCGTATGGAATTATGGTATAAAATGTGATAAGAATAACATTATTGTTAATTCATGTGTTTATTTTGTGTGGAATTGATATATGTTTTACTTATCAAAATAAGTATCATGAAGCATTAGGCTGGTATAAATTAAATTTGTTTTCCATGTTCATTTAGTAATGTGAACGTTTCATCATGTCCATTCAATTTCGGCAAACCCTAACCCTAAAGTAATTTTTGGGTGTTTCCGGTACACCATGTGTCTGGTGTACCATTCACTAGATATAGGACATGTGGAATATTTCCAATGCATCCCGCCCATGTGTCATAAAAAATAATGCAATAAATAAAAGAGTAATTCCACATGTCCTAGGTGTATTGGATGATACACAAACCACGTGGTGTACCCGGAACATTTAAAAATTTCTCCTAACCCTAACCCTTCCCTACCTATCCCACAACCAATCAAATGAAACTCCCTAACGAAAATTAATTTGTACAACAGCTACTAGAAGGCCAGATTTATGCAAAAAAAAGCAGTTGATCGACACTTCATCCATCCATCCCTAAAAATTAACCATTTGCTCGCTAACACCAAACAGAAAAACAAATCACATTGCTAACATAATTCTCTTTTTGTTATAATCTCCATTTCATCAGTTTCTTTAACCATATATATTCCAATCTTCCATAATCACAAAGCACACAGTGAATCAACGTTAAAGAAGAACAACGCAAACCCTAGCTAATGAAGAATCAATCTTGAGCCAATCTCATAGAGAAATAGAACTCATATATATTATATGGCTGCACCTACACTTCAAGAAACATATGAGCAACCACTGTTAGAAAAAAATGCAGCATCAATTGCGCCAAAACCACCAAAAACCCCAGCACAAAAGGCCATTAGAAAAACCTTTAAAGGCACAGCCCATCTGTCAAATCTTCTTCCCACCGGAACGGTCCTCGTTTTCCAAATGTTCTCGCCGGGTTTCACACGCCAAGGGCAGTGCCCTACCGCCGTCAACAAAACCATGACGCTAGGGCTTCTAATAGTCTGCAGCCTTACCTGCTTCCTCTTGTGCTTCACCGACAGCTTAAGGGACGAACGGGGCAAGGTTCGATACGGGTTGGCGACGTTTAAAGGGTTGTGGGTCATCGACGGGTCAAAAGTCTCCACTGCGCAGGAGGAAGTGGCCAAGTACAGGCTGAGATTCATTGATTTCTTCCATGCCATGATGTCCATATTTGTATTTGCTGCACTGGCTTTGGTTGATCAGAATGTTGTGAACTGTTTTTACCCCAAGCCGTCGGAGGAGGGCAAGCAGCTTTTAGCGGCATTCCCTGTCGGAATTGCTGTTGTGTGCAGCTTGTTGTTTGTCCTGTTCCCCACCAGGCGCCATGGAATTGGCTTCCCTCTCTCTCGTAGCTAGAGAGAACTCAGGGATCACATTCACTTGGTTAATATTTTTACTCTCGACACGTTTCTTTTTTCTTTTTTAATGAAAGGTTTACACGTCTCTTGTCGGATTATATGGTTTTATCAAATACTAATTTCGAGTTGAGTAAAACTTCTATGTAACATGTTTCATAAGCCTTTTTTTCTTCTCTCTTCTGTCGCAAATCATATGATGACAAATACAGAGAACCGTATATGAAACAAGGAATAGGGAGTTGAGATCTGATGTCCCAATGTATATGTTCTCGTTTTTCAAAGGCTTTTTAGGTTCAATAGTCATTGAACATTGACCTTATTCGCATTTTGATCCCTCAATTTCCAAAATCATTATCGTGGTCCTTCAACTTTAGTTTTGTTATGACAAATGGTCATGCCGTCAGTTTTATTAACCTTTTCTATTAAATTTGAGTATGTGCATGGCACATGATGTATTGTTGAGGTTTAAAATCGGAATTTTTGGAAATGGTGGAGTTTGAGAAAGATTTGGGTTGGCTTGGGTTGTACAATTTTGGGGAGAAAAACTTTTGCTGTCGCCACTCACTCTCCTCCAAATTTGAGGAATCTATTTTGTTTTTTTCTTCAAATTGTATTATGTATTGGGGAATTTGGAAAATTTAGAAATAGTGTGGCTGAGAGAGACTGTGTTGGGTTCGGGTTCTATTGAGGTGTGCGGTTTGGGGGAGAAAACTTTACGGCGTCACTCTCTCTCCATGTTGAGTCATTCCATTATCACTTTTTCATCTTCAATTTAAATATATTAGGGGAAAAAAAGGGGAGAAATCAATATGTGATGAACACTCGCGAACGTGTGTAGGCGCAAGAAGGTGCAGCTGCACCTCTCCTCGCCGAAAAGTCCTTTGGGGTGGCCTGAATTTGCCCTTCTGCTGGTGCCCACCATGTGTTCGATTAAATGTCAGAAAGAGACTTTGTTATTTTGTTTGCTATGCAACTGCTGGTGCTGGTATACTATCTTCCCTTTTGACTAATGTACATGGGTTCATGGAGTCCTTGCACTTGAATTTATGTCACATACTTTTAGCCTTTAAATGTTGCCACTCCCCTGAAAAATTCATGGGTTTGCTAGTGGTGATGAAGGAGAGAGTAACGGAGTTGCATAATTTTTACGAACTGAGAAACATGAATGGATGTTGGAGAAAGAAGAGGAAGAAAATGGGTGCATAAATTAAAAGTAATACAAAAATACCATTTTGCCCCCGAATTTTACAAAAAATATAACAAAATTGACTGCATGACCATTTTTCCTAATGAAAGTAAAGTTGAAAGACCACAGAAATGATTTTGAAAATTGATGAACTAAAATGCGAATCGGATCAAAATTCATGGACCATTAGACCTAAAAATACTTTTTCAAACTTCCATTAAAAATACAATAAAGGGCATGTTTTAGGAAAACCAATTATCAACTTATCAACCCAGCAAATTTGGGATTGAAGTGCAATTACCCATGGCAAAGTTGAAAGTTGCTTTTAATTAATTAATTATAGTTTAACGTCTAAATTTATTGCTAAATTTGACCACACACAAAAAAAAGTTAGGGAGAGAAACTCTCATATAATGGGAATAACACTTTTTGTTATTCCCTTCTAATAACACAATGACATATAAAATAATTTTTTCATGCGCCATTGTGTTATTGACCGGAGATAACAAAATAGTGTTATCTCCGTTATAGGTAAGGTTTTGGTTACATAGAGGCTATAACTTAACTTAAGAAATCAGTCTAGAAAGGAACATTGTGTTTAGGTGCCGTACACGGTGGAGATCAGTCCGTATATTCGTTATGCTTAGCCATTGGTCGTGTCCAAAAGGATAAGACTTTAAATCAGGCAAAAATTGTATCTATTACAGTAGCTACCAAACCAACTGAAAAATCTGTCGCCCAAGATTCGCTGGAGATTTCATCAGAGGGCCAGATGCAGAGGAACAGTTTGTATCACTGGAGGAACGAGCGGTAGAAAATGGAAACCCCAATTGAACTTTCTGTGCTGCCTAATGTCCAAGCTTTTTGGAATATGTGCTCTCTCCACACACAACGGTCAATAACCATGTTTACAAGTTTTCAACGGTTAAAGGAGGGAAGTTTAACTCTTGGGGTATGGGATTTGCAAAATGATCCTTATTTTTAAGTTTATTTTCAAACTCTCCATTTCGACCTTTTTTATTTATTTTATATTTCTTATAAATAGCATTTTTGTATTTAATAATAGCAAAATCCCTACAAAATGATAAATAAACAAGAAGTAATATGTTCAAAATTAACTTCGCACATTTCTCGTGTACTCGCACATAAGTAGCATATAAAGTTAGTTTTTTTAATGTAAAATGAGCTGTGAATTTGAACTTGGAACTCTAACATTCGTAATAAATGCACACAATTTATAGTTGAAATTGTGGGGACTCATAACTTTAGTTATATAGCACTTATCTCACATTTACAATGAGCAAGTCCAATTTTAACCTCCATGTCTCGAAAAATAAAAATGAACGAAATCAAATATAAACTTTTCCCATGCAACAAGCAATTGTGTAAAATTGCTGGGTAGTACTGTAAAGAAAAAGAAAGTTTGGGGAGAAAGGAAAGCCCAAACTATCAAGGGATGAGCATGTAAATTTACAACTCTTCATCTAGGGAGACAGATTTTGTTACATTGCAGAAGGTTAGTGAGACATTTACCTACAAATAATGCAGAAACTATAGTTGATGCAGAAGGGGACGGATTAAAAGATAGTGGGACGAATAAAATTACACTAAACCCTAAATAGTGTAAAAGATATTTGGGTAGTACCAAAACTTTCCATTTTTGTAAACAACTTTCTTCTACTGTTTAATTTTGTCACGCACCCATCACCCCCACCAATTTCTTGGCATTCTTCATTGATCAACCATCGTGTTCTTTTGGCCAAAAATGGATGTGTTTTTTGCCGTAAAGCTCCATGCCCAGACACCAGCCATGGCAGAATGGTCTTGCTCTTCTTTGGGTCCTACTGCTGGGGGGGTTGCCCACACGTGGCCTTTGCTCATTTGCTGCCAAACCCAGGACATGGTAACCCCATACGCGCCAGAGTCTGACAATTGACTAGTGTGACACACAGTTTGTCGAGCATAATGCTCTTGATAAACAATAAAATTAAATAAAAAATTATATAATTTATATTGATAATTTAACAACATAACATATTGAAACGAGATCATATAGCAGGTAAAAGGGATCAACCCAACATATATAAAGTGTTGTTAGCTTCTTGGACTTTCTTAAATGATTGTAATTTGATGGTTTTGAAGTTATTGTGGATGTAGATTGAAATGCCATTATTTTGCTTGACTTTCTGGATACCCAGAAGTTTGTGACTTCGCCTTGTATAAGTTGTTGGGTTTGCAATAAGGTTCCACCAACTTGATTTGTAAGTTTTGTGCCTGTCGAAAGTCAAATTTGCAAAAACAGAAGAATAAAAATTCAAATTCAAAATGCAAGGGTTGGTGAAGGAAATGAAAAGAAATTTTAATTTGTTTGGTGGTAATTCTGGGACTTGGCAGCGCATTTATAAACAATACACAACGCATTTATAAACAATACACTTTCTAATAAAGTGAGTGTAAGTGGACAAAAAAAGAGTGAAAAAATTAATTCATTAAGCAAAATATTATAAAATAAAAGACTGTGCCACTGCCAGTGGTTTCTCTTTATATATATATTAAAGGTTTTGTCTGATGCTGATGGATTGCCTCAAAGCTTAAATAATGGGTAAAATTCCAGGAAGATGATTTGAAACCACCAAGAAGTTTTTGGGACTTGGAGTAGACTTTTGGAAGAAAATTGATTGAACACAAAGGCATGTGCTGTACATTTTCCAAGTTGGCCGCTGCCACTAGAATTTAGAAACCCCTGTCCTATCTCTTTCCAAAATTCAAATTGGATATGCGGACAGCATAAACATACAAAAAAGCTTTGTATTAATGCTTTAATGCTTTTACAGTGCAATGCAACAAATATATTAAAAACTCGGATCAATTAACTCTTAGTTTAAAAAATTTCTTTTAATATCTCTATAAGAGATTACGAGTTCGAGTCTCCCCCTATGAGTAATTTTTGGGTGTTTTTGGTATATTAAGTGTTTGGTGTATCATTCATTGACGTAGGATATGTGGAATATTTTCAATGTAGATCGTCCACATATCATAAAAAATAATGCAGTAAATTTGAGAATAATTTTACATATCCTAAATCTATTAAATGGTATACCAGCCACGCGATATACCTAAAACATTTAAAAATGTCTCCTCCCTACATGTATAGTGGCAAACAAAACTGATTAGGAAAACTATTTTTATGATTTTTTTGGGAGTAATTTGATATAGTGTGTCATCATCAAGATTCAACACATAGAATTATTTTTAATAAAATAAAATAAAATTTATTCAGTGGTTTTTTTTTGCCCTTTCTCTTTCCTAGTAAATGTACAGTTACTGTTAATGTTTTATGTCGGGAACAAGTATCATGACAGGTGTCGTCCTCATTTGAATATATATATATATATATCACCACAAATATTAAATTGAGCATAAACATACAGAGAACTCTTTGGATATGCAGACAGCATAAACATACAAAAACCTTCGTATTAATGCTTTAATGCTTTGACATCGCAATGCAACAAATATCTTAAAAACTCGGATCAATTAACTCTTAGTCTAAAAAATTTCTTTTAGGGTGTTTCTCGTACACAAAGAGTAATTTTTGGATGTTTTCGATACACCACGTAGTTGATGTTTTATTCATTAGATATAGGACATGTGAAATATTTTCAATGTATCATTCACACGTCATAAAAATAATGCATTAAGTTGAAGAGTAATTCACGTTATAAGTCATTAGATGATACAAATCACGCGATGTCTGCAACATTTAAAAATTTCTTATCCCCTACACGTATACTGGCATGCAAAACTGTTTAGGAATTTTTATGTTTTTTTTGGAGTAAATTGATATAGTGTGTCATCATCAAGATTCAACACATAGAATTATTTTTTTAAAAATAAAATAAAATTTATTCAGTGGTTTTTTTTTTTTGCCCTTTCTCTTTCCGAGTAAATGTACAGTTAATGTTTTATGTCCAAGTATCATGACAGGTGTCTTCCTCATTTGAATATATATATATATATATATCACCACAAATATTAAATTGAGCCTCTAACTTATCAACTTTGGTTTAATTTTGCATTTAACATTTGCTACCTAACCTATACTGGAGGATGTTATCCACCAGGACCACCTACCTGTTCTTTATTTAATCCTCACCAATTGCCATCTTCTTCAACTTCAATTCTTACTCGATAAACGTCACACTGGTAGACACAATGCTTTTACTTATCTGTTCCCCAATGCAAATGTTTTTAAGCCTTCCAACATAATTGCTACCTACTTCTATTATAATTAGGCTAAATTATTAAAATGACCTATGTAATTCAATTTCAGTTTCACTTTCCTCCCTAAAACTCTAAGTGTTTCACTTTCCCCCTTGAAACCCTATTTAGTGTCTCATTTTCCCCTGAAACTCTAAGTGTCTCACTTTCCTCAAACTCTATTTAGTGTCTCATTTTCCCTCAAACTCTAAGTGTCTTTTTTTCCCTCCCGAAACTCTATTTTGTATCTCACTTCCCCCGAAACTCTAAGTAGTGTCTCACTTTGCCTGGATTCCATCCACTTAACCGTCACAAACTTGACGCCCATGTGCCGTTTTCATCTCATCTGATATGCATATTTTGTTATATGTTCATTCTTCTATATGCATATTTAGATAGGTAAACAAATTTTAGAAAGAAAAAAAAAATAGAAATAGAAGAAAAATGTTTAAACTTGTTACAACAAAAAGTATGTCAATATTAAAATCCAAAAAACTGCAAATTACATAACATACAAATGCAATTGTAAGTAACCATTCCCAAAAAGCTGCAGATTACATAACACACAAATGTCATTGTGCTCAACCATTCCCAAAACACTTGCAGATTACAAACCTCTCTCCTCCCCTTGGTTACAGTTAAGATTGCTAAACCTACATTACATAGCCAACTCTAAACATGATGATGATTATCCCTTAAACCACCAACCATCATGGAAATTAACATTATCCAAGAAAGAAATAGAAAACCCCACAACAATTTATCTCTACCTCGAAGCTTGGCTAGATCTTGTTCTAGTCTTCCCTTATTCTTCAGCAACCCAGGTATTATATCTTTTGAACGAGAACACATCTCTGGATCAAACCACTCAAAGAAGTGACAACTTTTGTTCCTTCCCTAGCGACGTCTGAACTTGGCAGAGCTTCCTACAATGGTAATGCTTTAGTTCTCGACCCTCTATGGACACAAGAACTCAGAAAAACGGCACATGGGCGTCAAGTTTGATGACTTCGGTTAAGGCTGGATGGAATCCAGGCAAAGTGAGACACTAAATAGAGTTTCAGGGGGGAAAGTGAGACACTTAGAGTTTCGGGGGAAAGTGAGACACTAAATAGAGTTTCAAGGGGGGAAGTGAGACACTTAGAGTTTCAGTGGGGAAAGTGAGATTGTAAATGAGTTACAGGGGGCATTTCAATAATTTAGCCTTATAATTATAGACTACATCTCGTCCCACAATTAGTATGTAAATTGTGAGTATGAATCGTAAGTTTAGACGAGTATTAACCTGATCAGTAAGTTTGATTCATAATTAATATAATACGATATCAACATAAGAGTCATGATATGACAACGTTACATAATGCATGATTTTGTTTATTTTCGTTAAACTATGAATACAATCACACATTCAAACAAGAATCTAACATAATCAATATATAAGTCCTATCAACCTAATCAATAGTTTAAAGTCATGGCGTGATAACATAAGACACACAATCTTAAAGAGTGCATAGTTTGAAGTCCTAAAACACAACAGACATAGTTTCAGGGGGGAACATGCACAGTAAATTGGTTAGGCAAAGACACCATTGTAGATGATGAGGGTAGTCACCCGCGCGAAAAGAGGAGGCTCTATGCATGCAGACAAAAGGGCAAAATCAACTCGAAAGCTTTACCAAATTATTAAGGCAAGCAAAAACAAAGCTTTACGATTCTTTTCTTCTTTTTTTTTTGCTGCCCCCAGTTATGATAACGTTTGCATGAGGTTGGCCTTACATCTATCTCAACTCAAAACATGAACAGAAGAGCCATGTGTGTGTCTCTGCTGTTGGCAAAGCTAATGGTACAAAATCATTGCTGTTTGTTTACAAGAGACGCATACGTTTTATGATTTTCCAAGTTGGAAAGAAAAAAGGGTAACTTTTTATTGATGAAAAAGCTAATTACCAAATGTTGAAATTAAGTGTGATTATTAGTTTTGTTTAGAACTTTCTGAAATTTTTACTGTTTAGATAGATATAATTGCATTATGCTTGAGCTTTACTTAAAGGTTTTGACATTCCTGTTTAATTAACAAAATATTTTCTTGGTGGCCTGCTAACAAAAATTCTATGATGATTTAATTAAACTCAGATTTTTGGTCTAAAAAGAAAAAGATGAAGCAGTGGAGTGGCCTTGCCCCAAACTAAGCACTACAGACCTTCCTAAATTCCTAACTCAATCATGATTTTATCTTTATTGCAATAAATTTTACAAAAACAATTGGTTCCAGAAACCCAAAATACAAAAAGAATTGATACAAAAAGCCATCACTTTTCTAACACCAAAGCATCTGACTCATTCTGGCCCCAAAAACAAAACAAAAAAATTAGAAAAAAAAAAAAAAAACAAGAAGAAGAAGCAGATCCAGCACCCTAGAAAGATTGAGAGGTATTTTGTGGAACCTACCAGGCAAGATATGTAGGGCCAAGATCAAAGGCTTTTTTACAAACTTTGAGGGGAAAATAAGGCTCTGGTTCATTATAATATGGTTGATAAAGATACAAAAAAAAGAGAGGCTATGGTGGATCCAACCCATTTGAGTCTGTTCCTAACCACAATCATAATTGTCCTCTTATGCTTCATTTCCACCTTTCTCCCCCATGCCACCATCTCCTTCCATCCACTTTATCAAAAACCCTTTTGATGTGAGAAAAAGATGCATCTCAACAGTGTGTGGAAAATTTTCTCCCATTTGGAGTGTTCTGCTTTCTCTTCTTTTCTCAACAGGCCTCGCTCACTTTCCTGCTCTTCTGAAATCATTAGTGGTGGTAGACTGGGAAGATCCCATGAGATTTTATTCCTTTGGTTTCTATTTTTTTAGCATATGGTATGGATGCGTTTGAAGTTCATTGTTTAATGAATGCAGAGGATTATGTTTAACCTAGTTATTATTTAATAGCGTTTACAAGACTAATTCATCAAAAGATGCATTTTCTGAAAGCAGTGCCCTTTCCTTTCCTCCCCAAGGATTTAAATGAGAGAAAGGTTATGTCAAAGGCAACTCTTTTCATTTCACCAAAAAAAAAAAGGCAACTCTTTTCAATTTCTTTACACATTTTTTTGGCAGAGGTCATGCTTTAATGGGAAACCAACACCAGATGCATGCCCAGCTGTATGTACATATAGCAAATAATATATAAACTGGCCATCCTAGCACCATTGAAAAGGTCTTGGGAAGCTTTAAACAAAACAGGATTAATTAACACAGATTAATCAATATGAATAGGATTATGTTATGTGTTAAACCCCCATTGGAGTCTAAGAGGAGGAATAAAACTCTCTTTAGAGTCTAGCAATCATTAAAATGTCCTGGTTTATTAAAATGTATGATAATATGAAAAACGGCTAATTGGACTAGTTCAAGTGATGGGGTCGAAAGTTTAGAAGATTTCATGTATTTGGAAAACAGAAGTTGCATCGCCACGGTAATACGCCTGCTTAATTTATGATTACGTTGAACTAACCGCCTAATTAGTCCCTAAACAAATAAGTTAAAGAAAAATAATGTAAATAATGAATTATTTTTGCTCACTACTTTAATCCAAGGTGTACCCTCATCACCATTATCAATACTTGATATGTGTCTATAAGCATTGTCATAGTTAATTTTTGCTTTATATTTATGAAACCATGATTATGACTATGGACACGTGTTAAGTGTTGAAAATAGTTGAATGTAGACATTGGGTTAAAGCAAATATGCTTCCAGAATGGCATTTGTTGGAGCAGAACTGACTGCGTTAGGCAACGCTTTTTGACTTATTAGTCCCAATGGAATCTTGGGCTAATGTGAACTTGAGACCTCATACTTTAGTCAAGCTGAAATATTCTAGGTTTTCGTATTTAGATTCACTCTACCCAGTTAAAAAAATGAAACAGAGTTGCAACATTGGCTTACTTTGTAATTCTGTAATTTCATCGTTCGGATATGAATTTTAGTTATAAAGATAAACGAATTTTAATTTATTATTTAAAAGGTGACATTTGAAGGTCGGTTATTAAAATTGATCACAAAGTGATTATGAAAGTTGCTTGAAGTGTAATTAAAAAAACCCATTAGATTGAAGGGATTGATCAGACTCTTATTCTTGACTGATTAGCCGTCCCGTAAATGACGGGAATTGATTATATCATCATCATCAGTCTATTCCACACACTAAGATGAAGATGATGCCAAAAAAAATAATTGTAATCAAGTCAATGAAGTCATAAATCTTTTTTTCTTTTTAATTTTATTTTTTTCCCTGAAGGGCTGGTTTATAGCCGTTGGATAGTCAAATGGAGGACGATCCACTTTAGATATTCTTTAAGTTGAAGAAATATCAAAGAAAAATAAGCCAAAACTGTTGTGGAAAAAAAAAAGTGTGATTGATGCATGACTAGCCTTGCAATAACTTAGATTGTTTACTTGTGCTATCTACTATATGGCATGCTTGATGCATTGTCCTGGACAGAATCATACAAGACAGAAACTGACCCGCATGAACATCATATGATTAGACAGAAAATTCAAAGGCAGGACATGTCTCAGAAACTGTCCTTTCCAATATGCTAAACCCTAATCACCTACGGTTTTGGTAGTTTTCGCCTATTGATTTTGGACATAAAAACAGTAATCGGACCGAGCCATGCCAAAACCTAGCTATAATATTCATAAAATTTAGATTCATTTTGGACCTCTAAAAACAATTCTGTGCGCTCCTCAAGTGTTAGATGAGTGCAGGAAGTTATTTTGAGAGTGGCAAAATCATCTTCTAAATTAATGCTTAAATTTTTTTGTAATCCAAAATTAGTACTTAATCTAATAAAGGGGTGACCGACTATCCCAGGAACAGATGTGGCACATCACACATCCATCATTGTCTTCTCTTGCAGAACCCGTGACCTTGAATCATTTTCTATACTCTGTTTTTTTCTTTTCAATTTTATATGTATGCATAATTTATTAGGAAACTGCCCTGCATATTGTTATTTGTTTCCTCCTTGGCGCATGGTTGTTTCCGCACAAGAATCTGATAATCCAAGCGAAACGTATAAAATTTGATTTCTCACAAACATAGGAAAGAAACCAAGTTGTTAATTCCTAAGAAGATCTAGATAAACAATGATATTGAATTTACATATATATAGTAAAACGGTGACAAAATCTTTTTATTTTATTTTTAATACAGTCGATAATGAAAGAGTGAAATTCAAACACAATTCGTCGAATACAAAAGTAATGCTCTTAACAACTCATGTTACAATCTCCTTGCAACGATAACAAAGTCTTGATGGTTATAACATAAAATCAATAAAGTCATATTCTTCATAGTTTTGAATATGGTGCATATGCAGAAAAGCATTCTCATGGCCATATGGCATCATTGAAATATTTGGCTTTCTGAACCAGTCCATAAAATGAGGGAAAAGCGGTGAGAGGTGAACAACAAACCCAGCAAAAGGTTTTAAGCTATCAATTAGTAAGGAGGAAGAAAAAGAAGACACCTTTTTCCCCTGACTTCTATAACGTTCACACTCTATGATCTTCTACATGCTTGTTTGTGCCCAATAGCCTACATGACACAATTCATCATCACACCCTGCACATCATTCAGAACACCACACCCCCTCCCACCTCTCACCAAATGATCATTTGCTTGTGCATTTTGTAGGGTCTTTAAAAAAAATAGAAAAGGTCAACTTTAAAATGTACTGGGAAAACCCTTTTAATTATGAATTGCAGATGCCATAACATTTTTTTTCTTTCATGATTTCTTGATGAATGCCCTAAAGAAACAAAATTATAATATATGGGTCCAGTTTGCTGGTGTCATTATTTCACAATATTTAAAATCATTCAAGGAGTAGGAAGTAAGGGTTGGTGGTCATCATGAATGATGGGCAGCAAAACAGGTTACTCATAAAATGGGAAACTGTAGATACCTTTTTTTTTTTTTTTGGGGTCAATCTGTAGATACCCTTCCTAGATGCTACAATTCTTGATTTTGGGTCTGCTCTAGATGCTAGTATAAAAGGCTAATTAACGAAGATATGTCAGTTATTGGTAATTACAGCTACAAATTAGACCAATAATTCAATATAACAAAAGTAAAAAAAAAACAGTTGTTTTTAGAATGAAAGCAACTTCACTGTTGTAGCTGGTAGACAGTCACCTAACCATTTGGACCAGATTCTGTAATCTTAATACTTCAAAGATTCTTCTCAGTTATCAGAAAATTAAAATAACAACAAACAACGGAAATCGTAAAACTGATAAAATATACACCAACTTTATGATGTTGCAGTTGCAGGAAGGACCACCACAGTGCTTGTAAGACTAATTGATTTCAAGTCATTTAAGCTATAAATTGAGAAGCGGGATTCTTTCTTTTTATTATTCCTATTATTATTAAGAGAGGGATGACTCGAACTTGAAACTTTTTTCAATGTTAAATTTTAAATTCAATTCTCTCTTATTATTATTATTATTATTATTAAGATAGAAATGATTCGAAGTTGAAACTTCTTTCAACGTTAAACTTTAAATTCGTTCCCACTAGACCAAGAGCGAGATCCTCATTCTTTTAGCTTTAAAATATTCAAACCGAAATTTACGTTATGGTTATTTCTGTAACGGATGCTAAAACAGAAGTAGAAGCTACAATTCTCCTTCGGCACAAAGTGAAGCTAAAGGCTCTACAGCCCAACCTAAGCTCAGCTTCGTGATCCCTGTGGCAGGCAATGCATGGTCCAACGGGAGATGCATAAGAGCACTTCCAGATGAAACCCTTGCCATGGCAAGGGGAGCTAAGGCAGCCTACTATTCACGTGAATAGTGGCTGCCCTTGCAAAAGTTATATGTGCTTCCAGCATTGCCAGAGCGCAAACACTATTTATTTTTTTGTTTTTTCACAAATTTGTTTACCTAAACAATTAATTTGGACAATATTTTCAGATAAGATTTTTGGTGTGGGAAGTGAAAAATATGACTAAGTATTTATTTAAAAAAATTCTGAATTTTTTTGTATTTTTTAGATTTTTAGATTTTTTTAAATTTTTTTGTTCTTGTCAGCCCCCGAGTTTTGGACCGCCCTGCCCTTGGGCCAGCCCAGGTTGCTGGGTCCCACACTCTGCCCGGGCAAATATTTGTTGCTGGAAACAGATTTTGGCCCAAACCCCCCAGCCCTCCCCTAGCCTCCTTTGCTGGAAGTGCTCTAACGCAAAGAGAACTCTTTGAATGGGACGTCTCAAACTGACGGTGTTTTCCAATCTTCAAATTGCTTAAAAACAAAAAAAAAAGTAAAAAAAAGGCCAATTTGGTATCTTGAGCCCATAATAAGCAAATGGGGTATTTGTGTTTATGCATAGCCCTTTTTAAATGGACGGGCCTGTGAATTTAGGCCCACCACATACTGGTCCAATTTGATGAATGGGCTTTAGATCGATAAAAATGGAAGGTGGGTCGAATAAAAATGGGCTCCAATTTATTTCAACTATGTGAATGGACAAAGCACAAAAGTGGACAGAAAGACTACAATAAAGAGTTTAGAGTAATGAGCTTATTTGAAGGGTTCAATCTCACCATCAACAAAAGTGAGAAAATCAATAGACTTATATATTTTAAATGGTTTGATGGTGAGATTGAACCTTTCAAATAAGCTCCTTACTCTAAACTCCAGAAGTGGAATGCAATACAGGATTACCAGTGGTTGTGGCCCTCCCCCTCCCCCTGCTTGGCACCCATGATCAAAACCCATGTTGTCTTGGAGCCCCCTTCCCATATTGTAATTTGTAATCGCTAATTTCTTTTTCTTTTTTAAAAGCACTTAAGTGGATTAGGCTAGTTGACTTTGTCCATCCCTTTGCAGTCAAATTCGAGTTCCCCTTCTCATTTATTAGATTAATTTAGAGTAGTTTATACTATCACTTATATAAAAAAAAAAAAAAGAAGTTCAAAGCAAAGGTTTTGCAAGATTTTGGTTAGAAGGTGAGTGGATTGAAACTCCAGCACGTCAGTGCCTGCAAAGATACGGGCCTTTTTGGCAGCAATAGTTCCAAACATGGCTAGATGTTTCCCTATTTCAATTCCCACCTGTTTATAAAGTTATAACGTGCAAGGTATGAGTATATGACACCATGTATGATCTAACACCAATTCCTCAAAAGTGAAGCCTAATCTCTCATTCAAAACAGACTTTCATGTGTTGAAGGAAAAACTAGAAGGCAAAGCCTGAAACCGAAGAAGTGTGTGGGTCTCCACTTTAAATTTAGAAATAATAATAATAAAAGTAAAGAAAACCACTTATGAAGCCTCTTGCCTTCAAGCAATACGCTTTGCGTTTCAGCAACAAACAACAAAAACTTGTAAGCCCCAAACTTCTTGAACCTGATCTCATCACCCCCTCCCTCTTTATGACAACTTTAAACACCATGGTCTATAACGGTCATGAAAGCTTGATGGGCAGTTAGCACAAAAATGAAGCCTCTTGATGGACATTTGGCTAACCCCAAAAAGCTTTCTTCCATCTACTTTGAAGCTCTATGCATGAAACCAAAAATCCCATTTGGTAGCTGCTTTGACTCAATTTCAGTTCCAGTTTTAGGTTTCTCTTCCTTGCAAGGCACGACTAACTATTCTTCCCTCCCTTTATCTCCACTCTTTTCATTTCTCTTCTCTATTTATATAACATTGTTGCTCCCAACAAAAATTCTAAAACAAACAAAGAAAAGAGACCAAAACATTAAGGGAAAAGAAGCTTCAAGCGTTTCTGGTCAATGGAGGTCAAGATACAAGCTGAGGAATCCCGGCACCGGCCTGATGATGAACAAAAACTTCCCCTCTTGCAAGATATGCCAAAGTCCGTAACAGAGGAGGAAAGAACCTTGATACAGAAAGCCATTCGCCAGACGTTTCAAAGCACAGCTCATTTGGCCAATCTTTTACCTACCGGAACAGTTCTTGCATTTCAGCTTCTAGCGCCCATTTTTTCAAACCAAGGCAACTGTGACTCAGCCAGTCGGTCCATGACTGCCGGTCTTGTAGCCCTCTGTGGAGCTTCATGTTTTCTACTGAGCTTCACTGACAGCTATAGAGACAAGAATGGAAACATCTGTTATGGCTTTGCTACATTCCGAGGCTTATGGATCATCGATGGGTCAACCACCCTTTCACCCGAAGTTGCTGCAAATTTCCAATTGCGTTTCATAGATTTCCTCCATGCCTTCATGTCAATACTTGTATTTGCAGCTGTTGCACTATTTGATCAGAATGTAGTGAATTGCTTCTATCCAACGCCGTCGGATAAGGCACAGGAGATTCTCACAGCACTGCCAGTTGGCATTGGTGTCATTTGCAGTATGTTGTTTGTTGTGTTTCCAACCAAGCGCCACGGAATTGGCTTCCCCCTGTCTTCAAATTAACAATTCCTCTTTTGTTTGATTAATACATACTTATATGCATGCTCCTTAAAATTGCACACACAACCTTGTTTATTCTTTCTTCTATTCCAGCTTTCGCCAAGCTCTGTCACTGGCAGTTATATGACTATTCTTTCTGTTTGTAAATCCTAGTTCCACCTCTAAAGAAATAATTTTCGAACACCTCAATTCTCGACTGGAAAATTATGAAGACTGTACCGGGTACTGATTTAAGAATTGCTTGCCTCTTATATGCCAAAGTACTCCTGTATTGCATGACCAAGGTCTGTGAATAATAGGAAGGACTGTCTATAAATTTAACAATGCCAGGAACTAAAGCAGATAACAGTGATATGAATCCATCAAATCCGTAATGAACTAGGGATGACATCTGGTTGGCCAAAAAGACAAAACTAAGGATGTAATGTGGATGGCACAGGCCTATGCGCTGTAGTTCTGAACAATTGGAAGAACAATTCACTTCAAAATTGTCAAGATCTAATGGTTTGGTTAATATTCAGAAAAATCCTTTCCAGCGCCACAGTTACCAACGACATTATTCTAAGCAAGTGCTTTATAAATCATGTGCCATACAAGTAGTCATATTCTGAGACAGTAACTTATAATTTCATAAAAGGAAAAAGAAAAAGCAGTGTGATGAACAAATTTTGATGACCAGAAAGAAAAAGAAACGAAACGTGTACAAGAGCACTTACGAGCTCAAAAATTTCAGATTTATGTTTCAGGCTCAACCATTTCGCTCATTAGTTCAGCCTGCAACAACTCAGCAGGTTCACGCACCTTCCTGCGATTCCAAAACCCATCCACCATTGAACTCCATATTCCCTCATCCGGAACACATCCATCAAGCACCATCTCATTAACAATTCGATAAGCTTTGTGTAGGTCCCCTTTCTTACAGATACACTTCACTAGAGTATCAAAAGTCTTCATATCTATGGAGATACCCCTGGTACGCATGCTAAGATACAGCTGACAAGCTCGATTTGGATGGCTGCTACTACACAAGCCCTGGACCACTGCATTATGAATCCTTACATGAAGACTCCAAGTTAGTCTGTTAGGTGAAACTCCTCCAAGAACCATTTCATCAAGAAAGTTTGCAGCTTCCTGGAACTTGCAAATATTGCAAAAGCCACTTATTACTTTCCCATACAGCCCTGCATCTGGTTTCAAGCCTTGAAGCTTCATCCTGTCTAGAATCTCCAAGGCTTCTTGAAGCTTTCCTTCTTCACAGAGTCCATGAAGCAAAGTACTATAAGTGATATTGTTTGGCCTATGACGCTTACTAACCATTAAGTCTAATAGTTCCATTGCTTGTGAAGAACGCCCACCCTTGCAAAGTCCATCCATCAAAGAGCTGTAAGTAAAGACATTTGGAGTAATACCTTTGGTTTTCATGTGTTCAAACAACCCCACTGCGTCATCCAAATTGTTGGATTGGCAAAAGCCGTGTATCAAGCAAGTATACGTAACAACAGAGGGCAAGCAACCTTTTGTTTCCATCTCATTGAAGAGCTCTTTTGCTTCACCAATCTTTCCTAACTTACACAATCCATTAATCAAAGTACCATATGTATATGAATCTGGGGTGCACCCATGATTGGGCATCTCAAGAAATATTCGAAGAGCTGCATCCATGGAACTACTGTTCTTACAAAGGGCTTTGATCAAAATATTAAGTGACACAACGCTAGCTGGAATGCCTGTTTCTCTCATAAACTTGTAGAACCTGAAAGCAATCTTTAACTGGTTTTCTTCAACAAGAATGCCAAGTATGGTAATGTAAGATTTCTGAGTTGGTTTGCACTGGAAATCCTCCATTTTGTGAAAGACCCTGACAGCATCCAATGGCCTGTGAACGCGGCCATATCCTCTGCACACAGAGAGGAATATATCTTCTGCAACACTACACTTCTCCTCCTTCATCTTATCAAGTAATGCCTCGGCTGACCTGAACTGGTTCGCTGAGACTAATCTAGCGACCATGAGACCAAAGGTGTTGTAATCATGCCGGAAGCCATTGGTGTACTCGGCTGTTGCGGAATCAAATATGAGAATAGCTTTCTGAATGTCCTTTTCAGCTTTTATCAGCTGCTCAACTTGGGAAGTCGTGATTTGCTTTGACCATTTAAACAAAGTTTTGCTGCCCATATTATTGGCACCACTCTTTCTCAATAAGACAATATCACTCACTCCCAATTATATTTCAGTTTTGCACAATAAAAGCTTGCCTGCAAATCTCTGAATCAATTTATACATTTCTATAAACATAAGAGCAAAATGAGTAAAGAACCAGATAAAAAGAACTATCCACGAACAACAGTAAAATTCAAGCTAAGAAGATAGCTAGTCTAAACTCTGTGTGGGGCATTTCATCAAACAGATATCGTCCCGTAACACCAGTCTTAGGCGGGAACTTCAAATCACACAAGAATTTTGCGGGTAGAATACAAATTTAATTGCAATAGAAGGAGCAGCAACCTTTCCTGCTGACTATTATCATGAAACAGTTTTTCTCTTTCAGACTCATCGTATTTTGCCGACGTTTTGGACGGTCCCTGAATGGTAATGCTCAGCAGCAAAGGCTTTAGACGGCCTAGGGCGCGAACACTCGACGATAATCGCCAATTTGGATCAAAATGGGAACATGTAATGCAATGCTTCAATCAGGCCCATATACGAATGGATCAGATCCATCGACAATTTACGCTGAGTTATAGGCCCAATAAATGGCTAGTTTGAGTTTAGTTGACAAAACAATAATTTTGATCTAAACTTCCAACAACAAACCCAAAATGTTTCCAGCATTTTAATTCTATTTTTTGAAAAAACAATGGATAATTTCGATCGACAACCGAACACATTATCTATTTGGTCAGACTAGTCGTAAAGAACATCAAGGTGTCTACGTGTCACTTAAGCCAAATTAATTATTATCTTTGGTCACTAATTTACTCGTAATGTAATGATATTCTTCTTTCGGTTCCAATCCAAATTTGAATCTCCCTCCTCACTTAAAAAACGAAACTAATTTCTTTAGTTAGTTAGATATTTTCTAGACTAGTAGTTGTAGTTGGGATGGGACGAACTCCGGAATTAATTTTACAGAGAAACAGTTTCCTTCTCGTGAGAACAGTGAATATAAAAACCAGAAACTCACCACGGCACGGACAGATCATTTGACAGTTCATCGCATATAAGAAAAAGACAAAATAATAATAAAAAGCCATTAAAGGAAACAAAAACGATAAGAGGCTTCAAAACATTACCAATCTTCGTTGCTCGTAAGCCTTACGCTGGGGATAAGATTTCCCCACCCCCCGGCCCTCCACAGTCCCCTATCTCCCTCACTCACTCTCCTCCATAAACATATCCCATCTCCACCATAACCTCCCATACTCCCTCCCCCACCTCACCATATCTCGCCATCTTCGACCTCTCCACGCCTTCCCATTCACCATTTCAACTTCTTCACCTAATCTCACTGGTGGATGCATTTTATTAAACTTGTCCCGCGTCGTACCAGATTATATCACAGACGAACAAAAACAAAAGCAATTAACCGCCCTCCAACACTCACTCCAAAACGCTGCGCATCATCTCTGTCTCTGCTGTGCTGTGTGTCTGCTCTGAATCACCAATAAGAGCTCACTGCAGCTTCCCAAACCACATCCTCCACTCTCTCTCTCTCAGTTTACTCTCACTCCCCCAGCAATCATGGAGTCGCGAGTGCTATCACGCGCCACCGCATTCGGAGCCCTCCCCTGCCACCGCAAACCATCTCCCAGGGAAAACGCCGCCGTTTCCTTCGTCTCGGCTCGGCCGATCGGCACCGTGGGTGAGGGCGGGAACCTCATATGGGGGAGGCAGCTCCGCCCCGCGCTGCTGCTCGAGGCCTCTCCGTTGAAGAGGGAGATTCTCCGGCCTTGCCTCTCCGCCGCTTCCTCGCCGGCCGAGGGAAGCGATTCCGCCGGGTGAGGTCCGTTTCCTCCGTTCTTACTCGGTCTGACTCACCCGTGTCGGCCTCCGGACTAATGCTTTTTTTTCTTTTTTGCCTTTTCTGCCTGACTCGGTGCTCTTAACAGGGACGCGAAGGTCGCGCCGCTCGGGTTTTTCGAGAAGTACCCGTTTCTCCTCACCGGCTTCTTCTTCTTCATGTGGTATGTTTTTTATTAACTTTTTAAGCTCTTTTTTTTTAAAGAAATATTTTGTATGTGAAATTACGGAGTTGCCATTGGCGCGCAGGTATTTTCTGAATGTGATTTTCAACATCATGAACAAGAAGATCTACAATTACTTCCCGTATCCTTAGTAAGTGTGCCATTTTCAATTTTCGCTACCTATAAATTAATTCTTGTAAATAAATAAATAAAAATGCGTAGGATAGCATACGAGTTCATGTTCAGGTGTAATTTAGCTGGTTCTAGCCATTTGAATTCGGCCTGTGCTCTGATGAAGCGGGTTTGTGGTTTGTCTGCAGTTTTGTGTCGGTTGTCCACTTGGGTGTGGGAGTGGTGTACTGTTTGATCAGCTGGGCGGTGGGCCTTCCTAAACGCGCTGTAAGTGAACCCCTTTCAGGCCCAGGCCCATAATGCTAATCTCAGTCTGTTGGTTGTTCATGTGACTTGACTGGTGTTTCTCGTCTCCGTGCAGCCTATTGACTCAAACATGTTGAAGCTGCTCATCCCTGTGGCCGTGTGCCATGCACTTGGCCACGTCACCAGCAATGTCTCATTTGCAGCCGTTGCAGTCTCCTTCACACATACCATCAAAGGTAAAAGGACAAATATATGCTCTCACATGTTTGCTATATGCACACTTAATTATTGCGTTTTGACATTGGATTTATGTTTGTTGCAGCTCTTGAGCCCTTCTTCAATGCTTCTGCTTCTCAATTTATACTGGGACAATCAATCCCCTTGACTCTATGGCTGTCCCTGGCTCCTGTTGTTCTTGGTATGCTCATCTCTTTACGTTCATCCAGTTGTTGCAATCATATTATTGAAAACTAGGGAAAATGTAAATCATGCCATGCAGATACCCAAAAACTATCTGGGATGTAAATTAATTATGAGTTCACTTAGTATTTCCATGCTTTTAAAATGAAGGTGTGTCGATGGCATCGCTGACTGAGTTGTCATTCAACTGGACTGGTTTCATTAGTGCTATGATTTCAAACATCTCCTTTACCTACAGGAGTATCTATTCAAAGAAAGCCATGGTGGGTGGCTATGTAACTTTTGTTAGCATTTTGTAGCAGGGACCTAAAGTTTGCTTCTTACTTATATAACTTTTTTTTGGTTTTTGCAGACTGATTTGGACAGTACCAATCTCTATGCCTATATTTCCATCATTGCTCTCTTTGTCTGCATTCCACCGGCTCTCATCGTGAGTAAAACCTACACTTAGAGACCCCTTGAAGTTTGATTATGCAACTGAAACAAAAATTTTTGATGAATTTTGGTTCCATGTCCTCTCTCATATCACAGGTAGAGGGGCCTAAACTGATTAAGTACGGTTTCAATGATGCAATTGCTAAAGTAGGTCTTGTCAAGTTCGTTTCTGATCTCTTCTGGGTGGGGTTGTTCTACCATCTCTATAATCAGGTACATTTGTTTTCTTTACTTTCTATTGTAACTTATGGTTCTATGGCTTTGTAATAGTAGGAGGATAATCTTCTCAAAATAACTCAAATGTTGCCCAAGTTAATGATCAGTATCCTGTTATGAAATCATAAGAATGGTTATTGTTTTTTGAAATTATCAGTTGGCCACCAATACCCTTGAGAGAGTGGCACCTCTTACACATGCAGTTGGAAATGTGCTGAAACGTGTATTTGTGATTGGCTTTTCCATCTTGGTCTTTGGTAAGGCTCTTCTTTTCTTCAGCTTGGTTCTGGTTTTGGTTCTTCAACTTCCATTTTTCTTTTGTAAAACTAATTGCTACTTGCTGCTCACAGGCAACAAGATTTCAACACAAACTGGTATCGGGACAGCCATTGCGATTGCAGGAGTGGCAATCTACTCTTACATCAAGGCCAAAATAGAAGAAGAGAAACGAGTAAGTCAGTATAGCTAAATTTAGCTCATGCATGTGGCAGTTAGTCTCTTGCATCAAATTCCTTCAAATAAATTTATCTGTCTAATACTATTGTTCTTCTTACCCCTCCTTGTTTTTTTACCTAAAACCCAGCAAGGGAAAGCTGCGTGAGAGAAGAAAGGAAGAATGGACAAGGAGGGAACCTTTCATTGTAAATTTCATAAATCCCCTTCAGAAGAAATGGCAAATTGAGAATCTATTATCCATGTTATAGTTTATTTCCCCCTTCCCACGTGTTTTTTCTCCGATTGATTGAGAGCACAAAGACATTCTAATTTGCAATGGTCTCATGTTGACCGGAATTCAATAATGTATCAAATTGAGACATGCTTGAACTGCCAATTTACATGTTTTGCGTAGATCTTCATTCATTCAAAAGTAAAGTAATGCATTAGAGGACAGGAGAGGAAACATTCATTTCTTTGTGCAAGTTCATTCTTACTCTGCTCGCATTTCTGCTCATAAGCATTTTTATTAGAACCACGTCGAAATTGAGAAACTGGCTCAAAGATTTTCTACTTCATGTGTACCAAATTGAGAGGGCAAAAACTTTTGCCTTAGGAATGGAGAATACTGAGGTTTAGCCACCCAAAGGCAAAAAGGGGGATAAAGGATAAGGACCTTACCAGCTCTACATACTCTTTATCTCTCAAGGCCTTAAAAAGATGGGTTAGAGATTCAAGTGTATTACAGTTAGAGCAGGATGTATGATGATATCCTCTGCTGATGTCTTTTAGCCATTTGCTCACTGGTGAGAAGCTTGCCACGAGCTCAGAGCCTAAGAGCCAAAGGAACATTTTGATCTTGTTCACATCTTTCAAATCAGGAAGCTAAGTGTCTGCTGCCATTCAATGATCATTGATTCATTGGTGTTGTGCTCTTTTAGTATGGAAGTTCGTAAATTTGGAAAATTATGATATGTTTACTTACGAGGAATGGGGAAGTCATGAATTGAGGAATTTCAATGAGAGAATCAAGATATTGGAATCAGATCAACTACTCCCCTTAGTTGATCCGATTCCCGATTTTGAGAATTTTCGATTACAGATTTTATGGCGGAATCCACATGATGCTAAGTACATGTTTACTTAGCAAGAATGAGAAAGTCATAAATCTGGGAAAGTCCAAAAAAAAAAAAGTTAAATTAATAACATGCCTAAAATTTGTTGTGCGCAGGCTTTTTTTGGGTACTTTCAATAGATGCCCACTTCACTAAGCCCAGCCCAATGATGTCCAAAGCGGACAGTGGGACCCGCAACAACGAAAACCAGAAACACATGCTCGATCATCGCACCCGAAGATCGCATCCAAAGATACAAAGAACCCAAATTAACAAACAGACAGAAGCCTTCGAAATCAAACACACACACACACTTGCAATAACATTAGAGGTCTTCGGTAAAAAAAAAACATAAACAAAAATTACAAAAAAGAAAAAACTCGTACAACCTTAAAAATTGAAAAGTCAATCGAATTTAAAACAAACACGAAGAGAGACTTTTTGGCATCCGCTCGCTCGCTGGAACCAAAACACAAAATAAACAGAACAAAAACAAAAGAAATTCGTTTTTCTTGGTTGGGTTCGTGTTTTCAGCCAGCCCAACCACGCAACATCAAAACTGAAAAAAGGGCCCTCGTTTGACACAACGAAACGAAGTATGAAAGTACCATCGAATTAAAAAAAAAAGAGAAGAAAACAAAGACCGAAAGAAAAGAAAATAGAAATAGAAAAGTGAAAAAACAAAAAAAATAAGAAAATTATGGAAGGTGGAATTAGAGTGAGGAAAGACTGTTGGTTTTATGTTCCTGATTTCGCCTTTTCCTATTTTTTGATATTATTCTTGTTATTGATGTTGTTGTTGTCATATTTTCATGTCAATCCCCGAAATTCACATTTATTTTATTCATGTTATTCTCATTATTCCATCATGATAATTCTACGCCTCTCTCTTTCTTGATCTTTTCCTTGCCTGTTACGGTATTTGTTTAAAGAAAGGAAAAGAGAGAGGAGATAGAGATAGAGAGAGAGAGGGAGAGAGAAAAAGAGAAATCAGATTCTTCGTTGTTTGTTTGCTCTCGGAAGACCCAGTTTTTGTTTTGTTTTTCTCTCCATGAGGATTTGGGAATTCTAGGGTTTCGAGGTTTCAAGGTTTGAGGGCTTGAAGACTTGAAGCAAGAAGCTTTGTTCTGCCCAGATCTTGATCTTGGTTCAATGGAGGGTGCTTCCGAAGAAGAAAATCCGACTAAAAATCATGAAAATAACAACAGTAATGGTAAATTTAATAATTCCAGTGAGGGACAGAGCAAGCCCAAGCGCCAGATGAAGACCCCCTTTCAGCTTGAAACCCTCGAGAAAGCTTATGCCTGTAAGTTCAATCTCGTATTTTTCCTAATTTTTGTTTTAAATTTATAGTTCCTGTCTGTGAAAATTGAAGTTTGTTTTATTTTTGGGTTTTTGATCAGTGGAGACCTACCCGTCGGAGGCGATAAGGGCGGAGCTGTCGGAAAAATTAGGGCTTACTGATCGGCAGCTGCAGATGTGGTTCTGTCACAGAAGATTGAAGGACAAGAAGGAAGGGGGTCCAGCAAAGAAACAGCGGAAATCGGTGCCCACTTTGCCCGAGCCTCCTATTGATGATTTGGCTCATGGGTCTGAGCCAGGTAGTGATTATGGGTCGGGTTCAGGCTCCGGCTCAAGCCCGTTTGGTCATGGGGAGTTGCGGAATGTGGTTTCTAGGAGTGGGGCTGACGACATGCCAATGAGGAGGAGGTATTACGAGTCACCCCAGTCGATATTGGAGCTTAGAGCCATTGCTTGTGTGGAAGCCCAATTGGGAGAGCCATTGAGGGAAGATGGGCCAGTTCTCGGCGTAGAGTTCGATCCATTGCCGCCAGATGCGTTCGGGGCACCTATAGGTATAACTTTTGGGTTGCCTTATTGATTATACAGCTCAGTTCAGCAATGCCTTGTACTTGACTTATATGGGATTTCGCTGCAGCATTATGCAGAGAATTTTGTGATTGTAGTTGTTTAGTGAGTTTATGATGGTCTGTTTTTCTCGGAGCATATTTGTATTTTGCATTCCCATCTCTAAGATAAACATAAATTATTTTTATGACTTTTCTCTTTGCCATGTTTAAATGTCAATAAGTTTGTTTATTTTATGGCAGTCATGAGCTTTACAAGTTTCCAGATGCATTTGGATCACACTTGCTACTTGCTTCACCAATTTTTTTAATAATTAAGTTTAATAGTTGGTTTAACTTTGGTTTCTAGTGTGGTTTAACAGTAACATTTCTTTGAGGCTTTATGCACTGTGGTGATTATGTTAAGAAGTTTGAGTTCCAAATTTTTTCATCTTGTGGGGGTAAGGGTGGTCTAAAAGTATGGACTATTTCCTAAAATTATTTCATTGGAATCAGAAAATTTGCGAAAACATATGATTTATTGCTCAATAAAAGCCACATTACTACCCTGGCATATATTGCCTGTTGTTTGAATAATTCTTGTATGCGATTGCTGCTAACCTTTTTGATTCTGTGCCTGGTGAAGCAGTTGCAGAGCAGCAGAAGCGGGCTGCCCATGCTTTGGAGGGTAAATATGAGCGGCATGATGCAAAACCAAATAAAGTCCGTCTCTTTTTCTTTGATAAATTTTTTTTACTTTATATGCACCATATGAGGGCATGTGCAAGTGCAATGATATGCTGGTGAATCATTAAGTGATATTCCTGTATTGCTCTTTTTTATTAGTATGATACATCCTTTAAAACTTATGTGGCTATATCCCTAAAAATATGAGAGAAGCTTCCATTTGCTCTCTTATTTTTCAAGTTCTGGGTATTAGATTTTGTTTTAGCGAATAAATATACCACTACTTTGTTCTCCTGCTTGCCAGTGTACCATAACCTTTCTGTTAAGAAACTCTGATAAATGTATACTCTTTTCAAATGATGTGTTGTTTAGAAATAGAACTAGAAAGTGAATGTATTTCTATCAAATAACCATAAGACAATTGCATCACCACTTGTAATTCTGAATCTTGTTTCTTTCTGTTGCATATCTCGATAGGTTCCCTGGTTCTATATTGACTTAGATATCCTTAGAAGCAGCCTTGACTATGACTAGGTATTCTGGAAACTGAGCTAGTACTAGCTCATTCCTGCAGTACTTTCCATTGATATCTGCTGCTTTTATGCCTTATATTGATGATATTACTTCATGGCGGTGTCACTTAACCTAAGAAAAGGAAAAAATATATTATTTTGTGGGGAGTTCGACAAACATAATGGTATTCGGTGTTATTCTTGTTTTGCAGTCCTTACATGAGTATTGTGAGATGATTGCAGCAATACCTAGATTTGTCCATCTAGTTTTCGTAACTCTACTTTGATTGAACGGGCTTCAAGCAGTCCCAGACAAAATAACTCATTGCCCTTTACCTCCATGTAGCGAGAACTGATGCATTTAAATTGATATTGTACTGTTGACACTCATATCTTTTTCTGATTCATGCATTTTGGGTCTTAGTGTACTTGTGCATCTGATTTTTTCTTGGTTGACATATTGAATTAGTATGTGTTTCATCTCAGGCAACTCCAAGGGTTCTCCATGAATATCCATTTCTTCAAGATCACTCAAGTATTCGGCCTGATGCATATGGACAAGCCGCACAATCTCACTATCAAGATTCACCAATTGATGGTCCTAGTGCCAGAGCTTCATCATTTGCAGTTGGAAATGAGCCTTTGTCAAGGGGTCATGGTCATGTGTCGCGTGTTTGTCTTCTTTCTCAGCAGGAGAGACAAGCAGTGGCCTTTCCATCACCTGGTGATGATGGCTGTGTGCCACAAAGGGACTCCTTTACTAATGTCAGAGTAAATACTCAGTTTAGTGATCCTCCTACTGTTGCACCTGAAAACTCTAATGTATTGTCTGATGGTCAAATTAATGACTCTATGCTGAGAATGGAGAGGAAACGCAAGGTATACCTGTGCAGTTCAATTTTATTTGAAAACTATGTTTTCTTTTTCTCAATCAAGGATTATTTTAATAGTTGCCCCTTGTAGAGTGAAGAAGCTAGAATCGCTAAAGAAGTTGAAGCTCATGAGATTCGGATCCGGAAGGAGCTGGAGAAACAAGATATTCTGAGGAGAAAGGTTCTATTTTTCACTCCTAAATGTTTGTTCTGAACTATAGGTGTTTGTATGCTGATATTTTTCTGTTTATAGAATGAGGAACGAATGAGGAAAGAAATGGAAAGGCAAGACCGTGAGAGACGAAAAGAAGAAGAGAGATTGATGCGTGAAAGGCAGCGAGAGGAAGAGAGATCAAAGCGTGAGCAAAAACGTGAAATTGAACGAAGGGAAAAGTTTTTGCAGAAAGAATATATAAGAGTAAGTTTGAGGAGCCTCTAATGGAATGCATTTGTTTTGTATCTTTGATTTTTCAGCATTAAATGATAAATTCTTGACCCCCCTTGTCTTTTTTGCTTTTCTTCTCCTGGGTTTATCTTGCAGGCTGAGAAAAGGAGGCAAAAGGAAGAGCTTCGCAAAGAGAGAGAGGCAGTGAGACGCAAAGCAGCACTTGAGAAGGCTACTGCACGCAGGCTTGCTAAAGAATCTATGGAGCTTATTGAAGATGAGCAACTAGAACTAATGGAGTTGGCTGCTGCTAGCAAGAGTTTATCCTCAATAATTTGTATTGATCTTGACACCTTGCAAAACCTTGATGCATTCAGAGGTAGGTATTGCTTGGCATTCTCCTGAGAATTTCATTCATTTGTTCCCCTCAACTCCATGAGATTGTCTTCATTGTTTTGGCTCATTATTTTCTGTAGTAACTCTACCAATTTTTCTGATGAGGTGATTTTCTGCTTTAGATTCTCTGGCTGCATTCCCACCTAAATCTGTGCAATTAAAAAGACCATTTGCAGTTCAGCCGTGGATCAACTCAGAGAAGAATATTGGTAACTTCCTCATGGTGCGTCCTTCCTTTTTCCTTTTACATTAGATTTTAGAAGTACTATGTCTATATTTTTTATATTCTTGTATGGCTGATGGTTACGTTATTCCCTTATGCACACTGCATGGTCGGTAATATCTATGGTCCAGCCTCAATATGCTCTGATTGGCATGTGATTCTCATGGTTCTCAGTTTTTTCTGTGCAGTTATAAATTAAATGCTCTCTCCAGTATTGTCATATGCGTGTTATTTTGAATAGATTATTTTCTTGCTGATATTTGAATTAATGCCTCTGGTTCTGATAATTGATTATCGTGATGGTGACAGGTTTGGAGATTTTTTATTACCTTTGCTGATGTTCTCGAATTATGGCCTTTTACTCTTGATGAGTTTGTTCAAGCTTTTCATGACTATGTGAGCCACCAACGAGTTATTTTGTTTCAAAATTGTGCACTCTAGTTAATTGTTCTTCATCTATTTTATGCTGCTGTTTGATTCCATACATTTTTGATATCAGGATTCAAGGTTGTTAGGAGAGATCCATGTTGCTCTCTTGAGGTTGATTATAAAAGATATTGAAGATGTTGCAAGGACTCCTTCTACTGGATTAGGAGTAAATCAAAATGGTGCTGCTAATCCTGGAGGTGGACATCCACAGATTGTTGAAGGAGTAATCTTCCCTCCCTGCATGTTTGCAGTTGTTTTGTTTGTTCATTTTATTGCTTTTCCTAATTGTTCTTTAAATATCTTGAATTTTACTTTCTGTTTCAGGCATATGCATGGGGCTTTGATATACGAAACTGGCAGCAGCACTTAAATCTGCTAACATGGCCAGAAATATTCCGGCAACTAGCACTGTCTGCCGGATTTGGGCCACAGTTGAAGAAAAGGAGTACTGCATGGTCATACTCTCCTGATAATGATGAGGTTCTCTTTTTCAATTATTTATTATCTTTTCTTTTAAAGGAATTCATCTCCTGCATCAGTTAAGGAAAGAGTAAAACGAAAAAACTGAAACTTGTATCCATAGAATAGGCATTCAAGTTAAATTGGCATCCTATGGTAGTTGAAAGGAAGAGCATCGAATTTAGATGTTTCTCTCTGCTCAGTATTGATTTGTGAGTTGAACTCTATGAAAGGGTGAATTGAGGCATCAGTTAAGGAAAGAGTAAAACGAAAAAACTGAAACTTGTATCCATAGAATAGGCATTCAAGTTAAATTGGCATCCTATGGTAGTTGAAAGGAAGAGCATCGAATTTAGATGTTTCTCTCCGCTCAGTATTGATTTGTGAGTTGAACTCTATGAAAGGGTGAATTGAGGTAGTGATTTAGTTCAGTCTTAGCATACTGAGCACAACAAAAGTGAATTTTAATTTATTTTTACGAAAAAACTCTAACTATAAACAACTAAGGAACCCTTATGAATATCATTTGGACTTAGCCTGAAGTGTAATATTAGCACAAGGCTCAAAGACTTAAAATATTGGACTTTCAGACAGGGCGGTGTGTTCTAATGCAGTATCTTTCATTCATATTAAGCCACCTTAAATGTGGCTGTCCCTATGTACATTTTGCTCAATCAATAGAGTTTATTCAGACGTCATGCTTTTTTTAAATTCTAAAAATTGCAGACTCACGGTATTACTTGTAATTTCAGGGTAAAGGTTGTCAGGATGCAATTTCTAATCTGCGCAATGGTTCAGCAGCTGAAAATGCATTTGCAATAATGCAAGAAAAAGGCTTACTAGCTCCACGAAAATCTAGACACCGGTTGACTCCTGGAACTGTAAAATTTGCAGCTTTTCATGTGCTTTCACTTGAGGGAAACAAGGGACTAACAGTGTTAGAGCTTGCTGACAAGATTCAGGTGATTTGAAATTTAATCTTAGCAGAAACTCTGTTGCGAGTCTTGCGACAGGAGTTGAGTTTTTTTGGGTTTGGGATTTATTTGCTCCCTCTTTCCTGATTTTGTTTTTTTCTTTCTGTTAATTGTTCTTTTCTGTAAGAAATCTGGCCTTCGGGACCTGACAACAAGCAAGACTCCTGAAGCTTCAATTTCAGTTGCTTTGACAAGAGATACTAAGCTTTTTGAAAGAATTGCCCCTTCAACATATCGTGTACGAGCTGCTTACAGAAAGGATCCTGCTGATGCTGAGGCCATACTGTCTGCAGCAAGGAAGAAAATTCAGATATTTGAAAATGGGTTTTTAGCTGCAGAAGATGCCGATGATGTTGAAAGAGATGATGCTGATGAGGTTGAAAATGATGAGGTTGAAAGAGACGAAGACTTTGAATGTGATGAAGTTGATGAAGATCCAGAAGTTGATGACTTAGCTACTCCATCAGTTGCAAAGAAATCCCCTGATGATTACAATGAAGTAATTACTTTCTCAGAAAATGGAAAGGACAATTTATGCAACGATGTTGCACTGAATGTGCAAAATGAGTTTGAAAAGGATGTTTCATCTTCCCCAGTGAGTGGTTCCAAAGATGCAAACTGCCCTAGTGCTTCCTCTAAACAGTGTGTTTCGGGGGCAGATATTAGTGCTAATAATCTTGACCAAGAAAATATGGAGATTGATGAAAGCAAATCAGGTGAGTCATGGGTTCAAGGACTTACAGAAGGGGAATATTCTGATCTCAGTGTGGAAGAGCGTCTTAATGGTCTGGTTAGCTTAATTGGTGTTGCAAATGAAGGAAACTCCATCCGTGTTGTTCTTGAGGTAACATTTTCTTTCAATTTTGTGAAAATCAATGAATTGCTATATTTTGTGTGTTAAATTTGACACCACGAGTTCTACAGGATCGTTTAGAAGCTGCAAATTCTCTTAAGAAGCAAATGTGGGCAGAAGCACAGCTTGATAAAAGTCGCCTAAAAGAAGAGAATGTCGGTAAGTTAGATTTTCCATCTTTTATGGGAGGCAAATCTGAAACACAAGTTATCGGAGTGGAGGATGGACAAAGCCCTGTACGGGATGTTGATAATAGAAATAATGAAGCATCTCCAGGCACTGCAGAAAATCAAAAGTCAATCCATGGTTCACAAGGTGTTCAGAATCAGCTTAATGGTTTACCTGTTGAAAGGACTTTAGGAGCCCAAGATATTTCCATGGGTCCCGACAACTTCTTGAGTCAGCAACTTGCATATGCATCAAAAAGGTCGCGCTCACAGTTAAAATCATATATTGCACATAGAGCAGAAGAGATGTATGCATACAGGTCCCTGCCTCTTGGTCAAGATCGCAGGCATAATCGATACTGGCAATTTGTTGCATCTGCATCAAGCAATGATCCTGGTTCAGGCAGGATTTTTATTGAATTGAATAATGGAAGTTGGAGGCTTATTGACACTGAAGAGGTACTTAAATGTTTACGGGTTTAATAATCTGTTCAGGGCTTGTGTATGACATGAGAATATTTTTGTTGGTTATGACTGCATTTCATCCTTCTTAGGTGAAACTGCCATTGATCCTTTCAGCCCTTCTGAGTAAATTGAGGTTGGCTTAGGCATCGTTTGCTTCTTAGCAAAGTTGATTCCTTATTATCTGTTTGCTGGCCTTGTTACCAATTGGAATAAAATATCTGATCATCAAGATTTGGGTCTTGTGACTGATGTTAGCAGCATGTCTTACATTTGTAATAGGTTTTGTCTGCTTGCTTGGTTGAATCAAATTTTATGTTTGTTAGATTTGACATGCTGTTTCAATTTTCCTTTTTCTGCAAAGTTAAGATTAAGATGCTTTGGTCTTGGTATCCCAATAACGCTGGCTTCTTGCGCTTTCAACCTTTTTCTGATGCTAAATGTCAATAAATACTTTTTTGGTTCAATTCTTTTAGACTTGTATTTGGTTTTAACCTTGCATTTTTTCATTATTATAATTTGTTGAATTCTTTATCTGTGTAGGCCTTTGATGCTCTATTGACGTCTCTGGACACACGTGGGATTAGGGAATCCCATCTACGCTTAATGTTGCAAAAGATTGAGGCATCCTTTAAGGAGAATGTTCGGAAAACTGCACATTGTCCTAACAGTGCAGGCCCAAGTAAAAACCATGTTAAAAATGAAGCCGATATGGATTCTAGCCCTGATTGCCCTTCTGGTTTTGACAGCCCTGGCAGTACTGTTTGTGCTTTGAATTCTGATACAGCGGAGACATCCTCTTCATTCAGAATTGAGCTTGACAGAAATGAAGCTGAAAAAAGGGCTGCCTTGAGAAGGTATCAAGATTTTCAGAAGTGGATGTGGAAAGAATGCTTTAGCACATCTACATTTTGTGCCATGAAGTATGCGAAGAAGAGGTGCAGACCGCTGTTTGATGTTTGCGATTTCTGCCTCAGTTGTTACTACTTTGAAGATTCCCACTGTGATTTTTGCCATCAGACTTTCAATGCTTTCTATGCAAATTTGAACTTTAGCGAACATGTGATTCAATGTAAAGAAAAAAAGAAGTTGGAACCTTGGGATTCCCATATTCCATGTACTTCTCTTCCCATGGCCAGAATATTGCTCAAGGCATTAATAGCCCATGTTGAGGTGAGATGCTAATGGCTTTACCTAAGAACCTGGCATCTAATTTGTGTGCACATTTTTTTTTTTAGTCTTCATCACTGACATTCTGTTTGACAGGTATCTATTCCACCAGAAGCTCTTCAATCGTTTTGGACTGAAGACCGTCGAAATATCTGGGGTGGGAAACTGAATGCATCATCATCAACGGAAGAACTTCTACAGGTTGTCTTACCTTTTTCTAGTTTCATTCTTATGATTCAACCTTTATCATGATGTAAATTATTTTCCTGATTTTTTTTTCACAAACAATATGAAATATCATGTGGAGATATTTATCCATCAATTTCGCATGCATTTTTGTACGTGTTATGATATTCTATTCACCAGTGAGCTTCGGACCAGTACGACCATGGCTCATGATATGTCTATTCGTGATACATAATTCATATATGATGAGTTGCTCAATTTCGGACAAACTTTGTTGCAGATATTGACTCTGCTTGAGACTGCGGTGAAGCGAGACTTTCTGTCATCAAACTTTGCAGCGACGGAGGAATTACTTGGCACCCGCAAACAGGAGGTTTTTGTTCATGACTATCTAGACAGCGGATCAGTTCCCCTACTTCCTTGGATACCACATACCACTGCAGCTGTTGCTCTGAGGCTTCATGAGATGGATTCGTCAATTACACATATACAGCTTGAGAAAGCTGAGCCCAACGGAGACAAGGAGGTCAAAGAATATCTGGTGAGTGTTCCTGTTTTTTCTCTCTGCTCTCATTGAGGGTGCTCCAAAAAAAAGAAGTTGAAAGAGAATCAGGTGTATGATTACTAACACAAATGCTTGCAATTCTTTTAGAAAAATACAGCTCTTGTATATTCTGAAGATTTGGTGGTTCTAGTCTTATCTGGATGGAACCCCCCATGTTGAATATGCTAGCCATAGATGTAGTTTTTGTTGGCGTTTATACAACTTTCACCGTGTCAATGAACAAGTGGTCTTACATATGAGTCTATCTGCATGGGACCTTATAGAATATGTGGAATTTACGTTGGTGGTGTTTATACAACTTTCAACCTGCCATCAACGAGTGATCTTACATGTGCTTTTCTTGTCCACAGAAGCTCCCTATGAGACTTGCCCCACTGAAAGAGTCTGAACAAACAGAAGTAGGTCACAATGAATACATTCGGGAAGAGAACAGTACTCACCTGAAAAGTGCACGAAACAGCTTTAGACGTGGTAGAGGAGGTCGTGAGCAAGGGCGCAGTAAAAAGTGGCAGAGAAAAGTGAATAATTCCAAATCTGGTGCAAGTCGGCAAAAGGGTAGTGGGAATCTGAGTCAAGGGTTTAGACCGGTTGGGAAAAGAACACAAGGACAAGGGAGTGCACGGGGTCGCAGAACTGTTAGAAAGAGGAGAACAAAGGACAGGGCTATTGAGGGGACACCTCTGGGCCGCATGACTGACATACGCAGTAGCCCTGAGAGTGGAGGGGAGTCCCCTAGAAACTTGGTTGAGGAATGGGATGATGAAAAGATAGATATGATCCATATGAAAGGTGATGAGCAAGGAGAGGGATATGAACAAGCAGATGCCTTGGAATCCGAAGACGATGACCAAGCAGTGGGATATGAACAAGGAAACTGGGAAACTGGATTTGATGGGACTTCCAGCGGATGGAACGAGGGTTTACTGGAACCAAGTGATGAGGATATGGATGCTTCTGAAGATGACAATAATGGCATTGAAGAAGTGAGAGATGAAGATTCAGAGGGGGATGTTGATATGAGTGATGCCTCGGATGAAATACAAAACAAGATAAATGATGATGGCTCAGATTCTGCAGTTTCAGATGACTACAGTGATTGAAGTTTGAAACCTGAACTGCCTTTGTGCAAGCATCTCAGATATACTGGCTGCAATATAATTTTTGATATTGCAGCTTCACTAGCGGCGCATCCCATCCTGGTGATGGAAATCAATACTGCCCCACCAAATCTTCTTTTTATTGTTGTTATTATTATTAGCCTCCCTTTTATTTTCAACTTTCCCTGTTTATGGATTCCATTTTTAGCGGTAGTCTGGATAGAAGTACTGGATAGAGGTCCCGCAGTAGTTATGCAGTGTAACATATAAGTCATTTAAGCGTGTAACAAACCTTTACCTAATGAAAAAGGTGAGCAAGTTATACTGCAAAGACGCTATCTTTTATGTCAGTTATATTCATGGAGCAATTTTGATCTAGTTTTTTCTCATTTTTATTTTCCCATTTGTAAGCAAGCAACTCAATTTTGGAGAACGGGTCATTTATATTGGAGATAATCTTGTTATACGATCACGGTACGAGATTAAATTCTAAAACACAGAACTACGCTTTATATGCTGCTTTCTTCCAAGCTTGAATTGACCAGATTACATATGCGGGGCAAACAAATGTTTAACCTTGCAAAGACAAACTAGTTATACAAATCCAGGCCATCTCGAAAAACATATTCACAAGCGTCCCAGAAGATTCGCACAGTGGATCGAATGACTCGAATCAAATCATGCCGCCAAAAGTTTCTTAATTCCGGCCTTTTGTTCAGAACTCAACCTAGTAGGAAACTTGATATTGAATTTGATTCTAAGGTTGCCCTTCTTGGAGGGGTCTTTAGGTATGGGCATACCCTCTTTAGGGACAACCTCTTCATAGTCTGGATGAATGACATTGTTGATGGGGATGGTGAGGGCCCTTCCATCTAGTGTGGTCAGATGGACTGTGTAGCCCGTGAGAGCTTCTGCTAGGGAGATCTTCTGTGTGACAACAAGGTCGTTGCCATCCCTTGTGAATGTGCTGTGTGGTTTCTCATCAATTATGAACACAAGATCTGCAGGAATTACATTTCCTTGCTCATTCCCCTTCTCTGGGAAGGTGATTTTTGTTCCCTTTTTCCAGCCAGGCTTGATTTCGATAGTTAGGATTTCCTCCACTGGCAAGGTCTTCCTGCATAACATGATAAATAAGGTCACTAACCCAGAAAATGGATTGAGATAGGTCACATGACTTGCAATATGAATAACGAATCATTCAATCAACAGCAGGGAAAAGAGATGGTAGCTACACTTTTTTAACTCTTTTTTTCTTTTCAAAAGATAAGAACACAATAAACGGATCAACTCAAATATATAAAGACTCAAATCAAATCCAACTAAAATTGGAATGCAGAAAACTGCTGACATCCTTTTTACAGAAACTTCTGAAATTGTCAAATGAATGGATAACTGATTATGCTCAAGTCATAAAATAATTTAAACAAGTACAAACGTAAAAACACACGTATGTTCTATAAAACTGAGTGATAAGCAGGAACTTACCCACTTGCATCTGCAATTTCCCTTGATATTTTCATCTTCTTGGTAGTCCCCTTATAGAGCTCCTCAAGGCTACATGGCAACCTCTTCTCTATCGGTGAAGCTTTTCGTGGAGCCTGAGCCATGGGCCGGCCTTCTCCGAATGAGCTAAACATGTCATCTCCAAACAGTCCACCAAAGGACCTTGTACCCCTCATGCCACTACCAGCACCACCTCTTCCACCTCCCATTCCACCACCCATGGGGCTTGAGAACCCGAAAATCTCAGCGAAAATGTCGTCGGCATTTCTGGGGTTGAATCTAAAGACATTTGGACCATCCCCAGTTTGGAAGTAGGTAGCTCCACCAGGCCCACCAGCATCTGGTGGTGGCACCTGGCCTTTTAGGCCTTCTTCTCCATATTGATCATAAATTGCTCTTTTCTGGGGATCACTCAGAACCTATAAAATCAAGACACAAGATCAGATTCCAGACTCTGGCATTCATATATCATCTAGAAAACATGGAAAGATTGAATCTTTCTGTAATCTGAGGAATTCCAAATAAAATAATGGGTAATTTAACTTATACAATGACACTTAAATAGAAAAGAAGGTGAGGAACATGTGGGATTTGCTTAGAAGTCTAAAACCCAGATGATTGAAAAACAGAAAAAGAAAATAGGTTTCAAGAGGGATAATAAGAGTGAAGACAAGACCAACCTCATAGGCCTCAGAGATCTGTTTGAATTTGGCCTCAGCTTCTTTCTTATTGGTGGGGTTCTTATCAGGGTGCCATTTCATGGCCAGCTTTCTGTAAGCTTTCTTCAAATCGTCATCAGTGGCGTTCTTGTCAACCTGCAAAAGCTTGTAGTAATCCACACCCATATCTTCCTGCTCTTCAGACGGCTGCTTGCTAGTGTTTTATTAAAATTAAATGAATTGCTGAAATTCTTCAAGGCTATCAAAATTTATAATTGGGTATGTTCGAAAACTGATGCTTTGCTCTTATTAAGGAAGGTGGCACCGGAAGTCGAAGGAAAGAGAAACAATATAACCAAAAATGTCGAAAGAACCAGAACGGTGTCGAAGTTTCCAGATAGATTAGAGAGTTTACTGTGTGGTTTTGTAAATAGTGCCGTGGCATCTAAAATTTACAGTATGGTAAAATGGCATAAAGAGGTGGCTGGCGAATGCTTGAGTCCAATAAAAGACAGGTGTGACGAAACTCCCAAAGGAGTGTTGATTTTTTTCTTTGTTTTCTTTGGAAGTTATGAGGATGACTGTGACCGCTGGCGGGAGGTGGAGGTGGCTTCGTGTTGTTGCTGTGCTGTGAATAATTTTGGGCTTTGGGGCTCGTGACTGTGGAGTGCAAATGCAAGTACAAGGTCAACGCTGGACAGAAGGGTCGTGCTTGCTGTTCATCTTTCATGCCTTTTGTCAAAACAAATGGAAAGAACGACCCTTCTTTTGCACGTATTCATCGCCCACATTCAACCCCATTGCTCTTCTCATTAGATCCAATGCAATCATTCATTTATACATGAGCATTGCTAATACTTTTAGTATAGATCTTGTACTAACTAACCCAAAAAAGAAAAGAAACGAAATCATTTACATGTATACAAAACAAAGTGGTTTTTGAATTTCACCTTAAGGGAAGCTAGTAATATTTAGGATTATTTTTAGAAAGATAATCAAATGAAAGTGTACAAGGATATGAATTATGGATAGGAGAACCAAACACGAGACCTAAACCCCTTGTTTGATGCAAGGAATAAAATATCCATAATATCATCGATATTTCCACGAAATTTTCGTATTTTTGAATTTCTAAGATATTTCGATACCATCGATATTTTAGATATCTATGAACCAAAATATCGATAATATTGACGATATGGACCGAAATATCGATAATATCTCGATATTTCCATCGAAATTTCCGTATTTTTGAATTTCTACCGATATTTCCGATATCATCGATATTTTATTCCTTGGTTTGATGTAAGATTTGAAATTTCGATATTGAATATATATATGAATTGAGACTATACATAAAACTTTTAACTCTAAATTGTGAGCCAAACTTTAGTTTGTGCCAAAATTTTAAAATCATACTCAGTCATGATTGTAAATTAAATTTACATAACTTTTAATTCTACAGTATGACCCAAATTGGAATTGAGAGTGAAATCTTACTAAAATTTGATCCTAAGGTCTAAAATATTGATATTATCCCAATATTTCCATAGAAATTTCCTTGTTTTTGGATTACCGATATTTCCGATACCATCAATATTTTAGACCTTGACCAGTATACTTGATTTCAACCATGGACCAAAATATCGATAATATCAACGAAATATCAAGAATATTATCGTTTTTTGGGGTCACATATATTTTGAAACATATCCATACACATATAATATGAATATCGATAATATCGACGAAATGTCGATAATTTCGCTCAGACTTAAGCAATATTTTGGCAAAATATCGACATGATATCGCTATAATATCGAAAATATCGATTTGTACATGAGAATGAGTTTACTTTTCAAGTTTCAACTTTCCAACTACTCCTCACAAAACACTTACTCTACACATAGAGATGAAGAAGATAGTGAAAATTTTGAACCTCATAGGAACTCTATGTTGTACTAAGTCACTCATGTATCTTACCATGCAATGTATAAAGTGTAAAATATTGTAGTAAATCATTATATATAAATGATTATGGTGTGTTTAATCTTCTTTCACTAATTACTACATATTTTCTACACTCACAGTGTTTGTCAGTTCGCTATATAATCAATTTAAATCAGTTAAACCCATCATGCAATGCACTTTCTTCCAATTTTTTGTGATAAACTAATAGATAATTGACTAAATAAACATCTTCCAAAGTTTCAATAAAAATTTCTAAGTTTTTCTTACAATTTCCATGGTTTTTATTCAATTTGTATTGATATCGATAATATCCCGATATTTTCATCGAAATTTTCGTGTTTTTGGACTACCGATATTTTTAATACCATCGATATTTTAGACATTGATCCTAACTTATCATGAATGGGTATTGGAATGATTCCAATTTATACTTTCACATGTTTATTAACACATGAGTATTTGAATGATTCTGATTCTTGACTTCCCATGCGATACATAAGGAATAAAAAATTATGTGGGTTCCATGTTAAAAAATGTAATCAAATACCCTCAAAATCGGGAATGGAATCAACTAGGAGGCCATTTACTTACCAGAAATGGAGGAAGTAAGAAATCATGGAAGTAATGAATCGATATTGGAAGAATCATTCTCGGTTGTTTACTAACCATATGGAATCAGCACATGAATGAAGTTGATTCCCTTTGTTATTGTATACTAATTTGCATGAATCAGAACCTAAACTAATTTGATTACTAAAATGCCATGCACATATAAATATATATTTTCACCTAAGTAACTTGTAAAAAAGAAAAATTGGCAAAACCTTATTTTATAACTAATATATGATATAAGATACTATATGACGAGTGATGAAAAAACTAGTATACAATAAAATAAGGAATGTAATAGAAAAAAAAAACAAATATGACATAATAGTAACCAAGGTGAAAAGGGAAATTTTTTGCTTTTTCCAACGATAATTAATAAATAGCCATTGAATTTTTTGTAGGGTTTAAGGTGTTTTGGATTTACTGTAAAGTGGTAAGGGTATTTTTGGAAGATATTAAGAGAGAAAAAGTAATGGGAATAAGATCAACTATTCTTGATTTTGAGGGAATGTGATTATGAATTTTGAAATAGAATTCACATATTTTTTCATTTCTAATTGCAAGTAAACGCGGGGAAAATCAGGAATGGAAATCCTTCCATTTCTTTCCATACTCGTTAAGATACATATGTAAATATGCGTAACTGATCCGATTTCCATACCTTAATTACACTATCTAAGTTCTCCAATTAATGGCTTCTCCTATCCATGGAAAGTAAACATGGAGCGAATTTCGATATATATTTTTTTCCGTAGGGACGAATTCCATTTCCTAATATGTTGCATTTTTATTCACATGATCATTTCCATAAAAACAAAATCAATAGGTGGCGAGAAAGAATACGAAGCCTCACCGTATGAAAATGAGGCTGTCCACATGATATCCTCACCCTGTCCCCTCCAAAAGTGAAAAGTCCAGAAAGCCCCTTTTTCCTACTATCACGGACGGTCAGTCACTCACAAACTCACTCTGATTGCACTCAGAGCTCCTTCTCCTCCTTCTTCTTCTTCCACCTCCAAACCCCGAAGCTCTCTCTACCAGAGTCTCTCTCCACATGCCAATGTGATCCCTCGAAATCCCAGCATTCTACAATGTGGACGCTATCTTCACGGCTTTTCACCATCACTGACCAATCAAAGCTCGCATCTTCATCCTCCAACTCGTTCCCTCCATTTCCCTCACATTCTCGAAGCTTCTCACGGTCATCTATCCTCTACGGCCGCACTCGTGTCGCCAAACCCATACGCCCCTCCGCCAGCCAGCTGCCCTCCGCCGCTTCATCTGTCACCGTCGAGAACTCAGAGTCCGAATCCGACACGTCCGGCACACTCTTCGTGATCCGAGCCCGAAACCGCATCGGCCTCCTCCAGGTCATCGCCGGCGTCTTCAAAGTCCTCGGCCTCCACGTCGAAAAAGCTACCGTCGAGTTCGAAGGCGACTTCTTCGTCAAACGATTCTTCGTCACCGATTCTCATGGCGCGAAAATCGCCGACCCGGATAGCTTCGATAGGATCAAGAGGGCCCTGACAGACGCCATCGAAGACGGTGGTACGGTCTCGATGGGTCCCACCAGTCCCACCACGAGAGGTGTGGTGGTCCGCAGGCCCGGGTCGGGTTTGGGCATGAGCTTGGGCTCCGATAGTGCCAAGGCTGAAAGGATGTTCAGGCTAATGGATGGGTTTTTGAAAAATGACTCGATTAGTCTTCAGCAGGATATTCTTCGTCACGTTGAGTACACAGTGGCCAGGTCCCGCTTTAACTTCGATGATTTTGAAGCTTATCAGGTAATTTTGTTTTCTTATAGTGATCTTTGTGCTTATGTTTCTGAATGATTTGATTTTGTGGTTTCCAAAATTGGCATAACAGGGCACAGTTGAATGTTATCAAATTTGGCGGGAAATGTTCTACATTTTCGTCATTTATCATTATTCTGGGTTCCCTGAGTTTTATTGTAGTTATCAAGTGTTGCATATTTATTTACACTTGTTATGATTATTTTGCAGGCTTTGGCGCATAGCGTAAGAGACCGGTTGATTGAACGTTCGCATGATACTCAGCTTTACTTCAAGAGGAAAGACCCTAAGCGCGTGTACTTCCTCTCGCTTGAGTATCTTATGGGTATTTATGTACTTCCATCAGAGTTGTTTTATACAATCTATGCACTTTGGATGATGCTAGTGTCTGTTAACGTCAAGCCTCTCTAGACTAATTGATAATGTTTCATTTTGATCTTGTATTGAAGTGACTGCTTGTTTTCCATGAGTTCCCAATTTAGTGCTGTATATATTTCCTTGATGTAGTTGCTGGCTTGCCGTTGAAATGCTATTTGTTATTGAGCTGTCAGGTCGTTCCTTGTCAAATAGTGTCATCAACCTTGGCATCCGGGATCAATATGCAGATGCTTTAAGCCAGCTTGGTTTTGAGTTTGAAGTTTTGGCAGAGCAAGTTAGTATGCACACCTTTTTCTTTTATTGATGTCATTCCCCCATTATGATCTCTTGGGATGAAATCAAATTTTTGTTTTTTTTTTACCATGGTATTTATACTTAATATAGCAATTTATTCAGCTATGGTAAGTGTTTTTCCTGATGTTTCAAGGAAGGAGATGCTGCCCTTGGTAATGGTGGCCTAGCCCGTCTTTCAGCTTGCCAAATGGATTCTATGGCAACTTTGGACTATCCTGCATGGGGTTATGCCGACTCTCTTTTAGCATATAATAATCTAATTCATTATACCCCCATCAAATTTTTGTCTTTAATACTAGGATGACGGTCCCTTTTAGCTCTTTGGTCTCTTTCCTCCTCCAAGACAGTGAAGTCTGGGAAGCGAGGGTTACCTCTAATGTATATCATACTATTCCCGCTTAATAAACAAATGCGGCAGACATGATTCTTTACACTTTACAAATTAGAATAGAAGCAGTCTCTGGAGAGAACTCAAAACTCAAATAGGCTAGTGATCCCATAGGAAATGCTTTGATGTGCCTCACTTATCTTTTGAGTTATAATGTGCATGCTTAATGGATTTGAGAACTAAACTTATTAATCAATATGAAAACTCCACACCATTTTTATTATGGAACTAGTTTTTTGCCAACAATTTCTTACATGGGATGTAATTTGGTGATGTTGCATCATCAATTTGCAGTTATGGACTACGTTACGAATATGGATTATTCCGCCAGGTTATACTGGATGGCTTCCAACATGAACAACCCGATTTCTGGTTGAACTTTGGAAATCCTTGGGAAACAGAGCAGGTTCATGTAACTAATCCAGTGAAGGTAAGCAAATACTACTCCCATTTTTAAAGTGTTCATTGAATAATCGAGGTTGTTTTGATATTCATATTATCTCCTAAAACTTCAAAACCTTTGGTAACTTCTGTTTTGTTATTATGTACATGGATAAGTTCTATGGGGTCGTTGAAGAGGAAAATTTGAATGGAGAAAAGTGCAATGTTTGGATCCCTGGAGAAGTGGTAGGACAATAAACTCTTTTTCCATTAATTAAGGCTGCATTCGTTCTACAAATCCTTTGATATTGTTTAATTCATATATGCAAGATGGATTGCATCTTGTAAACATGATGAATATAATTGGTTATTTCAGCTTAGTGGTTTGTCTCCACACTGCTAGGTAGAAGCTGTGGCTTATGATAATCCCATACCTGGTTATGGAACAAGGAATACTATTACTCTCCGTTTATGGGCCGGAAAACCAAGTGATCAACATGATATGGTAATTTTTTACTAACATTAAACATTATGCATTTTTAATCAATATCCCATGGAAATCCCAAATGAAAGAGTAGCTACAGTATTCTCTCCTCCAATTGTTCATGTTTCAATAGAATCCATCTCTTGCCTCCTATAAATTTTAGGTGAGACTAATTTTTCTATGCAATGATCCACACATGCAGGAAGCTTATAATACTGGAGATTACATCAATGCTATTGTTTGTAGGCAGAAAGCAGAAAATATAAGTAGTGTATTGTACCCTGATGACCGTTCGTTTCAGGTTTGCTTGTTTCTTCTGAATGTCGTTATTTATTTCTTACTTATAATTTATTTTGAATATGTATTGTATTGTATCAAAAGATGATATGTTCATGCAGAAACTGACTACTTCAATGAGATGAAGATTTTCCATGTCGTTTCTATTCAAAAAAGAAAAGAAAAAAAAGATGAAGATTTTCCATTATGCATATCATTAAGGTTTTTATAGATGCTGGGACAGTTTATCAACATATTGTCATCTAGCATTCTGTATAAGAATTGGACAGATAGCTTGAACTCTCAAACTTTAGGATTTTGGAGTATAATAATCATGCTGTTATTTCTCTACGTTTCTATCCACCTTGTAAACATTAAACATCTTTGAGGTCTTGGGTACATGATAGTTTCTTTCTTTTCCAGCATTATGTTAGAAATCATGTTTACTTATTTGAAGAAAAGAAACATGGTTTTATCATTATTGTTCTTTTGTTTTATCTGCATGTTTCTGAGAAAATGTACTCTCTTAGAAGTTTGGAGAAAAGTCATCAACTCAGTTACGTGGTTTCCATGTGGATGACTCATATATATTCTCATTTTGTTGCTTAGTATGTTTCCCTTTTCACTTTATTTTGTATTACAGGGGAAGGAACTGCGATTGAAGCAACAATATTTCTTTGTCTCAGCATCCATACAAGACATAATTCGGAGATTTAAAGAGGCTCACAGTAACTTTGATGAATTTCCAGAGAAGGTCTAAGTCTTAATAATATGTGTTTTATCATGTGTTGACTTCTAGGGAATAAATCATGTTATCTGGCAGCTTGTTTTAGCTACAATGAACTTATATATTTTACTTTCCTCGTATAATCATTCAGGTTTGCTTTTCTGTTTTTCCTTTTTTCCTCATCTTAATTAGGTTGCTCTGCAGCTCAATGATACTCACCCATCTCTTGTGATAGCTGAGGTCATGAGAGTGCTTGTTGATGAAGAGCATTTGGGTTGGAATAAAGCGTGGGACATTGCTTGCAAAATCTTTTGTTCACAATACACGCAGTAATTGCTGAAGGGTTGGAGAAAATCCCTGTTGATTTACTGGGCAGTCTTCTCCCACGCCATTTACAAGTGCGATTCTAAAGTCTCTTTTTAAACCACGAAGAAATATTGATTTTATTGTCATATATATTGCAAATTTACATCAAGATATTGGTCTGCTAGTTTTTGGAAATTTTTATCAATTCGTGCACCAGTTCATCTTTACTCCTGGAGTTCTTTTTCCATCAGATTGTTATGCTTTCCTTTATACTGAAGCAACCTTATAAACTAATTATAATAGAATTATCTTTTCAATAACCGTTATTTTATGAGATTATTATTTTGTCACTCAAATCATTGTGGTAAGGTTTTTATTGCTCCAAATTATATATGAAATAAACTTTAAGTTTGTGGAAGAGTTGAAGAAGAGGATTGGTTTAGATTACAATCGGCTATCCCGGATGTCAATTATTGAGGAAGGTGCTGTGAAGGTATGTTTAAAACCATATTGTGTTTCATGGTATACTTGATTGTATTCTTGGTAGATATATGATTGTGGTTGGCGTCTGGTAATATCTGTAGTATTTTGTAAACTGTACAGTTAATCCATACACCATTGTGCGTATTCTTGCAATCATATTATGTCTCCTATGCCTAATCTCTCTTAAATGATGACATAACAAAAGAAGAGGATAGAAAAGGGGTATTTGGAAATCTCTGCAAGGCAGTGTTTTGTACTTAAATGAGTTTTTGGCTTCTTTTTTCCCCTTTCAAAAGTACATTCTTAAAGGTGTTTATTAAGGATTCTTTAAATCTTCTTGATGAGAAAATGTTTAGCAATTTGACCATTAATTACCATTTGATTTGACAGAGTATCCGAATGGCAAACCTGGCGATTGTATGCTCCCCATACTGTGAATGGTGTTTCCAAAGTACATTCAGATTTGCTAAAAGCAAAATTATTCAAGGTACCATGTGTTCCTTGCATAATTGTCTTTTCCCTTGGCTTATGACAAAGTTGAAGATATCCAAATTCTTATGATACCTTAAATTAGGCCATCTGACACCTCTTCTCTTTCACAGGACTTCTATGAGCTGTGGCCTCAGAAATTTCAATGCAAGACAAATGGTGTTACCCAGGTATAAATTTCATAGCATCTTTTATAAAGTACTAGACATTTCATTCTGTTTATGTGGTTGACGAAGAATGGCGAGATACACACCTCCAAAGATGGGTTTTGATGGCCCATGAAGTTTGTGCTGTTATAGTTATCAAATAGGGCTTATGGAGCAGAGTGTACCACAGAGTTTAAGCTTTTAAATCACCCCAGTTGAGCAGTAATGCATCAACCTTTCCTGCAGTTTTCTTTAATATGTCTTTATTAATGTTTGACTCTGATGCTGTCTGATGGTGACCACTTAATTGGATGCATGATGCTGTGGAATTTAGAATAGATTCCTGTACAATCTGTAATCTTGGTCTGAGAGGTTTTCTATTTATGCATATACATGCATACATACACGTGCATATAGTTTTACTATTATTGTTATTACATGGCTCATAACATATTCAAAGGTAGTTCTTATGATGCATCGATGAATCAGGGATTCATCATTATTCTTAGCAGTATACAGTTTATATGCATGTATGTGATAATGTACTGACATTTGATTTCTCAGTGCCGCTGGATTGTGGTGAGTAATCCTAGCTTGTGTGCTCTTATCTTAAAATGGCTTGGAACAGAAGCTTGGATTCGTGATGTTGACCTTCTAACTGGCTTGCGAGCATGTGCAGCAGATCCTGACCTGCAACAAGAATAGATGATGGTACTCTCTAGGCTTGATATTTGTACAGCTGCTTAGGAACCAAAAATATATTATGCTTTTGGCTTCTTTTGTAATATTATTATTTAAATCTATTGTATATATGCTCATGTTATAGGTTAAGAAGGTTAACAAAATGAGGCTCGCTGAGTACATTGAAGCGATGAGTGGTGTGAAGGTTTGGTCACAAGTTCTTAGAACTTCTATCCTGTTCATCTTTTCTCTTTTGTCTAGAAGGTATGTCTTATAGATTACACTGAAATTTTCACTTTCAACTGCAGGTTAGTTTAGATGCAATGTTTGATGTGCAGACAAAGTGAATACACGAGTACAAAAGACAGCTGCTTAATATACTTGGCATTATCCATCGATATGACTGTATCAAGGTGAATCTGATTTTATATGGTGAAGAACTTTGCATTCCATAGTTTTTTAACTTATTAACAAAGAACCACCTTATACCTTCAAAATGGAGCTATCACCATCCTCCAGCATTGTGCATACCTATTTCATCTTCTTGTCACAGTAATTTAAGAAGTTGTTGGACAGTAATTTGTTGATTTTTCCATGAGATATGATGTGGAGTTGGAGTTTTCTTCTCATGTTTTTTATTTTTTGGTAAGAGCTTTCTTTCCTTTTTGCCCTCACTTATAAGATGTGCACTTTGCTGCAGAACATGGAGAAAAGTCAACGGAGTAAGGTTGTACCTCGTGTCTGCATTATTGGAGGAAAAGCTGCTCCCGGTTATGAGATTGCCAAGAAGATTATCAAACTTTGTCATGCTGTAGCAGAAAAAATAAATAATGACACTGATGTTGGAGATCTTCTGAAGTTGGTAAGAGAAAGAATTCTGTATCCTTTCATGCGTTCTTCCTATCCAGTTTTGTACAAATATTGAGAGGAACTAGCATGAGTTAAAATCTCTGGTTTTTCACTCTACATATGGATAAAATTATCTTCTATTTGATGTAATTTCTCTGTTATTCCAGGTTTTTATTCCTGATTATAATGTATCTGTTGCTGAATTGGTAATACCTGGGGCTGACCTGTCACAGCATATAAGGTTTGTAAACTTTGCAGCATCTAAATTTGATGGAACCCCAAAAAACAAAATCTTTGAAAATACATTTGAGTTTCTTGACCAAACTTCAATGTTATTGCGTTTTTCATATTTGATATCTCAACGTGTGATGATTCCTTTGCAGCACCGCAGGACACGAGGCCTCTGGAACTGGAAGCATGAAATTTCTTATGAATGGATGTTTTACTCTTAGCTACAGAAGATGGGTCTACAGTGGAAATTGTTGAAGAAATAGGAGCAGACAACCTGGTAAATTTTATATAAAGTTATACAAGCATGCCACTGTGATATGAATTGATCTTTGACCTTCTCTAAAGATAGATGACGTGTGACTGAACTTAACATGAGCTTCCGTAGAGAATGGAAAGGCCGAGCGAGATTTATGTAGCTAACTTAATGTAGTTGAATTCAGGTTAGCTGATTGTGTTGTCAAGTATTGTCGACCAACTGAAATTTGCTTTTGCTGTAACTTCTGGAAGATGGAATCTGTGTATTGACTATTTCAAGATTTTAGATTGGTATATACTTGTTTGTAGTATGACAGAGTTAATTCTCTTAGAATTTGCTTTTCCCAGTTTTTGTTCGGGGCAAAGATTGATGAAGTTCCCAAATTGCGTGAGGAGGGATCTCCTAAAATGCCACTGCAATGTGCACGTGTTATAAGGTATGCTATTACAGTCACTTCAATCAATCATACTCAGCCAGTTAGTGATTGGGGTGACCAGTCTAGAATTTTCAGATTCTTTAGAGGGCATGTGTTTGGTGTCGTTTTTACCATTGTGTGATGTTGTTCTGAGCAAACTGTTTCCTCTGGTTCTAATTCTGCTTTGATATTTATTATGTGTAGGATGGTTCGAGATGGCTATTTCGGCTTTAAAGACTATTTTGAATCTCTATGTGATACTGTGGACGGTGGTAAAGACTTCTATTTGCTTGGTTCTGATTTTGAAAGCTATTTAGAGGCTCAGGTAATTATTTCTGTTTACTTGGCAGTCCCAACCCAAAGCATATATATGCAGTTTGAGTTTGGTGTTGTATAACTTACTATGGTGCGTGGGATTTGAATCTATATGACTACAGGCTGCTGCTGATTTAGCATTTGCGGATCCAAATAAGTGGACTCAGATGAGCATCCTTGGCACAGCCGGTCGGGGAGATTTAGCAGCGACAGAACAATCCGAGACTACGTGAGAAGACTTGGGGAATTGAACCATGCAGATTCCCTTTTGATGGCTAGCTCGCCCTCATCCACACTCCAGTAGCAACATTTTACAGATTTGAATCAATGGTCAATAAACTATGTAATAATATATCTGTTCCAGATAAGCAGCTGTGAGCCTGTGGCAATGAGAGGGTACTAAAGAGAGCTACTACTACTTATGATGTATATATAGTTCTATTGCAATTCAAAGTGTAATAACTATAGGCTATATACCTATAGCCTCGAAATATAGACCTTAAGTTGTAAATTGCATGTTTACAATTTATTGAGTTTTACAGAAACTACCAAGGGATGTAACGTGTGCTTTGAGGATGCCTTCAGTTAGAAGAACACTGATTCTAGTTTCAACCCAAGAGAAAAAAGACTACTGATTTAATCATCAATAAAAATTTTTTTTTCTTATTGGCCACATTTCATAAAATTCAAATCATCTCGCAACAATGTATCTATTAATTTTATTTTCTAAATAAGGACCAAGGTATTAACTTTACATTTTTCTTAAGTTTGAATTCTAGTGTTATCAGAAATTTAACTTATCTAACAGATTATGTAATTAAAATAAAAAGAATTGAGCTTAATCTTTAAAACATCTTTTCAGACCAAAAATGAATAAATTTATATATATATATATATATATATATATATATATATAGTATAGCCGGGCGGCTATACTTTTTAAATATACGACATGTCGAATATATTTAAAGAGTATAGCCGCACGGCTATTATTTTTAAATATACGACATGTCGAATATTTAAAAAGTATAGCCGCCCGGCTATACTCTTTAAATATATTCCAAAAAAAAGTGGACCCGCCGAGGCCGATTCTTCGAACACTGCGATTGACTGAAAGTCTGAAACCCGAGATTGACAATTTTTTGCTGCAAATTTGAGCTTGAGATTGAGATTGGGAAGCTGAAGCAGTGAAGCACAAGTCAGGTCTGTTCCTTCCTGCAAAACCACAGAAGAACATATCATGAGACTCTTAATTGATCTAGTTCCATTCCTCTCCCTGTTTCCCGCCTTATTCTCTTCTATCTTCGCTCTCTCCCAAACGACATGTTCACCTCACCACACCAACGACAATAACGACAATTCGTCCTCTGCCAACTTCACCAATTCCAGCTCAAGATCGCTCACTTAGGTATTTACGCCCAAGGAATAAAATATCGATGATATCGGAAATATCGGTAGTCCAAAAATACGGAAATTTCGATGGAAATATCGGGATATTATCGATATTTCGGTCCATATCGTCAATATTATCGATATTTTGGTTCATGGATATCTTAAATATCGATGGTATCGGAAATATCGGTAGTCCAAAAATACGGAAATTTCGTGGAAATATCGAGGATATTATGGATATTTTATTCCTTGTTTACGCCCACTTTAAGCTTTATTTTTTAATTTTTTATAATTTTTTTTCTTCAATTTGTTGCCCATGATTTTCTTCTTAGCTATTATTAATTTTGTTATGCAGAATCAGTTCTAGCAGAAAGCATTCAAAATCTGACCGAGAAAATCGATCGCATCGAAGAGCGCGAGAAGCGCATTGATGACATGGCGCAGAAGATCCATCATTTGCAGTCTGTTTTGTCCACTCTGAAGGTTTGTTTCCCGTTTCAGCTTCAAGTATATGCTAAATTGAAAGCAAATATATAATATTTGGTTGCATTTGAATGTCACAGGGAGACTCATTGGCTACTGATGAGAGGCTTAACGCTCCAGAAGAAGGTTCATATATTTTTTCAATTTATTTTGCAATTTTCAATTCAATGAAAAAGTAGCCGAAAGAGTTTGTTGGATTTTAGAATTAGGCTTTGCAATGCTTTTTAGGTAAGGCTTCTGTCAAGAAAGTACAACTTCCATCTTCATGTTTTAGAGTCTAAAGCACAAGATGCTGAGGATAGACTCGAAACAGTTGCCTCTCAGGCTCAAAAGGTCATGCACTGATGTACTCACTCCATCTTTAGTCTATGACTATGATTGTGATGTTGTTAGTGTGGTGTTCATTTTGACATTGTCTTCTTTCTCTTTGCTTTCAGTTGGCTGACATTGTTACACAACAATGGATTCAAATTCAGCGACTTGAGGCAGGCTCTTCATATTACACAAGCAAGTATTTTCTGCTTGAAACTGGCTTCAGGTTCTTTATTTGCTAAATTCAAAAGTTTTACTGAAATAGGTTTCGCTGATTCACTAATATTTTCTAGTTTCTTTGTGAAAAAAATAAATAGATGAGGACTATGAGGGTTCAAAGACAATTAACAAGATGCACATTCTTGAAGTAATGTTGGATATCCCACACTCATAGTAGTAGTTCAGAACTTCAGATAGGTTGATATATAGTCAATATGATATTCTGACCATCTATGAACTGTCACGGGAACTTAAATCCCGTCAGCACTGACAGCATCAAGTCTTTTCGACAATTGACCTATTTTGCTTTTTACAAAATATAATCTCACTCTAACTCAACAAATCTGATGGCTTGCAGTTCATAAACATCCTTTCTGATGACCCTCTGCTGAAGACGCTTGGGCCTAACTTCAGATCCTATTTATCTTGAGCTTTGCATTAGTTCAAGGAGTCTTTGCAGAATTTAAAAGGTCTCGCCATGTGGTATGTATCAAATGTCTTTTGTTAATTGGTCTGTAACAACTGTTGGAAAAGGAAAATATTTCCTTAATGTTGTTAGGGAGGACCCTGAGGCCACTCCTGTGATACATCTTTATAGCTTTCTGCCATTCTGCTGTTGTTTACATTTGCATATCCCTTTACTTTTAATAGCATAGTTTCCAAATTTGGTGGTTGGTTGAAGGCACGAGCTGCTGAATGTTGGCACATGCAAATATATCACTTAAATGTTGAAAATGTTGAGCCATAAATCTTTGCAAAACTTTTCCCATAAAACATTGTGGAGTGCTGTCCCTTTTTTTCTTTTTCTAATCAATTAGCAGGAAGTTGAATCAATCATGTACAGAGTGCATGCTAAATAATGTCTTTTGATTAGGTTGATTGTCTCTTCCTACCTCCAAAATAATTAGTTGTAAAACACTGAGAATTACATAACAGATGCTTGTATTACCCTAAATAATCTTATATGTTGCAGGTTTCCTTACCATGAATGCATAGGTTATATTGTTGAGGACTGCTCCACTATGCACAATCAAGGCAGCCATATATTGGCTTCCTACATAATACAGTATCTAGATTTGAAAAATAAGAAAATAAAAATAAAAATTTGCATCCTTTGCCCGTTCCTGGTTTGGAGTGGTCTTATATAATAGAAATCCTAAGTACCCTATTCCAGGCAATTTAAACAACATTTTTTAATTCAATTTTCTTTATCAGGCTTTCCCAATGCATTAATTCTCTATATATTCATATGAGGTTGTATAAATTTCAAATATCGTGTTTACTTCAATTGTTCATCCATTGGTTGAGGTGGTCATATATCCTCGTCAGTCTTCATATAAAGTCCTCAACTCACAACTACTACTTAATCACACTCAAATACATAAAGGAGGAAATTTATATATATATATATACACACAATATAGCCGCATGGCTATACGTTTTAAATATATTCGAATTCATGAGTCAAAATTTCTGAAGCATTAAATTCGAATACCCCTTTGGGCCGGAGTTAGTCCACGTCACTAGAGAAAAGAACAACGGCGCAGCTATACTTTTTAAATATATTTGAATTCATGAGAGTCAAAATTTTAGGTGAGACTAACTTTTCTATGCAATGATCAGCACATGCAGGAAGCTTATAATAGATTACATCAATGCTGTTGTTTGTAGACAGAAAGCAGAAAATATAAGTACTGTATTGTACCCTGATGACTGTTCGTTTCACATTTGCTTGTTTCGTCTTAATGCAGTTATTTATTGCTTATTTATAATATATTTTGAATATGTATTGTATTGTATCAAAAGATGATATGTTCATGCAGAAACTGACTACTTCAATGAGATGAAGATTTTCCATTATGCCTATTATTAAGGTTTTTATAGATCCTGGGACAGTTTATCAACTTATTGTCATCTAGCATTCTGTATAAGAATTGTACAGATAGCTTGAACTCTCAAACTTTAGGATTTTGGAGTATAATAATCATGCTGTTATTTCCCTGCGTTTCTATCCACCTTGTAAGCATTAAAACATCTTTTTAGGTCTTGGGTACATGATAGTTTCTTTCTTTTCCAGCATTATGTTGGAAATCTTGTTTACTTATTTGAAGAAAAGAAATATTGTTTTAACATTATTGTTCTTTTGTTTTATCTGCACGTTTCTGAGAAAATGTACTGTCTTAGAAGTTTGGAGAAAAGTCATCAACTCAGTTACCTAGTTTCCATGTGGATGACTCATATATATTCTCATTTTGTTTCTTAGTATGTTACCCTTTTCACTTTATTTTGTATTACAAGGAGGAACTGCGATTGAAGCAACAATATTTATTTGTCTCAGCATCCATACAAGACATAATTCGGAGATTTAAAGAGGCTTACAGTAACTTTGATGAATTTCCAGAGAAGGCCTAAGTCTTAATAATATATGTTTTATCATATGTTGATTTCTAGGGCCTAAGTCTTAATAATATATGTTTTATCATTGTTGATTTCTAGGAATAAACCATGTTATTACCCTATCTGGCAGCTTGTTTTAGCTACAATGGCCTTATATGTATTACTTTTCTCTGATAAGTCATTCAGGTTTGCTTTTCTGTTTTTCCTTTTTTCCTCGGCTCATTTTTCCTTGTCTTAATTAGGTTGCTCTGCAGCTCAATGATACTCACCCATGGCTTGCGATAGCTGAGGTCATGAGAGTGCTTGTTGATGCAGAGCATTTGGGTTGGAATAAAGCGTGGGACATTGCTTGCAAAATCTTTTCATTCACAATACACGCAGTAATTTCTGAAGGGTTGGAGAAAATCCCTGTTGATTTACTGGACAGTCTTCTCCCACGCCATTTACAAGTGCGATTCTAAAGACTCTTTTTCGACATGAAGAAATATTTATTTTACTATCACATATATATATTACAAATTCATATAAAGATAGTGGTCTGCTAGGTTTTTGGAAATTTTTATCAATTCGTGCACCAGTTCATCTTTTCTCCTGGAGTTCTATTTCCATCAGATTGTTATGCTACCTTATAAACTAATAATAATAGAATTATCTGTTCAATAACCATTATTTTATGAGATTATTATTTTATCACTCAAATCATTGCGGTAAGGTTTTTATTGCTCCAGATTATATATGAAATAAACTTTAAGTTTGTGGAAGAGTTGAAGAAGAGGATTGGTTTAGATTACAATCGGCTATCCTGGATATCAATTATTGAGGAAGGTGCTGTGAAGGTAATGTTTAAAACCATATTGTATTTCATGGTATATTTGATGAGAAAATGTTTATTAAGGATTCTTTGGTCTTCTTGATGAGAAAATGTTTAGCATTTTGACCTTTAATTAAGTTAAATATATTCTAATATTTAATATTTAAAGAGCATAGCCGCGCAGCTATACTTTTTCAATATATTCTAATACTTAAGGAGTATAGCTTCACAGCTGTACTCTTTAAATATATTCCCAAAAAAAGGACCTGCCTAGGCCGATACTTCGAACACTTGAACACTGCGATTGACTGAGCTTGAGATTGAAATTTGACCTTTAAGCGTCACAAGTTCTGAGTGAAATTTTTTTTTTCGAGAATTTGATATTGTTAACAGTTATATTTGATAGCAACTGTTACCATGTTGGCCTAAGTTAGGAGATTTGATAGCAACTGTATTTCCTTCAATGAAAGGCCCTAATAATTATTAATTACGAAATGAACTACCCCATCGAACCACTCGTCTACTATATTTTCAATCTGTTTGTTGATGTTGATGTCAAGCAGCAGCACTAGGTTTTTAGGTGAGCTGAAACTCAAACCTGAAGGTGTTTTTTTGTTACAACATTCTGAAAGATTTAACTTAAGGCTCTCTCTCTAGACATCTAACCAACTAAGCAATATAATCAAACTGGGCAGGCATTTATATTCTCAAGTCTGATAAATTAATTTTCAATGTTTACAAATGAAATCGAAATAAATTTTACCAAATTAAGAACTTTTTTTTCCCCTGTTAAGAATAGGAACGCCCTTTTACCTCCTCTCAAGTCAACCAACCTCATCTTGGTTCTTGAGATAGAGAGATAAGCACGGAAAAAAATGGAAGACACGACATGGGAGCAAAGGCTCCATGCCTTAACTCATGTCCTAATCAACCCAACAACCACACCACCTCTCCACTCTCAGTTCTTCATCTCCACCCAAATCCCATGCTACCTAAACTGGGACTACCCACCAATCCTCTGCACCAAATCCACCTTCCCTCCTATCCATCTGCAATGGGGCATCTCTCTCTTCCTCAAAAGGGTCTCCAGATTTGGGCTTCCTGAGACTTCTTGGAGGTCCAAATGCCCTTATCAGCTGCCCCCGCCATTGATTCTTGCAAAAGGAACAGAAGAAGCTCAGTGGAGTGATGAGCAGAGGAGAGAGAATTTTAGGAAGAGGATGAGAAGAAAACGCTTTGGGGGTGATGTTAATCCGGTGCTTCCTATTTTGGTTCCCAATCTCTTGTTGCTTTCTCTTCTGTTTTGGAACCCATTTCCTTAAATTAAAAGTGGTTCCTGTTGTTAACATCTTATCCTACTATTCTTGTATCTGGGTCTTTGAGAAATCTATGTTTTATTATTAATGTTTTTTTTTCTATATATAAAAAGAAAGAGTTTATAACTTTATACTAGCTAGCGTTCAGCTGAAATCAGTAGTCTTTTACAGATAAATGTATTATTAATTTTGAGCCATTATCTCCCACTAATTTTTGTTCAAAACTCAAGTCTGCAAGAGAAACAAAAGGAAAGGACAGAGAAAAAATAAATAAATAAGAAGAAGAAAAAAACACATTTGAAAGGCTGAAACAATCCCTTCCGCTAATCACGCAACGAATTTCACTTAATCCAAGAAAAAGAAAAGGCTCTGGGTGCTTTGTCAAGCACAAACGTTGACAAAAGCATCTTCCTTTCTTCCTTTGTTTATTGCTGTGAGTGAGGAAGGGGGGGTATTGGTGGGTGAACCCCACTTGAACCCCATTTTCCATTGAGGAAGTTGGAAGAGGAGAGAAAAGAAAAGAACAATGGCCCACCCTTTGTATCAATCAAGTGCTTTAATTCTGCAAGTGCTATAACCAAACCGAAAATTGAAGACTTATACTTGCCACATGCAAACTTCAATCACCAAATGCCATTGAAAGCTTTATGTGAAATTTGGGTCTTGGTCCTCTTGCCTCTTGGATGTCTTGGGACTTCCATATGTTTTGATTATCTTTTAAAAGTCTCACTTTGTGGTTCTTTTGTTTGGGTAAGTTAACCACTCATTGAGACTGTTGAAAATCTCAGTGAATTAAATATCCCAAGGCTTAAGTAAACTTGGTTTTAACATGTCGATCCCGCTACCACAGTGGTTGTGACCCTCCCCCTTTCCCTGCTTCGCACCCAAGATCGAAATCCAGATTTCTTTCCTCCCAATGTAACCCAAAAAAGAAAAACTTGGTTTTAAGATAATTAGAAAAAAAAAAAGAAAAAAAAAACTTGCATAATGTGAGATTTATAAGTTACCCTCAAGGGCTGCTTTTTCAAGGGGTTTATTTACTGCATTAAGACTAAGCTCTTTTTCTGTCTCTCTTTTTTTCATTGGAAGGTGCTATAAGCTTTTGCTTTTCCAAAATCAACTTCAATGATAGCATGAACCTGTTCTTTCTTCCTGTGCTTTGGCTTTCATGATGCAACTAGAAGTAATGCTTGAATTATTTGTGGGAGGACAGGAGCTAGTGGTGCATGCATGTACAGGCATCGAAGCTTCTTTAACCTTCCTCTCTTTTCCTTTATAAATGACCTTAGAAAAATTAAATGTGACAGAAATTGGGAAAAAAATCTAACCAACAGGAAATTTCAGTATCATCTTTATTATTATTTCTCTTCTCTGTCGACAAGTAGACCAACCCAGTAGTTGGGGTCATAGGTGGCATCTAAATATTAGCAGATGAGATTTTTAGTAAGTATCTATCTACTAGTCACTAATTGGACCCCTATAACGAATGAGATTGCTATGATGTCAAGTATCTATCTATCGACCCATCTACTAGGTTTTGGTTATGCAACTTAAATATTCCAACTAACAGAAGAAGATACTCCTAATACTGGTTTAAATTGCAGGAAAGCAGTAAATGAGCTTTGTAGAACAAGGTCAAGTTTAGGTTAAGTTTCGGTTTTCAGTGCATTTATTCACGGTTTAGAACGCATCATGCATCCACACGAGACTAACGGTAGCACAACTCTAAAACACGACAAGGACTTACTTAGAACATCAGTCTTTCAGCGTTAAGTACTCTTTCTTTTGCAGAAGAGGTTACATCTATCTAAAATTTGACCAGGCGAAGAGGCACATGCTGCGTGCTGCGTGCACCATATGATATTATATATGCATTCCCCACCCACTCCACAATCCACGCATAATTACACGGCCATGTCAATGTCATGGTTCAACTTTAAGAAATTTCCTTTGACACCATGTTAACATCTCATCCTTTGGCACCGTGTAGGGAATTTCCAAATTATCCTTTTTGATTGCTGCCTCTTTATTATTATTTTTTCCCTCAACTTTAAGGAACACCATCAACACACCAACAATTAAAGTTCCATATTCCTTATTAATTCTGCTAGCTGGGTTCTTGTTATTCTAATTTATCCTACCATTATTTTTGGTTTGCTTAGAAGAAAAGAAAAATCATGGGTCATCTAAGCTAAATGTTTTTATCAATGCTTATTATACCATGTAAAGCAAGATCAGAATGATCTGACTGGCTTTTAGTAGAAAAATGGCAGATAATTATGTTGTTTTCCTCCATGGAAAGGATGAGATGGATCCAAGGGGAAAAAAAGTAATATGTATATACATATATTTTTTTAAATTAAAAAACAAAACAAAACTAATTAACTGGAAAAAGGAACAAAGTGCTTAATATTGTTGAAGTTGTGCCCAACTGGGGACCACAACCATCACCCATCCTCCAGCCCATTTGCACCTAATGAGTTGAAAAAATTGGGTGAGAAAAGAAAAAGGGTTCCTCTATATAAAGAATGGATTGGCACTAGCTCTCCCCCACTACATACACTCAGTTTACAGCAGCTGCCTCCCAACAATTCACTTGCCACTATGGCCCCTGCTGCAAAATTGTTCTCTTTCCTCTTCCTTGCATCTCTCCTCTTCTCTCAACAAGCTCAAGCTAGAGAAAGCCAATTCTTCAGCAAAGTGGCCAATGTCAACAACAACAACAACTATGTGAAGGAAACAGAGCTCCCCAAAACAGAGACTCCTGTGAAAAAGCAAGAGCAAGAGCCAGCCTTCATTCCAGAGACCCAAAGTGGATATGGTCTCTATGGCCATGAGTCTGGGCAGCTGCCTCCCACCACCACCACCACTGGTGCACCCTACACCACCACCACCACTGGTGCACCCTACACCACAACCACAACCCCAACCAATTACCAAAACACCCACAACAACTACAATGCTGAAAAGCAGGGCTTGAGTGACACAAGGCTTACACAGAGCAGCTACACAACACCAACCAATTACCAAAGCAACAACTACTACAATGCTGAGAAGCAGGGCATGAGTGACACAAGGTTTTTGGAGAATGGAAAGTACTACTTTGACCCTAACAGCGAGAAGCAGGGCTTGAGTGACACAAGGCTTACACAGAGCAGCTACACAACCCCAACCAATTACCAAAACACCCACAACAACTACAATGCTGAGAAGCAGGGCTTGAGTGACACAAGGCTTACACAGAGCAGCTACACAACCCCAACCAATTACCAAAGCAACAACTACTACAATGCTGAGAAGCAGGGCATGAGTGACACAAGGTTTTTGGAGAATGGAAAGTACTACTTTGACCCTAGCAGCGAGAACAACTTCAATCAGAACCAGTATGAAAATTCAAGGGTGGTGGATTCAAGAAATTGGTACAACAACAGGGGTAACTATGGCAACAACAATGTGAACCAGAACACTTATAACTCCGTGGAAGGGTACCAGAACGAGGATCAGTTCCAAGAGAGTGAAGATGAGTTCGTGCCATAAGCTGAGCCGAGACTTGTTTTGATTAGTACCACTTTGCTGTGTTTGATATATTTATCCTGAGATCATATATTTTAGTGTGAGTTAAAAACACAAGAAAAATAGAATATTTTATGAAGGGTTTTTGTAATTTTTATTCAATTATGTATCTCTTGTCTCTGGTTTTCCATTAGTGCTTAATGTTCATGCTTTGAAAAAGCTGAAGTTTGTGGTCTTCAAACAAACAGTCAATAACGTGTATATGATGGTAGCTTCTGCTTATAATTGGAGCATTTGTGGGTTTAATTATCTTATTTTATCTCTTTAATTTGCTAATTTTGTTGGTCTTATTTCTGCAAAGCAGTATATATTTGTTCATCCAGGCTCGTTCATAACAAGGTCATCACCTACGCTCACCTAAGCCTTGAGCCGCAGGCTAGCTCCTACCAGGCTCATCATAGTCATATTGTAAAAGACACAGGAAGGAGACTCAGATCAAGGTTGCTTTCAAGTTATCAATGTGGCCAGAAGGCGGAATGCACTGTATGCATTTTCCACAACTGGTAAAAAGCATAATGCCATTCAACTTCAATTGCGGGGAAACTGGGGTCTCAATCTTTTTGACCAAAAACTTTATCTTTTTTCCCTTCCTTGGATGGTTATACACAAAACGACAGCTATGTGGGTTTCCTTTGCGCCCATCTTATACAGTACATTGCACAAAAGACAGTGGAGCAAAAAGAACGAAATCAACATCCGGATTTGATATTTGGTTGTCATGATCTGCACTGCCAACACGCATCAACCTCTAACCACAAAATGTACCATTTCTATGTCGTTTGTGAAGTCAGAAGGTATATTAACTGTAGGTTTGTCGCCTCCAATTAATCACAGTATGCCATGAAATGGAACTATCAAAGTTTGAGTAACAGAGTCACTCTGTTTTTTTAACCATCCACCCAATGCATGTATAATATTAATAAGCATTTATATTATAAACTAACCAACTTAATTGGGACCAGATATAGGGTAGAAGGGCCTCTAGGAGCAAAAGCTATCTTGCAATTTCCTCAATAATTAAGTTGCCAAACTTTGGTCCAGTTTTAAAGCTTCATCACCTATTTAATAAAAGAGAAAAGCTAGCTACAAATGAAGACTTTTCTTTTTAGGAGGAACTTTCTTATTGAGAGAGACGATAATATATTAAACTCACACACACAACACGGATGCTAGAACTCAAACCCAAAACCTTGCCTGGAGAGCAATTACTCTAAACCACTATACTAGTAGATCCTTTGCCAAATCAAGACATTTTAAAACCTCACCAAAACTTTGTTTTCTTTCAATTTTGTTTCATCAGAAGTTGAGCTGAGCTGAGTATGATCTGTAGCCATCTTCCTCACCCATCTAAGCAATGCATGCAGGTGCATTTATATTATGAACTAACCCAATCAATTGAGACCAGATATATAGGGGCAACAGGTTCTCTAGCAGCAAAAGCTATTCTTGAAATTTTGGTAGAGTCTTTATGAATATAGAGGCCCATTTCACCAAAAGGGTATATAATTGCAGTACTAGTACTCATGAGAGCATGTAGGGCTAATAATCATCCCCACCCCATTAAAATTTTCAGTTTCATCATAGTGTCCTCCCATTTCGACCAAAAAAAAATCATAGTGTCCTCCCACTGTCTATCCTCAACTTATTTAGCATCTTACTGTAAAGTGACCTATAAATAAATAAAAATCTACTTACATTACACACCAGCCTGCCTGCGTGATCAAGCAGTAAAGAAAGTGGAGCGCAAGTGCAGGTCTTAATCTTAAACTTCAATTTTGATTCCATTCAACGTAAAGTATGAACCCTACAATTAAGCCCAATGAACTTTTCTTAGTAATGGGCTATGGGTAGTTGGCCATACCTTGTGGTTTAACATTTCTCAAAATTACCAAAATATAACCCAACTTTCTTAAAGCACAAGCCCGAAGAAATACTAAACAATCTGGAAGGGCTGGGCAACTCATTATGTGGCCCACTATAAACAGTTTGAACTTGGATAAGAAGAAAGAAAAGGTCAACTGGGTGTGTCAAGTCCACTGATTTTAGACCATTGATGCATGCATGAGGATGAGGGCTAGCATTTCATTAACCATCAGAAATTACTTACGTGTGGTCCGTAATCAATTAATTTATAAAGATTCGCTGTACAGCCTTCAATGCATATGCATGCATCAATAAAAACTGCGATTGTGAGGTTCATTTTAATCAACGGCTTGCGATTGTGATTTCATTTTCTTTAGGGAAATTTGTATAAATATAACATGAATTTTTAGGCATGTGCGCCATTACTACATGAACTTTTAATTTTTATCTTTAATCACCTGAACTTTGTTAAGTATTGTAATTTACCACCTAAATCTAATTCCGTTAAAGTTTCTGTTAAGTATGAGGGCATTTTCGTCAACTCACTAGAACTAAAAATAAAATTAAAAATTAAAAAAGTAAAAAAGAAAGTTAATATAATTATACAATGCCTTCCCCTCTACCCTTTCCAACGCCACACCCTATGTTGCACGGACACTCTGTCGAACCGCCGTATAGGACACTTGGACACTCGGACACTCGAACACTCGTGTCCAACAGTCAACGCAGTGTCCAACGGTCAACGCCGTGTCCAACGGTCAACGCCATGTCCACAGTCAAGACATTGGTCAACTCATAGTCAAGACACGACTTGAAAAAAAATGGGAAAAATTTATGTATTGCAAAGAAGGCGTTGTGCACTTGGGGAAGAAGACAACGCCTACTTTGAATCGGATTTTTGAAAGAAAGATAGGGAGAGAAGAAGAAGGAAAAATGAATGAGAGAGAGAGGGAGAGAGAGTTGTCAATGTGATGTGTTTTTATGTTTTGTCAAGTGCATTGCCCAACAAAAGTAATGTTTTTATGTTATTGAATATGCAATTTTTTTTACAAATATATATATATATATATATATATATATATATATAAGTATATACTATTATAATTTTATTATAATTTATTATTATTTTAATTACCGTATCCTAGCCGTGTCCGTGTCCGTGCAACATAGGCCACACCCACCCCACCCCACTCTCCCCTCTTCTCCCTTTCCCTTTTCCAAAGCCATTCCCCACCCCCACCAAAAACCCTATGTATGCATAAGTCATTTTATAAAATAGGAATTGCATAACTTCCTTATGCATACCTGCAACTTTGTTTGGATTCGCATGAGTTGTCCCTGCCTGGCTCCCAAGCATATATATGAAGTTATTATCCATTTTATTTAAGGCATTCCCCTTCAATTTCAACAAGCCACTTCAAGAGACAGCAAAAGACAGAGAAGTTAAGGGTGTATGCAGAGGGTGGGGGAGTTTGGGGAGAAGTGGCGTTGGAAAAGGGTAGGGGTATGGGAAGACATGGTATAATTAGGTTAACTTTTTTATTTATTTATTTAGGTTTTAAATTCTATTTATTTATTTTTTAGTTCTATTGAATTGACAAAAATGCCCTTATACTTAACGGAAACTTTAACGGAGTTAGACTTAGGTGGTGTATTACAACACTTAACAAAGTTCAGGTGATTAAAAATAAAAATTAAAAGTTCAGGTGGTGATAGTGCACATGCCTAAAAGTTCAGGTGATATTTATGCCAATTTCCCTTTTCTTTATAAAAACTACCAAATTTGCAGGTGCATTATAAGTATAATGGAAGTGTGTGTCGTGTGGGTTGGGATAACATATAGGAGAAGACGGTGTTGGCATTCAAATTCCTAGCGACCAAAACAAAACAAGTGAACCAAAATTAATAATTAAATTCCTTTATCTGTTAAATATATATATATATATCCTTTATAAATTAATTCCTGTTCGTATGGGGAGTTCTTTCCTATTTATAAATTAATAATTAGTGATTGCTCGCCTATTGGAGAAGCCTCTGATCATCATCAGTCTCCATTAAAAAGATAAAAAAGGTGGGCACCCGAAAAACCAATATCGAAAGAGTTAGCCATGCCCATGAATATTAGTCTTGATGATCTCCCAGAGTTTGTATTGCTAGAAATTCTTTCCCGACTCCCTCCTAAGTGTGCGGCTCGATACATGTGTATGTCCAAACGTTTCTTCAGTCTCATCTTTGATCCTTTTTTTTTTTTTCGACACTATTTCCAAATCCAAAGTGATAACCAAAACCCCATTATTGCATGTGCACGTGCTATAATCATCTCGGATAGAAGGCGTACAACAACAAGAAGAAGTAAATTTCTTTCCACGTCATCATCGGAGCAGCCTGATGAAGATGAACCATGTGAGAGGAAATTTTTTTCCATGTCATCGGAGCCTGATCATCAACCACATGAACATGAGTTGTCTCTGAGTTTCCTCCCTTGTTTCCAAGCTGATGTTGTTGATCCTTATAAAGGTGAGCCGGTTGTGGTAGGAGCACATAATGATTTAATTTTGTGTTGTGCAACCACGTACTATCAACGTGATTACTATATCTGCAATCCATACACCATTGCTTGGGATGCTCTCCTCCCCCTCGACGTGGACCAGGACTAGGACGCCACAAGTGCGTAATGGTTGGATTCATATGCGATCCTTACTATCGAAAGCAAGCAGCAGCAGATCTAGAAAGATCTAGAGGAGGAGTGTCAATATTCAGACAAATTGGAACTTCCCGAGGTTTCCTGCCAATTCTACCTGGAGATATTCTCTTCTGAGACTGGTCAATGGACACTAGGACTTGTATTAAGCCCACGGAGGTTTTGTTTTAGCAAATTGGTTCCCTACCCTGGGGTTGCTCACAATGGAAGCTTGTATTGTTGGCGTGATGTTGATGGCTTTACTGTTGGATTGGATCTCTACCCTCCTTGTGACCAGCTTCATGATAGTATATATGTATTTAGTTACATTGATAAGCCTGAAATCGAATCTGGAAGGTTTGACTTCCTAAGCGAGTGTGGAGGAGGAGGAGGAGGAGGAGGGTGTCTGCGGATGTGCGTCTTCTCCCCTACCAATTTAGATCATGATGATCCTACTCACACTCTAGGTGCTTTGAGTGTTTGGGAGTTGAAAGACGATGGTCGTGGTGTTTGGGATCGGGATTGTGAAGGTCATGGTCAAGTCAAGGAGACTGCAAAATGGTGTTTGGTAGACACAGCTTGCATGTTCGACTTAATCTCGGCAAATCCTCTCATCAAAGAAGTGGAACGATGAGCACCACCGGAGGGCAAAAAGGGTTTTGGTGCTAGCTTTCGATCCAAATAACGAGGATGTCTTGTATCTACAATTGTTTGGTCGCATTGTCATGTACAACATTGGTGCAAGAACGTTAAAGGAGACCACTTGGACCACTCAATTCACACCTTTCATTTTAAGATGGGGAGGGAGATCTGTCTTCCCAGTCTTTCCTTTTGTGCTCCTATGGTGGCCGACGCCAATATTTACTAGTCGTTCAAATCATTATCATGAAGCGGAAGAGCAGCAGCATACACATCCACATACACTAGTTTCATCAAAGAGGCCAAGGGAAAATGGACGAAAAGAAGATGCTGCTGCTGACGCTTCTTCTTCTTCTAGGCGACCGAGGAAATGGTCTAGATAAGTCATCATCATGCGGCGGAGGAGCAGCATCATACACATACGCATAGGGAAAATGGACGAAAGGAGGCTCCTGCTGCTGACGCGTCTTATTCTTCTTCTTCTAGGCGGCCCAGGAAACGGTAATTCAATTTTTAGGCATGCATGCGACAGCTTTACTTTATGCATTGCATTGCATTCGGAATCGGCAGCTTTACTTTATGCATTGCATTGCAAATATAGGCCGGAATTAATGGCTAGGGCTACCAACCTCAGTTTGATTGATGTAACGTTGTTGAGCTAGTTTAGTTTAGTACTTGATTAAGACTTAGATCTACAACTTGTCGTCCTTACTCATGAATCTTAAATGCATATTTACATATGTATGTGATTAATGAGTCATTGCATGGACTTTTAGGTTGCTTCTCTTGGATTGATGCATCTATCTGCTCATATAGAATATTACCTCGTTCAATAATTTAAGACTTTCAGCTCCCGTTTCCAGCATAACACGGCATGTAATTTCCAGCTTCAAAATATAATGTTACTCACAAGCTATATAGCGGACACCATGCAAAATTATGCCTCTCCCTAATAACATTTAATTATGTTAGAATTTAGAAGGAGGTGTGTGAGTGATGAGTGAAGCTCTGATACCATTGTTGGTTTATGTGTGAAGGGGTTTAGGACAATAGGACAATAGTTGAATAAAGTAAGTTTATTACATTGAAGGAGAATAGTACATAGCTTGGTGTAGGCTAATTGGCCTCCTTTCTAGCTTATTGGCTTATTGGCTACCACACTTGATTTAGATTAGTTTGGGCTATTTGACCCTTTACTTAGATTGGTGAGCTTATTGGCTCCTCAACATAGTTTGATTTGCGTAGCTCTTGGCTCCCTCAGTTGGGAGTTCTCTTGGTTAACTCCCACCACTTTTAGTTGATTAGCTAGATAGCTAGCTTTTTTAGCTTAGATTTGCGTAGCTTGTTTGCTCCCGCATAGGTTGGGAGTTGTAGTGGTTAACTCCATGTTATGTGAGTGCAACCATGCCTATTTATAGACTTGTTTGCTGACATCATCTAAGTTCACTGACTTGGCCTTCTTTTTCCTAGTTATATTTTTGTAGTCTTGTTCTAGAGATTTCTTCAAACTTCAATTGCTTTTGTTCCACCGCCTTAGCATCCAGCCACTAGCTTGTGGTCTTGCATATTCATTTAGTCTTGCCAATATTGTTGTGACCTCCTCCACCATTCTAGGCCCATCCTTTATTCATTGTTCTTCTATAATTGTCTAGATCATAAATGAGCATTATTTTTTAACACTCATCCTTAATGCTTATTTGGGTTTCTCCAAACATGCTTCTCCTGAAACTAGCATTGATGCAGCTCCGTGCTCTTGTGTCACTTTATGTGTTCATGCTTTGTGGCACTTTCTATGTCTCAATCTTTTCTTCCATAGCTTTCCTCTAGTTTTCTTGTCTCACTAGAGTTTCTTTTTTCTCTATGCCCAATTTTTTAGTTTCAATATTCGGGCTTGCCTTTGCCCAACATTTTTATTTTCTTCTGGGTGGCTTGTCTTTTTGCACATCCCCACATGGAGGAAGTGTTTCCTGTCATGCACATATTTTATTTTCGCTATCTCTAGAACTTTCTCTAGATCTCCTTCTCCTTCTTAAAACATTGAATTGAGCTTTGATAGAACTTTGACAAGAATAAAGAAAAAGTCAATGAGATGTGCTACGTTCAGTCACTTCCGATCTTGTAAGTGATTTCAGACTATTAATATATGTAGACTTAGCATTTCCTCAACGATAAGAAATTACTCATACATGATCCATAATCAATTAAAATTTATAGCGGTTTGCTATACAACCTTTCAATGCATGCACTAGTAAATGTATGTTATGTCTCACTCTTAGAGTGAGGTTCATTTTAATTCACGGTTTGTGACTGTGATTAGCATTTTCTAAAATGAAAGGCTGCCAAATTTGCAGGGCTAATAAGTATAATGGAAGTGTGCCGTACGTATAGGTTGGGATAACATAAAGGGAAACGGAGGGTGTCGGCATTCAAATTCCTAGGGGGGTGGAGGGGGACTTGGCACTCGAGCTTTGGCTGGTGTTTGCCAGTTGCTAGCGACCAAAACAATAATTTTATGCGTGCAACAGTGTTGCCCGCGTTTGGGAAAATTGATCCTGACCTTTTTGGACCCTACCTGACCTACCTAACTAATCATTCCTTGCGACCATTCACTTTCACCCTTCACCTTCATTGTCTCATCTCAACTGAAGCTGCTTGCCAGCATCCACGGGGTCTTTAATCTTACCTGAAAATTTTCCTTTCTTTCCTCCCTCAGCCTCTCAGATGTGCCCACGTCATCACTTTTCTCTTTCTACTTTCTGTGCCGTGAGTTCTTGGTGAATAATGAATATGGGCACAGAAACTGCTCTCTAACTTGGATAGTTGCAAGTCACTGTTGACATGTGAAAAAGGTTAAATCTTTGGTTCAAATTGATTGATCAAAGATTCAAAGTTTCAAAGTTTCAATTTTTTTTTTCTTCCTCGAATTGTTGATTAAAGTAATTAACTTGAAGTGTCAGTAGGGCATGCCTACTGGAATTCAAGGACATGAAATGAATGACATATATAGAAAAAAAAAAGGGGTATGAAGTGAATGAGTTTAGCAACCCAGAAACTGGACCCACTAAAAGTTTCAAACTCCAAAGATCCATTTTTGGTATTGGTGGAAAGTGCTTGTAGTAAAAGCGGAGGGGAAAAGCAGCAGCAGGCCCAGAAACACAGCTAAGCTAGCTTTGTCCGATTACAATTCACAGCTGCCTGCCTTAGTTTGCTGCTCTCACCTGTTATTAATGCGTTTTCAGTGATTTGATTTTAGAGCTTCCCAAGCTGCAATTTCTGAGTACATGCACATGTTGAAATGACATCAATGGCGTGCTGTGTTTGGATAAGAAAGAACTGAAACTCAAAATGTACTGTTAAACAGACAATATGTAAAAACAAGGATAAGAAAGAACTGAAACTCAAAATGTGCTGTGTTTTGTCCCATCCCCATACTATTCATGATTTGATCCAATATATATTTTACACCACAAGGCTATAAATGCCAACCTGTTAGAAAGCTCTTGGAAATGTCAATTCTACTGCATCAGAAATTCATGATTTTCACAATAACACTGTAAATGAGCCTCAACACAAAATTGGGTAATTTGTGAATAATTCTATCTTGATCATGATTAATTGTCTGATTGCTGTTGTCACATCTACAGTGCAATTCCATGATAAGGTTAATATGTCATGATCACTAATGTTGTTTCAAACTTACGGATAATTAAGCAGCAAAAAGGAAACTGCAAAAAACAACCCTTTCTGTTCTGTTGTATAATCCATTTTACTAGTGTAATTTCACATCAGGTCCAAGTGTACCTCAACAATCACAGTCAGCTCTTGAAAAGGTATCAGAGATTGCTCAACAGCTTCCACCTCCTAATGTTTCCTAATAAATATATATTTTTCTCATTTCTAAATGAACCCACCTAACCCTTTTGATTTCCACATGGTTTACAACATTCAACTTCAATTTCTGCACGGCTGCACCAAGAAAAGACAAAAAAGACCAGACATTTATGATGTTAAACCTTTACTCAAATAGGCGGCTATGTGGCACAGACAAGATTTTTAATTAAGGAATTGAATTAGTGGTTAAACTGTTGACGTTTGTCTGAGCCATGGTAACTATCAACTGTTAATTTAAAACACAACAGCCTGAGGTTGTGTAAATTTGCAGTTATATCAGAGGTTTGATTGGAACCAAAGGTTTGATTGGAACCAGACATCGAGATGGGACCCCAGCTCATTTAATCTCCTGCTGTAGTATTTTTTAAGGAAGAATATAAAACAACCCTTGTTTTCTCCATAACGTTTTCCCAGTGTGTGGACTTCCTGTGATTATCTTCTTCTCTTTTCTTCGTTTACTCGGGTTGTTCAAGCCATGGCCACGGAGGTAACATTTTCAGCCTTACATTGGAACTCTTATATGTTAGATAAAAAGCAAAACTGAAGTACTTGTAATTCTCTAGGATTTCTTAGTGTGTGTTTGTTGTTCCATTGTTTTCTGAATGATGGTCTGGTTTCTTCTCTGTTTCTGGGTTTTCGGTGTTTGGATAGGATTTTTTAGGATTGATGAGAATTGAAACTTGATTTGCCCCTGGCTCTGGTTATGGTTTAGCTCATAGTTACCTCATAGTTACCTCAGTTTCACTGCCTCTTTTTAATTTTCAATGTTTAAAACAATTTCTTTTGTTTTGGCTTATGGGGTTCTTAAGAGGCAGAAATGGAACATGCATGCTTGTAGTATCATATTTTTGGTGTCATGGATGTGTAAGTATTCATCATTCATCAATGACAAAATCCTTCATGATCACCTTTTGTCTCAGAAAAAAGGCTGCTTTGATCTGTGTCACTTCAATATCAGGAAAAGGAGGAAGAAGAAAATTTAGTGCAGACAATCTAAGAACTTTCTTTTATTGAAGAAAAAAATGTTCTTCTCTGGCTCTCAGCTTTGTAGGTCATGATTTAAGACTTTGAGTTGCCACAAATCAATGGATCCATGACTTAGAATGTTCTTTCTGAAACATAATTGCCATCACATCTGCGTTTTTCTTCCTAACATGTAATTTGACAAAATCATTGGCTGTAAGTTATTTTGATACTGAGATTTCGTCTAGTTGGAATCTGCAAGATGATTAATTAGAAATTGTCACAAAATCAGTAGCATGTTAGATGTAATTAAAGTCATTTTTAGGATAATAAAATAAGCATCATTGTCATTGTCTCTGTGGAGAAATGAATTATATAGAAAGATTAGATGAGCATTTTTCCAATCATTTCATTACAAATTTGGTTGAGCTGCAGACAGAGTGAGCAGGTAGACCTAAACAAGGTCACTTTTACACTTTAAAGTTCAACGCCCTATGAATTAGCTTTAATATTTTTTAACCAAAAAAAAATAGAACAATTAGGATTTGAGTCCAAGACCTGCATTTTCTATTGTATTGTTTTCAATATATTGACTGAGCGCAGATATGATACTAGTAGGATGTGATTGGCTAAAAACATTGATGAATTGAAGATATTATGTGGTGATGTTTGAATTGGTAACTCACCAGGATCATGAAATGCCCCATGGATGGCCCCTCGGGCTTGAAATCATGAACATGAGACTTAGAGTGGTACAGAGTTTACCAGCTGCTGTTGTAGGACACCGTCCTTTGCACATACCCTCTGCTAGTTTCACCTCTCTTTCATCCTCCAACCTTGACACTGAGGTAATTTTTAGCTTTTAAGTGACTTGATCTCAAGTGCTTGGTTTCCCACATTGCAAAATTGTTCCCTTCTCATGAAATATGGTACGCATCTGTTATAACTTTTATATATTTCTGATGTATTGGTGTTGCTGCTATATATTCTGCAATCAACAGTCCACAGCATCCTTCTTCCAAGACCACAGCATGTCACTAGGCCGGCTAATAGGGTTTCGAACGGGGGATAGAGGACGCTTGTACTACCCGAATTCAATTGGCTTCGAAGAACATGACATAATTTCCATTAAGGGTTCACATTCTGATGTCTCTACAAGGCATCGAGTGAACATGTCTCGACGAATTTGCATACCACTGCTGCTTGGTGCTCTAGTAAAGATAAGCCGCAGTAAGAGCAAGAGCAAGTCAAAGAAGGCAGTGTTTGATGGCAAAGGCTAAGCTACATCATCTACACTGCCATACAAGGGAAAATAAAATTTTCACAACATTGTGTCTAATTTCTTTAGCCATTTTGTGTACTGAGAATTGAGTTGACATGTTGATTTAGAGCATTGTATTTGTTTGTTTCATTAAAATTTTACTTGCTCTTGCTCAAGGACTTGATTGATTGAATGAATTTCAAACAATCCAAGATAACAAAGTTTGGATGTGATAAAAATTTAAAAGGTCATTGATAGCTTGGTTCAGGACGCAGGGTCCCCAGACAGTTCTCTACTGATTGCTTGGTATTTATTGGTGACCTTCTTCAAATTGATTATGAAAGAGAAAGGACAAGGATTGATAGCAATAAGAGCATCTTCTTGTGTGCAAATTGACTAAGCAAGCACCATATTCCAAGATATCTTAATATCATATAGATCAAACAATATAAGCCTTAACAAATAACAAAGAACAAAGGTTTATCATTTCACAATTGAATTAACAAAAAGAACATAAAGTTACCACATTTCTTCTAATAATTGTGATTGGTGGAGCAGATCAATTGGAAATAAGATTTCCAACTTATGTTTTGTATGTTTTAGTAATAATGTTGGTGTTGGGAAGGAGAGGAATCAAACATGGGATTTCGTATGTCATCGTGAGTGAATACTTATGTTTTATAACGATATTCATGTGAAAGATATACATGGGTTTTTGAATATAAATATAAAGGTAAATTATACATAAATTTATGAGTATTATGGTCAAACCAAAAAATTACTTGTAGTCAGCTTACAAATTAATTCAAACCGTTTGATCTTGACTAAACTAATCTAAATCCCCCAATCATAGCCGTCTACATAGCTCCCAATCATCATATACCACGTCCCTCATCCATAAGGAGTAGACATACACACATACATGAGACCGCCACTCTGAAGTCCCAAAACCTTCACCCAAGTACTCGCCAAATCGTAAAACCCCAAAAACCACACCATCAGCCATGGCTTCCTTCGCCGCCAGGTCCGTCCTCCGCTCCACCGCCGCTCGAGCCACCGTCGGCTCGAGGCTCGCTTCCGCCGCCAGAACCAAACCAGCGTCCTCGCCGTTTCGCATCCCCAAATTAAACCAAAGCTCCACCTCTCCTCGCATTTTCAGGTAAAGCAAATGCACATCAAACCCTAAATCTAATTGCTATTTTTGTTTGTTCATATTCATTTTTGCATTTTCATTAACATGTGTGATATGTTGTGTTGAGCTTGTGAAGGTCGCCTGTGGAGTTGAGCTGCTGTGTGGAGACGATGCTTCCGTACCACACAGCCACAGCCTCTGCATTGCTCACTTCGATGCTATCTGTCTCTCAGCGCTCCTACGGTTGGACCCCTGAAGGTATTCCCTCTTTTCCTTTTGAGTTATATATAGCTTCATGATTCGTGATGGGTATTTGCTGTTTTGAGTTACTTGTGGCATTGCAACTGAAAGGCTCATTTACTTGTGGTTGTGTTCAATTTATGTTCTTTGTGTGTACATTACAAGTTGTGATATCTGGGATGTTGGAGCCAATTGGCAAGCTAATTTGTGATAAGCAAGGCCAACTTTTCCATTGTAGTTTTTCTGTGAATTGGGGGACGATTGCTAGTTTATGGTCTGAGGTTTGAGCAATGTGGTTGCTTTTAATTGCACAGTATTTGCTCTTTCATCCCTGAAGTGAAGTCGGGGGTCCTTTAGTGATTCCTTTGCTATTATGTAGACTTTCTTCTTCTTCGTTCTATTTTTTTGTTTGTCCTCCCGGTAATATGAAGAAGTTCAATTTAGAAATCAATGCCCATAAGAGAATGGTCAAGGAAATGATTGGCTCCCATGGTCAGAATAATTAACTGAATATATGATCTTCTTTGCTAAGAGAATATGATTGGCTTCCATGGTCAGTTTCATGGTAGCTAGGAAACCTCCATAAAAGATATGTTTTTTGGCCGTTCCTTATAAAAGATCTAAAAGCTAAGTTTGGGGTTCCAATGAGGGACCTCCCTAAATTAGAATTATTAGGAATAAAGATTCTTTAGCATTACTTTGAATCTATGAAAATATCGGCGATACAGATATTATCGGGCCTTCAATTTACGTATATTTCGGGGGATATATCGATGTCGTTTTAGGTAGCGGGGAAAATCAACCAAAAAGACAGATGTTGGCTTAAAAACACGGAATTTTGAAGTGAAACTTTCATAGATATTAAGCACATTATCAATGAATGTATTGAGCAAATAAAATTCAAAATATACTAACTATAAGATATGCATATGATGAAATGTACGTGTATATAATGCACGATGAAAATCCTGAAAATAAATACAATTAGACTTAGCACAACAAAGACAACATTATTCAAATATAACCCAACCCAATCCATTAATAGACACATTATATTACAAGAGTCAGACTAAATGATAAAGGAAATGAGAGATAGAAGATTTGGTGAAAAATAAATTCAAACACACAAGATACCGAGCAACCAGAGAGACCAGAGGAAGGGCCAAAGATAGCTGAAATGTCTGAGAAGAGAAGAAAGGAGAAGCTAGTAAGTATTAGAGCTTGGTTTTTGACATTGATTCAGTGGCTGGAACATATGATTACTTTCAAACCTAAAGACAAATTTCTGGGTTATTTGTCTGGTATCAGGAAATATCGGTAAATATCGAGGATATCAGGGGTTATCGGGGGTATATCGCCGATAAGGGGGAAGAAATTGGCTTACCCCCTGTATCTGTATCGACACCTAAAAAAGGGATATATCGGCCGATATTTTCATCCATGAATCTATGTTTTAATTTGTTCAATTTCAGTTCTTTTCTTTTTTTGCACAAGGTGTAGTGAAAAGTGGACAACTTTACATGCAAAAATAGTATAGTAATTTACCTACATTCCAGATGGCCTAATTGTAATTGTTCTTTCTATAAATTCTCCAAGTACAAAAATTCTGTCTGAGGAGGGGGGTGATGTTAGATGATGATGGATGGAAGTGTGGCCATGACATTGAATCAGTGAGCCAATCTTTTTGCCTATTTTCTTCCAAAATCTCTTCTTTTCTTTGGGCTATCCCATGGTTCTCTCTATCTATCCCCTGTCTTGCACAATGAAAGAATGCATATGCTTTTTCTTTTGTAGGGCAAGACAAGACTAGATGAGGATCAAGCATCAAATATGGAGTGACTTGGATTTGTTTTTGTTGTCGACTTTTGAAAGTGTTCATTGGACTGTTCTCTTCAGTAGACTAGATGAGAAGGCCATCAATCCACAATTATATGGCAAAGTGTTGACTTTTATGTGTAAAATTGGGTTTTTCATTCATATAACAGTTGTATTCCTTGCATAATTGTGCTTTTGTGCAATTCTTTCAACGATGGTGAATTGAATATCTGATGATTTATGCTGATATAAACGTTGAAACTTTAAATGGAAATGCAAAAATGTTGTCAACATGAAAGTTCTGGCTGAACGACTTGTCTTTTGTCTTTGTTATTCGTGTCACCATAGTCATACGAGGATAGTTATAATAATAATAATCCTGATTTGTTGTATTCACTCAGATTGCAATGATGATGTATGATGAATATCAGAGGGTTGGAGCAAAGTTTTATGTACTTGCGCCCTAAGACAAGGTGGTTAAATACAGCTTTTTGGTAGGGTTACTAGATGATTCTTTTTATATAGCTGGACAAGGTGGTGAAATGTAGTTCTTGATGCAGAAAGCAACTAAAATTCTGTCTGGATGCTTCCTAATGGTCTTTTGGTTTAAAACAATTTTAATCTGTTTGTAGTGTGATGATAATGACAATTTACAATGATGATCGTGGTTCCTCATAAATTAGTTCAAGGATTGCACTCGTGCACATCTTGTTTCACTTTCAACTGATGACTTCATTCTATTATCATCTCTGGAGGAAACACACAATGTTTCTAATCTAGTTTCTTCCTCAGCAAAGATTTGTCTTTAGTGTTGAACTTTCTTTATTTGGATAGAGGATGGGGCAGTCTAGTACTTACACTTCATGTTGATAGAATAATTTGGGAAATGCCTGGAAAGCTGTTATAATTTGATTGAATGAGAACCTTGAAAAGGATGAGTGGCAGGAGCAGAAAAGTTAACAAGTGTAGGCATATGTTTCTGATGTTGCTAATAATTTGTCCCTTTTTGTATCAAGTTTCTTAGGCAATAGTTGCACAGTTGCACTAGATTCTTATACTTGCTGAAATCAGTTTTAAGGATGATAATAACTTTGCTGCAAGATATCCGTGACTCTGGACCTAGAAGATAAAATGTTATTGTTCCCGTTCTGCCACCCACTTCAAAATCCCTCCTAAGCTTCTTCATCTTCTTCTTTTGACGGTGGGTGTTTCTTTGTTTAGGGCTGTGATGATTCCTCATTAGCAGACTTCAGAAGTTGGCTTGGAGACTTACCATGTTTCGATTCTGTTTACCTTGCTTATAAAGTTTCAGTTGTGAACATTGTTGTTATTTACTTAAAAACTAGTGTCTAAAATAACTCATGCTTTTGTCTCGTTACACATTATGTTTTCATTTGAACTGCAAGTTATGGTTAAAATGGTTCCCAAATTTCTGTCTTCATAAAAACTTTACTTTTTGTTCTTTGTTTTATTGTAGATGGATGAATGTTATCTGTTGGGATGCGGTGCATTGATCGTAGTTTTCATTGGATTTCAGTCGACTTTGTAGGACTTTGCTTGAGGCATGCTTCATCTTATCTTAGTTGGCTGTGATAATCCACAGAAATGTTTTTTGTTCTACAATCATTTGAGGGAGTAGATGTCATGATGATTGATGTTGTTTTCGTATAATTTTCCAATTTCTAAATCAATTTGTTATTTTCTCATGATGCTGAGCTGAACCTAATAAGTAAAGTACATTATTTATTTTTATTTTTATATCTGAAAGAAGTAAATACATCTACTTGGAAACAGACCCCGAGTGAGTTGACCAAGTCCACCTTCTTAGACCTTGTTATAGGATGAGAAATTTGACTTTATGAAGAGAGACCAAATTGCAATTGCTCATCGTCCATGAGCCATGACTCATGAGGCTTTAAAGATGACCTGACCTGACCTGAAAGCCGGTTGAAAAGGCTTAAGACTTGAACAGGTAAAGACCATCATTAGGCAAGTCCTAAACAAAGCTAACAAAACAAGATGAATGGTATAGCCTATAGAATGTAATTTTATATCTCAATTGTTTGATATCGCATAAATAATTTCATTTGTCTTCTCGTCAACCAACTAGTTTTTAGTTTTTAGTCTAGTGGTACGTTTTCAAACAACAATCCTAAGCAGTTTATATAATTGGCATCTTATAAAATCATGGTCGATACTCGAAAAGGTAAAATAAACAAAAATAAAGTTTTATATATATAGACTAATCCATTGGTGGTTCATTATTATTGTCAGCTTCCATCCACGTTCCACCAAAGGAAGAAAAGAAACATGGAAGTTAGAAATATATGGTCGAAATTCGAAAGGGAAAATTAAAAAAATAAAAACAGAGCACAAATTTAGACCACCAACAAAACACGACGAGAAAACCGACATATCTTTTCGCATTTTGATTGATGTCGAAACCGTCACTCAGTGCTGCTGACCACAAATCCTACCATTAAACCTCATTTTGGGTCTCAAATCCCACAATTAAACCTGAAAAACGTAATTTAACCACAAATTAATTAATCCTCTTTATTATGTCGTCAGTCGTCTTCTCTCACCGCCATATTCTATCGTTATTTCTGATGCCTCCTCAACGTCCTCATAGTCATAGTCATATTTAAGAAAAAGTCAAATTTTTCCAAATTTTTATTTATTTATGCTTCATTCCATTCCACAATATATATATATATATATAATTATTCTCCTATTTGGATGCATTAGAGTGCGGAACGTATGGATATTATTAGAAGCATGCATAAAGCAGAAGCGGAATAATATAAAATACACGGCGTCGCGTGATAATAACGTTGGAACATCGCATAGGAGAATTTATATATATACGAAATTCTCTTACGCGGATATCCGACGTTATTATCACGCGGACGCAGCGATTCTGTACTACCGCCGCTTTCCTCTTTATTTACACATACGATCCGTTGCGCACGTTAATCGATCCGGATAAGAGAATGATCAGATAAATATATATATTTATTTATTTATTTATTTATTTATTTATTTATATTTTTACATTTGTATTTCTATTTATATATGCTCAATAATCCAGCTTCCTCCTTTAATATCTCTGTCTCTCTCTTTCTCTCTTCGTTTTTGGAGCTTCCTGAGAAGAATCAACTTCCATAATATCTCAGAAAAAATAGAGACTGAAATTTTAAGCCGCAAAAATATAACCACGACTTTGGAGGATAAAGATTGATTTTCTAAATATTTGATCCTTTTTTTTGTTGTGAAAATTAAAATTTTGAGGAATCAGTCAGAGAGAGAGCTTGACGCCTGAGCGAATCGGATCGAATCGTATCCTTCTTCTTCTTCTTCGATGGATTCTGAGTTCTGGACCTCCCGTCTCGCCGCCGCCAAACGCCAGTACACGTTGCAGCACCATCACCAGAGCTCCCACTTTGGTCCGTACGCCCTCTTGCTCTGTTTTTGCTGTTCATTTCTTATCTCTGTTTATCAAATTATTGAATCTGATTTTTCATTTCTCCTTTTTCTTATTCTGTAAAAAAATATATATACATATTAGATCGGTTAAGCATCGATGATTTCGAGGTTGAAGACGAGGTCCGACCCGACTTCCCGTGCCCGTATTGTTACGAGGACTTCGACATCGCGTCCTTGTGCTCGCACCTCGAAGACGACCACTCATGCGAATCTAAAGTCACCGTATGTGCTTATTTATCTCTTTTTTTCTTTCTTTATATGCATAATGTTTGTCACATAAATAAAGTTGTTGATTTGGTTCCCGGAAGAAGAAAAAGCTATGATCTTTGTTTTTGGTGTTGGTCAAATGTTATTTCCTAGTCTGGAAATCTGCGATTGACTTTTTGATTCATCAGAGGCGTATATAACTATAACTGCTATCTTGTCTTTGATTTCCTCTTTTGAGCATGCGGTCCTCCTTGTATTGGTTTAAAAACGAAATCGTAGCTTTTTCCTCTTATAGAAAGAAAGAAAGAAGAAAGAGACACGGGATGCGCAAGTATCTTTCTTTTTTCCTGAAATATTTGAAATGGTTCTTATGTTAGTGAAATGAATTAATTTTGTTGTTTTTTTCGTTTGGTTTTTTGGATAAGGAAGGAAGGAAGGAATTTCCAGGAATTGCTAACATGGTATATCTTGTTTGCATATGATGCATGTTTAAGCAGAAAATAGATTTAGATGGTTAATGTGTGACATAACGATTTTGATAGAAAATGTGTAAGAGAGCAAAAGTTGTTTAATATTTCCTGCTTTTTCCCATACACAAAACCTCAACACAAGCTGGGAAATGTCTCTTGGGATTTTTGTAGAATGATTGATCCTTGAGATCATTGACCTATTCAACGAGTTATTTGTGTGATAACTAGCAATATGACTCTTCATCATGGTATCTTGTGTTCTTTATATAGAACGCCTCCAATTCTCACCTTTGTCTTTCATGTTATGTCCGCTTATATAGAACGTCTCCAATTCTAACCCTTCTGTTCAACTCTAAGCCACATTAAGCTTCTTTTTTATCTGAGCGATGAAATGGTGTAGTTGTTACTTCTATTCTTTTTGTTTTTTCTTCTGTACTTCCACCATTATCCTTGCAATGATAAAACTTTGTAGTAACTAAACAAAAAGTAATCAACTTTAATTCATTTTGTTGTTGTTACTTTTACCCTTTGTTTCTGATTGATATTTCATTCAAAAAATTACTCTCTTTTGTAGGTTTGTCCCATTTGCTCTGTTAAAGTTGCACGGGACATGTTAAGTCATATCACACTGCAACATGGACATTTGTTCAAGATATCCTTTTAATTGGAATTTTATCAAATTGGATTCCTGATAATGTATCCGTGAACAAAGTTTGATTGTTCTTCTAGTTTCCTTAACTGAATATCACTTGCAGAGACATCGCAGGTTACGCAGAGTTGCTATTCCTAACAGTCAGGCACTGTCCCTCCTTGGCCGGGATCTTCGTGAGGCTCATCTTCAGGTGCTTCTAGGGAGTGGTGGATATCGATCGGACAATGCTAATGTGTCTAATGCAGCTACCGATCCATTCCTGTCATCACTTATTTTGAATTTCCCTGCTTCAGGAGCAGATGAAATTTCAAAATCTGTGGTAACCACCGCTGAGGACACTTCTGCAAAGCATGTGGCGCCAGCACATATTTGGAAATCAAGGTACTGTTTCATTTTTATTAGAAACTGTGCTTTCGTTGACTTTTTCAGCCCTTTCTATAGCCTATTAATTGTTCAATTATATGGATCACATAATTGTCACCATCACACAACATTTTGAATGGTGGTTATTACCTTGTTACCTCATCCCCGTGTATAGAGGAAGTACTTATTTGAACTTATCACGCTGTACTTTCTAAAATTTGTTATGCATGTTCTTGGTGCATCAAAAGTATGGTAGATAAAATTATCAACCTTGGTCATACAGAATGAGTATACACTGGCAAACTTTTGTTTGGATCGGTGTGGTCAGACCTCTCCGAGGTATAAGTATTAGTGGCCAAGGTGGTGCCAAGTCCAGGCTTGAGTTGGGGGTCATCGTTGATTTTGGGACTCTCTCCTATAATTTATTTTCCTAGACAATACTTAGTTTATTAAGCATCCAGCATCTCCTAGACCATAGAAGTAATAAATCAGGATTGAATTTAGTTTGAACCGTTCAGGTTAATACATGCCCAAGCGCCTGTAAAGCTGTTCCTTGAATCTGAAATATGGCTCTTTGTCTGTCTCTCTCTTTCTCCGTCTCTCTCCGTCTATCTCTCTTTTGTAGTTTTGATCCTTCATTGAGTTATGAAGAGCGGGAGAAGAGGATTCGACAAGCTACTGGGAGAGCTGGTTTTATGCAAGATCTGTTTCTCTCGACACTGTTAGGTGACTAATGGAGACAGTAAGTTTGTTTCTAGAAAAATAAAAATGAGTTATTCAAAATCTTATGAGGGGGTTCTATTGGGGTGGGATTCTAATGGTTTTACCTTCTAAAACAAGCCAATACAATACCTGCCTCATATCATATGAGTATGAGTATTTAAGCAGCAGCAGCAGCAGTATGAGTGCTTAATTAAAATAACCTGTCTTTTATTAAGCACCTTTTCCTTCAGATTCAGAATGTAATGCAGTCTGAAGAAACATTGATTTCTTTAGTTTATGGAGAACATTAATTTTATGATAGTTATAGCTTGTACATGATAAACAAACGGAGGAATGTTGAAATTTCCAGCATAGCAAAAGTCTCAATTGGTTCCGATTGAAGCAGATGAATTGACATCTGATGATCAAAGTAAACTTTTTTAATTTGAAAACAAACTGTTGTTTCTGCATGGACTAAGTTGTTGACTTTATTTACTTAAATTGAAATTCAAAAGGACTAAAAATTATATATATTAATATTGAAGAACCATTTTTCTTTTTCTTTTTTGGTCCAGAAAGTTTCATTACTAGAAACAGAACAGAACAGTACACCAAGCCCAAAGTTAAAGACATTTAATCAAGGCCCAACAACATTACAAACAAAATAAACACAACAAACAAAAATAAGCTCATAAATAGCAACTCAAGGTAATTGCAAATCCTAAAAATCCTATCACAAAGCAGCAACAACCACTAGCCGCCACCACCACAGGAATCAGCACCACCAAGATAGCCACCAGAACAGAAGGTCAAAAAGAGAACAACAGAGGCCAATCGGCGAGGATGGGGCCGAAGCCATAACATACTCATTTGATCAAATAATGGATCCAACAAGATTGGTAACTCCCAAAATCTTGAAGCCCAAACCCATGAGTTAGCCTTGGTGTTGGTGAAGACAAGTAGGAGGAGGGAAGAACTGGTTGAAAACTCAGCAGCCAGGGGAAATGTAGGTGTGGGGGGATGATAGAGGGTCAACAATTTAGGGTCAAAAGAGGGTGGACATGCGAGGAGAGGAAGAGGAGGGTGAACGATGGAGTGGAGTAGCACAAAAGATAACAATGGTGGACAGGTGTAGGAAGAAAAACATAGGAGAGGAGAGGGGCTAAATTAAAGAGGGACAAAGAGATAAGCTGCCATGATAGACGGAGGAGTCACCACAAAGGACAGAGGAGAAAGGACAAACCTCCAAAATTGGGCAATAACTCAAGCAAAAGCCACAAGGAAAAAGTATAGAGAGAGGAAATGAGAAAGAAAGAGCAAAAAGAGAAGAAAATACAAAGCTGTAGTACAATAGATATGGACTTTAGCAAAAAGGAGCTTAGCTTGTATCTTTTTAAACGACCAAATCGAAAGATTTACAATCGTTTCGTTTTTGCAAGTCGATCAAAATCATGTGGCTTTTCTTTTGCACTCTCTCACACTCCTTTACACAAGTGCAATAACATTGTTTGTTGCAATGATCGTATGATGTAAAAATTGAACGGCTTAGATCACAAGATGATACTGTGGAGTGGTTACATTAGCGCTCAAAAAAATAAAAGTACGCATGCACGAGTGGCCAATGATTGGTTTTATTTTTATTTTATAAATCTTTTTGGAATAAGAGTCGAACAAGAAGCTGACTGTTTGGTAATGGTTGGTTTTTTTAAATAAAAACAAAAACAAAAACAAAATGTGTGGAAAAAAATCCACATACAGCCTACATCTAATAAAAAGGACGTAACGTTTATATATAATACTATATATGCTGTCTCTGTCTGTGTATTATTAAAAGGATAAATAATAGACAACAGTGGTAATTAAAAGAATAAAGAAGAAGAAGAAGAAGAATATCGATCGATGATGGTGGAGCTATTTTTGTTGGGGTGCACGGGAGTTGTGTTGTTCCTTCACGGCGCCAGTTTCTTCTTCCACCTTCTTACCCACCACCTTGCTCTTCGATCTCTCAGGTAAAAAACTAATCATCTCTCTCTCTCTCTGTCTCTCAGTTTGATCTGACTTTGTGTATATTTTTTTGTCGGGGAATTGGTTGGCTGTGATTTTCTTTTCTTTTCTTAGTCCGTCTTCTGTTTTTTTTTCCTTAAATTTAGGTGATGCATTTATCGTGATATAACTCAGCCAGTCATCTTACTCTCATTTCCCATACATTTGCAGAATTATTTCTCTCTCTCTCTCTGTCTCTTTTTCGTTTTTGTAAATATAATTGTTAAAAATGTAGGAATTGTTTTGTTTGGTTTCAGTTTTCTGGGATTTGTAGGGTGGTAGATAAGCAGTCTGCAGAGATGATAGATTGGTCGCCGCAGGTTGTTTATAAAGTATGGGAGGACACCTGGACACCCCACCCCAATATTTCGAGAAATTTTAGTTTAGTTTAATTAATTAGCATATGATGATATGATCATCTTGTAATTAATGCCAAATGATAATAAAGCTCAAGAAAGGTAAAGCTTTTCATTGAGTGCTAGCTTTTGAGCTAAACCATCTTGTAAATTTGAATCCTTGTAAGCTTCCAATTTTGATATAATTAACATAACATGTGTTGTCAAATAATATGGTTAGATTGTAATTTAACTTTGTTAATATTTGGTATACTTTCAAGATCATATAAGACATGCTTGATCACTGTGCAAGGATTTTCATCAACGACCAAATTAGCATTGACTAATTGATTGTTAGCCAGCTAAACAAGATATCAGGCTTCAAGAAACCTCTCCATCAAATCCCACTAATTAAACAAGACTTCCTTGAAATTGCAAGGAACTCAAGGTAGGTAGGGCTTAATGCAGTTCAAGTAAGGTCTGTTTTGGGGAAACTATTAGATTAATTTTGCTTACCAATTACAACTACAAGTTTTAACATCCAATACCATTAAGATTTAATCAAATTTTAATTAAAAGAATAAAAGAGCACTCTTTATCGGCTTCTAAATTCTAATAACAAGAGCACTCTCTTTTGCTTTGTTTTGTTTTTAGGACGTTTCATATTGAGTGGGGGGATCAAGAAAAAGGAAAAGAATGAAGGAGAAAACCCTCCCAACCCATTAGCAGGCGTAGACCGGTTAGTCAATGATCAAATGGACCATGAAGCTTTGCTTCTTCCATTCCCTCCAAAACCCTCTTCCCCAACGACTTTACCTGCCATTTAAACCCAAAACCTTCCCAACCCATTTTCCAGATTCTGCCAAACACATTCAAACCTCAGCTCAAACTACCCCTGATCTAAGCTAAGTCCAAAAGGGCAATTTCTCACCCACTTCCATATCCTACTCTCAGCGTCTGTCACAATGCGCTCCTTGCAAGTCTGTTGGTGTGGGCATGGAAGTCCATGCCCACATGATCAGATTTGGATGCTCCGGAGACCAAAGTCTTCGGAACCGTTTGATCAATTTGTACTCCAAGTGTCGGTTTTTCGGGCACGCCCGGAAACTGGTTGATGAAAGTACTGAACCGGATTTGGTTTCTTGGTCCGCCTTGATATCTGGGTATGCCCAAAATGGGCTTGGTAGAGAAGCCCTCTCAGCGTTTCGTGAAATGCACTCGTTGGGTGTCGAGTGTAATGATTTACATTTCCCAGTGTTCTTAAGGCGTGCTCTATTACTATTACTAGAGATTTGGTGCTGGGAAAGCAGGTTCATGGGATTGCGCTGCTTACGGGGTTTGAGTCCGATGGGTTTGTTGCTAATACTTTGGTTGTTATGTACGCAAAGTGTGGAGAGTTTGGGGATTCTAGGAGACAGTTTGATGCAATTCCAGAACGGAATGTTGTTACGTGGAATGCATTGTTTTCTTGTTATGTGCAGAGTGATTCCTATGGAGAAGCAATGGATTTATTTCAGGAAATGATTCTGAGTGGCGTAAGACCTAATGAGTATAGTCTGTCTAGTATAATAAATGCCTGTACAGGGTTGGGGGATGGTAATCGAGGAAGGAAAATTCATGGATATATGGTTAAGCTTGAATATGAGTCCGACTCGTTCTCAGCAAATGCACTTGTTGACATGTATGCAAAAGTCAAAGGTCTTGAAGATGCGATTTCAGTTTTTGAGAAAATTGCACAACCCGATATTGTTTCCTGGAATGCTGTTATTGCTGGGTGTGTTCTTCATGAGTATCATGATTTGGCTCTACAATTTTTTGGGCAAATGAAAGGATTAGGAATCTGTCCAAATATGTTTACATTATCAAGTGCACTTAAAGCTTGTGCCGGATTGGGGTTCGAGAAATTGGGTAGACAGTTGCATTCTTTCTTGATAAAGATGGCTACAGAATCAGATTCATTTGTCAATGTGGGACTGATAGATATGTATTGCACGTGTGAGATGATAGATGATGCAAGGTTGCTTTTTAATATGATGCCAAAGAAGGAGATGATCGCATGGAATGCTGTGACCTCTGGACATTCACAGAATAGGGAAGATATAGAAGCCGTATCCCTATTTTCTGAAATGTACAAGGAGGGAATAGAATTCAACTAGACTACCTTATCTCCAGTTCTCAAATCCACAGCAAGCGTGTTGGCCGTAAAGTTTTGTGAACAAGTTCATGCACTTTCTGTCAAAACAGGTTTTCAGTCTGACATGTATGTTATAAATAGCCTTCTTGATACATATGGAAAATGTGGCAAAGTAGAAGACGCGGCAAGAATTTTTAAAGGATGCCTAATTGAGGATGTGGTGGCTTTCACATCCATGATCACAGCCTATTCTCAATATGAACAAGGTGAAGAAGCTCTAAAACTTTATTTGCAAATGCAACAGAGAGGGAACAAGGTGGATTCATTTGTATGCAGCTCTCTTTTGAATGCTTGTGCAAATTTATCCGCATATGAGCAAGGGAAGCAGATCCACGTTCACATTCTGAAGTTTGGATTCATGTCTGATGCTTTTGCCGGCAATTCTCTGGTTAACATGTATGCAAAATGTGGAAGCATAGATGATGCAGATCGTGCTTTCTCTGAGGTACTTGAGAGAGGAATACTTTCATGGTCTGCGACGATCGGAGGACTTGCTCAACACGGACGTGGAAAACAGGCCCTCAACTTATTCAATCAGATGCTCAAAGATGGCGTTTCCCCTAATCATATTACTTTAGTCAGTGTCCTCTGTGCATGCAATCATGCAGGTTTGGTAACTGAAGCCAGGAGGTACTTTGAATCCATGAAAGAATTGTTTGGAGTTGTGCCAAGGCAAGAAAATTATGCTTGCATGATTGATATCCTTGGCAGAGCAGGGAAGATAAATGAGGCAATGGAGCTTTTCAACACGATGCCATTTCAGGCGAACACCTCTGTTTGGGGGGCACTTCTTGGTGCTGCAAGAATCCATAAAAATTGTTGAGCTTGGCCAACGTGCTGCTGAAATGCTGTTAACTCTTGAGCCCGAAAAATCTGGTACCCATGTACTTCTTGCAAACATTTATGCATCAGCTGGCATGTGGGATAATGTGGCAAAGATGAGAAAACTTATGAGAGATGGTCAGGTAAAGAAGGAACCGGGGATGAGTTGGATTGAGGTCAAAGACCAGGTACACACCTTTATAGTAGGAGATAGAAGTCATTCAAGAAGCAGGGAAATATATGGTAAACTTGATGAGCTGTTTGACCTTATGTATAAAGCTGGCTATGCTCCAATGGTGGAGATTGACCTCCATGATGTGGAACAGAGTGAAAAGCGGCGGCTCCTACGATACCACAGCGAGAAGCTTGCAGTGGCTTTCTTGTTAATTGCCACTCCACCAGTAGCACCTATTAGGGTGAAGAAGAATCTACGAGTATGTGTGGACTGTCACACAGCATTCAAGTTCATCTGCAAAATCGTCTCAAGGGAGATTATCATGAGGGACATTAATAGATTCCATCATTTCAAAGATGGTTCATGCTCTTGTGGGGATTACTGGTGATATTTCTGGAGAAGTGTTAAAGTTGGTAGGCACCATCTCTACGTAATTCACCATCCTGAGGCAATTAGAGGCTTATTGAAGCACCTATAAAAGAAGCTATACTTTCTGCCCTACTAACTCAAACCCAAATTTTGTGTGCCATTTTTATGTACTATTAAGTGTAATTTTTAATAAATGAAGAGTTATTTTTCTTTTGAGAAAAGGAGTTTGTTCTTAACAACTTAAAAGCTAATAAGCTTCCATCATCCAAAAACATTCAAATCTCTCTCACACCCACAAGGCTCATCAAAAAGAGACTCTGCCACCAAAAAACACTCACCTATGGAGGAAAATAGGTGTTTAATTCCTGGAAAAGAATCAACATTTCCAAATCAGGATGGTTTTGGGCCATATACAATTAGTTTATAAACCGATTTTAAGAATGGAAAATGTACACGGTAACATTTACAACAAAATAACATTGTGTATGTTTCTTTCCTATTTGATTTCTTACATCAACATTATAGAATCCTCTGACATTATTGTCAACAATGAATACTTCACTTTGACTGAGATTCGGCCACTCTCTACACAAAGCTTGGCTCCAGTTACCACCCAATATCCTGGCGAGTCCTCAGGACCTCTCAACATTTCCTTGGTATCTACAAACGTCTCCATTTTTGGTGCCTTGGTCGGTAAAGGTGGCCCACCAGGGTAAACTGCTGAATTCAAATCCACTTTTTTTGGCGTCACAGGTGGATTCAATGCAGTACTAAACCTTGTGCTGATCAAGGTTGAGATGAATCCTGATTTTCGGGAAGAGCTTGAGGGTCCTTCCCACTCTGATCTACGGATTCTTGCAGAAGCCACCGTTGAAAATCCAAGCCTCAGGAACAAAACTTTCCTCATTCCGATACCCTTGGCTTCAAACCAGGCCTTGGTCACAATTGAAGCAGAGTCATCAATGCAGGCACCATTGTACTGTACTGGGGCAGTGCATACATGTGAAAATATGCTCCACTTGACAGGTTCAAAGTAGCCTCGTTCCTCTGGCGTGTCAATTGGCTCATAACTGTGATCATCTGAGAGTTGGAGGGTATCCGGAACCGTTGAAAGATGCTGGAGATGGATTGCCAGATGGTCACTTTTCTTACCTTCAAGATACAAACGCATTCCTGTCACCGGTCGATTTCCAGTATCAACCTGAAAATTGTTAAATTAGGAACCACAATGTAAAGAGGAACTAATGTAATGGGATCAAACACATTTAGTGTTTGTTATAAGAGGACATATAAATTTTATCCAGGCAATTAAATAGCTTCACAGTACTCATTGACACAACTTTTTCCAGTTATAATTTTTTTCTCAAGAACTTCATGCATAATAAAATATATATAATGGAAGTCCTCTAAGAAAAAGGGATCTCCAGCATTCTATAAGCAATTACTGTGTCAATATTTTACATCACAAGACATTACCTTCAAAGTGTTAACATATAGCTTGGGCCCCATAAAATTGAACCGAAGTGATGGGGACACATGTTTTCTGCGTCTGAGACCAAGAGGCAGATCACCATACACTGGAGCCCATTGACGTGGTAATTGAAATTCTAAAAATTGATGTAGTTCCTCTATTGGTGGTTTGTCTGCAATATTTATCGCAGAAATATGAGATTATTCAAACTTTTTATTGGAAAGTAATGTAGCTAACTTAGACAAAAAAGTTGCATACTCACATCTAAGGTAGAGGTTCACTGCATGGGTTAGAAATCCATTTCCTTGGACGCCACCCAAAAGTGAAGTTATGGGGACAAAGGACATCGATATGACATTAGGTGACTGTGATACAGTTGAAAGCCACTTGTTATGACTTTGACCAACATCAACACCTCCCCTTCGAACACAAATGGTCACTGTACCCTGCATTAGATGAGAAAATATAGATATCTCAATCCATTCAATGTAGATTGATTGTTACACATGGACAGAAAAAGACTTACATCATTCCTTTGAGTGATGATAGGTGGCCTTATTGAGGCCACATATGTTCTCTGAACACTCCGGGGCGTAGAATGGTCGTCCTGAAACAAAGGACATAGACATTAAAGTAAGAATAAGTTAAATCGTCAACTTCCACAACTTCCATTACATACTGTGTATCTATGTGTATCTATGTGTATCAAGATAAAACAGAGCCCATAAGACTCTAAGAAAAAGAGGCAATGTCAATTGTCGATATCGGCAGTTCTGCAAATGGCTGTAATTAAGGACCTTCTCTTATTTTATGGACTTTTCTTAATCAGAAAACTTCCCGTTTCCAGTCATTTTGTTGAGTTCTCTCCTTCATTCTCACACGTCATAAACACCAAAGCAATGTACTTTTACAGTTCACATATTCAATAACAAGAACAATGTGAGCAGTAGATAATCACGATGCAATCATAAAATTCTGCTTACCTTCATTATTCTTGATAAATCATCAGAGTTCGATCCAGTTACATCTTCATAAAATCTCTCATCAGCTAATTGCTTTAACAAATTCTGCACTTCGATGGGTTGAAGAGTTGAATTTTGCAACTGCTTTATGTGAACTATATCCTTTCCACCCATCCTCACCCCAACAACAATATGAGTACCATAATTTTCAATGAACCTGGAAATCAAATTGGTTAAAACATCAGTGCAAATTGGCACAAGACTGTGGTATATACCTCAGTGCAAACGATATACATTCTGATTTTACTTCATAATATGGTAAGTACCTATATCTACACTTGGCTTATTTCAAAAAACTTAAATCGCATTATATAAGCTTCTTCGTAATTTATATTAGGTTTATTGCCAATGAGATGTGGTGCAGTGGGTTTGGGACCAGTTGGGCCCCCCTCAAAGAGGTTAGGGGTTCGACTCTCATCAAGGTACCTACCAAGCATTATGCTCGTGTTTCCCTGCCTCCCAAAGATTGTAGGGTTCGGCGGGTGGGCCCCAGTTTGGAAGCTGACAAAGTGGAGTTCTGGGTCTTCAAAATATATATATGTTAGGTTTATCTGTGCTTGTTTGCAGAATTTGAATCCAGTTTCAAGTGTCTACTCTGCAGAACTTTCGTGTGCATTTAATAATGGAAAGGAAACATTGAAGAACATTCAGTTGTCTTCCAAACTTAAAAAACACTCTTCTTTTACCTCTTTTTTTTTTTTTTTTCTTTCAGACTATATAGAGATAGAGGGACTTTACATAAATAAGCTCAGCTGAAACCACAATTAACGGCATAAAAAAGTTGACCTTTCGATTAAAGAAATCTTACGTAGCAAGGGCAGCAGGTTCCCATGTAGAAGGCACTTCTCGTCTCACATTCTGGGATAGTGTCATGTGGGATCTTGCTAACTCAATGTTATACAAAGTTATTAACCAACCATCAAAAGCAAGAGTTTTTGTGGAAGCTGCATCCTTCTGCCAGCAGCCGCTGAAGTTAAACATAGCATTAAACAAGCCGGACGGAATTTTGCCTGACAAAGACAACTCCTTATTGTATTGCTCTGACATCTGGAATACAACCAATGTAGACCAAGTAAGAAGAAAAGAGAGCCTCCTTACAACCAATATAGGCCAATTGTTCCACTTTAGTAACGAGTAAGAAGAACTAGAATTCTCAGATGGATCAAAACAGAGCGAAGGAGAAATACTTGTGCCCAAAGCTCAAGCTTAGTACTTAGTAGTAGCAGAGTCATATTTTTGAACAATTAAAAATAAAAATGTCACCACCGGAATGAACTGAAGTTTCAAATTTGTGTTCTGTGTTAGTGTGCCAAATGAAATTATTTAGGCATGAGCCATTCACCATCAGTCAATCAAGAAAAGTGCCACTATTTATAGAATGTCACAAATTCAGCACATTTCATCCAGAATTTCCCAGGAACGTAATCAAAACAGCCATAAATAGTAACAGTAAAGAAAACCCACTTCACCAAATGTGACCAGTTCAAGCTTCCAGTTTACAAAATATTCCCCAAATTCATTCCCCACCAACCACAATCAAAACCCAGAAACCACTTCGCGCCAAAAGCAAAAAGTAACGAACTTTCATTCCTAAGAAAGAGAAAAAACCTGATTAAAAGAGACGACGTCGGAGCGAAACCTGGTGCGCTCGCCTTTATCGCACTTGATGGAGGTGGAGACGTCGGGCACCACAGCCCCGCCAGGGACCACGAGGTCCCGGGTCCGGGTCGGGTCGAGCTCGATGAGCATGGACTTACATCCTCTCAACCGGATATCGCGGCAGAGATCGTACCCGCACCCGATTACGGAGACCGCCTTATGGGCTGCCGACTTGGGGTCGGAGCCAGACGCATTGAAAGCCATTGAGTTCGAAACCAATCGGACGGCGAATAACTAGCAAGAGAGAGCTCGCAAGGCTTGTGAGTGTTTATGGGTTTTGGTTGATTTAGGCGAAGACCCATTGAAGTGGGTCTTGGGTCTCTGGTTTTTAGCTTTCAATGATGCGTTGAGACTGGGACAAAGTTGTTTTCTTTGATTTTATTTTTTTAATTAAAAGAATTTAATTTTAAAACAAAGTTTGAATTTTGTTTTGGTTTTAATGCATTGCTGAAAGCGACTTCCTGCTACAATGGGGGCTGTTTTGTTTCTTTAAAGCTTCCTGCGCAAACGACTTCACCGGAAGCCTAATGCCTAAGTGGGAACGTAGACTTCCAAGGCGAAGACGAGGAGGCTGGCGGCTTTCCTTCTTTTCCCGCCACGTGTCAGCGTGTTATTATTTTTGTTTCTTTTTCGTTACATTTCTTTTTTACCCTTATTTTCTTCGGTGCTTGCTTCCTACGCTACGCGTATTAAGTTATTTATTTATTTATTATTTTTCATATGGGGCTTGACTTGAACGCTTGATTTTATGGTGGAGGCAAAATTTCTTAAGGCCCAACCAGTCGTTCTTATGAGTTTCAGTTTCATGGATGTTTATAGGCGGGAGGTTGTGATGAGGAGTTTAACATGTTTTATACCCCAATCCTCATTGGTTAAAAAATATTATAAATTTATACATGCCATTTGGTTATTACCATCTAGTAAGTAATTAGGTAAAAGAACCCTTTTAGGTTTTGTCAATGGTGAAAGTATAGAATATCACATGGAAAATTTTAAGCTTTTATAGTATACATAGCATAACCCTTTTAACCTTTCATCAATTGGATTAATTTGGATACTAACTTTAATAAGGTATGGGAAGAGATAATCCACTGTGTCAATCAATTTAGTTCATTCACATGTTTTCTTTAGTACGGTCACTACAAGAGGCAGAGTGTAAACTAAAAATCTCTCGTCGGAAATTCTAAAGCATACATGATAATACTTTAATATCCTCAAAAAATAAAATAAAAGGGAAATCGCTCTCAATCTCAAATGGAATGACATTTTCATTTCATTAGTACTTAGTTGTTGGCAGATACAATTATATTATACAGTAAGACTTGGTGAAGTCAACGTTTTTCCTTATTTTCTTCAGGAATCAATGCATGATCCTCGAGTAATTGGCAGCACCTGGATACGTGACAATACAATAACACATTGATTATAATAATTAAAACCACCATTAATCACACAGTTTCTTTTGTGGACGAGCTCATCTTGTAATTTTGACCAAGAAGGAAAATCAAGGGAACAAGTCCAAGGGCTCGAACCATGATTTACTCATTGAAAATTTCATGACATTATCAGTCAACACGCCATAAAAATTGGTCCCCTTTCATTAATTTGCCAACATTCAAAATGCAAGACTTGACACCACCACCACCACATATTCTCTCTCCCTCCCTTTCTCTCTCTCTCTCTCTCTCTCTCTCTCCCTCTCCCTCTCCCTTTCATACTCACTGTTCACACTTCTCACCCTCCATTAAATTATTTGTCTGCTTTTTTGTATCATATTCACCTCATTGCTCTCTAAAGCAAAACCAAACCCTATCTACCACCACATGTCATCATGCACTCAACACTTGATTCATGCATATCCAGTGGTAGAGCCAGAAATCTTACCACAAAGGGTTTTAGTATAAAAGTCCCAAACCCGAACACGATGATGACTTTCTCTTTAAAAATCGTTCCATAATAATTCTACATATACAAAATAATCAAAATAAATACTCACAATATAATCAAACCATCAATATAATTAAAATAAATATGAATTAGTTTTCAATTAAATTAAATATATTCTACATATACAAAATAATGAAAATAAAAAACTCACAATTTTACCCTCACATTTAACGTATAAAATGACTATTTTACCCTCACATTTTATGGTTTTTTTAATTTATAAAAATATATTATTATGGTTTTTTTATTTGAATTTTTTAACGTATTATTTGAATTTTATGGTTTTTTATTATATATTTTTTAACGTATAAAATGACTATTTTACCTCACATTTAACGAAATTAGATGAAATGTTGCGAATTTAGGCAGAATGGGGAAATTGGGAAAAAAAAAAAAAAAGTTCATATTCTTAATTTTCTAAAAAAAAAAGATAGGGAGCTAATTAAAAGTTAGGTACAAGTTCAGGGGGTATTTCACTAGTATACCCTTTAACTGATTAAAAGCATTTACTCATCAATTCAAGGTCCAACTCCTAAGTTCGATTCCCCCTAACCTGTATCGATTATATCAATAACAAAAAAAATCACACAATAATTTATTCTTATTATCCTTTTGCTCAGTAACCATAATTTAATGTCAAATTAATTAACGTGCTTAATTCAGCTGCTAATAGCTGATGGCTATATATAGACACTGACATATTACTTATATATATGTATTAATTATGGTCACAATTAATAAAGTGGGTGCAGCTTTGTCAACATGTAGAATAGGCCACGTATTAGAAAAATGTGTTTCACGAAGGATGAGGTTCCATACATTACAATATTCTGAGGCCTTAAGATATGCTTTATCTTTTTAATAATAATGCACAAGATAAAATCCAATCAATCTGTATCTGAGGCTGATATTTGGTGGGTCCTGATCCAGCAAGCCTCCGGCAGCAAAATATATTGTGGCTGAAATTTTCTTTTTTAATATTGGCGGCCAGGATTAGGTAGTGCATATTCATTGTGCAGTGCAGTGGTTGTGTGTATCTGGTGGTTGTTCTAGGAAACATAAAATCGAAATTTTATACGACCTTTTCGGGATTATGTCTTTTTCTAGATGTGTATGTTGGCGGTGGAGGATAAGGTGGCTGCTTCTTTCTTGTTTCCCAAATCCAACCATTAAAAAAGTTATATTTGCCAAGGACCACTAGTGCGGTTTGGGGTTTAGTGTGGTCGGACTCCGAAGCAATCGTTTCTTTAAAAAAGATTTTTTGTTCGAGCCATAGCATTCTTCTAATTGTAAGTTTAGTATGTTATCGACATTTTTAATAGGACAAGTTTTATATTAAAAATAAATATATAAGAAACAATTAGGAAAAGAGAGAAAGAGGTTGCGAACTTTGATGATTGAAGTTGCGAACTTTGATGGCGAGGTTGAAGAGGCATTGGAGAGATTTTTACGATGTGTTTCCTTTTATTTTATAATTCCAAAGTTGTTGGAGATCTTTCTTAGACTACTTTAACCAAACTTATTATAACCCCCAATATTTAACAAATAAAACGGAAATATAGCACTTGAGTTTGGCGAACAACTAGACAGTATGTGTCCCATAATAAGGGTTGATATTAAAAAAGAAAAATCCTCAGTACGTTATCATTTTAATGATGATTTATTTTCAAATAAAGGGCTATGAGAAAAGATCATTTTATTTTAATTGCCCAAATAATATTTTTAAAAGCATCTTATCAAAGAAAAAAAAGAAGGTATTTTCCTGGTCCACAAAATTCTTTTGTGGCTCTGGCCAAACTGATATAGAGGCGGCATCATGTTGGAATTGAAGGCATAAAAAGGTTGAAATGCCAATGTCCAATGGAAAAAGGACAAAGTAAATGGCCTGAAAATGACGTGTATGCCCCCTCACACAGGGAATAAGGAAAAAGGTTAGATGAAGAAGATTTGAATTTTTCATTCAATTAATAATGCCACATCACTTGGCTCCCTAGACTAAAATCTATAAAAACAACCATTCCCACTTATGGTCCTACTAGTACCATCCACCGTCCACACATGAATTATAGAGGCATAATCAAATACACATTAAATGCAAAATCTAGCACGAATCATGCATGAATAGTATTCACATGTTTGGTTTCTTAGCTAGTAGCAACTAGTATTCATGCTAGAAAACCCAAACACAACCGCGTGAATACTATTTGCGACTTCTACGGGAACTTATTAGTGCAACAAAATAACACACAATTACACATTTTCATTTGGCTCTAACGTATCGGTTATTATTGTGTTTTAACCTTAGCAGGCTAAAATATTGACCATACCTGTTATAGGCTAGCATTGTATTCAGTTTTCGCTAATGTAAGTAAGAATATAGGATTGAGATGGGACAAGGTAAAAAAAGGGACAATAATTACTTGGTTTCCATGTTAGGAATAAATATGAACCGAAATCCACACTAAATACGCCTCCCATTTATGAGCTCCCTAAATCTGTCTACAACCACTGACCAGACAGCTCGGTCACGAACCCGGAGGCTACAAACAGGTAAATTAGTGAAGCCTTTGTCCTCTAGCGGATCAAACGCCCGCCTCAGCAAATAGTCAATTTCGTTAAGCGTGTAAACCACGACTACAATATGGAGCGTGGGGAGGAGGAGATGTCAGATAAAGACGATACCGCTGTGAGAAACCACACCCATGTGTTCATCAGAAGCGTTGGGCCCGGTGGCGTGAGGATACTCCGCTTCCATTGGACACGCGTAAGAAAGTCGCATTGGGCGATACGCAAGCAGCTGTTGGTCCCAGCGCGCGAGCGGTTCAAAGGGAGGATAAAAAAGCCAAGGGCAGTCTCCGGTTAATTAATTAAAAATCGCAGTTAAGTAAAAAATTAAACCATAAAATAATCCAAGTCACGCGGCGGCGAGATAGCAGATTATGCCCACAACTTGTTCAACCGGCTAAATGCTAATATTGAAATATTCCCGCGCTCCTCATTTATAATTAATAATTCTATATCATCCCCGACCCAGAGAGATCTTTGACCCAAGGCAGTAAATGGCGCGGGCGGGTTACGCTCGGGAAGGAGCGTGGGGTTTCGGGAAAGAAGCACCGCACGCAATCAAGAGTGCGTTTGCAGCCGTTAGATCATGATAATAATGATGGGTGTGCTCTCTCGACAACCCACATGCCACGTAATACGGGAACTAACAGTGCTAAATTACTAAAATACCACCCACACCACACACATACATGATACACGCACTCTCTCTTCCTCTCTCTTTCTTCTGGCCCAGAGCCGACTCTAACCTCAACCCCATCTCAGTCAAATCCCTCGTTGACTGTGCGCTCCTCTCTCTCTCTTCTCTCTCCATTTAATTACACGCTCTCCCCTCTATATATAAACCACAGCCTCCCTCCAACTCCTCCATTGCGATCTCATCACACCCACTTTCCTCATTTCTTATTTCTCTCACATATTTTCACTGCGACCAAACGCTCTTCCCCACCCAAACACAGACACAAAAAACAAAAACGCTGCCGATTTTATCTTTTGATTCTTCAGTTTTAAGTGTAATATGGCGCCGAGAGAGAAGACGGCCACCGCCGTTAGAGCTAACGGCAACGGAAACGTGAAGGAGGTGCATTTTAGGGGAGTGAGGAAGAGGCCGTGGGGCCGCTACGCCGCCGAGATCAGAGACCCCGGCAAGAAGAGCCGGGTCTGGCTCGGGACCTTCGACACGGCTGAGGAAGCCGCTCGAGCCTACGACTCCGCCGCCAGAGAGTTCCGCGGCGCCAAGGCCAAGACCAACTTCCCTCTCCCTTCTGAGAATATTAGCCTCAATATTACAAAAAATAATAACATAAATATTAATAATAATAATAAAAATAGTAATGGAAGCAACAATCCAAGCCCGAGCCAGAGCAGCACCGTGGAGTCGTCCAGCCGGGAGCCGCCTGCTCTGATGGTCGATTCCTCGCCGTTGGATCTAAATCTCGCCCACGGCGTTAGTTCTGGTGGATTCGGCTCCGGCCCGATGAGGTTCCCCTTCCAGCACCACCAGGTTCCGAGCGTCGGAGCCGTCATCGGAGTTCCGGCTTCTGCTGCCGCGGCGGCCAATCACGTGCTCTACTTCGACTCGGTGTTCCGAGCCGGGATGGTAAAGAGTCATCCCTTTCATCAACGGCTGAGATTCGATCATCATAATCTCCAGCACCATGACTTCCACGCCGTCGGCGGCGGTGGGGGTTTCGCATGTGGGGCCCAGAGCGACTCGGGCTCATCTTCGGTCGTCGATCTGACCCATCACGATCTGCCTCGCGGAGGATTGCTCGATCTCAACCTCCCTCCACCACCGGAGCTCGCTTGATTTTGTTTTAGAGAAAAAAGCGCGATGGCCTGAGTTAATACTTATTAGGGATCCTTTAATTTCAGTTACTATTTTTTTTCTTTCTAAATTTTCGAATTTTCTAAGATAGAAAACGAAAAAAAAATACGTTGAGAGAGAAACCAATTTAAGAAGCCCCATGTGAATATGTAGCTGATGGTCGTCATCATCCTTTTTTGCAGCAGCGAAACTTCAAGTTTCAATCTGTTGTTCTAAATTTTAGAGAACTTTCTTGTTATCAATTGTCAGTTGTAATCTCTCATTTCAGCAATAATTTTTTCCGTCGACGGAACCATACTGATATTTTCTGAATCTCAAGTATTATTTATTATTTATTGGTTTTTGCCATAAGAATATAGGATATAAGTAAACGGTAGAATTTTTGTTTATCATTTTAACTTATGCATGTGAACACGTGTCAAGATGATACAATTTAGTACAATAACTTGCCTTATTCATCGAGTGCTGCCTGGTTGCCGCGTGGCTGGGTCTTTGTCCAAGGCGTCGGCGGCCTTCAATTGACTGGGACGAGTGAGATTGAGTAGGACGGCGAGTTGAGTTTGTTTGCTTTGCCTCATTATTTCGGAAAACGAGTGCGTTTACATTTAATTACAAATATTTTCTTACTTTTTGGGGAAATTTGGGGATTAAAAAGGAAAAAGAAAACCAGAAGCGAAATTATTAGGCACGTATGATGGGTCAATGAGAATCGGCGCGCGTATCGGGTAAGGGGCGGTATTGTAGGTTTGAGATCGAAAGTTAATCCTGTGTTGACTGGGTAGGTCTCGAGATTCGAGTTCAGATTGCACGTGATATACGGCCGTCCGATCTCACGTACCTATTAAATTTTTATATTTTATTTTACAAAGTAATTTAATTAATTAGAGAGGTGAGTTGCCTAGCAATGCGAAAAAGGTTGGAAGTAGCAGACAGAGGCGGGTCCCGCGTGGAGGCGGGCGCTGCGAGTGAAAGTGGGAAAGCGCGGCTGCCGCTTTTAGTGGAGCCCACCCTTGCTTTTGCTCAAGAATCTTGCTCCGTCTCTCCCTCCCCATCTTATTTGATAAAAATTTATTAATTACTCATTTTAATTGTCTCTGTAGATTTTACCGAATTACCTATTTGATTTATATAAAAAATTATTAAAAAGAAAAAAGCAAATCTAGGATATTGGGTTGGATTTTTATATAGGCTATAGGTTGGGTATGCCTAAGGTTTCAAAGTTGGAGGAGCGAGAACATGCGTGAATATAAATTAACATTTTAATTCATATTTTTTATGGCATGGCATTAAATTTTCGCGAATTAAAATTTACGATTATTTATGTAACAACGTGGAAGGAGGAGAAAATAATTATATAAAAAAATAAAAAATAAAAAGATAAGAAATGGTACGGCGTAGGGAAGGCGCGAAGAAGGTGACGTGTCGGGGAGCGACAGACAGTTACGCCGGCGGGTCGGGCCGTTTTTGTTTAAAGCTGTTGCTGCGTGGGACCCACCGGGTTTGTCCCGCCAACAGAAAGAGAGAGAGAGAGTAGGGCCGCCTCATGATGAGCCACGTATCGCGTTCTGGAGGAGAGATAGCAAAAAAATATATTAAAATGGAAAAAAAAAAAAGAAAAAAAAGAAGCAAGCGTCATGGCATTGAAGAAATGAATATAATAAAGGTGGTAGTAGTATAGGTGTGGGCGGCTGTTGCTGCTTTTTTCTCTATAGTGGACTTTGTTGGCTCCTGAGGTGACACCTTGTTCTTTCACCAATCTGTCTCTCTCTACGTGGCGTATTTTAGAAGCTCATTTCAGCCGGAGATTTGTAGATGATTTTAATAGAGTGCGACGTCGTTCCACTAAGGATGAAATTGAATTTAGGATAAGAATAAGCCGTCGGACACGGCAAAAGGTTGAGCCGCAAGTAAGAAGAAGGAGACTGTGCACATGTGAGTTCTCTTGGTACGTGTGCTTTGGAGAATCAACAAGACGGCTTTACGCGCTTCTTTTGGGCCCAACCCAACCAGTGTGTGAAAGTGTAGGCTTTTCCCTATTTTGTACCTCAAGCAGCTACATCTTGAACAATGCTTGCCTTGTATTGTAAGCACTATCATATTCATACCACGTCATTGTCATTCTAGTTTTGCTTTTTCTCTTTGCCGGATGTCTATTTATTTCAACAATCAATAATTAAGGGCATCGATAATTAAAGTCAGTTGTTCACACGTACATACATTTAGGTAAACATATTGAAATGGGATGAGATTCTAAGAGAATCAGTGAGTGAATGGAGTCGTGGCACTTAGCTGTAATAAAATCTCATGACCAGTTCTTGTCAATGAAAAAAAAGAAAGAAGAAAAGAATAAAATCGGGTGGAGTGGAGTGGAGGAGAGACATGATTTGACGTCAACTAAATGAATGATAACTGTATATTTATCATGTGTAGTTAGCTTTGTGACGAAGTCACTCAGCGTGTATTGTGCGCTTGTTTGGATTAGATTGGAGTATGTTGTTGGTGTTGTTGTTGTTAGGGGAGGACAATAAATAAAATAATACTTCCCAGCTTGGTTCATACGTAATGTTGTGACAGTTTTTTCTTTATTGTCATTATACACCGCCAAGACAAGACAACTCTACTCTGCTCTACGAACAAGAATATAAGCTTCTTGTCTAGAAACCACTAAATCAAACGAGTGGTTTTGTCATGAAAATGACAAAAGCTAGTGGTACAAACAGTTGTCTCAAAATTCAAAGTTATTGTCACCTTTTGCCTTTTGGCCTAGATGCGAACAAAGAAAATAAATTATGTCACCTTATAGCAAAATGTATACAATATGATTTTATGTGTGGTATTTTCATAATAAAAAAGTTAGAATTTTATTTTTCATAAATTTATTTATTTTTTTTTTAAAAAAGAGAGGAGAGGTGGGATGGTTAAGAACGGCATGTCATTTGATAATGGAACGACACGTCGACTGATTGCATGTGTAATGTAATGACTAACGAACACACACCACGTGTTTGAAAATTGAAACAGGAAAAGGAAAGCACAAGATGGATTATGCACCGGGATTTGCCGGTTCCGGTGGCAGAGATTGGGTGGGAGAGCAACTGCGGACCTTGTTTTCCCGAGTTGGGATTAAGTAAACAGGAGTTCAATTTTGGAAATGGTAAATCGGTAAATGAATTTGGGCGGCGGAGAGACACTGTTAAGAGTTCTAGGTTTAGGTTAGGTTAAGATCAAAATTCAAATGGGGAGAATTTTCCTGGTTGAATTAGATGGCAGAGCTTACAGATGCAGATTCTGTGACAGCCCTCTTGCCCTTGCCGATGATATCATCTCACGGGTACTCTCTCTCACTCTATCAACTTTTATTTTATTTTATTTTATTCATTTATAAATAGTATGTCGATGCTATAAGCATAATTACAAGTGGTATATGCTTAATTTGTGATTGAATGAAGGAAAGATTGAAACTTTGTCCCCTTTTGTTAGTGGGATTTTGAAATGGGTTAAGAATTGAAACCAGTTGAAGGGTTTTAGCAATTGGATTTTTTATTCAGTGCAAAATGGTCGGTAAAGGTTGATATGAGCATAAGTGAAGCATTTTACCTTTTTGTTTCAATTCCCAATTGAAACTAGTTGGGAATTGGGACTTCATAGAACAAGGGTATTTCTTGGTGAGGAAGCTTTAGGAAGCTGAAAATAGACGGATGTACAAGGACTGGATTGCTTGTGCACTTAAATGGTTCTTGTTTGAAATACATGGCAGCATTCAACAAGATTTTAAGGGCTATTAAACGCTAGCTAGGTTCAATGGGATGGTTCCATTGGGAGGAGATAATCACTTGGTGCTTTGAATACGACTGGAAAATTTATACATATATTGCACAAATGCCCCAAAGCTTCATTCTTGGTTTGGATAATTTTCTATGAGGAGTGTTTCCCCCTGCTGAAGTGGTTGATAAAAATAAAATAAAAACTTTTGGCTACCGACGCTGCAGCTAAACTATGATAGTTTATTTCTATGCCATGTAGCTTATGCTCAATCTTTTAGATGCTATTTTATTTATGCGCACAGAGAGCCAATCTATTATGCTTTAGTGCTCAAAAATTTGACTCTAGTTTGTTGTAATTTGATTAGTCTTTCAACTGCCGTCAAGGAAGGGCATATCTGTTCAGCACTGTGTAAGTTCTTTCTATTATTGCCTTTGCTTTTAGTTGACTCTCATATATTTTAATGTCATTTTCTGGCCGACATACCCTAGGTCGGTACTAATTATTATTATTTTTTCTTTGGGGGCCAATAAACAAAGATCGTAGAGTGAATTAGCCATATTGCGTCAGTTTCATGAAAGGAACAGACCCTTCTCTAGACTGTAAATTTATCGATCCTTAAAAATTCATCAGCTGTCTGTCAGTCTCTCTTTCTAAATGGATGTTTTTCTTCAATGAAACCTGCGTTTTAATTGACAATCACCAAGTCCTAAACTTTGTGGCCAGTACATTTTGAGGATGCCACTTTTGAACACAAACGAGCTATTTTCAACATGCTGGTCACAATGATATGAAATTTGTTGCAATTGCATTTGTTCTTGTTCAAAGAAATAAGGATGCTATATTTATTTCAAGGACCATGAGAAAATGTGAATTGGTTTTTCTTTTGTCCTTTTGCTTCTCATCTGACCTATGAAAATTGTATCCAGGGTGAACATAACGTTTGGTCCTGAGGAAGAGAGGCTAATGCTTTCTGGTTTGCATACTGTAGAAGATATTTTTTGCTGCTGCTGCGGACAGATTCTTGGATGGAAATATGTATGGTTTCTTCATCTCTCTGGTTTAGTTGTTGGGATGGGTAGGTAGGAGCAGAGCAGGACTAGAGTGTAACTAGTAACAAAAGGAAAAGAAAAACACAGACACAAACATAAATGAACATGTTCTTTTGTTTTAAGAATATTGTGGGCTGAAGGAGATAATGTCATCTATAATGAATTAATATGCTAAACCAATTCAATATGCATTATTAAACTTGTGTCGAGTGTAATGATTTGTTGAATTATTAATCTTTTAAGATGTAAAGTGTCATCTTTAATCAAAGTTCAAACCAAAACAGCACCAAGGAGAGATGTAACCATCACTAAAAACTGCATACGCCAATGATAATATGCGGTCCTAGTGGACTTTGCACGGCCAGTTTATTTATTTATGGTAGAGCTTAATTGAATGAAGTGTCTCCTAAAAAATATTCAATTTTCTTAAGGGTATCCTACCGTTTGTAAAAGATGGGGATGCAGCTTATGTGTGGGGAAGGCATATTTCTGTGTGTAGTCTTTGATTGCAATTCACAAATGAGTTATTACTGATGTTGAATCTTATTAGGTAATTGCACATGACGAAAACCAAAAATACAAGGAAGGAAAGTTTGTGCTCGAAAGGTACTCACTCACAAGCTTTACTGTTGTTTGTCTCTACTGTTTCGAATTGAACTAAAGCGCGTCTGTGTCTGTAAACAGATGGAGGATAGAAGAGGATGTTGCTGAGGAATTCAATTTAGACTCTCGTCCCGGTTCAAGTGACTTAGAAATTCTTGGAGGATAGAAGAGGATGTTGCTGAGGAATTCAATTTAGACTCTCGTCCCGTTTCAAGTGACGCAGAAATTCCTTAGCTCTAATCGTACAGTTAATAAGTTCTGGATGCTATATATGTTATCATATATACAATTTGAACAGCCATTTGTAAATATTGTGAGTTTGAGGAAGATGTAATTTTTCTGTAAGCAAAGCATGTTGGATTAAATTATTATTTTTCTTCTTCTTTGAATTCAGATGTGAGCAGATAAAGAAATATATGTTGAGTTATTATTGCACACCGGAAAAGCTAGTGTGACCCAAATGTTTATGCATGGTGTGAGGTGATGGTGGGCTTTAGGCATCATTTGAAGTACGAAAATGAAAGCCTTTTATGTGCGCCTTTGTCAAGGGAATCATTTTTCTGGGGCCCATTTTGGTTTCTCCTTTGGAGCCATCTCAGTGACTGTTCAGGTTTAGAAGGGGTTCTGCCGTCCCAAATAATTAAAAATAAAGAGTTTGCCTAAGTTAAATATTAAGTGGGCATGCATGCATCATGCATGGCCATGGCCATGGCATATGAAATTAACTTATTATTATTATTATTTTCAAGCTCTTGATGATTTAGATTAATGTAAAAAGAAGATTGTGAGCCAGAGAAAGAATTTGATTTGGTTTTGGTCCTTTTTGAGTGTTTGTTTAACTGAGTTGAGTGAGGGCATGCCGCATACATACCAAAAAAACTTGTATATAATGGGAATAAAACTATTTTGCTATTATCGATCAATAATACAATGACACGCGAAAAAATTATCATATGTATTATTGTATTATTAATCAAAGAAAACAAAAAATGGCAGGCATTCCCGTTACATGACAGTTTCTCTCCATACATACATAGAGTGGAGATGGGGCCCACAGAATAATAAATGGGTGAAAGCAAGAAAGAAATATGTCAGGAGGAGGAGTGAGATGAACTTTTAACTCTTGTGTTGTTTGTTATTGATGGAACCGCACGGCCATGCGCCTCTTCTCTCTCTTCCCTATCTCTCTACCCCCACGTGATGCACATGCACGAGAGAGACTGAGTCAAAGCGTGCCACCACACCACCCTTCGGCCTTTTAAATTTTCATAATTTATCTATTCTGTATTTTTCTTTTGAAATTTTATTTTCTTCCTGAGTTGTCACTCATCAATCAATCCACTATTTATTGTTTTTACATACACAACACAACACAACATAACACAACACAAATGTTAATATTCTGACTGAGCTTTATGAGGAAAGTTGAAAACGACAGGCCAAAGACAAATCAACTATCTTTTTTTTTTACTTGGTCGACACGAACACAACACCTCACCAATGAAGAAGACCACCATGATCATGATGGGATTTCATTTGCTTTTTTCTTCATGTCCTTGATAACATCATCATTATCATCATGTATGTATGATGACCATCTGTATCCATTCAGCCATGCTCATGTCATGTCATGTCCTCCATTTATGATTTGTCATATGGCCAATATGACTCGTCAAGAATTATTGTTAGTATATAGGCCATGCCTCTATATATATCTAATCCTGAAAGAATATTATTATATATACATTGCGAAGGAAAGTAGTTGTCAAATTTGAGGGCTAACTGTTTTAGAAAATTAGTTACGTATTATTACACCAAAGACGAAATTGCTGTTGTTTGACCAGACGAGTCTCTCGTCAATATTATTGACCGGAGACTCTCATGGTCAAGCAACAATGAAAGGAGCAGGAGCACCAGCGCCGTCAACGACAAAACACAATTTCATTATTTTTTTATTTACTGTTGGGTTTGGGGTCTTTTTTTTAAAATTTTAAAATTGTTGTTTATTCTTTTGTTTCAGTTTGTGGGTGTGGTGTAGGGTGCGCTACGTAAACCAAAACAGCAGCGTTGGGGAGAGAGAGACGGCCGTGACGCCTCTGGTGCCGACAGATTCGCTTCAGTATGGGACCCGTCAGTGTGCCTGAGGGTGACACGTAAACCAAGTGGGTCCCACAACCAAGAAAGATTTTTCAAAACAAAAATCTCAAAATATTTATGATTTTTTTTATTTTGTTTTAATTTATAAAAACAAAAAAACAAAGCAGAGGAGGAAGGGAGGTGGGGATCCGAAGGGCGGAAAAGGGTTAGAAAATATTATTTCTCACTATTTTAACTCAAAGGGCACTTTTATTATTATTTTTAATATTTAAAACGTATTAATATATATAAATACACATAATTAACTTTTTTTCTGTATTTATTTAACAATAATTATACGAACACATGCAAGTGTTAGTAATAAAAAATATATTGAATTAAAGAAAAATAATAATTTTTCTGATTAGCAAAATATATAATGGCTAAAAACTAAAGAAGGAGCAAAAATAATTCTGAAAGGCAGTGGGTGGGTCAAATCGATCAGTCTTTGAATTGACGGCTGCGGTCCGCAGCTACCAGAGCAGGAGCAGAAGCAGCAAGCAAAAGCACCAGCTGCTGCAGAAGCAGCAGAAACAGCAGCGCTGATGGATGCTGATGGTGGTGACGTTGAAATTAGGTGAATCTCTGAGTACGTAAAGTCTAAAGTAAAGATACAGAGATCGTGTCGTCTGCTGCTCTCCTGCACTGCACCATCTGCAAGCACCTCTTCTCTCACTCTCTCAGCCTCTGCGTGTCAAGGTCCTCTTTTTCCCTTATTTTTTTTCACTGTATTATTCTTTGCGTCTATACATTCTATGTATATATCTATGTATTTCTTATTAAATAAAATTTAATATTCTCTCATAACATTTCTCGCACCGACTCATGTCAGTTGGTCATGCAATACATATCCACTCATTAATGTTATGGGGTAGGAGTAAGGACAATAATGGTGTATGGAATGAAATGGAAAATTCAAATTTAATGCAATACACCAAATAAAGGCAAAAGAGTTTTCTTGTGCTACACATGAAAATGACATAACATTTTGAATGTGACCTGAGGAACACAACACACTATGGGCTGGACCTATTACCCTATAAGATATGATATATCAAATATATATATTTAGCGTCCAAAGCCGCGGTGCTAATCCTAAAAGGGTCTTCAGGAAAAAAGAAAAAAAAAAAAAGGTGAAATATTGACCAAGATACAATGCCCAATCTTTCTCATCTACTTTCATCACTCAAATCAAATCCAACCATCTTTCTCTTGTTCTTTCAGCCCATATTATTTATTGCATTATAAAATTCTAAATTAAGAATGCAATTATAGAATTCGTACGTAAACCAATGGGTTCAAATAGAGGCAGACAGACAACAATGGATTGGGTTGGCTTTTAACTAGATTGCAATCTTTTGTTTACTTTTATAATTAAAGCCAGCTGATGCCTGCCGCCTATTGGCTGCGCCTATTCCAGAAGTAATTATATTTCTTGTTTATTAGATTGAGAACGACCAACGATTTTGTATATAATTTATTTTCCCCAATCCTTGTATTATACATGTATATATGACAACGCCACGTATAATCTAATTTATAAGTTTTGGAATTCGTTTATTCGAAGTTTTGAACATATCATGCATATATATATAAATGTGAATTAGAATAATTTACACGTATGTGTGACTAATTATAGATCATTGAGTATCGTCAAAACAAACATCGTATAATAAAATCCAGTAACCAATAGCTCATAATCACAGCAACATGTACAATTGTGTGTCATAACAAACTTGAAATGAAGTCTTACCCTTTAAGATTATGTTTTTCACCTAATCTCTCAATTACCAACCCTAAGGCACCCATCAAAATCACTAGGTGGGGGCATGCTATAAAATTGTCTTTCGCGGGCTGGATGGAGAATTGTGATGAAGAATCATCTGAAGAAAAGAACAAAGGGGCAAAGGTTGTCACTCACTAGGCTTGAAATTGATTGCATGATAATTTTTTATTATCAACATTCCAAGCAAAGGTTTTGTATATAAATAAACATGTAGTTTTCAAACATTGGTTGGCTTGAAAGAGAAAGAGGATAGACAGAAATGGACAGCGGATTCCCACAGGATGGAAGAAAGATGGGGAAGAGAAAGGACCCAAAGCCGGCACGGCATCAACCAACAACATCAACACACATGAACAACGCTGCCATTTCTTTTTTCTTTTTTCTTTTCCTATTTTGCTTTTCCATAACAAGGAAAAGCTACGTCCCCCCAAGAAAGCAACTTTTTGCTTATCCGAAAATCCAAATTATGTAAACCTAAAATAGACCCACCACACCACCTACAACAATTCTTTAATTAAAATCAAATCAACAGCTAATTATACGCATTTTTTAATTTCTAGAGCAAAATGAATTGGGCGAAAAATGAGGGATGGCTAATTAAACAACTTAAAACTGGTTTAATTTAATAATAATATTAAGGACACTGGATATCTCCATGTCGGAGCAGACATGGACACTCTGATTTGACACGCGCCATGGACTGAGAGTGGGTCAATTTTTTTCTCTCAATTTCTTCAAATTTATGGGATGCACAAATTATCGGAAACAGATGATCAAAAACACACACCGGCACCGCACGCTTGCTTTGCTGCAGCAGTGCAGAGCTTCCTTCCTCACTTTGAAATGAATGAAAAGCTTCAAACTTCATCGAAATGGAAATAAAAAATTAATCAAATTGCAAAGACAAAGAGTCTCATAAAAAATAAAAATAAACACACAAATTATATACAACAGGCCTCTCTCTGATATTTTTACTTTAATAATAACATTGTTTTTCTTTTCCCTCTCTAAAATTCTCAACCTTCAACCATCCGAAAACGGAAGTAGTGATTTTTTCTTTAGATAATGGCGAAATACTAAAAATAAAAGAAAAATATGGAGGGATCATGAGATGAGAGGGAAACACAAAACGACGCCGTCAGATGAGTACTACTCCGTTTTTCACAGCCACAAGGGTGGTGGCTCATTGAGGTCAATAGGCAGGCCACGTCGTACAAGGCCTAAATACGACGCCGTACCCGAACCCTCTGCGACCGTACCACCAGCGCCGCCGCCAACATTTCCCACAACACCAACAGGAGGTTGAGGCTGTTCCCTCTTGCCCACCAACGACGTCGTATCGGATGCCGTAACGCCGCAGCTCATGTCGTTCAAGACGCCTGTGTGGAGGAACTCGACCAAGCGGCCGGAGTGAGACACCCAGTGGGCGCCGGAGGGGACGTTGAGGTCGAGAGAGAGACCACCGGGAACCGGCACCGGGAAGTTGGTCTTGGCCTTGGCGCCGCGGAGTGATCTGGCTGCGCCGTCGTAGGCGAGTGCAGCTTCTTCGGGCGTGTCGAATGTACCCAACCAAACCCTGGTCTTCTTCCACGGGTCTCGGATTTCGGCGGCGTATCGACCCCACGGCCTCTTCCTCACGCCTCTGTAGTGGCCCTCGCGAGATGAAGAAGCAGTCGCCATGAAAAGACGGACACAGAGAGATCAAAAGAAAAGCTTTGAGCGAGTGAAAGAGATAAAGGGAGAAAGAGAGAGACTGAAGAAATGGAGAGATGTATTGGGTGTGGAAAGTGAAAGGGTCCCACTCAGACACCCGTAATCGTCGGCTGGACGGCACGGCTCTCTCTATTTACTTATATAATGATCTGATTATGGGTTTTATTTATTTTTAAATTATTTGACGCCGTTGGATTGTGATGAGGATCAGAGATTTGGTCTCAGGTGTGATCTGACGGTCGTGGGGACGAAGAGGGAGGAAGGTGCACGTGAGGAGGGTGTGGCGGGTCCCAGTGGGGAAAAAGAAAAGAGCCGCCGCCTGAGTAGACGTGTGGGTTTGTGTGTGGGGTGGATTGGTCTCTGAGCAAAGGGTGATGTAAGCCCTACCCATTTTGTACGGCGCTGTGGTCAGGCTCAGCGGCGCCTGCCACTTAATTCGATTTTTTAATTTTATTTTATCTATTTTTGAAAATAAAATTAATGAAGTGGGGCCAGGGGTGGCGTATCGGGTAGTGAGTTGGATTGGAAGGGGGGTTGTTTGGTAGTGAGGATGGAGTCCACGTGGCCAACAGAGAGGTGGTGTCCGAGTTGCAGGAGACAAGGAGCGAGTTAAGTTGAATTGGGTTGGGTTGGGTCGGGGTTTGGGTTAGATGGGCTGCTGCTGCTGCTACTACGTCTGGATGGCTTTGGCGTCAATGCCGTGTTTGACTGGGGTTTGGGTTTGGGTGTGGTGTGGGTGTGACTACTGACTACTTACTGACCACGCTGATGGAAATAATCGTACTGTTATCCTCATCCTGCCGTAAGCAGACTCACGAGAGCCTGACAACTCTCTTATTTTATTCATTTTAAGGGATTGTTGTGCTTTTTGACCAAGCTCAGAGTTTTCCAGCTTTGCAATTTTACTGGAGTATCTTACCCTTACTATTACCAGCAACAAGCTGTTAATGTAATTTCCACTTTTTAAGACTCCTTTGGCATTTACCCTTAGATTCGGACTCCGTGTAACTTTTCTCATATAAATGCTCTCTTTTACTTTATCATGGGAGCGCTGTGTTGTGTAGTACAAAATCATAATTTGGGTCTTTATGATCTGTACACATCCATTGTCAGAATCTGAAATTTTCCCTCCCACTCATCATGCCCCTTTTATGTTTTCTAAATCAAATTTCAAACACTTTATTAAAATACTTGTGACACAGACTCCATATGATTGAAGTTGTGTTAGGATGTGAACATTTTGATTTCTACATGCATCACTTCCTTTACGTGTTACAAAACTTTGCCAAATTTGAAAAGAGGAAACAATTGGAGCGATGTACAATTTTTTCTTTCTTTCTCTACAGCATTATATGGGCACCCAATGAGGGATCTGAACTTGTCTAAGTGAGAGGGCCAATGCAAGCGGTATTGCCAAGAGACCAAGTGCTTTGGATCAAATTTCTAATGTATTGGGCTTTGGGCTGAAAGTTGTGTGATCATGAAAGCAAGATGGGCCCAGTCTCAGCTGCCGTTCGAGCTTGGGCATGATGATTATGCTGCCGGCTCATCTGAATGTTTTGTGATAAATGGGTCCTTGCCTTTGCATATGGAGCTTCTCTTGCTGCACAATTAAGGTAGATCAGAGTTTGCATTCATAACGTCTAACTTATGCTGATATGCCTGATTTTCAGTCTTTATTATTATTTTTATTATTATTAGCACCATTGTTATATGCAGTTGCATTCCATTTCATAGATCCTTACCAGCAAGTTGCTGTGTTCGGAGGATATTCTGCCGCCTTTTCCAACAGCATATTGAACAGATGACAAGAAGTAGGAACATCAACAACACACCAAATGCAATTCCAATCTTTGCAGCAGCAGTAAGGTGTGGCCCGCATGTAGGCAGTCCAGGTATACCACAAAGACCATGATTGTCTGTGAAGCTGCATGCAAGCCAGATATGGAGTTCAAAATTCGTATAGATACATTTCTATTTATGTTATCGTGCGTGAAAGCCTAAAACATGTACAGATTATTACTGACTAAATCATACTTGAAGCTAGCTCTGTGTAAAAGCCTTCCTCCTAGAGCAGCTGGGACCCTTCCAGACAGAGAATTGCCATTGAGATTTCTGCACAATGACAACTTACTTAAGAGTCTTCTTTCTACTACATTTTTTTAATTTCATAGGTTTATAAGATGCGTGATGACATATCTTACAGTCTTTGTAATGATGTCAACTGTCCGAGGGATTCAGGAATTGATCCATTGAAGGAATTGAAGGAAAGGTCCCTGCCAAGGAAGGAGAATGTGTATTCTTCAATTATTACATTGATACAAAAACCAAATATAAAACTCGAGGAAACTATCATGAAATGGATTTGAACAACATGCAAATCCCAACAATAATCAAGTTTCATTGGATATGCCATCCAGCAAAAATAATATAATAAAACATCATCAACACTTTATGAAAAGAGAATATAAGCTGCACTTACAGTACTTCTAAGCTTGTTATTGTTCCAAGCAAGGATGGAATTGTTCCATGAATGCCATTTCCGCTCAAATTTCTATAAATCCACAAGGTAAACAAACATGGGTTGAAAACGGCTGTGAAACATTTTGACCAGCTAGATGTCGCATTTTATAAAGAAATAAACAAAAGCAACGCCAAGCTATTATTTCATTGAAGTCTAGCATGAGGTATACGTATTGAATTAAGTCATGACAAACAGAACCTGCCAAATCTTAATTTTTGTAATTCAAAACAAATTCTTACAAAGAAACTCACATGCTCTGAAGATGTTGTAATTTTGATATGTCATCCGGCAAAAATCCCTTCAGATCTTGATTGTCAAGACCCCTGTGCATGCAGAGGTAAACATTAATTGCCAAAAATGTTTATATGACAATGGAACACACAAATGCCTAGGGGCTTTCTTCAGACATCATAAGAGTAATTCTCAAGACTACACTGGGAGGTAATCTGAAAATGCAAATCACTCAACTATGCACAGATTAACAACTGGATTGTTCATAGTAGGAAATGAAGCTGGTCATAAAAGGTGCTAGATTTCAGATTCAGTGAAATGAATAAAACTCGGGGAAAAAGAAACAAGACCAAAGATTATGCCAGCAATTCAAGTGACTCAGGTCAGGCATATTAGGACTACAAATTGTGAAGACTAGAAGATCTTCACCCTTGGTCAGGTATCAATTGCTATGCACTTCCAAGACAAGAAGGTCTTCTAAAAAAAAATTGCTATTCGCATTCAACAGCCTCAAAAGAAGTCCTCTACAGCAATAGCTTATCTCTATAGAATCAAACAGTAACTGAGCTGGCAAGAGGCCATTAGAAATTCAAGACTCAAATTTGGGGTACGGGTCAAGGCTAAATAATGAAGGAGCCAGTGGATGTCAGTATACTGTGGAAAATGTGGACATGATACCATAGTTGGACGAATACTTTCCTTGTCAAATAAGCAAATAAGTATTTGATCATGCAACTAAAGCTTTCCTACTTTTTCTCTTCCACTTCCAAAAGAAAAATGCTCATTCACACCAAAGAAAGAAAGTTAAATTTGATGCTCGTCACAGTGTTTATTTTAATGCAAGGCACACTATTCAAACTTACATTTTTATTTTAATACCTTCATCACAGTGTTTCTGAACAAAACAGAAAACTAAGTTGTTTACATATTCAAGAGTGCAATTCTTGCAGTGAGAAAATGAAGAGAGTAGCAATTGAAGCACATGAGCAGTATAAAGAACATACAAATTGGAAAGACAAATTAGAAATAAGATAAGGAAAAGCAAATAAAAATGAGGTGAAGGCTCAAGAAATTACAGTCCGTCAATGACCCATTTGCTGCTAGTTCTATCAAATTGGCAGTCTGCTCCACTCCATGGATGTTGTTGAGGAACACATGGATCACCATTCCACCCCAACCGAACAGGAAGCCCCAATGTTTTCTTTAACGTCTGTAACGCCTTAACTGGATTTTTTTTGTTGGAAAGAGAAAAGGGTGAAAAATTAGTAACGACAGTTTCCATAGAGTTTGACAACCACTATAGACATTCGATAGCTTTAAGGGAAAAATAATACGCACTAAAAACAATCTCCAATAGGTAACACATGGTAAGGATGTTTTCAAAGCAATAGTATAAGTAAAGAAGATATTAATTAAGTGATATGTGACAAGATCAAAGAGTACATTCGTAAGACTGCAAATCTACATGTCAAACTACTGTTCGATGAAATGCGTATGTGTACACTACATACATATTGCTAGGTGTTTGTGTGAGTTGAAAGAAACTTGGATATTTAAAAACAAAGATGGGTGCATATGTACCTTCTTCTGGTACAGTTTTCGACTCAGCCATTATAACCTCAAAGATCTCAATGGCATTGATTATGGCATGATCACCTTCTTTAGGGTGCAAGGTTATTGTTAAAGTCCTCCCACTTACAGCAACAGTTGTGTTAAGTACAAGAGCAGCATAACGGTCCCCACTCATTTTGATAACATCCACATCTGGAAATGCAGTGTCACCATTTATCAGGATATCAAATACCCTTTGCCCTACACCAGTGACTGTAGAATCAATCTCAGCAAAGTGTAACCAAATTGAGTAGTTTCTGTTGGGATCCACATCCATTGTAAATTCTAAATCGGGCTGACTAGCAGTACTGACAATTGCATTTTTATAAAGAGCTGCTGGATAAAAGTTTGGTGGATTTGAAGCCTGCTTAATACTGGCTTCAGTAGATCGGGCTGTATCAGTATTCTGACGAAAGGTCTTTATGTAATTCCAAAATCTGTCCCCACCCCAATGATCCCCGCCATAATCTACATCAAACTTTGGCTGCCCAGTACCACAACTCATTCTTGTTACTGTTCTTAGGATTATTCCATGACTCAATTGCTGGGTAAATTGGTATGCTTTATCATCAACTTGGAGAATTTCAAGGGAAATAATTGCAGGATCCCCATGACCAGTGCTATGGAAGCAGATAGATACAGAGCCATCTGTAAGAAACACTAGTGCTTCAGCAAATGTTCCATCATCGTGGCTACTCCAACCAGATTTTAATGAAGTGACCTGAGTGCCTTCAACAGAAATATCAAATAAAGGTTCGCTGTCATAGTTCTGTTGCGCAAGCAATCCAAAGAAGATCCTTACTGAGTAGTGTCCATGGGGAACTCTATTGATGATGTAACAATTTTCAGGGCCGTCAGACAGGGGAAAATACCTAAGTGTCTGAAGTGGAGGACTGATATAACTTGGGTGTGTTGCATTAAAAGGTATGCCCCCTGTATATGCAAAATCCTTAAACCACAGTGTATTGGTTGGCTTTGTATGCACATTCTGACGAGCTCCACAGCTTATGCGCATAGCAAATGGTGCTGTTCTCAGAAGCATAACACACAAGTTAAAACCAAAATTTTAACCGGAATAAGCACAGGAAGATAAAATAAAGAACTGAGTAATATTCTCTAATCTTATAAGCATTTGTTGTCTGCATGATCGTGTGTGAATAGTAATACCAACTTCACTAAACAACAACTACCAGAGAATTAATCTTCTCTTAAATTTGAGTATTCATTTTATAAGCCCTGATGTGAAAGCAGCAACTTATACACAAAAGCTACTTTCATGAAAATCCAATTGCTGTGTTTTTCTTTTTTATGTATAATTTTCTTGATTCTGTAATTGTACTGTAACCACCTTATTCAATTAAAAAAACAAAAATTGAAAAAAATTGAAAATTCATCTAAAATAATGAGAAGCCACAGAGCATAATGCACCATCCACCATTAATACGCCAATGCCCCTGCTTTCTCTATAACTCGGTAAAATTGGTTATCATCATAAGAAACATAACCTACTTTAAGCCTTGTTTTATGCCGTTCTGTGTTTGCAATTGGCAAAACTGAAACGCAGATTCATTTCCTTTTCCAAAAGGAATTCAAACTCATTGACTTTCCTTCAACATCAAACAAACAATTTTTTTTTTCCGGAGAGAGTAAAAAAGTACTAATTATTTCCACCTTTACTCTCTGATTCATTTCCATTCTTTGAATCAACAATGCCAAACAGAATCGAGCATAAGAACAAGATCTCCACCAAAAACGACGAATTAGCACAACTACGCTTTAAACTCATTGTTCTCTCTCTAAATTCACTCCAATGCCACTGAATTTGACTACGAATTGTTTAAGAACTCAATAATCAAGATATAGAGGGAATCAAGAAACGGCAATGTAATCGAACTGAAGCGAAAAAATAAAAGATGCTAGTGAGCACTCACCAGGTCTAGCCGAAGCCAAAGAGAAGACTGAGCTGAGCAGGAGAAGAAGCCATGGCAGAAGAAGAAGACGAAGAGTAAACCTAATCATTGTTTTAGCTGTCAAACACGCTTCGCGCATGTGCCGTTCGCCTTTTCTTTCTCCACTATACAAAATCGCATTCTCATATATTCTGTATTTGCTTTCCAATTTTCAGACAGAAGGAGAGAGAGAGAGAGAGAGAGAGAGAATAAAATTGGACGTGTATGCAACTAGTCACTAGTGCTTACAGTTTGGAGTTGGCATCTAATTTCTTTTTTTTCTTGATTTTGTTGACTCGTGAAAAAGAGATATTAATGTGCTGACGAGATTGATGAAGGTTTCATTAATGGACGGTGCAGATGGATAGTTAGGTCTAGTCCACACCGCACGCCACACTCTTGTGTAGACGACAAAGCACGTGACAACGCTAACGTGGGCGAAGGGCGAAGGGCGAGGAGAGTTGAAGTTCACGGGGTGGAATTATTTTATTTTGCCAAAGTGCATTTATCAAATTGCCAATCCAGATTAGGACTTTAATTAATCTTGTCCATCAATTTAGGAGACTTGTTGGGCCTCTGTCCGACTCCGAACAAGACGAGACGAGGACAGTTGGTTTTTATAATTCAATTTTGGTGACTTTTGGTTATATATAATATATGGATGGGATTTATTTTGGTAAATAAATTGACTCCAATGGATGCGTAAGGTTGAATGGATCGGACGGTTGAGGTTGAAGTTGAGGATGGTCTATGTGGGACCGGGACCCGAGTTCTGAACGTTGACTCCTTTAAGCATGACTTGGTGCGCAATCTTCGGAGACGCTTTTGTGAAATTGTGATTAAGGCAGTAGGCCAACAAAACCAAAATAACCAGAATTCAACTCAAGTTCCCATTTTTTTTACAAAGAAAGTTGAAGAGGACTAGTCGAGTCTCTACACATAAGGGTTCGAGTATCCTTCGGGTCAAGTAGTTAATCGATCCGATTCCAATGGAACTCTCACCCCTATATTTTTTGTCATGGAAATAAAACATTAAAAATTACAATTTTTAAAAAAGTATATCAGTGAGAAAATCATGATACTCCTCAAACCATAATCGATGCGAGCTAACATACGATGCCAACTTCGCAAGCCTATGCGACACTACATTTTCATAATGCTCTAAATAAAATATGAATGGCGGCATTATTAGTGCTGGTAGATTATAACGTGGGCACTTTGTAGGTCTCCTTAACTGATGAGATAAATACGTCTTCTCGTCTTCATTAATCATGGACCAGTTAAATATGTTAAAGTGAGTCTCCTAATTAATCAAGGAGATTTATTTCCTTGATTAATTAAGGGATTTACTTTCCTTATTTTTAGATAGTTGACAAATCATTATATAATTAGGAGATACTATCCTAATTGATTACTATATTTATTTCCTATTAAAGCACCCATGTAAACTCCTATATATACCTCCTTATGGAGAAGAATAAAACGAGAACCTAAAGTATTCAAACCCATATTCATATTTTAGCATGGTATCAGAGCCAGGTTTTCTTGTGACCTGTGTCTGCGTTCTCCTTGCGATTTAAGTGCTCTCCTCCCCTCCTTTTCAAGGGAGGGGAGAGGGGGAGTGAAAAAATATATGTTTCTCTTTCACATGAAGATATTGCCTCTTTCTTGACTCCGACAAACCCTTCTCTTCAGGAGGAGAAGAGGATTAAAGAGAAGTTGTGCCTTGCCTTAGCCGTGTTCACAGGATTTCCGTGTTCTTAGCCGTGTTCATGTGGTTTCGTGTTCTTTAAATTCCTCATATCAAATTTCTCATATCCAAATCCCAAAACCCTAAATCCAATTCCTCAAATCCAAATCCTCAAATCTAAATTCCTCAAATCCTCTTATCAAAATCCCTAAACACATACCCTCAAATCAAAAGACCGGTCGCCAAATGAAGCGACAGTCGCTTCTTAGTTCTTCGCATCCGAAGAACTCGCTTCAAAACTACCAAGCCAAAGGAAAGCGACCGTAGCCGTGAGAATCGGTTTCAAACCGACTACCGGTCGATGGAAAGCGATCGGTCGCCGGAGGAAAAGCGATAAGTTTTCTCCACGTCAAAATCGGGATGAGGAAATTGAACCGCCTTATGAGATTTTGCCCGCTTCAGCTCCTATTGTCTCTAGCAGCAAATCTCGATTGGCCATTATATCAGTTTGATGTCAAAACCCATTCTTACATGGAGACTTGAAAGAAGAAGTATATATAGACTTAACCCCATGATGTAATTCAGCTCATGACAAGAAGAATCATTTTTGCAAGCTCGTAAAGTCATTGTATGGATTAAAACAATCTCTCGTGAGCATGGTTTGGAAAATTTACCAAATCCATGAAGAATTTTGGATATACAAATGCTGATTGGGCTGGGTCTATTACAGATAGACGCTACTTCTGGTTACTTTACATTCGTTGGAGGTAACCTAGTCACTTGGCGGAGTAAAAACAAAATGTGGTTTCTCGGTCTAGTGTAGAAGCAAAGTATAGAGGAATGGCTCGAGGAATTTGTGAATTATTGTGGATCAGAAGACTCTTGACAGAATTGAGCTTCAAACCTAAAAGCCGATGAAGTTGCATTGTGACAACAAGTCACTATCGATATTGCTCATAATCCAGTTCAACATTATCAAACCAAACATGTTGAGGTGGATAGAGATTTCATCAAAGAAAAATTGAGAAAAAAATCATCCGCCTACCGTTCGTAAAATCAAGATCAACTCGCGGATGTCTTAACAAAAGTCGTTTGTGGAAGAGTATTTTATGACTCACTTACCAAGTTGGGCATTGGTTACGTATATGCACCAACTTGAGGAGGAGTGTTAAAGTGAGTCTCCTAATTAATCAAGGAGATTTATTTCCTTGATTAATTAAGGATTTACTTTCCTTATTTTTAGATAGTTGACAAATCATTATATAATTAGGAGATACTATCCTAATTGATTACTATATTTATTTCCTAGTAAAGCACCCATGTAAACTCCTATATATACCTCCTTATGGAGAAGAATAAAACGAGAACCTAAAGTATTCAAACCCATATTCATATTTTAGCAAAATATGCCCCTTTTGGAACCCATAAATTTCGTTGGTGCCGTAACTTAATGCATTATTTTCATGAAAAAAGTTATTATACATTTTCATGTCATACTGAAATTTCACTTTTTGGGTACGACTTGATATAATTTTGCAGTTAGTTAGGACCATTGTGCATTCATAATGCTTCAATTAGGATAATCCACGTTTGAGTCGAACCATTATTTTAAGAGTGCTGATAGGGACACCAAATTTGAGTCCATGGCACATCATAAATTTTTAATTAACCAATTATAACTTGGATTATAATTTAATTTATTTGTTTTAGGAATAAAATTTAAAAACTTAAAACCTAATTAATCAAAAGCCCTACCTAGCTAGCCCCAACTATCAATTTTGACGTCATATCAGGGGGCGTCATCGGATATTGTTGACATGAATATAGGTATGAACATGTATGATGATGAGCATTAAGGGAGAAAGTTTTTCAAATATGGTTGACATGGATTTGGATGATAATGAATATGATGATGGATATGATTATTCAACTAGCATACACGATTGAGAGAAGGGGTTTTGAAAATTTTATGTAAGAAAGAAGCGATATGGATTTTCTAAACTTCCATAGAAAGATCATTAAGTGCCAGTTTGGCATTGCTTATTTGGGATAATAAGTGATTTTTAAAAAATTTTGGGAAGCCCAGCCCGTTTGGTAAACTATGAGAAAATCACTTATTGTTAAAAATTGCTGTAAGAGAAAGCTATAAGGGAAAGCAGATAATGAGGTGCTTTCATTTTCTGATTATGCAGAATCGAGTGTCGAAGAGGCGCTGGGTTTAATAATTTTGCGAGAATTATTTTCTGATTATGAGGGAATTAGTATCAACAACACTTTTAACAAAAAGTTTACCAAACTCCAAACTGCTTTCTCTCACACGATTTCTCTCACAAAGAACTGACAAATGATTATTTTTACAAAGACAAAGAATGCCAAACTGGCCCTAAGTGTGAGTGCACCTACAATCCCTTTTTCTCTCGTTGGCTCTACCATTATTGGCATCTTATGAAGTTGCAAAAATCAGCATATACCATGGGCCTTGGTAACTTTCAATGTTAGATCAGAATCTAGTCAACACTCTGCCATGAAAATAGGGATCTCTTCAATGGCTGTGCGATGGCACAACGGAGCAAAGAACCCTCGTTGATGGTGATCGGTGCATAATTACATATCATTTTGTACCCTTCTAACTTATGATTTGGTTATGTTCTTGAGTTAAACTTGTGCTTTTAATTTATTTTGTGTTTGTTTCAGTGTAATAAGCTTATGACTCACTAAATGCATTTTGGAGACAAGTTAGCTCAAAACGGTGTATGCAGATCAGTCAACTTCACGGATTGGACTGTACTTGCTCAGGAAGAACCAGATAATGAACCATACGTCATTGGAAAGATACGGAAGTCTAGTTTCTGAAGAATTTTACGGTTCATGATTCCGAGTCTTCTAGATGAAGTTATGCAAGTTTGGGCAACTTAAGGTCAAATTCGGCAGCATCTGTGTTACTGGGCCAAAAATGACTTTTGAAGGCCTTCCCGATTTTTCCTTGAGTTGGGCTGCATATGCTTAGAAAGATAAGACAAAGAGCTTCAAGATCCATATTTTTCCAGATTTGTTAGAGTGAAGGAACAAGCCCAAATTGAGCCCACAAGCTGACTGCAAATTGCTTGGTCATGATTAGCTATGCATGTGCTATTGTTGATAGTTCTTGGTTATGATTAGCTATGCATGTGCTATTGTTGATAGTGGGGAAGAAGCATGTTTATTTGTCATAATTGAAGTAGGTTGTGTAAGAAATAAAGAAAGCAAAAGCATCAAGTGGGAACTAGCCAAATGATGAAAGGAGATGGATGCTCATGTGAACTTGAGGTGGCTATGCAACTTGTTGTCAAAAGAAGAATATTGGCATGTGAGTTTGATGCTTTCCTTCTCCTATAAATAGGAGGCTTGGCTAACCTTCAAACACACCCCAAGGGGGAGCTCTCAAACATCTCTCTAGAGCTCCTCTCCCTTCTCTCCCTCAAATTCTCTTAGTTTTCTTTTAGTTCTCAATTGTTGTAACAAAACCATTTTGCTTTTTAGTTGTAATTTATTTTCCATTGTAATGTAATTTCTTTTCTTTAGTTTTCAAGTTTAATTAGCTTCCAAGTTTCAATTATAGTTCTTGTTCTTATTCATTATGCTTATAAGTTAATATGCTTGTTTGAATGAGTGATCACCATTAAAACTTGTATGTTAGCTATCTTGGTTTGAATTAAGAGTAGACACCATGCATTAATTCAAATTGAACTATGAATAGGAAGAGTATGTATGGACATTCGTCAACATGGATTAGATACATGCTTGGTTGTTTAAAACATTCTTCTTTGCTTAATGGATTTCTAATGCTTAATTTAGGTTCGACAAGAAGGATCTAATTAGGGAATTAGGAATACAAGGTTAGGACCAAACACCATGGCTTAATCATACTTTAGCTAGAATCAATCTAAGAATATAAATTGAACTTGGTAACTAATTTGCTTGAGTTAATTTCTTTTCTTTCTTTCTTGTTTTATTTATTCTCTTTTGGTTTTCTATTTTGTGCAGGGAATCAAATTGAATCAATCTATCATCAATCCTCGTGGGATCGACCTCGTACTTACACAAGCTATACTATCCAACGCCTCGTGCACTTGCGAGTCAACAAAATTTTGGCGCCGTTGCCGGGATTGACGGCATAGTTTGGTTCTATTTTCTTTCCCTACTTGTTTTACTTTTGTATTTCCTTCTTTATTTCAGTTTTTATTTCCTAATCCTTTTAATTCCGTTTCAAGTTCTGTGTTTGTTTTAGCAATATAGGATAGCTCAATAAAAAGAGAGAAGGAAACTTCAATCATAAGAATAGGAAGTTTGGAGTAGTGGGAGGAGTAGCTACCTCCAAATGCATCCATGCTCGACCTAATCGCTTCAAGGGGAGTATCCAATCCTTTCTCTTTACTTATATTGTTATTATTTTCTGTTTCTTTTATAATTAAAAAAATTTAAAAATATTTTTCATATGAGCTAACTTTTGGTAACTCCAGTAAGCAACCTCCACAATGCAGTGTCTAGGAGTTCTTTAAGGCGACACCTTCGGTGTCTAAGAAGTTTGGGTTTTAAGCGGGACCATTGTGACCCCTCCAACCTTCCCTAACCCCGGGCCGTGTTTTCCGAGGCCCTTAACCTGGTCATCCTAGAGTTGCTTGTATAATTGTGTGTTCGTAAATTAAATTATTATTTTTTACAATAATAGTTTGGTTTAAATAAAAATTTAAGTTTGGGTATTGTATTCTTGCTTAAATAATAATGTTTTATAGTATGTGATTTTTTATTTATTATTATTTTTATGTGGTGTGGTTAGTTTGTTTGTTTCTGAGTGTTAAAAATTTTTAAAAAAAACTTTAAATAAGGCTGCATCACTAAAAACTTAAAAAAAAATTAAATTAAATTGCAATTTGGAACTTCTTTGTTTTCTTTTCTGTTTAGTTGTTTTCTTAAAAGTTAGTCTCTGTTTTTATTTTTTTGTATTATTTTTATTTTTAGTTTTAGTTTTGTTGTGTGGTTAGTTAGTATTTTTCTAAGTGTTAAAAAATAAAATAATTTTTAAAAAAAAATTCACTTCAAACCAGCCGCATTACAAAAAAATACAAAAAAAACAAAAAAAATACAAAAATACAAAAATACAAAATACAAATAAATAAAACTTCTTCTTCTTCTTCTTCTTCTTCATCATCTTCATCACAAGATCGGCATCATCATGGCACGCTTCTCGATTCCAAAATTGGAAACTTAGCCGTCTGGACGTCATCCTTTGGGTCTTCACGCACGACCTCTTGGGGCCCATCACTTGAGCTCCCAAAGATCGCACTTATGGCTGCACTCTTGGCTTGAGCACCACTTGTCTCGTGCTCACGGTTGCTTGCGCTTACCCGGCCGCCTAATAGACTCCACTTTGTGCGCATGTCTTTGGCGTACAAATCTACCATCGATGATAGCCGTTTATTCTCCGCCCGCAAACCTTCTAGCCGACGTCGATTAAACTCCACCATCCTTGTCCGCTCCTTTTTCAAGTCCCTTATAATGCCTTGACAATCCTCAACCACATTCTCGCGATGCCGCCAACTCGAGCCTTTACTAGCTCCAACTCACGGGATTTCGCAATTAGGCGATAACCCACATTGCGATAGTGGTCGTGTTTTGTGCGGCGGTGCCATGGCATCACTCACGATTCGATTGTCACACTTTGCGCCGAGCACTCGTGCATCTCTAGGAGTCACTAAACTCCTTGCGACTCCAAGGGCAACTTCGTTGTCCATGAGTATTGTGTCATTCATCATCACGGGCCCTCTTGTTGAGCCAAAATAGGGCATCCACGTTGGTGTCGCTCCTTGACTCGACGTCTGAATTGGTTGAGCTAGGTTAAGATCGAGCGAAAATGGGAAATGAGACGACATTTTCTTTCTGTTTTTTTTCTTTCTCTCTTCTCTCTTCTCTTTCTTTTTCTCTTTTCTCTCTTCTTTTTCTTCTTTCTTTTCTCTCTTCCGTGTGGCTGTAATTTTTATTCTTCTCCCTTAGTTTCCTTTTATAGACATCAAACCCTAGCACCACTCGAGCTCCACAAACCTTCTCGGCTTTCCACCGTCCCCATTTTGTCACGACATGCCCTTTTCCGAACGAACGCGTTCAACAAAGTCGTCTCGACTTTTCATGGCCCGTAATTTTCGCGCTTGAGCTCTGCGGGCGCTTCTATGTGTCGACACGTGGCTCTTGCTTCGTTGCGAGACGACATACGGACCCTCGTTTCAATCCACCAATTCACGTTTCAAAAAATAAATAAAAAAACAAAAACAAAAATTTTAAATTTTAAATTTAAAAAAAAAAATTTAAAACGTGTGGGCTTGAATTCAATGTGGGTCGGATTTCACGATGGTTTGGGTTTCAAATTGTGGGCTTTGGGCTTCATTTTTTTTTTTTTTTGGGTTTCAATTTGCGTAAGCTTGTGTGTTTAGGGCTTCTTGCTTCGTTTTATTTAATTTTTTTCTTCGTTTGGTTGTTTTGCAATTTTTATTTTGTATTTTAATTATTGTATTTTGTGATATTTATTTGCTTTAATACCTTTCAATTGTTGTTATGACATTACTTGTGCGTAATTTTTAAACATTGAGGACAATGTTCATTTCTAAGTTTGGGGGTATTAGAGTTTAGCAAGTAAATTTGGTTTTTCTTAAAAAAAAAATTTTAAAAGAAAAAATCTTGTTTTTCTGTTTTATTTTAGTCTTGCTTTGTTTTTTTATTTTTTTATTTTGAGTCACTTTCCGAACACATATGATGAGATTGTGATAAATGTTTGCATGACTTAAATGAAAATTGGATTTCTTTTATTAAAAAAAAATTAATAAAAATTTTTAAAATTTGGCATCGTTCTAGCATGATATGTTCGAAACCTTCTTTACACTTGCCATTTGTTTCATAATTTTTCAATTAAAGGATTTGCATGATCTAAAGAATTGTATCAAACATAAATTAAACTTGTATAACCGTATAATGTGAGCTTTTGAGCCTTGTGCTTCATTTCATGAGTGTTATACACATACTCTTATTTTCTTGTCATCTAAGTTGTTGTTTGATCTCATTATTCATTGAATTGGTTGAGCACTTAAAAGTCATTTCATTCATATTCAATTTAATTACATGACATTTAAGAAATGATATTAAGGCCCTCTTTGGATCGTTTGTGCCTTTCAAGCTAACCTTATGCATGCTTAAGCATGATTTTCCATTGTTAACCATTTTGAGCCTACATGTAAACCTTTTCTTTCATTTAACCAATTATATTTCCTCACCTTAGCCTGAAAAACAATTATTTACCTTTCTAAGGAACTCTTGAGCTTTTATTGGGATGTGTTTTTCATACTAAGTTTTGGAAGAGGTGTTACATTACGAAAAAAAATCACACAATTGGTGAAAGAAAAGAGAAAAGTTGTGATTAAGTGGTGGTTGAATGAAATTTCATTTTTGAGTTTCTTTACTGGCGTCAAAATAAATTGGTGTTTGTTCAATTAAAAGAATGGGGGTATAAGGAGTTTTGATCATGTAAAAAAAAAAAAAATTCCAATCATGATTATTCGAAGTCGTGGAAACAATTGTTTTATGCTCTTACATTGTGAGTTCCTTGGACTTTGTTTTATCCATACCTTTCATTTCTTACTCACCTTACACCTTTGGCCCCATTACAACCTATGTTAAAGACCTAATTTGATCTTAAATGTCATGTGGTTGAATTGCATTCATTTTCCTACTTTTAAGTGTTTGGCATCCTTCTTGAGATCATATTAATGCAAGTTCTTCATCTTTCTATTTCGAGTTAAGTCCCTTATGGTTTAACTCTAATCTCATGTTTATAACTGAGTGATGCATTGTAGCCCTCTTCTGAGTGATTCATTTGTGAGAGGACAACTTTGGTGAGATTTGAAGTTGAATTTGTGCTTTGTATGATTTTTGAAATTGTGTGAAAACTAAGATTGGAGAATTTGTTGCATTTGGCTATCACACTACTACACTTTGAGCATGTTGTGTTTTGAACTTTGCCACATTGTGAATAATGTCCAAAAATGAGCTTTTATTGTTAAAACTTTTGAGTCATGTGCATGAGTCATTTCTCTTCGTAAAATGTTCGGAAATATTGTTTTGTATTTGTTTTTGTTTTGTTTTTGTTTTCTAACTACTTTGTTTTTGTAGAGTCAAGAAACGTTTGTGGGTATCGTATCTGTTAAACCCTCGGAGACACAACTCCTCCTACTAGGGATGCCTGGAGATTTAAAGGCTTGTTGCATATGCTCAATGCAATCGAGTTACTGCGAAAGTGGTCTAATAAATTTATTTATTTATTTATTTATATCTTTATTTTCCTTTTGTTTTGCTCGAGGACTAGCAAAATATAAGTTTAGGGTATTTGATCGGTGCATAATTACATATCATTTTGTACCCTTCTAACTTATGATTTGGTTATGTTTTTGAGTTAAACTTGTGCTTTTAATTTATTTTGTGTTTGTTTCAGTGTAATAATGTTTTACGACTCACTAAATGCATTTTGGAGACAAGTTAGCTCAAACGGTGTATGCAGATCAGTCAACTTCACGGATTGGACTGTACTTGCTCAGGAAGAACCAGATAATGAACCATACGTCATTGGAAAGATACGGAAGTCTAGTTTCTGAAGAATTTTACGGTTCATGATTCCGAGTCTTCTAGATGAAGTTATGCAAGTTTGGGCAACTTAAGGTCAAATTCGGCAGCATCTGTGTTACTGGGCCAAAAATGACTTTTGAAGGCCTTCCCGATTTTTCCTTGAGTTGGGCTGCATATGCTTAGAAAGATAAGACAAAGAGCTTCAAGATCCATATTTTTCCAGATTTGTTAGAGTGAAGGAACAAGCCCAAATTGAGCCCACAAGCTGACTGCAAATTGCTTGGTCATGATTAGCTATGCATGTGCTATTGTTGATAGTTCTTGGTTATGATTAGCTATGCATGTGCTATTGTTGATAGTGGGGAAGAAGCATGTTTATTTGTCATAATTGAAGTAGGTTGTGTAAGAAATAAAGAAAGCAAAAGCATCAAGTGGGAACTAGCCAAATGATGAAAGGAGATGGATGCTCATGTGAACTTGAGGTGGCTATGCAACTTGTTGTCAAAAGAAGAATATTGGCATGTGAGTTTGATGCTTTCCTTCTCCTATAAATAGGAGGCTTGGCTAACCTTCAAACACACCCCAAGGGGGGGAGCTCTCAAACATCTCTCTAGAGCTCCTCTCCCTTCTCTCCCTCAAATTCTCTTAGTTTTCTTTTTAGTTCTCAATTGTTGTAACAAAACCATTTTGCTTTTTAGTTGTAATTTATTTTCCATTGTAATGTAATTTCTTTTCTTTAGTTTTCAAGTTTAATTAGCTTCCAAGTTTCAATTATAGTTCTTGTTCTTATTCATTATGCTTATAAGTTAATATGCTTGTTTGAATGAGTGATCACCATTAAAACTTGTATGTTAGCTATCTTGGTTTGAATTAAGAGTAGACACCATGCATTAATTCAAATTGAACTATGAATAGGAAGAGTATGTATGGACATTCGTCAACATGGATTAGATACATGCTTGGTTGTTTAAAACATTCTTCTTTGCTTAATGGATTTCTAATGCTTAATTTAGGTTCGACAAGAAGGATCTAATTAGGGAATTAGGAATACAAGGTTAGGACCAAACACCATGGCTTAATCATACTTTAGCTAGAATCAATCTAAGAATATAAATTGAACTTGGTAACTAATTTGCTTGAGTTAATTTCTTTTCTTTCTTTCTTGTTTTATTTATTCTCTTTTGGTTTTCTATTTTGTGCAGGGAATCAAATTGAATCAATCTATCATCAATCCTCGTGGGATCGACCTCGTACTTACACAAGCTATACTATCCAACGCCTCGTGCACTTGCGAGTCAACAGATGGTGGGAACAATAGTACGATGACAAGCTTGATTGTTTAGGGTTAGCTGCACAACCTTTGATAGGTTTTAAATTTTATATTTTCTTCCAAAAATAAATTAACTAAACCATAATCCAAGTTGAAATTGGTTAATTAAATATTTATGATGTGGCACATACCACATTATTTGATATTCAAATTTGGCATTTCTAGCATTATTGTTATTTTAAGGACTAGCGACATTTTAGTCCATTGAGGTTTAGAGTCAGTATCGAAATGGGCCCCGAGGTTTCAATTTCATCAATTTCATACATGACATTTTAAAATATGACCAATTTACATTGACCGTCAGGTCAAACGTTAAATGCTGACGTGGCAGTTGTGGGACCCACCACAAAACCTATTTCTCTCTCTTTCCCTTGGACATCGTCACTTGCAAACAGTGATTGTTTGTCTTCCTGGCTACACAACACCGTCGTCGACCACCTCAGACTACGGGATCGGTCTGAAAATGACCGGCTACTTCCAGGGACCATGTCTGGGCCAAGGCCCAACCTCTCCAGTTCCTCACGACACCGACGCGAGCTCCGGAAGAGAGAATGAGGGTTTCGCCTTCCAATGCAGATTCCGGTGACTCCGGTGGCCGTTGACGTCGATTAAGGTATGGTTTTTCATCACTCCACGTGTTCTTGCTGTTGGTATATGTAGTTTGGATTGATTTCATGATTTGAGAGTTCGAATTAAAACCCCAAATGACCGTGATTTACCCAATCACGGTAAGTTTTTGGCCGGGGATCCGAGAACAAAACGTGCTCTCTGTCGGAGGTGGCCGGACGGTGGTGTTGTGTCGCTGCAAGAAGATTTAACAAACATCGCTTGCACAGTGATTGTGTCGAAGGGGGAAGAGAGAGAAGCGAGGAAGAGAGAGAAATAGGTTTTGTGGTGGGTTCTACGATTGCCACGTCAACATTTAACGTCTCAGCTGACGGTCAATGTAACGGCCAATGTAAATTGGTCATATTTTGAAATATCATATATGAAATTGAAACTTCGGAGCCATTTCGATATTGACTATAAACTTCAAGGGACTAAAATGTTGTTTATCCTTATTTTAATTTGAATGGTGATTAATATGTGTAACTGTTTTTAATATAAAGTTTTAAAATATAATTAACATGTATAACATTGCAGCGATTAAGTATGTAGCCGGGACTAATCACAGCACTACACGTATCACAGTAGCCTGGCCAACGGAGATCAGTGAACAGCCTCAGTCTCAGCAGCGTCCTCACAACAAAGCTCAACGAAGGCGCACCGTACCAACCTCAGAAGCCGCACCCAGAATGCCTCACGATGACCAATCTCCGCCCCCAGGCGAAGTCTCCGACTCCGCCGATATTGAAGAAGAAGAAGACCCAGAAATAGAAGAAGAAGATGACGATGAAGACCCTGAAATAGTAGCAGACGAAGAAGAAGAAGAAGAAGAAGAAGAAGAGGAGGAGGAGGAGGTGGAGGTGGAAGAAGAAGAGGCGGAGGAGGAAGCAGAGGAAGAGACAATGGAAGAAGAAAGGGTTGAAGTGGATATGGATATTTCTGATTCACCGGTTCAAGCTCGTGATCATCATAACGGTTATTTACCTCTTTGATTAACCTACTTGTTTTTCAAACTCTTTAATTTTTCATCTTTGATTGTTGGGATTTCGATGCTGTTGCTCATAGGCATACGTTTGCTCTGTTCTCACTTCAATTTTAGGTTTGCCTTTAGATTCATACTGTTCATTGGGGCTTGATTGGAGCAATTCGTGCTAATGTAGCGTTTTCAGAGTAATTGGAAATTCTTTAGGTGAGATAAAGTAATGTAATTTGATTATGAAGAATTGTTATAAACTTGGAACTCCGATATGTGGGCCACTGTTTTGAGGAGTTTGGAAGGAGACGTCAATACTTGTGAAAATTGGTAAAGTAAGGTTTCGTCTTGCTCATTTAACTTTGAGCCTTTCAGTTTCAACCGGTTATTTGGTTCAACCCTATCTCTCTAATCTAGAATGATGAATATGGTCCAATCTCATTGGAACCATTGCCCAAATTTAGCTCAAGGCCAACTTGATTTACTTGATTGTTATGAATATGTATCAGCATTCTTTCTCTCTGACCAAACTTTTCCTATAGAATATGATTTTTTGGCGGCAATACTTGATTTTAATTTTCTTTTGTGTAGATGTTAGACAAGATTATAATCCTGAGGGACATGATGGTATACACTTAAATGAATCACATGATGATGGAAAAGCTTATTTGCGTAATATTGTGGTTATGGATGCTAAAGCCGCCAACTCATCTGGTGTCGCTGGGGAAGAGATGGCTGATGCCATCCTGATGAGGGATCACTTAGGTAAGGAGGTTAAGAGTGTTATGTATCCGGAGGATGAGATGAAACAAGGGGACATACATCCGAGGAATGATAGAAAGCAAATGGATTCAAGGTGAGGTGATATGCCCAACCTGAATTTTATTTTTATAGAGCCAAAGCAAGTGCACTCTCGAAATTTACTTGTCACAGAGCCAAAGTGTTGGCTTAATACGTACTATCTGTTTTTATGGTAGCTAAATATTAACTATTTCCAACCAAACTTTGTACAAATCCCACTAACTGTCAGGTTTTTCAGATCAGCTGCTTCTGAGAAAGTGACCAGAATTATGTCTCCTGTTGCTGAGACTAGTGATCGAAACAAACGCCCAGCTTTAATCTGTGACTTCTTTGCTAAAGGTTGGTGCATTAGAGGTAGTTCATGTAAGTTTGTCCATATAAAAGACAATCCAAATAGTGCTCATCCACAACCTGAGGGAGATGTTGCTGCTACAAATTGTACTAGAGAAGTCCAGCCTGATGAAGGTATAATGTATCTTCTTGGTTTGAATGTCAAGAAAGTACTCTCCTGTGATGTTCTTATTAACAACCTTCTCCTGTGACAGGTCTAAGAAACATAACTGAGAGATCAAGGTCACCTGGTTTTCCTGACCCTCTGGCTTCTTCACATCTCTCTTCTGAAAAGATCCGATTTTCGGAACACAAAGGAATTCAGAGACGGCACCAGTCTCATGAAAACCGTAAGTTTCCATCAGTTCCAGGAGAGGAATCAAATATGGGTGAGTCCACTGATGCACAGAAATTACATTCATCCAAAGATGATCCAGTCTTTCTCTCCTCGTTTAAGGATGTGGGAAGGGATGGTCATGCACGTAATTGGCCCACTGATGGTTATAACAACTCACCAATTCATAAAGATAATTCTAGATTCATGAGTGGTTTGCATCCTGAGCCTGGATTTTTTTCAAATGGATCTATTGCGTTATCAGGCAAGTGCTCTAGAGGGAATCCCACTTCTCAGTCGAGCAGTATGGAGGAACCAGCTGGAATTTGGAGCCAGCGTATGCACAGTGATCATAATTCACCACTTGTGAGCCATTCCTTGAATTCAAACTCAAGTAATCTGTTAACTAATGGCTCGTTTCCAGCTAGCCGTATTTCATCTTGGACCGGATTTTCTTTTCCTTCTAGTTATTCCTGTTTAGATGCAAGTCCTCATGGTACTCAAAAGCTTTTAGACCGAAATAGGGATTACCGTTATTCTACTAGATCATCTCCCTTACTGAAAAGCTCTTCTCCCTTCTCTAGTTCTGAATTGAAGAAGTTGCCTTCTACCAGTGTGTCATTGCTCTCGGATAAACTTAAAACAAAAATTTCTTCAAATGATTGGGAGCCATCTGTACCCTTCCGGCCATCTTTTATTCTTCCTCCTGCATTTCTATCATCTTCAGGGAGCCAGTATGACCCTCTTCGTGACAGCATTGAGTTACCCAAGCTAGCAAACATCTCCTTTGAGGCTTCTTTCTATTCTGAAGAGGCTGCCATTGGGAACAAGTTGCGTCATCAAATACATGGTGAATCTGTTAGTGGGACTATGCGTCCAGCTTGTGATGGTGATACAAACTCTATGTCTTCACATAATGCATGTCATGAGAAGGTATTAGATAATAGCTGCTATACACGTGAACATAATTCACCTGTAACTGAAGCAGAGACAGTGGGGGCTTCTGTTGTCTGCCAAAATGGAACCATGACTATAGAAGAAAATCTCGTGGGGCCCTCTCATCTCAAAGGTAGTACAAAACCACATAAAACCAGTTCATATGGTGATTCTAGAGCTCAGAGTGACAGTTCACGACACAAAAAAGACATAACAGTAGATAGATTTAGAGAAAACAATGAAATGGATGGTGAACATGTGACAGATGGGGATGTACAGCAAGAATCAAAAGCTCTGAGGCATTTCCGTGCGGCTCTTGTAGAGTTAGTAAAAGAATTGTTAAAACCAAAATGGCGTGAAGGTTGTCTCAGCAAAGATGCACATAACAAGATAGTTAAGAAAGCAGTAGAGAAGGTTCTCAGTGCTTTACAGCCCCATCAAATCCCACCTACTGTAGAAACAGTTGTGCAATACCTGTCTTCATGCCGTCCAAAAATCTCAAAGCTTGTTGAGGTTAGCTTTTTATTTTGTCATTTTAGTGATAATGTGAGGAAGCAGATATTGGGTTTTGAATGTGAAATTGTTCGTGGAATCTGACAGCTACTTCTTTCATTTGCAGGGATATGTTGAGAAATATGGAAAATCTTGAGATGTCTGGCCAAGCGATTGTTCTTTTGCAGAATTTCCTACACAGTTTACTAATTGGAGGTCATGGACAGTTTGCTCGATAACCCTTTTTTTCTTTTTCATAATTAGAACAGAGTTTTTGTAGAGTTGTTAATTTTCTTATAAGATGTATTGCTTCAAAAACTATTTCTGTTACTCTCAGTTCATCTATTTGGGGATAAAAGGTGTCATGACTAGAATTTGTCTTAATCTGTATATAGAAAAAAAAATGTCATAATTCGTTTCATTTTCATGCAAGGAAGATTGTCTTGAGGCTTGAATTAACCCAGCTTGAGGGTCTTTCCAACTTTTAGTAAGTCCCCAAATGCTGGGTTTTAGTCTATCTACTACGGTCAGTCTTTAATTCTTTCACTGCTTGAATTCTTAGGTGCTGTGGAGTGACAAGGTAAAATGAATCCTTTTGGTTTGGGAACTAAGGATACCCATATGGGACCCACAAAGTTGAAATTACAGTTTCCATATCAGTTTTCCCCGAGTTAGGATGGATATGATATGTAATTGATCACTTTTGCAGTATCTTGGGTATAATTTGCATGTACCTCATTTTACTGGCTACAAAGAATTTGGCATAGTGCGGCAGATTTTCATGTGGATAATGAAAAATAAAAATAAGCTGTATGGTCTGATAGTGTAGATATCAAAAGGTGTTTATTTTGAATTTCTGAAGTTAAAGTTCACTTATAATATTGCTAGCATTGGAATTTAAGGTTTTACTTTTCCTCCATCCTCTTTTCTGGTCATCATGATCTGTAATTGTGGCTTTCAGATTCTTCTATGGATAATATGTTTCATTGTTGAAGATATTTGTGGATTGAGGTACATTCTAATTTTTCTATGACATGTTAATTCTTGCCCTGTGAATTTCATTTTCGTGTTTTAGCTAAAATGTTAGGAAGTTTCATTAATTGTTTGACAACAGAGGATTGGATTTTGATTGCAATATCAATATTATAGGTTTTACTGGTGTCTAGCTTATAAGCTGATGACATTGCAGTAATTCAAGTCAAAACTGAAGTAGCTATGATTTAGTACATAAGGATTTCTGTGTTAAAACTATGGAAACCCTAAACCCTAAAACTATGGAAATTCTTGTGCACCGAGCTATTCACTTTATTCCTCCTTTCATTTTCCATATCTAAAAATATAGAACGTCCGTAAGAAATTGAGGCACCTGCAAATATTATGTACATGAAACTAGTTTATCAATGTGGAATTTATAGAAACTGATGAATTATACAAGTTAGAATATCTGAAACTAAAGTCCCTATGAGGCTATGAGGCTATGAGGATAGCTCGCTAGTAAAAATTCGCTGGAAAACTTTCAAGTGTGAATGTCCACACTTTGCACCTGAAAACCCCTCAAAGTCTACTTACCTATAAGGGCTCAACCCTGAAAGTCTATTTACACATGGGATTGCTGTTGAGGAATGATAGTTGCTACTAAATCAGGGCAATGTGTGATTCTTTTCCATTTTCCCATCTCTAGAACAAGTTAGATTTGACTTGATGTATGGTTTTTAGACCCAAATAAGTATTTTTGATGGCATCAAAGGCCTAACAAGTTTCAACAAATATCCCTGATACGGTCAAGATTCAGAATTGAGTGAAAGAAAGATGGGGGGAGATAGAGGCTTGCAAGGCAGCTCTATGTGATGAAAGACTGTTGGACATTAGAAATCGATATACAGCGCCCACAGTTCTGGATATCAGATAATTTAGAACATTTTCTATTAATTTCAGGTGGTTCTGGTAGGTCGTAATTATACTCTCTATAAAATGCATTGGGTTTTATGAGGAAGCGTTTATGAGATTATAAGGAAGTTGGGGCTGGTTTCTCAGTATATGGCATTGACTGCTGTATGCAGATTTATATTAGTGACTTTTAAGTGACCTAAGGCTGTTGAGACTCTAGATGCAGTTGTGTAACAACTGTGTGATCAATCATCTAGTCGTTCGGTGATCATACTTGAGTAAAAATTCATGTCTTAGATTTTATTAAATGTTGCTAACTGAAACAGCCCAGGTTATATTGAAGCCTCACTTCCAAATCTAAATTGTTCATCTCAACTAATTGACATGGACTTTTGATTTAGCTGAAATAGAAAGAATTGAAAAGAAAAAGGAGCCTCATATCAATGTAACTTCTCATTTTCTTCTGGGATTCTGTGTGCTCTCTGCGTTGGCTTAGAAACTTGGCATTCCTTGCAAGGGAAGAAAAATGACTTGAATATTTTCTGGCCAAACCATGATCTCGGAGCAGGGTTTTCTTTTTTCTCTTGGTTTCCAAATTCTGGATTTGGTTTAGCATTTTCTGTGCCACTGGTGTTGCCAGTTGATCCCTTGCTACTGGTGCGGGCTGCTCGTACTGAATCTTTGATGCAGGGCTGGTTAGTCGGCACATGCTGTGTTGATTGAAGTATTATTGCTTTTGGTACGATCTGACCATTTGAGATTAACAGGTCTGCTGGGTAGTGCTTGATGGGATCGGTCACAATGGACTGTGGTGTAGTGTGACCATACTCAAACTCTGTGCCTTGTTTGTGAATTTGATTGTCTGTGTTAGTAGGGAGGGACTTGGTTTGCTGATCCTGAACACACAGGAGGCCAGCAAACGAAAAAGAGTCGAGTGAACAGCCATCAGCTGCAGCATCCACTGAAATCTTGTTTTGCAGGCGGGCTGCCATTGTTTCTATGATGCATTCTGGTTCCAAGCTTACAGAGTTATATTTATATATATACAGTTCTGGATAAGGGGGCTGAGTGTGGATTTAACTATTTGTTCTGTCTTGTTTGTTTGTTTTTCATCTCTGCTTCCTTTGCCATGTTAGTAGCTATGTTTTACTGTTCTCATTCTATTGTTTTGGATGGTATAGGCCGCTTGGAAATAATGAGATAATGATGAGACAATGCAGAATATTCATTACATATATATATTTGTGATTCATTAAAAATGCGTAAAATGTGGAAGTGTTTGATACTTTTTTGCTGCAAATTTTAAAATGCTTGAAGATATGAAGGCAGGCAGCTTGTGGGCTTGCAGGTGATCTTTTGTAGGGGCGTGGATAATACCAAGGAATTGCCTGCTGTTAAAAAGGTAAAATAATAGGGCTGTCTTGGCTTGGGTGAATAGTATATCATCTCATTGTCATATGGTTGTAGTGTTAGCCGAATGAATGCCGACCATTGAATCTGGAGTCTGTTTGTTTGTTCACCAAAGCCCTTAAAAATGGATCTCCAGATTCCATGGAACTTTTGTCTGATGCTTTTGATCTTTTTAATGCATTCTTACAAAACTTTGCTCTAGGTAGCTGATGTTATCGAGGCATTGGCAAATTGGCAATGGCATGGTATGTTAATTAAATCAGATAATTAGTGGTTATGTTTATTTATTTATTTATTATTTTTAAGTAATTTATTGAGTTCCTCGTCTAAGGAAAAAATATGTTGCATTTTTTTGCTTATATTGATGCAACAGGTCTCGCCCCATTGAGAGGTTCTTAAATGGGCAGGGTAACCTATGGATGGACCAGCTGGATCAGCGGCCCGAAAGCTTTTTTCTTTTTTGGGTGCAGTTATCTGAAGTAGCCCAACATGATATGTGGGCTCCGTTGGAAAACGTGAAAGGTCGGAATAAATTTTTTTAGCATCACATAAAAGTAAAAGGAGAAGATTTGGGGAGAGCTCAGATGGGTTAATGTTAAGAGGTTACAATGAGCAGGTTCAATGCAACCGTCCAATAATAACTTTGCACTAAATCAAACGGCTATTAAGGAGCCCTCACTATAACTTATTATTCTAGCCTCCCTAAGTTTTGGGTGTAATAGTCAAGCCATCGCGTCCTGGTGTTAGGTTAAATGTTTTCTGACGAGAAAGTTGATATTTTATGAATAATAGTATAGTATCAATAAATTAAAAAAATATCATTATAATATGAGTGACTAAATAACAGTCGTCGCATTGAAGCATTATCCTAAAAGCCAAAATTAGTGCATGAGCATTTAACCCGGTAAGTGGGACCAAATTACAGGATCTATCAAAACTCCTGTCTCCCATCGTCACTGTGGACCCCACATTGCTCTGATGAATAGGACAAGTATTCGTATTGTAAGAGCATCTCCAACAGTCTCTTCAACCACTTTGGGATGCTCAAATAGGTGAGCCACATCAGAAAAATTCCCTCCAACAGCCTCTTCAACCTCAGTCATTAAATCTGCAATCCCATTCTCTCTCTTCAAAACTGGTAAGTTGACCTTGCCTCTTCAAAACATTTATTTTGTTTTGGGAGAATCAAAATCGTATCGAAAGACTAAAAACATTTATTTGCTTGATGAGTTTGATGTACATTTCATAAATATTATTTATTTTCTAGAATATTATCTTTTTTAAAAAAGAATTTTATTAATTATTATTATTTAAAGTTAAATATTGTATTAATTGAATTGAAGAGACTGATGAGACACAAAATATTAAAGTAGCAAATAAGGCTCTTGAAATTGCCACGTAGGTCAACAAACTTCAATTTGAAGAGTTTTTTTTGCTACTACTCTTGGAGATGCTCTAAGAGTACACAACAAACTCTCAACTCTCAGTAGATATTTGATGTTTAATAATGGGTGGGAGGATGATATTATTTAGCGGGGCCCAGTTTTACCAAGTCTTTCATTCTTATCCGTGTCTCATCCTTCCTTTTTCCACTCTCGGTTTTCCTACAGCCAGCTTCACCCACAATTGTCGACGTCGTTTGCACTGTCCACTCAATGTAATCCCTGATTAAAATCAATGCCACTTGGAGGTAGAAAAAAAAGAAAGAAAGCCCCAAATAGCAAATTCTTAATGAGAGATGAGATATTTTAGGTTTCTAGTTGCATTATATATAGAATAGAAGCCTCCAGACCATGAGCTATTAGAGAGAGAGAGAGAGAGAGAGAGAGAGGAAAGGAAAGAAAGAGTGAGCAAAAAATGGTTCTGCTTGAAAAGCTTTGGGATGACATTGTTGCTGGACCTCAGCCTGAACGTGGGCTTGGCAAGCTTAGGAAAGTCACCCCCAAACCCTTGAAAATCAAAGGTGCTAGATACATACACATATTAATTTGTGACAAAGTTTCTCTCTCTCTCTCTCTCTCTCTCTTTATAAAAAAAATAAATTTAGTTTCCATATATCATATGGTTTTTTGGGTTTTGATTAAATTTGATATATATTGTTGTAGATGTGGATGGAGAGACAAGCAGCAGCAAGAGCAAGTTGGCGATGCCTATGAGCCCAGGAAGTACACCAGTAACCCCAGGAACACCAGTAACACCAGCTTCAGCTCGTATTAAGGACAACGTTTGGAGGAGTGTTTTCCACCCAGGCAGCAACCTTGCCACCAAAACCATTGGCAACCAGGTCTTTGACAAGCCACAGCCCAACTCTCCCACTGTCTATGATTGGTACGTAACTTCTTTAACCTCTGCATAAAATAAATCAATCAATCCAAGCCGTACGTTGATCGTAGATCTATCTGTTGATCATAGATCTATATACTTAATTAGATCTTCTGTATGTCATCTGATATATGTATGTGATCATATCACAGGCTCTACAGTGGGGAGACCAGGAGCGAGCATCGCTAAGCTGACAAGCAAGCAACTGATGAGAGAAGAGACCAGCTAGTAGCTACCGGGGGTTGCATGTAAATAGTGTCGTTTTTCATTTCTGCGTTTGCCACGTGCCTTGGTGGTGGTTTGGACTGGACTGGACATGATGGTATTGTGCTGTTGTGATTAGGTCGTCGTCGTTTTAATTTTTGTAAGTAAATTAACGCCTTGTTTGGCTTTCTGTGTGTCCGAGAGAGAGAGAGCTCATTGTCTTTAAGCATGATTAATTATGTATGTATAATGTGTGTGTAGCGTTGTTTAAGTTATAAACTGGCATGGTTGACGACTCTTTGTTTAGTCAGATCTAACCGTGAGCTGCTTTCCAATTTTATCATCAAATAAATAAAAATATCTGATGTATCTTCTGTTAATTTACATCCTTTAGACTTCTTAAGGAACCCAACGCCAACAAGCCATTCAATTCTTCCATAAAATCTTATCCACATACAAATTATTAATCCCAACTTAAAAATCATTCAATTCTCCCACAAATCATAAGAGCACTGATGTGCTCTTCATATTTTTGTTTTCTTCTTATTGAGATAGATGATTTATGCCTTTTTATGCATGAATACTAGAAACCCAATTGAAATATCATTAAAATTGGAACCCAGAAACCCAATTATGAAGTGGGTGGCTGTTGCGGGTGTGATGGCTGATGCTTTATCATTTATTTTGTGTCATTTTCGAGGAAGAATTGAATGTTGTTTGAGGGAGTTTGGGTCGTGAGGGAATTTGAAGAACGCGAAGAGTGTGTACAAGAGAGGCCTTGTGTGGTGGGGACTGACGGCTGAGGGAAGAGCTCCGGAAAGGGGAGGCGAAACGATGAAGGAGGCTGGCATTTGTTTTTTCTTTTAGTTTTAGGTTTTTTCTTATTTAATTTTGTTGAAAGTTAACGGTGTTAGTTTTGGAGTTAATATGTGGACAAATGTCAAACAACCAGAGAGGGGACATAGAAGGGACACCAAATTAGGGACAGCGGATCTGCTCCCATGTTCCATGGTAGGACCCACATGTGAATGGATAGGAAAGAAGAAAAGAATGAAATGTTGAGGCTACGTGGCAGTTGGCGAGTGGGGTCACACCTGGAAATATACAAATTACAATAACATTATCTTCATCATAATCAATTCAATAATGGTGATGTGTTGGGCCAGACAGAGTGGGTCCTACTCCTAGTGAGCATCCCATAAATCAAAATCAAATGGAATCATTGCCTTTCGCGCAAAAAAAAAAAAAAAAAAAAAAAAAAGAAAAAGAAAAAGAAAAAGGGGAATCATTGGAATTGGTGGATTCTCAAAAGAACCATAATTCCATTCTGTGAATGTAATGTGACTGCCACGTGTACCATGATCCCTACACGCTAGGTTTGAAATGAGAGTTTTTGTATGTGCTTGTTTAATTATTATCATGTCGAATGGCATTGGTATCATTACGTTCGGTAGCATTACTGTTTAATTAATGTATGAGATGAGCTGAATATGGGTGCCGTGCTGTGCTGTTAAATATTTTGGAGGAAGGAGGGGTGAGAAGAGAGGAGTCGCCTGCGACATAAATATATGAACCAATTAAAGCAGGTCCAAGGACCGAATCGGACCGGACCAAGCCAGACTGTCTTCATGGAGGAAGGAGGGGTGGGGAGAAGAGAGGAGGGAGGTGATCAGGACATTCAAACCAATCAAACACGACGGCCACAAGCTTAAAGAGATTATTTTCCAGACACAAGGGAAATTCATATTCTATAAATACATGTAACAGTTGTAAGAAGCTCGTACACATGACATGATAATTTTCATCTACTTCTAAATTGCTCGATGTATGCAAACATATGCCAGAGCACGCAACTCTAATATGAAACCTACTTGACACTCTCCATTAAGAGTGGTCGCTATATTCTAGTGAAAATAACAAAAGAAGGTTGAATTGAACCCCTTGTTCCAATTTGTCATCATCATCAGCTTGAGTTCCATTTCTTCTGATATGCCAAAAGCTGCAGAACAACACATGCAAAGAGATCAATCTGGGAATGTGTATATATCTAAGTATCAAAACTTAAATGTTTTTTTGAACGCAGTGACCCTCACAAGTTCCCGCTAGCTCTTTTCACTAGTTTGAACTATAGAAAAGGTGCTCACCAGATGACCAGGAATGAGATTGTGTGTTCTAAGGTCTGCCAACGTTTCTTGTTCTCTTAAAAGTTGCAGGTTATCTTTGCTTGAATCTAAAACAACAGACTTGGAAATTAGGACATTTGTGGCAGTTGAATGACTAAATTTGGCATGCAGCTCTTTCACCAAGTACATTTCAACTTCATCAGCTTGCAGTGCAGTTCGGAGAGCGACATACTGTACACAAATAAAACCAATTTCAGCATATGGTAATCGAAGCTTTGGAAATATAATGAAGTGCTATCAAAAGAAAAATGCAGTGAGTGGAAGAATTACCTGACATAGTTGTCCAACTGACAGGGTAGGCCTGCAGCAAAGATATGGCCGCTGCAAACTGGGTATTCTTTGCTCATCAAAAGAAACAAGCAGGAGGTGGATGTCCAACTGAAAATATGAGAAATCGTTGATTCAACCATCTCAGTACAGAAGCAGAGTTCCAGATAAAATTCCAAATACACATTACATAGTGTGTGTATGAAATGATCTCATAAACCTTATGTGAAACCAGGACCGCAGCGTGTGTTGAAATATTAGTATGGGAGGATAATGGGATTTCAGACAGTCAAATATCTCTTCCAATTTGAAATCTCAAAAGGGTACTTAGTCCCTATCACAGAGGAGTCATGAGAAGATCGTCAGTCTAAACTCTAACTTACCTCATCATCGTGGTTTTCTGAGTTCCGAAGATACTCCACCAACTTAGAGAGGCGGATGTTCCTGGCATTTTTGCCATTGCCACCACTTGTACTGCCATACCGTGTATGACTCCGCATGCCCCCTTTACCCCAGGCAAGCCTTTCTGAGCTGCCAACAAGCCCCACAGATGCACCCATAATTTCTCTGTTCAATTCATAATCATTTTCATCACCACCATCTGCATTAGCAGATCCTGATCGACCTCCTCCCCATCTTTTGCATCTCTTTGGTCTTGGTTCTGTGCGCTCATCACCAGAAGTTGAGTCTTTACCTCCATCGTTACCATTTGCATCCTCATTATCATCGGAACCTTGATGTTCAGCAACATTTCTATAGTTCCTTCTCCCCCTCAAATGAGCATTTCGATAGCTACCCTGTGATTTCCTCATAAATGCAGCTGCAGTTGCTTTAGCTGTTGTTCGTTTCCTTCCTAGTGCCTCGGATTGTCGTCGAAATGTCTGGGCAATGGAAGCTTGGATCTGTGAAAATAAGTTTAAAGATCAAGGCCCTGAAGCAACAAACTGGGAACAAAAAGAAATATCTGTACAGTTTTGCCACTAACTTCATAGTGATGGGTAACACCTGAATGATGAACGGGCAAAGATTCTAGTATAAGTGGTTATTAAAAGCCATATCCCAAGTTATTTGGAAGTTGCATTCTTTCAGTAATAGCACACAGATGAGATCCACATAAAAAAATATAATCAAGTCTTAACTAAATTTTTAAAGAATTACTGTTCCTGAATTTTACAAATCAGAGAACTCGTCAGTTTCACAAAAACAATTTTCATTTGCTTTATTTGGGGTTGAGTTCCAATTAAAATTTAACTACTTGCATGGCTAACACAAACTTGAAAATTGAAATATGTCACCTGCTTATTGCGAGCCTTCTCCTCTTCATGAAAAGCCAGTTCCTAAAGGATATAATCAACAATCAGCGCAATCATTTAAAATGTAACTGAGAAAATAAAATTTACTGTCTAAGATTGTTAAATCAGCATCATACCTCTTCCTCATACTTGTCAATATCTGGATAGATGGCTGCAATTAAGGCATCGTAGTTTGGGTCATCTCTCAAAGAGCGACGACTAGCACAATGGGTGCGGCATGCAGGGCATTCATTGTTCCTGCAGTGAGAGCCAGTTACTAGTCTAAATATGAAATAGACATATCAGGTCACAAGTTCAAGCTTTCTAATACTTTAAGACATCCTCCAAACAAAATCTATATAAGCAAATTTAACTTGAATGTTCCATTTGAATTATATAAAAAAAAAAAAAAAAAGGAGAAGGTAATAGTTTGTAGACATACCCCAGGCGCATGGACTTGTCAATGCATTCCCTGCAGAAGCGATGCAGGCATTCCATCACTGTTCTTGTTTTCCGAATGATCCCTATGGATAAAAGGGAGTAAATGAATCTATTTATTTCTTCTTCTTTTTTTGGGGAGAGAGGAGAGGTTTGTTACTAGAGTTTATACTTATTGCATGAAAATGGAAAGGAAAATATGTGGGCATGGATTCTATAAATGAATTAAGACGCCTAAAAGGACTAGCCTGCACCCACAATTCACTACAAGAATACTATCAGAGGGTGAGGTCCCCATAAACTGTACGAGTGTAAAAGGGACTAATGAGTACTTGGATCTATATAGTCTGATTCACTATCTCAAAATTTAGCAAAATATTATGTTAAATTCTAATATGAAGAACTCTTGGATGTGAAAACTCTCAACCTTTGAACTTTAATTTAGGCATGCACAATAAACATAGATTTAGACCGTCTGAACATGGGTGTCTACATGAAGCTGTCAATGGTTGTAAGGTAAGCAATGTTTTGTAACAAAAATATACAGAACAAGCAACTGCAGGCACCTGTGCAAGCACACAACAGTAACATAGACAATAAAAAAATAAAAATAAGCGAATTGGCCCATCAATAAGGCAGTTCATGTTCATTTAAGGTAGATATCTGAAAAAAAAAGGATATAAAATTTCTTAAGGCTTCATATACAAGACCTGTTAATATAATTCTATTTCTTCCAATGAATTTACCCTAACATAGAAACTTATGTAATTGTGTTAATGGAGGAATGGCCCCGTAATAGAGATAAATCAATTCGAAGTTTGATGATTTTGATGCTTTCTTGAGCTGAGATGACTGTATTTTCATTTAGTTAATAACAAGTTATGAGCTCTTATCATGAAAAGTTGACTCTGCATCTAAACAGAGTAATTCAGTTGAAGAATCTAATCCATAACTTAATCATACCAATTGCTAACAGAACTAACAGCTGCAATTTTTGGGGAAAATATATAATTACTAATTCGTGGTTACCATTATTTCTGACTCGTATGCAACAAAACGCTTAAAACGGTGGCATTTCAAGCTATACTGAGCTCAATGCTGCAATACAACAAAATATTAAAATGCAAATGACTATGATGTTCTAGAATTAAACTATCAATCTTCCTTGATAATAGATAATGAGATTTACTTCTTGCTGGTACCCGACAATACTCTCTTCAAACAAATAAAACTAGAATACATAAAAATGCTTCCTTCCAATCTAAATTCAGTTATTATCCATAATTTAGCATCCCAAAACGTACCTAAACAGATAGGGCATTGGACTTCCTTCCGAATTTCTGCCAATTTCACTATGATATATCTGTGCATAATACCAACCAAAAAAAAAAAATTAGCATATAGCAGATGTAATATTTGATATGTAGGTTGCTCTATGTGCAACTTTTTTTTTTTTTTGCACACATATATAAAGAATTAAAAATACATGAACTTATAATTTTTTGGATGGGAAATACAGAACCGAACACAAAAGAAGAGAAAACTATCAAGTATACATTCTATGCGGAAAGAGTATCTGTAAGAATTTCTTAAGTAGAGCCTACCCCACCTCCAGCCAAGATCAGATATCATAATACTAATTATAAACTTCTTCAAAATACTGATTTCACCCTTAAGGTTAAGCCTAAATTTCTCATTACATGGAACTTTCCATATCAGTGTCCCATCCTGGGCATCCATATTGTAACTGAACCATAAGCTGCTGCATGTTGTGGGCTTGCATTTTGCAAGCATACAAATGCCCAATTCATCATGCATATTGACGTTATTGTCACTATTTATAATATCCAAAAATAAAAATAAAAACGTTAGTCGCTTTCCTCTATAAATATGGCAGTAAACTAACAAAGCTTGGCGTTGAAAATATAGCATATGGTGCAACAAGAATGTCACTGCCATAACCGAGACTGCTTCAATCCCAGAGATATCCTGTATGCAAAACACTTCTTTGTGGAAAGCTTTTAGCAGAATAATGAGAGCCCAGTAGAGTTATAGAGTTCAGAAGCTGAGTAGTAGTTTGTATGAAGCAGATTGATAAGAAAATTCCAAATTTATCCCTTTTAACGAAGCACCATGATTCCTCAATCTAAGAAACTATCGAGCAAGACTTGAGTGCGAATTTTCGCTCACAAAAACAATCGACGCAAGCCATATGAAAATTTGGATCAGCATCTCTATGCAAGTTTTGTTAAGCTGAGCACATGGGCAGGCGTTGCTGTAGCTAATGACCATCCACCAGATTGGGCAACATGCTTGAACCACCCATGCACGCATAGAAATTGAAGCTCGAAATCAGCAGAGCAAAAGCCACAGCTCAGAAGATCCAAAACCCAACTTCAACAACCTTCTTCCCGACACTAGCAGAGCAACCCAAACCAGGAAAATAAAATAGAAAACCCCCATCAACCAGAAGTCATTGCTTTCACAGTCGCATACACGTTAATCCACATAGCTCATCCCAGTGGCCGCTCGATTAACACAACCCAAACAAAGAGTAGCACGAAGCAAACCATGCAGATCCCAAATCAAGTCCAGCATTCAAAATCAAACACTTGCACAATCAACAGAACCAATACCAATAAACAAAAAGAAAAATAGATGAACGAGAAAGCTATGAAGAAACAGAAAAGCTCACTCGTCTTTCTCTTCGTTACTCGGGGAAAGGCTTCGATCGGACTCTGAGGAGGAAAAGGACCAAGAAGGAACACATGATGAAACAAAACAGATAATCAGAGAAGGGAAAAGAAAAGAAAAAATCCAAAACCATGTGAAGGAACGAACATGCGTGTATGGTTTTGTTTGCGGTGGGTTGAAAAATTTGGAGTTGGGTTTGGGTATTGAGCAAAATAAGACGTACCCTCTTCGTCTTGTGGGTGTTCATGGCTGTTTTCATGGTGGTTCTGCAGAGGATCATCTTCCATGGCCTCTGGGGTGCGCTTCTGTGCCGGCATTGCTCTGGTTTCAAGCGAAAATTTAGCGCGGAACGGAAGGCTTGTATGTAAGAGTATGCAATTGTTACTTGATTGCGGTGCTCTCTGAGGAACAGAGAGAGAGAAAACGATGAAGGTGGTGGTGGAGTGTGGCTGACCAGAGAGAGAGAGGCGGAGGGGTAGAGGCTCTGAGAGGCTCGTGTGGTCTTACCAAAATTTCTTCTATTTATAAATATATAATTAAAACAAACAATAAAATTGCCAATAAATAAAATATGCCCAGCTGCTGCGTGCAGGATGGGTTTTTGGTCAACTCGTGTAAGATGCAGGGGCGTTATGGTAAATCTACTGTCCTATTTTGCTTTGCCTTTTTTGTTTTGCTTTTTCCTCTTTCTGCGTTTACGTTGGGTTGCTGGCAGTCTATGCCTGGATTTCTAGAGAAAAATTAAAATTAAAATTAAAAACATGATAATAAAAAGAAGGACAAACATTAACACACCGTAAAAAAGAATTAATTTGGTTGCAACTAACATGCACCTGAATTTTCTCCATTGCCTTATGTTTTTCTTTTTTCTTTTTACCTTTAAAAATTGTGCTTGTGCCCAACGGAATGAAAATATGGCGAGAGACTTGTCGGTTTGTAATTTACTAACTTAACGCAATGCGCCATAAGTATATTGAAATTTGTCCATCCGTGTATGTGTAAGCATTGTGTTGTAAAAAGTTGTCCTTTTTATCTACAAAATGAAGTGTCAAATTTCTAAATAAGTTAAATTTTGAATTATATTCGCATGTGTGACGTTTGTACATGCTTATTTGTCGATTAGGAGAGCCGATACATGCATGTTGAAAATACAACTAATCAATTATCCATAACATACATTTCATAGAGATGGTGAATATATATATATATATATATATTTTTATCTGGATATTCACACGATAATAACATGCATGAAAACAAAGATGAATAATACAAAATACATGACGTCGCACGATAATAACGTCCGGATGTCCGCATAGAAGAATAAACAAAAAAGGTAAAGTTTTATCATCAAGCTATTTTATGTGTGAGGCAGGCAGGCAGTGTGTTTTCTATGCATCCATCTTGGGGGTGTTTTCCTTGACTTGTCAAATAGTCAAAGAATCAAATATAGTAAGTATTGCATGGGCTTCTAAGCAACAAGCTTTATACTTTGCCCATTACAAATTCTTAAGAAATGAATAATGGGAGCCACTTATTAAATAAATTTATATGATTCGTAAATAGTTTTATTTTTCAAATTCAACAACACAACATACTCTCCTCCTTTTGTAAATTTTGAAAATAGATAGACCTTTCCTTCTGATGTTTCCATCTTAGCGGCTGATGCCACGAGTCTATGCGTATGGCAAAGGATATAGGGCCATTTCATTGTAGACTCTTTTGTTTTTGTTTCGTAGGCTTTATATTTTTTTTTTAATGAAGAATTTGTAGGCTTTATATTGCATTACATATACGATGGCTTACCTACTAAAACATGTGTGTTGTCCATACGAATTATCGATGTGTTATCGACACATAATTGATAATGCTCATGTAAATACATAAAGTATTTTGGAATGCTAAGTGCTTTTTACAAGAAATGCTAATTTACAGTCAAAATACATTGAGATATGCTATCTCCAAATTGTGTGTCCCCTCATACTCTTATCTAAGATTTGTGACATTTGTCATTCCACCTATAACATAACATAAACGGTGTTAACTCCATCAGAAAACATAATAAATAAATTTGTAAAAACAAAAAGGTGTTTTAGTTGCCATAGTTCATGATCTTTATACCCGATCGATTTGCATTTTGGTTATTGTAGTCCCTGAAATGTTGGCCATGTGTTACCTTTTATGTCAGATTTGGAGGGCAAAACAAATTTTTAATGGGCAAAATCGTATTTTTACGTTTATTCTCTTGCTTTTAGTTTCTTTTCCATTTGATTTGGTTAAAATTGAGGAGATTGGATGGATGGGTGGGGAGGGAGCAAGGAGGGGGAGAGAGAAGCCATGGGAGGTGGCTCGTTGAATATGGGGGTAGGTTTGTGTTGAAATCATTTTTTTAAATGTATTATGAAAAGCATAGTTGGATTTTAAGGTTTTGAAAAAAATAGTGGGGGTGAACTTGGATGTTTGATGAGTGTAAAAAAAACAATCAAACAAGGTAACTGAGTTGAGTTTTGTTCTTTGTTCTTTATTCTTGGGGTGGTGGAATGGTGAATTTGGGTATAAAGCGGTGGTGGAAGTGGTGGTTGGTGTGGGTGATGGGTTTGGATTTGAAGTGACAATGTTATCTTTAACAAATATGACAAAAGGACCAAAATTGTTACGAAAATGGAGTTGAGAGACAACAATAATTATGTTGTGAATTTGAGGAACAAAATATAAATCAGATATAAATTCATAGACTATGTCAACTAAAAGGCCAAATAAAAAAATAATAATATGAGTGCGTGACATGACTAATAACTTAATAACTTACGAAATTGAAATATAAGGGGTCGTTTGGTACGGCAGACTAATATGGACTGGACTAAATTTTGAGACTGTCTTGAATTGATTTGGTTTGGCCTAAGTTAGATAACACTTGTACCGCGTTTGGTGTAAGTTTTCTTGGACTAGGACTAATTTTTTTTTTTGAAAGGTAAGTTTTTGTTTTTGTTTTTTTTTGTGAAAAATAAGATTTTTAAATATTTTTTTTGGGGAATGTGAATTTTTTATTATTTTTATATGAAACTTTTATTCTTTCTACGTCTCTTTCTTTTTCGTTCTCCTGCGCACAGTGCCTGCTACTAAGTGCTATTTCTTCCTAGCACAGTGGCGGTCGTTGTCTCATTCTCCTCTTATTCTCAGTCTTCTTTTATCTTTGCTTCTTTTTTGCTCGAAAATTCTCTCTTTTTCCTATTTTACTGTCTTCTCTTCTTCTCCTTTTCTCCCTCTGCTCACAAAGCCGTTGTCGTATCCTGCAACCCCAAGTTATGAAGTCCTCGTCTTCTGCCATTGGTGCGTACCGAAATCGTATGGCTACAATTGTGGATTTTCTTATTATCTGAGTTTTGAATGGAAGTCAAATCGTATAGTGCTCGCCCGTGTGGCTGTGATGGTGGATTGGGGTTGTTGCGTATGGCTGTGATGGTGGGAGTTTGGATCGGTTGCAAGTGCTTGGGTGATCGGTGGTTATGGATGGAGCTTGGGTGGTCGGTGGTTGGCTAGCGCTTCGGTGGTTGCAGGAGGTTTGGTTGTTGCAGGCGCTTGGGACTGTCTAGTCCGCCCTTTCCAAGCTGGTTCCACTAAGAACACCTAAGGAGGTGATTTTGGTGGGGCCAGTATTAACAGTCCATCTTAAAACTACAACCAAGTAAAAACAAACATGAGATAAAAATTTATCCAATCCAATCAAAGCCTAGAAGGTGTAAAAAACATGCCCTAATATTATTATAGGGCGTAAGTAATTTTTTAAAGCGGTTAAATAAGGGAGTCACTTTTTTTTGGGTAAATACCACTAGGTATCCCCACATTCAAAATGTGGGATTAATTCACGCTCGAGTTCGGCTTGCCACTGGCGACAAAGTCATTTTTCGTTTTCGTCTTTTTCTATTTTTTATTAGGGTAAACTGCTGAATTGTCCCTGAATTTGTACCTAATTATCAATTTACCCCATGACCTTTTTTTTAGTAAATTAAGGACTCAAATTAACTTTTATTCTCAATTTCACCCCTGCCGTCCAAATTCTCAACATTTCATTAAATTTTATGTTAAATCATTAAAAATATATTTCTTTTTTTTTTTTGGAAAAAAAATAAAGAAAAGAGAACCCATCCCAACAGCCGTCGCCGCCTCCCCTTTCAAAACCCACCCCCATCATCCTCGTACCCACCATCGTTGCATCCCCTTTGGCAACCCAACCCCAGACCCAAGACCACCTCTTCCCCACCGCTGCCTCCCCTCTCACCAACCCACCCTCCCACAGCCACCACATTTTGACAGGACCCGACCCTAATTCCGCTTTGGAATCCGGGTCAAGCCCTGTCCGTGTCCGACATCTGTTGGGTGTCAGACACACTTGACCAATTTGCCATTCGGTGAAAGAAATTAAGAAAAAAAACCGAGTTGACAAGATTTGACTTCTGCCGAAAATTCGGCAGAGTCTCCCCTGTAATTGGCTCAATTCCCAAATTAAAAACACCTGCAACAACACAAATTTAAACTCCCAAACGTCCAGCAAGCACAAGTTAAGGTTCACACACCAACAGAAATTAAAATGTATGGCCTCAGGCCTCACAATCAGTTGGGCAATTTCAGAGCTACTAAAGTATTTAAATACAAAGTTCTTCGAGTCGTGGACCCTACACAAGTTGTGGAAGTGCGGTGGTGGTGATGACGGGCCGGTGGTGGTGCTCAGCTACACTCTACAGCCTGGGGGCGTAAAACATTTGCAAAAGTGAGTGGACCAAAAAGAAAGTTTTAGAAAATAACAAAATAACATACTAACCCCCTGTTAAATCATTAAGAAAACTATTCTAAATTCGTTCGATAAAACAAGGCATGTGAATATAAACATATTCATATAATTTTACCAAAACAGAAATTCTCAATTCATAGAAAGAAATAATATCAAGTCAAAATTTCTAAAAAGAATCCACCTAGGAATACCCTTTTATATTTCCGTCAATTCCAATAATCAATCCGTCAATTCCATTTCCTCGCTAGACTCGATGACACAAAGTCAACCGAGCCGCGTCCTCGCTAGACTCGGAAAACACAAAGTTTACCCGAGCCGCGTCCTTGCTCCGCACGGTCCGGGCGTCCCCGAGACTCGTGGGGTGTGAGTCATGCACGCAGACTTAAACCGAATGCATCAATAGGTCCGTAGACCGGGTAATCACCAAATCCATAAATATAACGAAGGCAACTTTATTTATCCGAAGGCAACATTTCTAGGGTACCTAGGGTGGTTTAAAACCTTCCTTAAACCATTCATACGTAAAACAATCTTTATCTTTCCAAGCCATTCAATTTCCACAATATTAAACATAAAACTCAATTCTATGCTCGGAACAATATTTATAATAAATATTTCAAGTAAAACCATTAAATTCAGTTTCATGCTTGAAATCATATACTTTAAATCCCTTCAATCTTTCTTCGAGCCATTTAATTTTCATAGTAAAAAATCTCATTTAAAATATTATTCATAGGCTCGGAATAAAAACATATTCGAATAATAATAAAATTCCATTTAATCTCAACAAAAAGTTTAAAGCATAATTTCCAATTAATTCAAAGATAAGCATTTAATAAAACAGTTATTGCATACAAATTCATTTATAAAATAAAAGTCCACTCACAGTGCGTCCGAGCTAGCCTGACCCTTCGAGGGTCCTTCCTGCTAATTCTCTGAAGCTTGAGCACCCAAATCGAAGCCGAAACTTGCAGAAATGGCCGGATTTTACTTTGCAACACCGGCGAAAATTCTGGGTTTTGGCCCAGCTTCTATGGTCATTTTTTGATCGGGAACAGGTCGGGGTAGGTTGGGGGAGGAGAGAGGAGACGATCGGTGGGATTGGGGTGGTTGATTTCGGCCGGAACGGCACCTGGCCTGGACTGGCGCAATCGGAAGGGGTGGAGTTCGCACGAAGAAGATGACCGGTTTGGGGGGGTGATGCGCTACACGCGCTGGCCAATTGGCCAGCGCTTTTCTTTATTTTTTTTTCCCACTTTTCAGAATTTACAAAAATGCCCTTAAGATATTTTGACCTTCACGCGTTCATACGAGCTCGGAATCGGTTGTTCCGCACGTCCACGGACTCGTTTCGACGAGCCGGACGCAACGGTGCACTCCATTCCACCAAATTCTTTTCCAAACTTAAAGTCAAATTTTAAATCCAATAAATTAATCAGGGTATAGTCCTCCTTTCCTTCAATATTTTAATAGTTTAATCTTAAATTAGGACCGGGTTGTTACACATTTTCTCTATCTTCCCCCTAAAATTGTTTACTCTACACACCCAATCAGCATAACCAACCCCTCATCTCACCAACCCAAAACAACAACTCCCTATCCCAGCTCAGCCAAACGCGTCCCAACCCGAAACTCATACTCCTATTTTCCTCAAACCCACGAATCTTCTCCCAAATGGGCGATGCGCGACGATCCGGTTCAGTTCCCATACCCAGCATTGCAACCTAATCTCCACCATTGCCAGCTTCTCTCTCGATGTCCAGCCAACATCGACGCCCCATTTCAAATCTGGGTTATTTGAAACTCAGGCTGCCTTCTCCAACCCCACCTCTCTCACACAGACCCATGAATATTGTAACAATGGATCTTTGGTCATAGCGTTGGTGGGTGCAAAGTGCTAGCGAAGGTGGCCCGTTTCGCTTCTTCACGTTTCCAGGGCAAGCCTCTCGTTCAGATCCTAAGAAAGCCCATGATCTAGGTCCTTCTTTTTGCTTCATTAATTCTCCCATTGCGTGCTTGCATTTTGATACCATGTGCGAAATGCGTATTGTCTAAACTCGAAGTTTGTTATTAATTTTCCTGAGCTACATCTGAATGGATCTGAAGCACGGTCGAGGGCAGAAGGGGAGAGGCAGAGGTGAAGGGGGTAGGGTGGGTGGGTTCCACTCCTTTGTTTATAAAATATATTTTTTCATTTTTTATGTCATTTTATTTTATTTAAAAGTATTTAATTATGTTTAACATATGAAATGACCAATTTGCCCTATATTGGCAAATTGGATGAAATGTTGATGATTTAGATGGCATGGGGAATATTGAGAAGAAAATTTAATTCGAGCCCTTAATTTACTAAAAAAAATGTTATGGGGTAAATTAATAATTAGGTACAAGTTCATAGGGCAATTGGACAGTTTACCCCTTTTTATTGTTGGTTTTTCATAAAAGGAATATATAAAGTATGTGAACCCCACTCTGTAATCAGAATCGGGCACTCAGAAGAACATCATATTCTCTTCCTTATTATGGGTTTACCGGAGATCGTCGATTTCGCTCGTAATTTAGCCGTCATGGTCCGAGTCAAAGGCCCTGTAAGTTTCTCTTTAGTCTTTATCCCTCTTCAAATTTTTCTCTGAGCTTCTGCTATCTGACTATGCAAACCTTCTCCACATAAGGACCCAAAGGGCCTCAAAATGCGAAATCACGCTTTCCATAACTACCAGTAAGCCAAGTTTCTATTCATAATTTACCTATATATATATATATATATAATTTCCCAATTTCATTTTGTTTTATTTTCTGAATTGTTTGTATTGATTTGTATTTATTTGTGTATGTATGTGTAGCTCTGGGACGACGACTATATCAGCGTCTGGAATGCTATTGCAGAAAACCCTTTACGACTCTGATGTTGCTCATCAGCTCTTTGGCTGCGACAGTGAACGGTCTCCGGCTCTGGTTGTGACTGTTGCTTCCATTGTTGAGCCTTTTCTCTCTTTGCAACACAGAGACCTTAACCAGCAGTTTAAAATTAGTATGCGATGATTTACCTTTTTTGCTAAATTTTGTGCTGGGGCTGATATTTTATGCATTTGATTTGATTTGATTTATTTATTATTTTGGTACCTTGCAGGGCAGGCCTCAGTTGATTCCTGGGGTTCAGATTGATATAATGGTAGAGGTCTATATAGCACAAACTTAAATTTTTTATGTTTTTAATTATTTCATACATATTGAAAAATTTTAACTGAAGATTTTTGTATAGGTTAGTTTATGGGGTTAGATATAAGCATTTGACTATTTGAGGTATTTTCTTTGACAGGATGAAATGAGGTTCCACAAAGATTCTGAAGATTTGGATGAAGGGCCTCCGTGCTGGTTTGCGGCACAGCTTTTAACGCTAGTAGGATTTTTCTTATCCAATTGTTTAATTGACTAACACTATACATTATAAACCATTTGAGTGTAGAATTGATGTACAAGGAGCTTGCAACAACAGCAGCTCTCTGTCGGAGGATTTCAACCATTTATTTCTTTTGTGCCTAGTTGACAACCGTTCATGTGATCATTAGTACTTTTGATTGATTTGTGTAAAAAAAAATGAAAGTATTTTATTTCATTTTATCTAATTTTGTAAACATATTCATGAAATAGCCTGATTATTATATGAAATAAGATGAGACTGCAATCTCAAAGTCAATTTTAATGGTTGGTCACTGATTCAATAAATAAAGTGAATGATATATCTTTAATTTCTCATATTTGCTTGCGTTTACTGTATGCTTGATACACATTCTAAACCATACATGGCTTCTGATATTGATCAAACTAATGTACCTTATAGATTGACGTATCTGCTTCTGCTGTTGCTCTCCAATCAGTTATTGAAGCTTCTTTAAGCTCCCCAGATCACGGATGGGAGGTCGGTTGGTCTTTAGCCTCACATGGTAATGCTCCTCTGACCCAGGTATGAGGTGTTTCTGTTTTGGGAATTAATGCAAAAGTTATCATCCTGTGCAGATCTCTTGTAGAGATAATTGTGTCGTATGATGTGGAAAGCAAATAATTGAGAAATCCATCACAACCCTCACAGATGAATTGAGCAGTTCTTCCTTATCTGGTTGGTTGGGAGAATGCTGCAGAAGCTAACATGATAAAGAGATCCCTTTTAATGTTTTTCATGTAATGTGAAAGAGATTTTTTGTTAATCTGGACTGTGACAGTACATCGTCTGTCATGGATAACCAGGTGGACTCGGCTGTCGGACAATTGGGGAATTCAAGTCTTACAGGCAAGTCAACTACAGGAATTGCCATTCTTGGAGTATCCTTAATTTCCAAGGTGAATTTTCGCTCTTATCTTTCAGTTTAGCATACAGTTTTGGCGAAGAGTCATAACTCAAAGATACTGAATATGAATCCATTTGTGAGAGTGATAATTAATTGTTTCTGTTCAGGATGTGCCAAACATAACCATATCGTCCTCCAATAAAAAAGGGGGACTTTCTTGTGGCTGTGGGTTCACCTTTTGGTGTCCTCTCACCTGTGCACTTCTTTAACAGGCAGTTTATCTTCTCTGTATAAAAATATGTTGTGTTTCTGGTCCTGTTTGATATTATCCATGCTCCATCTCTCACTCTCGCTCTGGTTTTATCTAAAGTCTAATTGTTTTATCCTATTGATGCCTGATTTAATTCTTTGGCTCCCTACTTCAGTATATCAGTGGGATCCATTGCCAACTGCTATCCTCCTAATTCATCTTATAGTTCATTGCTGATGGCAGACATACGGTGTCTTCCCGGTACGAGCATAACCTGCAATAGTATCTATTGTTCTTCTTTTCATGCCATTGGTCTCTGATTCCATATTAATTCTAAATCTATCAGGAGGGGAAGGTGGTCGAGTTTTGAATGAGCATGCACAACTTATTGGTATTTTGATTAGACCATTAAGGCAGAAGACTAGTGGGGCTGAGATTCAGGTAACTTGAGAGCATTTGCCTGTGTGACAGTCTGAAATTTCTTTTTGTTAACATGTCATCCAAAATTCTAGTCTTGGGTAACAGCTGGTGATTTCATGGGAAGCCATTGCAACTGCTTGCAGTGACTTGCTGCAGAAGGAGCCCCATTATGCAGAAAAAGGGATTTATTATGACAAGAGAAACTTAAATGCTGTAGGAAAGACATTTTTAGCCGACAACCAAGACTCAAATGGCCCCATAACGCATATTAAGGAGCATCTTTATTATAATTGCTCATCCCCATCACACATTGAGAAGGCAATTGGTTCTATTTGTCTTATTACCATGGCTGATGGAGTATGGGCATCTGGTGTCTTTCTTAACAAGCAAGGTCTCATACTCACAAATGCTCACTTGTTGGAACCATGGAGATTTGGTAAAAGAACTGCAAGTGATGGAAAGCATGGATCCAATTCTGAGGCACTTCCCCTCCTGTCTGATGGACCTGTATCTCCAGGGCATAGTGGACTATATGGCAAACAAAAGAGTGAAGGTTTTCTGCCAAGGATTCGCAATAATGCAGATCTCTTTGTGGGTGATGAATATGGAGGACATAAATTGAGTTCATCTTACAGAGGTCATAGAAACATACGTGTCCGCCTGGATCATACGGACCCTTGGACTTGGTGTGATGCTAAAGTAATGTATATTTGTAAAGGACCTTTGGATGTTTCGCTGTTGCAGCTCAAGCACATTGCAGATCATCTTTCCCCAATTGCCATGGATTTTTCATCGCCATCTGTAGGATCAAAGGCATATGTTGTTGGACATGGACTATTTGGACCAAGATGCGGTATAGTCCTTGCTTATAGCTTCTTTTTATTGCTTTTGTCTCCTTGCCACCTTGATAGAAGATCTCAGAAGTCCCTATCTTTGTTGTTGATGATGCTTGTCATTGTTAGTCCAGTTGGTGTAGTTATTTAATTAAATAATTTACCAAGTCATTTAACATATCTATAACAGTTGGATTGATGAGTATTTGTCTCCTAATATAGCTTTAAACTCTTTTGGCAGACAATTATCAAGAGTTTCTGCCTAGTGCAAGTTTCTTTTTCAGACTTGAATTTTGACATTATCAAGTGTTAAAGAGTTCTAATATGGTACTGTTAGAAATCTTTCCTTGGATTTTGTACAATCTTAATAAAGATGTACTGTACAGAAGTGACATAGATATGTGGTCCGATTTCTTGGATGTAATTTTTTTTACCCTTTACTATTCTTAGCATCTATGTGCATTGCAATTTGATTAGATATATGCCCATTTATGCAGATCCTTGAACTTTGCTTCTTATACATGTGCTGCATTACTTGGCACTAGTACTGATGCAATAGTTCTAAAGTATGTATGTTGAATCTTAGTGGCACGACATGACTAAGAAGGACTAATTGTACACATGCGCTTATCTTTGTTATGGAATGTGTTTCCAATAATTGGCTTCTTGTTTGTTTGCTTGATTTAAAAAGTCCACTTATGTTTCATGTCCTGATTGAGATTAATTCCACTAGGCTTCTCCCCATCAATTTGTTCTGGTGTGGTTGCAAAAGTTGTAAAAGCAAAGTTTCCACTCTCATATCAACCCAACCAATCAGGCAATACTCAAGGACATTTTCCCGTGATGCTGGAAACAACAGCTGCTGTCCATCCTGGTGGTAGTGGTGGCGCTGTCATTAACTCAGATGGTCATATGATTGGACTTGTTACAAGGTATGAAGAAACTAAATTGTTGTGGGTTGATTGTATTCTTGCATTACGTATGGCCATGTTCTATAAGAATCACATCCAAGAAGCTGCCAAATTGGCGAACTAAATTGACATTACAGATTTTGCACTAGCACTGGTATAAGTCCCTCACTCTTAGCTGATAGAACTTCCATGTTTAATGAGATATATTTTTGAAACAGCAATGCAAGGCACGGTGGAGGAACCGTTATACCGCATCTGAACTTCAGCATTCCATGTATGGCCCTCCTCCCCATCTTCAAGTTCGCAAAAGGTTATTTATTCATACATTATGTTAACTTTTTATTTCACATGTTTTGATGGTTCAAAGTCATTGTATGTGCTCGAGCTTGTTTTGTTTTTGGTGTTGGTATATGGTATAAAAATGTGTGGTTTAGTTTGACTTTTTTTTAATGTGAATATGTCTTGCATGATTATCGAAAAAGGGGAGTAACAAAAGGGTAAGCAATTGTGAGATCTGACACTGGTTTTTCTTCCGACAGACGTGCAGGATATTTCACTTCTCCAAGTTCTTGACCAACCAAATAAATATATTTCTTCTGTATGGGCATTGATGCCACCTCTGTCTCCCAAGGCCCCTCCTTTGCCTCATATGCCACAGTCACTACGACAAGAGAACAACAAAGAAGTCAAAGGTTTCCGTTTTGCAAAATTTATAGCTGAAAGACAAGATGTGTTTACAAAGCCAACTCAACTTGGCAAGGCATGAAGACTTTCTAACGATGTTGGTCCTAGCAAGTTATGACTTATGAGCATCCAGCAATTTACTTGTACCAAACTGAAAGGCATCAGCTAAAGAAAAACCGAGATCAGGTTTCATAGTATTACTCTGCTTCACTGACTTCACAAACTGGGCCAAAATTCCATGGGCAGAAGAAGTTTGCAACTTCATAGGAAAGCAGAGCAGTGTGCAAAGGCCAATAATGTTCCTTCGTTCCGGACAACATTGTCTTCTACTGTTGTATCTTGTATATCGGATATGTGACATTAATTTGTTGCAGGTTTCCAGAGAAATGAAAACCTTTCGATTTTTAGAACCAAAAAGGAAAAGACCTGATTGTTCTTTTTGCCAGTTACACATACCATCTGAATATAATATATACTAGTCTATCTGCACGTGCAAATGTGAGAGAGAGACCTTTTTTATCGTACGAGCTCAGCTACACGCAGCTTAAAGTTTTCATATTTTGTTCATTATAAAAAAAGAAAAAGAAAAAAAAAACCACCAGAGCAATTCCTGGACTGTACAAGGCAATATTTTGAAAGTGCCTAAAGTGACTCACATCGCACTTACCAAGCTAGGGAGCATTTTGCTCGCCAATTTAACACTTTGAGACATAATCCAGATGCGGGATGCGAAATTCTATAACGAGGATATCCAATCAAATTTGAGCCCCTTCCCAAATACAAATGCAGGTCGCAAGAACCCAATAAGAATTTGTATGGGGGCGGTCCTGACCTGAAGAATCGCCTTTCGCCTCCTCTCTGCTCTGGTCTAACTGTCTTAGCTGTTTCATCAAAATCACAGAGAGAGTGAGGGAGACTAAGTACGGACAAGGACACCATGATAAAAGCCCAGAAATAACAAAACGAGAGAGCGAGAGAGGCAGATGGCGGATAGCTCCGGTTACAAGGAGTACGTGGCAGGCTTGCTCGCCGGCGTTGCCACTGTTGCCATTGGCCATCCCTTTGACACCGTCAAGGTAAATTCATATTAATTTCAATTTGTTGAACTTTCAGTGGTTTAAAGATCGTGAAGTTTACTTTCATGGGTATGTTTTAAAAATCTCGTTTTTCAAGTGTAATTGATAGGACTTGGAAGTAGAATGTATGAACTAACGCCAAAGTTTAGTTTTTGGCATCTGGGTAGTTTAAATTTTGGCTGAACAACATTGGATCAGTTTGATTTTACAAAGTTACTAGTATGTTACAGAAGGCAAGCTTAATTTTCCTTACTTAGATATGCATTAGCTTAACGTTTTGTAACTTTTCCCACTACCAGGCTGTAATCTTTCAATCACTTTTGTGTAGTCGTCACATTATAGTTGATGATTTCAGGATGGGTGGGCCATTTTTCTTGTGTGTATGAATTGTGCTTTTCGCCGAATGTGAATTTCTTATGTATGTAATACTTGTTTAATTAGGTGAAGATGCAAAAACACAACACTGTAGCACATGGGATTACGTACAGGAATAGTTTTCATTGTACTGCGAGGATACTGAAGACTGAAGGGGTATGATCCTGCACTTTCTCTAGCTAGATATCTCTTGCATTACAATCTAGCACCTTTTTTCTTTTGAAAAGGAACGATGTTATAGAATTTGAATTTTCTCATCATCTTTTCCAGGAAAGCTGACTGATATTGGGTCCTTGACAGATTAAAGGACTTTACAGAGGTGCAACATCATCTTTTGTGGGGATGGCTTTCGAGAGTTCACTTCTTTTTGGCATGTATTCCCAAACGAAACAGTCACAGCAGGTTTGAATGAAAATGAAATGGACAAACTTTGCTGCTTTTATTTTGCAATGATCTATATAATCGCTTCTGTTAGATGCATGATTATGAACCAGTTTAGTGATTATCAATATGATTTGTTTATAGAAATTGTGTATCTGTTATATGGTTGTAATGTAACATTCTTCTTAACCATAATGACACTTCTAGGGAAGTGCACAAGGTGCAGGGCCACAGCTCCACATCATAATTCCATCTGCAGCTTATAGTGGAGCAATCATCAGTTTTATATTATGCCCGTCGGAGCTGGTGAAGGTAAGAGGAGCTCAAGGGATTTTAGATTGTGCAGTTTTTTGGTATGCTTATTACACTGAGCTTTTCCAGTGTAGGATGCAAGTTCAAGGCACAGACTCTTCGGTCCCAATGTCCAGAAGATATGACAGTTCTCTTGATTGTGCCCGTAAAACTGTAAAAAATGATGGGGTGAGAAAATACTGTTCTTTCATGACTCAAAAAAGGGAGAAAATACCGTGCCTTCTGGCAAACATATAATTTGTGATGATCTTTTTAGCTGATGGAAATATTTTCAGGTTAGAGGGATTTTTCGAGGAGGTTTTACAACATTGTTAAGAGAATCTATTGGAAATGCAGTCTTCTTTAGCATTTATGAGCATGTCCGCTATCACATGCGTTTACATCTGAAATCTGCTTCACCTGACCACAGAAACTTGATTGACGTGGGAGTTGGGATTGCTAGTGGTGGCCTTGGTGGTATAGCTGTATGCATCTCCACTATTTGGCCTTCTCTAATATGCATGTTCACATTACTATTACACTAGACACTAGACTTCTAAATTGTGATTTTCTTCATAACGTTCTTCCAGTTTTGGTCTGCTGTTCTACCCTTGGATGTGGCAAAAACCATAATTCAGACTGCTCCAGATAAGAGTTCTTCAAGAAACCCATTTCAAGTCTTGAGCTCGGTAAGAACACCTTTTCCTCTCTCTCTTCCGCCCTCCCCAAATCCAGTATTAAAAAGAGACTGAATGGGCCCTTTTTATTCTCTCTCTCTCTCTCTCTCTCTCTCTCTCTCTCTCTCTCTCTCTCTCTATAGATTTACAGAAGGGCTGGATTTAAAGGATGCTATGTTGGCTTGGGTCCTACTATTGTTCGAGCTTTTCCTGCAAATGCAACGGCAATTGTCGCCTGGGAGGTAGCCATAAAGCTATTAGGCATCAAACGTGACTAAGGATTCGAAATGCTTCTAACCTATTTGTCAACTCCTCTTAAATCCAGCCAAATGAAATTGTTCACTTGGACGAACTCTAGGGATGTTACTAGACATTGTTTTCTTGAATCAAGGTGTGCTCCAACATTTTTCCACAAGAAAATATTAGAGATTGGAGATTGTTTTGTTAGAGCCTTTTTTGTTTTGCTCTTATGTTTAGTTTAGTTTGTTGCGCTTGGTCAAGCAAAAGCACCATATGAAATGAAGAGTGCCCAATTGTACTGATGGTGGAAAATTTTGTACTGGCGGATTTCAAATTATTTGTAATTTCTTTCAAATTTCATTTAAAGGAAAACAGAAAGACAGAGGGTCTGAACTTGGCTCACTCGATATGGTAAATTTGATCAGCTTAAAAAAATTTCTCCATACAACGAAGTAAAATGTTTGTTCCAAGTGCATGTATACTTAGGCTCCGACCAAACACTGTATTAAGGGTAAGGAGCCCCTAAAATTACAAGAACATTACATTTCACTCTTAACATTTAGGAAAACATGCGGTGTTACTAAATTCACATGTTATAAAATGGATGGATGAATATAAGCGGTGGTTTATAATGTAAAGTCATTTCACTTTACGGACTTATATCCAAACCCAGCGGTCCACACTTTTTTTTTTGGTTGGGGTGATGCGTTGATTCATGATAAACACATTTGAGTACGTACATGGGGAGAGAGAGAGAGAGAGAGAGAGAGATCATTTCATGAAAAGCAAACTAATGCATGAACAAGAATGACCAGCAACTGTCCTGATCAATCACAGCCACACATATGAAGTACACAAACGGATAATTGTTTGATTACAGATGCAAATTTTCAAGTACATAAAATTAAGAAAGCGAATTCAATGGTGGATAATCAAGGTTGAGGACTGACAGAAGAGAGTGAGCATGCTAGGCTAGAGGTAGAAAAGAGGCATTTATATGAGAAAGATATATAGCAATCCTCGCTTTTTAATAACCATGCCTGCAGTTTAATAATCTTATTTGCTCTGGGGTTTTGTTCATTCTCCATGATATTCAGAGGAGGTTTTCCGACGCCGCTCATTGTGTCCAGCTAAGCGCCTCCGACAACTCCTTTTATTATCATCAAACTCTGATACGCTATGGAACCTGTAAATGCACCATTAATTCAATGGATTTATGAGTCACAATATATGGTAATTAAACCACTTCTTCTTCTTCTCTCTCTTTTTATTTTTTGGGGTAAATGGTTTTCACTTTTTCTTTAGGTATTTTCTCTGCACCATATATATATTAAAGACTTATTTGTTCAAATACCCTTGGTTTATAAATTGTCTCAAATTGCCCACTGACTTTTATAATGGCTCAATTTCCCCCATGAACTTCCATTCCGTTACTAAAGTTGCTCCATTCCGTTAGTTTTCATATAAAAACCGTTAAATCAGTTGAAGTGGCATGAATATTTTGTTAAATTTAACTATTTAAAATTAAAAAATTCAATTCAACTACAAAATCACCCACCTCTCTCTCTCTCTCTTCTCCCCAGCCCCACTGGCAAATCACCCACCTCTAGCACAACCCACCACACTGGCCACAGCACCTGCCGGAATCTCTCTGCCCACCCAACACCGCCAACTGTAACATCCGCACCCAACCATTCCTTAGCCCACACAAAGTCCTCTCCACAACCCAACATTAGCTTCATTGCACCCCTCACCCCACATATTCGATTCAAAAATCTCCACATCTTTTCTCAATTCAAAGCTTCTTCTTCATTCTCCAACATTTCAAAGCAAACTCCTTTTCCTTTTCTTAATCTGAAAATCCAAGCCCTAGATTTTTGCATCTTTCTCCTTCTCATTTTATACAGAGTGATAAACAAAAATTGGGCATCAACAACACTGAAAATCTAGGTTCGAATATGGGTTTCAAGTTCAAACCCACCAAAATCAGCATCTCCAGCAGCTATTATTAACAAATCTGGGTTTCGACCAAATTTGAGTTTCGACCCATCATCATCATCATCGTCGAAGCCCATGACGGCTGGAGATGGTTGTGGGTCGGGAGGAGAGAGAGCGAGAGATGATGATGATGACGATTCGGCCGTAATCACTGCCATATGACGATGATGGCCAAGGTGGATGTGGCTTGTGGGCGGAGGGGTCTTGTGGCCGGTGTGGTGGGTTGTGCTAGAGGTGGGTGATTTGCCAGTGGGGCTGGGGAGAAGAGATAGGGAGAGGTGGGTAATTTTATAGTTGAATTGAATTTTTTAATTTTAAATAGTTAAATTTATCAAAATACCCATGCCACTTCAGCTGATTTAAGTACATGATTATGTCTATAAGTAATTATGCAGTTAGATGTTTTCTTTATATATATATTGATGAAGGATATAAGAATGGTAAATAAAAGAGAAGCTATATTGATAGAAACTAAGGCAAGAAATAGAACCCAAAAACAAAAGAAAGGTAGAAAGGGAGAGAGAGAAGAAAAAGGCTTAGAGCTAGTTAAGCAAAATCACAAAATAGATATCAATCTCTATGAGACATGACATGAAATTGCAATATGGGGTTCCTGTTGTACCCCCTCCTCAACGCCATTTGACAAGTTTTCATACTAATTGCGTGATTTATAGCTCACATCAACTACATATCCTTTTGGAAACCCAACTATCACACCTTCTGTTTTGAAAAGACTTTAGGGTAAGATATAGAAGGACGAAACCGATCCTAGTTTTGCTAGTGAAAAATTATCAATAGGAGGGAAAACAATACCAAACATTTTACCCATAAAAAAAGAGATTAATCTATTTTGCTTGATGAATCATGCACCAATTAATGCAATAACTCAATAAGATGAAACTTGCAAAAATGGTTTGATGGGTTTTCTAAATGTTTAATTAAAATGCAATTTCACTTAATCACTAGATATTTTTTGCCTTTAAGCATGAAGCAAGAAAAGACATGTGGTAATTAAGTAATTAATGATTGTGAAGTTTAGGGTTTGTTAATTGACTGACCTGCTACATTGCTGGCAGAAGCGCTGTTGAACTCCACCCACACGCACCGCCGGAGCCTTGGCATGAACATCGCAGACCTTATGGCGGCGATAGTATTGCTTTGCATCACTCAAGTCAGCATTGCAATCGTCTGCTTGACAAGATGGCCTTGCTAGTGACCCTCCTGCACCAGATCCTCTCCTGCTAGGAGTAGTAGTTGTACTATTCACCATCAACACTCTTGATGATCCTCCTCTCATCCTCCTCTCATCCTCACCGTACACTAGTGATGATCCCTCCTCCTCTTCCTCCTGATCTTCTTCTTCTTCTTCTTCCTCCTCCTCCTCCTCCTCCTCCTCCACCCTGTAGTTCAAGCTCCTATTCCCATGAGCTCTGTTTGATTCCATTTTGGAGAAAATTAGGAGAGAAGGCAAGAAATAATGAGAGAGAAAGAGAGATGGAAGAGTCAAAGAAGAAGAAGACTAAAACTAAAACATGGATGCAGGAAAGGGTTTTGGAAAAGAAAGAGACTTGTGTGTGAGGACCACAAGTTCCAAATGTTCTCTTGTCACCACAAGGATAACAGTGAATGGGTAGCTAGAAGCCTATAAAAGCCAAAGGTAAGGTCATTTCCTCCAACAAAACATACATGATGTGTACAGCCACAACAACACAACAACAGGCACCAACTCTTTTACTCTAACTTCAATTCACACACACATTTATACGGTGGCTATTGCACTATCTAATTAGTTTTTAGAATAGGGTTTCTGTCTAATCCAATCATGGAGCAAGGGAATTAACACGTGTCCAATATTGGATATGATCAACCCAATATTTTTGTACAAATGGGAATTAACACGAGTCCATCGAAATTTCCGTATTTTTGGACTACCGATATTTTTGATACCATCGATATTTTATTCCTTGGGTTTAAGTATATAGATTATATATATTTCTAAGGCAAGAAAGAAATGCAGTTGGCTATATCCTTATAATAGTTGACAGTCCTTTTCTTGAGAGCGCGACTATTCTTCATATTCACAATGTATTATTGGAAAGTGAAAGGTGAAAAGAATGGTCCATTGATGTAAGGAGGGAGCCCTATCATGCTTTGACACATATGGTACTATTTCCCCCCTTTGTTTTCACACTAACATTATGGTGTTAGCCAACTGGTTTGCAGCAAACAAAGTGGCCAATTTCTGTTACCAATTTATGTCAATTATGCTAGCACCTTGGACCACACTTTCATACGTTGCCATTTATAAATATTGGTCCCAAACCATTCGTACGACCCAAGACAAGAGCTAGCATGTTTTTTCTGCAACATAGAAACTAGAAAGCATGGTTTAATTACCAATTAATGAACTATTATCCCAAGTTTTAATTACTAATTAATATGAAAGTTCAATATAAACAGAGTTTGGAATTTAAAAACTCTAAAAGTGGGATGTGAAATAAAAGTCAGTGAAGTTATAGAGTGGGGAAAAAGTTGTTGCGTAAGGTAGACGACGTAAATAATTTAGAATCTAGTGGAGGAGCCTTTTGAATAAAGGACAGCATGCATGCATCATGGTTTCACGCATCTCATCAGGAGGCCACAACTTTCTATCAGGAGAAATTTTTTTATGTTCCGAAATGAGACATGTGGAAATATTCTATATAAAAATTATTCCTATCTAGGACGGTAAATTGATTCTATACAACAATTCGAGTTCGAGTTCGACTCACATTTGGCTGGTTTGGTCTACAAATAAGCCAAGCTGAGTTCGAGCTTGAAAAATTCATTTGAGCCAACTTAAGAACTTTGGCATTTGATCTGGCTCGGCTCATTTTCAGCTTTCCCAGAATTTGATTTTGGTTTTGGTCTCATTCTCATTCATGTATATATTAGTTTGCATGTATTTGTGTGTGCGCGCCATGAAATCTCTGTGATCATTTATATGCCTTGAATTTTTCCAATTCTGGACTCCTTATGCCTTTACAAACACAAATGATGGAATCTAATATCTGAAAAACTAGAAATTAAATTGATCATGGCTAGTTGATTTCAATATCCATTCATTCTCTTGCCTATTCTGACTCTACCGATTCATGACTTCCCTCGATCCAAATAAATAAACATGCGAGAGGTTTAAGCATTGTTCCAATTTTTGGGTCTGTGCATTGAGCTTTTAGCTAGGCTAGGTTTTAAGTTGGACCGTAGCTGCCACGTTGTATGGAGACCCTCTCCCTTCACGTATTTGAGGCCTATAGTCATATCTAATGGCTCGATGGGCTAGTTGTTGTGTTTTCTATTTTGGGCCTTGCTCACCCTTCTTACTAAGAAAAAGTTTTTTGGTCGTTATTTAAGGAAAAAAAGAAGAAGCAATAAACGAGAATTGGGACCCTTATCATTAGGGGCCGGGTAGGGACACACCTATTGATTGCGCCTACTTAGGGGGGACCACCAATACGGACTACAATCGTAGAGTCACAACAACTAATTTACATGGCTTGATTATTGGCTTTTCTTAGAGTGGGGATTGGAGTTTTGTGAAGATAATTGTTTTCGTTTATGAGTTCTGTTAAACGAATTTTAAAATTAACTTAGTACACCTTACAATCAAATTATTTATTGAATTACTAATTTACTTTAATATAAAATGACAAAAAAGATATATTGAATTGTGAAATAAATATAATTTTAATAAGTACACCTTAATCATCATATTCAACCATAATCAAATAGCGAGCACTAAATTAGTATTGAGAGCCTAAAATTCTCCCCCTTTGTACTCTAAATTAAGTAAATGCCTCTCCCTGAAAGAGAAAATTGACGGAGATAGAGAGGGAAGGAGAGAAAGAGAAACATCCATACCCAAATGGAGTTGATACCAATTGAATCAACCTTAAGAGGTTGAACAAAAAGTTATAATAGTAACCAATCATGAAACATATGGAACTAATTAGCATACATTGCCAACAAAATCCACACCCATCTCAGCTGATGTCTTACGAGAGCCCCCTTCCCCAAAAATGAACCAGCGTTTAGCACAGTTTGGACATTTAAAATAGCTCATGTTCTCTACAATTCCCAAAATCTACAACAGCAATTAGAATTTGACTATGGTAAAAATTATTCGATTGATGATCTCCACAAACTTTGGCATTTGAGGTATACAAGCTATTAGTTGAATGAAACACTTTGGCGTTTGGTTTCTTTCACTTTGTGGTTGCTAAAGGAGCCGACTATTGGTGGGATATGTTTCTTTTTCTTTTTTTCTTTCCAAAGGCTTTCAATTGCCTTTCACTTTGTGTGATAGAGTCTATTAGGGTGTACCATGGTATTTTGGGTAGTTACATAGGGTGTATTTAGTATAAGTTTACATTTTGATTAAAATATTAGGGTGTACTTAGATCATATGGTGTACTCAGTTAATTTTAGGGTTCGTTTAGCAGCACTGTTTGTTTATTTGTTCGCTCTTATGCGCATGTAGATCACTAGAAATTTTGTTTTCTCCATATCTGTTACGAATGCGATGGTGGGTGTGACTGCAACGGCGCTTCTTCAGATGGTGGTGGCTGGGTTCGTTTACGCTTATGGGTTGCTTTATAGGGTTTCGACTATGTTGAGTATATGAGCTTTGTTTGGCTTATGGTTAATTGTGGTGATGTGAGCTAGTAGTTTTAGTGCGGCTTTTGTCCGCTTTTATTTTTTTATTTTTTTAACATGTTAGTTTGTTGCTCTATGAAAATTAGTACTTTTGATGTCTTATTAATATTTTTAATTGTACTGTTAAATTTATCTAATGAAGTTTATCTTTAATAAAAAAAAATAAACATAATATTATTTGATCTCACCATATACGACTAAATTAAGGTCCAAAACTTTGCACATCATGAAGATTGAAGATAGGGTTAATCATGAGATCAACTAAACCTAGGTCTAGGTTTGGCACCTCTCTATAGTCATAATTACTTTTCAAAGCCAATGCAATACATACCCACTAATTACATTACACCACATATTAATTAAATATCACAAATTCCCATCAATTGAGGAAAAAAAAATTTGAGGGATGGGTGGGTCAAATACTTTGAAGTACTTACCAAAATCATATGTCACTAATTATATTTCCCCATTTTAAACAAAGTCAAGCCATAATAATAATGAAATTGAAATACAGGCCAAAGAGCCGAACAAACATATATTATGCGTTATGATATATTGGGCCAAACCCAAGATGGATACAATATTGATTTCCAAAATCAACACTAAAAGTAGGTTGAATAATTGTGGTTAGATTAATCATAGTTGCTAAAAATTAAATGTTTTGTCGTTTAAGTTCCTTAACAAGCAAACATTCAGAAGACAAAAACCCTAGCCTCCTCTCTCCCAAAAAATACTATACAATCGTTTTCATTTTGAATGGGGAGGAAGCCACCGTTCTTCCTCCCATCTTTCCTTCTTTTTTTCTCCATTCTTCTCTTTTCCCCAATTTACAGAGACATAAGGTTTCCCCTATTTGTCTTCGTTTTGTAATTATTTTCCTCTATTAATCACATGCGTATTTGTCTCGGTAACCTGCGTTTTGGTGTCCGATCTCTACTATCATCTTTTTTGCAGTTTCTTCATGTTTGGAATAAGTGGCAGAGACCCTTTGGGTTTTCTGTATAATTTTCACCCCTCATTTTGTGAGAGTTTTTCACCTATCCTTTGTGAGAGTTTTCCACATCTCATTTGTGAGAGTTTTATTTGTTTTGTTATGACTTGGGTCTTTCAAGCTTTATATATTTTTGGTTGTTCTGAGTTTGCACTCTTTGTTGGGATGCCTATGCCATAGTTTCTTCCATCATGCGTGATCGTTAGTAGATGAGCCCTATATTGTCTTAATTTTTATGTTAGATTGTTTTGTTACTGTGATGACCCTTTGTGGCTAATTTGTATTGGCCATTTGTGGGTAGTGGATTTTTTGGCTGAATTATGAATGTAATTCCAGGATTTCTCAACAAAAAAAAAAATCCTTAACAAGCACCATTGATAATGGACAAACTAGTTTTTTATTTTTTATTTTTGTTGAGAAATTTTGGGACTGCATAATAAGCCACCCAATGATTTGCACACCCATGCACACTCACAGAATCACTCAAGACAACCAGAGCTTCAATCCTTATCCAACTACAGTTGTACAAGGACAGCCATCTCAGACCAAGGATAGGCGCAAGGAATATGCCACCAACACATGATCGATACCTTTCTAGAATACCTTGTATAGACTAGTATATATTACAACTATTACACAATGGTTTTTGTAAGGTTTTTCATTTCAGAATATCAATATACAGAGTATGTAGCTTATGCATCTTTTGCACTGCAATTATACAGAATTTCCTTTATAGTGAAAATTCTATCACTGCATTCACAATTTAGCCACAAAGAATCATTACAACAACGGAACGATCTAACATCAAAATTAAGAAAATATGGGGCTCCTCCGCTAACGATCACGCATGACCGAAGAAACTTTGGTATAAGCATCCCAACTAAGAGTGAGAACTCAGAACAACCAAAAAGAAATAAACATTGAAAAAATCAAGTCATAACAATACAAATAAAATTCTCTCAGAAGAGAGGTCGAAAGCTCTCACAAACGAGAGGTGAAAAACTCTTTCAAAAGGAAAGGTGAAAACTACACAGAAAATCCAAAGAGTCTTTGCAACTTATTCCAAAGATGAAGAAACCGCAAAAAAGATGGTGGAAGAGATCCAACACCGAAACACAGATGGAGATTCGACACAACGAGACGCATACACATGTGACAAGTGGAGAAAAATCATAACAAAACAAAGAAAAATATGGGAAACCATCTGTCTCTGGAAATGAGGGAAGAGAAGAGAAGGAATAATGGGAGATGGGAGGAAGAACAATGACTTCCTCCCCCCTCAAAGTGAAAACGGCTCTATAGTATATTTGGGAAAGAAAGAGCTAGGGTTTTCGGGAGATAATGGATAAAAGAGTTTAGCAACGTACGCATGAATTTTTTAGCAGAGGTGCAATTTTGAAAGGCTAAAAACTCTTTGTAGATTGACATCTAAGGCTTTTTATCTAGATTGACCTTAGGTCCTTTCATGCATTCATATCATACATGAAAAATTGTTTTATGTAAAAATATTGACTAAGTATGAAAATGGTTTTTCGAAATAATCATTTTCTCAAGATAATTTTTGGTGGCTTTTATTCCTTACACATAATATAAGAAAACTTGATTTTATGGGATTTTATTATGAAATATATATTAACTTAATGAGCCATCATTTTTAGCCTAAATCGTATTTTGCACTAAAACCGATTTTTCATATTTTGATTTGGTGTGAATTTGATTTTCTAGTATTTTTATTTGAATCCAAATTGGGAGTACTTCCTTAGTTACATTGTAAACTTAAGTAAATGGAGTAATATAAAAATAAATGAAAGTAAAAGGACAAAGACATTTACTTAAATGTTGAAACTGGAAATAAGATAATTTGTGCACCACCACCAGCTGAGCAAATAGTCAATTTGAAGCACCTACAATGATTTTTCCGACGAGGGGAAGTGCAGCTGCACCTCCTTGCGCGTGTAAGATTACCAAACCATTTTATAATTATGAAGGAATGATAATTTATGTGCATGCTCGAATAAAAATATATAGGATGAGAAACATGACCTGTTGACAGCTTGTTATATAGAATGCGTGATTGACTCTTCTCACTACCATTATATATGCTAGCTCTTAATTAGTATTTTTTCATTCCGACAATTATACTATAAATTATAATTAACTCAACTAAATTATAATTTTAGAAAGTGGAAGCAACCTCCATCAATTTCGCTCTCTCCCTCTAATCCCATGTCCATTTTATATGGATTTGAGGGTACCAACATGCAACATGTGGAATTTTAGTATCTCTCTTTATATAATGAATTATGAAATAAATAAATGTTTAGGGCACACCCAACCCAGTTAGATAATTGTCCTTGTTAATCCCCAACATTCTCAAGGCCCCACAGGACGGGCGGCATGAAACTTCCATACACACTCTCAATTAAGTCCTTCCTCAGCTTAATTCTAATTACAAATAATGACTAATTAAATTATAACATAAGGGTATTTGATTCTCTAATGATATCTTCAATTAACCAGAATTTTATGCTAGGGCGGCAGCCGCCTGCTTGTGGGGGTAAAATCAAGCTGAATGAATGAGTGAGATGCTTAACGCCTTAATGGGAATAATTATATCCCATAATCACCAACTTTATTAGAGCATCTACAATCATGTTCTCTATTTTTTAGTTAAAATTTAGTTTAAAACGTATAAAAGTTATTTTATGAGCTCCCTATAAAATTTTAACTCCAATCATACTCTCTATTTAGAGAGTCATAAATGCTATAACTATTTTTTAATTGGTCCATCTTTATTAAAAAATAATATAAAAAATAGTTAGCATTAATTAAAGATTTAAAATACTCATAAAATAAAGCAACATTAAATTATAGGGAGTCACTAAGTGTCATTTCTCTCTCCTCAGATTTATGAGCTCATAGAAGTCTCCCTATTTTAGGATATGGATAGGGAGCATGGTTGGAGTTGTATTTTTCCAATTCCTCCTTAAAATTTGTCTAAAGAGGTAGTTTAAGGAGCCCATTGTGGATGCTCTTAGACAAGGATTGAGTATAAATATAGAACCACATGATGCTGCATGAGCGAGCATTCCTCTTTATTTAATTTGGGCACCGATCCTTTTATTATCACTAATTTAGTGGAAACCCTATTGGAATTGCGATTGTGATTCGGTCAGCCAAAGAATATGCCTGCCTCTTGTTTCCTCACATTTTCATTAGATGACACATTAATATGATGAATATGATGAATTAGTACACAGCAGGTACATGCATGCATGCATGATGATGGATAAGTCACCAAATGGAATATGTCATTCTAGAAAGCCTCCATTCGCATTCTTCCTGTCACACACATCATAATCGATTCCACATGTATAAATGGCATTGGTATATCTCTAGATCAAAAGTTAAATTCCAAAAATAGGTTGCTGATTCGAGCACTACTCTTTTCATTTCTTGTATATTGTAAGGAAAATGCCAAAACATTTGTTTATGTTTATTTTCTTTTGGAGGTTTAAGGTGTTAATATGAAATCATAACCTAGAAACCTTGAATTAATACCCATTTCCTGTAACTAATTATTAATTAATTTTGAGGTCTAAAAAGTCCAAATGGGTGCTCTGAGCTCATTTACATAAATGGCTGACCAAAAGGAAAATGGGGAGTGAGATGTTTGTCTGGACATGGTGCAGCATGGCAAATTGGCAATGGTGATGGGTACAGTTGGGTTGGCTTGGCTTGGATTTGATGCTCAGATCAGAGATGGTCCCCGTAATCTCCAATCTCTTTCTTTCTATTTCTTCCTCTCACTCACTGCAAATTAATGAAAATTGAAATTAGAGGAGGGTTGGAGGGTTTCCTTTTCTTGACTTTTTAACGTGCGCGTTGGGTTTCTTTTCTTTCATGTTTTTCCAAATTGGAATCTCTTGTGTTGTCCGATGGTGATGGTGGTGGTGGTGGTGGTCACTGCCTCATCACTGCTTACTGACAATGCCTGTGTAGACCCCACCCTCACCCTCCACGTCTCTTCCCTACTTTGACTACTCAAATCAAACCCACTCTCTCCTCTTTCCTTCCTGTCCTATATATATACATATATATCATGCATGTTGTATATACATTTATATATCTATACAATTGACCTATATATGAGTGGCCCTCCAATTGTCCATGAGGTCCAACTACCACCATCATCATTATCATCATCATCATAATTCAAAGTATTAACAAACACCACCAAATTATTTTAAAGCCGATTAATTAAGATAATGTTCAGTTTTGGATAACCATTGGGTGGGTGGGTGGGTTGGTTCAAATTTGGCTAATTAGTTTAAGTTGCACATTCCCTTTAGAAACCTACATAATATAGGAGTCCAGATCCTCTGTCCTTGTTTTTGTGTGTCCCTCTCTGTCTATGCATTACTTTTTTGACATGTGGAATTCCACTTAATAATACTTTAATAAATTAATGTTTTTATCTTTTAATACAAATAAAATAATAAAATAATACCACGTGTCATAAAATTAACCCATGAACAGAGAAGGACACACAAAAACATGGACAGAAGATCTAAACCCATAATATAGGGTGTTAATAAATAAATTAAAAGAAAAATTAGGTATTAGTAATAAAAATCTTTACTAATAAGGATTTGATACCTAGCATACTTCTAATTGAATTTTCATACATATGAATTAAATTTTGTTTTGAATTTGGCCAAAAAGGAAGCTCATATTCATTGGGCCTGTCTAAAATATAGAGATAAAATACAATTTTACCCTTTTTTAAAAAAAGGCTTTGTCAATATCAGATCTATATCGTGAGTCCAGTGGTCGCGATGGTGAAGTGGTTGTGACTCGTTCTCTCTCTCCTTTGTCCAGGGTCGCGAGTGGTTGTGACTTCGTGCACGCGTCGTTGGCGGTGGCAAGATCCAAAGAAGAAGTGAGACCGGATAGCCGCAGCCGATCGCCGCTAATGTTGATGCCTCTGAGCTTTTCCAGGGCCCTAAAACCGCCACTTCAGACCAACAACCGTTGTAGACCGTTGAGCTCGAAAATGGAGGAGCCAAAAGCCGCCGCGTACTACGACGAGTTGACTCGGCCCGTGAAGGAGCCGATAGATTCAAACAAGGCACAGGCTTCTCTTCTGCGAGCACAGATTCCGAAACCCCGCACGCAGCCTGCCTTATTCGTCGTCTTCCTTCCTCAAGAAGTTCGTCAAGGCCTCTATCCCAAAAGAGGGAGGAGCCGAGTCGAAGTCGGTTACACAGGGATTGGAGAAAGGAGCGAAGGAGTCGGAGCTCGTCGCCAAGAGAGAGGGGTTTGGAGAAGAGCAAGGGTAACATGGGGAAGGAGAGAAATGGTGATGCTGATTTTTCAAAGTGGATTCAAGGCTATGATAAAATGGTATGTTTAGATTGTTAATTGTATTTTTACTTGTTTGATTGATCAATGGCTGGAGGCTCGTGCCTTTATAAATTTTAGATTATATTTGAATTATCAAGTTAAGTGGTAGAATTACTCATTGTTCATTGTTTTAGTCATGAATTGTCAAGTATGATAACAAGCTCGTTTTATGTTATGAACAGTAAGTGAGAGAGTCAAAGCGAAGATGAAACTTCAACAAGCTGAAACTGGTGAGTTGTCGTCTTAAGAACTAGTCTCTAGTATTTGGGTTTACTTGGACTTGTGCAAATTAACCAGCAAAATAACCATCTTGTTATTTTGACTGCAACTGAGAGGGATACGACGAAAGGCATGGGCTCTGGTTGGGAAATATTTGAGTTCAACAAAGATGCACCACGTGATGATGGGGAAGTTGAAGGTTAAACATTTATGACCACACTTTGTTTTAGAAAGTAAAGATTGAATTATGTTCTTTGCATTATTTTATGCTTTTAGGTATGTCCTTTGTAGCTTAGGGTTTAATGGTATGTTTAGATTTTCGTCAATTGTTTTATCACTTCCTAGCATTGAAAGTAGAATCATATAAACATTAATAATTATATTTGATTTGATGAAATATAGTTTGTTTTTTAGAGGTTTTGAAAAGTCCTTGTAGAATGATAATGGTTTAGAATAGATGGATGAAACATAAACTATAATGCAGAAAAACTAAACTGCATTGCAGAAAAACATAAACCGCATTGCAGAAAAATATAAACCGCACCGCAGAAAAACATAAACCGCATGCAAAAAATATAAAGCGCATTGCGAGAAAAATATAAACCGCATACCTCTTCCTATTCCTCTTCATCTTCTCTGATAGTTTTTTTGTTTTTTTAGAGGTTTTGAAAAGTCCATGTAGAATGATAATGGTTTAGAATACATGGATGAAACAGAAACAGAAATGTTGAAAACATAAATCGCATTGCGAGAAAAACAGAACCTGCATGCATCTTCATGTTCCTTTTCATCTTCTCTGGTTGTTTTTGTTTTTTTAGAGGTTTTGAAAAGTCCATGTAGAATGATAATGGTTTTTTTAGAGTTTTTTATTTACATAATTTGATATTAACATTGTATTTTTTGTTTTTGTTTTTGTTTTTGTTTTTATTTATTTATTTTTAGATCATTGATATCTACATTGTATTTCTGTTGTAGTTTCTGTTTTTGTTTGCAGTTTTTGCGTGAATTTGTGTTGAAATCATTTTTTTAAAACCGTTGATTGTTTATATAAATATTGTGTAAGTGAATGAATATCACAAAAACAAGTTTGGTATAGTGGTTTGTGAGTGAGGCTTCCTCCTTTGAGGGTCAAGGTTCAATTCCTTCAATGTCACAAAATCTTCAATTTTTAGGGTGAATAAAGGGCAACGGAGTTGGTCCTCGACTAGAGGTGATAGGCGGCGACGGCGGTGGCGATCGGGCAAAGAAATTATAGACCTTCCCGTAAAAGAACCGGAAGAGACACGATAAGTGAGTAAATCTTATTTGGCAACTTAAGAAAGAATTTGAGCTTTCTTATTACTGATCGTCATAAATCCATCGTTCCTAGAATTCGAGCTTGCTTGCACTTAAGAAAAAAGAACGCATACCAGCCAAAAGCGAAAAAGGGCTTTACTTTAGCTTTGTTTTCAGTAAAAGCCGCATTCGGATGGCGCTGAATTAAATCCAACAGAATATTTGTATAGCGGAGTGAAAAAAACAAGAGAAATGCAGAAAAAGATTTGTAACAAATAATAAATTGTACGGGAACATATTTAAGTCACCGCTAGTAATTAATTATTTAATAATTGTTTTGGTTTTGGGTAAAGAGGAGAGCTAAAGTGCGGCACAAACACTACGTTATTTATGATGGAATAGATGAATGATATTCTTGGTAGTGGGTACGGTTATGTGGAGTAATAATAGGTAATATTTTTTGGTTTAAAATGAAATAGTTAAAATGGCATTTTTTGTAATTTTTAACTTTTTGCAATGCATAATTGTAAAATTATATCCTATTTTTTATTGTTTGGTTTTTTCCTAATTAAGTGAAATTAGATTTGTATTTCCAAATTAGTAAAATATATAGTGCCTAAAAACTAAAGAACCCTAAATTAAACACAAGTTGTAGGATCTATCTAATTCTAAATCACCCTAACATGCTATACCTATATATATTGGTTTGCCCAGACTACTTTAATTCTGCGCAGTGGTCAGTAGTCTTACACCTGCAGCTGATAGAATTAATGATATCTGATCTCAATCTAGTAAAGAGCAACATGCATGATAGACACACATTAATATTTTATTAATGACCAATTAAAGGTTTAAGTAACAGTGTAACAAGCAGAGAGAGAGAGAGAGAACGGAAGAATAATGATGGGTTATAGGGAAGGAGGAGAAGATCCCTTGGGAGACTACAAAATCCGTTTGTTCCCCGAACGTCTTTGCTTTTGTGTGTTACTTTTTTTATTTTCCATTTCTCTCTTTTTCTCTTTACCAGCTCATGAGCTGCCCACCACATGCTTCTGCTTCTGCACTATGCTTTGGTTTTCCACAGTGTCTCTCTCTCTCTCTCTCTTTGTGACACCATTAACGGTTTTTTTTCCCTTTTTTTTTTGGTCTCTGTAATATATTGCCAAACTGGGAGGGGGGGTGGTAGAGAGAGGAACAAGAAGTGCAAGGTACAGCAAGAGCCCTCGAGAATAAAGCGTGGTGGTCTTTCTTTGTTGTGTGCTTTGAGTAGCCTGGGATGTAGACAGCCACATGGTGCCCTATTGTCTCTTTCTCTTTGGAATTTTCACCCTTCCCTATTTCAAATGAATATTTTCCTGCTTCATACAAGTAACATATATCTTGTACTTATTATATACACCCTTCTTCGTTTACAGATGTTGGTCGGTTGGGTTGGTCAGAGCAATGAATCTGCTTCTTACACTCAAATTTGAATTCCTCTTTTATAAGCGTTATTTTTTTTATTGCTTCCGTACTATTAGCAAAGTCATGCTTAAGCCTAATGTGGAGGAAGGTGTTAACATTGATTATATATGCAAAAACATGCGTCTACGAGTACTTTTCTATAACAAAATCATTAACATATTTACAAGCTCGTTTTCATGTTGTTGAGAAATCATTTTCCACAATATGGTGTCCCGTCAAATTAATAATTACATGATTCAAGTTGGATGATTAGATATTGTTGTGGAAATGGGGATATGTAACATGTTGATACATGGGAGCTGAGGGCCAGCCATATGTACTATATATATATATATTTAGTGTATATAACATATAATAATTTATTAATTTGGTGCCACAGCCACATAACAATCAACATGGGTGACCCCATAATTAAATAAGTAAAGTAAAAGAAAACAAAAAAGAGGAAGTGGGATTTGCTGTGAAGACTGCATCGAACATTGGGCTCTAGGGATTCCCTCTATACTTATCTAATTTACTTGCTTGCTTGCTGCTATCTCTATGCAAAATTAAGGAATGTATGTATGTTGTTAATCATATAGGAATGTGTAGTCGTAGCTAGTCTTTCATGTTATTAAATGTTGTGCTTAGCTTTAATCCCCTCTTAATTCTCTCTCTCTCTCTCTCTCTCTCTCTTTCTTGAACCTCCCAAAGATTCATTTCTAATGCAACATTATCTCCCTGTCCGCTTCTCGGATTTCGAATGCCCTCAATATTCTTCCTCATTAAAATAAGCGGCTTCTCAAATTCGATTTTAGACCTCCACAACCCCATCACGTGAAAATTAGATTCAAAGTAATTAACCCTTACAACTAGTTAATTAATTTCTTCTCTCATGTAATTACACGACATGGTCATTCCCTCTCTCTCTCTTAGTCATAATATTTCAACCCCATCAAGGAAGAATCACGTCGCCACCTGCTCTTTGTCTGTTTACTCTTTGTTTCAACGATTCCTTCTCAAACAGAAACATGTTGAGCAACTGTGAGCATGAGAAGATGGTACTCATCTCTTCAACTAGTAACGAATGGCCACAGGTTCACCACTCTCTCTCTCTCTCTCTCTCTCTCTCTCTCTCTCTCAATTATTAGACAAAACATGACACAACTTTTGTTGCTTAGCTCTTGGAAGAGAATATTTCTCCTGTGTTGTTCTTTTTACCCTAACACCACCGCCTAAACCCATTTTCTTTCCTTTTTCCATTCACAACAAATTTCTGTAGATGCAGCAGCAAGATAATATTCAAATCGATGATCACCATCAGAAGGGCTTGAACAATAACATGGCCTCATCAACATCATCACCAGCTACTCGGATAATGGAGAAGCCAGGGCAAGAGCAACTCCAACTACAGCAGCAAGCCCTCAAGTGTCCACGCTGCGATTCATCAAACACAAAGTTCTGCTACTACAACAACTACAGCTTGTCCCAGCCAAGACACTTCTGCAAGGCCTGCAAGCGCTACTGGACCAGAGGTGGAACCCTCAGGAACGTTCCCGTCGGCGGTGGGTGTAGAAAGAACAAGCGTGTAAAGAGGCCTGGCTCATCATCGTCATCCACCATGGATGGAGCATCTTCTTCTTCTTCTTCAGTTCCTAGCAACACTGCTAACAATAATAATAGTAGTTCAAACCCTCCTTCACAGCCATCCCAGATCGATCAGATCAACCCACTGTTTTATGGGTTGCCTAGTAACCCTTTTATGGACAGTCCAAGTTCCGCTTCTGGGTTTGATCTTCATCAGTTGAATCATCATCATGCTCAGCTGGGATTAGGGTTTTCATCAGCAGGTACTTTCATGTCTGGTGATAATTATCGAAACAGGTTTAATCCCACATCGAATTCATCACTTCCTTCTTCCAATTATAGCTCCATTTTTAGTACTTCTCCATCTACTACCACCACCACTCCAACTATGGCTTCTGTGCTTGCTTCTAAGTTCATCAATGGGGGTAGTTTTAAAGATATTCAAGCCAGAGGGCCTCATCATAACCAGTATTTCCAGTCCTTGTTACCCTTTGAAGACCTTCATATAGCAGCCGGCAATAACGGGGAGGCTGGTGGTGCCGTGAAAGATGCGAAAGTTGAAGATCAGGCTGGCCAGAACAGGTTGGAGTGGAATAATAATAGTAACAACAATAATGTCAATGCTAATATGAATTGCCAGAATCAGATGACAGAGCAAATGGGGCTCTCGGATCCCAGTCTCTACTGGAGCTCAACGACTCTTGGTGCTAATTGGCATGATCCATCAAATCTTGGGTCCTCAGTCTCTTCTCTGATCTAGCAAAAGCCAAATTCATCAACATCATCATTTTTCTCAATTTCATTATTATCTCAAGTTTTTGGTTCTTTCTTAGCTTTAGGTTTTCTTAGTTGGTTGGTAATTGGTTTTATCAAACTGGGTGTGGGTTTCAAAAAGTTGAAGAAAAAGGAAAAAAAAAGAAGTCAAGGGTATAGTTTCATAATATTATTGAAGCGAAGATGGCAGGAGCTGGGATCGGAGTGTTCATGTCAGCAGCAATTAGAGAATTAATCAACCTCTTGATCAGTTTTGTTAATCAAGGTTGAGAGCCCCCCCACCAAATTGCGCTGAGAGGAACCTCGGATCTTCTTCGTCTCCTTTGGTGTATGCAGCTTCTTCTAGTGCAGTAAGTTGGTGTGTTTGTTTTGTATATGTATATATAATATGCATGACACTGTTTCCTAATTCTCGTATGTATTTGTTGTTAGCTAGGTTGGGGTTGGTGGGTTTACTTGTGCTAATGTTAATGGTGATCTATATGATCAGGAGGAGAGGAACTAATATTTTCTTTTTCTTTTTCTTACTTTGTTCTTGGGGATGGTGTGTTTTTAGAGGGGGGAAATGGGGTTAATTGGGTATAATGGTATATACAAGAGATGGGAAACAATTGTTATTGCAATGTGGGTAATTAATTAATATATGGATATGTTGGTTTTGTTTAAATTATGTCTTGTGTTATTTCGACTTAGTTTCTGCTATTTTCATTGTAGTTGATGTTATTGGTAAGGAACAGGGTTTTGAATTTTGGATTATGAGAGAGATATTTTCAAACCATTCACATATTGAAAACCAAAACAATAATAGATCTGTCAATAGTACTGTACTATTGCATGATATGTATATATATATATATATATATATATATATATATATATATATATAATGTATAGCTGACATTTTATAGGCTAGCATGAGATTAATGTGAACCTCAAGAAAAGTAGATGTGGTTCAAGTCGAAACCATGGTTTTCATTTATCGGAATTATTCTACTGGAGACAAATATTTATTGGATTTTGAAGGTACGTTCCTTGGACTATAGTATGCTGGCTGTAGTGGAACTGTTTATATTCTCCCCGTATATATAGTACTATAGCTAGTAGACACATGGATCATGGAGTGGTGGAGATTGTTTATGCACATACATGATGGAGATTTCACATGGTAATAACTAAGATAAGGTGAATAAATGTATATTGAATTCGACACAGGGTATATGCTGGCTCATTCTATCTAGCTAACTAGTATATTTACGCGGTAAATGTGGGTTAGAACAGTTTGTCAAGATAAGACAAGACAGTGTACTTACCTCTTTGTACTAGCTAACTAGTATATCTAGAAGGTAAATATGGATTAGAGCAGTTAATCAAGATAAGACAAGACAATGACCCCTTTATACTCGAGTTGGATCCCAGCCTGTAGATTAGAGTAGTAACAAAAAAAAATGTATATCTATATGAGAGAGAGAGAGAGTTCTTGACTTGATGTATGCAGATTTAAAAGGATTGGCTGAGGTTGAATATTGGTACGAAGAAACTTAGGTTGAAAATTTTGATAATCTAATAATGAGATGCAGTTTTTTGTCTATCACGGTAATATGATTACCCACTATGATATGATTATATTACGTACCCTTGGTCAGTGGTAGACAACTGGTAGAGCACTCCTTCAAAAAGCTGCCATATCATGATCTCCTCTCGGCATTAATTGCTTTCTTTCACCCTTTAAGACTTCAAAAATCTGATGAGACCAAAATCATGAATTAGATTTTGTGTTGGCAAAGAAGTCTAAAACTTTATGTTGTGAATCGTTCTAGGTCAGTCTCCATACTCAAAAGCCCTAAAGAGATATGTTAGAATTTTAGTATATAATAGTTAAATAATGTGCTTATAATTAGGATGAAATTTCTGCCTGAATTATACGCGTGTTTTTGGGTCCTTATTGCAAGCTTTGTACGTGGGTTTAGTCTAGGCAAGTATAAAACTGATACAAAGTAGTTAAAATGAGGCATGATGTAGTTATGATTTTGAACTTGCGTAAGATAGGATTGTATATGGAAGAGGTAAAAGTGTGGGTTTCTGTGGTGGGAGTGCTGCCTGCCTGCTGGTCCTAATATTGGCTGAGGCAAGTCAAGTACTTTTACTGGTCCCGATCGAGGCTTGGCTCCATGTACTTGAAAAAAGCAGCCAACTGATGGCAACATGGCGTGGTGATATGTTTTCTGGATTAAAATTCCGTGATGGATGCATTGATATCGATGATATGTAACCAATATATCAAGAATCAGGATCAAATATCATGACCGTATTATATATTGCTAATCAAAGCAATATAAATGTGGGTGTCCACAAAATAGCCATACATATTCAGATATATATGACTTCATCCCATCAATAGTTGTTCACCCCAGAATAGACAGGTGCGAATCCTAAGCATTTCAAACTGCAAAACAGTTAAATACCTTTCTATTGGGCTTAGCCAATCTCCAATATTGGCACACATATCCGTCAAATTTTAGCTAAAATAATTTGAAAGCTATTATAGCAAATCACTTAAAATGTGTTTTCTCCAGCAATGTTCTCTATTTTGGTTAATCTGAAATATTTTATTATTATTTTCTCTTTCTCTTTCTCCCTCTTTCTCTTACAAATCAAATATATTAAAAAGAAAAGTAGAAATCCAACCTCACCAACCTCCCAAATGTCTCTATCTCTCTCCTCCTAGCCAAATTCTCTCTCCTCTTTGCTAGATGTAGAAAGCCAAAAGTTGATTTTCCAAAATAGGGAGCCAAGTAGGGAGTCTGTTGGAAGGAGGATAGGGAGTCTGCTGGAGATGCTCTAAGGGCATGTTTGGTATGCCTCACTGGACTGGACTAGGTTAAATAGCACTTAAAACTCATGTTTGGTAAGAGGAGGGACTAACTTAAATGAGATTATATAGTCCAACCATTATAAAAAAAATCCATCACTCGCTTGTTCAATATAGCGAGGCTGAAACATGATCCGCAAAATAGCGAGTTCGCTAAAAAGAGCTCACGAGTCCGATGATAACTAGTTTCTTCTTCTTCTTCTTCACCTAGAACTATAACCACCACAGACCCAGTCAAACCACCATAATCACCACATACCCTCATCAAACCCAGTCACTCGAATCAACCACCACCAATTCAAACTCAATGGAACCACAACCTAATTGAACCCAAATTCAACAACCACTGTCAAACCCAATTGAACCTTCCAAGAAATCATCCACCATCGACCATGGCTCAGTGTAACCAGATGAAGATTTGTGACTTCGAAGGGGATGAAGATATGCAACTTCAAAGGGGAATAAGAAAGAGAAAATGAGAGGGAATGAGAGAAATGTTGGGAGGAGAAGATAGAAAATGAGAGAGAATGATAGGGATATCATTGTATCAATATTGGAGAAGAAAAGAGATAGAACCAAAGAGTGAGATCGGGAGGGAGAGAAAAAGGAAAAAGGAATGGGGCATGGGAAAGAAGAAGAAAAGAGAAAGGAGAGAAGAGGAAGAAATAAAGAAAAAGGAGAAGAAAAAAATGAGATAAGATAGTTTTAGTCTTTAGAAAACATTAGAATTTTTTTATTTAATAAATTATACATTTTTCGTTGGGTTCTTTGCAATATTTATTTATTTATAGGTCAAAATTGTTAAGATGAAGGTTTGATTATTCAAAAACAGAGGAAAGGAAGGGAGAACAGAGAGAGCAATAGAAGAAAGAAATCAAAGCTTCTGTATATTTCTCAATCATCTGAATAGTATAACTGTAAGCTTATATATTCTTAGCTTTTGTTTACTGATTAAGCAGTATAGTTGACTAGCCTTACAAACAGCCTTAACTAATTACTAACTAATCTCAGCTTAACTCTAACAAAAATCCCTAATTAATTTTAAATATTTAAATAATTATTTTTTAGTCCGGCACAACATCAAACATAGGTTTTCACTATTTTTACAATCCAGCTTCTTAGTCAGACGCAACACCAAACGTAGGTCAATACTTAATCTAGCTTCGACCAATTCGAGCTAATCTATGTGTTAGATCAAGTTGAGGTAAGAACTTACTTAAGCCCAGGCAAGGTGTCTCAGAGTGATCTTAAGCCTTGTTTGGTCGGTTGGACTGGAATGGATATTTTCAATTAAAATGGACATGGGTCCTAACCATTTTTTGGTGGTCTTAAGTGTGTTTCGGACTGGATATGGGCATGAGATCCATGTCTTAAATAACTATGGCTCTGAAACCCAAGCCCAGATGTGGGTTTCCAATCCGATTCTTTTCCTGTAGAGAAAGAGCACGCGACACTCCTTTTCTTTCTTCTTTTGGCGAGAGCTAGCATGGTATCGAGTTCTTCTCTCCTATCTCTTCGCCTTTTTTCTTTTATTATCTCTCCTCTCTCTTTCCCTTTATCCTTTCTTCTTTCCTCTTCGTCTATTCTCTAACATCTTACCTACACAATACACTCCCTCCAAAGAGAATCATTCTTTATTTTCCCTAATGGAAAATGAGCATTTTCTTGGCTCCCAAACATGGCCCCTACACCAACACCAACTCCAACCCATAATTGAAGACCATGATTTCTCATTAAAAATCGCTCTGTCCCTCAGCGACCCAACTATGCTCATCTTCCAAGAGTCCTAGCACCATCATGTACAGCAAGACCCACAGTCCTCCTCCACCTTAAAAACCCAATTCTGAGCCCCGAATCCCCGCACCAAGAAACTGGGTACTCTCCACCGTTGCAAGACAGCCCCGGCCATGTCATGCGAGACCTCAAGCCAAAGACGACCCAAATCCCCAAACTATAGTCTGAGTCCAGCTCCATCATCAGGCAAGCCGTCTACATACTACACTTTCATTGAAGATCTTTCAGATCTGGGTTCCCATGCAGAATTTGCATAATTCCTTTTTTTTTTTAAATGTTGTTTTTAGGTTGTATTTTCTTGGATTTGAAGGGGTGGAATTTTGCATCTGATTATTTTTAATCAATAAAATAAAATAAAATGTTGATTTATTAAAAAGGAAGAAGTTAATTCTAGTATATTGTTTGATGCAAAAATGAACAAGAGTGGACTCAAAGCCTAGCTAGTCCAAGCCAGCCCAATACAATGCTTCAAAACCAATCCAAGCTAGCCCACCAAATGGGGCCCTAGTAACTTAATGAATAGGCGTGCCACTATTGGAGCTTGCCTAAGCCCAATAGAAAGATGTTTAACTATTTTGCAGTTTGAAATGCTTAGGATTCGTGCTCAAGCTCTTAACTTCTAATCAAGTCATTGTGCTCCAAGTGGGGAATTGGCTTAGATTGGTTCTTTTTAATGCCTTGTATACTTAAGGACTTCAATATTCTACTTTGTGCATTGATATAGAAAGATTGATTACAGTAAGTTGTAAATCAGACAAGCTTTTCTAGTAAGAAAAATAATATTATGCCCGTTTTGGGTTTTGTAAAATATATGATGATAAACAAACGATTTATAAACTTAAAGTAAGTGAAAATACAACTTGGAACTAAATATTTCTCTATTCATCCAAGTACATAAAGATTTAAATATAAACTGATGAACTTAAAGATATACTTAGCCTAGTAACTTTGAGTTATACCAAGTGTTGGCAGAGCAAATAAATTAAAAGATATCTTAGGGGTTGTCAACTGAAAATCTTAATACAAGAGAAATGCATTTGAGTTCAATGAGATCAAGTGTTGATCGAGTTTGACGCCTTTTTCTGAAAGAAAAGTTGTGTCATTTGTTTTTCCAAATTGCTAGTATATATATCCTTGGTGTTTGAATATGCACGCTTGATGAAGAGATGGTTGAGTCTGATGTTTGTCCTCCTTTTGCAAGTGAGTTGGTAAACTTGAGTGCTTTGATCCTGCGCTGACGATAAGAACTAATTTTGGCATGGTCATTTTCTAACAAGTTGGTTCAGTAGGTTTTCCAACGCTCAAATCGCATTTAATGTGGTTTCTTAGTTCTTAGTTTACCGACTAAAACCTCATTAGTTGTCAAAGTCAAATGAAGTCTGTTTTGGGTAAAGTGTATTTAACCGGATAAAATCATTTAGAATGTGGGTATATAGCCTTTAGTAAAAGTAAGAATTCTATAGCGAGGTAAGGCCCTTAGATGAGGCCCTATCTCTTAATCGTTGGATCCAATTAGTTAACTATTGGATCAAATTAATTATTTTGATCTAATGGTTAAAAGATATGGAATCATCTAGGGCCTTAGATATAGCACTCACTATAGATGACTCTTAGTGAAAGAATAAACAAGTTTGGATTGAAGTGACTTGGGCCCATAACTTATCTTGGTCTGATCCAAAGCCCAATTCATCCCTTGGTCTAAACATTTGACCCAACGCTTTATTAAAGACTTCAACAGTCCTTAATGGGCCTATTTCCATTTCTGGTCCAAACATAAATATACTTTGATATTACAAGAATTCTATAGTAATGAGGATCTTATATATGGCTCTTAGGTGATGCCTTATCTATTAACCGTTGGATCAAATTGGTTAGCTGTTGGATCAAATTAGTTAATTGTTGGATCAAATTGAATAGCCTCATTTAACAATTAAGATATAAGACCTCACTTAAGGGTCATATATAAGGCCATTACTATAGAACGAGTCATAGATATTACTGGTGCAGTGCCAGACAGAGTTGTATTGTAGATTATATATATCGCAAGTTATATATAAAAAAAGATCGAAGAAATTAAAACCACACAGCACCTCTTTGATTATAAAGGGTCTTGTATGCATATGTTGTGTTTTCTAGCGCTCACTTAGGTAACGGACCCAATGACCAACTAGCCCAGTGGGTTAGTGTTCATATCCAGTGGTGGTACCTATGCCTAACAAATCCAATTGTTTTGGAATGAAGGGCCCCTCTCCTGCTGCTGCCGCTGCTGCCTTATTCTTGCATCAAATAATTCTGCCTTAATTGCCCTATATTTCAATTAGTTTGATCACCTACTTATGTACTTTTAATCATATTAAACAACTTAATTTAACCTTCGAAATTACTTCGTAATCACTTCATGTCTTAACATGCATGTTTTCATTTTTATATATCTCCCTGTCTCTGTGTGTTGACCTTTGAATAGTTCAGCTTCAACATCATTGTTTTTCAACCTTCACGATCAAACATCATAATCATACAAGATTGAAACAAGTTCTCTTCCCACTTTATTATAACCAAGGTCTAAGATATTGTTTCCCTCTTTTCGGCCGGGTAGGCCGACGGAAGAAACTTTTGGCCCTTCTTCTTTTTTGAGTGCGGAGCGTGCCACCACCAAGCCACGAACTTGGGCTTGGATGGAATGTGAGTAGACGGATAGTGTGCGCTTCTGACTTCTGATCAAGTGATTACTCGGCCAAGCAAGGAACCTCCTCTCGGCCTAGGTTCTTTCACTTCCTCGGGCTCGAGGATGGTTGAGCTTTGTATGAATGTTTTTGTGATTTTTAGGCGTTTTTGGTAAAAATAGTGCAATTAAACTAAATGTGTGTTTAAACATAAAGACAAGAATTGAAGTGCGGTAAAGTAAATCAAAGCGATAAATAAACAAGAACGAAGTAAGAACAATAAGAACGATAAAGTAAATTAAACTTGATAAAAACTCAATAACGATAAAAAGAAGAGCGATTGAAATAAACTTAAATGAAATAAACTTGAATTTAAATGACAATGTAATGTAATTGCAAGAATTTAAATGACAAGAGAAAGTAAATTGCAAGAATTTAAACTTACACTAAGGAAAGGAAGAACAAACTATGCTAGGTGCTTGAAAAGTAAAATCCTAAGTCTAGGAAAAGAAAAGTGCGAGACGAAAGATAAGTTTGTTTGTCTGATGTTGTGTGTCTGATGTCTTCGCTTGGTGAAGTTTATATAGGGGCATTCGTCAGCCCATGGGCTGGCCATTGAATGGCCAAATGTCAATTCTTTTAAAATCCTTTCCTTTTGAAGCCCTCCAAATCCGTGGATCATGTCGGCGGAGATATTCTGATTACTTGATTCTCTCTTATTTTGGACAGTTCTGAATCACCATCAATCTCCTTGATTTATTTCCTTGTAAGGCCTCCGCCACGTGCATATTGACCTCCGAAAATCTTGGGCATAAATTCGTGGCTGGGGCTTGAACCTCCAAGCCCCTTGAAATTATATGGGGTTGACCCTCATGACTTTTGAATTCTTTCAACTTCAAAATTAGTCCGTCGAGAAAATCTTCAATTGATCTTCATATTCATTTATTAGAGATATGTCAACAATCAAATGGGCTATGCCACTTCAATTGCCCAGGCCAAAAACTAAACCCAAAAAAACCTCTAGCCAACTTTCATACTCATGTATATATATATATATATTAATATATATGACAAATGCCCAACGGCCTTCTAAGCTCCAGCTGCATATCATCTTTGTTTGTATATATATATATATTCAATATACAAATGAAGTGCACGGCTCTTACCTCAACAATCCTGGCCGCATATATGTATTAGTTTACACACACATATATATATATTATGCAAACACTTACAGCCCTTGCACCCTAATATTTCTGCGGCCTCAATCTCACTTGCCCAGCGACCAATTGCCATTCTTTGGGCCCAACTCATTGCCAAAAATACCTCATTCCTCCAGCTGACTTATTATATATATATATATATATATATATATATATATATATATATAAGAATGCTGCCAGTTCCAGCGTAAACATATTTATCATATATATTTACTTTAGGGTCCATGTGGCTTTATTAATTACTTATATATATATATATACCGTCCCTTCTGAGGGATCCTCAAATAGTGTTATTTGAGGGATGGGGCGCTCAGCCGTTGGATCTATTTTAATGAGATCTTGCGGCTATGATTTGTTGAAGTCATTTAACCCGCTTTCACTCTTATAACCCGAAAACAAAAACAAACAAAAACAATTAAAACCACGCACGCTTTATCGCTCAAGAGGAAGACCCATCGTTGGAAACGGCCTCTCTTCTTCCTCCAACGCTTGGAGACCTTCCAAGCGGACCAAAAGACCCATCGCTTGGAGACTCACCATCGTCGGTTGAAGCGTAAGACCCAACGTGAACCGCTTGTTGAGCTTTGCGAGATTCCGTAGATAAACAGTATGATTTCCGGGTTTTCTTCAATTGTTTCATAAATCGAACCATGGTTTTCTTCGATTCAGGGTTCTTGTATGAGTTCTCATATGGTTTTAATGGGTTTGAATATTAGCAACAAACCTCATCCTCATCCCAATTTTTAATGGTTTTAATGGGTTTGAATGTTGACAATGGCTAGGGTATCCTGGGTTTTCTTCGATTGTTTCTAATCGATTCATGGGTTTCTTCGATTTGGGGTTTTTGGATGAGTTCTCATATGGATTTTAAGAACTCATAAACAATTCTGATTTGGATGAGTTCTGTAACCCAGGGCTTTCGTGACTTCCATAGAGACTCTTTCCCTTCTTCCACTGGATTTTACCGCAAATGGGATTTTTCCTCCATTTATTTGTTTAAAATTTTGTGTTTGTTTTCATCTTGATTTTCTGAGTCGATCGCAATTTGATTGTTGTGTTTCTGTCATTACTTTTTTCGTATTTCTAAAAATTGCAAATTTTTTACAAGATTTGTGGTCAGGACTTAGTTTAGACAAGAAGGAATCTCAAATTTTAGTTTTATTTAGTTAAAATTGTTTGATGAATGTAATTCACTCTCCCAGCTAGCTAGCATGAGAGGCAATACTAGTTATGTTTCAAATTAGTGAGAAATTAAGAATTTCAGCTTGAGGACGATTTTGGGTTTCCATGGGCTCGCATAGATTGTGTGACTTAAAGTGGGCAACCATTACAAATGTTTGTGATCTCGTGTCCTGCACCACCTGGCCGACTATTTGAGATTTAGAAATAAGATCTTTTAGCATAAGTACATTTTCCGTTGGCAGCTGATTCTCACTGCTTCTTCGATCATTAAAGACACTTGCCGCATGTTTCATTAGATGGGCTATTCATGGATGATTTCATATGTTCATTATTGTTTTTGTAAACTAGTTGATATTACGGATGCGCTTTTACTTTTAGCTTCTATCTTTATGATGTTTGCATATTTTTCTTTGGATTTACACAGTAGCTGAAAAGTTAATGATTATGCATGAATAATGTTTAGACTGTAATTTCAAGTCTATTGAAAGCCTAAGGGAAGCCAATCATCGAAGAGTTGTTCCTCATGGTGGATAACCTTTCTTGCTCATATGGGCTTCTTACCACTGCTTTTAATCCTGTAACTTGAAGACTAGAGACTCGTAGAGTTCACGCCCGAGTTGAAAGCTTCGTTGAACTGTGTGGTCTCTCGCTTTATTAGGACAAAAGAAGCTTGCGAGAATATTTCAATTGTCATGACTCGTTCAAGTAACATCTCTTGTAATCAACTTTTTCTGTGTAGTGTCAATGAAAGATTTATGACTGGATTGTAATGAATATTCGATGTTATTAAGTTTATTTTATCTTAGTAATGAAAACTTAATTCAGTTCATAGTGTGGCAGTTTTCTTGTGTTTTCTCTTGCTCGTGCCAAAAAGAAATAAACACGCATGCATCCAAAAGTCTCATCCAAGACATTCATTCATATAACACCGAAACTTAACTATGATATTAGAAAATAACAACAAAACAAATTTGTTTCCTTTTAATTGAAATGATTTCTGAATGGTTTTCTTTGTTCAATACAAATAACATCAAAAGGCATTACAATGAAAACAAAAAGTACAAACACAATCTTTCCATTAGGAGGCTAGCTGTAGGAAGCTTGATTGGGCAAACATAGTCTTTTCTTCAAGTATGTCGCAACTCTACAACCCCGTAAATAGGTGGAATCAATGGAGTTCGAAACATCATCCAAAAACTCATCATCCCGACAAGACAAAGTAAATGAATAAATAAATAAAAATTTATTTTTCTCAATAACAAGCAAGTTATATAGGTGGAAAAATTGTTATCCATGTCATCAACAAAATACTCCATATAAGTTATGTGTATAACTATAATTACCCTGTGATGAAGAATTATTATCCATGCCATTAAAAGGATCTTTGTCAACAGTTGAAGATCTGTCATGGTCAAAGATAACACCAAAAAGTTACACATGAGGTTAATACATAATTTTAAAAAAATACAAATAAGTTTGCATTCTTACGATTTTTGAAGCATAGGACAGTTCCTTTTGTCGTGTGTTTGTCCATATATTCCACACCCATTACAACGCCGACCTTTGTACTTTTCTCTCGCCAACTCCTTTCTGCCTTTAAGTCTTTTCCCACTTCCTTTTGCTTTAACACGATCTGGTTCATTAAAACTAGTTTCAAAAGCAATACACCTCCTTGCATAAGGTTGTACTTCTTCTGTACTATGAAATAATGGTTTAATCCTCTCAATCACTCAATCCAATGCCTCAGAAGATCTGACTAGCCTCGTCACTTAAGATGACTTTATCAATCACATGTGAATACCGTTGGAATAATGCAGCGCTTTCCTATTAAGGAGTTGTCAACAAATATCTCAACACCATCATTGTCTACCACAAGATCAGATCTAGCGGATCTAGTCCATCTCTTCAAGATATATTGATCCGCAATTCATGAAGCTGCTGTATTTTGTGCAAATATGCCAAAGTATGGCTGCATGGGATTCCCAAACTCTCAAACATATGACAGCTACATGATGCAAAATCTGCATATTTGTCATAAACAATCAATCGGTCTCTAATTTTCTTTTTGTCATCCATATGTACAACTTTATATGTGCAAGAGTGGCATTCTCTTCGTAAGCCCAACATTGTAGCAATAACTCTCCCACAACTGATCTTGAAACTTGTAGAAGTAAGTACGTGTGTATATGTTAGCCATTTGTCTATCCATCATTATAGGGCACTTAGTTTTTGCCTTCTCATTGATATCAGTGTGATCGCCATCAATTCCAAGTGTCGTTGGTGTAAAAGTCCTCTATTAAATTGAACCATAAAGTCCACCAAGGAATTGTTTTTTGACACATACCTCTTGAAAAATGCATGCCCACTTTCTCTCGTGACTACTAGACATTCCACATGAGAAAATGTGATTCACATAAGTCGGCACCCATTTAGATCGAATATTAAATATTGATTGCAACCATGTATCTTCATTTAACCCGGTATTCTCAACAATACTCTTCCATCTCAAGTCAAACTCATCTCTACTCTCGTAATCCCAAACACATTCTCGAAATTGTTGATAATGAAGAATACACTCGGGCTTGTCGAGAATTTATTCAAAATATGCCACTACGATTACTGTGAAATGTGTTTGGAAGAGCTTCAAATGGCTTTTGTCATTGCGGGATCTTGATCGCATAATAATTTTCGAGCATCACCTGGCATAGCCCTCAAAAATTCTCTAAACAACCAAATGAATGAGTCTCAGCCTCATCACTTAAGAATGCCCAGAAAAAATAATTGTCCGACCATGGTTGTTTACTCCCATAATTGGTGCAAAGATCATACAATATCGATTGGTGTTGTAGGTAGTGTCGAAGATAACTCGCATCACCATAAAACTTGTATGATTGCCTAGAGATTGCATCAGCCCAAAAACATCGACTAATCTTGTTTTCACTATTTGTCTCAACCTTGAATATGAACCTTGGATTTTTCTTGCTCGCTCATGAAATGATCATACAACATTTCTCCATCATGACCCTTGATCTTCATACGTCCTGTCTGTTGAAGTTGTACATATCTTGTTGAGTAAAACCAACATTTTCAATGCCTCCTGCTTGCGTTGCTAGAATGTCATATTGTTGGTGTGTGGATACGTTTACGGAGATTAGTTGTTGTGCTACAAGTTGATCAACGCCAGAAATTCTACGATGAGACTTTAATAAGTGGCGCCTTCAGGTTGTCATTGGATGAGTATGAGCCTCTTCAAATATGGTGACTACATATCCACCAAATTTTGATTTAACAACTATTAGCCGAGCCTTACAAGACTCTCTGCCTACTCCACGACGCCTCTTTACAACACCGCTTGTTTCAGTTGGCCAATTTCCTGTTTATTGCAAACGTATTCCTTCCGTGTGACCTCTCCATCTTTACTCTTCTTACTAGAGTATGATCGAATACTAAACCCAGCTTCCCTTGCATACCGATTGTAAAAGTCATACACTTCTTCTAATGTTTCAAATTGTTGACCTTGGAAGGGAGTGAGCTCACCAATTACTTGAGGATAGAAAATTGATGCGGAAGGATTTGTTTCCGACTCGGTTCCATGTGAACCTGAAAGTGGAGGAGCAAATAGTGGTTAAGCCGATATATTAAAATACACTCAGTTTTAGACCATAGAAAAAATAACCTTAACAACCTAGATATATAGACTCCATACCCTCCTGTATAACTCTCTCAGAATACTAAGGTGGTGAGAAGATGGTGAGAACACCCAATCAAGAAGTGATCCCAAGTACACAATATGGACTCGCATCAACATGATTGTATTAACACTCAAGTACAAAATAAATAAATAAATAAATAAAATAAAATTACTGGCACTCCTCTGTCATAGTGTTGAGAGAAAGCATAGTTTCATTTAGCATATCTTCTAAATCATCTATGTAAATAGGCTCAAAGAAGAACGAACACACGCTTAAAAGAATTCCTTACAAAAACCACATATGCAAATTTCACAACATTAGTTTATGATTTTGATCGGTTAGAACAACAGAAATTCTCATTTTAACAACAAAGAATACAGGGGAGAACAACAAATGTAATTTCAAGTCTCTTTTCAGCTACCTGTAAATCCAAAGAAAAAAATATGTGAACATCATAAAGATAGAAGTTATAAGTAAAAACTGCATCTGTAATATCAACTAGTTTATATTGGACTTCTCCACTATAAAACAGAGGAGCAAGATAAACTCCACGTAGCCATTGTCAACATTCAAACCCATTAAAACCATTAAAAAAATTGGGATGAGGATGAGGTTTGTTGTTAATATTCAAACCCATTAAAACCATATGAGAACTCATACAAGAACCCCGAATCAAGAAAACCATGGTTCAGCTTTATGAAACAATTGAAGAAAACCCAGGAAATCATACTGTTTATCTACGAAATCTCGCAAGCTCAACAACTGGTTCACGTTGGGTCTTCTCGCTTCAACTGACGATGGTGAGTCTCAAGCGATGGGTCTTTTGGTCCGCTTGGAAGGTCTCAGCCGTTGGAGGAAGAAGAGAGGCCGTTTCCAACGATGGGTCTTCCTCTTGAGCGATAAAGCGTGCGTGGTTTTAATTGTTTTTGTTTGTTTTTGTTTTCGGGTTATAAGAGTGAAACGGGTTAAATGACTTCAACAAATCATAGCCGCAAGATCTCATTAAAATAGATCCAACGGCTGAAGCGCCCCATCCTCAAATAACACTATTTGAGGGATCCCTCAACTGAAGGGGACTGTATATATATATATAAAAGAGCTAAAGCAATTCCGCCTAAAGAAAGAGACCAAACTCGTGGCCGACGAAGAGACCGACTTGGCCCTTCAAGATTTTGGCGCAAAGAGAGAGACCAACTTGGCCACGAAAACCAGCCCTCAAAACTTTAGAGATCTCGACCAAACTCCCTTCAAATCTACCCGGTCAAGAAGACCCCGGCTGCATTTCTCTCTGCCAAGACTCAAGCTCCACGCCTAGGTCGCTCCAAAACCCGGCAGCTCTACCATCTTCTAGCAAATCCGCCGCCTCTTATGAAAAACCCGCCGCAATCCTTTTTCAAAACCCGGCCGCTCTAGTTACTCCAAGCATCCCGGCCTCATGTGCTCACTAAAAACCCGCCGCCAACTTTCCTCCAAAAATCCGGCCGCATTTTTCCTCGACCCCGGGCCACTCCAGCTCCAATTCTCGACCGAGATTTCCTAGCCTCGAGCTTCAGCCCCGATTCTCACAAGGCTCAAAATCTTCCCGGGCTCGGTGAATTCTCACCACGCTCAAACAAATATAGATGGTATCGGAAATATCTGTAGTCCAAAAATATGGAAATTTTGATGGAAATATCGGGATATTATCGATATCGATAAAAATTGAATAAAAAACCATGGAAATTGTAAGAGAAACTTGGAAATTTTTATTGGAACTTTGGAGGATGTTTATTTAGTCAATTATCTATTAATTTATCACAAAAAATTGGAAGGAAATGCATTGCATGCTGGGTTTAACTGATTTAAGTTAATTATATAGTGAACTGACAAACACTGTGAGTGTAGAAAATATGTAGTAATTAGTGAAAGAAGATTAAATACACTATAATCATTTATATATAATGATTTACTACAATATTTTACACTTTATACATTACATGGTAAGATATATGAGTGACTTAGTACCACATAGAGTTCCTATGAGGTTCAAAATTTTCACTATCTTCTTCATCTCTATGTGTAGAGTAAGTGTATTGTGAAGAGTAGTTGGAAAGTTGAAACTTGAAAAGTAAACTCATTCTCATGTGCAAATCGATATTTTTGATATTATAGCGATATCATGTCGATATTTTGCCAAAACATTGCTGAAGTCTGAGCGAAATTATCGACATCGATATTTCCTCGACATTTCATCGATATTATCGATATTCATATGATATGTGTATAGATATGTTCCAAAATATCTGCGACGAGAAAAAACGATAATATCCTCGATATTATCGATATTTTGGTCCATGATTGAAACCAACTATACTGGTCAATGTCTAAAATATCGATGGTATTGGAAATATCGGTAGTCCAAAAACACGAAAATTTCGATGGAAATATCGGGATATTATGAATATTTTAGACCTTAATTATAACATTAACACGTCCATTAAAAAAAAAGGAAGGGTTTTATTAAGATAACAGCATTTGTTAATGATCGAGTAGGAGATCATATATACATCAGTTTTTAAATAATTCCTAATTTCCCCTACCAAATACATTAGGTTTTCTTTAAACATTCTGTCACAAGCCTCTTACGACAGCCAAGTGAACGAGCCAACAAGAAGACGACAAGTCGACCAATGCGAGGAATAGGTGCAGACATGAGCAGTTGCATGTGGAAAGATTAATAATTAGATTGGTGATGGCTGATTTTGGCAAACTCCTTCGCAAGCACAACAAAACACAAGATATATATATATATATATATATATATCTAGCACAGCACAGTAGTAGTTCAAGTACCCCTTCTCCACGCTATCTTCAATCCAAAACAATAAGAAAAGAAGCATTTGTGGAGTGGACGCTCTTTACAATTTTGATTATGGCGTCAAGCCTTTGCTCCAAAGCAACCCCCCTTAGTGCCATTGTTGCCAAGACAAAAGAAATTTGCAACTTCCTTTCTTCCAAGTCAACCCCATCTTATACATGGTCCCCGATCTCTTTCGGTCTTTAACTCCCACTAAAACCGAAAAACAAAAACAAAACCCAATTATTCCTCTTATCTTTCGAATAATGATATGACATCGCAAATGCATTAGTAATTATTCTTAATCACTTAAGACTTAAGCTATAATGTTATTGCTCTAACGTTTTGATTGAGAATCTAATTACAAATGAACTCTTTGTGATTTAGTTTCACATGCTATTTGGGGTATATTGACACACTTTAATTAATGTCTCAAACACATCATATGGTCCAGTGGCCAAGACCACCAAACTGTCCAAGGAACCGAAAGACCTGCAAGCTGACCAAATGATGGTGCATTGAGAAGGCTAGAGTCCCACATCGATGGGATGTGAATTTGATGGAAAGTCAACTTCTTCCATATAGGAGTCTTTGTTTCTTCGGCCAACTGGGCCCACCACTTTGTGCATTTTGCTTCAATATTATAGAGATATAAGAAATACGAAGGGCCCCACGCATCAAAATCATGAAAATGTAGACGTGGTGCTAAAGCCAGACACTGGATTGTTCCTCCATGCATTTGTCACCACCACCAAAGAGAGCTTTCAAGCTTTGAAAGGACTTCAACAAGAGAAAGGCATGTAAAGAGATAGGGAAGGTTCCCCACAAATGTAGAAGCTCATTATTTTTGTCCTCAAAGCTCCAATATTTACCTCCAACAACCCCCTTTCAAGTTTGAAGTGAAACATTTTGAGTTGAAATTTCACTCCAATATTTCCCATTATTTTATAGACCTCTCTTGGGGCACAAGCAACCAAAGATGGGGACTGGATTCTCCAACTTTGTTTCCTTCCCTGATATGTGCAGTTGGGGTTGGATGATAGTGATAGATTTCAATGGAACATTTATCCAAATATTTTTTTTAATCTCTTTTTAAAAAAAAAAAAATCATTGATCAATTCCAAGAGCATATTATTACATCCATTTATTTTGTTTGTAGGTGCTACTTTGTTTTGACATAATTCATTCATTGCTAAGTGGTACCACACCATTATTCATAATTAGCTGCTGGTACCACTCTATAACACTATATAAGGTAGCAATTACAAGCTTAATAATGCATGCCTACATGCACCTACCTATGGTTCTATTGGTTAAATAAGACCAATTCATTCTTCAATTAACTAAAATAACCATTCCATATATTACTTTTCTTGTAAGATGCATGAACATTAAAGTAAGAAATTGAAGCAAATGACCCACTATTTAGCGGTTTGGAGCAATTGCTCTCCCAATAAAGGTCCTGGGTTCGAGTCCTAACACTCGTATAATGTATGTAAGTTTAGTACGTTATCGTCCCCCTTAATAAAAAATATCTTTTAAAAAAATGAAAATCACTTGCCATATGAAACTGAAAATCCAAATGTAATAATATGTACGGCTTGTATTGCATCCCTAGAGGTCTCACACTGCTTTTGTAGCGCGACAGAGATCACTCTATGGCAGACCAAAGATTTGCTTTACTGGGAAACCACAATGTACCCACCTTCACGCCCTCCCACCATTCTATATATATTGTAGAAGAATCCCATTGATTAATCTGGATTGTTATTTATATAATAATTAAAAAATTAAATAATTAAACGTAGTGCTAATTAACAGTGCCAGCCAGAGCCAGTGGTTCTTGCAGAGTAAGATTCAATACTGCTAGACTGTGCCCATATAGAACGTGTAACTGTTGTTTCAAATGGGATCAGCCATGCAGACTTCTTTTTCTACCATCCATTCATATTGTTGTTGTACATCTACAACAGCTATGCCTGCATTCGCAGCCAGCAGTTTCTTGGATTATATATAGATAAGGATTATTAATATTATATAGAGAAACATTTGTGCTTAATTTTTTCACTTAACTTACCGTGATGTGCAGGAAATAACATTATTTTGCTATTTTACTTTCACACTACCAGAAAAAAGAGCCTGTAGCAGACAGGCAGACTAAAGCCTGCCAAAGCGTCCTGATGACAAGAAATCATAAAGCAATTTGGAACTCTGAGTCTCAAATGATTCACTAAAAGCATTTGAAGCACAGTCAGTGCAGTCACCCACCACATGCAACAAACCTAACCAGATATCTTGGTTCATCAACTTTTCTACACATTCAGCTAAGCTTCACCTTTCCATGCATCATAGTTTGAGAAAGCCATAACTTTGAACTATCTAAATAGTATAGATGAATGAGCAAACAATTAAGTTACAAAAAGCAAAAGCATATTTAACTCATTAACTTATGATGCAATTTAATTAAAAGTTCAAAGCAAACAACCTAATCATAGATCAAACCCAACCCATGGAAACAAAAGGTTATATATGATTATGACCGCTATACGCTCCTCCTTTCATTTACAATGAAAACTCACATCACCAAATTCTCTCTAAATATATTTATCTATGCTCCATGAAAAACAAAGATTATACATAAACCTACTTAAACCACCAATTTAGCACAGTACAGGAAATGAGAACTGAATATGGGTTGAGATGAGATCCATCCATATGGTAATCCCTTTGTCTACAAAAGCAGATAGATAATTAATTGCCATGCTGTACGGTCTCTGGAGGTTGAGGGAGCTGCTGCAAGAACATGCATGCCTGAAAAGTCTCAATTAGGAGGGCCATGTGATCCAGGTAGATCAGGCCACTGGTTTGGGTTCAGAGAAGGCCCAGCGCTGGTGCTGCTGGTGTTCATGTTAGCAGAGGTGGTGGTGGCCCACAAAGTGCTTTCAGAAGCTGTAGAAGAAGCATTAGCAGATGATCTGTTGATGTTGAAGCTGTGATGTGGCCAGTCATGGTCACTAGCAGCAGCAGGCCTGGTTGGTTGAATCAATAAGCCCTCTTGATCAGATGGGTACACAGCTGGCTGATCCACGATGTTGCTCTTAGTGTTGTCAGCTTGATAAAATTGGCCAAAGGGAGCTGAAACATTGAACCCCTGCAGCAAGCTCATATTTGAGGATGCACCTCCTCCCAGTTGATCATGGCCCCCAACGTTGAAGGGCTGTGATTCATTCAGAGATTGAATTGCTGCATAAGATGACAAATACCCAGTACCACCAGGATAGTATTGCTGGTGAGAAGCCAAATTACCACTGGTCTCTATAGCCCCAAGATTAGAACTTGGGCTTGTTGTGGACAAGTTTTTCAGTGTTTGCTGGTCTTCTTGTGCTGCCTGCGCCTGTGGCTGTGGCTGCAGTGAGGGAGATGATGATGGAGAATTAGTCTTGGCACGCTTCCCCTTCCGGCAGCCTCCGCCGACAGGGACGTTCCTGAGGGTCCCGCCTTGGGTCCAGTACCTTCTACAAGTCTTGCAGAAGTAGCGCGGCTGAGAGAGGCTGTAATTGTTGTAATAGCAAAACTTGGTGTTGAGAGACTCACAGCGAGGACACTTCTGAGGCTGCTGGTTTTGCTGCTGCTGGTTCTCAGTTTGCAGAGCTGGCTTCAACCTCTGATCTGGATTTTGTTGATCCATTTTCTGAACAAGCCCCAGCTGGTGTTTGATGATGAAACTTCTTCTTTTTGCTGCTGTGCTCTTGCTTGATGGGATGTGGGGCTTTATGGAATACGCAGGTTATAAGGGGAAGGCTAAATTGGAGCGTTGTGAGATAACAGGCTCAACGTGTAGACTCACTGCAAAACAAAGGGCGATCGTTATCCTTGTGCATAGGCGTGCCTCTTTCTCGTTCCCACTAACCTACCTACCCACCACAAAAAACCAGAGGCCATTCATTCATTTCATCAATCACAATGAATGTAATAAGCATGAAACCAAATGGGAAAAGAAATGATGAAAATCTGATGGCCCAATATCTCCCAGAATTGAACAATATCCGACAAGATTTTTTTGCTCCTTCTAGACACAAGGTGTGAAGAGATTAGATTGTTGACCGGCCTTCTTGTTTGTTCTTTGTTTTACTGTAATTTGAGCAGAGGACCGAAAACGGGTGTCGGATGAGCACAAAACCCAGAAAGGAGAGGTCTTAATAATCTGTGGGAGCTCGAGAGATACCACCAGACGTGGTGATAATTCATTAACTCAAAAACCCAACTCAAAAAACATACGAATCAATAACCTCCTAATCCATTGCTTTTGTTTGATCATAATATCAAGAACCCAGAACACCAAGCTTCAACCTTTACCTTTTCATTCAGAAACAGAGCCCCCCAAGAAGCAAAACCAAACCCAACAAAATAAAACAAAGAAAAGTCTCTGAGAACTGAAGAAAGATGAGAGCTTTAGCTATTGAATTTAGATATATTGGGAGCGGAGGGTAGGGGCTGGACCACACTCAAAACTGTACAGGGGAATAAGAGAGAGCAGAGACGGCGGGTCAGAGCAGGCTCAAGAGGGTGGCTTGGCGGTCGTCCCTGTGTTTTTTTGGCTGTGTGTGTGCCTGTCAGCCCTCAGCAGCAGCAACTACTCTTTTTTTTCTTTTTTTTTCTTCTCTTTCATTCCACTTTCATCTCTGTCTCCTACAATCGTACTCATAACTCACTCTTGAGTCTTCTATTCACAATTTATTTTTTGATTTTCTGTTTGGTGGGGTTCGTTCTCTTCTTTGTGACATCATTTACTCAGAAAGACAATTGTGTCCCCGTTCTTCCAAACATTTCCATGCCGACTTTTCTATAAACTCTTGTGTTTTCTGTCTGTTACTGACGTGTTGGATTGGATTTGTCGAAGTTCCTTCTCAATCTTCTTCAGCAAAACCAATTTTGTCCCGCGAGTGTCAAACTTACGTTGACGTTCCATCGGAGGAAAAAATTATAATAGGTCTCACATACAATATTTGAAGATTTATACAGCTAAGGAAAAAACACCCTGCAATCAGAAAATGTCTAATTCTAACTATAATTATATTTGAGAATTTGAAATTCGAATATTCCGTCATTGATCAAAGAATGTGTATTCGATCACATTCAAATCTCTCTTTTGTCATTGCTCAAAAAATATATGTTTGATGATATTCGAATTTCTCTTTTGTCATTAATTCTTTTTGTTGATTATCAAATAATGTGTGCTCATTGATATTCGAATATCCCCTTTTGTTATTGACTAAAGAATGTGTGGATCAACAACATATACTAGCAATATGCGTGTCAAAGTATAGTCATGAGACACGGATTGAGTTGTAAAATAGGTATATTGAAGGTCACTTGCTTTATTTGGAATTGAATTACCTATTAATGTGTGAGAAATTCGGCTAATTATCTATCAATTGAAGCATAATATGTTAAGGAATAAAGGCAGTAAATAATTAGTTAGTTAGTTAGTCTTAGTTACCTATACGTAACTAATCTTATACAAATTGTATTTGTGACTCATCATTGTATTTTAATATAAAGCCTGTACAAACAATTCATTCAAGATATGAGAAATCACATTTCCTTTATGGTATCATCGCCATTCGATCCTCTCTTCCGCTCTACTCTTTTGTGCTTTTCTTCCTTTTTCAAACCCCTAAATTTCTTCTTCCTTTCTCGCCTTCCATGGCAGATTTCAAGCTTCTTCGTCACATGACACCATCGCCCCTCAATTCGACTTTCACTATCACAATCGGCCCGTAATATTTCGCATGGTTCCGATCAAACTTCGTGCAAGCAACTACTTACCTGAAAAATCTTTTTCTCCCAATTCTTCGTGAAATTCAAGATGCTCGGTCACATCAAAGCCGAAGTCTCACCTCCTCGAACAATTGTTGATTCTAATGTTCCATCATTGAGAATCCACTCTATGATCTTTGGTATGATAAGGATCAAAGCTTGATGATTTGGATTATCTCCACTTTATCTTGAGATCTTCTCTCTCATACTGTGGGTATTGAGACCTCGTGCGATCTTTGGGAACTTCTTGAGAAACGGTTCGCGAGTTTCTAGAGCAAGCATTCATCAATTGCGATCACGTCTTCAAACCCTAACTAAAGGTGATCTCATGTATGGTCACATATTTGCAGCAGATGAAGGAAATTGTCTTTGTTGGTTTAGGTGCGGTGGCCATCCTCTCACCGATGTTGATCACGGCTTACATCTTGGCTGGTCTTCCCGAGGAGTATGATTCCTTTGTGACTTCTATTGAAACTCGCAGTGATCCGGTGTCTTCCGATGAACTTCATGGTTCCTTGCTTGAGTCGTGAAGCCGCGATCCTACGTTGTAGACTTCGTTCATCTATGACGGTCACGCATGAACCATTTCATGCTTATGCCGCATTTTCACAACACGTAGGTCGTGGCTCTTTCATGCCTCTTTCAAGAACGGAGGTCGTGGTTCGGGTCAACCTCACTTTCGTGCTCCATTTCGTCTCGTCCTATGAATTCAGTTCGTGGAGTGCTTCCAACACCTCTGCTTGGATGCAAAATTCTAATATTGGATCATCTTCTCGGTGCACCGTCTCAATTTTTTCATGGCGCTCTCCATCCGGCTCCAATTCTTCTCTTGGTTTTTCTTCTAATACTTCTCATGGAGTTATTGTTTGTCAATTCGTAACAAGCGTGGCCATGGTCTTGCGCTTGGAAGCCAGGTCGTCTTCTCAATATGACTTCCTCTCCGTCTCCGACTCAATACTCGGCTATTATGTCAATCCACAATCTCAACCTCATTTGCCTCGGTTCTTCTACCTCTTGATCATGGATACTGGTGCTCTATTTGTGACTCACGATCATCTTCAGAATTCTATTCCTTACTCCTGGGCCTGATTCTTTGCAAGTTGGAGATGGTAACTCGCTTACCTATTTCACATATTGGTTCTTCGTTGTTGCAACTCCTTCTGCTAATTTTGCTCTTAGGAATATTTTACATGTTCCTCATATTACTCAGAATTTACTATCGATTAAGTTCTTAGAGGATAATCAATGTTCTCTGACTCTCTATCCATCTGAATTTGTTATTAAGGATTTGGTTACACAGGAAGATGCTTTACCACGATCCCACTTAAGGAGGTATGTACAAGTTGGACTGGTGTTGGCTCTGGTATTCTTCTTTGCAAAGAATGGTTACTCCGCTTCTTCTTTTCTTGTCCATAAATGTGATTTGCTCACTTGGCATCGTAGATTAGGCCATCCTCATATTTCTATTTTTAGGCAAGTAGTTAGTCATAATAAACTCGCCTCTATCCTGTTTCTTTTTGCTACAAGTGTACTCTGCTTCTGCTTGTAAACTTGGAAAGGCATCCAAACTTCCATTTCATTGTTCGTGCTCTAAAACTACTAAGCCTTTGGAACTATTGCATAGTGATGTCTGAGGTCCTAGTCCTGTAAATTCTGCAGAAATAAATACTATGTTCTTTTTCCTGGATGATTTTACTAAGTATGCTTGGATTTACCCCATGAAGTTCAAATCTCATGTTGTTGGTATTTTCAAGACCTTTAAAGTCACAATGGAAAAACGATTAGACTCCAAAATCAAGGTACTCGGGAGTGATTCCGTGGGGAATTCTTAAGTTCTAGTTTTCAGCGATTTCTTAATCAAGAAGGAATTGTTCATCAATTAAGTTGTCCTCACACTCCAGAGCGGAATGGTGCTGCAGAGCGAAAACACAGCACATAGTTGAATTGGCTAGAACTTTGTTGGGCTGCTTCTAAAGTTCCTTTTCGCGAGTTTTGGGTTGATGCTTTCCTCACTGCACTCTCTATCTTATCAACAGACTACCCTTTACTTCTTCTCACCTCTCTCCCTTTGAACTCTTGTTTCACTCAAACCCAATTATCACTCACTTAAAATTTTTGGTTGTCAATGTTTTCCTTGGTTAAAACCTTATAGTCCATCCAAATTACATCCCAAGAGTTTATCTTGTGTGTTTCTCAAGTTATAGTCTTAATCATTAAGGTATCGGTGTCTTGATCCTGTTACAAATCGCCTTTATGTATCCAGACATGTTACTTTTCATGAATCTATTTTCCCCTTTTCATGCCATCTGTTTCTTCTTCCTCTTCCGATCCTCTTTCTTCACATTTTCCTATCATTCTCTTACTTTTCCCTGTGGTCACTTCTTCTCCTCCACAATCTTCTTTATCTTCCTTATCATCTTCTCAACCCCTCATCCTTCTCAAAATTCTCACCATTCTCAACCTTCTCAACCTTCCCAATCATCATTATACTGCTTTCTTCTTCTTCGCTCCCTGCTTTTGCAACACTATGTCTATGCTTACTAGGTCCAAACATGGTATTTTTAAACCTAAAGCTCTTACAGCCACTAAGCATCCTTTACCTTCTTCTTTACTTTCTCTTGCTTCTTCTTCCTACCACTCCTACTACCTATAAGCAAGCCTGCTAAACATCCGGTGTGGATTGAGGCCATGAAGAGTGAACTTACCGCTTTGGAACAAACAAACACTTGGACCTTGGTCCCTCCATCTTCCGATCAGAATTTAGTTGGTTGTAAGTGGGTTTTTCGGACTAAGTTTAAACCTCGATGGTACAGTTGACAAATTCAAGGCTCGTTTGGTTGCTAAGGGATATCACCAAAGAAGAAGGATTGGATTTTCATGAAACTTTAGCCCCTGTAGCTAAACCTACTACAATCGACTTCTTCTTTCTTTGGCAGTCAATATGATTGGTTCTTAAATCAATTGGATGTGAGTAATGCTTTCCTTCATGGATTTTTGAAGGAGGCTGTTTATGTCTCGACCACACAGCTGCGGCATTCTACAAAGCCTAATTTTGTTTGTAAGCTCAATCGATCTTTGTATGGCTTAAAACAGCCCCCAGGGCATGGTATGATGAATTGTTCAAAGCATTGGTCTCTTTGGGGTTTCGATCTTCTCGGCGATTCTTCACTTTTCATTAAATCGTGGTGGTTCTCTTGTTCTTGTTTTGGTCTATGTTGATGATATTTTAGTCATCGGCAATCGCAATATAGCTTGTACCAATCTTATTTCTCATCTCGAGGCAAATTCCCAATTAAGGATCTGGTCCCTTACACTATTTCCTTGGCTTAGAAGTTACAAGATCTCGCCAAAGGCATGTTTCTTTCTCAAACAAAATATGCTTGTGATCTTCTCAAGAAGACACATTTTCTTGGATCTAGTTCTTGTTCTACTCCCCTTGGTTCTTACAAGTTGGATAATTCCGAGATATTCTTGAGGATGCTACTTTCTATCGCTCATCTTGTGGGTGCCCTTCAGTACCTTACTTGGACTAGACCAGATCTTTCTTATCGTTAATCTTGTTTGTCAACACTTGCATCAAAGCCTCGCTCTAATCACTTGGGTCTTTGTTAAAAGAATTCTCCGTTATCTCAAGGGCACTCTTGATATGGGGTCCGGTTTACTAAGGGTTCTCTTGGTTTGCAAGCCTTCACACGCCGTATTGGCTGGTTGTCCTATTGATCGGAGGTCTACCAAAGGGTGTATCTATCTTGGTTCCAATTTAATTTCCTGGTTCTGCTAAGAAGCAACCAATAACGGTATCTCAGTTCCACCGGCCGAGTATCGTGGTCTTGCCATGACTGGCGAGTTACTCTATTTGTCCAAATTATTTCGAGACATTGGTTTTCGATTTACCTTCTCCTCCTGTTCTCCGGTGACAATGACAATCAACTTATTCATCTGCCTAATCCCGTGTTTAGTGCACGAACAAAACACGTGGAAGTTGATTATCACTTTACCAGGGAATTGGTTCAACAAGGGTTCTTGCATATTCGGTTTGTTTCTTCTCGCACATCGATTGCGATATCTTTACTAAACCCCTTACCTACCGCCGACATTCTTTTCTTCACAAGCTCACAGTGTGCTCTCCTCACTTGAGCTTGAGGGGGCTAAAGAAGCAGTAAATAATTAGTTAGTTAGTTAGTCTTAGTTACCTATCTCAGTAACTAATCTTATACAGCTGTATTTGGCAGCTCATCATTGTATTTTTAATATAAAGCCTGTACAAACAATTCATTCAAGATATGAGAAATCACATTTCCTTTAAGGAATACCAGTTTGTTCATGTTTAAGGAGGGCAATTCCGCCAATTCAAATGAAGCCATATATGAAAGTGGATGCTGACTGCTGAGATTCCCATTTCAAGAGACTAAGAACGAAGTGTGACAGTGAGAATGTGTGAATTGGATTAGGATGAGAGAGTGAGTGAAGGAGACGAATGGTACGTGCCCCAAACTAACTTAACCGAAGAAGTGGAGTTAGCAAAAACAGAGATGGGCCAGTTGCAGATGGTGATGATTATTTCATGGCGTCCGTTAGGGGTTACAACTGCTCCTTACACTTCCACTTCCACTTCCACTTCCACTTTATGTGTGTCAAAGTGGGCCCACTCTTTTAAGGTTCGGTGGAGGGGGGTGGTGGGTCTTATATATAATTATATATATTATCTTCTATTGGGCCTGCCTATCTAAAGCTGAATTCTATAAGCCCCCTGAGACTTGGACTTGTTAATTTTCTTTGTACCCGAACTAATTGATTTTGAATCAATTTGGCCCAAGTTCATTGATTTGAGTTTCCATCTCCCCTCAAACTCAAACACAAGTAGTTCTTTGGGTGGAGCAGTCCTACCACACAGTTCTTGGGTAGGGCAAGGTTCAGATCGATTTTTGACCATGTTGTTTATTCATTCTAATTGAGGCAATCCTACCACTTGATCCAAATCGAATTCTTGACATGTGGTAAGATCCTTGTCTATGATATTGTCCCTTAAAAAAAGAGATATCAACTATGTCGTTCATTCATATTATAATCATATCCATATCGTTCGTTGTAAATATTCATATTATATATATATCGTTCATGTACATATATTACAAGTTATACTACATGACTATAATGAACAAAAAATACATTTTTCCCCATTTTATATTAACCCAAGAAGAGTTACAACATTCCAAATAAAGAAAAAAGGAGAGTTACAACATACACATTTCAAAAAACAAAGGAAAAATTGTAGCAATGGTCTCTCAATTAAGATATGACTTTACTTTTCATCTCTCATGTAGCAAAATTGTTGTGGTCGTATTTCAATTAGCTCTCGCATTGTACCATTAGTCCTTTCTGTCAAAATTAATCACATTTCAGGCACATGATAGATATTTTAGGAATAAATAAGACTTTTATCTAGCCACCACCTCCTTCTACCCACCCAAACCTAGCCGCACGCCACCATCTTCCCCCCAAATATGCCCATCCATTTACCTCACCAATCCAGCAGCCCAAACCATCTTAAATGGGTCAAAACCTCTAGCACCTTATGGTGAAAAATTCCAAGTCTCCTCTAATATGTCAACTACTTCCCCTTCAAACCATGATGGATTTTATCTTCCCCTTCAAACAATGATGGATTTTATCTGGACATACTAAACTTGCTGCTAAAATCAACTTCCCCAATCACCCAACCCTCCTCCTTCCCCACACGCTCAAATGGAAAGACTGGTTTTTTTTTTTTTAAATGAGTTTATTTATCTAATAAATATTTTATATGAAATTTTCAATTTGTCCTTAATTAATGAGTTTATTTATATAATAAATAATTTATATAAAATTTTCAATTTGTCCTTAATTTTGACAGAAAATTTAACTTATTTGACAGAAAGACCATTAATTTTGACAGAAAATTTAACTTAGTTCACGAAAAGACCAATGATGCAACACAAGATCTAATTAAAGAATGGCCATAACAATTTTACGAGAACGAAAAGTAAAGTATGGCCATAACAATTTTACGGAACGAAAAGTAAAGCATTGCTACAATTTTGTCAAAGAGAGAACACCCCCATTACCACTTCAAAATGAAACTATCAAACACATGAACTTCTTCTATAATGTTTGAGCAGACTCACAAACACATCAATATTTCTTCACATCATCATCTTCAGGCTTGAGAATCCGCCTCCTAACATCCACAACATTCCTCTTCTCATCCAAAACTTCCACAACCTCCGCATCAGCATCCAATACCTCCACAACCTTCTCATGCACCACCTCCACCTCATCATCAGAATCAGGTGAAGTCCCCACCAGTCTCCTTAATCTTCTTCCCCGTCTCCTTCGCTGCCCCCACGCCCCTTTCACCGTGTCCTTCGCCGTCTCCGCCACCTTGCTCGTCCCCTCCTTCACCTTATCCGCCACCGTTTCGGCCACATCCTCTGTTTTCTCCTTCATCCCCTTCGCCTTCAGTTTTGCCTTCTCCTTCGCATTCTCTGCCGTCTCCCCCTCCTTATACGTCCCCTCTTTGGCCTTCTCAGCTACAGACCCCGCCACGTCTTTTGTCTTCTCCTTTGTCTCGTAGAAGTACTGTTTTGCTTTCTGCTTGGTGCTCTCTGTTGTAGGTTTGTTCCCTCTTTCGCCTTCTCCGGTCTGCTCTTTGTCTTCTCCTTCGTTTCATGCGCATAGTCCTTGGCTCTGTCTATTATTTCCTCTGCTGGATATTTTCCTCTGTTATTCGCGTCCACAGGCTCCTAGTTCCTCCACTTGTTGTCATCGTAGGTCCAGTCTGCCCTTGAATCCCTATTATCTTCCGGCGCATTTCGACCCTGAAATTCAACCACGTAGTCAATACAAAGCCCACTGAACCCTGAAAGGATCAAATTATGCAAGAAGAAAACTAGTGTTAATGGCTTGTTTAATTAATGACCTCGGAGTATTTGGAGGCAGAGGTATTGAAGCAGACCCTTGAGACTTTGCGAGAGGAATATCTGAGAGACAATGCTGAAGGGCTTTGACGAAAAGATTTTGAAAGGTTGAAGATGAGATTCTTCGCCATGGAGTTGACTGCCATGTTGTTGTTGATTGCTCTGTTTGCTCTGCTCTTTCTTTAACTTTCGTTTCTGATCATATCACCGCTTTGGGTTGCATGTTGTAGGTGGGGAGAGTAAGGTGGTAGCCTTGTTTCTCGACACGTGTACTAGTCAATTGGTGGGTGGTTTCCATAGTTACACATGTTCTTTCTTAGTAGCCCACCCTGACCAAGCTGGAAATTTTTTCTGAAGTCTGCAGATTTTTTTTCATCCCATTAATAAATCCCATAATATGCCCTTTTCTTTCAATTTTTCTTGAAGCCAGTAGTGAACGTGCATGGGATATCCAAAATTCAACTATACCTGATTGGACAAAGCTCATAAATCACCCACTTATGGGACAAAGGTATCCTTCTAACCTCAATTATATTCAGCAGAGTTGCAACCTTGAAATTTAAAAGAGACACAAACAATTTCCATGTTTATGGAGAAACACCATTGGCATTTCAAGTACAATGTCTCTTTACCAGCCAGCTAGTCTAAGAAGGCATAGAAAGATATCTCTTGAGTGCTTCAAAGGTGGTAGCAGAGGTTGAAGGAAAAGACCCAGTTTGCGGTTTTTATATAGTAAATGCATATAAAGGCTAACACATCTCACTGTGAACAAGAAACTGATTCAATGGGGCATTATCAGTTCTTGCTGATTTTAATTATAAAAAGATAACTACCTTAAAAATAAACTATTCTGATGATATGGAGAAGTCAAAACTGGATTATCTGAAGGGTTTAGATTTATTAGAATGCACATTCTGCAAAAGCAGAGAACCTAAATCCATTATCAATAACCAGATTCACATAGCAGAACATCAATATTTCTTCCCATCAGGATTGGCAGCACGCCGCCTGCGCTCCACATCTTCTGCACCTACCACCTTCCCTTACGCCACACCATCACCATCAACATCAACATGAACTTCATCTTCACTGTCCGTTGTGTCCTCATCCAAAACCACAACCCCCACCTCCTCATCAGGCGCCCCAACCACCGTCTCCTTAATCTTCTGCCCTGTCTCCTTCACCGCCCCCACCACCCCGCACCGTATCCTTCGCCGTCTCAGCCGCCTTGCTTGTCCCCTCCTTCACCTTCTCCGCCACATTCTCTGTTTTCTCCTTCATCCGCCATGCGCCTTCTTTCGCCTTCTCCTTCGCAGTCTCCACCGTCTCCGCAGCCTTGTAAGTCCCCTCTTTTGCCTTATCGGCTACAGTCCCCGGCATATCTTTGGTCTTATTTTTTGTCTCGTATGTGTAGTCTTTGGCTTTCTCCTTGGCGCTCTCTGCTGTCTCGGCTGCCTGTTCTGCCTTCTCTGCCACCGTCTCCGCTGCGCCCTTTGTCTTCTCTTTCGCTTCCTGTGCATACTCCTTGCTTGTGTCTTTCACTTCCTCTGCTTTTTGTTCGCTCTTTTCCAGGCCTTCTTCCATGGTTTCTTTTGCCTTCCTACTCACGTCAACAGACCCATACTCTCGTTCCTTGTTCTTCCAGTTCTTGTCTTCATATCCCCTACTGTCAACCCTTGAATCTCCCTTGTTCTCTTCCACCACATTTCGACCCTGAAATTCAAAATATAGTTCCATTGAAATTTAACATCCCTACATGAGATGAAGGAACAGAGTGTTAGTGTTAATTAATTACCTCGGAGAATTTGGAGGCAGAGGAGGTGAAGCAGACCCGGGAGACTTTCCGAGAGGAATATCTGAGAGAGCTTGACGAAGGCGCTTGAGTAAAAGACCTTGAGAAGGTGAAGACGACATATCTTGCTAGGGAAATCACTGCCATGTTTGGATGCTCTGTTTTTCTTTTCTTCTTTGTCAACGTTGGGAACTCTTTCTGATAATATCTCACCGCTCTCTGGAGTTGCATTTTATAACGAGTTTGGGCGGACAAAGGTAGTGGGGAGCTGAGGTAGTTACACCTGTCTTCTTTCCTAAACAGTCACCTTTGTCAAAATAGAAAACAGAGTCGATCTCCCACAGTCACCTTCTTTCCTAAACTGTTTCTGATCAAATATTGTAACACTAGCTAGCTCAACTTATTTTTGAAGCCCATTAATTTGTTTCTTTAAAAAAAAAATTGGGCGGCATTAGTTTCAATCCATGTAGAATTATAGCACAGGCCCCAACTATAGTTACAATACTCTGCAACTCAGTGCGACAGTAAAGCCGAACAAGAAAAAGAACCTGAAAAAAGGAAACTTGTGGGGTGATCAGTGCAGTGGATGAATTGATAAACAACATCACGATGAAATAAAGAAAGACGAACAATGAAAAATTGACAAGAAGTAAAATGCTATAAAAAAAATTAAAAGATTTGCTTTGGAAAATTCTTTTAGGTCATTTTTAGTATCTAGTATTGGATTAAATTGGATAACTTCGTAGATTAACGATATGATTATATTGGGTTGCGTTAAATATATGTCATTTACAATTTCATCATATTCTAATCCCTAGATGATTGAATTCGGAAAAATATACCTCCACAAAAGATTTGTGTTTTTCTCTTTACTCTTCATGGGGTTTTAATATCAGATAAATCATTCTTTATAAATTGTTGTTTCTCTTATTTTATTTTATTCAGTTTCTTAATTGGTAGGAATTGATACATGTGTATGTACTTATCATAATTCTAACTCATTAACCCGTCTAGTGTAATTACTCTACCTATCGTAATATTAAGTAATTACTCCACCTATTGTAATCTAACTCATTACCCCACTTATCGTAATCCTAACTCATTATCCCATCATAATCTTAACTTATTACTCCGTCCTCTATCACTCATCTCATTATCCTATCGTAATCCTAACTCATTACTCCGTCCTCTATCACCCGTTTGGGCTAGCACTCTCACTTGTTTACACCCTATACCTACCTCATGCTCTAATTGATCTCTCAGCTTGTTTTAGGAGACCTGTTTAGCCTTATATGTGCAAACCTACAACAAGGCTGTGAAGCTTAATGGAATTCTGAACTTGTATTGTTTACCTATATGGATTGGAAGAATCTGAATGCAAATATTGCACCTTGGCATGAACATAGTAATTGCAGGCTTATTCTTTTACACTCCATCATCTGTATTAGTTTTCTACACAAATCTTTGACTATAATCCTTATTGGTCATGCGTGCCATAAACTTTCACTGCTTGGAAAACTATAGCATTGGCCATCTACGTTGACAAATAAGTATCATCTTTTTTAATGTTGCATTACTGAAAGTAAGTGTATGCCATTACCGAGGTTGAAGGAAAAGACCTAATTTGCTGTTTTTATTTAGTAAATACATCAATAACCAGATTCACAGAGCAGAACATCAATATTACTTGCTCCTCCCCTGCACCGCATCGTTCACCGCCTCCCCCGCCTTTCTCGTCTCCTCCTTCACCCTCTCCACCACCGTTTCTGCCGTCTCCCCCACCTGGCTCGTCCCCTCCTTCACCTTCTCCACCACCGTTTCCGCCGCATCCTCTGTTCTCTCCTTTACCCCCAACGCGCCCTCTTTCGCCTTCTCATTCGCACTCTCCGCCGTCTCTGCGACCGCAGAAGTTCCCTCTTTGGCCTTATCCCCTACAGTCGCCGCCAGATTATCGTTCTTCTCCTTTGTCTCGTACGCGTAGTCTTTGGTTTTCTCCTTTGCGCTCTCTGCTGTCTCAGCTGCTCTGTTTGTTCCCTGTTTTGTCTTCTCTGCCACAGTCTCCGCTACGCCCTGTGTGTTCTCCTTCACTTCCTGTGCATACTTATCGGTTGTGTCTTTGATTTCCTCTGCTTTTTGCTTGCCTTTCTCCAGGCCTTCGTCCACGGTTTCTTTTGCCTTCCTACTCACGTCTCGTTCCTTTTTCCTCCAGTTCTTGTCGGCATAGCCTCTGCTTTCAACCCTTGAATATCCCCTATTCTCTTCCGCCGCATTTCGACCCTGAAATTCAAAATATAAGTTCCATTGAAATTAAACATGCCTACAGGCTACATGAGATGAAGAAACAGAGTGTTAGTGTTAATTAATTACCCCGGAGAATTTGGAGGCGGAGGTGAAGCAGATCCGGGAGACGTTGAGAGAGGAATATCCGTGAGTGATTGAGGAAGAGGCTTGAGGAAAAGGCCTTGACAAATTATTAGCTAGGGAAACCACTGCCAAAGCCATGTTTGGTTGCTCTGTTTTCTCTTTTGTTTTTCTTTTTTCTTTTCTTCTGTGTCGACGTTGGTTTATGATAATCTCTCACCGCGTTCCGGGGTTGCATGTATAACGAGTATGGGCAGGGTAAGGTGGCAGCCGTGTTGCTCGACACGTGTGGTTGTCAATTGGTGGGGAGCTGAGATAGTTACATCTTCTTCAGCCTCCCTTGTCGACATGGTCTAAATCCATGTAGTAGAGTTATAGCGCAGCGGAGCCCCCAAATAAGGGACACTAAAACCAAAAAGAAACAAAAAAATGAAACTTGTGCGGTGCTGTGATGATCAGTCAGTCCACTGGATGAATTGAAAAACAACACCGCTGATAAATAAAGACTAATAAAACAAATGAAAATTTGACAACCGCAAGTGAAGAGCTATCAAAAATCATAGTCGGAAATATCAATAATATCGACGAAATATCGAGGATCTTTCCGTTTTTTCGGGTTATGGATATTTGGAATGTATCCATATACATATCGTATAAATGTCGAAAATATTGACGAAATATCGAGGAAATTTCGATGTCGATAATTTCCGTCACACTTCAACAATATTTGGTCAAAATTTCAATGTAAAATCGATAGAATATCGAAAATATCGTGATTTGTGCATGAAAAATGGAAAAAACACACATCACACACGCAAAGGGCGATTCGGACTATGTTGGAGTGGGAAGTAGTAACTATTGTTATACTCATAACCAAGCCTTTCCCTACTCTTCATATCTCATTCCTTTTGGGATGGAATCGAGCGGCTCATGGAAAGAATACGAGACCCAATCTTCAAATGATTTTGCTTATAGACAACGTCATCCAATCTCGGATCCATATGGATGACATGTTAACAATTACATGCAAAACTATTTTGAGGATTTATCATTTGAGGACTACTCTTCACAATACACTTACTCTACACATAAAGATGATGAAGATAGTGAAATTTTTTAACCTCATAGGAACTCTATGTGGTACTCAATTTGAATAAGTTAAACCCATAATGCAATGCATTTCCTTCCTTTTTTTTTTTTTGATAAACTAATAGATAATTGACTAAATAAACATCATCTAAAGTTTCAATAAAAATTTCCAATTTTTTCTTACAATTTTCATGGTTTTTATTCAATTTTTATCGATATCGATAATATCCCGATATTTCCATCCAAATTTTCGTGTTTTTGGACTATCGATATTTCCGAAACCATTGATACTTTAGTCTTGATAAAAAATAAAAGATTTGATTAGGGATTTTTTAAGCCCATTTTCAGCCTTTAGTATTGGATTGAATTGGATAACTTCGAAGATTAAATTGAATTGCATTCCCCTTGAGGGTATGTTTAAATTGAGTTGAGTTATCCAATCCGATTCAATGCTAGGCGACAAAAGTTACAGGAGAGAACAGGCTGGAAATTAATTACAAGCCAATTTATTCAGCGAATGGTCAAAATGGTGTCACGTTTTGATGTCCAGTTGTATTTACTGGTGCGACGGTTTCAGTGGGTCAGGCAAAATGCCAATCGGGACGATTGGGGCATATTCTTCCCGATTTCCGTTACGACTGCTACCGCCGAGGTTAACTTGGGAAGTGACCATCCTCAGGTGCTGACAAATCTCTCTCTTTTGTTTTTTTACTCAAATATCCCATATGTGCAAATATGTCAATTTACAATTTCATCATATTCCAATCCCTAGATGGTTGAATTGGGATAAAAACACCCCCATTCTTTATAAATTGTTGTTTCTCTTATTATTATTTTATTTAATTTCTTACCTTAACAGGAATTATAATTCAAACTCATTACCCCGCCCTCTATCCCCTGTTTGGGCTAACACTCTCACTTCTTTACATCCTATGCCTCATGCTGTAAATGTATTTGTTAGCTTTGATTTATGAGACGTGTTTAGCCTTATATGTGCAAACCTACAAGGCTGTGAAGCTTAATGGAATTCTGAACTTGTATTGTTTACCTGGAAGAATCTGAATCCAAATATTGCACCTTGGCATGAACATAGTAATTGCAGGCTTATTCTTATAGACTCCTTTATTAGTTTTCTACACAAATCTTTGACTATAATCCTTTATTGGTCGTGCCTGCATGCCAAAAACTTTCACTGCTTGGAAAACTATGGTGACATTCAGTTAACTAGAGCATTGGCTATCTAAGTTGACAAATAAGTATCATCTTTGTTAATGTTGCATTACTGAAACAAGTGTATGAGCACAGGCTGCTCATGTCAGGGCATGGCAAATCTAGTATTTTTTAAGACATTTGAAGAGCAATATGCTTATTTCCAATTGTACTGTCTTTAAAAGAAAAATTGAAAATCTGTAAAAACAATAGTGCTTGTGGCTGGAAATCATGCATGTGCTGCAGATACAAGCAATGCATCTAAGAGAGGAGAAGCTCTTTTTCAGCCATTCAAATTGTTCATATTGTTTGCTCTTGAGAAAGTTGGTGCTTACCCTGACTCATTTATATATTTCATTAGTTCCACATTGGTTTTGCATAGCATTCAGGTCATCTCCTGCAAGTGTCATATCTACATGTAGTATGAGGCATGACTACCTTAGTTCAGTAAAGGAAACTTACATCTGTGAAGCATCCCTTGCCCTTTGTGTTTTTATATTGGAAGTGCCAACAAGACTCTGACCAATGTTGTTTCTGTTTTCAGTTATCAGTTGCTTAATTTGAACTGGATTCACTTGTAACGATTTATGTAGGTTTCAATATAGTTGTGTGATTAAAATTTATAGCATCATACCATTCATGATAGTTAATGCCTTGTCCTGGTTGTGTTATCATTATTTGTTCACTGAATGTGGTAGAACTGTATAGTATCTAACTGCAGGAGGATGACTTGTAGATTGTTTGTAATGAACTTTAATATATCAAAATATCCTCACTCTTTCCCTTCTGGGATTTCAGATTCTGTTGCCCCTGGAGATTTTAATAAGTAGCCATGTTGGTCTAGATCTCTGTCTTTTGAAGATTTGATGTAGTTATTTTTGAATAATGAGTAGCACTTGATATTCAAAATCTAGAGCCAACAAAATGTGCATTGCACCAATCAGCATCACTCTCCAAGATTAGCATTTTGCCTGAAACTTACAGCATGATGTAAACAAAAATATTGAAATAAAGATATCCTTATGAAATAAAAGGAGTCTTGTCAATAGCACTTTTGAGTAAAAACCATTTGGACATATCCTTATAACATAAAGGATGATGTTGCATTTTCCTTCTTCATTGTCCTCTGAAAGGAATTAAGCATCACTTCATATTTCACTTCCGTCTGTCATGAATATCTGATTTACAGGAGATCGTGAAATGCTAATTTCTGTGCTGCCATATATCATAAATGTCTTTACTCATATTGTTAGATCTGTTGAGTATCTAGCATAAGTAACATTATATTCAGATCTTTTCCACTATGAAAGAAATTAAACTCAAATTCATGTCTCAAAGAAATGAAGAATAACTAGAAGTTCAAATATTAGTGTTGAACCAAGTTAGAAATCTTATTCGTTTGTTTGGATAACAACCCTCATTTTAATTTGATAACTTTCTCAAACCATTATGTAGTGTTGTGATGTTAGGCTTGTTGTAGCTTTTGGAGGTTTTCCATGTCTGAACTCTGATTTTCAGGAGATTGATGAGATGCTAATCCATATAACACCATTATTGATTGTACATGTCTTCAATCATGCTTTACATTGTCCATGGCATATTTAGCCTATCTTCTCTTAAGTTTTGGAAACTTTTCTTGACTAATGTGCTTAAACCATATTGGTATTTGTCCTCTATCGTTATATCTGGTTAAGACTTCATAAAAGTTTATGTATTTTAGCCAATGAAGGCCAATTGGGTGGCCAAACTACATTCAGTTGCTTGTTTTTAAGGTAAGCTTTGTACATGTACATTTTCTTATGCGATGCTTTCGTAATTTTATCATGAAAAATATTTTAAAAGAGGAAGGAACATAAATGATAAATAGATCTACTTACCCAATTTGTCTTTTTCGACCACAAGTTCTTTCCATGTTGAACAGGTTGAGCGTTTTTCTCCATGATCAACATCTATATAACCGCCTGGGGCAGGTGTAATCACCTAGGCATGTTTGATTTGCATGTTGCTTTGTCGAATCTCTTTACCACCTCTATATGAATCCTTGTTCAAAGGTTGAGCGTTTTGCTTTTCTGCATGATTACCATCTATATATAACCGTCTGGGGCAGGTGTTGGTTTGCATGCAGCTTGTCGAACCTCTGTCACCTCTATATGATTCCACGTTCTGCAGGTTGACGATTTTTCTCCATGATCGACATCTATATGACTGTCTGGGGCAGGTGTAATCACCTAGGCATGTTTGGTTTGCATGAAGCTTTGTCGAATCTCCTTATCACCTCTATATAAATCATGGTTGTCTTAGGGTCTCTTCAAAATTCAATATTCAAGTTTTTCTTCCCTGTTATTGCTATCAAACCTTCTCTTCATTTATAACAGAAGCAGTTGAAATTTTCACTCCGGTGATGAGTATAGGAGCAATTCATTGTCATGGAGCTTCCTAGTCAAAGTGAATACCACAGTGATTCTGTGGCTAACCCTGTAAGTACTAGGCAGCAATGCTGCATCATATGGCTTTTTTTTCTGGCATGGTTGTTAATTTTCTTTCAGCATTGCTGCTATGATATTATAAATGATTCGTTTTTTCTTCAGCAGGTACCTGTGTGTGAATTTTGTATAACAGTTATCAGGCCTCTATTAGGATCCCTAGTTTGTTTATGTGTTGTTTGGATTACCTTCTATGTTTAGATTATTATCTATAGGTTCTGCCCATGGTCTTGTTTCAAATTGTTTTCTATTACCTTATGGATTTGCAGACATATTCCAATTCACATCACCTTATGGATTGGAGTTGGTAAGATATCAAAATCATACCCTAGAAAGAAAGATCATGAAGTAGCAAAATTTTAAGTTTAATTTGCTTCCAATTTTAACCAAAGGGATATATGGTTTCCTTCCTCTTCAGTGTATGCAGATATGACAAACTTGTGGGGATAAATATAAACTTCCATTATTATTATGATTATCAGTTACAATTCATTACATTTTATAAATGCTTGACACCATTCAGTTTAAGAGAATAGTGGAAGGCACTATATGTATGCGTTTTCTGCATAGAACGAATCATGCTTCTGTGACCATAAGATTGTAAAGAAGAAATGTTTTTTATGCAGGATGGACTCGTAGGCGGTTTCATTTCTCACATGGTGGGTGGTAAAATGACAAGCAAGCAAGACATGGTATCAGATCATGAACTTGAAGTGGTTCAAGTTAAGATGAAAATGAAAGCTCAAAATCCCTCGAGTTCATCAGGTTGTGCTGCTCCTTTTTACTCACATTCCCAACATTATAACAATCTTTTACTCACATTCCTAACATTACATAAAATAAAAATATATATAATAAATTAAAACACACCTAACCCCCTAACAAAAAAATCTTATTATATAAAAAATAACAATCTAAGAGGTTGAGTTCTGGGTGTGGTATTTCTGGGAAAGGTCTTAATTTGCAATGTTGGGCTTCATTTTGTCTTATGTGACATTTATAGCACTTGTCATATGAGACACCGTGAAGCCTGGTTGCAAAGAGAGGAAATCATCCCTGGAAATAGCACTCCAATAACTTCTCCATCTTATAATTTGTTGCAGGTTAAGGCTGGTAGGCGCTTGGGATGCTGGCTTTAGAGAGAGAAAGAGTGTGAGTGAGAGTGAGTCTTCAGAGAGGCAGAGAAGCAGAGGAAGGAAGAAATGTGGTATGACATAAGGAAAGTCTGCCACATTTGAACCATAAGAGGCGCCAAGTTTGAAGCCTCTCCTCTCTGCTGTCTACCATTTCTCTGATTCTGTTCTCTTTTCACAGACTGGTCAGATGGGTTTTCCAAAACCACCAGCCTCTGGCCACTTGTCACTCACTCCGCCCCATCTGACAGCTCCTACTCTTCCATCCGATACTCTCTCTTTCTTTCACCCCAATTTTCTCACTCTCTGGCCCTCCTCCTCAGCCTTTCTTTATGTTTATCTTTATTTTTTCTTATCTCTCTCTTTCTTTGCCCACTCCCCCGCACCCCCTTATGTGTTTCTCTCGCTCTTGCTACCCCCCTGGTTTCTCTCCATTGGCAGCATCCCAAGCTTCCCAGCTTCCCCATAGCCTGCAGCTTATACACACACACACACACTAACATAAAACCAGGATACCACCACCACCTGCTCTGATCACCAACACCAACCCTCACTGTCAACAAACACTCTTTGTGTTCACAAATCTGGAAATGGACAACTTCCACCCACCTTCCATCCCCTCCACATCAACCATAACCTCCGCTCCCCAAGAACATCATTCACAGTTGTCCATTTGTGAACCAATGAGCTGTTCCCCTTCAACAACTTGTAGTCCTTCAACCACTCAGTACTATTGTTATCCGGCACAGTATCTAGCACCAAATCCGGGCCTGCAATTACAATACGCATACAATTATTATCCTTATCAGCAGGCCGGTCAGCCCATGTATCCGCTCCTGGTCAGTGGCCAACCAAATGTGGTAGTGTCCACAGAGCAGGACAGCCTGGCCAGATCAGGATGGACTCTGGATGCATTAGTCTCCAAGGCGGCGAGAAAGGAGAGAAGGATGGCCCGACAGAGGAGTCTCAGTTTGAGCAGAAACAATGCCAATGCTGCTGCTTCTTCTGAGTCTTCTTCTCCATCTTCAAGGAGGCATGCTCCATTTCCGTGGAATGAGGATGATGATCAGGGAAGTATGTCCACGTCATCGTCTGGTGCTGGTACTGATATGCAGAACACCAACAAACACCTCTACCCGTTCTGCACGCTGGATAACAAGGTGTAGATTTTGTGATCTCAAATCTGAATTTTGCATGTGTTTTCTTTACATTATTAATTCTGTGTCTTTTGTTTTTTCTTTTACAGAAACTGAGGGTGCTGTTGAAGAAGGAGTTGAAGAACAGTGATGTTGGATCTTTGGGCAGGATTGTCCTTCCAAAGGTGATGTTTGTTTGCCTGTAAAATCTCCACTTGTTTGGCTTTAACTCCTTTTTTTGTTTTTCTTTTTCAAAGGGAAAGAGGAAGAAGTAAAAGGGCCAACCAACCAACTTCTATACTCTGATTTGATTTACTCTTATTGACTACTGCAAAACGATTCTCCTCATCTTTTTATGAACATTATATTAAAAGAAATGAAACCTCTGATATTGTCCAAGATGACCTAATACTGTGTTCTACCACCACATTCACAGAAGGAAGCAGAGGAAAACCTTCCGATGCTCTCCGACAGAGAAGGCATCCAGCTGATGATCAGAGATGTATATTCTGACCAGGAGTGGGGCTTGAAGTATAAGTAAGTGTATGGACAATAATATAAGTTTGTATTTTAATGGCAAGTTTTTTGACACTTAATTGAAGCCATTTTTTCTGTCTGTTGAATTAACACCAGGTATTGGTCAAATAACAAAAGTCGAATGTACCTCTTAGAGAACACAGGTAAAAACTGACACACTTGCTAATAAAATTCATTGTTTTTGGGTCAGTCTTTGAGAATCATGCAAATATGTTCACTTTACTAACCATAGTTTCCATTTTTTTTAATGCAACAGGCGACTTTGTTAAGCAAAACAAGTTGGAGGTGGGAGATTGCATTTGTCTTTTGGAGGATGAAGACAAGAACCTTGTGAGTTCTTCTTTTCTTCCTTAAAACAAAATCTGTTGCATATTGAAGTGGGATTTTGAAAATTGAATACAATTTGAAGAGCTTGTTTGAGCTTATCTTTTTCCACTACGATGACAATATCTTGAGGAGACTAGTTTGTGAAGGTACATGTTATAAGACCAAATGGAAAGGTTCATGTACGCACAAAATAGGAAGGCTATTGATGGAGATATGTTGGCAGTAACACGAGTATTTTGCACCTGACTGCCCTGAGAGTTTAGAAACGCTTCCAATTAGTTGGCAGGACCTGCCTTATATAAAAGACAGCCTAAGAGCATCTTTAACACTACAGAATAGAAGACTAAAACTGGCGTTTTGGCTCGTCTTCATGTAAACTTTCACAAAAACAATAATAATAATAATAATAATATTCCCAAAGGAGAAAATCTCGAGTTATGGCAAGACCATTAATATGAACTGAAGTCATATCTTACACAGATTTGAACTGTCAATGTTTGCTGTATATTTAATTCTACATGTTGCATATTGATGTACTTGGTGCAGCTTATCTCAATTAACGTTGTCTTAACTAAGCTTCTTTTATTTCCATGCTGAGGAAACAGTACATCTCCACAGAAACGGGAGCAGGATCAATACATGCCAAGCCCCCCTCACACATCAACAACAACAACAACAACAACAACAATAACAATAACAACAGCAACACAACCAACCATAACGCCAACAACTCAAACAACAACACCACCACTAAAGCCGAAGTCAACACTCCCGACACCAACCTGAACAACGCCCACACCAACGCCAAAAGCTATAGCAACAACCACAATGCTACCGCTGGCATACCTACACCTTGGGCGTATACATATGTAGCTGGGGATGAAGAAGATGCATCATCATCATCTCTAGCACTACTTGTACAACAACTTGAGAAAGAGCAAGAAGCTAACACCATAATCGCATTGTCCATGACTTGTGCTTCTTCGCCACACATACAATGTGAGGAAGCTAACAACGCCACTGGACATATCGAAACCTCTACATTGGCGGGGGTCGAGCCTGCCCCATCACCATCACCGTCATGGAGTAGAGCAATGACGAGGATGGCGAACGATAATCAGTTTGAGATCGATGACTGCTACAATGGCCTTGGGACACTCCCAGAAGTTGATCACTATAAGTATTGTGATTGTCTTTTTGATTATAACGGCAGCATAACAACGGACGACTACATGACGTAGTGGAGGAGGTGAGCAAGGGGATCGTCGTATAGCATGAAAATTTGATTGCATGGTTGAGTAATTTGTAACTTTTTGACTTTCCTTTTACTGGCGCATGATTTTACCAAGTGTTTCATGTGTTGGAGAAGATATATAGGAAAATCAAATTATTTATATCCTCGGTGGAATAAAATTAAACTTTTTCTTAAATTAGTCTCTTTTTACGTATTAATATAGTCTTTGCTAAATTCCCTAATAATAATCAACTATCAAATTCCACAAGTTGGGTTGGGCTGAGATTGGGCCGGCATATTGTCTGTGCGGCTGTGCCCCCACTGTAAAATTCCTGCATCTCTCTCCACTTGCCGAAAAGTAATAATATTAATAACAAGAAAATTTGCAATAACAGTTTTCGCTGTGAAAAGACAAGTCGTATGGAGGAAAAACGACTAGCCGTATAACGTGCGACTGACGATTTGCAACATCATATACATCTCACCGTCGTCTTGGCGATGAGGTGATGACTCATCCTCCATCCTCCAAGCTGTGGCCTTTAGGGATAAGCCTTCTCTGAAACCCAATCCTACTCTCACGGTTCCACCATGGCAATGTCCACAAGCTCTTCATCTCTCTCTTCTCTCTCCTCTCTCTCTCTCCACACCTCTCCACGCCTCTCTCTCTCCCCTTTCACAGCTACCACCACCTCCATAACCAAACCCAAAAGACCCATTTCTCTTTTCCTATCTTCCACCTCCTCGTCACGACCCACCACTGTTATCTTCAATGCCGCAGCAGCTGACGTCGAGACCTCCTTCTTCGACAACGAAGACCCCGAATTCGACGGAGTCTTCGAGCCCCCTGAGGCCCCAGAAGGCTTCGTCCCCCCACCTTCCTTCGACGACGAGTCGTCTGAGACCGAGGACGAGATAGCCGCAGCTTACGAGGAGCTCTACGGTCCAGCCTACAGCGGCGTGAGCGTTCTGGGCAATGACATCTACGTAATGGACTCTAAGGTGAAAAAGACAGGTGCTTTTGGGAAATTGAAGAAGGAGAAGATCAGAGATGGGTTTGAGGAGAGGGTGGTTCAGGTGAGGAGGGTCACCAAGGTGGTTAAAGGAGGCAAGCAGTTGCATTTCAGAGCTATTGTGGTGGTCGGTGACAAGCAGGGCCAAGTGGGTGTTGGTGTTGGCAAGGCCAAGGAGGTTATTGGTGCTGTTCAAAAGTCTGCTGTGAATGCTAGAAGGAACATTATCAGTGTGCCCATGACCAAGTACCTCACTTTTCCTCATAGGTATTGCTATTTCTACTTCTGGGTTTTGTTTTGTTTTTTGGGTTTGGTTGAAATTTTGTTTGAATTGTGTGAGTTTGATCTTTCGGTGGTGTGGAAAATGAGAATGTGAAGTTAAAATGTATTACATTAGAAAGTTGAGAAACATAGCAAGCGTTTACAAGGAGTTGAGCTACTCCCTCCATTTCCAATTGGTTTTGGGGTGAAACCTCAACTTCCTTCATGGTATCAGAGCGGGTTGCCCACGCGTGAAAGTCCAACGGCTACACGTGCTCAACGTCATCCAAAATGTGTTGTCCATGTGTTAGGCTTGAAAATTCGCCACATGTGCGGAGGTGTGTGAGAATGTGAAGGTCAAAAGTCCCACATTGGAAAGTTGAGAAACCTAGCAAGGGTTTATAAGGAGTGCTACTATATGCTGCACGGACACGGGGAAACGGCAAATCTCAAAAAACTAGGACACGGGGACACAACAATGAATTTTTTATTATTATAATAATGCTTATGTATATTAAACAAAAACAAAATATTGATGTTTATACTCCAATTTCACAATACCATATATAGTGAAATTCCAGCTCTAAGCCTTTCAAATGTAGTTTATTAATTTTATCTGAATTATAATTGAATTAACACATTAGTTGACCATGAATATGAGTTGATCCGTGTCTGGAGAGTGTATTGACCATGTATGGAGTGTCTTGATCATGGACACGGCTTTGACCGTTGGATATGGGTGTCCAAGGAGTGTCCGAGAAGTGTCCGACACTCCGACACGTGGGCTTAGTGGAGTGTCCGTGCAACATAGGAGCTACTCCCCCCATTGCCAATTGGTTTTGGGGTGGAACCTCAACTTCCTTTAGAAAAAAACTTCACTTCAGGTTTTGTAAGAACGTAGAATTGAATGTTATTTCATTTTCGAGGAATGCCCAACTTGCTAGTATTCATTGTGTCAATGGCCGAATACCTGGCTTTCCACATACTTATGGTTATTACTGCATCTGAGTTGGATTTATTTTGACGACCTTGTGTTTGAACTGTGTCAAACTGATCCTCTTGGTCATTTGGTGGTTTGGACAATTCTGCATTTAGGATTTTGTAGAACTTGGAATTGAATGTAATTGCATTTTTTGTGGGTGAGCCCTGCTTGTTAGTATGAGACTTTGAAATATGTCAGACAGGATGTGAATTGGTAAACTTTTGGTGTCTAGGTCTGAGACAATATGGGGAGCTGAATTTGGTTGGTATTTGTAGTTTGCTCACATTGCATGCTAGCTATACTTGAAGTAGTATGTATTCTCTGGAGTAGTCTTATGGTCTATATTTTGGTGAATAACTTAAGTTTAAGATTTCAACGGTTATAGGCACTGGTGGATGCCTTAAGGTGACCCCTGAAGGGCGAAAATTTCTCATTGAATTGACTGGCTTGACCCCTTGGATGTGTGGATGCACTCTGAGAATTGGCCCCCACTGTTCAACGAAATGCTGATGTGTTGTGTTGTGTGTGGGCGCTGTGCTGCCTGCAACAGTCATAGCACTTGTATTTACAATGCCAATACCTTATGCGATCATAGATGGAAAAACATTTATGTAGAGAAAGCTATCTTCATTCTCCTCTTTGGGAGGAACTGTTTTTATTATATTCTGCTCCTAAAAGTTGACAGGTAATGATTGTCAATGGGGGTGCTTTCCTGTGCTCCCATTTTCTTTTTGAAGTAGAGACATGGCATGAGATGGTCTTAAACTTGAGCTACTAAATCTTTTCTATAGGCATCATAGCTCTTCTAATATACAATGCCGGTACCTTATAGTGCAGCATCTCATCATCTCATGTCAATTTTTGCGTTCACAATTTTGTTGACCCAATGAATCGCAGATCTGAGGGAGATTACGGAGCAGCCAAGGTAATGCTTAGACCTGCGTCTCCTGGTACTGGAGTTATTGCTGGAGGTTCTGTCAGAATTGTGCTCGAAATGGCAGGGGTAGAAAATGCTCTAGGAAAGCAACTGGGAAGCAAGAATGCTCTGAACAATGCCAGAGCGACTGTAGTTGGTATCCAGAAAATGCGGCAGTTTAGTGATGTGGCTCGGGAACGTGGTATCCCCATGGAAGAGCTATGGAAGTGAATCAAGTGATAGAATAGAACTAGCAAAAGCAGTTCTGAATTGTAGATTGAATTAATACTTCAAAATTCTTGTAGTGCATGCTTCTCTTTTTTGATTTGTTTTCCATCACAAGCTTTTGATGTATCTAAAACCAGGCGTAGCCTTAACATGTGTCCTGGGTTTGATTAAGAAAATCCCTTTTCTCTCACCCATTCAGCTTGATCTGAATTCCGAGACATAATTTTTAATGGTTGATGTCCGTCTTTTGTGGAAACATGCCCTGAAAATGCGGCACAGAATACTATACTGCTTCAGGGTAAAATCCTAATCTCACCAAGAGATGGGAAATTAACTGTGGGTACGTATGAGAAGGATAAAGAAAAATGTTACTCCGAAGCTTAGCAAACTGTTTTTACGAAATGAACCTTTAAGAGGATTATATGGTTGATCAGAAATTACAGTGATCCTCCCTCCGTCCGAGTTTATGATGCTTCCATTTCTTTGTTAGAATGAAAATATCCATAAGCTTCCAAACAAATGACAACAAACTCTCAAAACAAGACATCAAACTTGTTTAACTTCAACTACGTAATATATATATTTCTTTTTTGTTTCAGAAAACAACCATGGCGGCGTTCTTTTTTAATGCGGGCCATGTTTGAATTTGTAATTTCAAGACTGCAACTGTGCCTATATTGAAGATTAAGGTACAATTGACTTGATCTGTTCTCTCCTATAATAAGGCAGGCCGTTAACAAAAGTTGTATCTTTGGCTTGTTTTCCATTCCCAATTTACATATTCTCCATATTTTCCTCATGCAGGCGCTGTCGCGTTGAAAGGTAAGTCTCTCATTTCCATAGCTTGACACACTGATCATGGCTCACTGAGGCAACCATTTCAGTCTTTGGGGATTCTGCCAGTGCAGCAACTAGCTCCTTGTGCGCTGGAACGGTCAATGTTTTGCTGCTCTCACTTGGATTCCACAACTCCAGTGACTGCCAAGAACAAACCGATAATTTAACATTTCCAAACTTCATTTTCCTAACATCCTAATAAAAACCAAAGGCTCAAATACTTGTCATAATGCGGCTTAATAAACACTACCCGTTATGTTCTTAAAAACATTTTCATCCTAATACTTTCATATTCTAGCAAAATAATAACCTTGTTTTCATTTTCCTTGAACGTATCCAATGCTAATATGAAAAGCTGGCATCTACTGTAAAGGAACCCACTAAACGATGAAAGTGCAGAACCCCCGTTTTCATGAACAGACACAAGGCACAAACAGCTTCACCAAATCCCCAGCAACAATTAACATTAAATATATTAATAGCTACCTGGTAACCACCAATGATCAAAAGCAGTGGATATCCAGGATGAACTGTGCATGATTGGAATTTATTGCCATTTGATTTCAGTTCATGTATGCATTTTCCGTTTGACGCAGTAGACCAAACTCTTGCACTGTCTTCACTAACAGAGGCAAGATACTTCCCACTGGTATCCCAGCAAAGTGAAACAACATCTTTGACATGTCCGGATCCCTGAAATAAGTTTTCTTTCTATCAAGTAAACTGAGCAAGGACTTGGCACCTGCATTGACAAGAGCTATAGGAGCATGTAAAATGCATGAATGATCTTAAGGCTTACCTTCAAGGAAAACTCGAGACTCCCAGTCTCAACATCAAATACATTGATACCATTTCCTGACGAAGTGGCCAAAAATTTTCCAAATTGAGGCTGGAATCTGACTTGTTTGGTTGCTCCCTGCAGTTGGTCCACGAGGAGATTCAGGTAAGGCCTTGATGGATGAAAGTCCAAGAGAAACTTGTCTACCCCATCATCTTCAAATTAAGAATTAGAATACAGTGGGAGGAGAAATTGCCAATCATAACATGGAAATGACGCAGATGCAACAATTATACTTTAACAAATGCAATGATCAAGATATTATTACCTTAAAGATGCTTGTGCAAGTACATTGGTTGATATCCCACAGTCGTACTTCATCATTATTGTCACATGAACAAAGGAGATTGACCTTCCTTGGGTGGAAATCCAATGACATTACTTGTTCAGTGTGCCCTAAAAGCTTGGATAACGATTTGCTCGACTACAATAACACAATGATGTACCAAAGATCATTGATATATGTCAAATGATATTTTGTTAATCATTACTTCAAAAGAAGGATGGATTATAAAGACATGTGAGTCTAGAAGACATAGGTATGGAGAAAACAAAGACTAGCCACGCCTAACAGGCTTGGGGAACTCATATGTTCAACTCATATGCTAGGCAAGGATCCCCAATCAAACCGAGACAAGTTGAGCTATACAGTCAGAGTGTTGCCATAACGAAAAATCTTTTTAGACCAAGTAGCAATCATGCATATGGAATCAAGCATGTAATCTGCAATAATGAATTACAATATGAAGGGTAAATATCTGAAATACTATAAGACATATGCCAAACATAAGAATATGACCAGCTAGAAACAGTGTCTGCAGGTGTTTCATATAGAATTTTCATCCAGTTGCAAGATGTTAATGTAGAATAACTACACAAATACGCAGGTAGGGTCTTGACTGTTTCGTTGTACAGGAAAAATATATGAGAAAAGAGGAGAACAAAAAGGGAATGAAACAAAAAATTTGGTAAAACCACCAAAGAAATTTTGCACTATAAGACAGAAATTAGTGGTAAATGAAGATTGAGATAAAAATGGGAATGAAAAACTTACTCTTGCTGCATCCCATATCTTCACAGTTTTATCAAATGAAGATGTTGCAAAAATGGATGAATTTGGTTGAAACCGTACATCTGTAATGAGAAGAGAATGCCCTTCTGAAGTTTTATCAAAATCAAAGGTTTCCATGTTCCAAATCAGAACCTGCCAGCAGATGATGAAATCAGCAACAAACTCATGAAAAGACTACTAAAACTGACTAAGAAGATGATAAACTGAACATTATAGATTTATCAAGTGACCTTTTTTTCACGCCCTGCGCTAGCTAACAAGTTCCCTTCCGATGAAAAATGGCAGCATAGAACCTTGGACTTGCTTGAGTGCAGAGAACCAACTTCTTCAAATGTGAAGCCTAGCAGTTGGTAACAAAAGTAACGTTCAAGAAAAATTCTCAGCCTATTTCTTGTCAGCTAACAGGCAGAACTATTTATGCTTTTTGGCACTAAGTTGTATCTTTACTAAATGTTTTACATATATAAAGGTCTTAATCAATGTTTGTGTCTCCTTTTCTTTAAATTTGCCGAACTATTTTATTCTAAGTAACGACAATCTTATTAATTTAATAGAAGCAGAAGCAAACAGTAATATAAACAGATGACAACTAAATAGAGTGCCAATTCAGTAATCAAAGTGTAAACAGAAGTACTAAAACCTCATGAAATGCAATAGTGTGTGAAGCTAAGAAAATTGAGGGAGCAGATACATGGACTGGAGCTGGCAGCTGAGGATTTCTAATTCAAACCCTATGGTATTATGCAACAATAAAAGAAAACGAATTTTTGGTTTGAGACTTAGTATAACAAATATAGAGGTTGTAAATCTCACCTAAAAAATATTTTTATAACATGAATAGCATTGGATAGTACTAAGTACAAAGTATTATTATTTTTCTAATCCAAATGAAGTACCTTTTTGTTCATTTTTGTTGCAAGCTGTAGCTCTACGTTTTATAAATCTGAAAGTGGTGTTTGTACCGTCAGCATTGTCATCACCATAGGACAAGAAAGATTCAGCATTTTCTTCCACAGGTATTTCTTCATTAGCATTCATATCACCCTGTGGTTTAGGATTCCATTAAGAAATTAAGGAAAATGTTGGATAACAAAAGCCCAAAGAAATAATACGTTTCAAGAGGAGCATCCATCAAAAGTGATGACCAGTCCCCCAAAATCAAAGCATTCATTAAATTTTCATAAATATTGATGTCGTGTGATAAAGCGAACATATTCATGTATTGTAAGGTGTATGACCTACCAAAGGGATGCCTCCAGCTCTCAAAAATGGTTCTGTCTTCCTCCTGTCATTCTGATTTTGAAATGATATAATAGAGAGAGATAATTCAGAGGAAAAAAGGCATGTGTTTATCTTCAACCAAGTCAAGAAAAAGTACTAATAACGAACTTTCCTAACAAAGAAAGGGGCACAGTCAGGGTTACTGCCCAACCTCTAGTAACTGCTGCTGCTGCTGAGGGCAATCATGTTGGTGTTGGTACGCAGCAGTTTGTCTCCATTGGCCAATCATCTGAGTCATCGACAATCCGTTTTCAACAGGAAAAGGATTGTAAACATTTCAAGTAAAACATCTACTGAAAACTACTAACTATATATTTGAAAATTAGCTTGCACATTAGTTACCAAAATGTTCCTTTCATAGCTTTAGCATCAGATAAGTTGGGAAGTACAAAGACAAAATGCCAAAAGCATATACTTATTGATTTGAAGGATTGTTTTGCATGTGATGGTACAACATACTTATTCCATACAGTTTCACATTGCAATTCAAACTGAAATTTATTAACCACTGTTTCCAGTAACCTTTCCACCCTTCCCCATTAATGCTCTTTTGGCATAACTTCCAGGATCAACGTCAGTTTTCCATGTGACATTATACCTGACCCAAAACCGGATGCTGATGTTCTGCTGTCAATGTCAGAATCTGCTGCTGATGGTTTGGGGCTTGCAAAGCTGAGTTTAATACCTGGTGAAGCAGACCAGGGGAGATTTGATCAGCTTCAGATGAAGTATTAAGAATATTGAATCAAAAGGTTGAATTAGTGAAGACAGAAATTAAAAACTGCAATGGTATATAACCTAAAAATGATGCTAAAATAGTTCCAATGGACAAGTACTTATAGACCACTTACTGTTAAGGGCCTTACATGCCGTGTTCCAGGATTGACTACAATCATGCCTGAAAACGTAAACAGAATGAAATCAGGCACCTACATGATATAAATCAAATAACACATTTCTCTTTCTATGATTACGTTTCCACTTTAAAAAGTTTCAATCTTCATGCCCAGTTAAACATAGCAAAAATGCCAGATTTGATGACCTAAGAAATAAAAATGAACTGTATCATGTAACCAATTGAATTATAGGATCAAATGATTGCTTCAAGATAACCGTAAAAAAAAAGTAATACAGGTATTCTAAGAATATGGTTTAAATATACATGTTTCACCACTCCCACAATATCACAAAGACAGATGGTCAAAGAATATGCAGCATTGGTGCCAGATCAAATAATTAGCAGGAGGTAGTAGATACATGTAGAAGGGAATCATGGTCATCAAGAGAACAATGAAATCCTAAAAGTGTTTATCTTCTTGTCAGTGTAATAACCGTGTATACTATAGAATGGATTGATATCTATTTCACAGTGCTGAACCCCAATAACATTAACAAACCTGCATCCTGAGCTCCAGTTACTGGGAGTATGGCAGTACTCAATCCATAACGCTTACGGTCCACGCTGATGGCCCTGCCCAAGCTAATGACATTTGTGTTGTCCTCAGCCTGAGTATTTAAAAATTTCAATGCAACAATATCAATTTGGGGTTCTTATTAGAATGGATTGGTAGAGAAGACAAAATTCACAGTACCTGCTGTTGAGGGTGATTGGGAAATTGTTGCAGCACATGACTGACACAGGAATGGAAAATGTCAGTAAAAGAAAAAAAAATTGCTCTTTATTTAGACAAAGCCAATCAACAGTAATCACCAATGTCCTCAATCTTTTCCTTCCTCTTCCCACACTTCTTAATTTAAAAATAAAAAACTAAAGAAAAGTTTATCACTTTAATTTATCTATACTTTCTACTCTCTTCCTTAGCTCTCTCATTTTTCTTCTCTTCTTTCGTTTCTCTCTTTTCTTTTATCTGTCCCTTTTATCTCTTTAATTAAAAGACAGAAAATAAGAAATCGAAACGTTATAAAACAGGACATGGGTAGTCCCAAATGTTCAAATGAACTGTACAAATGAGTTCAAAATTAGATCTACATCTGTTATAAAATAATGCAGAGTTGAAAACATATTAATGAATACCTTGAATTGATTGTAACTGGCTTTGAGACATTCAATTTATTGACATCAACTGGATGTAAACTGGGATAAAAATCTCCAGTAGCCTGCCTTGAACTAGTACCCTTATCAAATTGTGGAGGCCTCTGTTTGTTTGTTGCTATGTGTGTCACTCTTGGACGTTTATTTTGTCCGTCATTCTCTCTCGTTTGCATAGCCTGAAAATAAAATTAAAAATAGGTCTATAAAATGCACCATCTAAAAAACAAAAACCTGGCAAAGCAAGACTTTAAAGTAGTTCAGCAAATGACCACCTTAACTACAGATGCTTCTGCCTTCGCTTCTTGATGCTTCGATTGCCCGGCGGCATATACATCGTGAAATAACGACCACCATTCATGTAAGAATCCGTCGGGAGTATTAATGACTGAAAAGATAGAGGAGCCTCCCAGTTATAATTTATAACAGTAATCAATCATCAACTTTTGGGTTATGGCAGAAGTATAAACATCTATCCACAATCCAAAAGACCAATAAGTATCATAAAGTTTAGAAATCATGATGGAATGAAAAACTGAGTAGTAATTCCTCAAGTCAAGACCATTCAACATAGTCGAAGAGCATATATAATTTAATAACAAAATTCTGAGTAAAAAACAAACAATTGTGAGACTAGATATATGCAACAATTTTCCTCGATTTTCTCTTTCTTAAAAGAATGTAGGCTCATTTCATTAAAAAAAAGAATGTATGCTCACCAAGATAACCAACAAAATTGGGATAGCAACTCTCTAGCTACACACATCAAGATTTCATTTTCAATTCCAACAGTACTTGCATTCATTCAATGAAAACTAATAAGCGTAAAGCAGAGGCATTTGATCAGCCAAAGTACTAACCAACAGGGGTGCCGCAGACATTAGCCTCCTTCCTGAAAGCTGCAGCAGTCTTGTGCATATTCTTTTTCACCATATAATCATGCAAATATAGATCAAGCCTATTACCCTCAAATCAAATACACACAGATTACGAATTAAAAACCAAAAGAAAGAAAACAAAAATGAAGACGAGTAAGCACTGAGAGAAAATATACTCACATCTTTTCACTATCCCAGTACTGACCTGAACCCATGAATATGATCAACTCCCAAAACGACCTTCACTTCTTACGACCCTCCAAAAAGGAACTACACAAACACAAAAAACTTTAAGTTGCCGTAAAACACATAACATAGAAAACAATCAAAAGAGGAATTCCAAGGTGGAAATCAATGAGTATGAGCAATTACAGTAAAACAAACAAACCCAGTTGGGTTTAAAGGAGGAAGAAGAAGAAGAGGAAACGGCCAGATAGAGACAGAAAAAGAGCACTTTGAGTGAGCTAAGAAAGGTGTAACAGCGCCATGCAAAAGGGAACCCAAAGAAAAGCGACAAACAACAAATTTGGTTTTTTCTAGAGAGAGAGTGAGAGAAAACGAGAGCGTTTGGTGACTCACTGACTCGTGAGGTTTTATGTACACAATGCAATGGACCTGCGCTCCCGTTTTACACTCTGAGTTGTCACCTGTCCTGCCCTGACCCCAATAGTCTCACCCCACCGCGCTTTTCCCCAACTCACTAATTTTGCCACCAAATCTACACGGTTGAAACAAGTTAGAATCACTACTAGCTTTCTTTTCATTTACGTGTGACGATCACATCTTAAAATTTCTCTCCATAGTGATGTGATGACGAAATTTGCTCTCCGTAGCGATGCCATCACGAAACTTGTTGATGACATGTTCATGATCATGAGATGTTGCATTTTAGAAATTTTAAGTTCGAATCTCGAGAACGATTTCAGTGGTATATGCAACGCTTGCCTAATTTGAAAATTGAATTGTAGGCCACATGTTACAGTTGAATTGTAAGTTGGATCCTATTCAGGGGTCAAATTTGAACCAAAGTCATGACTAAATGAATCATAATTAAACATGGTTACCATAATTAATTGCCGACAGTCCAACATTTAACTTTGCCTCTATCAGACATTAATGGCAGTTCATGTTTGTCTACCAATAGTTAATTGATGGTAGTTAGGTTAGGTCTCCCTCTTTACCATTTTGAGTGCTGCTAAACGAATCCTAAAATTAGCTAAGTACACCTCACTATCAAACTATTTATTGAATTACTAATTTATCATAACATAAAATTACCAAAAAGGATATATTGAATTGAATAACAAATATAATTTTAATAAGTACATCATACTCACAATATTCAACCTAAATCAAATATAAGCGAAAACAGCCACCAATGGCGACGACTCTAACCAGAATGGTGTAGCCTATAGACCTGATGGCTCCTAATGAATCGTAGAAACAAAACAAATATAAAAAAATAAGAGTTTTGTTATCTTGTTTTTAACGTGATGCTCATATGAAACATATTTTCACATGTCTTTTGAAAACCAATGTTTTATCACATTTATATAAACTTTCTAAGCAATATAATAAGGTGTCTAGGTTTCATTGCAGCCATCTCTTGAATGGGTTGGTGTTGTGTGATCACTGGCGGACCTACACATGAGCAAGGAGGTGCAACTGCATTTCCTTTCGCCGGAAAATCCTTTGGGGTGGCCGGAATTTGACCTCAGATGGTGCCCACCATGTGTTAGATTAAATGTCTGAAAGAGACTTTGTTGTTTTATTTGCTATGCAGCTGCTAGTGTTGGTATACTCGATTAGAGTTTTATTTGGTTTAATGTTTGTTGTCATTGGTTGCAGATGTTGAGGGAGTTTCTGATGAACTTGTTCTTTTAATAGTCCCAGCAAAGAGTGGAGGAACTCAGGCTGTTCGTGTTGTTCTTATAAGTTCTAAGGAGGACAATGACTTGTTTGAGGTACATGAAAAATTCAGCCTTTTAAATGTTGCCCCTCACTTGAAAAATTCATGGGTATGATAGAGTATATTAGGGTGTACCAATGGTATTTTTGGTAGTTAAATAGGGTGTATTAGTTAATTTTACATTTTGATTTAAATATTAGGGCGTATTTAGATTATAGTATACTCAGTTAATTTTAGGATTCGTTTAATAGCACTTACCGTTTTTTATATTAACATGGAAAATGTTTTAAGGTCATCTTCACCCAAAAAGAGAAGAACAAATGTTTCAATCGAGAGCAATGCATACAAACGTAAGCAAAGTCCGATCACACGAAAGTCGTTCCCTTTCCTCCATGAAAGGAATACAAACGTAGTCACGTTTTCATCTTACAGAAGGAAGAAATTGAAAGGAGCAACACAAAACAGGAGCATAATACACCCAATGTCAATGATGACACAAATGGAGAAGCTACGCTTGGCATCTTTATCTTTAAAAAAGGGAAGAAAAAAAAACAATAAGAAAACGGAGAAACATCTTAAGAGAGGAACAATGGAAAAAGTAAAGGCTGGGGTCCATGTATATAAAGATCTCCAGACAATATAATTCCCACAACATCAAATCAAAGAGATGAAGTTCTTGCTTCAGTTCCCGTGCTGCTCGTGCTTCTGCTTCATCAAGCCCAAAAGGAGAAAGAGGCCAAGAGTAACTGAACGATGCAATGCTCTGTGGCCAATATTTCTTATGAAACAGCGCAGAACTACAGCAGTCTGCTTGCTGTTTTGACAACCTTTGCCTTCTCATTCCTCTTGGAAGGATTGTATCACACATGCAATTGTCTTTACATGAACTATAAGTTGCCCATTTAAAGGGATTTCTCCTCAGTTTTCTTCACGCCTTCTTTACTCACCTCTTGATCATTTGGCGCTAAGCCCATCTCACGAATTTGATGTTCAACAGAAACCAAACCAGTCTGTGAAAGAAACCTGCAGCGTAAAATCAATCCATGATTCATCAAGGAGCCTTGAAATAATCAATTCCATATACTCAAGTCAAGATGAAATGAATTTCAAATAAAATGACAAAATCAAACATGCCTCAAACAACTTAGCTTGAACTACTTGGGTTTATTTTCCGTCTCTTTCTTCTTCAAAACCCACAAATGAGAAATAATGAATTCCAGATAGCCGTGAAAAATTTATCCTCCATACTTATGATTTGTCAAATAAAATGAAAAAAATCAAGCATCCCTCAAACAACTTAGCTCAAACTATAGTCAATATGAAATGAAGGCAAGTCAGTGTCCACCATATATTAGCACCTCAGAAACACAACTTGATAAATCTTAGGACTCATCAGCTGCCTAAAATTGAGTAATTAGAGGCTTGCCATCATCCCTTGACTCATAAATAGAATGGACCACCCAATATTGCCATATGAATCTAAAGCACTTAAAAAGGTCTTTTTTTCTGCAAAGAGTTTAAAGATTACAACACATACAGTGTATCCTCATCTCTAATATGAACAATGGCCAACATAGGATGGTAAACTTTCAAAGCTCAATATATCTCTATCTTCCAGACTATAGTCAAACAACAAATAGAATAATGTCTGCAAGATATATCAGTGTGCTGGCTTGAATGGGGTTCCATTATTGTAACAACAAATAACAATGTTATAGCACCCTTAGCTTTTCCCCTGATTCCATTTGGATATATGTGTAACAACCGTCCATAGTTCACATCCACATCAGCACATGCTCCTAAAATTTAATATGTTATCCCAAACCACCCTCATGACAATCTTACAGTCAATTCTATTAGAATCATTGAAAATTAAGGGCCGGGCTCAAGTAGACAAATGGTTGGACAAGCTAAAACCTAATCCATAGACAATATTTCATCCATAGTTTTACACATTGCAAAGTTTTGCTGGTCTAACAACAACCATACAACATATGATATATCAGTCTTCATTATATTTTACAAAACACATAATCATGGACAGACAACACGTAGGGGTATTCAGCCCTATGGTATTGAGTCTATTGACTGCTGAAATTCTTATAAAACAGAGGTAAAATTTAGTTAATTGATGTTACATGTGTAAAGCCTACAGAGATGAGAGAGTATGCCTACCAACTCATGTATCAAACAAGTTTTCCCCCTTGGTGTACTAGAATCTATAACGAAATCACTCAAAGGCAATACTAAATTATGCATCAAACCCAAGGAAGGCAATCTAGTAATAACATAACAAGGTACCACTATTATTCACAGCTGAAGGATTAACAGGTACACATTCATTTTTTGGGGTACTCACTAAGGGCCCGTTTGATATCCATTTCAATTTTAGTTTTTAGTTTTCATTTTTCATTTTTCATTTTTCATTTTTCATTTTTCATTTTTTATTTTTTGTGCTATAGTATAGAGGAAAATGATAGTGAGAATGGAAATGAGGATGAGATTGAAAGAGAGGATGAGAGGGGAGGAGTAACAAAAGTGAAAACAAAAACTTTAACGTGAAAACAGTTTCAAATATATTTCAGTTTTTTGTTTTTTGTTTTCACTTTTGTTACTCCTCCCTCCCATCCTCCCCACTCATCTTCCCTCTCATCTTCCCTCAAAATCCCATCTCCACTCTCATTCTTACTTCCATTCTCCTCTTGTTCCTCTATACTTCAGTACAAAAAATGAAAACTAAAAACTATAGCAGCAATATGAGCCATTTGCATACGCAGATTTCTTCATTACAAACAAGACACAGACCCAGCATCACAAACGCAAATCTTAGCGTTGTCCATGTGGGAGCCTGGACCAAATTCAATCAGCAAAAGCAAAATCTACCCTTTTTCATAAGAGTTTGCTCAGAATCATATAAATACAGAAACATACATAAAGAATCGGAAATTGGGCGTACGTTAACACCGGGAGCTAAAGCTCCGAGAAATACTGCATTTGCCGATGATATTTGCTCTCCTTCCGATTGTTTTTTGGCCATCGTATCTCACTTTGGATCTGAAACTAGCGAGCGAAGCCTAAGAGGATCTGAGTCCAGGGGAGTTCTGTGAGAAGTTGGAAAAGTTGAAAGTCAATTCGAGTCCGGCGGGAAAAGAAGGAAAGGTTTTCTCTTGGTCCGGATTTCTTCTGCTTGGATGGAACAGTTTATTTTCCCGGAAAATTTTTAAGAGACAAATACTAGAAATATAATTTGTCCCAAAGACGTATTTTTAATTTTTAATTATTTATTTCTCGTAAATTTTTAAGAGACAATGTTAGACAATATTAATCAATATTATTTTTTCCATTTGAAGCAGTAGAATATAATATACCATGGGTTCTTACATGTGTGACATGTTCTATTGTTAGATTATGAGACCACACATGAAGACACCAATGAATGGTTCATTTTTTCGAGAAATATTTGTATGTTCCGGCTATGCTAACGTTGCTGGTATATCATCCAATACACACAATACATATAGGACTTATGAAAATATTTTATTTTTATTTTTATTTTAAAAAAATGGTGCAGTTAGTTGGTGTGGAACATACAAAAATTACTTCATGTTTTCAATCCAACCGTTTAAAGCTATTTGGCTAGGAAACTTTTTTTTTTTTTTTTGGTCACAACAACGTCTATTTCCGCTTATTCTTACCTCTCTAATTCTCAATCCCAAAAATTTCATATAATCAGGTCCACTGTTGTACCAGCCCTAATCTCAATTGACACAACTAAAATACAAGCAATAAAAATAATCATTTCTTAAAGACAATGAATGATAGGACATAAGGGAGGATATAATAGCAATATTACTGCGTGGATGCAAGGGCCTTAACTGGACCTTTCCATCTGGCGATGGCAAAAATCCCCATCAGGTCGGTCCCCAGTCTTAACGAAGAGAGATTTTGGGGACTAGTCGGGGATGGGTACGGGGTCCCTGAATTGTAAAAATCCTTGTTGGGTATGGGCCGGGATGGTATTGATATCCCCATTCCCGAATCCGAACCCGGCCCGATAATTATATATTTATTTTTAAATTAATAATATATAATGTAATATAACAAAGCATAAGTTACCCTAGAGCCACTCCTCATTCCTGCTAAATACACTACACACCAGCCCCTAGGAATCGCTCTTAGGTTGCTGCAATTGGTCCACCTATTCCTCCTACAGATGGTGGAAGATATCATGGAGGAGCACGGAGCTTGGATATGATAGTATATTAGCAGTTATCAATCTATAATCATCGAAGCCTTGCTTTTCTGCTTTCAAAATCAATTTTTCCCCTGCCAAATGGATAGTTTGATACTAATGTTAATATTGTTGGTGGATTTGTTAAGTTCTTTGGGTTTCTACTCTCACTTTACGTTGTGTTTTGTAGGATTTGTCGTGAAAAAATTTATCTTACAGTTACTGTGTATAATCTTCTCCAAATTTGACGAGGCCATATATCTTCTTTTGTTGTAGTGTGTTGCAACTTGCAAGATAGATTTTTATATAATAAAAAATCAGGGATTCGGGGCGGGTTTGGCAGATAGTCCCCGATGGATGGGGAAGGGGATTCCCCGAAATTTTTTATAGGGGATGGGATCGGGGACGGGGGAGGGGATGGGGAGCGGTGACGGAGATGGTATTGCCATACCTGATCCTGAACCGGCCCATTGCCATCCCTAATCCTGAAAAATTTAAAGCCCAAGTAATTAAATTGCAGATAGTCTTGGTTGCCCTTGAATTAAAAGAAAAACGAAAAGCATATATACATACCGATTATTGGCATATCGCAGTTGAGGGGAATCATAGCTGGCAAGAAAAGGTCCTTTCGAGCACCTCCGACTGAGAATGCAATTTCAGGCACTCCAAAGATGAGACGTTGTCCATGGCTGTGTTGTGTAGAGCTTGGGGTTTGAGTATTGTGAGAGAATGAAAGAAGGGTGATTTTTTTTAGATAGTACAAGTCATAATCTAAACTACAGGGAGGGGGGTTACCACTAGTATTTTTGTTGTCAATTTTATTCTTATAATTTTCAATTCGAAGCAATTCAATGAATATGGCTGTTTTATGATGCAATTCAGAGCAATTCAATGAATCTGATTTTATTTTATTTTTTGGTCTGAAGAATCTGATTGTTTTGTGATGCCAAAACTCCATCATAGCTCCCTTGCGTTGCAAAAGCTCGATAAGATTACGATTTACGAATGATTAAGCTTTTGCAATGATCTTTTTCATGCATTTGCTCTCCACTAATCCATATTTATCATGTCCAATTGAAATTGGTGATGCAATACAACATATTGCATATTGCATTTTCCACGAATTCATTCCATAAAATTGTGAACAAGATGATTTCACAACTTCATATATTATAAATTATAATACAATAGCGCTTAAGCGCTAATTAGTTAACAAGTTAATATACAAATGCATATATCATGCGTATGAAAATCTCAGTTGTTCATATAAGTAGGACCTCTGGCAGTAGGATCCAGCTGCAGTTGCCTTTCCATCTCCTTGAGGTACTGCAGAAGAGGCCTCTGCTCATTTTTCAGGTCTGTCACAGCACCACAACCGTAGGGGCTTGTCCTTTGGTAACCAGGAAAAAGCTTCTCCCTTCTTTGCCCATCTGAGTCACCATAATCTGGAGGAAAATCCGGATGCAATGTAGGGCTGTTCGTGTGCATTGCCGGGTTAGAAGCCGCATGATTTCCCCACCGGTTGATATGATTAAACCTTGAAGTATCGTAATCATACAATTTTCCAGGGTTGGCAGGAGGATGAAGAGAATTTGGCCATGCATGATGGCCAAGGTTGAGACTTTCTCTGTACTGACGGAGCCATTCTGATGAAGTCATTCGATGCCAAGGTGGGTATTTATCCATAAAGCCTGGAATGCTGGGACTATAATCTGGTGGCCCTTGAGTTGCAGTCCATTTTGAATAGCTGCCTACCGGCGAATGCGATGCATTGCAGACATTATCTGTCATGCTAATCCCCCCAGAGCTTTTGCAGTCGATAAAACTAGATTGAATTCCACCATTAAACCAATCAGCATCATCTGGCAATAGAGGGGCAGAAGGCACGGGAGCTGTATAAGTAGATGAAGAGGGTTGGATGCTTGCAAATCCATTCTCACTGATGGACAGACCATCCAAAGATTCTGAAGCTATTTCCTCAATACGGCTCAACCTTGAGCCATGTTTGCCACTACCACTTGTGCTTTTCTCCCTATTGTTGCTCATATTTCCTACATCAAGGAACCAAGCACTAAGCGAGGGAGGCCCAGCGATGATTGGAGTTTCCAAAAATGGATGTGCAACTCTATCCTGTACAACAGGCTCCTGCAGGCTGCGCGTAAAATTACTTATGTCGGCATGAAAAGATAAAGGATCACTCTGAGCCTGGTTTTGTGCGATAAGAAGTGACGTAGCACGGCGCAAGCATTCATCAGAAGGTACACTTTGATCCCCCATCTCTTTTGTAGAGGTTGGATCATTTAAAGCACAGGAAATCTTGAGTGGTGCTGAATTATGTCTAGTAAGAGGCTTGAAGAGAATAACTTCTTCATCTTCGATAGTAACAGATTTTCCATTAGAACTTGAATTGTCCCCGGCAATCATCTGTTTCTCACTTTCTTCTGGTGCTTCATGATTAGGCTGACTAGGCAATTTCCGGTTAACATCAGAATTATTGGACTCCAGTCTTTCTAGTTCTGGATATTCATTTGACTCTTCCCTATAGACTTTGCTAAATTCTCTTCCAGATTTGTCATAAACAATCCACTTTTGAGAACCAATTGATCCGTCTGCAATTTTAATTGCAGCATTGATGATGCGCTGAGCACGACAATCAATTGCAGTGTCATATTTGTCTATATATTCCCGATGAGATGAGAACTCTAGTGATGCATGAGCACAAGCTACCGGTGCAAACCCCCTCAGCTCATAGTCTTCCCACAGAGGAGTAACTTCTGAATACTTGGCCTCATCCTCATTGACGTTAAATCGCTTTAGAAGATCAACAAATGCACCGAAAAAGTAAGACATAGCACTTCTGCTTTTTTCATCAACCCCATGCATTTCTGCCCCATCAAGCATAATGACCAACCACTCCACAAAAACAAGCACAGCTGGTAGAAGGGGACAAGTCTCTGTTGCACCAGCCTTCAAACATCTTTCAACAAATCGTGCCATGAAAATGAATGTTGCAATCAATGCCAATTGTGTCAGCTCTTTCTGCTGCACTTCATTGTTGTCTCTTGATTCTTTTATTTCTTCGGTCTTAATCAGATTCTGTATGGTAAAGATTAGTACAGAAACAATTTGGACTGCTCGGAAAGGGCCTTTTCTAACTGAATCCATACGCTGGTATCACTCCAATGTGACTTTTAATTTTGTATCATCTAGTGCCATCAATGCCTCCAACTCTCCCATAGTAGATGCAAAAGCACAAGGAAATTCGTCCTCACTACTCACATAAACAAATGCAGCAGAAAACGTCAAAAATTAAGCAACAAAGAGTGATATTTAAATAAGAATTGGTAACACAAGCATACATCAAAATGCAAAGGAATTCAATGAGACAATATTAGATGGGCTTGATTACATTCTTCATCATAACACCAGTTCCCTCAAGCAATGTGAAGCAAGTTGATAACCTAAATAACAATCAAAGCTCAATTGCATATATTCAGAAGATTTTACAGTGCAACACCCCTTTACAATTACCAATTAAATTTAACGTCAGTTTAATCGTTTGATATCATACGCGAAAAAATGTCAACAATATTTGGACGAAAGGAACTAGAGACAGAACAGAGGGGGACCAAAACAGAAAATGTAAAAGACTGATTTCTGTAACACCTTACGGTACAAAATCCAAAGTACCAACATGCATGTGGTTCTTTGCAACTTGAAAGCAAATTGACTGCCCCATTAGATGGTTTAGCTGCTAAGGACTGAGCACGAGCATGGAAGTAAATGACAAGAATAATGATATATATAGCATATGAACCAGAGTAACCACAAATTGAGGAGAATCACAACAGAAACATTAAGATGCACCACCCAAAACCAACAGTAAAATGACATAGTGGTAAATCAAATTGAATACAATCCAGGACAAGTGAGCACCTTGATTTTATGTGAAAGAAACTTAACGTTCCAATAATAAGAGACCATAACTTTGTATCCGTATAGCAATTATGTTCAGCTTTCAGCATATTATGATTGCTTGACTTTGAAATAGTCTGACGACTGCTTCTTTCAGATGGATTTAAGAAATCAAAGCGGGACTCACTTGAAACAGAATATAAATGGGATGACCTGCTCTGCAAGATGTAAGAAGCAAATGAGAACTTCCAAAATATGAATATCAGAAGGTGTTATGAAATTAATGACTAAAACAATAGAGGTTCTTGTAATATTTCTGGTTTTACCCTTTCAAACAATAGGATAAGGTTATCCTTGGCATCAGGGAAAGGTTCTTTAACAGCTAAACTTCTTATGCAGTGGTACAAAGCGAGGAATTCATCACCAATATATATTGCCAATACAGCTAACTGCAAACAAACCCACATGTAACTTCCAACTTAGAAATGTTTAAAAGAAGTTAATTCAAACATGCAAACGTATCATAAATCAATTTAGTTCTCCGCGTAAGCAAACTCTTCTCAGAAGAAATAGTTTAATGAGGAAAAAGTTATGAATGAACCTGATTGTGTGGGTTTCCACTATCTGGCCAAATTACTGTTGCTTCCAAATAGTTGGTGGCTGCAACTGACCAATTTCGGTTTTGAGCATCAGGTTTTTCATATTGTTCTTTGTATCTAGCGAGATCCCCAACACATACCAAAAACCGATGGCACAAAAATTGGCATTTCTGCATCTTCTTCTGTTCTGCAAAGGTAAGGTTGCCTCCCTTTCTATAGAACACAGACTCTTCTGGGAGCCAGTTACATTTTCTTATTTTCACAATCAAATTTTGGTAGAATTCAATTGCTTCTGATAGAAAGAGTTTAAATCCTTCTATATGATTATCATTTGGTGGCACTGCCAATTTTTTGCTTTCTGCATTAACAGAACTTCCCTTTATTCTTTTACGAAACTCATCAATACGCTTATAGTGAAGCTTCCACAAAGAAAACTCAACGTCCTGAAGTTCCAACTGGTCACGATCACTCAGTATGAGATTCTCATATGTAGATCGCACCTTGCGGTACAAGTCCTTAACCTCAGAGTGCAATAGACCTTTGGAATGGATCAGTGACCACAACTGATTTTCTGTGCTTGCAACCTGAAAGGACCACAATTTCAAGAGACACAGAAAAATAATACAAGAGTCTTCTGCATAAAGTGAAAGTATTTAGTAGTAGCAGATGTTGCTGCAGAAAATTACCTCAATCAAAAACTTCTGTTTTTCTCTCTGATCTTTGAGGGGAAAAGATGAATTAGCCGTCATGTTTAAAAGGTAAAAACTTCTTCAAGTGCGAACTGCAATATGCTTATGGCACAACACACCTGTTGGTGGAAATCACAAATTAGTACACTTTGCAGTTTAAAAACCAAAACAAAAACGGTCACCAAAGTGATGTCTTGAATTTTAGTTGCAGCACATCCTGGATAATTGGGAAAGGACTCACTCAAATTCAAGCAATATACATCTAAGAAGTGCCAAAAGGCCCTTTGTGTATGAGGAGCATTTGCCACAGGCACTACCGGATCACAATGAAAATCGCATTTTAACAATATCTTGAGCGTGATTGGACACCTTAAGGTGGGAACAAAAATCCTATTGCAAATAAATTTAGGGAGGGAATATATTCCTAATTTGATAAGCAGTCAAAGTTCAAGCTCAAATCCACCAAATCTGCCAAATATCATTTGGAAAAAGAAGAAAGAAAGAAAGTAGACCTGCTATATTGACTTTAGCCCCCAAGAAGATAATGATCATCAAGTATCAACCCACCAATGAATGCCAAAGTTTGGAAGTCTAAAGCATAGACTAAACTGGCCAAAAAGCAAGAATTGTTCAAACCTATGCTCTACCCTTGAGCTCCTTAGCTATGTGTAATTGGTCAATCAAACACTGATCCTGTTCTCAACTACCCAAATGAAAAATCAGAAAGAGAAAACCCACAACCCACAGCAAACAGAGAAAACCCACATGCATTGGAAAATCAGATGAAACGTTATTATCAGAGCAGAGAACACAGCAAATGTAACCAAAATAACAGCAACAATATTAGAAGAAACCCAAATCAAATTCAGCAAAACAAACATCAAGAAACAAGTTTTCATCTTTACAGATTGAAAAGACAGAGAATTGCACCCGAAAGCGAAAAGCCTAGTCCTCCTGAGAACATAAAAGGGACAAACTAGAATTAACGGTAAACTCAGCAGCCAATGTTCGAGTCTTTCTCTGAATCGGATGCAAAACCAGCCAAGCAGAAAAGCACACACCACGGAAGAGAGAGAAAGAGAACAAGCGCGGGGAACAGAGCTAAAAGAAGAGTTGGAAACCTGTAAACAGGTTAGGCTACAGTTTTCAGTTGTGAAACAGACAAAGTTAAAGGCGGCTGATGATGATGACGAGACTCAGAGCAAGGAGAAGGCTGCTGCTGTCCGCTATCTGATATCTGCTATCTTACCCATTCACAATTTTTATTCCATTTTTAAATTCTTTAGTCTTTGTTTGTTATAAAATTAGGTAATAAAACCTTTAGAAAATGGAGAATAAATTAAAGTGGCTTATCATCATGTGACTCATGTCCCTCATCAAATCTTGTCCTGGGATTAATATAGAGAGGGATCACCTGTAGTTCAAGCTAAACTTGGGATTATAATATGCTAAATTAGAAGACACCACCTTAAGCTGGCCAACTTATTAGCTTGGTTTATGTGGCAGCTGCTGGGTAATTATATTATCTGTTCTGTCTTCTGTGTCATGAGGCCACCATCAATATACTTATTGGCTAACCGCACACGTGTGCTTATCCAAATGGCTGTGGTGTCCCTGGTAGGTAGACTGTCCTTATGTCCCGTGCCCATCAAATGCTGGAAATGTAATTGCATGAGTTTTTTTTTTTTTTTTGGGTCAACTAATTGCATGAGTTTAGTCGTAGAGAGTAGAGACGACTCATATCAAAGTGACAAAAATAAGTTGTGTTAGGATCAGTCTACTTATAATGTGCGAGTATAAATCATTTATGCATGTGTGAGCGATTATAAAATGTTTATATATTATTGCCTGCGAGGCAAAAATGTACTAGCATAATTACTCAATTTAATCCAATAAAAAAAATGCTACACAATTTAATAGACCCCGCAATATGATGATGATGATGAATGGGTGCACTGGTTTTGGCGTGGTACAAATAGCACATGCTACATGTTGCGTAGCAATGGATTTAGTTTAGAGAAGCTTCCGTGCAGCAGAGTGTCGTATACGCATGGAGGAGAACAACACAAAGTTGAAAATCACCATTGGGTCCCACATGAAAGACCATTCTGATGACAATAATGATGATTGTGATAGAAGAAATTTTAGCCGTCGCTTTAATAAGCATTGTTTTGTTGACTATGGAGGATGGAAACAAGGAGGAAATCGAGAGAAATCAACAAAATGTAGGGCCAAGTAATTATAATAGGTCAGAGAAATGAGTGTGGGTATGGCCACATGGGTCTACGTAGTTGTTGTTAGAGCATCTCCAACAGTCTCTTCAACCACTGTGGGATGCTCAAATAGGTGAGCCACATCAGAAAATTTCTCTTCAACAGCCTCTTTAACCTCAATCATCAAATCTGCAACCCCATTCTCTCTCTTCAAATCTGCAACCTCATTCTCTCTTTTCAAAACATTTATTTTGTTTTGGGAGAATCAAAATCGTTTTTGGTTGATGGGTTTGATGTATATTAATTTTAAAATATTAATTATTTTACATAATGTTATCTTTTAAAATAAAGAATGTTATTAATTATTTCAAATGTTATTAATTATTATTATTTTAAGTCAAATATTGTATTAATTGAATTGAAGAGACTGATGAGGCACAAAATATTAAAGTAGCAAATAAGGCTCTTCAAATTGCCAGTAGGTCAACAAACCTCAATTTGAAGAGTTTTTTTTGCTACCACTGTTGGAGATGCTCTTAGGTTGCTGCTGATTAGGACCCCTGTTTAAGCAAAATTTTCAACCCTAATCAATTGCATCATATGAATTGGGTGAGTTGCGGAAATTGGAAGCAACGACTACTATGGTAGTATCAATCGTTGATGCACACATGAAAGCCGGTGATTTCGTTGTGAAATCCACTTACATTAATAACATGAATACACACTCAAACTCGGATGGACAATTAATGTTAGTATAACTCTATAAAGTTTAAAAGTGCATAAAAAGTTGAAATTAGCTCCTACCTTATCAAATCTAAGATCTTCCTGTATCAAATCTTGGTGATAATGCTGATTTGACGGAAGTTAATGGAAATTAAGCTCACGGTTTAGTTCTTGACCTATTCTTATATAAATAAAAATCTTGGTGATGGTGGTACGTACTCATTTGATGGCAAATAATGGAATGCTGTTGCTTTAGGTTCAGGGCATGGTGATTTAATATGTCTTTGGTGTCTGCATCTCTGGACCCCAAACGTGAGTATTCTAAAGGTTTTTGATAACTTCTAGTTTGTCCCGTTTTGATTTGCTGTTTGCACTTCACGTCTTGGTTGGAAAGCTTCGAAATTTTGAAGTGAATATAAGTTTGGATGGATCTTAATTAATCGCCGTAACTTTTAATCCAAATTAATCATCATTAGGCGTCCTTATTACCCAATTTAACTGACACTCAAAATCTTAGACTTGCCTCTTAATTTGTATGGTGTAGAGCACTGATCAGTCTATCTCGGGCCAAGCAGAGGTACAAATATTGGGACAAGTTGGAAAACAAAGTAGCAACGTTCAAAAGAAAGAGATGGGCTAGAATATATAAAGCCCATTCTGTCCTCACAAGCTCAAATCCACTTTTTACCCCCATGTCCAAAGGTGGTGCGAATTTTCAAAGAACGATTATGGGCCACCATAAACCTACCCAATGTGCAATGTTTCACAAGGTGACAAAATATTTGCTCATGCAAAAGAATTTGAGAAGAGAGAGATGGAAATAGCTGGCAACCATAGGAAATAGATGGAAGTTGTTAGTTCATTCAAATTCTCCTGCATGCTCATCAAACAGCCATAAAATATGGACCTTGGAGAGAAAATTGGATTTCCATTCCAATTACAGGAAATGACGGTTAGAAAAACATAATTGGCCATTATGTCCCAACAATATTCACATACGCAACACAAAAACAACAATCTCTATACCAAGAATGCATACCGTTATGTCACGCTCACGCACGACTGATAATAACACTCTTCCCTATGTATTAATCAGGTAGCGAACACGAAGACAGAAAAATAAGGAGAAAGAAACGGACAACCAACAAGCTAAATTAGACCCGTCTTTTTTTATCCCAACGAACCAGCTTCATAACCCTACCCACCTTTTCCTCTATATCCTTCATTATCTTTCCCTCCACGAACAGGAAGGGCAGAGACAAAGGCCATAAAGCCCCTCTCTTTTCTCTCCCCCTACAAACAAATTACAAAGAATAAAAACCCAGTTTGTTTGTGTACCTACGTACCTGCCCTAAACTATCAAAACCAAGATGGGATACAAAGTCTGCTTGATTGTGCTGATGGTGGTCTTGGCCATGGCGGTCCAGTCATCAGCTAAAGGGCATGAGACCAGCTGGGGCCTCAGCTTCACCGCCCATGACGACGAGTCCCTGATCGACAGAGCCAACAGCAATGTTGGCGACCTGATCGGAGAAGAAAACGAAATGATGATGGACTCAGAGAGCAGCCGTCGAACACTTAGAGGGAGTCAGAGAAGGTATATTGGCTACGGTGCCCTCAGGCGCAATGCTGTGCCATGCGGACGCCGCGGCCAGTCCTACTACAACTGCCAAAACAGGCAGACGGCCAACCCTTACCAGCGCGGCTGCACCACCATCACCCGCTGCGCCAGACGCTGAATCTGATCGATCGATGATCAATTTGGTTTATTTACAAGACCAGACCAAAGATAAATAAAAAAATAAAAAGAAATAGTACGTACGTACAAGGATATATAGTGAAAAGAGAATGAAAGTGGGATCAAAATCATCGATCATCATCGACATTCATGCTTTCATTCCTCCTTTTGAATTTTAAGATTAATTAATGTGTTTGTTGAATTATTATGTGAAGTTGCTTGCTTTTGTAATCTTTGTTTTGGTTATATATGCTTACATATATATATATATATATATGCTGATTTACTATGTGTATTTCAAGGAGGAAATGAAAAATCTAGATATATATATACCTTGGGTACGTATTATTTAATTTCAATGAGGAATTAGACTCTCTTTTTTCCCCTATTTTATTTTTTTGGATTTTTATTTTCCAAATTTGGGACTAGTCATGCATACAAATTACGTACAATTTGTGAGGCCAGGCTTAGCTACAATTAAATTTATTAATTATTGATGCATACATTTTTGTATTTAAATTTGCCCAAAACTCTAACCTCATGTACGAGTCTTTGATTAAATTGGTTTGCTCATGATTAATTAATAATAACGAAGGCATTTTTGTTCATATATAGAAAAAAAAAAGTGTCTGTTACGGGTACATCACGTGGTCAGGAATACCATTTGGATTTATTCTTCAATACACATAGGACATAAAATTAAAATATTTCCACATGTGTTTATGTGTATTAGATGACACACCAGTCATATGGTATACCCAAAACATACAAAAATTACTCCAAAATGATAGTGATTAACGAGATGCCCAACAAAAAAAAATCTCATTTGTTTAGAAAATGAAAAAAAAGGTGAATTGCTATAGCTTTGAGAAAACTGTGGATAAAAATAAAAGACCTTTGATGAAAAGTAGTGAGTGGTTGATGATGTCATGCATCCAAGTATTAAGCCAGGTGGAGTAACGTTTAGTAGTGTTTGGCTCGATCTTAGGTCGACCAAAATCACTTATCTATAATGGGGATAACACTGTTTTGCTATCCCCAGTCAATAACACAATGACACGTAGAAAAGTTATCATACGTGTTATTGCGTTATTGGCCGGCGATAACAAAAAAAGGGATGACCAATTAATTTTATAATATTATATGATACTTGTCAATCCTACAATATAAAAGAGTGAGAGAGTTAGGTGATTTGCAAATTAATCTCATTTTAACTATAAAATTAGCCATATTAAATTAGCGTCCTTCTTGAGATTCTGAGGGCCTGTGCGAAACTTGAAGCCCTCACATAATCTAATATGAAAATACTAATTAAAAAATTTACCATGACTTAATGTCATAAAGATAAAAGACCTTTGATGAAAAGTAGTGACAGTGGTTGATGATGTCATGCATCCAAGTATAAGCTAGGTGGCGTAACGTTTAGTAGTGCTTGGCTCGATCTCAGGTCAACCAAAAATACTTATTTATAACGAGAATAACATTGTTTTGCTATCCCTAGCTAATAACACAATGACACGTGGAAAAATTATCCTACTTGTCATTGCATTATTGGCCGGCAATAGCAAAAAAAGGGCGGACCAATTAATTTTATAATATTATATAATACCAGACCAAATTGATCGATGATCAATTTGGTTTATTTACAAGACCAGACCAAAGATAAATAAAAAAAATAAAAAGAAATAGTACGTACGTACAAGGATATATAGTGAAAAGAGAATGAAAGTGGGATCAAAATCATCGATCATCATCGACATTCATGCTTTCAAGATTATATGATTTCCTCCTTTTGAATTTTAAGATTAATTAATGGGTTTGTTGAATTATTATGTGAAGTTGCTTGCTTCCGTAATCTTTGTTTTGGTTGTATATGCTTACATATATATATATGCTGATTTACTATGTGTATTTCAAGGAGGAAATGAAAAATCTAGATATACATATACCTTGGGTACGTATGATTTAATTTCAATGAGAAATTAAACTCTCTTTTTTTCCTTATTTTATTTTTTTTGGATTTTTATTTTCCAAATTTGGGACTAGTCATGCATACAAATTATGTACAATTTGTGTGGCTAGGCTTAGCTCAGCTACAATTAAATTAATTAATTATTGATGCATACATTTTCTTATTTAAATTTGCCCAAAACTCTGACCTCATGTACGAGTCTTTGGTTAAATTGGTTTGCTCATGATTAATTAATGATAACAAAGGCATTTTTGTTCATATATAGGAAAAAATTTGTATGTTATGAGCATAGTCGGAAATATCGATAATATCGACGAAATATTGATGATATTTCCGTTTTTTCAGGTTATGGATATTTTGGAATGTATCCATACACATATTGTATAAATATAGAAAATTTCGAGGAAATTTCGATATTGATAATTTCCGTCACACTTCAGCAATATTTGGTCAAATTTTCGATGTAAGATCGCTAGAATATCGAAAATATCATGATTTGTGCATGAAAAGGGAAAAAAACACACAGCACACACGCAAAGGGAGATTCGGACTATGTTGGAGTGGGAAGTAGTAACTATGGTTATACTCATAACCAAGCCTTTCCATACTCTTCATATCTCATTCCTTTTGGGATGAAATCGAACGGCTCATGAAAAGAATCTGAGACCCAATCTTCAAATGATTTTGCTTATAGACAACGTCAACCAATCTCGGATCCATATGGATGACATGTTAACAATTACATGCAAAACTATTTTGGGGATTTATCATTTGAGGACTACTCTTCACAATACACTTACTCTACACATAGAGATGATGAAGATAGTGAAAATTTTGAACCTCATAGGAACTCTATGTGGTACTAAGTCACTCATGTATCTTACCATGCAATGTATAAAGTGTAAAATATTGTAGTAAATCATTATATATAAATGTTTATGTGGTGTGTTTAATCTGTTTTCATTAATTACTACATATTTTTTACACACACAGTGTTTGTCAGCTCGCTATATAATTAATTTAAATCAGTTAAACCCATAATGCAATGCATTTCCTTCCAATTTTGTTTGATAAACTAATAGATAATTGAGTAAATAAACATCATCTAAAGTTTCAATAAAAATTTCCATGGTTTTATTCAATTTTTATCGATATCGATAATATCCCGATATTTCCATTGAAATTTCCGTGTTTTTGGACTATCGATATTTCCGAAACCATCGATATTTTAGTCCTTGGTTATGGGTACACCACGTGGCTAGGAATACCATGTGGATTTATTCTTCAATACACATAAGACATAAAATTAAAATATTTCCACATGTGTTTATGTGTATTGGATGACACGCCAGCCATATGGTATACCCAAAACATACAAAAATTACTCCAAAATGATAGTGATTAGCGAGATGCCCAACAACAACAAAATCTCATTTGTTTAGAAAAAGAAAAAAAAAGGTGAATTGCTATAGCTTTGAGAAAACTATGGATAAAAATAAAAGACCTTTGATGAAAAGTAGTGAGAGTGGTTGATGATGTCATGCATCCAAGTATAAGCCAGGTGGCGTAACGTTTAGTAGTGCTTGGCTCGATCTCAGGTCGATCAAAAACACTTACATGTAATGGGGATAACACTGTTTTGCTATCCTCAGCCAATAACACAATGACACATAGAAAAGTTATCATACATGTCATTGCGTTATTGGCCTGCGATAACAAAAAAAGGGATGACCAATTAATTTTATAATATTATATAATACTTGTCAATCCTACAATATAAGAGAGAGAGAGAGAGAGAGAGAGAGAGAGAGAGAGAGAGAGAGAGAGAGAGTTAGGTGATTTGCAAATTAATCTCATTTTAACTGGAAAATTAGCCATATTAAATTAGCGCCCCTCTTGAGATTATGAGGGCCTGTGCGAAACTTAAAGCCCTCACATAATCTAATATGAAAATACAAATTAAAAAATTTACCATGACTTAATGTCATAAAGATAAAATACCTTTGATGAAAAGTAGTGAGAGTGGTTGATGATGTCATGCATCCAAGTATAAGCCAGGTGGCGTAACGTTTAGTAGTGCCTGGCTCGATCTCAAGTCGACCAAAAACACTTACCTATAACGGGGATAACACTGTTTTGCTATCCCTAGCCAATAACACAATGACACGTAGAAAAGTTATCATACGCGTCATTGCGTTATTGGCCGGCGATAACAAAAAAGGGTTGACCAATTAATTTTATAATATTATATAATACATGTCAATCTTACAATATAAAAGAGCGAGAGAGTGAGGTGATTTGCAAATTAATCTAATTTTAATTGGAAAAGCCATATTAAATTAGCTCCCCTTTTGAGATTCTGAGGGACTATGCGAAACTTAAAGCCCTCACATAATCTAATATGAAAATACTAATTAAAAAATTTACCATGACTTAATGTCATAAAGATAAAATACATTTGATGAAAAATAGTGAGAGTGGTTGATGATATCATGCATCCAAGTATAAGCCAGGTGGCGTAACATTTAGTAGTGCTTGTGTAACGTCCCGACCTTAATTTAAAAATAAAAGGAATTAAAATAAATTGGTAATTTAAATGGAAATTAAATTGGAATAAAAGGGGCATTGTGGTCCACTAATTTTCGACGGAATTTGGCAAAACAAGTTGCGCCATTGCGTCCAAATTAAACGAGTTCGTTGACGGGCACGTTGGTGATACGAAAGGCCGTGAGCAAATTTAGGACGTGAATCGTCATTTTTATTTTAGCGATAATCCGATATAGTCCACGTAGGACCAATCGGATTTGAGAAAACACTCTCTCTCTCTCTCTCTCTCTCTCTCTCCCGGTTAAGCATTCCTCCCGCGCAGCCTCAAACCCTGGCCGGTAGGGGTTTTGGCCGGCCACCACGTCCGGCCACCACTGGGCCAGACCGGCCTCAAAAGAACCGCAACCTCCTCCTCTTCCAGCCCCAGCCCTTACCAAATGCCGTCATAGCCTCCGATTTTTGCCGGAAGCGAAGAACCAGTCCGCTTCTCCTTGAATTTTCACGGCCGCACGGCCGCCTCCCGCCACCTCCGGTATCGATCAAGGTATGAAACCTTGCCTCCTCAACCTCCTCTTGCTTCCCGTATGATTAGTTACCTTCAATTTCAAGTTTTGGATAGATCTGTGGAACCCTAAATCTGGCCGGATTTCGAAGTTGGTTTTCCGCCAGTTCACGGCGGTTCTTGACCGGTTCAGGCTGGTTTCTGGACTCCCTTATCGTCTAGATCAGTTTGGTATAAGCCTTGTCCTCGAATCGAAAACCCGATCACCCAAATTTGCTCAAGGCACCCACGCTTCTGGGCCAACGCGTGGCGGCGCGTGGCAATCACCGTGAAAGGTGGTGGTTTCTTGGGTCCATTGTGATCCTTGTATCGCTACGAGCGTAGGGAGTTGACGCGATCTCAATTGAGATCGCTTGGCCATCGAACGAATCTCGCCTATTGCGCGATTCTCGTCCGATAGGATTGAACGGTTGGATCGCTGGCCCATTCTTGGATATGTTGATCTAGATAATTCTAGGATCGTATAGGATTTGACGGATCGTGATTTGGAGTCCCTGGACATCTCAAATCACCAACCCTAGCGTTAGGTTTGTTAGAAACCGTCCGATCGCACGTCATGGAGAAATCCAATCTGATCGTGACCAAACTTTTGGGACATGTTCTTTAAACCGTAGTGAACCTATAGGAACTTCCAGATCTAAGTTTGGAGGTCGTGGGTCCGTGGGCCCGGGTTTGACCGGTTTGACCAACTTTGACCAGGGTTGACCGAGTGTCTCTCGAGGTCTGTTCTGATAGCTAACGAACGCCCTTGATCTTAGAATTTGTCGCATAAACGTTTATGTACATCGGTCGGGTAGTTAAGGGTTAATTTTCAAGTTATCGTTTCTACGGTCTTGTTAACTGATACTTGTATTCTTGGAATAGGTACCTGTGCACTTCCTAACGCACAGTGTGACCCTCCTGTGGTCGCTTCTTGGGACTACTTGTGAGTGGACTTTGTTTTCTAACCCGTGCATTTATTCCAACGAATAAACAACCATGCATCTGATTTTGTGTGATCGATGCTTGTGACTATTTTGAATATCTATATTGGTTATATGTTGAAAGACATATTTATGTCCAAATGTTTAATGGTTGGGTTTGGGCACATGAAAATGGTTTGAGTGATCGGTAAGGGTCTGATTGTGCGAGAATGGATTATGGAGGATGTGTTGACTGAGTGATGTTTCGCACCACCGTATGTACCTCCCGTTTCGATAATGATTATATTATATTATAAACCGCATATCGGATATCTCACGCCCCACCCGGATGTGACCGTAGGCCCTCTGATTGGGTAGTCTACGCCGTAGGACTTTGTTTCGGGAGGTATGGTATGAGGATTCTGCCATATAGACCTGTGAGTTTAGTCCCTTTCGATCGCCAACCGGGCACGGACCTTTGCGATGTGTTCACTGGCCATCACCATATGGTTCGTGGCCCATTAAGATGTCGTTCCTAAGAATTCAATAAACGATCCCTCTGGATTGTTTCCTGCATCGTGTTTGGTGTGAAAGTGTTATACTACTATATATGCGTGTGTTATTAGCCTTCGACTTCGTATTTTTATTGAGTAAGGATCCTTCCTTGCTTGTCGTGCCTTTGGGCTTGTAAATTTACGGGTTTGAATTTGAATGGGAAACAAGTGGTATGATATTATTACCTGGTGTTTATGTTTCTATAATTGGATTTTGAATCCGCTTTGATACTATGTCTTTATGACTGAATTTGCATGTTTGCATCATCGTTTTGGAAACGGTGGGGTTAGTATCTTGTTTTGAACTACAAACACTTATTTTTGGTCCACTTACACTCTTTTCTCGCTTTTTGCGCCCCACCGTGCCGTAGCCGTAGTATCCGACGCGTGTCAATGAGCGCTTTGCTTCCCGAGCTTGTGACTCGAGAGTAGTACTCTTGTCCTTGTACTAAACTTTTGTTTTCCGTAATCGAACTCGTTTACTTGTAGACTTGCTCGTATCACCCGCTTAAGTTGAATTTGACTACCGAGGCCTTGGTTGTATATTATATGCATGCTGCGTTGGTGTATATATTTATGCTGCTTTATATCAAAGTGCTGAAATTTCTGGTTTATCCATATTTCGTGGGAGACTCGCCCGATTTTTCAAGTCTTGTCCCCCTTTCTCTCGTTTGTCTCGGAAGAGGGAACTTGATTGTATGTGGGCCCGACATTGGGTAATGTCGGTTTAACCACGTGGACTTGGCACGAGTTCCGAGGTGAATTCGGTCGGTCCGCAACTTGGTATCGTGAGCATTAGGTTCAATTTCTTTGACTTTGCGCTTCATGTGCACTCTAGTTGCTAATGATTTGCTTGTCTTTCTTGCAAGAACCATGCCTCCGAGACGTAATCGGACGTGGACGCATTTTCGCTGGGGACGGGACCTAATCCACCTCCACCCAGACCGACACCACCACCATCTCCACTCTCCATCTCCACCAATTCGAACAAAATGTTGGTCAATCGTATGTGAAATGAATTGACTTTCACAAATGTTTGAGCAACTCACCTGATCGATGTCTACAAACTCTTCAGGGAAGACGACATCGAGGGTGCAGATATCAAAAGAGTTAAGGAACTTGGAGCCCAAGACTATTATGGCGAGACTCGATCCGGCCATAGCCGAGGCATGGCTCACCCATATTGAGAGGGTTTTCATGTCCCACATGCCCTCGATGGAGATAAAGTTCGTTTAGCTACCTTTCCGCCAAGGGAAATGCGTACTCATTGGTGGAAAGTTGTGAGAAATGGGTATGCCGATGTTAATGCTATTACTTGGAAGGAATTTCAGCGTATCTTCTTTATCCAGCTTTATCCTCCTTCCTTCCTACATTGATATGAAGAAAGATGAATTCTCCGCCTGAGGCAGGAAACATGTCTCGTGTTGAGTATGAGCATAAATTCATTGAACTCTCAAGGTTTGCCCTCGATTTGGTCCCTAATGAGACGTAAAAATGCAGATTATTCATGAAGGGTTTGTGGTTTGACATTCAATCCATGGTCACGGCCATCGTTTTTCCTTCCATGAGAGACTTGGCGCAGTCGGACAGAGTGGCTGCTACTTTTAGAGATGGTTCTATCAGAAGGCGGCCGTAGTGGTTACGACTACCTTTGGTGGACCTAGTCGTGGTCCATCAAAGAGAGGATCCAGTCAGTTCCGCGAGCAAAGTGATGGTCCGGGGCGCTGATCTAGTTCCTGTAGCGGAGATCCGGGACCTAGGCCTACTGGGGCCGTGGTGGTGGGCAGCACCGTTGTCGGCCCATTGGGGACACCACAGCTCGAACTGGTTGTCATCAATCGTGGTCGTGTTGGGCATATTCGCAGGATTGTCCTCTCATGCGGCACAGTACACACAGGTGCGGGGTAGTGGTTCCGTGTGAAGATCAAGTTACTTGTTTTAATTGTGCGGGCAATGGGACACATGAGGAGTGTTTGCCCTTATTTGACGGCCCGCCAGGGCAGGGTCTCGCTGTCACCCAGCAGGCAGTGGTTCTATTGCCATGCCCACAGGACAGTGGTAGTCGTAGTCGGGGCCGACTGCAGTGATGCTTCCTCTTCTCAGAATGTACTTCCACCAAGAAGGGGTTCAGCCCACCTCTCGTGGTCGTGGTGGAAGGAACCGAGGGGTCGGGCCTGGGGGTCCCATGACCCGAGCACGTGTGTTCTCCATGACTAACAGAGGCTCGTGCTACACCCGACGTTATCATTGGTATGTTACCTATCTTTGGTTTTCTTGCAAGAGTTTTAATTTGATCCCTGAGCCACACACTCTTTCATTTCACCTAGTTTTGCATCGTGTGCAAGTGTCGACCTACACCCATAATTGGGAGCTTTTGTATCTCTTTGCCTACTCGGGAGATTCTCGTCGCGATGAGTGTTGAGAGATAGTTTTATCCAAGTAGGTGATGCCGTGTTGGAAGCCGACTTGATTCCTTTGGATATTGTTGATCTTGATGTTATCTCTGGGATGGATTGGTTGGAAAAGCATCGTGCATCTGTTGATTGCTTCCGAAAGGAAGTGGTATTCCGTAGTCCAGGGCAACTGAAGTTACTTTCCTCGCGGAGAGCGAAAGTTCTCTCATCATGTTTAATTTCACCTTGATCGCAAGGCGTGTTGCTCAAGAAAGGATGTGTGGGCTATTTAGCTCATATCATCGACACTCGTGATATTACATAATCGAGGATGTTCCCGTTGTTAATGAGTTTCCGATGTCTTTCCGGATGATCTTCCTGGTTTACCTCTCGTAGAGAGACGGAGTTCACAATTGAACTTATTCCGGTACAAACCCTATCTACCAAACTCCTTATCGAATGGCACCTGGCCTGAATTGCGTGAGTTGAAGACTCAATTGCAAGAACTGCTGATCCGGGCTTCATTAGACCTAGTGTATCCCCTGGGCGCACTCCGTGTTGTTTTGTGAAGAAGAAAGATGGTTCTAATGAGATTGTGTATCGACATGTAATCGAATAAGGCAACAAAGGCAATCGTGATCCTTTGCCTCGTATTGATGACTTGTTTGATCGTTGAGGGGTGCCAAGTACTTTTTCCAAGATTGATCTCGAGATCGGGTTACCACCAACTCGTAGTCGTAGAAGAAGATATTCCCAAACAGCATTTCGGACCCGCTTATGGACATTATGAATTTTTGGTGATGCCTTCTCGTTGACTAATGCTCCAAAAGGCTTATGGATCTCATGAACGAGTGTTCCGCCCTTATTTGGATCGCTTTGTGATTGTATTCATTGACGACATTCTGGTTTACCTACCAGAACTATGGAGGGTCATAGAAAACATTTAAGATCAAAGATGAAGACTTTGAGGAGACGCATACCGTATGCCAAATTTAGCAAGTGTCGGCCTCCGTTAGACAAAATTGATTTCCTTGGGCACGTGATTTCTGCAGACGGGATCTATGTGGACCCTAGGAAGATTGGAAGCAGCTTAGGAATCGGGTGCAACCTACTAGTGTGACTGAGGCACGGAGTTTCCTTGGGTTAGCCGGCTACTATCGCTGCTTTGTTGAAGGCTTTCTACGATAGCAGCACCTCTTACTCGCCTGACTAGAAAGGATGTTAAATATGTGTGGACTAAGAGTGTGAACAGAGTTTTCAGAGTTGAAGAAGCTGACCAATGCACCATGGCCGACTCTTCCCGATAATCGTGGTAACTTTGTGATTTTTTGTGATGCATCATTACAAGGTTTGGGATGTGTTTTGATGCAGCATGATCGGGTGATTGCTTATGCCTCTAGGCACTCAAGAAGCATGAGCAGTAATTACCCTACCCATGATTTAGAATTGGCTGCGCGGTGCTTGCCTTAAAAATTTGGCGACACTACTTGTATGGAGAGACTTGTCGGATCTTCACCGATCACAAGAGTTCTAAAGTATATTTTCACGCAGAAGGAATTGAATATGCGAGCAGGCGTTATGGCCGGAGTTGATAAAGGATTATGATTGTACTATTGAGTACCACCGCCGAGCTAATGTCGTGGGCGATGCTTTGAGTAGGAAGACTATCGCTAGCTTAGCTCACATCAAGGTGACTTACCTCACGCTGATGGAGTTGAGGAATGACAGAGTTGACCTGGAAGTGTTTCAACAAGGTGGGTTACTTGTTAGCCTTCATGTGAGACCCATACTTGTGGAACGTGATTGAAGCCCAATATGCTGATCCTACTATTGGTATGATAAGACCGAAGTCTAAAATGGTACACGAACGGATTATTCAAAGGAGAAGTGATGGTGCCTTAGTCGGGAACCGCTTGTGTGTACCGAAAAACAATGAAGATTTAAAAGAGAAATTTTGAGGAGGCTCACTGTCACTACACTATGCATCCTGGTAGTACTAAGATGTACCTGGACTATTCGGGAGTATTATTCGGTGGCCGCATATGAAGGGTGACATTGCTAGATATGTAAGTAAGTGCTTGATCCGCCACAATGTGAAAGCTGAATACAGAACCTATCTGGCTTATGCAACCTCTTCCGATTCCGTAACGGAAGTGGGAGCATATTACCATGGACTTCGTTTTCAAACTCCCCGCATCGAGAAGGACATGACGGCATTTGGGTGATTGTTGATCGACTCACCAAATCCGCTCACTTCCTACCTATCAAAGAAAAGTATACACTCGGCGAGGCTTGCTAAACTCTTTGTGGATGAGATTGTGAGATTGCATGGAGCACTGTGTCTATTGTGCCTGACAGGGATCCTAGATTTACATCACGTTTCGAAGAGTTTACAAGAAGCCTATGGTACTAGATTGAAGTTTAGTACGTTCCACCCTCAAACCGATGGATACTGAGAGAACTATTCAAACTTTGGAGGACATGTTATGGCATGTGTGTTTCTAGCTTGAAGGTAGTTGGGATTCCCATCTAGCCTTGATTGAATTTGCCTATAACAACAAGCTTATCATTCCAAAGACGATGGCTCCTTTTGAAGCTTTGTATGGGAGTGCAAGGTTTTCGACTTCGTGTGTTGGAATGAAGTTGGTGACAAGAAGTTAGAGAAATTGAGGATATCCGCTTGACAACTAAAAGTTAAGATGATTAGAGAGAAATTGAAAACCGCACGTAATGCGTAAAAGTTATGCATAATAGGTCGAAGGATCTTGAGTTTGCAGCTTGGGGATTGGGTATTCTTGAAGTTATCTCCTTGAAGCGGTGTGATGAGATTCGGGAAACGTGGGAAGTTGAGTCCTCAAGTTACATCGGACCTTATGAAATCACAGCAGGCGTATCGGACCAGCTATGACGACTTGCTTTGCCTTCTCCGAATTATCTCTGATTCATGATGTGTTCCATGTATCCATGTTACTAAGTATATGCCTCGATCCATCTCATGTACTTGAATACCACCATGGAGTTGAGCAAAGTTGATTTGACTTATGAGGAGGTACCAAGACATGCATTTTGGATAGAAGGAGCAAACGTTGCGTGAACCGATCTATTCTCAGGAAAGTACTTTGGAGAAGTCAAACTGCCGAGGAAGCTACTGGGAGCCCGAGGCACGATGCGGGCCCGCATCTCCACTTTCGAATAACGGTATGAACTTTCTGGACGAAATTTCTTTAAGGGGGTAGGTTGTAACGCCTCCGACCTTAATTTAAAATAAAAGGAATTAAAATAAATTGGTAATTTAAATGGAAATTAAATTGGAATAAAAGGGGCATTGTGGTCCAATTAATTTTCTGGACGGAATTTGGCAAAACAAGTTATGCGCCATTGTCGGCCTGGTTTGAACGAGTTCGTTGGACGGTGTATGGCACGTTGTGATACGAGCGCCGGAGCAAATTTAGGACGTAACCGTCATTTTTATTTTAGCGATAACTGACATAGTCCACGTAGGACCAATCAGATTTGAGAAAAACACTCTCTCTCTCTCTCTCTCTCTCTCCCTATTATCTCTCCCGCACCAAACCCAAACTGGTAGGGGTTTTGGCCGGCCTCACGTCCCGCCACCACCTGGGCCGGTGACTCGGCCTCAAAAGAACCGCAACCTCCTCCTCTTCCAGCCCCGCCTTACCTGTACTGCCTCATAGCCCGATTTTTGTTTAAAAAGCCAAGAACTACCCGGCTTCCTTGAATTTTCACGGCCGTCACGGCTTGCCTCCGGCCACCTCCTCGGCATCGATCAAGGTATGAAACCTTGCCTCCTCAACCTCCTCTTGCTTCCTCGTATGATTAGTTACCTTCAATTTCAAGTTTTGGATAGATCTGAACCCTAAACCGGGCCGATTTCGAGTTGGTTTTCCGCCGCTTCACGGCGGTTCTTGACCGGTTCAGTGCTGGTTTCGACTCCCCTTATCGTCTAGATCAGTTTGGTATAAGCCTTGTCCTCGACCGATTTAAAACCCGATCACCTAAATTTGCTCAAGGCACCCACATTTGCCCGCCGCGTGGTGGCGGCGTGGGCACTGTAGCAGGGTGGTTTCTTGGGTCCATTGTGATCCTTGTCGCTACGAGCCGTAGGAGTTGACTGATCTCAATTGAGATCGCTTGGCCATCGAACGATCTCGCCTATTGCGCGATTCTCGGTCCGATAGGATTGAAACTTGGATCGCGTCCATTCTTGGATATGTTGATCTAGATAATTCTAGGATCGTATAGATTTGACTTGATCGTGATTTGGAGTCCCTGATACTCCGAAATCACCAACCTCTAGCGTTGTAGGTTTGTTAGAACCGTCCGATCGCACGTCAAGGAAATCCGACCGGATCGTGACCAAACTTTTGGGACATGTTCTTTAAACCGTAGTGAACCTATAGGAACTTCCAGATCTAAGTTTGAGGTCGGTCCGTGGGCCCTGCTTGACCTGGGCTTGACCAACTTTGACCAGGGTTGACCGAAAGTGTCTCGAGTCGTCTCGATAGCTAACGAACGTCCTTGATCTTAGAATTTGTCGTGACAAACGCTTATGTACATCGGTCGGGTAGTTAAGGGTTAATTTTCGTTATCGTTTCTACGGTTCGTTGTTAACCCGACATCAGATTCTTGGAATAGGTACCAGCACTTCTCTATCGACATAGCAGACTCTCCTGTCAGGCTTCTTGGGACTACTTGTGAGTGGACTTTGTTTTCTAACCGTGCATTTATTCCAACGAATAAACAACCATGCATCCGATTTTGTGTGATCGATGCTGTGACTATTTTGAATATCTATATTGGTTATATGTTGAAAGACATATTTATGTCCAAATGTTTAATGGTTGGGTTTGGGCACATGAAAATGGTTTGAGGACTGTAAGGGTCTCGATTGTGCGAGAATGGATCATGAGATGTGTTGATTGAGTGATGTTTCGCACCACCGTATGTACCTCCCCTGCTCGATAATGATTATATTATATTATAAATCCGTATATCTGAGGATATCCGTACGCTCCCAATCTGGATGTGACTGTAGGCCCTTGATTGGGTAGTCTACGCCGCGTAGGACTTTGTTTCTGGAGGTATGGTATGAGGATTCTCGCCATATGCACTGAGTTTAGTCCCTTTGGACTACTCAACCCCGGGCACTGACCTTTGCGATGTTGTTCACTGGCCATCACCATGGTTCGTGGGCCCATTAAGATGTCGTTCTGGTAGAACTCCAAATAAACGATCCTGCTGGATTGTTTCCAGATCGTGTTTGTGTGAAAGTGTTATACTACTATATATGCGTGTGTTATTAGCCTTCGTATTCGTATTTTATTGAGTAAGGATCCTTCCTTGTTTGTCGTGCCTTTGGGCTTGTAAATTTATGGGGTTTGAATTTGAATGGGAAACAAAGTGGTATGATATTATTACTCCTGGTGTTTATGTTTCTATAATTGGATTTTGAATCCTGCTTATACTATGTCTTTATGATCAATTTGCATGTTTGCATCATCGCTTTGGAAACGGTGGGGTTAGTATCTTGTTTTGAACTACAAACACTTATTTTTGGTCCACTCACACTCTTTCTCGCTTTTGCGCCCCACCGTCGTAGTCGTAGTATCTCGACGTGTCGGCCGAGCGCTTTGCTTCCCGAGCTTGTGACTCGAGAGTAGTACTCTTGTCCTTGTACTAAACTTTGTTTTCCGTAATCGAACTCAGCTTGTAGACTTGCTCTCAGATCACCCGCTTTTGGTTGAATTTGACGCACCGAGGCCTTGGTTGTATATTATATGCATGCCAGTAGTTGGTGTATATATTTATGTCAAGTTTATATCAGTTGAAATTCTCTGGTTTATCCATATTTCAGGGAGACTCTGCCCATTTTCTAGAAGTCTTGTCCCCTTTCTCTGCTTGTCTCGGGAAGAGGAACTTGATTGTAGTGTGGGCCCGACATTGGGTAATGCTCGGCTTAACCACAGTGACTTGGCACGAGTTCCGAGGTGAATTCTGGTCGGGTCCCGTCGGCACTTTGGCTCGATCTTAGGTCGACCAAAAACACTTACTTATAACGGGGATAACATTGTTTTGCTATCCCCAAGCCGACGATAGCAAAAAAAAGGTGGACCAATTAATTTTATAATATTATATAGGAATACCTGTCAATCTTACAATATAAAAAAGTAAGAGAATTAGATGATTTGCAAATTAATCTAATTTTAATTGGAAAATTAGCCATATTAAATCAGCGCCCAACCTGAGATTCTGAGGGCCCGTGCAAAATTTAAAGCCCTCACATAATCTAATATGAAAATACTAATAGAAAATTTTACCATGACTCAATGTCATAAAACAATTTTTTTACGACTAAAATTAATCATCAATTAGATGTAATAACAATCACAAATCAAATTCATACATTTTTTAATGTTTTCATTTGATAAAATTAATTATTAGTATGTTTAGTAAAAAAAATATGAGTTCAAGAGAAAAAAGAAGACATGCAAATATAATTTTTGTTTTTTGTTTTAGTGGAATAAAGTACTTTTTTGTTATAATGAAAAAATAATAAAAGTACAAATAGAATGACATTACTGAGATTAGAAATTGAGCCTTTTAACAAAGAAAATGTACTAGAAACCAGTTCCCTCAAATATACATTTGTGTCAATGTACTGTACTATAGGAGAAAAATTCTCTTGAATCGGGTCCAATCAAAGCTCGCCATATGTGCTGTCTTTCTCTCTTTTTTCAGTAAAAATGTCCATGTGGCGAGCTTTAATTGGAGAGGATAGGACTACAATCCTATCATCGGTGCAAGAGAGTTTTTATCGTACTATAGAATATATATATAGAGTTTTTATCATTTTAATATATAATACAAAGTAAAAAGATTTCGGCGCCCTCAAAAATGGGGGCCCTGTGCACTTGCATCATGCCAGCGCCGCCGCTGTATTAAATCAGGTCTAAAATAGATTAGGTTGAATCATGATGAATTGACTCAATGGATAAAGATGAATGATTCTAGTTGTAGATTCAACCCAACAAGCCCTAGTTGACTAATTAATCTACTGGCCCAAGCTTGGAGTCCACCATTTTGGACCAAGTCAAACGCTATCTGATCCAATTTCTTGCAAGCGTTGTCAAAAGATAAGATGTGAATTCTAAAATCATCAAACGCAAAACTAGAATAGCCTCTCCACAAGTTTACCTAAGTATTCGTTAGACCCATTTGGGAGTGCTATTGCTAAGAGCTTCTTTAGAAAGCATTTTTGTGACTCAAAAGTACTTATATATTTTTTACCAAACGCTATTAGAAACGCTTGTCGACGGGCGTGGAAACCCACAATGCTTCAATGGTGACACTCACTAACTAGCAAAGGCCAAATGGGTTTCCAAACAGTGCACATGGAAGGTTCAAATTCGCAATCAATCCCTCAACAACCATATGCTAGCATGCGATGCACAGGAAACAAACAAACAAAGCACAAGAGGCCAGCCCTACCCATGTTTTCTGGCTTTCCCGTCTTAATTTTCATCACTTCACTGCTTCTCTCTCTCTCTCTCTCATCATCACAAGTCCCACTACTGCCCCCTCCACTTTCACTTTTCTCATGCGTCCCCATTTGCATTCGCCCACAGTTTTTGGTCCTTTTGTCGAGTCAAAAAGCAGACTCAAAAACCATGTTAGATTTCAACAAAGGATAAGAGAACCTTTGCTGCTTTGCATGATTGCCTTCACACCAATTCAAAAGCCACGACCCACCAAGAAACTCAACCAAGTAGAAGACTGCTTTGTAATTATATATTCACCATGCGTCGAGCATGCAGTAGTGCTCATAACACACTTACATCAGCAGAGGCTCTCGCGTGTAAGCGCGGTATTCTAAACTACTCTAAATTAACGATAATTATTAAGTATAAAATCACTAATTGAAATTGTTTAACAATAACAGTAGGTGAAAGACAAAAATGAATGCGTTGATATTTTTGGTTTTGAAGAAAAAGACCCATGTAGTGAATACAACAGAATGCAGGCTGCCTTGCTTGGCATCTTTTATATCACTGAGAAAAACAACAAAATGGTCAAGATTCCTTGCCCATTCTTCCCCCTCTTTCTTTTGACAGACAGCTATCCCAAAGCTCATTTTCGATTTTCCCATTGACATAAAACAAAAACAAACAAACTCTTTTCCCTTTCAATCTTTTTTCTTTTCTTCTTTTCCATTTTTTCTTATTGGGCTGTCACTCCTCTTGTTCATCCACCAACAATTACTTCTTACACTGTTATAATTAATGCCTAATAAATTATTAGTTGAATTAGATCTTCCTATTTATTTCTCCATGTTGACTTTTTGACTCCCCAATTCAAATTCAAGAATTTGTCACCCCTGTCAATCGCAATTGGCCTACTATGCACAAAAACAATAAATAGAGGAAAATAAAAATTTTAGATTTTCTTTCTCCCCTCCCCTCAACTTTCTCAGCAACCAAACATAGGAAATGAGTGAAAAGCAAAATTAAAAGAAGAGACATACATGAAATTTTACAATCCGATTAAGGACTCTCTCATTCTCTGCAAATATTTCATTACAATTTATCTTCCTCAACCCTCAGCATCATCATCACGATCAATGTCAACAATAACATATTAAAATTACACAAAACTAAGAAAAATTGGAGTTGGTTTGATTCAAGAAGAAGATGAACCTGAAGCTCTAGGCGACGTCGTAGGGAACAAAGGCAACAGTCGGGGCTCCGATTCCCTTGGTGTCGTGCTCGGTGACGGGTGCAAGTAAAAACCCTTTTCTTTAATGGCCTTCTCTTCAGCCTCCTTGTTTAAATGGGCACACCCATTGGGATTCATCCGGTAATTGGCCGACCCGGACCGGTCAAACGGGTCGGGTATGAGCGGCGTGACCGGGCTGAGAACTAAAGCCGGGAAATCGAGAATGCTCGGAGATAAAATCTCGGGGTTTCTGGGAGGGAAGCCGGAGGCGTTGGAGCTGAAGACGGGGATTAGGGGGTTAATTCTGAGGTTCTTGAGTGAGTTTCGGCGCTCGTAGAGCTTGAACCCGGATTGTGGCTTTTTGGGCGTTGATTTGATGGGTGGTATGTGGGTTTTGTTATGCGGGTCAGGGCAGGTATTGGAGGGTTTTGAAGAGGCCTGCTTGGTGGTTTCGGAGGATCCGGTTAGCATTTGGACGACTTGTTTGAAGGAGGAGGTGTCGGCTTGGACGAAGGTGGTCGGGTACGGGTTGGCGGATTCGGATCTGGTGATGGGTTTTGGGGGTTGGGGATTTCGAGTTGTGGGTGGAGCTTGAAGTCCATTGTTGTTGCCGTGGGTGCTGCTTGTGCTGCTGTTGGAGCTGTGGCTGTTTGGAGATGGAAGCATAGAAGGGATTGGGTTCTCTTGTTGGTGCCTTGCTGAAGTTTTCATTGAAGATGATGGGTCTGGTTTTTTGCTCTGTTTGGTTGCTGAGAAAGTTGAAGGAAGGAGAGAAAGTAAGAGGAGGAGGAGAGGGGAGGAGGAGAGACCTCGATGTCTTGAGATGAGAATTTGTTGCTTTTCGTTTGGTTTGGTAAGAAATGTTTTGGTGGGGACTTTGGGATCTCCTGGTGTGGGAAGTTCTCTCACGCGCTATATATATACACTCCTAATTAATTTTTAATTTTTAATTAATATCTCACTAACTGGGCTAATCAATGTAATAAATTGAGGTCAATTATCAAAAACACTGTAATAAACTGAGGCCATAATGATATAAATATTGTAATGCGGCTGCTCATTCTATTGCTTGTTTTGTTTTTTCTAGTGATGTATCATTAGTTGGGTTACCCAAGATATCTTTATATAAAAAAATATTTGCATTCACTCATGTATCACTATGAGAATGACTTCAATTGACCAAAAAAAAAAAGAGAATGACTTCATATTTGTAAATTTTATTATATCCAGTACTTTTAATGAGTATTTAACTTCTTTTTGTTACATACAAATACCATATATTAGTGAGGGGATAATCGGGTGACGTAGAATAATTAGTTACATGATGAGTCTTGTAGAAACAATTGTTTCATCCGTTAATTACATTTAAGTTTTTCCGTATACATACATAGTTAGTTATATGATGAGTGTTGTAGACACAATTGTTTCATCCGTCAATTACATGTAAGTATTTCCCTTTTACACTTACAATTTTTATTTTTATTTTGCCAATTTCACACTTACAATTTAACTTGATGATCATATTGTTAGGTCGATCCTACTCCGTAATACTATGATTTGAATTGTACAGGTTTTCTTTCAAGGATTATAAATTTACATTGTGACATGAACTCATTTATAATCCCCAACTTAATTCCATATAAAATCGCTTCTCTTACCATATTAACAAGAATTGCTATTCATAAACTAAATTATTTCTCTTACCATCCATATCAACTATTAGGGATGACAATTTTCCCCATGAGTAAAGGTCTTTGCAGGGATTCGACCCTAATGGGTTGGGTATGAATGATAAAAAAGGGTATGAGGATGGGTACGGAGAATTTTTTGGATTTGGTGTTCGGGGAGGGGCAGAGATGGTATTTTAATCTTCGACCCGAACCCTCCCCGTTTGTATATATATATGATATTAAAGTTATTGTGCCCACTAAATTTTATATTTCCTATTATTATATTATATATTTATATCATTTATACGAATTTTAAGTCACACTACTTATATATTTAGTTAAGTTTTAATCAATATGTAAACATTCTAACATGGTCTTATACGTATATATTCATTATCCTGTCATAATTCTTCTTCTTCTTTCAACAAAGTAGTTTTATATTGATTTTTTCTTCGGTAATGAGGCGGGTCGGAAAACTCATTTCCCTAACCAAGGTAGGGATGAAGAATCCCCGATATAAATATAACGGGTATGAAGGTGAGGATGGGGAAAAAAGCTTAACGGGGATGAAAATGAGAATGTCATACCCACCCCCATTCGATCAATTGCCATCACTATCAACTATAGTTCAGACGGGTTTGTTTGATATGTTTTTTAGGTTGTAGGCTTGTAGCCACGATGAGATTGAAGTTGAATACAAAGTGAGCAAAAAGAGTCAAAAGAAAAAAGAATATCTGAACACAAATTGACATGACCGAAGCAGAGAAACCAGAACACGCATGACATAAAAAGCACAGAGCCAGCAGCAGAAAGGAGAACCACAAATACGCACTCAGAAAACGGGTGGGCGTGAGTTAATTGCAACACCGTCTGGTTAAATGGCATTGGTGCTGTTTCGGCCTCACCAGCTAACTTAATTAATAGGTGGTTTTGTATCAACCCGTTAACTTAATAGTATAGTGATTTAGAGTAATAGTGCAGTGATTTAGAGTATTTATTTTCTCAGACAAGATTCTGAGTTTGAATCCTAACATCGGTGTAATGTGTATGAATTAATTATATTATTGTCTTTCATAATAGAAATTTTTTTCAATATATATATATATATCGTCCGGTCCGATTAACCTAAAAGTGAAAGGAATGACCCGTTTGTCAGGTCCAGAAGTGATAGAGATAACGAATATGTAAGGAAATCATTCTAATAAAAGTTCAAAGTTGCCATTGACTTGCGAAAAAAGCCTACTAGTTTACTAACAGTTAACATATTAATTAGTCTTTTATTTTAAAAAAACATATTAATTAGTCAAATGCTTTGTTTGGGAGGTGGTGCTGTTGGTGCACTTAATCTGCACAAGCCCAACTCATTTATAAACCAGGATCAAGTAAATTAATCTCTAACAAAGTAAAGTAAGACATTTCCTATTGATAGAGGCGATAATACACTACTAAATTCTCACACACAACACGAATGCGAGAACTCAAACTTAGAACTTTGCTTTGCATAAAGAAATAATTACTCTAAATCACTATACTAATGAGTCCGTATTAACAAAAGTATCTTTAGATGCAAATTAGGTCCAACCTCTGCCTCGCTGAATGACTACTTTACCCCCCACTTTGGAAAACTTTGTTGCATTGGTTCCAAAGTTTGGCACTGGGTTGTTCATGACCGCTAGATAATGTCAACATCTGCAGTCTGCACAATGTGTTTGTCATAAGGCAATTATACAGTACATGACAGTACAACAGTAGACCGACCCGACATGACCCAACTCATTGATTTTCTTATCTCACATTACACCGACCCGACATGACTCAACCCATTGATTTTCTTATCTCACATTCTCTCTCTGCTTAATAAGCTTTTAACAAGCCCTTTGATATTTTTCATACAATTTGATTTCAATAATGAAATCCCATTAAACCAAACTCTCACACTTTTGTCCTTTGTGGGAGTAAAAGGGCAAAAGACATTTTGATACGTCTTGTTTGTTCTTGCAGGGAATAACAAGAAGAACTCTTTAAGCAATTCTAAATATCTTTTTTATTTGTTATGTTTGGTCATCTCACTTTTGGAGTTAGATGAAAGAGTAAAGGACCAACAACAAGAGTTGCCGTCCTCTAGTATTCTAAAGACGCATAAATAAACTGCTTAAGCATTTTTATACAGTGATGAATAGTATGAAAAGACTTATATGCAATAGTTTCATGTACTTTTTCTTCGCACGAAATGTGACGTGAGGAGAGAAATAGAGAAGGAGATTACGAAACCGGAGTAGGTAAGTTTATATACATCGCTAGACATGAGGAATTATATATGCGATTGAAGTTGTTAGCTAATGGGGGTTCGAGTTTCGCTGCCAGCAATTCCCTTTGGTGCGTTATTTGTAAATTCCTATGTAAATTCATACTAGTAGCAACTGGCAATTAGGTGCCAAACGTAAGTTCTTAGGCTCAAGATTGTGGGTATGCCCTAGCGCTGGTGTTGAGAGTAGCCAATCTCCTCATAAATTTTTTTTCACCAAAAAAAAAAAGTTGTTTGCTAATGGAGATTTGGAATCAGGATTTTGAACCTCCTATAAATTTGGGCGGATGAGATGAGATGAGAGTTTCCAATCTCCTTTATCACATGTCAAACATTGAAGTTGATACTTAATGCCAGTATCCCAAGAGGCAAAAGTGAAAATGAGAGGTGAATCCAATTCTCATTTATATGAACTAAAAGCTTAAGCTACTTGTACTGTGAGAGGTTCAAACAAAGGGACCACACTCTCTGCTATATCAATCACTTCTTTCAAGAGCCTCAAGTGCAAGCTTGACATGTTAGGAATTTATTATTATTATTATTTTAAATTCTTTTAGGCCCTTCCTTCCTCGTTCAGAAGAACTTGTATATCACGGGATATTAAAATAGTGCTATCCCGTTGATATACAAGTTTATACAAGTTCTTCACCTTCAATGGTGTTGTGTGGAGAGTTTTTTAGAGGGGCCATACATGCATGAACATTTCGATCCTCGTGCTGATTTGGCCTATACCAATCCCAATTTATGAATGAAAATTGTTGATGCACCCGCTGAGCACGTTTAGAAATTCGATTAGTTGGGACGCAGGCATTTTTTAAATTTTCTTTTATATAACAACACTTCTACATGCAACATACTTGGGGAAGTTAGATTTGAATGCCATCATCACAAGCCACAATTTTGATTGTGACAGAAGGTGAAAATCCAGTGCGTACTTCACATGCATGAAAAGGGCACTCTGTAAACTTGCTTGTCTTGTGACTGCCATGCTTGGCTTGGCTAGCCTTTTCAATTATTTGGCAGCCCAACATATACACATTTTCTTCTATGATTGCAGACATGAAACTGCACAAGTTAACATCTTCTAACGGGTGGGTGCCCTACTTACCTGACGATTTAGATGATATGCTTAATTTGATTTCTTCACAATAATAAACCGATCATCATCACCGACTTGATTTAGCCTTTATTATATAACCAATCATTTTAAATGGTTTGATGGTGGGATTAAATCCTTCAAATAAGCTCATCACTCCAAACTCCTCATTGTAGAAGCTCCCTGATACAATTTGCAATATCCAACTTCCAAACAAGGAATTAGAAATCGTCCCATACCTCACATAAAACTGCAGAAGAAAAATGGGCTGCTGGGCAAATAAAGACATGGGCTGGGCTAGTTATTTAAGCTTTATGTACACGGCTTTAGAAGGCCTGGGCTTGTCCTTGTTTGTTCTCTTGGTTTGTTTATACGGCCTAATAACATTTTGATTCTTGTAGCTATTTATATCCATTTTCCACTTTAGCCAGGTTATTCCAATTCTATATGCATTCATATTGTAACTTTGTTTGGTTAGAAATCAAGTTCTACATATTTATCAATATTAACTATAAAACAGAAGAAATTCTTACTCTCTTTTTTATGGTTTGAAAACATTTTGAAGAGACACAAATGTAATTTAACCTTTTTTTTGTTTTTGTTAACACAAGTGATATTAGATGAGGGGGAATCGAACTTAAAATCTCGGATACATGGATAAATATTCTTAACCACTTCATATACAAGCCCCTTACAAATTGTAATTTAGCTTCCTAGATCATGGCTAGGACATACAAAACAACATCAACGGTGGATAAAATAGAATGGTATGAACAATAAAATAGAATATGAGCAAAGCATTGACGAATTTAAGATCCAAAGAAAGTCAAGCTTTGAACCAGAATTCAGATTGCGTTGGATTGCGGGGTAAAACAGTTCAGAGGAAGCATAATCTCTAGAATTAAGAGATATCTATCTGTATATGAACTCATTATATATATATAAGTTATCAGAACCTTATCGGACAGGTTGAACTAATAATAAATCAAGCAATAAAAACTCACTAAAATCTGATCAACCATTGCAATTGCATAGGTCATATCTGATGTATGTTAAACCAAATATTATATATTAATTACAGTATAATAGAAAATTATTATATATTAATTATAGTATAATCTCAAGCTTATTAATTAATTTATGGAAGTAAATTATTAGGCTATGGAGTCAGTGAAAGCCCAAAAGTCGAGGGAAGTATGGGATACGATGCCCTTTTTTTTTTGGGTGTTATAATTATGGATGTATGTTTATTGTTCATTTGCTTCACGTAGCAATGGATTTATTTGCAAGATTTATTTTGAACCGAAGAATCGGGGTCAAATCTGAAGCAGTGCGATCCAAGTCGAACCTTCTACAATCGTGACAAGTGGCAGTTGCCACTGAGCACCGACAAGTACAGTCAAGAGGTATAATTAGCATTCAAATCAACTAAGCTTTTGACTAAGACACAATTAAGCAATTGTTTACCAAGCTAGGCGTTGAGAATATGAATCCACGTTCCTTTGAGAATATAAGAGTATCTCCAACAGTTTTTGAATTCTAAAATATGTGAGTCCCATAAAAAAAACTATCTCTAGCATCTTCAATCTCAGTCATCAAAACTGCAATATCTTTAGGATTGATAAGTTGACTATGACTCTTTAAACATTTAATTTTACTTTGGAAAAACTAAACTTACCCTAAAAATGTTAAAAATATGCATTTTTTCTTTTCATATAATAAATATATAGACATTTTTAATATGTTTTTATATTTTTCATTATTTTCAATGATATTGCATTAATTAAATTAAAAAGTCTGTTGGAGCAAAAATTATTCAAATAGCAAATAAGACTTTTCAAATCGCCATGTAGGTCAACAAACTTCAATTTGAAGGGTTTTATTTGCTGTTACTGTTGGAGATGCTCTAAATCAACACAATTTATAATCCAAGTGATTAAGAATATAAAGCAACACAATTTATAATCCAAGTGATTAAGTAGGGTTATTCCATGCTTGAAGTTCCGTGTTGGAATCACCGGTATAAAAATTACACGATGCCAAAAGTGCATTGGAGGTCTAGTAATTAGGTAAAAGCTGACTGATATCTTCTTGTAAGGTACAATATTCTCTCCTCATCAAGCAAGCTTTTTGTCATTTTATGATTGCCTTGCCTCCGCTTTTCTTCTGGGCCAAGACCCTACGGTCTACTCATTTTCTTCTTTTAATAAATTCCCTAAATTATTCTTAAGTTTTTTTTAGTTGTTTTATTTTATTTAACCAAAGATTTGTATTAATTACTTGTCCCCAAAAAAAAAAAGATTTATATTAATTACTAAAATAAAAAGGTTCAACTCTCAAAGGCCTTGGAAACTTCTACATTGCTATATGCAAAAATTGGCTACTCGTTGCTGGGCACGTGACCCACTGTGCAGCTTGTCCACTACAACTCTACACAAGCCCAGCCCAACCCAAACCCTCCACACCAAAATTCAAAACCAAATTCATGAAGAAAAACCGCAGGGAATCCTGGCTTAAATTCCTATAAATTTCACTTCATTGAGCCCCTCATTCCATCTTTCTCTCCCCCTCCCATTAGTCAGTCTCTCTCCCTCTCTCTCCAGAAAAAAAAAAACTAGAGGGAAAGAAACAAAATATGGGTTTTGGTGGAGCTAAAGCTCTAGTCTTTGTGCAGCTCTCAGTGCTTCTACTGAGTTGCTTCACTGTGTTTGGAAATGTAATTGATGTTATACCCCCAAGCCCTCCTCCTCACCACCATGTTCACTATTCACACCCAGCAGCTTCCCCTGCACACCCACCAACCCACCACCACCACCACCACCCACACCCACACCCACACCCTCACCCTCCTACTGCCTCCCCGGTTCATCCACCGGTTCACTCTCCAACCCATTCACCGGTCCACCCTCCAACCCATTCCCCGGTCCACCCACCAAGCCACCACCACCACCACGGTCACCCGCCGGCTCACCCTCCTACCCATGTCCCGGTTCAACCCCCTAGTCACCCTCCAACGCACCATGCACCACCCGCTCACCCACCGGTTCAGAGCCCCAGCCACCCGCCGGTTCACCCTCCTCGGTACCCACCTAAGAAACCTTTCCCAAGGAGCTTTGTAGCCGTTCAAGGCGTTGTTTACTGCAAGTCTTGCAAATACGCCGGCGTTGACACCCTCTTGGGCGCCTCCCCTGTTCTTGGTTAGTCCAAAAGTCGTCTGCATTTCACTTTAAAAAACCAAAAAAAAAAGTACCATAAATTTATGAACATTTTCTAACAATGCGACCTTTGATTTGGTTTTTATTTGTTTTCTATGGCAGGAGCTACTATCAAGCTACAGTGCAATAACACCAAGTACCCATTGGTTGTGAAAACCCACACAGACAAAAATGGCTACTTTTTCATCACAGCACCCAAGTCCATCACCACCTTTGGAGCTCACAAGTGCAAGGTCTTCCTCGTCTCATCACCCTCTGCCACTTGCTCTAAACCCTCTGACCTCCATGCCGGTTTGAGTGGTGCAGTATTGAGGCCACAGAAGCCTTTCATGTCCCAGAAACTCCCATTCCTTCTCTACAATGTTGGCCCATTTGCCTTTGAGCCCAAATGCCATTAATTTCTTTACAGCTCGTGTGTTTTGTACTGTGGCTTTGTCTAGTGTTCACCACATAATCCTAGCATAATCTGCCATTGTTAGGGTTTCCCCCAACAATGGTTTTAATGGTTCTCTGTTCTTATTTGGCCAAAAATAAATAATGGGATTTTTAGATTGGTAAAGTTGTGGTATTGTAGCCTTTGAATTATTAATAGTAGAATTTCCTATTTTAACTTGTAGTGAAAGTTTTAATTATTCAACGGTAATATAATTTTTACTGGTTGTCCATCGGCTGTCAAAAAACTTACATGTAGTGCTATTTCCAACAAATAACATAACAACGGGGGTTTCGTCCAAAAAAAAAAACATAACAACGGGGTAGATATGCAGCTTTCGTTTTGCTTTCTTTTGTTTGAATAAAGAAAGCACTGAATTTGAATTTGAACCTCGGCATGCATGCATGCACAGTCTGGTGCACTGAGCTGCCATTGGATTCTTGAAAAGTCATGTATAATTATGTCGGAAGGATCCCTATAAAGAAGTAATCTTAGTGGCCCCTCGGCTCAGTCGTCCTTGCCCTTTTTACCAAACAGAGATAAAAGGCCGTATTATAGATAAGGACATCACCATCAAAGCTAGATCAACAGTAGCTTTTAAGTTCTGGACAAGTAGAAAAGTTCATCAAAGTCATCATCATGTGTATGGTGGGGACTGATCCAGAAAAAAGAATCTTGTGGAGCCAAATAATAGGATAGGGTCAAGAATTTACATGGTGTATTTATCAAAAAGGAGAAAACGCTATAAACACCATGCGTGCGTGGTTGGTTGCATTCCACGGTCCACCCATCTCATTCCTTGGGTGCATTAGGTAATAAGTTGGGTGTGGACATTTAATTTGGTGCATGGCATTTGCTTAATATGCCATCTGATAGGCTGGGAACTTGACAACTCGTTGATCTTTGGTGTTTTTGCCACGTTTCTTCAAACCCTCCATGGATGGAGCTTTCGAGAGCTTAATTTGGTGTTTGCATAGCATATTCTTGTAGATATTCGATAACCCAGGAAATTATTTGTGGATTTAAACAGCTGGATGAGTAGTATTACTGCGGATCACATCACATGGCAGAGTTGCAGACTATTTAGCTAATTTTGGGGGGGATCTAAGCGCTGAGCAACTCAGCATATATATTATATACACATTTCTCCAAGCTAAACCTACTTTTGTATTTCAAATTTATAGTGGTAATAATAAATCATTATTGATCTCTGTATGGGTCAATAAATTTTGGTGGAAAAATGAGTGATGAAGCTTTCAACGAACACGCCAGTCTTGGACCAATGATGGTTATGGGACAGCTCTGCGGTTACCCAGGAGCCAAGTTTTACGAGAAAAAGAATAAAAAAAACACACCATCTGACCTGCAATTTTCAAACATTTTTCCCATAAAGGGCCATGGTAGCTTTCCAAGAATCCAATGGCAAGTTATGACTACACAGGATTTAGCGGCGATGCTAGTGGTAAGTGCATAGGATCTCTCTCTCTCACTCTTTCTCTGCACGCTTACACATAGATAGATTGACATGCATAGGTTAATTTAATATCAATGGAAATTAGTACATTAATATGGTTGCATGTCTAGCTAGAAATTATATATCATATTTGTGAGTGACAATTGGTTTGGTTACTTTTTTTTTTTTTTTTAAAACTGTAAATCCATATTCCTCCTGTAATTATCCAGATGTTTAAGGGTGATTAATAATTTCTTATTGTAACTTGTATATGCCTATAAATAAATAAAAAATTAAAAAAAGAAGTGTGCCTCTTTCCTGTTGGTAATTTGTGGGACAATTCTGCTTCAGATAGTATGGTTTGTGTCAGAAGAGTTTGTCCAATAAAGAAGTCGAATTCTTCTTCCCACGCACGCAGCTGATCTTGTCGATTTTGCTTAGAACTCCTAAAACTACTTCGAGAGATTTAAACTAGTATCGTTTGAGGAGCCAACTGGGCAAAAGCGTCAATTGGCTTAAAAGCAAAAACGCATCAGCAACAAGAAGTTATGAGCTGAATAGTGTATGTTTGGATCAAATAATCAAATTAGTTAACATAATTCAACAGTGAGACAAAACCTCGCCAAAGAGGCCTCACTATAAAATGACTCAAACCTTGTAAATAGTTGGGCTTCAACGCTAGCGATCAACATAGGCCCATAATAAAGTCCAGCTCAACTTGGGCGGCCTCCACTGAGAAATGTGGGCCATAAATTCACACTAACAATATTACGAGCTGTGTTTTCAGCACAAACCAATCGACTTGTGATTATCATTTGCTGAGTGGCTGCTTCAAATTCCACTCCGAACAGAACCCCAACGTATTTAATGGACAACGAACTATCCCAATATCATGGGGAAGAAACCAAGCAGGTACCAAGGCATTTAAGTTTTACAAAGGACGGCATAACAAATCCAAGAATTTCAGGTAAAAATAAAAAAAGAAAGCACAAGCAACAAAAACCATTCCCATGGCCTACCAAGTTTTATATAGCCAGTATAAAAGATGGCAGACTACAAATGCTCATAGACTACAAGTCCTTGAAAAGGCGTATATAAGCTTCTTTCCCCATTGCAACTATTAGAGTTGTAGCCAGGTCTCCGTTCTTACCAGTTGCGAAATCGGTTTTAATCTGCAGCCACCAACCAATGGTGAAGCAATCAACAAACAAAACCAGGGCACAATAAAACCAATTTGTATCATGACATTCTATCATACAGCAACCAATACTCGCACAAAATACGCATTTATTAACTTGAAAACCCAAGGTATTTTACCTAGGGGAATAAAAAGATAATATGCATAATTTATTAGTAACCTCAATAAGAAACTAAACATATTCATGAAAGAATCAAAGCATTCCTTTCAAGAAATGCGAGGAGAGTTATTCAGTCAAGTGTTCCATTTCTAATCAAAGTCAACTGTGGCTGGAAGCACAAGAGAATCTCAACCAAAAGATTATCAAGAAACTTTGTGTTTGCTCTCAAATTCAAATGTGGCTAACTTTTAAGGCAGGGAAATTAAAATCACCATCTAATTTGTGCTTATTATAGAATACCTACGCCTAACACCACGCAAGAACTAGTCAATATTGGCAATAAGGGTCTACCACAACCTCGGGTTTATAGTTAACATTTAACAAGTGAACAAGTAAGCCATTCATCTTCTCTTCTTGTTAACCTTTCATACGATATTTTCAACACCAATCCTCTATGTCAGCTAAAACCCTGATAGAGGAACAATGATTCAATATCCTAAGAAGAAAAGGCTATTAATTTAAACTGTAAGAAATGATCTTTGAACTTCACACAATCTATTCAAGTTGAAGTTTGAATGACTAAAGGAAATCATTATATTAATCTTTAGGAGCCTTTTGCCATATTCAAAGTTATACATGATTCAGAGGGAAACGAACAAGATAATCATTAATCAAGGATGAAATTAGTAAAAAATGCTTAATTCCATACAGTTTATTAAAAAAATAACTAAAACACTAAGGATGTAAGGAACAGTACAGTATGCAATGCAGCTAGAAATATTACCCTCTAAGCTTGAGTAGCCTCAACCTCCTTATCCTCTACATCATTTGCAGCAGCATTTGGCTCAGCACCTTGCCCATCCTCTGTAGGTGGCTGAACTTGCTCATCTTCCGGTAATGGCTCCTCAACATAATCGTTCTCAAAGGCATCTGGAGGGACCTCATAGATCCTAACCTGAGGCTTAGACGGGTCCTTAACAAGCACATACTTGCCCTCATTCAATTTCATACACAAGTCAACAATAGATTTCACAATACCCCACATACTGTTCGTGTTCAAATTAATCTGCGAAGCGAATTCCTTGGGCTTGTACCCAACCACAGCCAAAATCACATGGTTAAAGTGATCACGAGGATGAACCCTCGAAACATAACCCAACTTCATCAAATCCGCACTGGCCAAGAGCGCTTGAGCAGTCCATTTAGCCAACTTATTAGCATTGTTCTTAAGCTCAGTAGCCAAAACAGCACCCCTTTGGGTCTCCAACTTCTGCCTCCAATCCACACCAGAATACTTAGGATCAAACTCATTAAGCGCATTCAGAGTCAAAAAGGACCTTTGATTGTTGACCTCCATGACACTCTGAACCTCGCATCTCGCAACCAGATACATACCCTCTTCAAGCTTCCACCTTCTGTAGCGATACGCAACAGAAGCAACCTCCTCCCCTTCATTCGCAAACGGGTTGGGCTCATCGAATGTGACCTTATTCCCATCCCTAATCAAAACCTGCTGCGAGAAGTTCTGGTTAATATAAGCAGCCTCAACACTCAGGGAGTAAGCAGAATTTATATCATCCTTGGCTTCAGGCAATGGCTCCTGAGATGTCTCGTGAACCGAAAGTAAATCCAACTGCGACCCATCACGTTTATCGAAGAATAACTTGTTCCCAACTCGCTGAACCACAATATCCCAAGAGTAAATCGACCTGGGCGCGCACATGAGAGTCGAGAGAATGCTATCAGTAGCAAATACTGTAGCTTTGTCCTCGTTTGCAAGTCGGCGAATGACTGGGTCGTCGGTGGTGGTAACCTTGAAGAAGTTCCGATTCTTGAAACGCTCGAGTCTTCGCTCGTTCTTGGGCGCGATTCGATCGCAGGACCGATCGTAAAATTCGAGCCCGCCGCAGAGGAGCAGGTCCTCTGGTTCTGGGACCGAAAACGAGAGCTTTGAGAATGTGGAGAAAGGGATCTGGTCTAGCATGTTCCACTCGGGTTGAATATCGACCGATGATTTGAAAACGGCGGCTTCACGGCGAGGGACGTTGACATTGGACCGATTCATGTTGTATTGCCGGTCGCGGCGGGCCCGCTCCTTCTCTGCCTCCCGCTTTTTGGCTTCGACTTCTTCGTCGCGGCGGTGAGGCAGCTGCCGCGGATGCTGGAACCGCCATTTGGGTCCGAACCTGGGGCGCGGCGGGGGCTTTCCGTCGACGAGACGGAACGAGGCGTCGTCATCGGCGGAGGCAGGGAACGACTCGTCGTTCGAGAAGTCAAAGACTGCATCCGACGGGTTCTTGGACCGGGCGGGGTTGTTGAAGGTGCGGGTCCAGTCGGCGATCCGCCCCAGCTTATCGGCGCGGGAGAAGGGGGCGAAGGGGACGTTGAGGGGGAGGTTGGAGGTGGTGGTTGGGGTGGTGGCGCTGTCTGGTGGGCCCCACCCGTCTGGATTGAATGGGACGCCTCCAACTTCGAAGCCTTCGACCATGGCTGATGGATTTGCGAGATTCAGAAAGAGGAAATTGGCGGTGCTGACAGTGGAAGAAGCTTTCAGTCCCGATTGGGTTTGGGATTAAAACCCTAGTTTTCGTGTGCTTATATACTACGGGTTAATTTACTGTTTTATCCCTGGGCCGTTATGTAATTTTCGGGCTTGGTTGGTTGGTTCTCTCGTTAAGTGTGGGCTTTATCTTTATCTATCTCGATTTTATTGGGTTGGGCCTCTTAGGGTTTGCACTATTGGATTGATTCAACACACCCAAATCAATTTGTCAAACAAGTTCAACTTTGTTGCTTCTGCATTTGTATGGAGATCGAAATTGATGAAAGATATGTGAGTCCTGAGTTCTTTTGATTTACTATTTATAATTAGGGTTTTCAGTAGAAAGCATAGCACACTTCTCATTTCGTTGGTGATGGCATATGTAATACTGTTTCACCTTATTTAAGGTTCAATGATCATGATGAATGCAAGGAAAAATCACACATAAGACTTCATATAATAACTAAGATTTTTATTTTTTATAATCATCTTATAATTATTTGATGTGCCTTTTCCTAGTGAATTGCCATCACAATATCTTTACTTTTTGCTTTTGTTGGATAGGGTTTGAGGATTTGTGATAAGATTTTTGAATTGTAATACTTTTTTTGTGAGTTGAACGCGCTATGTTGAACTCTGACAAAAAGCATTTGAGAATCGAGATGCACTATCATGTGGTAGATCTCATATGTGTATTGCAATATATGACACACTTCTAGCTCATGAGAAAATTTTTTCTGTTTTATTTTTATGAAGCTATTGTTTTTACTTATTCAACAACTGTCAATCATGAGATTTGAATTGAGAACATCTTACGATAAAGTGGAGATTAAATATCGATGGATCAAATGGTCATTAGCTTATGAAGATTATCATGGTTTTGGGAATCAGATACATGACATAAGTGACATTAATATATAGCTAAGCCTAGCTCTTTTTGTTTATTGGGCAAATTCAGTAAGCTAGTTTTTCTTATCTGTATATATGAAGGTTCTCTTTCGATTGCTCCTATTCATCGCAGACTTACCTGGTTACCAAAACTCTTCCATTAATGTTCTGAAATATCAACCAATAATTCATTTCATGAAAAGACTGTCAGCACCAGATAACAAATGTTCGTAAGCTTCAATAATTCAAAGAAAGGTAAAGTCAAGAAAGAAAAAAACATTTAAAAGAGGGAGCATAGGAGACAGGTTCCACATGCACCAGCTACTCATCAGATTAACACAGATTCCCAGTCGCATCCACTTTTTCTTCCCATTTCCTTCCAAGGAAATAAGCATAACACAAAATCAAAAGAAAGATTAATAGTTGTGCCGGACATTGAAGATAAGTAGTGAAGCATGTGTAAGAAAACCATAACCCAATATTTCTGTTGCTTCTCCAACCCCTTCATTCCTCACTCCAATGACCTAATTTTTGAAACTTACTGTAGACTTACTACTCTTTGTTTTGCAAGTAAGGAAGCAAGTATTTTCGAATCATATTTTGATTTATATCATTCGCACTCTGTCGATAGTCTAAGTCACCTAACAATATATATGATGAAACAAAAACTTCAATATTTCATTGAATGAATGGACACGCACTAAAATTTAAATATGGTGAACTGCGGTAAGTCCTAGATGTAAGCAAAGAAAAGGAAAGCTTGGGATCATGACCAAGGGGCATATATATATAAACTTATTCATTCTAAAGGACTCACAAGAAGACCCACCAAACTCAGAGAAATATACATATAATAATTAATTAAAGGTTATCAATCCCTTCAATATAGAGCAGCACTTTGTGATCATATTGTATGCTTCAGAATGCACCAGCTCTACCCTTCACAAACTTTTTCAGTCTCTCTGATATCCTTGCAGCTACAGGGCCTGGTGCAGACTCTCCAATCTACTTATGAAGAAGCAAAAACATGAATATATTCATGAATAAACCATTCTATAAATAAATACATGTATATATATATATAAGAAACAAAATTATAATAATGAATTAATGTTGTTTGTTTGCTTAATTAGACCTTGGAGTGTATTGTGTGGAAAATGGTATCTTCAACAACTGAGAAACTGGCGTTCACAATGTCGGCTCCCTCTTCATGAAGCACGCGGATAGATTCTTCAAACATGAACTGATAATCCAACCCAGTTATCAGAACAACCTGTACAGCTGAACCCATTTCCTGAATCTCAATCTCAATCTGTGGTGATTTTAAGCCCCCCATTACTCCACCACCACCAAAGCCTGCATTATTGTTTCCATTTTTCTCATCAGTTCCCAGTAGGAGCTCTTTCTTCTCCCTCATTTTCTCCAAGTTCGTCTGTAGCTTTTTGATGTAGTTCACAGCATCATCTAGCTGATCCGGTAGCGATGTCACTTCCTGCAAAATCCCATTACCAAAAACACTTCTCAATCATCTGGATTTACTTAGTCAGATGCTTATGTTGCGACTGTGAAATCTAAACCAAATCACTCTGATGAATCAATCGAATTCACAGTTTGGAAAGAGAACATTATCGATGTATACATATATAAACACACATAGGGGAGCAGTAGAGTGAGAGAGATACCCTTGAACGTTGATGGGGAACAAGAGAATTGAGCTTGGAGTATAGGGTTTTCATTTGATTCCTTCTATTTTTTTCTATGGTTTTCCTATCAGCTCTAGATGAACTAGGGCTGTGCTCCATGAATATGCCAAGCTTAGCTAGCTAGAAAGCTAAGTTAGCCGTACTGTGCTACCAACCAATAAACAGAAAAACAAATTTCACTTGCAAAATTGAAGTACTTGATGATATATATATTAGGCTTTATATCACAAAACGTCCTTGAGGTTCAAGAAACTATCATATTGCATCCTTTTTTTTTTTTTGGTTATATGTGGTCCTCAAGGTTAGTATGTGTGTACACAAATGGTCCATGTCGTCAGATTCCGTAAAAAAAATATGTTAGTTTGCTGATGTGGCATATGTATTTTTTTTAAAATTTATAATTTAAAATTCATAAAATGCTTTATATCACAAAATGTCCCTAAGGTTCATGAAACTATCAAATTGCGTCCTCAAGATTAATATGTGTGCTCACAAATGGTCCCTAATAAAATTTTGGTTTTTCCATTTTTAAATTTTATGAATTTTAAAAATTAAATTATTTAAAATATATATATTGTATGCATAAAATTTTGGTTTTTTCATTTTTTAAATACACGTGTCACTATATTATTAGAAATGTGGGCTCCACATATATGCCACATCACCAAATTAACGGAGTTTTTTTTAACAATTTAAATTTTAAAAATGAAAAAACCATAATTTTATGCATTTTAAATGAAAAAACCAAAATTCTATGCACCAAGGTTTTTTCATTTTTAAATTTTAGTATAGACCAGTTGTGAGCAGTGAGCACACATATTAACCTTGAGGACACAATTTTATAGTTTTGTGAACCTCATGGACGTTTTGTGATATAAAGTATTTTATGATTTTTAAATTTTAAATTATTTTTAAAAATAACATATGTCACATCAGCAAACTAACGGAGTTTTTTATGGAACCTGATGACATGGACCATTTGTGAGCACACATACTAAACTCGAGGACCACGAATGACACAAAAAATAAAAAGGATGCAATTTGATAGTTTTGCGAATCTCATGGACGTTTTGTGATATAAATCCTTTTTATTTAAAGCTCATAAAATTTTGGTTTTTTTATTTTTAAATTTTATGAAATTTATAATTTAAAATATTTTTAAAATTATATATTATATTTAAAATACACGTAGCACTATATTATTGAAAATGTAGTCTCCACGTATATGCCACATCACCAAACTAACGAAGTTTTTTAAAATAATTTAAAATTTAAAGAAGAAAAAAACCAATATTTTATGCATTTTAAATGAAAAAACCAAAATTTTATGCACCAAGGTTTTTTCATTTTAAAATTTTATGAACGGCTTTATATCACTAAACCCTAAACCCTTAGGTTTTTCATTTATTTATTTTTTTCATTTTTAAATTTTAATAGATACCATTTATGAGCACATATATTAACCTTAAGGACGCAATTTAATTGTTTCATAAACCTATGAAACATTTTGTGATATAAAGGCTATATTACTCATAAATAGAAAAAAACTAAAACTTAACAAATGTTGGTCATCAATTTGTTGTTGTGTTGTGTGCGCTTTTATGAACTCTCTCTCTCTATCTCTCACTCTCTCTCTCATCAAGAGAAGACAGCCAAAGGTGAAAAGAAAAGCAGTATTATATCATTAGATGCTACTGAGAAAAGTTTACAGATTTTGGAGGGCACTGAGGCAGTGAGACCCTTCATTCTTGTTTGGCAGGGGCCAGGGCCCTACGTGAGCACCACCGTCCTTGACCGTCATTTCCACAAATGAAAACACAATTAAAATGTATCAATCAATTAACGCATAATTAAAATGGTAATCAGCTGATTAAAGTTCTTCTAGACCACCTTTTGGATTATGTTTTAAATTTCTGTCCTACCAACCATGAATACAAATGGATGCATATTCTTAAATCATGTAATACATAAAAATAGATGCATATTCTCAAATAATGTAATACATAAAAGTCTCATGTATTTAATCGTTAATGCATGTAGGTTCACATTGCATCAACGGTCCCTGTTAAAAATTGGCTGTTGTATTCTTCAGTACATGCCCAATGATCCATAAACTTGTTTTAACTCAAGGTTATCTTTCTTATATTCTTGAATTAATTCTAGGAAGTGGTTAGCAACATGAAACTATTTCGCAACCATGTGGTTATTAGCAAGCATGTTACACATGCTCACCACTGTGGCTGATGCTGCTACATATGACAGCACTGTCTGTGGTCGTCTTCTTTTCTTTTGTTCATTCACATTTGGGTTAATGATGCAAATCATTCTCCAAAGACTCTCCACTCCTTAACCTTATCTAAACTGACCAGTACATCGAAGCTGAGTGTTGATTGGTTTTGCTATATATCCCTCTAATTCAACACGTGCTTGAAAAGGGTTCGTAGATCTGTGGCTTCTTCCAAATATCAATAAATCTTTCCAATTAGACAAATATATGCAAAGTTTAATCTGCATTCACATTTCACACACTAATTAAAGATGATTAGGCTACCACAACTTTAATCTACATTCACATTTCACATACTAATTAAAGTTGATTAATTCCACATTTCGGGTGTGGGGACACCTCGTATATATTTACCAAAAAAAATGTAGGTTTTTTTTGTTTGTCGTTTCCTACGGTAAACGTCAAGAGCACTCAGTCTATATATTATACGTTTAAAGTAGCTTTGGGAGTTGATACCACAACCACAGATAAAGGGGGAGTTCTTGAGAGATAATTGAAAATGACAAGCTCTCAAGAGAAGCAAAAGTTGACACGCAGTCTTGCTCTCAAATTCTCTTACAAACCACGGCCAGTGTTTTGCTTTCATGCCAAAAAAAAAACAGAGGGTGGGGACAATGGGGATTTCGTAACAAAATGCTGTTTTCTTCAATGATACTTTGAGTGTTCAAATCATTCTTGCCACATATATGTAACTAGCCAGGAGCGGTTCTAATTAAACTGCTGATGATCTTTCTAAGGGCTAAACACTTTTAGGAGTTGTTAGGAAATGGGAATTAGATGGGTATCTAACTGGTACTTCAGGGTTCCAAGTTAGTTTTGGTTGCACAGAGAGTACTAGAAGAACCCAAAAATTTGCTAACCGAAAGAATGATATTGATGCATGCTTCCTAACAACTAATAATGTAATCGATCTTTTTGTCTAAATTAATCTAATGATATCAGAGTTTAACATTTTTTAATGTTGTATGAGATATCAGCATGCCAACACCATAGCAGAATCATCATTACGTCCGACGATTATACGAATAAATTCTTACACATCTTCATTAAAATTGCGCTTTTTTTATAATCAATTTTTTAACTACTTCAATATATGAAAAGGAAAATGTAACTCAAGTGTAAAGAAACAGACATACTACATTAGTCAATTTTAGAATATGAGAAATAGAATCAAAATGAAAGTAAAAGACAAAATAAAGAGGGGGTGAAAACGGCTTAATAATCTTGTAAATGAAGGGAGTTGGTTGGCAATGGCATCATATTTGCCATTCATAGTGGCTTTTGTTGGTGATTTGGTGATTTGTTTTGTTAAGCCTTCGGAGCCATGGAAAAGAACCGGCGAGGTCCCCCCATCCCTGTGGACTCTGCCATTAAAGTTGATTGAATTGAATGGGTCAAGTCTGCCACTTATAACATTAATAATAATGTCCAAGACACATACAATTTTTTATTATAAGTTTTATGAAGTACTTCCAGAAATGATATAAAAGTATGATTTAATGCTCTGCTTTCTTTGCTCGACAAACCGTGCAAAGCATCAGATATGTCCATCTGGGATCACAATAAAGTATTATTATTTTGGTGGGTAGAAGTAGAACCCTAGACCCTTTCTAATTTTTCTATGGAGCAATCAAACCAAACGTTTGCCAAAACCATAAGGCAAATTTCAAAACCAGGTCACCACTTTCATGGGATCAGAAATTGATCACACAACTTTGGAGGAGCCAATTGGGTAGGTGCTAAATGGTCTCGATTCTTCTCTTATGCTTTGCTTTGGGTCCTTCCATTCTAGAAGAAAAAGCTACTTGCAACGGGAATAACATTACTTTGTTAATTTTGGTCAACAATGTTATGTCACGTGAAAGTATTATGAAGCGTGTTATAGTATTATTGGCCGGGATAGCAAAATAGTATTATTCTCATTTCATAAAAGTCTTTCTCCTTTTGTAGGGCTAAACTTAGGTGCAACGTGTTAGAATGGAGTTAAAAAGTCGTTACCGATAAGATCAAACTTGAGACATATTCTAACAAAACAAAAATACATATCGCTAAATTAATAGTTACTTGGATCGTTGATCTGTTAATTCAATTCAATGATAAGTCTAAAATTTGTGGCCTGCTTTCTAAAAGACCAATAGAACCATACAGAAGAAGTCCAGCTAAGTCCAACCAGCTCGTAGGTAAAGGAAGGTGCTGGAGCAGCTTTTACCCACCACCAAAAAAAAAATTTCAATCGATCAATCTTTCGAAAATGAAATGCGGGAATTGTGGTTTACCAATTGAAAAGTCTGGTCAAAAGGAAATAATTAAGCATCTAAAATACGTCACTAAGTTCTTCTAAAATAAAAAATAAAAAAATACGTCACTAAGTATATGGACCACAATTTGCACACGTCACGTCTGCTTATGCAATTAGATTGTGACCTCCAAAAATGCACGACACAGTAGGGCCTTGTCCAAACAAATGTTGACAAATTAATTCATTCATTTCACGCCAATGTTTAAGTTTAAGACACAACATTTGTATGATGCAATTAAATTATCAAGATTCACTGCATTTGAACCAACTATGAATCACTTGACAGTTTGGGAGATTTCGCCTTTTCATTTTCACTGCTTGGTGCAATTGCATTCATAGCTCACGTTCTGTTTTTGATTTTCGTCTTCTCAGATATCACTTGTATCGAAAGAAAAATATCACGGGTTGTATCGAAAGAAAAATATCAAGAAAAATATCACGGGTTGGAAGTTATAGGTGGCAAAAATAGAAAGCCCATTCTCCATGCAATGCATCTAAATTCTGCTAGGGGAGTTGGTAGCGAAATGTCATATCGCAACATTAAACTCTTCAGCTACACAAGGAGACAATGGTGTTGTTCGTTGAATGACCAGACAAACCCGGTTGTGTTCTTGGCAATACAACACACAAGAACATTGTGAGAATTAATGTGAACATGTCCTTCACCTACCCTTTTAAAGATCACGGATCTTTTTGAACCCACCCAAATTTCCATACAACGAATCAAACATTATGATGCACAGGAGAAACGTGTAGGCCATGCATCCATGTTCGCTTCCAAACTAGACATTTATGTTCGTATCAAAGAGTCTTCAAAGCGTGTAAGGCAGGCAAAAGGGTGGATGACTAGGTGGTGCAATAAGAAAACAACGGGGTGTGTATGGTAATTGCCTAATTGGACAAGCCACTTCATTGTTGGTTTGGTTTGATGGAGAATTCATTCAAATGCTTGGGAAGGTAATAGAAAGAAATCATTCTGGTTGTGAAAAATTGAAAATGACATGTGAAAACAGAACCCATCCTTGATTGCATGAACAAAGGTGAATCTATAAAAAATCTAAAAAGGCTTGGACAGATAGAAGAAGAACTAATAAGAATATTGAACTTTCAAAAGAAAAGGAGCTATAACTGTCACCATATGGCATTTTCCACAACTCTCTCTCCCTCTCTTTTCTTTGGAGAAAGAGGGAGATAAAAAAAATATATATGCAAAATTGATAAGCATTTGTTGTTGTGTATGTAAATAATATGAAAAATATATTTGATTCACTACAACGCATGCCTATCAATCTATTTGTTCACTTCCACTGTTCCACATGAATGTGACATAATAAGAGAAATACAAATAAAAAAAAGGCTTGAAAAACGAACCTTCTTTTTTAATTACAAATGACCTGGTGACACTACAAAAGCCAGATCATAAGAAAGATTCAGGAGAACTTGGGTTTAGGCACTGGTGTGCTATGAGGATGCACAGGACCAAGCTTCTGAATTAGGTGAAGGAGCCCCTTCTTATGATCTTGGCTAATTAGATTTTGTACATGAGTCAAGGTTCCGTCACGGGCAAGGGAAGACTCGAATTGCTCCAATACCTTCACAACTTGCCAAAACTCGGGCCTTTTATCTGGTTGCAAGGACCAACATTGATCGATCAAGACTCGCATGGCCGATGGGCAGTCCTTTGGAATAACAGGCTTCAAATTCTGCGAAGAAAGAACCCACAATATCTTAGAATGTATTTAATATGTAACTTTCGAGTTAGAAGTTTCTTTTTTATAAGTAACTTTCATTTTATAGGTATGCATAATGAGCTTCACAAGAAAGAGTAAATGGAAATATTGAAGGTGCTGCAAGTTCAAATCTTTTGCAAACTCATTTCATTACGACCCTCATCTGCTACTTCTTGAAGACTAACCTTCACAGTGAAGACTAAAGGACCCAAAGCTAGAACTAAGGGAAGGAGCCCGATATGCAACCCTTCTAAGTTCTAAGTTCTAACTATAGACAGGGGAAATAAAAGTTAGGAACATACCTTATTCACTACAGCAAAAGCAGCTTGAATGGGATTCATATCCACATAGGGGATTGCTCCGGCCACCATTTCCCACAAGACAAGTCCGAAACTGTACACATCAACCTTCCTCCCATAGGATTTACGCTTGATCATCTCCGGGGCCATCCATCGGTAAGTCCCAGGATCATCAGCCAAAGAATCGCAGTATGCCTCCTCGCATGCTATACCAAAATCAGCAATTTTCAGGTGGAATTCTTGATCAATAAGAACATTTTCGGGCTTGAGGTCCCGATGAATGACTCCTTGCGAGTGTATATATTCCATTCCCCGAGCAATGTCCAAGGCAATGGCAATCAGTTTCTCCAGAGGAAGAGATTTATCCTCTAGTTTGTGCAAATATGCCCTCAAGGAACCCTCTGATAAATATTCTGTGACTACACAATATACGGGCGGCTTTCTGCAAGCTGCAACCAACTGTTTCATTGGATCAAGAAATCAGGAACAAAGGATACACAATTTCAGCAAATTCAAACTCATAATTCGCAATTATGATAGTTCTAAACATGGTTGAACCATATCTGATGTCTAAAAACTAAAAGATTATTGGTTGACCAGTATATGAAAATTGAAAAGCCAAAAGCATAAATCTCACAAGGCGAGGGAGAAAATTACATAACCAAATAAAACATGAAAGGTGGAGAAAGGAAGAATTCAGTCACCCTTATGACATTTGAATGGTGGAGACGTGATAGAAGAGTAACTTCTCTGCTAAACTGTTTCTCCAATCGAGCTGCCAAGACTCCACTTTCATCATCATCGGGAGCCCTGATAATCTTAACTGCAACAGCTTCATCATTGTAAATACCATGGTAAAGCCTGCTATGCGCCCCATGAGCAAACTTAAGCCCAAGAAACAACTTTGACAAATCAACACTAAATTCATCGGCAGCTTCCACAGCATTAACTCTGCCACCGGCATGATCAAAGTACTTGGCCCAAGGCGACTCCTTCCGGTTCTTAGACTTGTCATTGACTTTCATAGACGCCAAGTGCCTCAGGGGGCTCGTATTCATCGGATTCGATACCTTAGTTTGTGAATCCTTACTAAATAACCTTCCCATAACTTTCCTCTTAGGATGTGGTGTCGAAAACCTCTTGGCTTCAGACTTGGCTTCCTTGAATTCATCGGAGAGGGTGGTCTGAGGCAGAGGGGACAAAGATCTCTGCTTGTTGGTAATGAGATTTCGCTGAATCCGTGAAGGAACATGGCTCCGCTGAGTCTTTGAATTCCGATTAGAAGGAGCCTCTGTTGCTATAGGCCTTGACTTTAACCCTGAAATCCGGTGTTGTTCAATGGTTAGAGGAAGGGACGCCAATCTTGAAGAGTCAAAGCGATGAGAAAACTTTGTTCTCCTAATCCAAGAATTAGCCTCTTCCTCCATATTTCCCAGTAATTCTATGAATCCCCAACCCAGCTTTACACCCACAAAACCTCCTTAATCTTCTTCTCCTCCTTCTCCACTAGCTGAGAAGGCGGCTTAAAACCAAGTCGATACTCTTTAAACAATCTAATTTCAACTACAGCGCTCGAAAAACCAAATTTCTTCAAGCCCATCAACAACCTCTAGCTTATAAACTAATGGACGGAAGAAGAAAAAAATCAAACTTTTTTCATCACTGAAAGCAGAAAAGCATTCAAACCTTTGAAGAATGAGGCTGCCTCAAATCCTAATCTCATCTCCATCAGAACCAAAATTCCATCAAACCCACCATATCCCATCCAAAAGCAGACCTTCCAATCAAATGATATGGACCCTGAGCACCACCAAACCCTCTAACCTCTGAAAAAACAAAACTTATTTTTGCTTTCAAAGTCAAATACCACCTTCCGTAGAAGCCTGGAAATTCATACACACACAATAAAAATTAAAAAAAAAACAAAAGTGTATTCAATTATATTGAAAACGAAGAAACACCCATGATTACAACCTCATCAACCACGGAAGAGAAAAAATAATAATCATTCTGTCAAAACAATCATAAATTCACTAAAATAATACAGAATAAAAAATACCCAGATGCAAAATAATTAACATTCCACATAATATCACACCAAAAACAAAGTCAAACAATTATATTTTAAAAAAGGGTAACCAAGTAAAAAGTCTGAGCTGATAAGCTTACCATAAGGGATATGGCTTCTACTTGATGGCGACAAATCACCATGAATTCGAATTGTATTTCACCATTTCAACATTCGATATGGGGTAATGGGAAGAAAGCTATGATCTTTGGTATGGAGGAAAGATTTATAAATAAAATTTTAAAAAACCCAAAAATCCTAGCTGATTTTTTTCTATTTTTTTCCGTAGACAATTTGCTTATACGTATTGTATCGTATAAGCTCCAGCGTAGATTCCATGGACCCCGATATTTTTATGAGGTCTCTCTAATGAAGAGGTGAGGAGATGTGGGGTTTCAACGGGGGTGGTGGTGGTTGGGGACCACCAGAGCGGAAGTCAGAAAAGACGGATTTGAGAAGAAGGCGAGGTGAGAGAGTAGAGGAGGAGGAGAATTCCCTGATTAAAATAATGTAAAATGTGGGATTCCATGTGTCGTTATCGGAGAGAATGAGGTACGGATGACTTTTATAAGCCAAACGCCGGGGCACCGAAAGACATCGAACCTACGGTTTACCTGATACGGTTCGCACGGACCAATATCTCTCTACGTGCGAGGTTCGACATGTGTTAAATCTTAAAATTGTAAATCTTTTGCTGTTTGCTGTGTGATTATGTTAGGTTAAGAGCTGGAGATTATGTAACTTGCATCTAGGATTAGCAAAAAGAGTAATTGTGGATAAAATTTAGACATTTTATCTTGAATGTTAGGATAAATGTGCTGTGTATATCTAGATTTTAAAATAAATATGCCTGCAAAATCTGAAAATGAACTCTGTCACCAATCCCGTTGTGAGAGTAAATACTCTATTATTAGAGTTATACATTATTATTTTTTTCTAAAAATGCATGACTTGATTTTTACAAATTTAGGGCAAAGTCTTGATTTTTCTGGTGAGATGAAAATTAAAAATGAATGTGTTGGTTTCTTTGTAAGCACAAATTATTCAGTAACAATAAAAAAATTACTATTTCTTTTAGGTCGGAAATAAACAATTACTCTATAAATAAAAAATTAAAAAAATAATAGAAAAGCATCAAAAATTAGAATTTTCACATGCAAATGCATGTGCTACCACCAGGCTTGTAGATTGATCATTGAATAAAAAGAAAATGGAGGCATAGTTTTTCTTCCTTTTACGAAAAGAAAGGAAAAGTGGAAATAAAGAAAAAGGTCCAAATATCCACTGAGACAAAAGCCCATATGTTCACAAAAATCCAACCCAAGCGAATAAAATTGGATGTTGACAAATTTTTGACAGGCACACGTTGGTTTATTGTAAATTGGGCCGGTCCGGTTTTGACCCGGAAATGGCCCACTGGGTACGATGGGCGTGATTTAAATGGACCAATCAGATTGGTGTAATTTAATGACGCATGCCGTAGCAAATTAAAAAAAAAGGAAAGGAAGTTTTGAAAAAAACGGAAAGTAAAAGAAAGATTTAAAGAACCCCTATATATATATGCTGCTAAATTGCTAATGCTAACCCAGAGCTTCTTCCTGTCTGTTTTAAACCAGAAGTTTTTATTTCACGGGTGCAGTCTCTTCTTCAACATCTGGCTTTTTGCTTTTTCTAATATAGTTTTACTTTTAAATTAATACTTTTATACGCTTTATTGTACATAGGAGGTACGTATATGTTTATAGAATGCGTATAACTGCGTATCGTACAACAGCATGACACACTAGTATTTATGATTCTTCACAGGCTTTGGTATTCATAATTCACTTGTTATATGTGTGAGATTGTGATAGTTAAGAGCATCTATCATTAGACCCAACGTTTTTGTGCTCGATTCTCATTCTCTCTTTGTGTAAAACAAAGAAAAAGATATTACTAAGTAAGGCAATATACTAATTGGCATGATTATTATTTTCCACACAGATTGAGTAAATTGGACGCTTCAGAAAAAAGAATGTTGTGGTGCTCACACTGCGGAGTTCTTGTTCCTCCAATGAGGGATGATCATCAGTTTGTGTAAGAAACGCTTATTATCTTTGCTACTTTACATAATTGAGATAGTTTTCTTCATGTAGCATTATTGTATTCTACTCGTTTGAAACTGTTTTTGTAGGAAATATTTATGTTTATAAGCATTTTAATTAAAAATACTTTATTTTTTTAATAGTAAAAATCAAAGTGCTTTTTTTTATGAAAAATTGTTTCTCAAGATATTCCTTTTACACTTAAAAGATTTTTATGTCAAACGCGTGGCCCTTTTAGAAGCAGTCGTAAGAGCACTTTCATCTCTATGGGCAAGGGCAAGGTAATGGCTGTCACTATTCATGTGAATAGTGGCAGCCCTTGCATTGCAATTTTGTTTCCACCCTTATGAGCAAGGGCAATTACTCTTCACATGAGATATGAGAAGAGAAATTTATAGAGTTTTGGTATGGGAAGTAAAGAATATGGCTAGATATTTTTATATAAAATAATTCAATTTTTTTGTTATTTAAATTGGTTGCTGACGTCAACATTTTGTTACTTTGCTAAACAGCAGGATGGATTGCGCATTTTCCAGGCTTGTGGGCCCCATGCCTGGCCCAAACTTGGCCCTGCGTGCTGGAGCCATTCACGGGCCTAGGCCCTGTCTTGCCCGGGCAAATGGCCTTGAGGTGGAGATTGCTAAAATATGAATATGGGTTTGAATACTTTAGGTTCTTGTTTTATTCTTCTCCATAAGGATGTATATATAGGATTTACATGAGGGCTTTACTAGGAAATAAATATAGTAATCAATTAGGATAGTATCTCCTAATTATACAATGATTTGTTAACTATCTAAAAATAAGGAGTAAATCCCTTAATTAATCAAGGAAATAAATCTCCTTGATTAATTAGAGACTCACTTTAACACTCCTCCTCAAGTTGGTGCATATATGTCACCAATGCCCAACTTGGTAAGTGAGTCATAAAATACTCTTCCACAAAACACTTTTTGTTAAGATATCCGCTACTTGATCTTCCATTTACGACGGTGGCGGATGATCTTTTTCTCAATTTTCCTTGATGAAATGTCTATCCACTTCAACATGTTTGGTTCGATCATGTTGAACTGGATTATGAGCAATATCAATAGCTAACTTGTTGTCACAATGCAACTCCATCGGCTTTTCGGGTTTGAAGCCCAGTGCAGAGTTTTCTCGATCCACAATAATTCACAAACCCCTTGAGCCATTCCTCTATACTGCCGCACTAGGACCGAGAAACCACATTTTTGTTTTTACTCCGCTTCTGACTAGGTTACCTCCACGAATGTAAAGTAACCAGTAGAGCGTCTATCCTGAATGGACCCAAATCGATCTCAGATATCCAACAACTTCAAGATCTCTATTTTTTGAGAACATTAATCCCTTCCCAGAGCTGACTTTAAGTATCTTAAGATTCGATCAACTGCATTCCTATGAGAAGTACTAGGTGAATGCATAAACCCGACTAACCACACTCACAAAGATATGCAATATCCGGTCTTGTATGTGCCGGATATATCGACCTTCAACAAGGCGTTGATACTGCTCCTTATTGGTTGGTTCTTGGTCCATATCTTCACACAACTTGTGGTTCATCTCAATAGGTGTGTCACTGCTTACACCCAAGCATTCTGTTTCAATGAGTAGATCCATTACATACTTCCTTTGAGATAGAAATATACCGAGTTTTGACCTTGCTACTTCAATTCCAAGAAAGTACTTTAGATCACCTAAGTCCTTCATCTCAAATTCACGAGACAAATACTTTGCGACTTCAGTTGCTCTTCAGTGTCGCTTCCAGCCATTACAACTATATCATCTACATAAACAATCGGCAGTAAGTCTTCTTCTATCACGCTCACGAGCAGGTGTGATCCGAATTACTCCGTATATCCAAAATTCTTCATAGATTTAGTAAATCACAAACCATGCTCCTCGGGAGATTGCTTTAATCCATACAATGATTTTCTAAGCTTGCAAACGTGATTCTTTTTGTCGGAGTCGAATTACATCCGGGGTAAGTCCATATATACTTCTTCTTCCAAGTCTCCATGTAAGAATGCATTTTTGACATCAAAGCTGATGTAATGGCCAATCAAGATTTGCTTTAGAGATAATAGGACTCTAATAGTGTTAATCTTGACATCTTTGGGCAAAGGTCTCCTGGTAGTCTATCCCGTATTTCGTGTGTACCCTTTATACCAATCTAGCTTTATATCTTTCAATGGATCCATCTGGCTTTGAGCTTCACAAGTATAAATCCATCCGCATCCTCACTGCCTTCTTTCCATGAGGTAAGGGCACGAGTTCCCATGTGACATTCTTTTGGAGGGCTCGCATCTCTTCATTCATGGCTTCTTTCCATTTTGGGTCTTCTAGTGCTTGATAACACTCGTTGGGGACGGTATGTCAGCCAATTGCTTTTACAAAGTGTACACGTGCCTCGATAATCTGAGAGATATGTAATTGTTGATGGGATATTTCCCTTGGCTTTAAGATCCGCTTCATATTGTACTCAGGTTTGCCGCAGTTCTTCCTTTTCCGGAAGTTGATATGCGAATGCTCTGTGCGGTACGAAATCAAATCATCATGGGATATTTCATTAGTGTTATCGGTCTCGAGTGGAAAGATGTTACCGAATGACTTCCTCGCGAGTGATTGGTGTGGTAATCGTCAAGCGGGCAAAATCTCATGAAATCTCGGTTCAATTTCTCCTCCCGATTTTGACAAGCGTGAGACAACGGAACATTTTCTTCTCGGCGACGGTCATTTTGAAGCAGTTCTCCAGTTCAAGAACTAAAGCGACGGCTAATTGCAATCAATTGGCGGCCGAGTCGTTTTGAAAGCGTGTTCTCTGGCGACTGTGAGTTTTCCACCGCGATCGGGTCGCTTTGAAGCGAGTTGTTTCCTCGGGGGAAAAAATCAAGAATTTGGGGAGTATTTGATTCTTTGATTCTCCTCTGTCATGCTGAAAATATATGTCGTGTTCCCCGAACACAACATCCATGGAGGTATGGACCTTTCCGACTAGGAGGATGATAACACCGTATCCTTTCCGATGAGGTGCATAACCAATGAAACACACTTTTGCTCGAGAGTCCAATTTGCTTCGTTGGTGATCATGTAAGTGGACAAATACAACACAACCGAAAATTCTGGGGTTCCAAGTTTGGGGTTTGAGGTGTTTGGATATGGTGGTGAAGTGTTTGAAGTGGTGTTTGGAAATTTAGAATACTTGAGGGAATCCGATTGATGATGTATGCAGCAGGAGAGACGACGGCTTCTCCCCAAAAGATCGAGGCATATTGGCACCAAAGAGAGAGGCACGAACTACTTCCAATAAATGTCTGTTCTTCCTTTCGAGCAACTCCATTTTGTTGGGGAGTGTAGGGGCATGAGCGTTGATGTATGATGCCATGATCTTGTAAGAATTTGTTAAGATCATGGTTGAGAAATTCTTCCGCCATTGTCGAACGGAGAACTTGGATCCGGGCACGAACGTGTTTCCACCATTTTATGAAATCGTTGAAATCTTAAACTGACTTCCCCTTTAGTTTTGAGAAGGGAAACCAAGTCATGCGTGTACAATCATCTATAAACGTGAAGAACCATCGAGCTCCGTGTGGTAACTCTGAGCAGTCCCCAAACATCGAATGAATAAGAGAAAACGGAACCAAACTCTTATTTGAACTTAATGGGAACGGACACGATGGCTCTTAGCCAATTCACACTGCTCGATACCATGCTAAAATATGAATATGGGTTTGAATACTTTAGGTTCTTGTTTTATTCTTCTCCATAAGGAGAGGTATATATAGGATTTACATGAGGGCTTTACTAGGAAATAAATATAGTAATCAATTAGGATAGTATCTCCTAATTATACAATGATTGTTAACTATCTAAAATAAGGAAAGTAAATCCCTTAATTAATCAAGGAAATAAATCTCCTTGATTAATTAGGAGACTCACTTTAACAGAGATGCTCTAAAGAAACCCATATCACTGCTTTTGCTCCAATTTTTTTTCTTTGTTTACTTCAGATCTTGCAGTGGTTGTGGAAAAGTGCTTATCTATCGAGATGCCAGAACTAGTGAACCAACTTTGCTAAAAAGCTCCGGAGGAAAGGTACCATATCCCTCTTTTGGGCACCACATGATAAAAAATTCTTAGTTATGGAAATAATTGAGCAGAAATTGAAAAAGTTTCACCATAGTTGTTGAATATATACCTGAACAAATCAAATAATGTGGCCTTTTTTGTTTGGTTTGCAGAGCTGGAGGGCAGGTTCTTCTTTAAAATCGGTTTCAAGTGACACTTCACACTCATTTGAAGGTACTTTAAACGAGGGTAGCCTTCAAATTAAGCACATAAATTAATTTTCTTAACTATTCTCAAACTGTTTATTTCTCTCTGTGTCCTGTTTTTCTTGAAATTAGGATTTTGGTCAAAACGATATGTCGGTACCAATCCTGCTATGCTTCTCAAAAAGGTTAGTCTGGGGATTTTTTTTTTGTTTTGTTGCTGAAAGCAGTAAATCTTAAATAGAACTGGCATTTTGTGTTCTAATTACATGATATTACACATAAACACAAGGTCCTGGGTTCGAGTCCTAGCATCCGTGTAGTGTGTGTGCGTTTAATATACTATGCCTCTCTCAATAGGAAAGGTCCTAAAGAAAATCATGATTTGTTTAAGGGTCTTCTACTTTGCAGTGAAGTTCTTTGAAATTCACAACAGAGATCATACATCAAATTTAAACACCTGAATTTCCTATTTGAAACCAAACTTTCTTTTGCCTTCTATCAAACAAATAATTGCTTGCTCTTCATCTGTTGGCAGCATTCTCCTAGTTCAAAGAAAAAGTCCAAGGCAACAATAATTCATGATGGTGATGCCAATGGACAAAACCCTCTCACCATAGAGCATGAATCAGACATCACTGAAAATGACTTGAAATTGAGGCAGGATCATGAAATTGTTAAAGAGGGAGGTGATGGAAGGCCAGCAAATTATAAATGGCACGTTCCGAATCAAGAAAATGTTCATGACTCGAGCTATGATGCTGATTATTATGATTAGTGATGTTTGATGTTAATTTGTCTTATAAGCAAGTGTTCAAACTTCTTGAACAAGTTATTATGTTCAAACTTGAGCCTCCATCAGCAAGAAAATGTGTAAAAAGGTAAAAGAATTACAATTGCTACCTCTTGAACTTATTATTTTTCTGAAGCAGAACTGTTATTTTGCAGTAGCTTGCAATGGGCAACAACAGATTTCATATCCATTATTACTAATTAGATGATCTTCTTTCCTTTACATATATACATACACTAAGCTCACAAGTATTAGAAACTTGACTATTTCAAAACGATCAAAGCAAGAAGATGAACCCAAAAACTTGCTAAAAATCACAAAACTTCAACTGCTGTGCTGCAATAACTGTTAGGCAGCATCTCCAGCAAATCTACCGTTAGCATGGATTCCTTCGGCTTCGGCCGCAACCGACCAGAGTTTCCCACTGACAAAAGTGGTGTTGATGTTGTTCTTTTGCAGGGACCGAGCCATTTAGCTTGCATGTACTTCTGCTTCCTCCATGGCCCCATGTGCATTTTCTTCTCTTTCATGCATTTCTTTGCAGCTGAGCATAGGATTTTAATTAGGCTTTGTAGTCTGTCAACTTTGCCAACAAACACTTCAGGAAGCCGGTTCACCAGATTGTTGTATTCATTGCTGGCTCTGGCCATCTCGAACTCTGCTCTGAAGTTGAGTTCTATAATCACCCTCACCTCTCCTTTCTTAGGGTTTGAACTGTCCACCACATCAATAAATGTGTGCTCTCCTGAACAACATACAATGAAAACAGAGGCCTCATTAGCATCTTAACCAAGTAATTGCTCAATGAAAAAAGTTGACATATTAAATAGTCTTGGCCTCGTTAAACTATGAATCTGAGTCATTATATACTAACTTGATCAACTGGTCTATTTTTCTTTTTATCTTATTTATTAAAAGAATAAGAAAAAAGCCCAAAGGTGTAGAATTAAATTATTCTAGGTAGAAGGTCAAAAAAAGAGCAAGGTAGGTCAAAAAAGAGGGTGTGTGTGTGATGGGATATATTGTATTAATTTTAGTGAAGTATTTAAATTATAATTTTCTAGACAATGGAACTTTGAGAATAGAATAACATGGATGGCCTCTGTTTTTACCTGAAGGAATATCCGGCGAACTCCTCCACTTAGACTTGCAGATGGCATTGTTGTAACCAGCATTGCAAAGCCTGCCGGAAACTTCTCTCATGAGGCAGCTCCGGCAACTGCTTGCCATCGGTTTCCCGCAACCACACTCTGTCCCTTCCCTATTTATCTCCTTCACCGCCTCCTTTGTCACACTCCTAATCCTCGTCTCTAGAGAACTAGTCCTGCACAAGGTCGCCTGCTAACACGTAACAAATATTGATGTTGTCAGACGCTAAATCAACGTTTCACAATTTGATAACGTAACATTTTCGTACTATTTATACGAATGTGTATGCGTAAACAATTACTTGTAAAAGCTGGTGCTGGTTTTCCCAAAACCTCTTGTCCTTCTCCTCCTGATCTCCAGCTTCTTCTTCCTCCTCATCTAACAAGAAGGCTTCATTTTCTTGGCTTCCATCGCTGCTGCTGCTACAGCTTTCCCGGAATTCTTGACAATCCTCAAGAAACCCGAAAACCATGCCGGAAAAACTCGCTGCCAGTAATTGTTGAGCGGCGGCCGGAGTTCTAGCCATTTAAAGGGATCCCACGCTACTAGTAATTTCTAGCTACTACACAAATGGTGTGAGCGCGTTGGCATGAACAATGCGAGGAATAACATTGGGCTTAAATACCAAAACCAAGTTTGGATGATGGTGGGGCCCACCGGTCAGGGCCCACTAGGCCAACGTGGACAGTGGACTAACAGGTCGCCGCGCACATGAGGCACGCACATGGCGGGGGACGCTATTTGCTAACGTGGCTCGATCCAATTCGGTGAGGTAAATCGAACCGGTTCGGTTTTGTAGAGATTGGGCCGGACAGCAGGGATCCACGTAAGGCACGTCCAATAATTGCAACAGTCTATCTGGATATACTCGAATATCCAGCTTCTGTTTTTTTTCTATCACAAATGTTTTTATAAAATATAGCAGATGAATAATAAAATAAAATAACTAAAAAAGTGACGATGCATCCCTATCACGATCTTGAGTGATGGGACCACCAACGCTGGAATGATTAAGATGATGTTTGTTGAGTGTCTTAGATGTTGCAATTTGGATCGATCAGAGCCGTTGATGCTCGAGCTCTATCCGATTAGCGGGGCCTACCTGTCGTTCAACCAACCCATTACCTTCTAGTTAAAATATCGTAATTTTAGAATGTCTTTGCAAGATAAAGATGAGATTAGATTTGCGAATGTCAGGAATACGCGGCGTCCTGGCCTCGCCAATCACCTTCCCGTATTTTTTTTCCTTCTTTCAGCATTTGAGGGTAGTTTCGTCATTTGACGGTCCAATCATTTGAACCATCCCCGTGAATGCGTCTCTGTGCACTCACTCTGTCCACTTTTTAGGGTAACGTGCATTTTCTCTGGTTCGAGTAATGGATGTGATTGATTTCCAATTTCAATTTTCATGTTTAAGTATGGTTTAATTTTCACCTGAAATGAAGTGTACCTAACTAAAATTCATCTAAACACGTCAAATTAATTTTCGATCTAATACTATTTCTCATTTAAAGCGATTTTACGTCTGGATTCATTTTCTAATGATATACTTAACTATTAGATTTTTTTTCTTGAGAAATTCTAAAATTGCATTCATAATTTATCCAAAACAGTCAATAGCCATAAATGCCATACAAACTAACCACAAAGAGTCATTACAATAATAAAGTGGTCTAACATTAAAATTAAGAAAATATAGGTTTACTCCACTAACGATCACACATAATTGAAGAAATATTGGCATAGACATCCTAATTAAGAATGCAAACTCAAAACAACCAAAAATAGATAAAGCTGGAACAAACCAAGCCATTACAAAACAAATAAAACTTTCACAAATGAGAGGTGTAAAACTCTCACAAAAGGAGATGTGAAAACTACATAGAAAACCTAAAGAGTCTCTACCACTTATTCCAAACATGAAGAAAATGATGGTGGTGGAGATCCAACGCAAAAATGCAGATAGAGATCCGACGCAAAATGCATCCGCCTGTGATGGGTGGAGGAAGGGAGAAGGGGAGAGGGAGGAAGAGAGGAGGGCAGAGGGGAGGAAGAACAGTGGCCTCCTCCTCCTCAAAATGAAAATAGTTGTAGAGGGTTTTTTTGGGAGAGGACGCCAAACGTAACTATTAGATTTCTAAAGTTGAATGAAAATCTGTCTCTAATTTTTTAGCTAATACAAAACTCATGATGAAACAAAAGCTATTTTATTAATTATGGTTGTATCAGTCTTAGAGCATCTCTAACCGATATGTCAAATTGCCACATGAACATGAAATGACAAAATTTAAGGTTAAAGTTGCTCCAATGGAGTAGTCAAATCCTATATGGATTTGAAGGTTGGAAGAGATATGTAAAAAATAAATATCAAAAAGTTTGATGTCAAATATTATTTTAATATTTTTTGTCATAGATCCCACTATCATTTACTATCTTTTAAAATTTTATGCATCATATAAGTCAAAATATCACAAAAAAAGATTATAATCCTTCCCAAAGCTAAGGAAAAATTTATATTAATCTACGTACTTAGAATTGGTCAAGCTAGTTATAAACTGTGCACATATCGGTGTATGCATGTAGGTTAATTAGGTTTTTCACTATAATATTAATTCCAACACTTTTTGGTAAAAATATCACAAAAAAAGATTCTAATCCTTCCCAACATTAACTAAAATATTGTCTAAAGCATGGTTGCTTTTGTTTTACATGTTCATACTCTTCTATTATATTATGTCTAATTTTGTGATCGTTATCCCAACAAATATCTTTTCCGCGTTGTCAATGCTAATCTTTTTTATATGAATATTTTAATCCCCTTTAGATTTATTTTAAAAAGTATTGTTTTAATATGTGAAAGAGGATATTTGAATTTGAAACATCTATTCATAAACACTCATATTTTTTTTACTTTATGTTTTTGAGAAATTATTGGATTGCATTCATATTTAATTTAGTATTTCTAGTTTTTTGAGTTTCCTTATTTTACTACTACATCCCGAATGAAGAATGCCTACTATTTCCACCCTCATATCCCATTTTCTCACACACCATATAAATTTTAAAAAACACAATCCTATGTTTTCACTTACAATTATTTCTAAAATACCCTTTTAATTATTATCTCATTTCCTCTCTCTCATTTTCTTTTTCTCTTTTTGCTGCCATGGTGATGCAGCAACGCTAAGTCCCTCAGCCTAACCAAACTAGGCACACCTGGGTGAGGGTGACACATAATAATTTGTCTTCTTCTTCCCGAATTCTCCTCTACCTCAAACATGAAACTGAAAGCTACAGAGCATCATATATATAGCTAGGACTTGATTAACATGAGGAAAATTAATATTTATAGCATAGAGGAGGGAGGGAGGGTTGGCTAAGTAAAGTTATTTGGCATAAAGAGGTAGCTTTTAGACTGATGCCCAATGTCACGGGATCGACTTTTTGGAGTCTTCCTTCCATGCGCGCCTTAGACTTGATCGCCTCTTCCGAACAAGCTAAGTCGGCCTTCCTTCCTACAAAATAAGATCGAACCAAGCAAGAACACAAGAACAAGAGCAAGAACGATAAGAACACTCAAGAACACACTCAAGAGAGTTTGAGAGAATATATGCTTGTATTGCTACTCAATGCTTTGCAAGTTGTGAGGTGAGGATATACAATGAGACATCCTCCTTATATAGAGATCCTAGCTCACCTACCACCACAATAGATGGCTAGGATCGATACAATCTAATGATCCTAATCTACCAACTATCGATACTGAATCTAGACAAGTGGGCCAAGAGAACATCCACCAACCATCTAGATTTGTGCATCTAGACATGTGGGCTAAGAGATCTAGAATGATCCGTCCACGGCCGGGCCTTGTGCTTCTCTTGTGGGGCTTGACCTTCACAATGGATCTTCTAGGTTGGCCCACTGTGGGTTGAGCCTCCAACATGCGGGCCGTGACATTCTCCCCACCTAATCCGGTGGCGTCACTCGTCAGCCGAGGTAGTTCCTTCTCGTTCGAATGCTTCGATGTTGTCCTCATCGCCACAAGTGACTCCTCTTTCTCCCAATTACCTTCTGACCGGGCACCCTTCCACTTGACAAAGTACTCAAAGTACCTCGGTACACCTTGCGGGGCCGCACCTCTCGCTTGGTCATGATGCACTCGACCTCGTCAAATGAAGTCACCATTAAAGGCGGAGCTCGCTGAGACTCCCCACGAATTGGCTCCCGGGATCAGCATGGTAGGGCTTGAGATTGCTTACGTGGAACACCTGATGAATCTTAAGTCGAGGTGGTAGTTCCACACTGAAGCTCTTCTTCCTGATTCGGATGATAAGAAATGGGCTCTCATATCTCCTCAACAACGCCCTTATGTACCTTTCTAGTGGACTTGTGTTGAGAGGGGTTGAGCTTCACAAAGACCAGATCACCTCGGTTGGAACACAACATCCGCCCGATGCTTGTCCGCCCATTTCTTCATCTTCCCCGGTGGCCTTCTCCAATCGAGAGCCGAGCTAGCTCATTAGTCATCTGCCCTCCTTGGTCGCTTTGTATGCGCAGCAGGCTACTTCCCCAGTGTGGCCCGACACCACCGTGTTCGGTATCATAGGTTGTTGTCCCTGCTGCCAACTCAAAAGGACTTGACTGTAGACTTTGATTGCTGCAAGTTGTCACGAGAACGAGCAACATCCAACAACTTTGTCCAATCTCGTTGGTTGGCACTCACATAGTGCCGCAAGTATAACTCTAATAAAGGTATTCACCTGCCCGTCCGACCATCCGTCCTGGGTGAAAGTCAGAAAAGTTCAGTTGGCGAGCCAATTAGCTTGAAGAGCTCCGGCCCGTAGTTTGCCAGCTGAAGCGAGAGTCACTCGCGATAATACTTGGGATCCCCAATACTTCACCACATGCTTCAAAACAAGCGTGCGCTTCCTCTCATACATTCCATCAGTATGCGGGGATTTAAGGTAGCATACTTGGTGAACTCCGTCGACCACTCACCAAAATTGAGCCACACCCTTCCGACTTGGGTAGCCCTATGATGAAGTCCATGGACAAACTCTCCCATGGTCCGGTTGAACAGAAGCGGCTCTCAGCAACCCATTGGCTGCTTCTCGCATTGTCTTGTCTTGTTGGCATACAAGGCAAGTCCGCACGAACGAGTCTACATCTTCCCGCATTTGTGGCCAGTAGTAAGCTTCGCTCATCAATGCTAAAGTTCGATGAGTGCGAGTGCCTCGGATGTCCCGCCCACTTTGAGTCATGACATTCCTTCCAGAGCTCCCGCCGATTGTCCCCACCTTGGAACATAGATCATCTTCCTCGTTGCATAGAGAACACCATCATCGAGCCAAAATCTTCTTGTCTTCCCATCTTTGACAAGCTCCAACAGACTTTTTGGCTGGGGATCATGCAACAAGCCCTCTCGTATCATCCTGCATGAGAGAACTTTGGGGTTGTACAAATACATGCTAGTGCGGCTCTTTCCGCTATTAAGGCATCTAAGCAACATTCGTCTTCCCTTGCTTGTACTCCGGCTTGTAGTCGAACTTCGCCAAGAAGTCTTGCCACCTAGCCCCGCTTGGGTGATAATCTCTCCGCTGGGATCGAAAGTAGCTTGTGGCAACATTGTCGATCTTGACCACGAACTGAGAACTACGGTAGTGCCTCCATGTCCGCAAGTTAAAGGCACTACGGCTGTCATCTCCTCTCTTGAACGGTATACCTTCGCTCGGTGAGTCATTCAAACTTTCGGAAGCCAATGGATGTCCATCCCGCATGAGTACACCACTAATAGCAAAATCGATGCATCAAAGTGTGTACCTCAAAAGGTTTGCTAAGGTCGTGAAGTCTCAGATCTGTTCCTCCATAAGTGCCTTCTTCAACTCGTCAAAGCGCTTTGGCATAGTGGCGTCCATCGCCACGTCTTGTTCTTCTTCAAAGAATCCGGCCAAGGGGGCGGCAATGGCTGAATATCCCTTGATGAATCTACGATAGTAGTTGACCAACCCAAGGAAAATAGACCTCGTGTACCTTGGTTGGCGGTTCCACTCTTGAATGGCTCGCACCTTGCCCTCCTCCATGAGCAACCTGGCCCACCCCTTAATCCTCGTGACTGCGAAGTCTACCTCTTCTTGGACAAACGAGCACTTCTCCTTCTTCACATAGAGCTTGTTCTCTCTCGTAACTTGGAACACCTTCTCGCAAGTGCTCGAGGTGCTCCTCCGCAGAATTACTGTACACCACAATGTCATCGATGTAAACCACAAATAAATTTGTCCAAGAAAGGATGGAATACCTTATTCATAAGAGTGCAAAAGGTTGCGGGGCGTTAGTCAGCCGAATCGGCATGACAAGGAACTCGTAAGACCCATATCTCGTCACACATGTAGCCTTTGGTTCGCCTCCTGCATCGATCCTCACTTGATAGTACCCGAGCGAAGGTCCAGCTTGGTGAAGTACCTTGCTCCTCCCAATCGATCAAACAAATCTGCAATCAAAGGATTGGATACTTGTTTTTGATGGTCACCTTGTGAGTGCCCCTGTAGTCGATGCACAACCTCAGTGTTCCTCCTTCTTCTTACTGGAAAAGAATCGGGGCACCATAAGGGGCTTTGACGGTTGGATGTACCTCATTCCAGCAATCGCTCAATTGCTTCCTCAATTCCTCCAACTCGGGAGGTGCCATCCAGAATACGAGCGCGGGGGGCTTGGCACCGGTTCCAACTCAATGGCATGATCCACCCTCTCCTAGGTGGTAAAGTGTTGGGCAGCTCCTTGGGCATGACATCCGCAAACTCCTTAAGGATCGCTTCCACAGCCTTTTGGGACGGTGACTTCCTTCGCAATCGTGTCCATCTTCATAGTTGCAAGGAACGCTGGTCATTTCTTTCCAAGACTTGGAAAATTGCATGGCCGACAAAAGCTTTGACTCGCCTTGTTGCACCACCGGCACCATGCATGGCATTGTTCCACCGTGTTATGCACATAGTATTGTAAAATGGAATAGGAAATGCTTTTACCTTGTCCATGAACTCCATTCCTAGCACGACATCGTAGTCATCCATCGAGATCACGAGAAGTCTGCCATCTCTTCCAAGTAGCTATGTGTAACTCCACACCACGAGCTACTCCATCAATTGGTTTGGCGCTTGAATTCACCGTCTTCATATCATCTGCTCCTTTTGAGACTCGACACCCAAGTCTCTTTGCTTCCTCGCACCGGACATAAAGTTGTGCGAGGCACCGTATCCACTAAGTAACGGGTTGTCTTGCCATTCACCATGGCGTCGATTTAACATCACTCCTTTAGCTTGAACCTGTGGTTGAGGGACTTTGGCCTCGTAGGGCATTGAGGCTGGTGTGAATGGCTCCCATTCCCCGCTTCCCTCGTTGGCTTCCTCTTCCTTCTCCTTTGGTTCATGGCATTCAAGGCTTTCTTTTTGCGTAATCCCGCATCATGTGTCCATCGCATGTAGCAAGCTAAGCTTCGTCTTGTCCTTCCCCTGGCTACCTTTGTCGTTCTTCTTCACGAATGACTTGTGACTGCCGAGACTTGTCACTTGGCTTGCCACCTTCCTTCCTTTGGCTTGTTGTCTCCCCCACCGGATCCGTTGTTGCCTTTCTTTCCTTTGAACTTGGAGTCGCCTTGATCGTTCTTCTTGAACTCGATAAAGAGACTCGGCATGCAATTGCCTCGGACAAGGTTTGGACATGTCTCCTTTGCAACTCCACTGGCCCAATTCTCAGAGGCCACTCATGAAGTACATGAGCTTGTCTTCATCTGTCATGGAAGGCACTCGAACAATAGGTTGGTGAACGCGGTGACATAGTCTTTCACGCTTCCCGTTTGCTTTAGCCATCTCAACCTTCTCTTTGCCTCTCGTACTTGGCATTCTTTGGATAGAAATGCAACATAATATCCTTCTTAAATGCATCCCAAGTCTCAAGTGTAAACGACCTTGGTCGATTTCCATGGATCGACGTCGCCACCACATGAGAGCATTGCCTGTGAGGAACAAGAGTTGCGGTAGTGATCTTGGACTCATCGTCCTCCATCTCTCGGATACTTGAAATACCTCTCGATATTCCACAAGAAAGTGTTCAGCTCCTTCGCTCCCTCTTCCCATTGAAGGGTTTGGGCTTGAAAGCATCCAAAGACCTTCTGCCTTTCGAGTTCGGGTCTTGTTCAAGACACTTCCCTGCACAAGGCCCAATCTCCCTTCACGTCTTTCACCTCATCACGTGCGGTAAGCTCCACGGCATGAAGTGATCTAGTTTGGTTTGGACATCCAGCTTGATTGTGTCCAGACGGAGTTGAGGGCTCCTTGAATTGGCCTTGAAGCTCTTCCACCAGCTTCGAAGCCCACCTTCAGTAAGGACATCCTCGTCGAGTCGATGATCGAACTTCGGCCATGACATTCTCCACCTTTTGAAAGCCGCTTCTCCATCGCTCCTACTACATCTCTGGATCGGTCTCTCTTTGATTTGCCTCCACGCTCCAAGTTGACCTTGGACATATCCATCTCCACATCGGATCCGGCTCTTGACATGCTTCTTCGAATGATTCGAGCTTAGAGCTCGATACCAACTCGTCACGACGACTTTTTGAGTCTTCCTTCCGTGCGGCCTTAGACTTGATCGCTTCTCGAACAAGCTAAGCCAGTCTTCCTTCCTACAAAATAAGATCGAACCAAGCAAGAACACAAGAACAAGAGCAAGAACGATAAGAACACTCAAGAACACACTCAAGAGAGTTTGGGAGAATATATGCTTGTATTGCTACTCAATGCTTTACAAGTTGTGAGGTGAGGATATACAATGAGACATCCTCCTTATATAGAGATCCTAGCTCACCTACCACCACAATAGATGGCTAGGATCGATACAATCTAATGATCCGGAATCTACCAACTACCGTACATTGAATCTAGACAAGTGGGCTAAGAGAACATCCACCAACCACCGCATATCAATCTAGACATGTGGGCTAAGAGATCTAGAATGATCCATCCTTGGCCGCCTTGTGCTTCTCTGGCCGGGCTTGACCTTCACAATGGATCTTCAGGTTGGCCCAACAGTTGGTGGGTCGAGCCTCCAACATGCGGGCTGTGACACCAGGAAAGCTATTTCCTTTTAGATTCTTTAATTCTTGACGAGGCAGGCGTTTGTGTTGATGTTGTGTAATTCTTTGTGTGTGTTAAGTTTAAGGTGGTGATGGAGAGAGGCCAGCCAAACTAGAGCTACACGTCCGCATCATATGCTCCATGGCTTAAGAAAATCAAAACGACGCTATGGATAGTATGCTTTCATTTCCAACAAGGGTTAGAAGACCAAGTTCAATCATCATTAAATGCTACTGTTTCTCTAGTTATGACAATAGACCTTGTAATATATATGAATTGTTGTATGCGAGTAATGTATGGGGTGATCCATTCTGTAGTCCATGGTTTCCGGTATTTGTCCCCGTCTGTTGTTGGTTGGATTTTTTTAGAGGGTCTCAAGAGGATATAAGGTTTATATAAGATTAGGTTTTAGAGCTAATGGAATTTCCAAGGAGCAGAGGAGGGTGAGGGGAGGAGGAGGAAGACGGAAGGTTGGAACTTGGAGATAGAAAAATTTTATAGGTAATTGTTTAGTGATTAAGAAATAATAAAAAATTAAAATAGCTGTATTAATTGACTTAGCTAAGAGATAGCATCCTAAAATACAATTTTTTTCAAAGTCCTTAGAAATCATTTTATAATGGGGTAAATTTGACTTTAAAATTTTGAAAATAAGATGGGTGAGAAAATAAAACAAGTGGATGGAAATAACAACACTCCGAATGAAATATATTTTCTTTATTGATGCATAGATTATAGTCATTGTTTATTAATTGTCTATGACTCTATCGTTATGCCATCTTAGTTAATATACCCATCCTACTTGCCGTTGGCTACACCTAATTTCACTATGAATGCAGATAGCAATTAGCATTGTTTAATAATGTAGGCCATGATGCTGATAGACTTTAACATGCTTTTTAAATACACTCACAAGGAAGGAAATGCTTGCCAGCCTAATTTACCTCAACTTTGTTAGTCACTCACTCTTTTCCTTCAAACTGTATAATTTATAGTTGCTATTTTGTTTTCAGTCAATCACTATGTCCTTGAATCTTCCTTCTACCCCATTAATTTATCATGCCAAGTTTGACCCCACTTCAACATGAGATTATGATAAAAGGTTTGTTACTATTTTTGGCTGGTACATATAGACAAGATTAAACCATCTGATCAATCTACAAGTTGCATGTGTAAATATATATATGGATTTGGACTATAAACATGTGGAAAGTTTGGATAAAAGCTTGCTCTGAAAGGGATAAGAACAATAATATAGAAGATGCCCCAAGGGAAAGTGACATTTTGGCAACCTTGAATTGGAAATATAGAAGATGCCCCAAGGGAAATGGCATTTTGGCAACCTTGAATTGGAAACTATGTGTTAGTAAATCGATCATTTCATGGCATGTGTTGAACATGCTTTTGTTAACCTGTCCCATATCGATCTGTACTGATTATCCAAAACATGCCTATTCATGTGTTTATCTGAATTCTTTAATGCCATGATTGTGTATATGAAGATGATAAGACCATATGATGATCAATATCTGATCATGGAGATCTGATCAGCCTATAGCTAGCTTGCTAGGTAGGATCGTTATCTGCTAGCTTTGTTCAAATTGGAATGATCTGGTCTAATAATTTGGTCAGCTTAAGACAGAAAAGGGTTTGGTTAATTTGGTATGTCCACTTAACAGTTCAAACGTAAACTAGTATATATACCAAGTTTAGAAGCTTGATTGATCAAATGAGCAGTTAATATAAAATGGTAAAGGTCGCAAAAGTGGGTTAGGCCAGTTGGTCAATGAGCTCGCCTCCTTCCATCTAAGTTCGACTCTCCCTTCTTGTTATTAGAATAACTTGGTTTAATTCATCAGACTATCACTTTGTATTAAAAAGGAAAAAAGGTGAAGATTCTGGGTCAAAAAAGAGAGGAAGAACTATATGAAGGTTCAGATGATATATTTGTGGACTTTGGCAGGAACATTTGGCGGGGACAATGAGCCACATGATGGCTTGTCAGAAAATTCAAGACCCCACCATATTTTATTTTTGGGCAGCAAGATCCTGAGCTCAAACTACATACGAAAAAAACCAGAGAAATTTTGTGGTGCACGTATAAGCTATATCCTGAACTGAAAATGATATGACAGCTGACCTGCGCTGCATGTCGTATATATTCACTCAAACTTCACGTTCCAAACAGAGTTGTTGATGTCCAAAATTGGATTCAACGTAAATAGTGAAGTGTAGGGTCTTCAACAAGGGATTGGAAGGAGTGAACCTTCGGTAAAGGAATCTTCAGCAGGGACTCTCAGTCTTTTTCTATCTGTTTTTGTAGGATTGTGGGAGATTAATAAATTAATTAGTTTGTAAAAGTTTATATCAACATTTTTATTATTATATAAGTGTTCATTCCAAGCTAATAATATGAGTGGCAAACAAAGCAACCTCCATCTCAAGCTTGTTAATTGGAAATAAATCATGAGAAGAACAGTGCATAGAAGTCTTAGAAGATTAATGAGAGAGAGAGAGAGTACGGTAGAGAAATTTGGTGAAAATGCAGAATCAAGAGCTTTGGCAGCAAGAAAACTGATGTGTGGACCTCATGAATCCCAATGCTGTAGCCAATCAATATAAATCTTCAACTCCAAATGCACCCCACGTTTGGGTTGGGAAAAAGGAGATACATAGAGTATGTCCCCGCTGTCGCACATGCTCTGTCCATTCTAAATATATGGTTGAAATTAAACCTGATAAAACAATAAATTTTTTCTTTAATTAATATTTATACATTGAGATTAAAATTCTGATACCATATTATTAATTAAGAATTTATTCTCTCTTATCTCATTAATTATCTTTAATTAATTCATTCTCTCTCGTTCTTCTATGGAGAATTGATGCCTCCTTTGCCTCTGCTTCTTCTTCTTCTTCTCTCTCTCTCATCCCTAAAGCCACCCTCACCACCACCAGCGCTCCAACCCCTTACCCTACCTAAACCACAAATCACAGGGACTCTCTCTCTCTCTCTCTCTCTCTCTCTCTCTCCTTTTTTCAGTCGCCATTTTGTGTTTTCATCTGTCTACAGTGTCACGCCGGTCTCCACCCTAATCATCTTTCTCCCCATTCTGGATATCTCCATCTTTAGCACTTGTCCCTTTGCGTGTGAAATGTGATCTCAGACCAATCCAACACTGGTAATAATCACGGTCGATGAAGGGAGACTCAAGAGCCCATGGGCATATTCTAGGGATCAAACAAGATTCAAACATAAAAGCCAAAGTATCACTAATTCTAGATGGTCCTGCTTCATTTCCACGTGCAACGGTAGCCTGTCAATCCAACATATATGGTTATGGTGTTAAACAAGGACTGATCATTGAACACTTCCACGTGTTGTCCAACTAAACCAGTGAAAAGCCAGTCAATTAGCAGTCAATTAAGTAAACATTAAGCCTTTCTTTTCATAATACTTTGAAGCATTAACCTACTGTAGAAGAAAGGTGGGAACACTTCATGAAAACACAACCAGTTATGAAATTTGATCAACCAAAATATATAGTTATTTTTGTCTGTGTATCCATCACAAGAATATAACTATGAACCATCTATAATTTCTCATCCATGGTGGAACAGACATCTCCATTTTATAATTCAAACAATGGAGTGAGGACAGTATAACAGACGAAGAAGAAGCAGAGGCAGAGGCAGAGGAGGCGACAATTTTCTGTAAAAGAAAGAGAGAGAATGAATTAATTAAAGATAATTAATGAGATGAGAGAGAATGACTTCTTAATTAATATGGTAACAGAATTTTAATCCCAATGTATAAATAATAATTAACGAAAAAATTTATTGTTTTTTCAGGTTTAATCTTAATCTAATGTTCCAAAAGTTGTGTAAAAAATATTTATGCATGCATATGAATGTATGTGGATGCATACATAGCTCAATTGGTTGTTGACGGCCAGAAACACGGGATTGAAAATCTTCCATTGTCATCTCTTGTATGCTTCTAAAGCTTGTCTCAACTCGAATACAGTCCAAGCGATTCCCTCTGAAGTTCATTAGTAGCCCAATGGGCCTGTCAGTCAAGATAAACGTAAGGAACCCGGGTCCAGGCCTCCTAGGCCTGGCTTAACCATCTGAAAAGACCTTTAAACCCACAAAAGCTAGGCCCAGCCCAACCTGACCCTACATATTTTATTAAATATTAATTTGTTGTAGCTTTTTAAAGTTGATAATATTCTAATTTCTACCAACCTTCCTCCCACCTACCAATATGAATATAGATAGCGCCCACGGTTGTCAAGTTGCTAGCTTATGCTATGATCATGATAGTCAAGTTGTAACAACACAAAGAGCTTTCACTCATAGCAAATATAACAGTTGGTGCCGTAAGGCTCAAGTTTGAAAAAAAGATAACGTGACTTTATTAGTAGTGACATGATGCGCGTGACAGCTAAAAATCACTCATATTATGTCATAAAGTATGCTATAATACATATGTACGGATCTGATTTGCAAAGAGAGAAAGAGAAAAGACTCCTCAACACCCATCACCCAATCCAATGAAAATGAGTGAATATATGAGGAAGAAAAAAAGAGCAAAAGGAAAATCTCCTTTCCATGTGGTGGAGCTAGCTGCTTATCTTTCGGGTAATCTTGTTCAAATAAAAATTTAAGGGGTCTAGGCAACTTCAGAGCCGTACGTTACGTGGCCGTTGCATTTCGGTGCATAATATGGAAATTCACCTACCCTCAACTATGCTAGTATTGGACAAAGACAGAGACATTGAATTGGATATGGACTGCTTAATATCTTCAAAAGTTGGGTGTGATGATCTTCTATACCCAAAAGTTTGAGAAAAATCAGACCACATCTCTTTGGATTGCAATTTGTGGAGCAAATATGCATCCATATCCTCAGTTTCTGACTCCTCCGGCTGATCATTCTTCCCCTCCAAGACTTTGACCACTTGTCTCATTGATGGTCTAACATTTGGGTCAGGATATGCACACAACAATCCCAAATGCAACACTCTCTCCACTTCCTCCTCCTTGAACTCTCCTTTAGACCTAAGCCTGTCATCAAACCCATCCATCAATTTGCCTTGTACCATAAGTTGCCACACCCATTCCACCAAAGGTGGCTTCCCATCCTCTATAGGCTTCCGTCCACACATTACTTCCAAAATCAAGATCCCGAACCCGAACACATCAGTTTGATCTGATGCTCGCCCGACCCGAATGATTTCCGGGGCCAGGTACCCTATGGTTCCAACCACCCTAGTGGTGCCAAGCACTTCACCATGACCATGCATCCTTGCCAACCCAAAATCCCCAAGCCTTCCATTCATTTCCTTATCAAGTAGCACATTGCTTGCCTTAATGTCTCTATGTAGGACTTTGGATTCCCAACCCTCATGCAAGTACAAAACCCCAGAAGCCACATCTCTCAAAATCCTAATTCTGTCTTCAAAGCTCAACATCTTACTCTCATCACAATCAAACACCCTCTTGTCCAAACTTCCATTTTCCATATAATCATAGACCAACATGAAGCAACCCTTCTCTCTTTTACACCAACCTCTCAACCCTACCAAGTTCCTGTGCTTCAACCTCCCAATGCTTGAAATTTCAGCCAAGAACTCTCTCATTCCATCATTTTCATGTGAAATGCGCTTCACTGCAACCTCTGCCCCTCCTGCCAAAACACCCTTGTAAACCTTCCCATTGGCTCCAACTCCAATCACATTTTCATCTCCGAAACTCTTCGTAGCCGCCTCGATTTCCTGATTAGTAATTCTATGCGGCCAGAACTCCAATTCCCAGTCCTCCATTTCCGCTCTCTCCCTTGCCAGCCTCCTATGCCTTTTAATCAAAAACAGAGAAAACAGAGCACATACACCAATTACAAACAAACCACCCACTACAATCCCTGCAATGAAACCCTTTGACTTGGAAATCGGACTCTTTGGAAGCACAAAAGAAGGCAAACCCGAAGTGATCAAGCTCTCACTCAACGAAAAGTTGGAATTGCTAAAGCTCCAAGCCAAAACCTTATGGCTCTCAACCAACCGCCCTGTTGAACTTGTGAACCCAACAAACATTTCGTCCTCAAAAACATCAGATAAATTATACCGAACACTCAAAAGTGGGGTTCGAGGCCTTTGCATGCCTGCTCTTACCATAGTAACATTAATCAAGAAATCCTTATAATCAATCCAAACTTGGTAATTTTCTCCACTGTTGAGCTTCAATTTCTTGAAGTCCTTGTCTTCACTGCCATCACTATTTTCAGGCCAATACCCTGCCTCATGTGCTCTTACCGACGTGAGGGAATTCTCATCAATACCAACATGGTTGTCACTAATGTCCTGGAACTCTTCATTCTTGAACACATCAAATTCCACACCAAACACATGGTTGCTGCGGCTGTCTTGGTTGGTGAAGTTCAAGAGCCCAAGATTCTGGCTTGAGCTTGTTCCTTCGATGCCGGTAACCGGGGTGAAAATGAAAACCATTCCATGGCCTGGGAGAGTGTTCTTATAAGGAGGAAAGGAGAAGATGAAAGAAGTTGAGAAAGGATATACATACGAAGAGTTGGGTGTCTTGGTGGGGATCTTGGTCTTGTAAAGAGCTCGGCCGATGGAGAAATTTGTGTTGTTTGTGAGTGTTAGAATGTGAGATTCGACGGTGGCGTTGCTGTAGAGAAGCAGCATGTCTGAGGAGTTGAAGCCATTGAACACAAAGTCCACAGCCAAAGCTGATTGGAGAGATAGGATTGCATGTAGCAAAATTAGCAGGAGGAGAGGTTTGGGATGTGGGTTTGTTTCCTTCATTGTAGAAAAGCAGAGGAAGCGGAAAAGGAAAGAGAAGAAGAAGAAGAATCATTCAAGTGGAGAAATGAATGAAATGAAACAGGGGATGCAGGGAAGGGGTTTTTTAATTTTTCTTTACAGTTGAGTAGCTCAACATATGTGATTTATAGTCAAAGAAACCCATAAAATTTCAGCTGGGGATGTGTCTCTTTTGCGCTTGGATATTGGGGTAACTACGAAAATGGCATTTGGCTTTGATTTTTGTGGTGGGATTGCTTGTCTGGCTGAAGGCACACTTGCCGACTCAAAAGGGCATGTGGCTGGCTGGGCCTGGGACCGTGCACACATGCAAACAGGCAGAGATAATAATATCTTTTTTCTTTTTTCTTTTTTCTGGTGCAATGTTCTTTGTTGAAATTTCCAGACAATAAAAAAATAGTTGAAATTTCAATCGGTCAAAGCATAGTTGGCGGCTTGCTTGCTTATACGTACTTTTGGGCCATTCGAAAAATCTATTTGCTATCCGTACGATAAGAAATGGGGAGCAAGTTGTTTGACTTTCGAGTTCATAGTTTGCCAGCTATGCCCAGTAAAAAATGAACATAAAGATTGGGAAAGAAACATAATTAAACTTTGAATGTGATTACTAATTGATTATTTTACACACAGTTTGTAATGGAATTTAGTTGTTAACCCGTGTATATGTGTTGAAGAATACACACAGTTTCACATCGGAAACTTAACAAAATAGAAAGTCTCTTATAATGAATTACTCAACTCCTAATAACATCGATACCTTTTGTATAAAACCCCACATCTTTTAAACAAATAATTAAGTTGGAGACAATATCGATGCTGCTAATAGTGGGCCCATGATATGCCCCTCTGAAATCTTAACAATATGAACAAGACGTCTCCAAGCTACTAGATCAGTCTTACTAATTTATATTGCAAACATGTCTTGGTTTAAGATTTATAAAATAATACGCGACTTGCCAGTTATAGCTTGCCGCCTTTAATTGATGAGTTTCACATTATGTATGAATATGATTAGTATTTTAGAAGAAAATGATGCCAACTTATTATTTGATTTTGCAAGACATGCATAAATTTTGTAGTGTTACGATCACATAATCATACGATGTTATTAGCCCACGTGCTAATATTGAGTAGACAATATAGTTCATATGTTATGAAACTTGTGATATATTAATAATAAATACATGTATTACAGTATATAAATGGATATGTAAAACTACGTGACAAAAACTTCAAATAATGAGTAAGTATGAGAATAATGAGATGTGAGTAGGTGTAGTAAGATTATGGATATACGTGTGGACATTTGTAGAATTTTGTAAGGTAAATTAACATATGAATCAATTCTTTTTGAAATAAATATAAGCAAGCCACCACAAAAAGAGATGGTGATTTTCCAGATAGGTAGCCCATCATAATCAACGACCGATGAAATAATGAAAAGGTTTGATTTGCCAAAATAGGTTTAATGGGCATTCAAACAATAATGACTGTTTGTTTTGAGACAGAGGATGTTGTTATTCTTAAACTAATTAAGGTCCTAACTGTAAAACGGATTTATATAATCATATTCACATGGCTCCTGGCAACCATGAATCTCAATCCATGATTGGCCCAACACACCAAAGCGTCTATAATTGTATTTTCATATTTTATGTTGGATTTGTTATTTAATCACTTGATTAAGCAATGTTGTGTCGCGGCTTTGAAAATTTATATAGAGTTAAATAAATTAATGCGAGTGGAAAATTAAAAAAAAGAAAATGAAACTTTCATTGAAGAGGAAACATATAGACAAGGGCGGAACCACACTAAGGGCTACAGTGGGCTGTAGCCCAGTGTGGTTTTTTAAGGAAGAAAAAATAAAACATATATATTTAACTTGTTTTCAATATTAACCTAGTCAATGGCGAACTTATTAAGGCGCAAGGAGGTGCAGCTATACCTCCCTTCACTGGAAAAATCATTGTAGGTGCTTCAAATTGCCCATTTACTAAGTTGGTGGTGGTGCACTCCAGGTGTACAGATTACTTTTTTTCCATTTTCAACATTTAAGTAAATGTCTTTGTCCTTTTACTTTCATTTATTTTTATATTACTCCATTTACTTAAGTTTACAATGTAAATAAGGAAGTACCCCCCATTTGGATTCAAATAAAAATACTAGAAAATCAAATTCCCACCAAATCAAAATATGAAAAATCAGTTTTAGTGCAAAATACGATTTAGGCTAAAAATGATGGCTCATTAAGTCAATATATACTTCATACTAAAATCCCATAAAATCAAGTTTTCTTATTTGATGTGTGAGGAATAAAAGCCGCCAAAAATTATCTTGAGAAAATGATTATTCAGAAAAACCATTTTTCATACTTAGTCAATATTTTTACATAAAACAATTTTTCATGTATGATATGAATGCATGAATGGACCTAAGGTCAATCTAGGTAAAAAGCCTTAGATGTTCAATCCACTATGGTATAACCCTATTTGGTTTATGTTAAAGCTTATTGAAAATTAGTCTATTGAGCTAAGAACTAGCGTGGTTTATATGATTTAATATTTACTTTTATTTCTAGAAAAACTATAGAAATTGTAAGTACGAAAGAAAAATAATCATTAAATTTTAAGCTAATAATTTTAGCTAGCCCACTCGTTGAAAAATTCCTGGTTTCGCCCTTGCATATAGACAAGTCAATCTTTGGATCAATTTTATGTAAATGAAGGATGTGATCATGAGTTTTGTGTACAAGTGAGAAGAAGAAAATATTAAGGATCTGTTCGGTTCACAGATTAAAAGCACAAGAATGAATAAGAATGTGAACATGTGAGTTGAGTACAAGTCAATGCTCAATTCCAAACCTAGAAGAAACCATTAAACCTCAACCCCTAAGTTGTCAACTGTATTGCACTAATATGGCACTATGTGCTATCTTAATAAGGAAGGATTATACCCATAATGTTACCAATCTAGCATTATCTTTAATATTAATATGTATTAATTTAAGGATTATATATGTAGCAGATATATAGATAGATACATATAGCTAGTGTAATGATGCAGCAGATCAAAGTTGTGAATTCACCACACTGCCTTGTACAGGTGGGCGCGGTCCGGTCCGGTTCGGTTTCGTGCTCAAACCGGAATTGGTACTATTCATCCAATTCGGTTCGGTCTGATTTAATTGAAATTTTGAAAAATCGGTCGGTCCGGTTCTAACCGGTTTCGGTTCGGCCATAACCGGTTTTTTTTAAAAAATTTTTTTTTTCAAAATTTATATATATATATTTTTAAAAATACAAACTATAATAAATAAGTTATTTTATGGGTTTGAAAAATAACAAATGATCCAATTCATACAATGGGAAATATTTTGATGTTAAACTTGTAAAAATATTAATTATAAAATGAAAAGAATAGGTTTAGATTAAAAATATATATATAAAAAACCCCAACTGGTCCGATGGTGTAAAAACCCGGAACCGGAACCGGTTGGAACCGGTCCGGGTTGTTGACTTTTTTGGTCAACCGATTTTTTTTTCGATTTTTTTCTCCCGGTCCGGTTCGGTTTTCCGATTTTCCGGTCCGGATGCCCACCCCTACTGCCCTGCACAACTTCTTTTCTCTCCAACCACACACCACATACATGGGTTTGACAACCAATGGTCCAATAGCTTAGCGTCTGCAGAGTGCAGGCCAGCTTTTATGCATATATAAGTTTGTTTTTATTTATAAATAGGTCCATACATTTTCTATTTTCTAGACATATACCAATCACTCTAGAAATCTATGTGTAAAACTCAATTTCAAACTTAAATCCAGTAGGATATAATAGGCCATAATATTCCTATGTTTTTACATTGTTGCCATCAGACTTCATATTTTATTTATAATTTATTTCAAGCATTTCATTAACTGCCATAATTGTAATTAATACTCCCTATTACTAGCATATCGATCACCCCATTTCTTTTGGTTGTCATTCCCTCTAACATATCGCCCCCTAAAATTGCAAACAAAAAAAAAATCGGTAAATTACATATCCTATAATGTACCTATGAAAAATATAAGTATAAATATATACGTATAAAAATACAGGTATATTATTTACCAAATTTTAATTTTAAAAAACTAGGATAGTTACTTTGTAATTGAAATTTTCGTACATTTTTCATAAATTAAAAATAGGTACACAATAATTTATAGAAAATAGGTGCGTTGTATAATTGAAATTTATGCAAATTTTTTATAAAAAATAGGTTCATTATACTAGGTAAATTGTTTTATTAGGTATATTATTTAGAGAGAAAAAATAGGTTCATTTAAAAAAAATTCATAAAACAGACAATAAATAGATTATCAAATTATTTTTCATAAAACAAGTACTAGCTACATTATTTAGAGAAAAAAATAGATACAAATTTTTTTACTAGGTACATTATTATGAATATCAATAATATTGATTTTGATTTTAATATTATCAATATTGATGATATTGATATTGATATTAATATCAATATCGACAGTCCCGATCTCTTGGACCACAGAGGTCCAAGATATTGTGGTCACCCATCGTTGGATATAAATTCAAGGGTTCAAAAAAATTTCTTAAAAGGAATGCAAAAATGGGTGAACCATTGGATTTATATCCAACGGCGGGTGATATCAATATTGATAATGATAATATCAATAACATTGATATTGATATTGATAATATCAATAACATTGATATTGATATTGATATTATCAATATTGATATTGATATTGATATTATCAATATTGATATTGATAATGATAATATAAATAATATTGACATTGATATTATCAATATTGATATCAATATATTAATATCGATATTGATAGTGATAGTGATATTAATATCGATATTGATAGTGATAGTGATATTGCTTACTAATACGTTAATGTTGAATTTAATAGATTACTAGTCGTATAATTCATAAAAGGAAAACATAATAATTTTTTAATTAAATAAACCAAAATGTTAATCACCTATAGATTACTAATACGTTGAATTTAATATTTAATTTCAAATAAGTTTCTAAATTATTTACTACATCTATTACAACAATTTGGATATCTTTCCAAATTCATTGTGTGTCATTAGTTACACGTTAATGTTGAATTTAATATTTAATTTCAAATGAGTTTCTAAATTAATTTATACATCCATTACAACCATTTGGAGATCTTTCCAAATTCAATGTGTGTCATTAGTTACACAAGACACAGGTCTTACAATCCACCCCTTTTGGGGCCCAGCGTCCTCGCTGGCACATTTCCGATCGGGGTCCAGCTCTGATACCATTATGTCATGACCAGACTCCCCTAGCAAGATATTGTCCGCTTTGGTTCCCTGCCCTCACGGTTTTGTTTTTGGGAACTCACGAGCAACTTCCCAGTGGATCACCCATCCAGGAATTGCTCTAGCCCAAACTCTCTTAACTTAGAAGTTCCTACGGAATCCGAAGCCAGTGAGCTCCCAAAAGGCCTCTTGCTAGGAAGAAAAGTGCCCACACATATAAGGCACTTCACATTTCCCTCCCAGAGGTATGTTGGATTGCTCACCGTTCTTGCTTTCCCAAGACACGAGTCTTACATATGTGTTGAAGAATACACACAGTTTCACATCGGAAACTTAACAAAATAGAAAGTCTCATATAATGAATGACTCAACTCCTAATAAATTAAGAATAGGTACATTATTTAGAAGAAAAAAATAGGTTCATTATACTAGGTAAATTGTGTTATTAAGTACATTATTTAGAGAGAAAAAATAGGTTAATTTAAAAAAATTCATAAAACAAACAATAAATAGATTATCAAATTATTTTTCATAAAACAAGTAATAGGTACATTATTTAGAGAAAAAAATAGATACAAAATTTTTTACTAGGTACATTATTATGAATATCAATATCAATATCAATAATATTGATTTTGTTTTTAATATTATCAATATTGATGATATTGATATTGATATCAATATCGACAGTCCTGATGGGGTCCAAGAGATTGTGGTCATCCACCAGTTGGATATAAATGCAATGGTTTAAAAAAATTTATTAAAAGGAGTGCAAAAATGGGTGAACCATTGGATTTATATCCAACAGTGGGTGATATCAATATTGATATTGATATTGATATTGATATTATCAATAATGATAATATTGATATTGATAGTGATAATATCAATAATATTGATATTGATATCAATATATTAATACCGATATTGATATTGATATTGATATTATCGATATTGATATCAATATATTAATATCGATATTGATATTGATATTATCAATATTGATAATATTGATACTGACATTGATATTTATGATATCAATATAGATATTAATATTGATATTGATATTGATATTGATAGTGATATTGCTTACTAATACGTTAATGTTGAATTTAATAGATTACTAGTCGTATAATTCATAAAAGGAAAACATAATAATTTTTTAATTAAATAAACCAAAACGTTAATCACATATAGATTACTAATACGTTAATGTTGAATTTAATATTTAATTTCAAATAAGTTTCTAAATTATTTACTACATCCATTACAACAATTTGGAGATCTTTCCAAATTCATTGTGTGTCATTAGTTACACGTTAATGTTGAATTTAATATTTAATTTCAAATGAGTTTCTAAATTAATTTATACATCCATTACAACCATTTGGAGATCTTTCCAAATTCAATATGTGTCATTAGTTACACCCCCACGTAACACTTTAACTTATAAATAAGGGTAGTTTTGGAATACGAAAAATATAATAAATCAGATTTTAAGTTATATTAGGTAACTTGTTTAGTTAGATCCTAGTCATCAAATATTATTTGAAAAAAATTGGGTATTTTAAATAGAAAAATAAAAGAAAGGGCTATAGGTTATTTAAAATGAATTTTATGGGTCTAAGTTCAATTTACTAATAAATAAAAATTATATCAAAATTTATTGTTTAATCTCAATTTAATGATCCAAAAGTTGTGTCAAAATTATGGTGTCACTGATCCGCCCCATGTATGCATGCAGGTATGTCATAACATAATGTATGTGGATGCATACATAGCTCAATTGGTTGTTGACAGCCAGAAACACGGGATTGAAAATCTTCCATTGTCATCTCTTGTATGCTTTTAAAGCTTGTCCCAACTCGAATACAGTCCAAGCGATCCCCTCTGAAGTTCATTAGTAGCCCAATGGGCCTGTCAGTCAAGATAAACGTAAGGAACCCTGGTCCAGGCCTCCTAGGCCAGGCTTAACCATCTGAAAAGACCTTTAAACCCACAAAAGCTAGGGCCAGCCCAACCTGACCCTACATATTTTATTAAATATTAATTTGTTGTAGCTTTTTAAAGTTGATAATATTCTAATTTCTACCAACCTTCCTCCCACCTACCAATATGAATATAGATAGCCCCTGGACCAGACAAGATGACTCCTAGCTTATGCTATGATTTCACGATGGTCAAGTTGTAACAACACAAAGAGCTTTCACTCATAGTAAATCTAACAATTGGTGCCGTCAGACTCAAGATTGCCAAAACGACAATGTAACTTTATTAGTAGTGACATGATGTGTGCATGTTGAGCTAAAAATCACTCATATTATGTCGTAAAGTATGCTTTAATACATACGTACGGATCTGATTTGCAAAGAGAGAAAAAGAAAAGACTCCTCTACACCCATCACCCAATCCAATGAAAATGAATGAATATATGAAGAAGAAAAAAAGAGCAAAAGGAAAATCCCCTTTCCATATGGTGGAGCTAGCTGCTTATCTTTCGGGAATCTTGTTCAAATAAAAATTTGAGGGATCTAGGCAACTTCAGAGCCTTACGTGACTTGGCCGTTGCATTTTGGTGCATAATATGGAAATTCACCTACCCTCCATTGTGCTAGTATTGGACCAAGACAGAGACATTGAAGTGGATATGGACTGCTTAATATCTTCAAAAGTTGGGTGTGATGATCTTCCATACCCAAAAGTTGGAGAAAAATCAGACCACATCTCTTTGGATTGCAATTTGTGGAGCAAATATGCATCCATATCCTCAGTTTCTGACTCCTCCGGCTGATCATTCTTCCCCTCCAAGACTTTGACCACTAGTCTCATTGATGGTCTAGCATTTGGGTCAGGATATGCACACAACAATCCCAAATGCAACACTCTCTCCGCTTCCTTCTCCTTGAACTCTCCTTTAGACCTAAGCCTCTCATCAAACCCATCCATCAATTTGCCTTGTACCATAAGTTGCCACACCCATTCCACCAAAGGTGGCTTCCCATCCTCTATAGGCCTCCGCCCGCAGATTACTTCCAAAATCAAGATCCCGAACCCGAACACATTAGTTTGATCCGATGCTCGCCCGACCCGCATGATTTCCGGGGCCAGGTACCCTATGGTTCCAACCACCCTAGTGGTGCCAAGCACTTCACCATGACCATGCATCCTTGCCAACCCAAAATCCCCAAGCCTTCCATTCATTTCCTTATCAAGTAGCACATTGCTTGCCTTAATGTCCCTATGTAGGACTTTGGATTCCCGACCCTCATGCAAGTACAAAACCCCATAAGCCACATCTCTCAAAATCCTAATTCTATCTTCAAAGCTCAACATCTTACTCTCATCACAATCAAACACCCTCTTGTCCAAACTTCCATTTTCCATATAATCATAAACCAACATGAAGCTACCCTTCTCTCTTTTACACCAACCTTTCAACCCTACCAAGTTCCTGTGCTTCAACCTCCCAATGCTTGAAATTTCAGCCAAGAACTCTCTCATTCCATCATTTTCATGTGAAATGCGCTTCACTGCAACCTCTGCCCCTCCTGCCAAAATACCCTTGTAAACCTTCCCATTGGCTCCAACTCCAATCACATTTTCTTCTCCGAAACTCTTCGTAGCAGCCTCCATTTCCTGATTAGTAATTCTTTGCGGCCAGAACTCCAATTCCCAGTTCTCAATTTCCGCTCTCTCCCTTGCCAGCCTCCTATGCCTTTTAATAAAAAACAGAGAAAACAGAGCACATACACCAATTACAAACAAACCACCCACCACTACAATCCCTGCAATGAAACCTTTTGACTTGGAAATCGGACTCTTTGGAAGCACAAAAGAAGGCAAACCCGAAGTGATCAAGCGCTCACTCAACGAAAAGTTGGAATTGCTAAAGCTCCAAGCCAAAACCTTATGGCTCTCAACCAACTGCCCTGTTGAACTTGTGAACCCAACAAACATTTCATCCTCAAAAACATCAGATAAATTATACCGAACACTCAAAATTGGAGTTCGAGGCCTTTGCATGCCTGCTCTTACCATAGTAACATTAATCATGAAATCCTTATAATCAATCCAAACTTGGTAATTTTCTCCACTGTTCAGTTTCAATTTCTTGAAGTCCTTGTCGTCACTGCCATCACTATTTTCATGCCAATACCCTGCCTCATGTGCTTCTACCGACTTGAGGGAATTCACATCAATACCAACATGGTTGTCACTAATGTCCTCGAACTCTTCATTCTTGAACACATCAAATTCCACACCAAACACATGGTTGCTGCGGCTGCCGTCGTTGGTGAAGTTGAAGAGCCCAAGATAATGGGATGAGGTTGTTCCTTTGATGCCGGTAACCGGGGTGAAAATGAAAACCATTCCATGGCCTGGGAGAGTGTTCTTATAAGGAACAAAGGAGAAGATGAAAGAAGTTGAGAAAGGATATACATACGAAGAGTTGGGTGTCTTGGTGGGGATCTTGGTCTGGTAAAGAGCTCGGCCGATGGAGAAATTTGTGTTGTTTGTGAGTGTTAAAATCCGAGATTCGACGGTGGCGTTGCTGTAGAGAAGCAGCATGTCTGAGGATTTGAAGCCATTGAACACAAAGTCCACAGCCAAAGCTGATTGGAGAGATAGGATTGCAGGTAGCAAAATTAGCAGGAGGAGAGGTTTGGGATGTGGGTTTGTTTCCTTCATTGTAGAAAAGCAGAGGAAGCGGAGAAGGAAAGAGAAGGAGAAGAAGAAGAAGAAGAAGAATCATTCATGTGGAGAAATGAATGAAATGAAACAAGGGATGCAGGGAAGGGGTTTTTTAATTTTTCTCGAACCCAAATCTGAGGTTGAAATGTCAACGAACGCCTCTTTACGAAACACCAAATAGATTTTCGTACATATTGAAATTCAAATGGCAGCGGCTGCTTGTGTTGAACTCTCTCTATCAAAGCATCGTTGGCGGCTTGCTTGCTTATACGTACTTTTTTGGGCCATTCGAGAAAAATCTATTTGCTATCCGTGCAATAAGAAATGGGGACCAAGTTGTTTGACTTTCGAGTTCATAGTTTGCCAGCTTTGCCCTGGTAAAAAATGAACATAAAGATTGGGAAACAAACTTAATTAAACTTTGAATGTGATTACTAATTGATTGTTTTACATTGCCGAAACCATTATTCTAAACTAAAAGGTCAACGTGGGATATGTTCGAATGACGTGTTAAGTTGAAATTTCATTGCAAAACTTAGCAACAAAAACAAGAAACAAGATTGTAATGGAATTTGGTTGTTAATCCGTGCATAAGTGTTAAAGAATACACACAGTTTTACATCGAAAATTTAATAAAATAGAAAGCTTCATATAATTAATGACTCAATTCCTAATAACATCGATGCCTTTTGTATAAAACTCCACACCTGCTAAACATGTAATTAAGTTGGGGAGAATATCGATATTACTAGTAGTGGGCCAATGATATGTCCTTTTGAAATCTTAACAATATGAACAAGACGTCTCCAAGCTACTAGATCAGTCTTATTAAATTATATTGCAAACATGTCTTGGTTTAAGATTTATAAAATAATACGAGACTTGCCAGTTACAGTTAGCCGCCTTTAATTGATGAGTTTCACATTATGTACGAATATGATCAGCATTTTCGAAGAAAATGATGCCAACTTATTATTTGATTTTGCAAGACATACATAAATTTTTTAGTGTTACGATCACACAATCATACGATGTTATTAGCCCATGTGCTAATATTGAGTAGACAATATAGTTCATATGTTATGAAACTTGTGATATATTCATAATAAATACAAGTATTACCGTATGTATATAAGTGGATATGTAACACTATGTGAAAAAAAAATACTTCAAATAATGAGTAAGTAGATGTGAGTAGGTGTAGTAAGATTATGGATATACATTTGAACATTTGTAGAATTTTGTAAGGTGAATTAACCTATCCTATGTGAATCAATTCTTTTTGAAATAAATTTAAGCTAGCCACCACAAAAAGAGATGGTGATTTTCCAGATAGGTAGCCCATCATAATCAACGACCGACGAAATAATGAAAAGGTTTGATTTCACAAAATGTGTTTATTGGGCATTCAAACAATAATAACTGTTTGTTTTGAGACAGTGGATGTTGTTATTCTTAAACTAATTAAGGTCCTAACTGAAAAACGGATTTATATAATCATATTCACTTGGCTCCTGGCAACCATGAATCTCAATCCATGATTAGCCGAACACACCAAAGCGTCTATAATTGTAATTTCATATTTTATATTGGATTTGTTATTTAATACTTGATTAAACAATGTCGTGTCGCGACTTTGAAAATTTATATAGAGTTAAATAAATTAATGTGAGTTGAAAATTAAAAAAGAAAATGAAACTTTCATTGAAAAGGAAACACGTAGAGAAGTCAATCTTTGGATTAATTTTATGTAAATGAAGGATATGAACATGAGTTTTGCGTACAAGTGAGAAAAAGAAAACAATGAGCCTCATTTCCATGGCTCTCTATAAAAATATTAAGGATCCGTTCGATTCACAGATTAAAAGCACGAGAATGAATAAGAATGGGAACATGTGAGTTGAGTACAAGGCAATGCTCAATTCTAAACCTAGAAGAAACCATTGAACCTCAACCCCTAAGCTGTCAACTGTATTGCACTAATATGGCACTATGTGCCAACTTAATAGGAAGGATTATACCTATAATGTTACCAGTCTAGCATTATTTTAATATTAATATGTATTAATTTAAGGATTATATATATGTATACATACATATAGCTAGTGTAATGATGCAGCATATCAAAGTTGTGAACTCACCACACTGGCCTGAACGACTTCTTTTCTCTCCAACCGCACACGACATACATGGGTTTGACAACCAATGGTCCAATAGCTAGCGGCTGCAGAGTGCAGGCCAGCTTTGATGCATATAAGTTTTTGTGTTTATTTATAAATAATAATACTAAAATAAACCAAATTCCAGCAACTATAATATTAATATAAGCAAGTAAAGAGATTTGAAAAGTAAAGAGGCCTCGAAAGTGATAGTGAAATAGTCAAATAGTACCTGCGGATCAGTCAGCAGTCAGCAGTCAGCAGTCAGCACGAAAGAAATAGTACCTGTGTACATGTGCAGTGCAGCAGCCGCCGCAGCCAGCCCTGAGATATTAAGACACACACGAGGAGAGAACTATTCAGCAATGAGAATAAAAAAGCAATAACTTGGAAAGTTTTGGCACATGATTTTCAATTATTAACCATGGGAAAAGCAATGACTTGGCGTAAAGGGATTTGATTCTGAAAGACTCATTTAGACTATATGGTTTAATGCATCTAATTATAATTAGTAGGGGTAGGTATCCGAACCAGACCGGATCAGACCAAAAGGAAAAAATCGGTTGATCAAAAAGTCAATAGTGTTATATTTTTTAAGTCTTAAAGTTTAGCCGAAGGTACGCTATCTAAATCATATTTTTTATATATTTTTTAAAATCTAATGCTATATTTTTAATTTTATAATTAATATTTTTCCAAGTTCAACTTCAATTGGACCGGATGAATAGTATCGATTTCGATGTGAGTTTGAAATCGAACCGGACCGCGCCCACCCCTAATAATTAATGGTGGTCTTGTTCTAAATAATTCATCATGTCCACATTATATTATATAGCAAGGTATTTGACGAATGTTTTAAACCTTTTTGGCTATTGTTCGTGCTTATCCAATATTGGAATTAAATCAATGCACGCATCGATCCCATCCCATTCATCAAATCGCAACTTGGACGTCTTTCCACCATTGATTAATTTTGAATAGCTGAGCATTTAAAACTTTCCAAATCTGCAAAAAAATTAAACAAAGAGAGGACCCCCTCGAGGAGTTTGCATCAAATAAAAGTATATGCTCCTTCTGAGTATGAACACGGCAAGCGACTAAAAAGCTGCACAAAATGTTTAGATGTTTATTGCATTGTCATCTTCCCATTTATTCACAATTGTTAATGTTAGTGAGAAACACTTCCTAAGAACTTCATATTGCCCTCTGACTCTCTGAGTCAAATCAAATAGAAATAGCATTGTTAGCACAACCCACCAAGAATGACAGTTCTGGTATTCCTATTCTGACCGAAGTGTCTGTTTTTGGGTGCAAAAATGGGTACTTATTGATACTTAACAATTGAATTGTGCAAAAAAATTATTGGTGCGTGATGCTCACACTGTTAGGGAACATTACTAATTCAGGTGTATGATATTATTAGACGATGTGTTGATAAAAACACGTATTATAATATGAGTGGATTGATAACGCCACATAATGATATGACAGTCACATTTAAAAAAGAAATTCTAAAATTGTACAAGTATTATTAAAAGTAATAACATATCAATGTTTTTATCAAAATAAGAAAAAAGGTGATACCACCAAATGTGAGCACCCTAAAGCCAAGTCCGATTCTCCTTGGTGAGATGGTGGCTCCTCCCCAAGGAGGAAAAAAAAAAGATCAAAAAAAAGTGATACATGCTTGCAAGTTGTAAATTTGTAGAAGTAGCACTGAAGTGCTGTAAAACTTGGGTGACTATCGAAATAAGATGACGTGGCCTTATTGAGGGCAATCCCAAGTGTAATAAAACCGATTGTTTGGTCGCATAATAGCACTTTTTATCAAATGAAAAGAAAATCCCAAGAACTCTTTTTCAAGGAAGAAATATTTCAATGATCTTGAGTCTGAAGACAGTAAACAATAAATGAAAAAACAAAAGTAAAGTAAGAAGACAACAACCTGCTAAAATGGTCCCTGTGTTTTAGCCCGTTGGTCAATTTGGATCCTGTGTTTTTAATTTGGCTAATTTGGTCCCTATGTTTAGCACCATTAGTCAATATGATCCAATCTGTTAAACTACTGTTAAAATATTAATAAATATATATTTAAACATTTGAATTCAATATACAAAATAAATAAATAAGAAATAAAAATAAGATTTAAAAGCTAAAAGAAATTAAAAACCAAAGCATCTCAACTGCAACACCATTCTAGATGGTCCTGCTTCAGAGAACAACCAGTTATGAAATGTGATCAACCAAAATATATAGTTATTTTTGTCTGTGTATCCATCACAAGAATATAACTATGAACTATTCATAATTTCTCATCCATGGTGGAACATACATCTCCATTTTATAATTCAAACAATGGAGTGAGGACAGTATAATAGACGAGGAAGAAGCAGAGGCAGAGGAGGCGTCAATTTTCTGTAGAAGAAAGAGAGAAAATTAATGAATTAAAGATAATTAATGAGATGAGAGAGAATGACTTTTTAATTAATATGGTATCAGAATTTTAATCCCAATGTATAAATATTAACTAACGAAAAAATTTATTGTTTTGTCAAGTTTAATCTCAATCTAATGGTCTAAAAGTTGTGTCAAAAATATGGTGTCATGATGGGGACGAATCGGCTGTCCCCAATTTAGTGTCCCTTCTATGTCCCATCTCTAATTGTTTAACACTTGTCCACCCATTAACTTCAAAACTAACGTTGTTAACTCTTAGAAATAAAAAATAATAATAACTAAAACGAAAAGAAAATACATATGCCAGGCCCATTCATCCCATCTCCCTTCCGTTCTCTGACCTCTGCCCTCAAACCCCACCATACCAGGCTTCTTCACGTCCTCCAAAGTCCCTCAATACCCAACTTCTTCAACTCCACACAACATTCATGGCGTGTTTACTAATCAGAAATTGGAATTCTCATCAGGAATTGAATTCCACCTATGGAGGATTCCTGCGTTTACTTCACATCAGGAATTGAAAAGTAAGTGGGGCCCACACGAAATTAGGAATTGAATTCCTAATTTTGGAGGAATTCAATTCTTTGATGGGAGGTGATATTTGAATTCCTTGAGAACTTACCCATTAAGAATTCATCTTTTTTACCCATTATATCCTCACACAATTTTCAAATTCCAAATTTGTCATCTACTTTAACCAAATAACGAGGACACTTTAGTAATTAGTACCACTTCTACCCCAATTCCATATGGTTTAGTAAACAACTTCAATAGGAATCCGGAATCTAACTCCCCTCAATCCATATGGTTTAATAAACAACTTCAATAGGAATCCGAAATCTAATTCTCCTTAATCTAACTCCTCCTCAATTCAATTCCTCCTAATTCAATTACGGATTAGTAAATATGCCATCAATTCTTTCTCAACATCTTACCCACTTACCCATTATCCTCATTTGAAAAATTACAAAGAAAACAATGACGTAGCAGCAGCCATGAAACCCACACGCCCAACCCCAACAACCACCCCTCCACAATTGGGTTTCTAGGTTTCAATTTTGATGGTTTTTTAATTGGGATTTTGGTATTCATGCAAAAAGGCAGAAATCATCTCTCTAAAAAAAGACATAAACCAGTGCTCTTACTCCAAAAAACGAAAATGTACTGACGAGCATTGGCGGACCCATGAATTTTTTAGCGGAGGTGCAATTGAGAAATACTAAAAAAATTTTGTGGATTGAACATCTAAGGTTTTTTTACATAGATTGACCTTAGGTCCCTTCATGCATTCATATCATACATGAAAAAAACAAAAATTATGTAAGGACGTCATCTAACAGTTTTGTAAACCTTAGGGACGTTTTGTGATATTAAGCCATGTAAAAATATTGACTAAGTATGAAAAATGGTTTTTCGGAATAATCATTTTCTCAAGATAATTTTTGGCGGCTTTTATTCCTTACACATCAAATAAGAAAACTTGATTTTATGGGATTTTAGCATGAAGTATATATTGACTTAATGAGCCATTATTTTTAGCCTAAATCGTATTTTGCACTAAAACCGATTTTTCATATTTTGATTCGGTGAGAATTTGATTTTCTAGTATTTTTATTTGAATCTAAATAGGGGGTACTTCCTTATTTACATTGTAAACTTAAGTAAATGGAGTAATATAAAAATAAATTAAAGTACAAGGACAAAGATATTTACTTAAATGTTGAAAATGGAAATAAGGTAATCTGTACACCAGCTTAGCAAATGGGCAATTTGAAGCACCTAAAATTATTTTTCCGGCGAGGGGAGGTGCATCAATAAGGTAATCTGTACACCAGCTTAGCAAATGGGCAATTTGAAGCACCTAAAATTATTTTTCCGGCGAGGGGAGGTGCAGCGCCTTAATAGGTCCGCCATTGCTGATGAGAATATTTTCCAAAGTCAGTGAACCGAAAAGCCCCAAAACCCATATATGAATAGGGTTTAGAGAAAAAGGAGACAAGAATCCCTTGCCCATATATTCCACAGAGAGAGAGAAGAAGAGAATGCTATATTTGGGCTGTTTTTAATTTTTAAAATGTCAAATAAAAAAGTTAACAGAGATAACTCAATATTAGTTGACACATGTCAGTAAATTAGAAAGGAAACATAGAGGGGACACCAATTTAGGGATAGCGGATCCGCTCTCGTCATTGATCTGACTCTTATATATATATATATATATATATATAGAGTCTTCTTATTTCCACAACTCTGTCTTATTTCCCCACTCACCTTATCTTTAAAATTTTAAAGACAAAGTTATCCCTTTGTAAAATGACTTCTAAGGGCTTAAAAAAACAACCAATCTCGCTCACCTAAAAACAAGCAACTGTGAGCAACCATATTATACTAGCCATTGGATTAATCTCACGATACATAGAGCCTTTTATTAACTTAAATTCTTGACCCGCATATTGCACACAACTTCTTCTTCCTCATCTAGCCATCTCTCTATGTCGTCTTCTTTTCTTATCTAGCTCTGTGTTTTCTGAAAGCTTTTAAAAGTTTTCTATTTTCCCATCATAAATCTGATTTCTCTCAAAGGTACTTTCATTTTCTCTGCGAAACAAAGGTGGGCACAATTAATTTTCCCTTCAAAGGCTCCTATTGTCCTTTTAAAATTTCATGAAATTCTATGTCGTGAAGTTGTTTAATTTTCTTCTATTTGCTTCAAACAACAAGCGATTGGTATTATTTGATTGAGGGAGATCAACATGATAGGAGCCTGGGAACCATAAGCATTCGAACCCATGGAAAACATATACAACAACCATGGTAATCAACACGATTAAAATTCCCAAAGCAATTGCTTCAACTTCATGTTCTTCAACCACATATGTATTAAAAAAATATATGGAAGACCTAAAAGAAAATAAATACCCAAATCCCCTTTTCTACCGCACACAACCCCTCTCATCACAAAGCGCATGCGTCTCCTTCTCAGGATGAGAAAGAGGGATGAACTCTTGATTGAACCAGAATCGGTCTGTAGGAAAAGAAAAAGAAAAAAAAAAGGGTAGGGGATTCCCTTAATAAGGGTCAAGAAGTAAAACTGATATAAGTTTGGGTTTTTAAGAGAATTTGCTTGAATTAATAATTAAGGGGTATTTTATGAATAATTTGTTGTAGCTTTTTAAAGTTGATAATATTCTAATTTCTACCAACCTTCCTCCCACCTACCAATATGAATATAGATAGCCCCCACGACAGTCAAGCTGCTAGCTTATGCTATGATCATGATAGTCAAGTTGTAAAAACACAAAGAGCTTTCACTCATAGCAAATTTAACAGTTGGTGCCGTAAGGCTCAAGTTTGAAAAAAAGGTCACGTAACTTTATTCGTAGTGACATGATGTGTGCATGCTGAGCTAAAAATCACTCATATTATGTCGTAAAGTATGCTATAATACATATATACGGATCTGATTTGCAAAGAGAGAAAGAAAAGACTCCTCTACACCCATCACCCAATCCAATGAAAATGAATGAATATATGAGGAAGAAAAAAAAGAGCAAAAGGAAAATTCCCTTTCCATGTGGTGGAGCTAGCTGCTTAACGTTCGGGTAATCTTGTTCAAATAAAAATTTGAGGTGTCTAGGCAACTTCAGAGCCGTATGTGACTTGGCCGTTGCATTTTGGTGCATAATATGGAAATTCACCTACCCTCAACTATGCTAGTATTGGACCAAGACAGAGACATTGAATTGGATATGGACTGCTTAATATCTTCAAAAGTTGGGTGTGATGATCTTCTATACCCAAAAGTTTGAGAAAAATCAGACCACATCTCTTTGGATTGCAATTTGTGGAGCAAATATGCATCCATATCCTCAGTTTCTGACTCCTCCGGCTGATCATTCTTCCCCTCCAAGACTTTGACCACTTGTCTCATTGATGGTCTAGCATTTGGGTCAGGATATGCACACAACAATCCCAAATGCAACACTCTCTCCACTTCCACCTCCTTGAACTCTCCTTTAGACCTAAGCCTCTCATCAAACCCATCCATCAATTTGCCTTGTACCATAAGTTGCCACACCCATTCCACCAAAGGTGGCTTCCCATCCTCTATAGGCCTCCGCCCACACATTACTTCCAAAATCAAGATCCCAAACCCGAACACATCAGTTTGATCTGATGCTCGCCCGACCCGAATGATTTCCGGGGCCAGGTACCCTATGGTTCCAACCACCCTAGTGGTGCCAAGCACTTCACCATGACCATGCATCCTTGCCAACCCAAAATCCCCGAGCCTTCCATTCATTTCCTTATCAAGTAGCACATTGCTTGCCTTAATGTCCCTATGTAGGACTTTGGATTCCCAACCCTCATGCAAGTACAAAACCCCATAAGCCACATCTCTCAAAATCCTAATTCTGTCTTCAAAGCTCAACATCTTACTCTCATCATAATCAAACACCCTCTTGTCCAAACTGCCATTTTCCATATAATCATAGACCAACATGAAGCTACCCTTCTCTCTTTTACACCAACCTCTCAACCCTACCAAGTTCCTGTGCTTCAACCTCCCAATGCTTGAAATTTCAGCCAAGAACTCTCTCATTCCATCATTTTCATGTGAAATGCGCTTCACTGCAACCTCTGCCCCTCCTGCCAAAACACCCTTGTAAACCTTCCCATTGGCTCCAACTCCAATCACATTTTCTTCTCCGAAACTCTTCGTAGCCGCCTCGATTTCCTGATTAGTAATTCTATGCGGCCAGAACTCCAATTCCCAGTCCTCCATTTCCGCTCTCTCCCTTGCCAGCCTCCTATGCCTTTTAATCATAAACAGAGAAAACAGAGCACATACACCAATTACAAACAAACCACCCACTACAATCCCCACAATGAAACCTTTTGACTTGGAAATCGGACTCTTTGGAAGCACAAAAGAAGGCAAACCCGAAGTGATCAAGCTCTCACTCAACGAAAAGTTGGAATTGCTAAAGCTCCAAGCCAAAACCTTATGGCTCTCAACCAACTTCCCTGTTGAACTTGTGAACCCAACAAACATTTCGTCCTCAAAAACATCAGATAAATTACACCGAACACTCAAAAGTGGGGTTCGAGGCCTTTGCATGCCTGCTCTTACCATAGTAACATTAATCAAGAAATCCTTATAATCAATCCAAACTTGGTAATTTTCTCCACTGTTCAGCTTCAATTTCTTGAAGTCCTTGTCGTCGCTGCCATCACTATTTTCAGGCCAATACCCTGCCTCATATGCTTCTATCGACTTGAGGGAATTCACATCAATACCAACATGGTTGTCACTAATGTCCTGGAACTCTTCATTCTTGAACACATCAAATTCCACACCAAACACATGGTTGCTACGGCTGCCTTCGTTGGTGAAGTTGAAGAGCCCAAGATGCTGGCTTGAGCTTGTTCCTTCGATGCCGGTAACCGGGGTGAAAATGAAAACCATTCCATGGCCTGGGAGAGTGTTCTTATAAGGAGCAAAGGAGAATATGAAAGAAGTTGAGAAAGGAGATACATACGAAGAGTTGGGTGTCTTGGTGGGGATCTTGGTCTTGTAAAGAGCTCGGCCGATGGAGAAATTTGTGTTGTTTGTGAGTGTTAGAATCCGAGATTCGACGGTGGCGTTGCTGTAGAGAAGCAGCACGTCTGAGGAGTTGAAGCCATTGAACACAAAGTCCACAGCCAAAGCTGATTGGAGAGATAGGATTGCAGGTAGCAAAATTAGCAGGAGGAGAGGTTTGGGATGTGGGTTTGTTTCCTTCATTGTAGAAAAGCAGAGGAAGCGGAAAAGGAAAGAGAAGAAGAAGAATCATTCATGTGGAGAAATGTATGAAATGAAACAGGGGATGCAGGGAAGGGGTTTTATTTATTTTTCTTTACGGTAGAGTCGCTCAACATATGTGATTTGTAGTCAAAGAAACCCATAAAATTTCAGCTGGGGATGTATCTCTTTTGCCCTTGAATATTGGGGTAACTACGAAAATGGCATTTGGCTTTGATTTTTGTGGTGGGATTGCTTGTCTGGCTGAAGGCACACTTGCAGACTCAAAAGGGCATGTGGCTGGGCCTGGGACCGTGCACATGCAAACAGGCAGAGATAATAATATATTTTTTCTTTTTCCTGGTGCCTCATGTATGAATCTCAAAATGGCAGGTTGGTTATTTCGAGAGAAAACGTAGCCCAATTTCCAGAACCCCAAATCTGAGGTTGAAATGTCAACGAACGCCTCTTTACGAAACACCAAATAGATTTTCGTACATATTGAAATTCAAATGGCAGCAGCTGCTTTTGTTGAACTTTCTCTATCAAAGCATAGTTGGCGGCTTTGCTTGTTTATACGTACTTTTGGGCCATTCGTGAAAAATCTATTTGCTATCCGTACAATAAGAAATGGGGAGCAAGTTGTTTGACTTTCAAGTTCATAAGTTGCCAGCTTTGCCCTAGTAAAAAATGAACATAAAGATTGGGAAAGAAACATAATTAAACTTTTAATGTGATTACTAATGGATTATTTTACATTGTCCAAGCTACTAGATTAATCTTATTAAATTATATTGCAAACATGTCTTGGTTTAAGATTTATGATTTATAAGAATACGAAACTTGCCAATTACAGTTAGCCTCTGTTAATTTATGAGTTTCACATTATGTAGGATTATAATTAGGATTTTCCAAGAAAATGATATGCCAACTTATTATTTGATTTTGGAAGACATATGCATAAATTTTTTAGTGTTACGATCACACAATCATACGATGTTATTAGCCCACGTGCTAATATTGAGTAGACAATATAATTCATATGTTATGAAACTTGTGATATATTAATAATAAATACATGTATTACCATATATAAGTGGATATGTAACACTACATGACAAAAAAAAAAAACTTCAAATAATGAGATGTGAGTAAGTGTAGTAAGATTATGGATATACATGTGAACATTTGTAGAGTTTTGTAAGGTGAATTGACATATCCTATGAATCAATTCTTTTTTAAATAAATTTAAACAAGCCACCACAAAAAAGATGGTGATTTTCCAGATAGGTAGCCCATCATAATCAACGATCGATGAAATAATGAAATGGTTTGATTTGCCAAAATGGGTTTAATGGGCATTCAAACAATAATAAGTTAATAACTGTTTGTTTTGACAAGTCAATCTTTGGATTAATTATATTATATGTAAATGAAGGATGTGATGGGTTTTGCGAGAAGAAGAAAACAATGAGCCTCATTCCCATGACTATCTATAAAAATATTAAGGATCCATTCGGTTCACATATTAAAAGCATGAGAATGGATAAGAATGTGAACATGTGAGTTGAGTACAAGTCAATGCTCAATTCCAAACCTAGAAGAAACCATTAAACCTCAACCCCTAAGCTGTCAACTGTATTGCATTAATATGGCACTATGTGTCAACTTAATAAGGACGGATTATACATATAATGTTACCTAATCTAGCATTATCTTAATATTAATACGTATTAATTTAAGGATTATATATATGTAGCAGATATTTATAGATACATATAGCTAGTGTAAAGCATCTCCAACCTCTTCAACCACTTTGGGATCTTTCAAATAGGTGAGCGCACATCGAAAAATTCCTCCAACAGCCTCTTCAACCTCGTTCAAATCTGCAACTTCATTCTCTCTCTTCAAAACCTGGTAAGTTGACCTTGCCTCTTCAAAACATTTATTTTGTTTTGGAAGAATCAAAATCATATCGAAAGGCTAAAAACATTTATTTGCTTGATGGGTTTGATGTACATTTCATAAATATTATTTATTTTCTACAATATTATCTTTTTTAAAAAAGAATTTTATTAATTATTATTGTTTAAAGTCAAATATTGTATTAATTGAATTGAAGAGGCGAGGCACAAATTATTAAAGTAGCGAATAAGGCTTCTTCAAATCGCGTAGGTCAACAAACTTCATTTGAAGAGTTTTTTTTCTTCTGTTGGAGATGCTCTTAAAAGCACCAGAATGGATAAGAATGTAAACATGTGAGTTGAGTACAAGTCAATGCTCAATTCCAAACCTAGAAGAAACCATTAAACCTCAACCCCTAAGCTGTCAACTGTATTGCATTAATATGGCACTATGTGTCAACTTAATAAGGACGGATTATACATATAATGTTACCTAATCTAGCATTATCTTAATATTAATACGTATTAATTTAAGGATTATATATATGTAGCAGATATTTATAGATACATATAGCTAGTGTAATGATGCGGCAGATCAAAGTTGTGAACTTACACACACCGCCCTGCACGACTTCTTTCCTCTCTAACCACACACCACATGGGTTTGACAACCAATGGTCCAACCAATAGCTAGCGGCTGCAGAGTGCAGGCCAGCTTTGATGCATGTAAGTTTTTATTTATATTTATAAATAATAAATAAATAAATAAATAAAACCAAATTCCAGCAACTATAATATTAATATAAGCAAGTAAATTGATTTTTTTTAGCAATTGGTGTGTGAAGATAGCAAGCCAGTAAAGAGGCCTCGAAAGTGAAAGTGAAAGTGAAATAGTCAAATAGTACCTGCGGATTAGTCAACACGAAAGTGTACACGTGCAGTGCAGCAGCCGATATTAAGACACGAGGAGAGAATTATTCAGCAATGAGAAGAAAAAACAGAGGAGACTAAAAGATGATGACCCAGTTTTTCAAGTTCAAACACACAACTAATGGACTTTATGTGATTTCAAGAAAGGTCTAAAATATCGATGGTATTGAAAATATCGGTAGTCTAAAAATACGGATATTTCGATAGAAATATTAGGATATTATCGATATTTCGATCCATGTCGTCGATATTATAGATATTTTGGTCCATGGAGGTCTAAAATATCGATAGGATCGGAAATATCGGTAATCTAAAAACACGGAAATTTCGATAAAAATATCGGGATATTTTGAATATTTTGGTCCATGATTTCAAGAAAGTCAAATAGGAAAGATGAACACTTATCTGTCTTTCTAGAAACACCCTTTGGAATTTGGATGCAACAATATATGTTTTCATTTCAAGTTGTACAAGAAAAGGAAAATTTGCCCATAATGCATCATGCTTGACTGCCAACATAAGTGCTCATAATTTAGCTTCATTATCTTCTGCATATAAAAACAAAGAAAACAAATTAATTAATGTAGATATGAGAATTTCTGATATGCCAACAGTGTTGAACGGGCCTAAAGCCCACTGACCAGAGTAAACATGCCAATCCATGCATGAGGCCATTATTAGGTCAGCATTGCGTCACTTTGTCCAGGCAATAGCTTGAACTGTTCTTGCCTTTAGGCTTGCCCAGGCTTGTGGAGCCCACCAACTGCCCAGGTTGTTTTCTGTGCGCTGGAGCTGGTTCTTGGGCCTAGGCCCCCTCATGCCCGGGCAATTGAACAACGGTGGACGTGCTCTTAGTCAAAAAAATAATCAAAGGTCGTTTCTATTTTTATTATTCTCCAAACTTTATAGTTTGGGCAGACATGAACTTAGTTAGATTGGCTATAGGCGGATGTGCTCCTCACTCTGCACATGAGTTCGAATCCCTATCTTCGTAATTTATATTAGATTAAAGTAGAATATCTTTTGTATTAAAAAAAATTTATAGGTTGGATTACATTATGTTAAGGACCACCTCTGCACGCAGGCTTGAGGCTTTCATGGTGCATAGCCATGCGAATCATATGATCCATTGTTTACAAAAGCCAGAAATAAATAATAATAAACGATGCAATGGGATGGTTCAGCCCACGGGGATGCTCATTGAGTATAAGGTGGTGAAGTCGGGGTCTAGCGTGGTCCTCTTGGACGTTCACCTTTGGCTTGGATTGGAAGCAATAACTTGGAAAGTTTTGGCACATGATTTTCAATTATTAACCATGGGAAAAGCAATGACTTGGCGTAAAGGGATTTGATTTTGAAGGACTTAGACTATATGATTAATTTTGGAATTAAATCCATGCACGCATCGATCTCATCCCATTCATCAATTCGAAACTTGGACGTCTTTCCACCATTGATTAATTTTGAATAGATGAGCATATAAACTTTCCAAATCTGAAAAAAATAAACAAAGAGAGGGCCCCTCGAGGAGTTTGCATCAAATGAAAGTTTATGATCCCTCTGAGTATGAACATGGCAAGCGACTCGAAAGCTGCACAAAATGTTTAGATGTTTATTGCATTGGCATCTTCCCATTTTTTTTCACAATTGTTAAGGTTAGTGAGAAACACTTTCTAAGAACTTCATATTGCACTCCGACTCTCTGAGTCAAATCAAATAGAAATAGCATTATTAGCACAACCCACCAAGAATGACAGTTTTGGTCTTCCTATTCTGACTGAAGTTATTGTTTTTGGTGCAAAAATGGGTACTTATTGATACTTAACAATTGAATTGTGCAAAAAAATTATTGGTGCGTGATGCTCACACTATTAGGGAACATTACTAATTCAAGTGTATGATATTCTTAGACGATGTGTTGATAAATACATGTATTATAATATGAGTGGATTGATAACGCCACATAACGAAATGACAGTCACATTTAAAGAATGAATTCTAAAATTGTACAAATATTATTAAAAATAATAACATATCAACGTGATACATGATTATTTATCAAAATAAGAAAAAAGGTGATACGACCAAATGTGAGCACCGTAAAGGCCAAGTCCGATTCTCCTTGGTGAGATGGTGGTGGCTCCTCCCCAAGGAGAAAAAAAAAGATGAAAAAAGAAAAGAAAAAGAAAAAAAGTGATACATGCTTGCAAGTTGTAAATTTGTAGAAGTAGCACTAAAGTGCTGTAAAACTTGGGTGAATATCGAAATAAGATGACGTGGCCTTTTTGAGGGCAATCCCAAGTGTAATAAAACCGATTGTTTGGTCTCATAATAGCACTTTTTATCAAATGAAAACAAAAAGAAAGAAAAGAAAATCCCAAGAACTCTTTTTCAAGGAAGAAATATTTCAATGATCTTTTTTTTTTCAATGATCTTGAGTCTGAAGACAGTAAACAAGAAATGAAAAAACAAAAGTAAAGTAAGAAGACAACAACCTGGTAAATATATATATATATATATATATATATATATATATATTTATTTATTTTTTGGAACTAATACAAAATTGTTAACACGCTTTTCAATTTCAATGACCAAGACCTTTGTTTCATATTTAAGAGAAAATAAAATTCCCAAATTGCCAAACGTCTCTCTATTTGAGCTCAGGTAGCACGAAATATTAATACCACAATAAGTGAGACATCAGCATCACCGTCCGGTTTTTAACATCATACACATGGCGCAGGTTAGCCAATCAGGAATTCCCATGTTTTAATTGGGACAATATAAATAATCCAAGAATTTTTCGCTCCGTCTTCACCTAAGAATTAGCAAACATAAAAGAAAGCTGGTTGTAAATTGTGATCCCAGATTTCTTCAGAAAAAAAAACCTAGATTTCATAAAAACCTAGATTTCATAAAAACCTAGATTTATGCTATAAACCCTACAAACCCAATCACCAATCCCAGATTTTCCAACTCATCAAAGAGTTCAAATTCTTATTTGTTCATATTTCATTTATTTCAGTGATTGAATGCAAAAAATTTGTTCTTAGTTTTCTGTGATACTTGTTTTCCTAGAAGCATATTGGCTCCTGCTTCTTACTCCCAACTTTATCTGTTGTCTCTTGGAATTAATAAAACCAGAGTTGGGAAGGTTGAGTTCTCTGAGTGTTAGTGGGGCGGTTTTGTTTAAGTGCATTTGGGCAGATAGGTGAGCTTGTGATTCAGTGAAATTTGGAAGTGCCCCTAATTCTGGGGCTGATTTGTTGAAGTGTGTCTTCGAAATTTTGGGATTTTATTAAGTGGGTAATTGAGGAAAAATCTGTGCTGTGAGAGATTTTGAATGAGAGGGTTGGGAGGGAGATGAGAGGTGTGCATGAAGGTTTGGATCAACAATGACTGGAGGGTCATTGGGGATTCGTTCAGGGAGTTATGGGTCTTTGGATAAACAGCTACAGAACAGCAACAACGGAGTGTCGCCAATCCAATCTGTACGTAAGCCTTCAAAGATGCTCAAGGAGAAGGAGAGGCTGTTCCATTGGATCTGCAAGTTTGCCGGCCGCAAAAAGGTTGGAATGTTGTTCCTCTGTGTCATCTCCGCCGCGGTTTTCGTCTGGGTTTTGTACGTTGGAAAAGGTTTGATTCATAGTTCTTTGCATGCTTGATTTTTTAAGTTAATAATTTGATTATGCATTAGTTCTCTGTTTTGATGTGGATATTGGGTAGTTTAAGTTGATATTAGATGATTTAGATAAAACTAATTGAGTTCAATTCTGAAGATGGGGAAGAGAGGTGGGTGTAATGTACTTTCTCAATTGAAAGTAAAGGATTAGTCTAGGACATTGATTGGGCTAATCCTTAGCCTAGGCTATTCTTCCTTATGTTTCTGCTAACTATATTTAACTTGATATTCATGTTTCTGGTTCAAAATTACGTATTTGATTTGTGTGAGGAAGTAATATATGCATATTGGCTCATATATATAGGTGAGGATGAACAAAGCGTCAGTGTTGAAAACATTAGTGTTAACAACAGCATCACTAGAAGTTATCTTGGATCCTCGCAAACACATGCACCGCAAAGTAACAACGTGACATTTTCGTTAGCATTGCCTCCTCCTCCCCCTGCTGTTTTTCTGGGTTACACTCTTCCTCTTGGGCATCCATGTAATCTATTCACATTGCCTCCCCCACCAGCAGATAAAAAAAGAACTGGACCGCGGCGTAAGTTTCTACCTTTTCTTTTTCTTTCTTTTTGTAATTCCAGACCTCTATCTCTCGAATCATGTGATGTTGACTTTGTTGCTGAGTTAAGTTTTCTTCGTTCTTTACAATTCAGCTTGTCCAGTATGTTACCTTCCTGTGGAGGAAGCCATAGCCTTGATGCCGAAGGTCCCTTCAGATTCTCCAGTTCTTAAGAATTTAACATACATTTATGAAGAAAATTTGTCTAGAGAAACAGAATTTGGAGGTTCAGACTTTGGTGGATATCCTACTTTGAAGCAAAGAAGTGATTCTTATGATATAAGAGAGTCAATGAGTGTGCACTGTGGGTATGTTTTTTCTTTACCTTGGTCAAGGTTCCTTAATACTTTTGTCAGCTCCAAAGTTTATTTTTATTTTTTATTTATTTACATTTACCTGAGTTTCTTCAAATTATTTGGTCTAGTAATAATGAGTACTACTTCCATTGGCCCTTCACTCATTTGTGTTTATGCTGCATTTTGTTGGATGGATTTGTGCATCAATCAGATTTGTTGGAGGAAGTAAACCTGGACGCAATACAGGATATGATATGGATGAGGTTGACCTACATGATATGGAGCAGTGTCATGGTGTTGTTGTTGCATCAGCTATATTTGGTAATGTTCTGTATAATTTAGAATCAACTTTTTATTAGATAAATGCCTTCCTTATCAATTAAATCTGTTTCCATCAGGAAATTTTGATGAGATAAACCAGCCGATGAACATTAGTGATTATTCCAAGAAGACCGTTTGCTTCTACATGTTTATAGATGAGGTGACAGAAGCTTATTTGAGGAGTTCTGGAAAACTGGGCAGCGATAGGAAAGTTGGTATATGGAGAACTGTTGTTGTGCGTAACCCTCCTTATGCGGATGGAAGGCGCACTGGGAAGGTAAAATTTAAAATTCTTTGCCAGCAAGTTTTGTTGACTCTAGAGCAAAGTTTGGCTTGGGAATTGTCTAGTTGCCTGAATAATCTCTAGACTGGTGTGATATCATGTTTTGTAAGACGTTGGTCAGAAGTGAACATTATGATGATTTGGAAACATGTAAATATAATTTAAGCTTCTCTATAAGGAAGGAACAAATTTAGTGTGTTGGCTTTCATTTAAATGTGTCACTAGGACTAATGGGAATGATTACATTCTTCAAATTTGTAGTACCTTTTGCTAAGAGTGGTGGTGTTGCCTTGCATTTGAATGTGTCACTAGGATTAATGGGGATGATTACATTCGTCAAATTTGTTGTACCTTATGCTAGTGGGGGTGGTGCCTTGCAAGAATGCTGTGTTACATACATTTGTAGTACCTTGATGTGCCTTTTGACTCAGATTACATATTTTGCAGATTCCTAAGCTTCTAGTGCATAGGATGTTTCCAAATGCCCGCTTTTCTTTATGGATTGATGGGAAACTTGAACTTGTCGTGGATCCATATCAAATTCTTGAAAGGTATTATCATGATGAATAGGTCTTCTTAATCTTTGTTGGGATCTTGTCCATTTATGCAATCAATTTCAATTTTCTACTCCTATTATTTGGGTATTAAACATCATCTTGAAAAGCAAATAAGCACCCAGTTCATGCTGGCTTTATTCAGCCAAGTTTTACCAGCATCCATGCTTATGCATCCTTTAAATAACCTATATTTCAGGTTCTTGTGGAGAAAGAATGTAACTTTTGCAATTTCTAGACATTATAAACGTTTTGACGTGTTTACGGAAGCTGAGGCAAATAAAGCTGCTGGAAAATACAACAATGCCTCTATTGACTTCCAGATTGAGTTTTACAAAAAGGAAGGTTTGACCCCATATTCTGAGGCAAAGCTTCCTATTACAAGTGGTAGGTGGAACTTCTGTCAGTATTAATAAACCCTATAAGTTCTGCTTTACTAAGTTTTCTTTGTTTTGGCCTTGCTGCAGACGTTCCCGAAGGGTGTGTAATAATAAGGGAGCATGTCCCTATCAGCAACCTATTCACTTGTCTTTGGTTCAATGAAGTTGATCGTTTTACTTCCAGGGACCAAATTAGTTTCTCCACTGTCAGAGACCACATTAGGGAAAGGACAAACTGGACAATCAATATGTTCTACGACTGTGAAAGGCGCAATTTTGTTGTTCAGGTAGTTATTTAATGCATAAGGTTTGGAACTATGTGTTTTTAGGTGTATGGTGTTTATTTAAAGTACTCAGAAGAAACATATCTTTTCCTTTTGATGGTGGTGGGGTTACTGGGGTGCATTTGCAATTTGGTTCCTTTCTTTTTTCTCATGTTCCTTGATGTATTTTTACATATATGTTTCTGCTGTCGACAGAAATATCATAGAGATGTTTTGGAGCACCTGGCTCCTCATGTTCCTACGGCTGTTCCTCCACCACCACTATTACCACCACCGCCGCCACCAGTTTTAAGTAACGAACCACCAGTTCAACCATCAGTCGAAACTTCGACCGAAAGGGTTGTAAACTCCCCAGGTAAGAGGGGCCCAAGGCGCGGGAGAGATAGAAGGTCCGGTTCTAGGCGTCACCGCAAAGTTGTGGCAGGTAACAGAGACATTGATTCAAGTTAAAAAGTTTTGTTCAAGAAAGTTATTATATTATTCTTTACCCTCCCCCCTTTGGAAAATGGCTCATGGCGGGGCAGGAGGATTTGTGCCAAGATGAGTGCTTGAGTTGTGCTTCAACATGGAGCTGCTGTCTCTCATTCTTTCTACCTTTGGAATTGTCAAAGTTTACTCATTTTTTGTTGTATATATAAAGTTAAATTTTCCAATAATCATTAGATATGGATTGCTACCAAACCCCTCAATATGTAATGTCCCATTTTGTCATTTCATTACCACAGGAACATTGTACCACCCCCCACTAAATTATATAATAGCTACAAATATTCATGTCTCTCTTAATTTTGAAAATTCAATAAAGTTGAAGGAAGTTACTAGAAGTCTCCACTCTCCTCTTATCTTCTCTGCTTTTCATTTTCTGTCTCTGGCCATGGAAGAAGCAAAAGCAAAAGCACCCATCTTTCTCCATCTGTGGAACATTACATGGCAAAACTTTTGCCCTTAACTGCCGCTGGTGTTTGTCTGAAAAAACAAACACCTCATAATCATGTTGCGATATTGCCACTTGTAAAGGGTAAAGGGTAAAGGGTAAAGGGTAAAGGGTAAAGGGTAAAGTAAAAGTAAAGTCAAGTGTGTGGCCCTCTTCTTTTTCCACTACAAAATCGCATCAAAGTCCAATTTACTTTTTACAAGGGTTTGATTACTTGCTTGCTAATAATGGTAGCTTCTTATTAGACCAACCAATGCGACAAGATTTCAATTGTTTTTATCCAAGTTTTCGACCTTCTATATTACTTGCATTTGGTTAGAGGTGTGCCCATCGGAATCTGTCGTGTCGGCACTATTAGGATTGGGCCACGTGTCCAGGCCAAGACAAATTACTCCAACGCAACGCATGCCCGATTATTGACGCCCTCTGGGTCCCACTAGGTCCCACTGGATCCTTATCATCTTGAATCTCACCGTATCAGAAAAACAACAAAAACAAATAAAAAGCCAAAAAACAGAAAAACGAGAAGAAAGATGTAAAACCAACAGCACTCTTTTATTCCCCGAGTCACAAAAGAAAAAGCCTTCACCTTCTTCTCATTTTCTCAGCTCAACAGTCAGAGTGCAGTCTAGGGTTTTGGTAGCCCAGAAACCATGCGTACGGTACCAATACCGTGATAAATCAATCAGAGCCGTCCGATCGATGTCATCGCCCTCGTCGTCGTCGTCGTCAGCTTTCTTCGTCATCTGCCTCCTCCACTCTGCAATCGCCATAACCTGTGGGGCCCTTATGATGTTCTACATGACGGAAGTCTACACCTTCGGGCACGGGATCGAGACTGCGAAGAAGCTGCTGGGGTCCACGCCCCACGACCAGCTCTTGATTCGGACCTCCGATTCCTTCTCCGGGTTGCTCCTCTTCGCGATCGGGTTCTTGCTGCTTATGGTGTCGTTCGTCAAGGATTGCGAGTTCCAGAGCTTCTTCGCCAAAGGGTGCACGGTGCTGCATGTTTTCATGGCGCTGTGGCGGTGCTACTTCGAGCGGAGGGTGGAGGACCTCGCTTGGGATTGGCTGAGGCAGACAGTCGGCGATGTGGTGTTGGCAGCCTCTTGGGTTTTCTTCCTTGTTTTCTCTTGGAGAGAAAAGTACGACTAAAGCCCTCTTCTTCTTCGTTATTTAACGCTTGTTTTCTTGTATCTCAATTTACCTTCTGGATTAATGGATATAAGTTAAATGCTGAGAAAATGTCAAACTTGGGGCAGCTTGTGTGCTTCTGTTTAATATGGCTGCCTACAAGCTGGATTTAGACTTTCAGTTTTCTTTTTTGTATTTTCTTTTCGGTTTACTTAAATCACATGTTAGTGGAATATTGTTAATCTCTGATGTAGATATTTACTTGTGGATAATTAAACACATTAGTCTTTTGATGCCAATTTCTGTTTATTTTAAAGCATAAGTAATGACTTGGTGGCTTATAAACATTGGCTGAAGGCTTGAAGTTCTTAGCAATGTGTAGAATAGCTTAATATGCACCTGTAATCGTGGGTGACCATGAAAACAGTGTGGTTTTCTTGAAATTTTGCTATTTGGAATTGCAAATCTGCTTCTTCTCATAAAAAGGGTGTATCCAACTGCTAGAATTCTAGTACTGCCTACTTTACTTTTACTTTGTTGTTTGATTTACAACGTTGCTAACTTCTTAAATTTACCATATATATTCTCATCCGGTGCTTGCTTGACATACTTGATTTTAGTTTCTTTCTTTGAATCAAACTCATCCTCGTCTCGTTGAGTTGAGCTCTAATTTTGGTTAAAGTTCTGTTCCCTTTGTGTTGATTATGCTAAACTAGTTTCTGCTAATAGAGGAAATCTTCACTATAACGGTTGTAAACAACCTTGCTCTCTAAGTTTTTATCCTGCTAATAGCACTGCTCTAGTCAAAACACAATAGCTTATCAAAATATAATAGTTGTTGGCTGTTATTATTTTATTTGGTGCACAATATTTTTGGTGTGGGACCATGATTGGCTTTGAATCATCAGCCACTTTTCCTAATTGCCTACCTATGCCACTATAGGAGCACATACTTCGGATTTTTCTGAGGTTTCTGTGGCATTAGGTGAATGAATTCTTACTGATCGATGAGTATTTCTGAGTTTTGGGTTTGACTGAGCTCAACTAGGTTTCATTTTTTAGGCCAAGTATCATGGAAAAGGACACTAGGCTCAGTGCCAAGTTTAGAAATTCCGATTGATTTAGGCTCATAGCCAACTTTTGTGTCAAAGTGACCTCAGATTGATATGCTATTGGGCACTCCTCTACATGTAGCCCCAAGTTCTGAGCTTGGCATGAGCAACTCGTATGGGGAAACCCCAGTGCCACATCTGTTTTGAAGGTTTGAATCAGTATTTCTTCGTTCAATCTCTTTTTCCATCCTCCTCATCTCCATAGAAAATCTGTAGAACGCCTCAATAATCATTGTGTCAGCTGACCAGGTTGACAAGTCCTTTCTGTCCCCGATATACTCCTCATCCGGTGAGTGCGCCGAAATGATGTCTATTGCAGCCATGTACTTTGTTGCTTTGAGTAAACTGGGGAATGATGATAGGAAGTATTTCTGTGGATCCTGCATGAAAGTAGTATACTCTGGCTCATACTCCTCTGGCAGTAGTCTCCGTATGTGTGGTGAGCGGGTCGGGACATACCCACTCTATGGATACTGCCCATAGTTTAATGCAGCATGTTGTGCCGATGTGAGCCAAATGATGGTGGTGAGAATGGATGTAAGATCATCTGGAGTAGAGAGTTTGGGCCACCAACTAGCATGGCGAAGATCAGCATGGCCTAAATTGATTGACTCATTGTACCAGGCCTGCAGTTCTGTATCAAAATGAACCACACTTGCATCAGGATATTAGCAATTGACATAGGTTCGGACCAATGTCTCAATTGCGGACCATATGAGGAGTCCATCTGTTGCATAAGGGTAGTCTTCAATTACTAGTCTTATCCCATGGACTTCAGTAGAGTCTGGTACTGCCATGCCTCTGTGTAGAAATGAAGATAAAGTTAATAAACGTTTATAGTTTAGTTCCGATAGTATATAGATTAAGAGCTTTTCTGAAACCTTCTAAGAAGATCTGCAGGAAGGCCCTCAAGGTCAAAGCGCCACCAATCTCGATAAGCAGCACAACTCATCTCCATGCAATATTTACCAGCAGTGAAATTCTACTCGATTACGCCACCAGCATTGATGAGCAACTGGCGGGCCAATGCATTTATCTTCAAGGTGTAGCGCATGTGAGGATTGAGAGCTGCCGGTGGGCTGCTATTATAAGTGGTTCCATGCAGGCATGGGTGCGTAACCTGTTTCATACATTGAAATTTTGCCTTACTGGTTACAGGAAAACAAGTTTATCATCAAGCTTAGATGAAAACAGCACCTTAACAACAATTATGGAAACTGGTGTGCATACCAATGATGAATCAGTTGATGAGCACAGGCATCGTTGGACGAGATGTGGGTTTTGGCAATCTGCCAAAGCTAATTTGTTGTAGCATCAACGGGAGGAGTGAGAACCTGCTTGGATGGTGAATCTGAATTGGTTGGAGGGAAGCTGAGTTCAATAGCAATGGGCTTCAAGGTTCCCAATGAGGTCAAGAACAAAATTGTATTTGTTCCGTAAGCTTTTCGATCATCCAAAGCATTTATTTGGTCCAGAAATGGAAGGAAAATGTCATGAAAGTCTAGTATGAACAGCTTGTTTTCTTCTAATGCCTGTAAAACCCACAATCATCTATGCATGTTAGGGAATCTTTCCTCTGTTTTATGTATTTGTACAGACTTTTGTTTTCTAGACGTGCATACCTGCTCTATGGACATGCCATTGAAATGGCCTATTATATGGTACTCCTTGAGTGCCGACTCTTGTGGACCATAAATGGAGGGATCCAATTTGCTTACAGGTGACGTGAGCCTTTGTATGCTCATAGGGTTTATGCCGGCAATTATTTGACGCCCAAATTCTTCATCTAGCAAACAAGATGTAAACCCTGAAATAATTGGAGTGTGAGTGAGATTTAAGACACATTCATAATTTCGTTCTCTTACTCCAATAATAATATCTTATGACGCTTGCCACTTACCAGAGATATTTAACTTTGGAGGGTCAAATTTGAGGAATTCCTGGACTTTGTTCAAAATCTTGGGTAAAGGCTTGTCACTATAGAGACAGTTGATGTCTGAATACCCTTTGAAAACATTGCTGTCCCTGCTGGCAATGGTTGTAAGGGTAGGAATTATATGCCGGAGAATCCCCTTCAACTTTCCAACGTCAAGAGCTCCTTGCTTGGCATCCTCAAACTCTTCATCTCTAGGCACATAAATTATCTTGTATTCATTTTCCGGTGACTCCGTATTATCATATGTTGCTTTGCATTCACGTGGATGGATATCAAAACTAATTGCAGAAACCCAATTGACACCATATTACTATATGTTGCATTGCATTCACATGTATATCAAAACTAAATGCAGAAACCCAATTGAACACCGGTATTAGTGACGATTCAGTACATTGTCGATATATCTATTTTATGACAAAATATTAACAATGTACTAGTTATTGTAGATTGATATTCAGAACTAGACAATGACTCTCACAATCTAACGTAGGCCATCTCCAGCCATGGGCTATATCCCAAATATAGCCCTAAAATAATGCAAAACTCATCTCCAGCCATGGGTTAAACAAAATTGTGAACCCAAATTTTGGCCAAATTTGGAGGGCCACATTTGGCCCTTTAGCCCTCTAAGGTCATCTCCAGTCATGGGCTATATCCCAAATATAGCCATAAAATAATGCAAAACCCGTCTCCAGCTATAGGCTAAACAAAATTTTGGCCAAATTTGGAGGGCCACATTTGGCCCTTTAGCCCTCCAACCGGGCAACATTTAGCCTAACTTTGGCTTAGGCCAAATTTTTTGTGGGCCCCATGCATGTGCTTTTCATAATGCACATTGAAATCTATCCATTTTTTTTTGTGGATGCTTCTTAAAATAATAAAACATGAAGGATCCTAAAATATAGCCCTGCATGGCTGGAGATGGAAAATTTTAACCCTACACTATTCTTTAAAAAATTAATATTTTGAAGGGCTAAATTTTTAGCCTTGGACTACATTTAGCCTTATGACTGGAGATGGCCTAACCGGGCCACATTTAGCTTAGCTTTGGCCTAGGCCAAATTTTTTGTGGGCCCAATGCATGTGCTTTTCATATTACACATTGAAATCCATCCACTTTTTTGTGGGCCCCATGCTTATCAAGATAATAAAATATGAAGGACCCTAAAATATAACCCTACATGGCTGGAGATGGAAAATTTTAGCCCTACACTATTCTGTAAAAAATTAATATTTTGGAGGGCTAAATTTTTAGTCCTTGACTACATTTAGCCCTATGACTGGAGATGGCCTTAGTGACCTGTCCTAGTTGGTGGTCGTCTAGTTCGACAACGTCTAGGGTGTGGGTGCGTATAATTGCCCCCAAGGGTAGATCGTATGTATTCAATCCCCTCATCTGGATTTCCAATGTCATTGTAAGTGTAATAGTCGTATGTTCTATCAGATGGTATTCTAAGTCCCGTCCCATCACCCCTTAGCTGCCTTAGCTCCATTTCTCTCAGCTCTTTTTCAGCCCTGCTGGTGTCTCATCAGGTAAGTATGCCTGCAAAAACATGGCCATGACTTATCTATATAACTTTATTATATGTACACATATACATATATAATCTCTGTCATGGACCTTAGTAGAGAAGAAGATTCTTTTTCCCGAGGAATCTTTGTCTGGTTGAATCCAAGAGTTGCTTGCAGGCAATATGCACAACGCCTTCAATGTTGATGCTATCCAAATACAACTCCTTCTCGTACTTGTTACTCACTGTGACGGCTCCTGGCATCCCAAATTTAGGATCCACCTCAAATTTAACTTCGTAACTGCTTTTCTCAGCACCCATGATTAGGTTTAGGTTTAGGATTGGATCAATATAGCTTCATTGCTCAGCTTTGGCTTCATGGACTCTATGTTTCAATGCGACATTAAGAAGAAAAGCCAAAGGGGTATTGTTGAAATAAATAAATAAAATTCAATAGGAAAGATTTAGTTTATATAGCCAAAGAAGAAACATGGTACGAAAGAGTAATATTGTAAATAAAAATAAAAATGAATTAATATTGATAAAATAATAATAATATGACAATAGTAGTAGTATATAGCTTTACCTGCTTCAGTTTCAGTACTAACGAGCTGTAAAACAAGAGACTTTTCCTTTTCCTTGTGGTGGGTGAAATGATAATGATTGCCAAACAAATGAAGCATCATGTCTTGGATGCTTAGCTTCAGACTTTTTCTTAACGAGCTGAATATATTCCTATATATATATATATATATCGGAATACGAGTGTTAAAGGAATACAATTTTATTGGGCTCCCTTCCCTTCAGGCTCTAAGCTAGCTCTACCTAAATTATGAGATAAAAGTCACACATAATATTGTACCATTCGGATAAAAGTCAAACTGTTATACTATTGGGCACTCCTCTACATGTAACCCCAGGCTCTGAGCTAGGCATGAGCAGCTCATAGGGCGAGACTCCAGCCCCACACCTGTTCCTTAAATTTGGATCACCATTTCTTCTCTCAATCTCCTTCTCAATTCTCTTCATCTCCATTGAGAATCTATAAAATGCCTCAACCATCACAGTGTCACTTGACCATGTTGACAGCAAGTCCTTTCTCTCCCCAATATACTCCTCATCAGGAGAGTGAGCTGAGATGATATCAATCACAGCCATGTATTTGGTTGACTCAAACAGACTAGGCAGTGATGATAGAAAATATTGCTGTGGGTCCCTCATGAAATTGGCCAACTCATCAGGGTCATCATGCTGATGTGGCAACAGCCTCCTCATGTGCGGTGGGCGGGTTGGGACATAGCCCCCGTATGGGTACTGTCCAAAGTTCAGAGCAGCATGTTGGGCTGATGTGATCCAGATGATGGTGGTTAGAATGGAGATGAGATCTTTTTGGGTTGAGAGTTTGGGCCACCAGCTGGCTTGGGACAGATCAGCATGGCCCAAATTGATTGATTCTTTGTACCAGGCCTGTAGTTCTGTGTCTGATTGGACCACACTTGGTTCTTCAGCGTAGTAGTAATTCACATAGGTTTGAACCAATGTCTCAATTGCTGACCATATCAGTAGTCCATCTGTTGCATATGGGTAGTCTTCAATTAGTAGCTTTAGCCCATGGACTTCGTTTGGGTCTGGTATTGCTATACCTCTACATATAGACATGACAAGAAGTTAATATTAATTTTTCATTCACGTATTGTGTTGTCAGACTATCAATTTGAACAGTTAATTAAGTGAAAATCCCGTTAGTTAGATTCATAGTTTGAAAACATAAGATAACGGACAAGTTTTAATTTTGGAAACCTTCTAATGAGATCTGCAGGAAGGCCTTCAAGGTCAAAGCGCCACCAATCTCGATAAGCAGCACAGCTAAACTCCATGCAATATTTGGAAGGAGAGAAATTAGACTCGATTGTGCCTCCGGCATTGATGAGATCTTGACGAGCCAATGCATTTACCTTCAAGGTGTAGCGCATGTGGGGTTTGAGAAGCTTGTAGATTGGGTGCATTACACTCAAATGGCGATGTGCTGCTATTATAAGTGGTTCCATGCAGGCATGAACTCGTAACCTGTACTTTAAACATTGGAAAATTATTTACTTCATTAGAGGGTAAATAAAGAGGTGATTATAGTTCTTAATTTCATGACGCAAACAATACCATCATATTTTATCTTACTATCAAAGTAGGAGATTCTGAGTTAAAATCTATTACACGTACCAATGATGAACGAGTTGATGAACTCCGGCATCATTGGAGCATACATGGGCTTTGCCAAGTTGCCAAAGCCAATTTGTTGTGGCGTCAACCGGAGGCGTGACAACTTGCTTGGATGGTGGCCCTGACTTGGTTGGAGGCAAGCTGAGCTCAATAGCAATTGGCTTTAAAGTTCCCAATGAGGTCAAAAACAATATCGTACGTGTTCCATAAGCCTTTCGGTCCTCCAGAGCATTTATTTTGGTCGAGAAATGGAAGGAACATGTCATGATAGTCTAGTATGAACAGCTTGTTTTCTTCTAATGCCTGCAAAACCGTGAAATCTATGTTCAATTTTCGTATACAAGTCCGTCACACAGACATCACTCTTGCAACATGTCATGTACATGAGGCTTCCAGGTACATGTTATGAGAGGAATGTAACTTGCGACATTCTCGTACGATATGTACCTGTTGTACGGACATGCCATCAAGATGGCCTTTTAAATGTTCTTCCTTGAGTGCCGACTCTTGTGGACCATAGATAGATGGATCAAGCTTGCTTACAGGTGGGAAAACTGTAAGCCTTTCAATGCTTAGAGGGTTTATGCCTGCAACTGCTTGACGCCCAAATTCGTCATCTCGCAAACAACAAGATGTGTCCCCTGAAACAATGTTTGGGGGAGAGGGAGATTAATATTATTGTCATAGACAAATTAATTATGGCTAATGGTTTCTTAATTAAGATGAGACATGGAGCTTACTTGAGATTAATTTTGGAGGGTCAAATTTGAGGTTCTCTTGGACTTTGCTCACAACCTTTGGCAACGGAAGCTTCCTCATTTGGGTCTTGGTTTCAGGCAAACACGTGTCACTATAGAGACCATTGATCTCTGAATAACCCTTGAAAACGTTAGTGTCCCTGGCAATTGTTGTAAGGGTAGGAATTATATGCCTCAGAATTCCTTTCAACTTTCCAACATCAAGAGCCTCTTGCTTGGCCTCCTCAAACTCTTCATCTCTAGGCACGTAAATTGTGGTCGACTCATTTACTGGTGACTCCATGTTCTCATCTGTTACATTAATTAATTAATTAATTAACTAATAGAATTTTTTTATAATAAAGTCTAAACTATTAATCTATTTTACGCAGAAGATGATTTGATTTGAACTTGAATATAAAGGGAGAGCCCACTGCCCTGACTAATTGATATAATTCACGTCCTCCACGTCTTCAACTAATAGATATTAGGAATAGGAAAACTAATTATTTCACAAACCCAATTGAACAAATATGAAATGTATTGAACTGATCGATCAGTGACCTGTCTTGGTTGGAAGGCGTCCAGTACGACACCGTCTTGGGTGTGGGTTCTTGTTGCCTCCAAGAGTGGGTCTTATGTATTCAATTCCTATGTCTGGATTTCCAATGTCATTGTATGTGTCATAGTCGTATATTCTATCAGATGGCATTCTAAGCCCTGTCCCATCACCCCTCAGCTGCCTTAGCTCCATTTCTCTTAGCTCTTTCAGCCCTTCCGGTGTCTCACCAGGTAAGTATGCCTGAAAATTCAAAAACGCTCAAAGTCTTCATGACACAAATACATTTGTCATTTACATGATAAGTTTTTATATGTTAGGATCTGTGGCGTGGTTGGTGTCTGTCTAATATATTTTTCAAGTAACATTCTCTTGACGGATATATTTATGTGACTTGCTAGACTATCGCACTGACAACACACACGTCCAAAAATGAGTTCATTTATGATTGATATTCACAATTTGAAAACATAAAACATGCGTCTCATATCTACGCGCGGCGCATGAGTTATGTATCTATATAATAACATAGTATCATCATCAGTGTCTCACCTTAGCAGAGAAGAAAATTCTTTCTGCGGAGTGAGCCTTCCTTGCAGGTTGAACCCAAGAGTTGCATGCAAAATTAACAACACCTTCAATGTTGAGGCTCTCCAAATAGAACTCATCCGCATATCTGTTTTGCACTGTGATGGCCCCTGGCATACCAAACTTTGAATCCACCTTAAATTTAACTTCGTAAGTGCTCGTCTGAGGATGATCAGCACCCATTTTTAGATTCTTGGTCCAATCCAATATAGCTTCCTGGCTCATCTTTGGCTTCCTTCGCTCTTAAATAATTTGATCAAGGGGAAAAATTAGGAAATTCAATCATATAGAATTTTGCTCTAAATTAAAACAACTAAAACAATTCAAATTGATTAAGCAGCTTACTTGCTTCATTTTCAGTACTGACGAGCTGTAGAACAACACCCTTGGGATCATGACGAGAGGAATTAGCATCATCTTCAAGCCAATGAAGCATCATGTCTTTGATGTTCATAAGCTTCTTCTTCTTCTTCTGCTTACTTGTCCGTACAGTCACCAGGGCTGTGAGCTCCAATGTCGTCACTGTAGGCTTCTCTTCCTCAACGGCAACAGCAACAGCAACAGCAGCAGTGACCTTGTTATTTAGAAGTAGCGTTGCCATTGGCAGTGGCACCACCCTCTTCTTCCTCATCTCTTGGAATCTTGTCCTATTTGCTGAGGAAAACAAAAAGGCGGGAGAGGAGGAGGAAGAAAGATTACAATAATTATTTAACGGTTTTGAAATTTGATTACTATGGTGAAGTGAGTTTACTGTGAATGAGCCCATACTTAGGTATCGCTATAAAGATCCTAATATGAGTCTACACACACACACACATATATATATATATATATATACCTTTAAATATTGGACCGACAAAAACGTGTAAAACGTTGTGCAGTGACTCGTACTATGTAATTGTGCTCTTGTAAAATGTCATTTTCAATATTAGCTGTACGTCTTCTCTTCTGCGAGTCATAATTCAGTTAATTTTGTGTGAATCTCGTTTTTTTTTTGTTGCTAAGGTTTACCTTTCTAAGCTGGATAGGATGGATGATGGAACGTATGTGGGACTGAGATTTGTTGTACTACGGTCTATGAGACCGCTATAGACTCACACAACTATATTACTTTTTGATGTATGTAAGTTTTTCTCATTCGCAGCGACAAACGAAAGAAACGTATTCTAACCTTAAAAACTAATGTCATTTTCAATACCTTTTCACCAACGTTTTTTTTTTTTTTTTGGGGTCAGATTTCACCAACGTTTAGAATGTTTTAAATATCCTATTGAGTCGCTCTCAAATCACTTGCCACACAGGTCGGCGATTTACCATTTCTCTCCCTCCGAAAAAAATATGGGAAACGAAGGGATAGTGGCTCTAAAGATTATCTGTAATGGTGACACTAAAATGGGCTGGAAGATAACGTTTACCAAAGGTTAAAGTTCCCTTATTAATATAGTAATGGTGATGCTCAGCAAACTCTCACCAATACCAAAAATTTAACTTGTGAAGCACCTTATGGCATCAAGTCGAAAAAAGAATGAACGGACTTTCAATACATCAATAATGTATCGATATCATTATCGCCAACAAAACGTAACGACATGTATCAATATCAATTTCAATGATATCGATTGTTGTCCTGCATAAAGAGTTTCTCGTATGGCATCTAGATCAATAATGGTAGCTGCTTAGCCCGAAAAAACAAACTGTAGAACCAATGGCAGAAATCGATTATGCTAACACTATAATCAGAACAAAATCATGGTTTCCTCAACTCTGCCACCAAAAAACCTATACAAGACTACACTCAGAATTTTAAGGTCTCAAGACCTTTTCCAATATACAACTCGACCCAACAAAGGATTAGTCCCAAGTTACCAACAGGGGAAAGCACCTAAGAATGTGAAGAATTAATATTAAATCCAAGCGTTAATTCTGTGGTTTTCATATCCTAAGACAATGCATATTAACTAATATCGAACAACATCCTGAAGGCAATCATAAAAGAACTGGATGTTTATCTTCTCTTTTCCAGAGTAGATTGCCTCGGCAGATCCTCCTTCCTCACCCTGGGCTGCCATCTCAATTACCATATAGAGCTTCTTGATAGGCATCTAGAGAGAGAAATTGAATGGATAGAATGAAAGTTAGAAAAGGATTAAATAAAACGGAAAAGAGAGAAAAATAAGATCCCCTAAATAATACCATGCAAAAGCATAGAACTGGCTGTTTGACTGAGTTTCAGAAATGTTATTGCAGATTTATGTATGATAAAATGACTTCAAACATTAAACATAGTCGAGGTTGCAAAGTCCAGCCACACGTAAAGTTTTGTCCTTCTAGAAACATCTAACAAGATAAATGTTTAGGTTTCAAAAGAAAATGTCATGAGCAATGTCTCACAAAATTATAAGTATTTTTTTATTCTATAATTTTTCTGTTCAAAGAAGACTTGGTGAGCCACATCATAAATTAACTGTAGAAAATTCAAATTCAAATTTAAATAAAACAAGGAACAAAAGTAAGGGAAGGCCAAGTTTACATCATTTAGGGCCTCTGCGGCAGCATCAATGTCTTCATCAGCAAAAACATTCAACTGTGCTAGCACCTGTGATGAATAATGCCAAGAAATTATAAATATACATATGAAGAATTCAACTTACCAACAACAATGTTGAAACAACTGACAAATGTAAAAACAACAATATGGTTACCTGCTTTGCATCCTCTGTCTTTAATGTGGGAACATTGTAAGTCACAGAGAAGGTATTACAAAAACCGATTGAATCTAGGAAGCCCAATTCACTTGTTGTTCCAAACACCAGAAGCTTTTTTCCCTGAAAATGGGAGAAAAGGTTAAAAAGAAAGATCATAGGCATCCAAAGACTTCAGAGATATAAGGAAGAGGGCGGAAAAAACCCTATCTATAATCATATTCCAAAAAAGTAAAGGCTTTGTATGGTTTCAGCCAATAAATATTCTAAAACCAGTGTCTCTGATATTCAATGAAGTCTAGGGAAAATGAAAAACCTTTGGAGGAAGGCGCTTCAGAAGGACCAACAGTGTTTGAGATAGCAAATTTGAAAACCTTGGACCAATAGGAACATACTCCAGTAACCTGCAACACATTTTTAAAATAACAATTTATTCAGATAAATGGCTCTTAAAGGCTTTGGGGACAAACCAAGATGAGTCACTAAAGTAAATTAAACTTAAATCAGCAGTAATTACCTCTCAATGTCATCAAGGATAATGATGCTCAACGGTGACTTGTATGCATCCTCAAAAACCTATCCGAAAATTACAAATATTAAAAATGAAAAGATAGTATTATATGCAAGGCTTTTTAGTAAACCAGCAAATCATCCCATGATGTTGCTGAGTTCACAATAGCCATAGTTGAATATCTGAGACATGAAAGTGACATCTTTAAACTGACCAGTAACTAGCTCTTTTCCGAAAACTACATTTTCTTAAAAGTGTCCAAGAAGACAGACAAACCTTTAAAATTTGGGCACATTTGGTGCTCTCATGAAGACCAATCATTGTCTCAGCAGAAACCTGTCCAGTTAGCAAAATTCGAAAAAATTGTATCAGAAATTAAAGGAAGCGAGATATAGAAAAGACTGCAAATTCTTGAAAATCATATACATATACAACTTGAAACAAAAATATGGAATATGAGCTTACAATCTTGACATAGGGAAAATCACTGTCGATGCCAACAGTAGCTGCTAGTGCAGATTTACCACTGTCCAATATGAGAAAAGTTCAGCATGCTTCAATAACCAAAAGAAAATTAAAAAGGGAATATATAAAAACACACACATCCATACCTGCCACTAGGGCCTTCCAGAAGGCATGTAACAAGTGGGCTTCCTTTGCTCAATTTAACTTGCTCCACTAGTAGCATAGCTCTTTGAAAAATGTGCTTATGTCGATCACCACAATCCACCATGCCATCAATTCTGTAAATCAAGTTGCAAAAGAATCAGGAAATGAAGTATAAAAAAAAATTAACAGGCTCCATATCTTGCTAGACATTCAAAGAAAGCATGATCTTCATTTTAAACAGAATAAGATAAAGATTTCTGTTATTGTCACCAAGATTACTACTTGCTAGCTTGATCTAATATAACAAACTGATGTAAACTAAGCTAGATCGATAGCAATTACATTTCCCTATTACTCAACTGCTCAGTAGTAAGTTAGTTAGCAATTAACTAAAGCCATACCTGCATCTTTCAAGGTCATCAGTGGAGGCTCCAAATGCAGGTACAATTTCATGGAGTGCATGTAGAAAATCATCCATCGTAACTTTAATACTCTCTTCATCCACTGGCTTGGTCAGATCATCCAAACTTAATTGCCTATTCAAAGCAAATGATACTGCACTTTTAACGACACCTTCAAGTTCTGCACCACTATAGTTTTTTGTGCGAGCGGCTGCAAACATGAAATATATAAGCAAAGCCCTCCATCTCCTTCATGGATACATGTTTACAGTTCAAAGTATTATAAAAATATTTACAATTTCACGCAATAGAATTTGGAAAATAAAAATAATCGAAGAATTTTCAATCTCAAGGTCGTTGACTTTTAAAACATCATACCCCGCATGAGCCTAACTAAATATTCTTCTTGATGTAAAACCAGAACCTTTTGACAAAGATAGAAAAAATGGAAGAAAATGAAAGAGAAGTAGGATGAGGAGAGAGAGAGAGAGAGAGAGAGAGAGAGAGAGAGAGAGAGAGAGAGAGAGAGAGAGAGAGCAAAGTAGGGCAACTTTATTCCCGTAATCTTATTCACTCATGCCAAAAACTATGAGATTAACTTGCAAACATTCCTATTTATGTAAGCAATCCCAAATAATGAAATGCTGCAAAAGATAAGTAGATAAAAAGAACCTAAATTCTACCCTTGAACCTCTGCATAAAATAAGTACATATATCCTTCTTGCATCTGTCATCATTACTGATTTCTCATTTTTGATCACTTACCCAATGGTTGTAACTTGTAAGAGATACAACAAATCTACTATAGGCATCTTCGTTTAGGAGTAGATGGGACATCAAATTGATAAAAAGTTAAATACATTTTATACGTCCATATATAACATTAATATTGTTTCTGATACAGCTTTTCACTAAGTTAGAATACTCAAACCAGCCTATGTAATATTTTAGTGTTAAAATAAGTATTTTAAAGTTACAATTTTAATCGCCATCTTCAGCTGATGTAATAATTTCGAACTAAAAAGTCTTCAATCAATTCTTAACTCAACTAATTAACATATAAATAAGTATCGGCGAGCACGTCACTTACCAAGCTCTTGGAGGTTCACATCCGGAGCAAGAAAAGAGCTCTCCTTCATCTTGTTCGTGTGAATTTGTAGAATCTGTAGACGACCATTTTCATCAGGAAGGCTTATCTCAATTTGAACTTCCAGGCGTCCTGGCCTACAAACCAGGAAAATATGGAAAATTATAACATGGTTACGGAGTAAAAACATGTAGTGGAATGACTTTGATGTCAGCAAGTTCATTTCTCATCCATCATTAAAATAAATCAAAAGCAAAATTCCAATTGCATAAGGTTGTTCAGACTGCATATAGCTACTAATGATTCACATATCATCAATAAACATGTTATAACTCATGTTTGAAAGTCACCATAATGTTCCCTTGAAGCAACATGTTAGGGCAGTTTCAGTCCACTATAACCAACAATACAGAAATGTTGACTGTGAGTTGTTATTCATACTTCTGAAGACGTAAGATGAACCTAGATAACTGGAGCAGTTAAAAAAAACACAGCAGTGAGCAGGGTACGGAGAGAGAGAGAGAGAGAGCGAGAGAGAGAGAGAGAGAGCACCTCAAAAGGGCTTCATCGAGCAAATCTTTTCTGTTAGTCATCCCAATAAGCAAAACATTATTGAGAGACTCCACACCATCAATCTGAAAAACAAGTGGTTCCTCAGCCATAAGGAGATTCCGTTGGAATATAAAGAAGAGTATAATGGCCAAGCAACAACATTATTGCGAGACTTAAAGCCCAATTTTAAATTGCACTGACCTTTGTGAGTAATTGGTTCACAATACTGTCATGAACCCCTGTACCATCTCTAGTTGATCCTCTTGACTGTATTGCAAAATAAAGCATGTGTTATGGTCTGGTTGTATAAAACCTTGAATGCCTAACCAAAAAAACCTTAAATCCAACTGAAGCTATGCAACTGAAAAGGAAGGTTGATGGGGTTATGCAGTATAGAAGAAACAGCTCCAAGTTGAAATCTGAGTAATCAGCATAGAGTAAGAAATCTTTATACCTTACAAATAGCATCAATTTCATCAAAGATTATCACATGCAAATCACTTTGGTCTCCTGAAGAATAAAGGACATGATGACATTAGAAATTATAAATAAATACTAAAAAAACCCAACCTAAAAGTGCTCTTGACACATATATTTCCCTTACCACGAGCCCTTTGATCATTCTCAGCATCAGCAAATAGATCCCTAACATTTTTTTCAGTTTCACCGACAAACTTGCTCAAGACTTCAGGGCCATTAACAATCTAGTACAGTTCCCCAAAGATAACAATCAGTCCATAAATCACCAAAGTAGAAATTAACTGCATTTCAGAAATCATTCAGACATGCTCAGATAACTTTATAACCCTTTTTTTTTTTTTTTTATATAATAGAAACGATATATTAGAAAAAGGTGGATAAGGCATCCACGGCCAAGCAGATAACTTTATAACCTTAAGACAATGTAGTTGCATCAAAATAATGTGTTAAATCATGATTCAGCATGGTTCCCTGTTTACAGCTGGCAGAGCTTAATCAACTCATTACCTTAGCATGTTAAGAAGAATGAGTATCTTGTTCTTAGTTTCATCTGAGTTTCCTGTGTCCTCAATTGGTAATCTTCTTTGAAATTATAGTTGAAACTTTGTTGGAAACGAAAAGTAACCATTCAAACATTCATAAGTTCTCAACTGCCCCTAGCAAATCTTAGAAATTTAACAAAATAAATGGATCCATCTTCAAACCTTTGGTTCTTTCCCGTTCAACATCTTTCCAATTTGACGAGCCATGAGAGTTTTTCCAGTACCAGGTGGCCCATAAAGCAGCATACCCTTTACATGCTTGATCCCTAATCTGGAACATCAAAGTCTTTCCAATTAGGAGTATAGCATACAGATAGACCAAAAAGATATCAATACAGCTTGAAGAATCAGTTATGTTACTTATTTGTCACGTGTGGAGGGAATACACGGGAGGCAAAAGCTCTTCGAAATATGTCTGCAAACTCATCACCTAAGCCACCGATTCCAAGAGTTTGAAGATTAAATTCTTTATGCCTAAATATGCTGCTACTTGCAGCTTCACGCTGATTTACGATCTGGAAAACACAAGTCAGTATATCAAATTTCAAAACATTATTCGATATTGTTTACTACTCAAAGTCATATTGAGTATTTTCTGCTGTATAAGGCCATCATATAAAATTGATCACAATTCTGATTGAAATACGATATGCAGCTAAATAAGTGATCGAAGGTGCAAGTGCAAAACTGATTCATCATTGGGAGACCTTCACAACCATGTACCTAGTGCGTTTAACCAATCTAGGATAGGATTAATTTATTCTTATTGTAAATAAAATTTATAATGGCAACCATTACAAACTACATGAAGTAATTTTTTTTTTCTAAACATAGAATACATATATATATATATATACATAAATTCTCTTATGCGGATATCCGGACGTTATTATCGTGCGGACGCAGTATATTCTGTACTACCTCCGCCTTGCTTTCCTGCCTATTTACACATGCATACGTACGTTCCGCACGTTAATGCATCCGGATAAGAGAATGACTGTATATATATATATATATGTAGCCGGCCATATAGAAAAGTGTAACATAACTGCCCTTTCCACTATTTAAAGTTATTGAGCTTGACATCATTTCACAAAATACAGGAAAATTTAAAGATAGATAGCTCACCTTTATACCACTTGCATTTGATGTCTCGAAGATGATGTATGTATCATTCACAATCATTCCTCTTTCTATACCATTAGAGGTTTCTTGTCCCTCTACAGAAGCTTGATTAACAGTGAAAATGTAATTAATCCCATGAAACTCAAATGATACTCTTTGTCCAGACGTCAAAACCTGCACATAAAAAGGCCCAATGTTCCAGTTGAATCTCAACCCCAGACGATATAAAACAAGTATGAAGAACAAGTACCCAAAGTAGAATGTAGAAGCTACCTGGTTCATAAACCTCTTTTTAAGTTGGTTTGACAAGAGAACAGCATCAACCTACAAAACAATCCCAAATTCTTCAATCCATAATGCTTTGGATGGCATTTGCATTTGTATAAAAATAGAGAAGAAGAATGTGAAAATGGAAATCCATATGCAAATACCTGTTCACTTTTAGTCCCTTTTTTCACAAACTCCAAATCTAGCGTGAGCAGCGCCAGGTTGAAATCCTCAGGCGGAACAAACCTAAAATAGGGATTTTCATAATGCAATTAGAAACTGAAAAAGGATCAAACCTCAGCTCCAAGCCAGATTGATTGAGTGCCTGACTAACCTGCTCACAGATACTGAATCGCCAGTGGAAACTCTAGCATGCCGCCGTTGGATTGCGTTCAGCGCAATGTGACCCTTTTGTATGCTTTGATAGGGAGTTTCTTTCAGTTAAGCAAATCAAAAAAATCAAAACAAGAACATAACACCGAATGAAATGTGATCAAGTAATGACGGATTTCTGTGAAAATTCGATGGTTAGATGCGGAGAACGTAAATATAATCAGAAACTGTAATAATGAAAAGGATATGAGACAGTGAGGACGAAGGCATCGCCGACGGAAGCCAGGTTGAGCCTGGTGCCGGGGATGGCGAAGTTTTGAAGATCGGTGGGCGAGCAGTAGGCCAGATTGGTCAAAGCCAGATCTGCAGCCGGAGTGTTGGTGACTATCATCGTGGTCGCGGGAGCTGAGGATGAGAACCCGAACCGGCCGGCCATTTTAGATCAAAGGCGGAGGAGATCTGGTTCCTTTGGTTGTAAGAAACGGAGACGACGAAGGTTCTTTTTTCTTTTTAATTTTGTGATTTTGGTGCCCCAAATAAAAGCCCAAAATAATCTTTGAAGGCCTTACAGCCCAAAAGAACCATATATATATATATATGCGAAAAATAACTTTATCAATAATATATAAATATAAAATTAGGCACAATGTCAGATTGTGATTGGTATAGAAATATAAATTATATTTTAACCCGGCTTAATTACTTTTATTAGTAATTAGTTGTCAATTATTATTTCTGTAATGAATAATTAGTACTCATATTTTAATTAAGTTCATAAATTATATTACTTAATAAAAGTATCATTAATTTTTATAATGTTTTTTCTTTAATAAAATATTTAAACATTATTATCCACCAAAGAAATAATAATTGAAATGTAACTACTTTTTAAACAAAAAAGAGAAATTAATATTATGATATTTAAACAGTACAGCCGTTCGGCTATACTTTTAAATTTTCTATTTATATAGTATAGCCTTACGGCTATACTTGAGAAGTTTCTATTTATAGAGTATAGCCGAACGGCTATACTTGAGACTTTTCTATTTATGAAGTATTGTGAATTTTCTATTTATAGAGTATAGCCGCGCGGCTATACTTGAGAATTTTCTATTGATAGAATATAGCCGCACGGCTATACTTGTGAATTTTCTATTTATGGATTATAGCCGATCGGCTATACTTGTGAATTTTCTATTTATAGAGTATAGCCGCACGGCTATACTTGAGAATTTTCTATTTATAGAGTATAGCCGATCGGCTGTACGTGTGAATTTTCTATTTATAGAGTATAGCCGGTCGGCTATAATTGTGAATTTTCTATTTATGGAGTATAGCCGTTCGGCTATACTGTTTAAAAAAATATTTGAAAACCGACAAATATTGTCGGGAGAGATCTTTGCCGGCAAATATTGGCCGGGTTATATATTGGCCGACGAAATGTTGTCGGGAAAAGTTTTTAAAACACTAAATATAGACTTGCCATCACTAGTCGCGAGAGTCCGAATGGCCAACCGAAAGATCGGCCACCTCAAAACCCGAAACTGAACCAAAAGCTAAAACCCTAGCCCCAACTGAAGGCTGAAGCGAGCTCAAAACCCCCAAAATTCAAAAACCAAGGCCAACAACATATCGTCATATAAGGATGTTCATGGCGAACCTACGGCGCCTCCAAGTTCTGACCCGCCACGCCTCACCCCTGTTCTCCACAAACAGTACATTCCAGTCCCTCGAAACTCCACCTCCCCTCCCCATCTATCAACCACTCAAAACCCTCACCTCCAAATTCCCTCGCATTTTCACCAACCCCGATCCCAATTGGTCGCAAACCCGCCATTTCTCGTCGGGCCGAATCGGAGATGTGAATGAAGACAATGAGCACAGTGAAGAAGAAGATGATGATGACGACGATGACGATTATGATGATGATGATGTAGCAGTTGGGGACAGTGAGGACGAGAGTGTTTCTGGGTGCGGCTCAAAAAGGGAGTATACAGCGGAGGAGAAAGAGGCGGAGGCCACCGCTATTGGGTACCAAGTGGTTGGGCCTCTTCAGAAATCTGATCGGGTTTTCAAACCGTATGAGCCGGTTTTCGCTGTGGTTCAGGTTCGTGTCTGGTGGTTTCACTTTATCTTTTGCCATCAATGAGACTGTTAAAATGGTGAAATGGGTTTTTGTTAATGTGATTTTTTTATTTTACTTGTAGATTGGTTCGCATCAGTTCAAGGTTAGCAATGGGGACTGCATTTTCACTGAAAGATTGAAGTTCTGTGAAGTGAATGATAAGGTAGCTACAGATTTGTTGTTGCCCATTGTGTTGTACTGCGTTTACCCAAACAAATGAATGTCAGTATTTCGTATTCTCGGAAATTGAAATCACAAGTGCATTCTGATATCTTGTAGCTGTACAATTCATAGGAAGTAGGGGGATTGAATTTCTAGTTATTCCCGTTTGTTATTGACCCTTATGGTGCTACTCTTCCTATACGGCATTGCATTATTATGAAACCTGTGAGACCAATATCCTCGTAAGGTACATCTCAGACATTCATCCGGCAATGCTAGTAGTGTAGTATGGAAGCCAAACTAGTGAACTTACATTCAACTTTCTTCTAATCGTTTGTTTCTGCTTCTTCTGGCTTGTTTTGTAATAGCTCTTTTGATGTCTGTTTCAGAACTTAGACAAGTAGATGAAACAAAGGCTTTTTTTTTGGGGGAGTTTGATGATTTTGCCTAGTTGTCAGACTACATGGGATCAAATTGTTGTATCACTTCGTATTTTCTTGTGGATTTATTTTTTCTAATTTTATATATGAACTCAATTATGTAATGGTTCAATTGCTTGTCTATTACAGTTAATATTGAACAAGGTTCTCTTGCTGGGCTCAAGTAGTCAGACAATAATTGGTAGGCCCCTAGTACCAGATGCAGTAGTTCATGCAGTTGTTGAGGAGCACGTAAGTGTGACACCATTGTTTCTTTCTTCTTACTATGTGCACGTAGTGAGTAGGTACAATCTGTGTCTTTCTTGGCATTACCAATGTGGATTGGAGAACAGGTTCTCTCATATCTTTTGTGGTAGAATTTTTTTTCTTGAGAGGATTTTCCTCGGGAAAGAAAAAAGCTAGAGTAAAGAGTGTGCTTCAGATTTCTTTTCTCTTATTTGTTCGTTTTTTTTTTTCACCTCAGGCATTAGATGCAAAGGTAATTATTTTTAAGAAAAAGAGAAGGAAGAATTACCGTCGAACCAAAGGACATCGCCAGGTATGTTTAGAAATCCCTTGTCTAAACAGTCATAATGTGTTTGTCTTAGTACATTGACTATCGTTTTACTTGGAATTTTTTCAGGAATTGACGAAGTTGAGGATAGTTGATGTTCAAGGGATTGAGAAACCAGAAGTCCCTGAAAAGCCTCCAAAAGCACCTGGTAAGAAGCCAGAAAAGGTTGCCGTTGCTGCTTAGGAGAAACGTTCCCTATGGTTGAATATTGGCAATAATGGCATTCCACTCATAAGGTTGTGCTTGATGGTGAGCAAGATCAGATTCCTATGTTGCTCCATGCACATTTTGGGATGTCATTCGAAATGGAGATTTAGATTGAACCAGAGGTGGTCGGTGTTGTAGGATTTGTTACACAAATATTTGTGTTTTGTATCTTCTGTATTTAGAAGTGCAAATTGTGAAACCGTGGGCTGAATGAATGAGTTTTGTTCCCTAATAGATATTTTCTTTGCCGTCAGTCTTGACTCTTGAGTTTTGCTGAAGTCTCTCAATATCAAGTAACTGCATTATTCCAATGTGAACGAGGACGCAACTCTGCCTGAACCATGAGTGGGATTCTTGAGCCATTCCTTGTAGTGCGTAACGAATGCATGAAGGTCCGAATCCTACATTGTATCGACTTGTAGGTTCTATTGAATTGTTACTTAGAAGATTCAATGTTGTACCTGACCATATGTCCAAATAGATCGAAGTTAAATTTAAAGAAGTAGATCAAGCTCTTTCTTTCCTTAGCTTAAAAGGTGACGTCATTGGTGGATGCCATGTACACACATATTTGGGTTTGGACAACTTTTACTAGTGTGTCCTGTTCTGTTCAGTGATATGTGAAACACCGGGAAAGTCATTTCCATTTGGGGTAAGGAAAGCATGGACCCTCCGTCACCACAAAGAAATTATTGTCTTTATTAGATTGATTGCTGGAGAAAATGTAGAGAGTGGCAATGAGCTGAATGAGAGAGACAGAAAGAGAAGGCTGATGGGCTGCGCCTGTGTAAACTTTGGGATATATAAGAATGAACAGAAGATTCAACGGGCTTTAGTGCGACCCCAAATTCTTGAATTAACGTTTGGTTTGGTGCGCAACTGTATGCTTTTCTTCTTTTTCTACTTATTGTGTGATTTGTTTTGGTCAACTCGCAGAACCTTGAAAGTGGTTTCTAGCTTCGATGGTCCATCCACCAACATATAATATATATATATATTAAAAACAATCAAAACTTACTAAACCAAGTTAGACTTGAGTTCCCGAAGTATACTGTGACAAGCCAGGATGAGTTTAGAGAAATTACAAAGCTGAGTAACATTGAAAAAGAAGAAATACTATATAATCAACAGGTTTTTCCTTTTTATACAAGAGATATTGGAGGACGGAAAATCGAATTCGGGATGTAAAAGTGAATGCTCATGACCTCAACAATTCAAATCCAGACAATTCATTCATGTAATGAAACCTTTTTAAGGGAGACGCTCACTCTTTCCGAATTCGTTTCTTTATATATCAATTTTAATATTTTCTATAAATTCATAAAGCGCATCAAATGGAAGGAAATTGCTGGAAAATGAGAAGAGCCCTCAAAATGGATGAGAGTGAGAGAAGGAAAAACATCAATATATAAGTTCATTTTGAGCTTGCAATTTGCAAAACATGGAGGATAGAGATAATGACTAGGAAGGAAGCAGTCCCATCGATCCACAAAAATTCATTATGCAAATAATGCTGTAAATGGACTAAAGCAAACTGCAGCACATACATACATACATATCTATTTCGTTGACCTCAAAACCTGATTAGGATGAGTCTTTCACTTTCGGCCATCCTTACCATTTGGCTCTTTTCATATATACCCCAGACTTCATTGGCTAGGGTCCCACAAACCCCTTTCAGCAAAGGCCTTCCTTCCTTGCACGCCATGTATATATGTCAAGCCTGTTAATATATTTTAGCCCTAATACGTGTTGAAGGGCCAGCTAGCGATTTTAGTAATAGAAGAATATCCCCTTCCATGAAAAAAAGTGCTTTTTTAGTGGATTCACTTTCTTCTTTGCCAACTATAAATCCTCTTTCAACTACAAAGTATATATATAGATGTAAAGAGTTGGGCATTTCCCCTAAAGCACTTTGCATCCCACTTTCAATTGAATATGATTATGCTAATGGAATTCCCTGTCACAATAGTTTCCCCACTTCGATTAATCTCTCACTCACAGACATACTCCTAACAAATCTCCATTACCAATCCTAACCTACGTGTTAACTCTTTTTTTTTCTTTTTTTTTAATCACAAAATATGATCGGATGACGATCGATTAGCATACTATATTTATTTTTCTTGAAAAAGAGAAAAATAAAGTATTGGGCCAATAATGACCACTAATTAAACAATTAAATATGAAAAATGTATTTGTGAGAAAAGTAAAGTATTGGGCCAATAATGACCACTAATTAAACAATTAAATATGAAAAATGTATTTGTGAGAAAAATAAAGTATTGGGCCAATAATGACCACTAATTAAACAATTAAATATGAAAAATATATACAAATACATGTTTGTAGCTAGGTCATCTGCAAATGGGTCAAACTCCGCTCGTGATAATCAGTAACAATATTCGTAAATGATTCTTCTAAAGCCACAGCTATATTGTTATTTTATATTCCTATATTTTTATGAAATTGAAACCCACATTCTGTGAATGTAAGAGAAGATGATCACTCCACTCCACCACTTTTGTCTCTCAACGATTAAATATATATAAGATATCGAAATTACGTTGTAGCCCACCTTCAACGGTAAGGATACAAACTACTGCTATAATTGTGACCAACTTTGCTCCAAAACCACAGGTCGTATATCTAATAACCAACAATAAAAAAAAATGATGAAAAATATAGGGTGGATTTCAATTAATTTGGTACTATATAGTTATACGTTCCTATGCTTTTAATTTTAACAATGTGGTACCTTTAAATTGAAAATTTATTGTAATGTGATTCTGACGTTAATTTGACTATTTTAAAAAACGGTTAAATGATGATGTGTCATTTATGAGGTCCACTTTTGTTGCTTATGTGTAATAAAATATTAATAAAAATTGATATATTATATATTGCAGCACAAAATTAAGGGCACATGTGGGTTTTCCATGGACGTTGGTTGGGTTTGCAGCACAAAATTAATATATTATATATTGCAAAAGGAATTAATTAATTAATTAATGTTATTCCACTTGTTGATCTAATCTGTGCTGCACCTCATGCGCTGCATGTAGAACTATAGAGCTTTAAAAATGAAAAGAACATTGCTAATTATGACAGCAAATGTTGCCATTGAGCACAAAAATAAAAATTAAATTTTTGAAAAAATCTATTAATAAAATACGAAGGGAATGAGCCTGTGAATATTCGCCCTTTTCCTCTCTAAATAATTAGTGGGCGGTCCTAATTATAATTTGTATATGCTGCATGCACGTATACGTACTACTAGCTAGTGCCTTTTCTGATCAACCGCCCGCGCCACAACTTAATCTTTTTTCTAATGCGATCGAGTTGGTAACTAATTAATAATTAGAGCATTAATCATCACAGCAATCAATCAATTAATATACTAATCATAATATACAGGTGATAATGTCTCTGTGTACGACTTCTGTTGCCGTTCGTGTGCGTCAAGAGATCTAGCTAAGATATCACCAGATAAATGAGCTCATAGAAAAGATGATGCTATAAGTCACCCATATTATATATGCATGCATGCATGCATGGTTTATATATATATATCGAAGTGAAATGAGAAAAATCCTAGCATGAATGAAAATTTGAGGATATACTTGTTGTGGTAGATCAACTAGGAAGCCACCAAGCTTGGCTCCAAATTGCTGTTGTAGAGATCAAGTGTGTCAGTGGATGGGTCGGGCTTTTTTTTTTCCGGGTCAGAATGAAACTTCATTGAAGGAGAGAGACACTTCTAGAGGAGAAAGGCAATACAAAGAAGCTAGGGTTGAAATAAAATGCACTTTGTGTTTTTTTAAAATCAACCACAATAAAAGTACACAAACCTACTAGGCCTTAAATCGGTGAGAATATATAAACTCGAGTTAGAGATTGAGAATATCTCGAATAATTTGGATTTGATTATAGGTCGGACATTTCAAGTTGGATTCAAATAGATACAAATATGGATCTACTCAAATTGCGCCTCTAATTTAAACCTAAAATGCATCAAGACACAATCTTAGAGAGAGAAGAAAACAACAACATAAAATTACCTTGAAATATTGGACATTGGCTAGCTAGGATATGTAGGAAATTGCCCTAAAAAGGTCGTGCACAATGGGGCAACACGACTATATATAATAATAATAATAAGATGACATATATGTGTATATATATATATACCTACGTCAAAGAAGCAATGCAAATCTTTGTACCTAGAAAGAATTAATATAGTCCCTTGAGAGCCGGCGGCGGTCACCTATAGAATTTGGTCATACATATATTGGCAAATGCAACAGTAAGTGCAACAAGAGTTGGCACTCTGAATTCAGCCAAAAAGATTTGAAAAAAAAAGGGAGAGATGCGTATAAAGGTAGTTTAATTAGGAATTAGTCATTTTCATTGCCCGTGGCTTTTTGGCATTCTATCTGCCTTTCCAAATCGGCACTATCATTAATTAATAATTAGTGCTGTTATTATAGTTTAACTTTAATGTTGTTCGTGTTTTTGCCTCAAAAAGGAAGGAACCAGGTTGGTACGTTTTTTGGTTTGGTCATCTTTCTTCAATGGTTCATTTTTGGTTTTTCAAACTCAAGGAATTCGTATGATTAATTCATCATGAACACACACGTTTTTCTTCAAAACAATTTTGCCAACCAACCAAAACCAAAGACTGTAAATTGAATGACTATCTAATGTGTAGCTCATGATTTGGGAGTGCTTCTAAGCAAGCACTAAACGCTTTTATTGAAAGCACTTTTACTAGAAGCCCAACAATTTTTTTGGGTTAAAATATAATAAAGGCTCGTTTGTGACTGCTTCTCTAGGGAGCACTTATGTTCATAAGCACTTCTAGTAAAAACGCTTTTATTATAAAAATGTTGAACTTTTCCTAAGAAATCGAAGTGCTTTCTGGAAAAGCACTTGGAAGTGTTTTATGAAGAAACACATGGCAAGTGCTTCTCCAGAAAGCACTTCTACGACCCAAAAGCACTTCTAAACTTTTCTCAAAAACTGTCAAACGTGCTTTTGATTATCCAGCAACACTAAAAGATGAAATGATTTTATAACCCAAAAACACTTTTAAGTTAACTTATTTTGTTTATAACACCCTTAAATGAAAAAAAGAAGAAAAGCATATCCCCCCAAATAAAATCCATACAACAAATTAACATATGGAATATCATAAATCGCTTTGTCCTTACGAAAGTTTTCCTGAATATTTTAGATCGCAAAATCTTTTTGTTTACAAATTTAAAGCACAACCAACACATGTGCTTTGCATCATCTTTGTAAAAGTTACTACATGTGTGTACTATGTTGAATGAAAGCAAGAATATTCTTCATGTCAGCTATGGCCAATTACTGGAGTAATTTTTGGGTGTTACACCACGTGGTTGGTGTCATCCACTAGATGTATGATATGTGGAATATTTCCAACGTCTGATCACATGTCATAAAAAATAATGTAATAAATTAAAAAGTAATTCCAAATGTCACCAGATCTATTGGATGATACCGCGTGGTGTATCCATAACATTTAAAAATTTCTCCAATTACTGGCCTATAGAATCTAATTTACAATTAATAACGCTATGTCCTAAAAAAAAAAAAAAAAAAAAAAGTGACAAGGGTAAAGGGTAAAGTAGTAATTTGACAGAAAGTGTTAATAAGTGTTTAGTTGGGGACTTAACAACAGTATTTGTGTCTGATACTGGAGAGATACTTCATACTGGTGGTATATTCTTCTCCCGTATGTGTATGTCTCTTATATCCAATTGGCTGTCACAAACACACGCACTTGATTTGAAGCCTCCAAAACATCTCACACACTCAACAACGCAAAACACACAACCATCGCCAATCGAAACCCAACATACACAAGGAGCTCCCTTTGTCTATGTGCGTGTCGTGCCACTGTGTGCAATGGTTTCGTGGTTCGGTCGTGGCGTAGAGGACGGGTTTGAACAGGGCCTCTCTGTCTCTGAATTCTCAGCTTTTTCTTAACCTGTGACGACTTTCCTGAGAAAATGAAAAGTGAGAGAGAAAGTGCAAGAAAGTGACGAAAATGAGACGGCTGATACTCTTTCGAGGACTTGTGTTCTGGGTCGACTTTCTATTGTCAGCTTTTGGTGGGTTTCTCATGTTTTCTTCTAGGTATTTTTGGTTGTATTCATGACTTTCCCCTGCTTTTCAGAGGCTGCTAATGGTACACTTGTTCTCTCTGCATATCTCTCTTTTCTTTTCATCAATTGTTGTACTCTATATTACACACACGCACACACATATGCCACGGTTTTAAGTTTCTTATTGAAATTTGAACTTTTATTTTGGAAAAAAAGAAAAGATTCTGGCTTTAATTTCTTGACGTGAACGAGTTTAGTGTACCAATTTCATTTGTAATTTTGTTTTTGGAAGAAATGGTTAATGGGATTGAAGGAACTTAGTATAGTATGTAAAGAGTTGTATAAAGAAGTTGATGGGTTCTGGAAATTGAATATTTTTGGGTTGCATGTTGGATGCATGAGGTTTAGAAGAAATAATATGGATGTCAAGTTGAAGTCCCAGTAACAGAATGGGGAATGAAAAGTATGAATCTTTTTGTGTTAGTGAAATTTGTGAAGGGATTGGAGAGCCTCAATTAATCCATACATGAATTTGTATTTATTAGGTGGAAGATGCTTGATTCATGTACCAAATGATTACTTGGAGTAAGAGCTTCTTTCTGGTTTAATTTTTGCTCTCCTTTACAGATTTTAAGTTAACCGGCTTTTGTTTCCAAAATGCGCCTCAAATATTGGACACTGAAAGTCTAAAAGCCAACTCTTTTTTCAAGCCATCAAATATGTATGCAATCTCAAGCATAAGCAACTGCCAAGCTGCAACTTATAAGATTGCAGCGTCATATGACTCTCTGTCTCTCTCTGAATTAATGTTTCTAGAGTTTCTCTGTGTGGAAATGAAATATTGCAGGCTTTTGTTAATCTTAACAGAAGATAGCGAACAAACAAAATAAAAATAAACTATCCAAAAAGAGCACATGCTAAAGATGCAAAATTTCCAGAAGATCCTGCTTATGCTGAGTTATATGAAGGCCATTTTTGGTTATTATCGTCTTAGTCCTTGCTTTGCTTCTTCTTTGTCATCTTCTTATTTCCTAGATATTTGGTTGTTTTACCAAATGTTAGATCTCTATCCATTTGAAGCCATTCCTTTCATCAAGAAACTGAAGGGATTAATGTGAAATCAAAATTACATGTTCTGTCTTCTGCATCTACTTGTGTGGCCCCTTCTCAAATGTTTCTCTCTTAAATTCTGGAGGACTATATGTTTTATCTCTTTGTTTCTATTTTCTTGTCACACTAAAAATTAAAAGGTGGTATTGATGCAGGTTCCCAGGAAATGTTTAACTGTTTAAAGAAGCTCTTATGACTTTTGGAATTGACAAATGGCTATTCTATAGATTTCTGCGGTATTGAGGCGATGTTGTTGTTGGTTATTTGGAAATATAATACTTTTAGGGAAGCTCCCAAGATCTTTCGCAGTGACAAATGGTTGTTCAGCTACCTCTCTGAGAGATCACCCAGTATTTGGCTCTGAACTGCAGTAAACCAAGCGCTAAGATAGATTTCTGTTGGGTAGATTGAACTTTGTTGACCCCATTCCTGCACTCTGTTGGTTAGTTGAACTCTAGAGGCTAACCTCCTTTGGCAGTGGATAAATCCTGACAGAAACTTTGGCTTCCTTTTGGGGCAAATCTCCTTTGGCAAAAGAGACACACATACACATGTGTGTATGTCTCTCTATATATATTATATTAACAAGTGAAAGTTCAGCTCTGTTGGGCAAATCTCCTTTGGCAAAGTTACTTAAGTTCCCTTTGGTTGGTTGACTTTATTCTGTAGTGGATGAGAAGAGTTCTTCTGTTTAGTTGTCATCAATTTATCTCAATCTCCAGCCTTGCTTTAGGGCAGATTTCCTTTGGCATTCTGCTTGCTATTTCGGGAAGCTTCACCTCGACCTCTGGGAAAGATCTCATCTGGCAGTTGTAATTCCTTGATACTTCTGGAGTTGGGAAAATCTCCTTTTGAAGTTTATCGTGGGAAAATTTGTTCTGGTTGAAACTTCACTCAACCCATCGGGCAAATCTCATTTGGCATTTGGAGTCCTCTGTTGACTCCTGTTACCCCTCTGTTGGGCAAATCTCCTTTGGCATTTGGAGTCCTCGTTGACTCCTGTTATCCCTGTAGGGCAAATCTCCTTTGGCAGTAGATCTCCAGTTTTATTGGTGAAAGTTTCCTTTTGGAGATACTAGCACATTATCCATATCAAATATCAACTGGAAAAATATAGGGCAAATCTGTTTATCACAGAGGATTGTTGTGGTAACACTCATCATTTCATCCTTTGGAGACTACACAAACTACCGATCCTTGTAGCAGTATGTTCTAAGGACTTCAAGATAAATTAAGATTTGCATGTGTGTTAATTGATCCATTTGTAGAGGGTATGTTGTCAACATTAGTACTCTCTTCTCTATTTACTTTTATGTTTTCCCCACTTATCTATAATTTATGTTATACATTAAAGTTGCTCAAAGATAATGTACTATGTTCAGGTTTCTGTGCTCTCTTTGGCAATACTGATTTCCAAAAAGATCTTGGTTTTGCAATCAGTGAAGATTAACCAAGTTTCTCTGGATAGATTATATTTTTATTTTGTCCCATTTTGCAACTGAGATGAGAATTCTCGCACATGGACTCTTTATTCCTTTGATTCATTATCTTGTAATCATGCTTACATATATGTACACATGCATTCGTAAATACATATGAAACATACTGTTAATCATGTTGTTGATATTGAACTAAGTTGTATATCCATAGGCAGCTGAAGAATGGATATGCTTCTCAGTGACTCTGATTGGGAGAGTTTTAGTGAGACTGGCAGTAGTGAGGATCATGAGGAAAATGAATATTTCTATGGCGGACATGCCAGTAGCATATTGTCTAGCCTGGAGGCTACCATTGGGAAAATTGATGACTTTCTCTCGTTTGAGAGGGGATTTATATATGGGGACATGGTGTGTTCTGTAAGAGATCCATCTGGACAAATGGGAAGAGTGGTTGGGATCAATATGTTTGTTGATTTGGAGAGTGTGAATGGAAATATGATAAAAGATGTGAACTCCAAGAACCTATTAAGGATCCGGTCCATTTCAGTGGGGGATTATGTTGTTTGTGGCCCATGGCTCGGAAGGGTGGATAGAGTGGTTGACTGTGTTACTGTTGTCTTTGATGATGGGACGGAGTGTGAGGTCACTGCTGTCGATCAAGATAATCTCTTACCCATTTCTCCAAACGTACTTGAAGATCCACAGTACCCATATTATCCAGGACAGAGAGTGCAGGTCAGGCTTTCAACTGCTTCCAAGTCAACTAGGTGGTTGTGCAGTAACTGGAGTCAAGATGAGGGAACTGTTCGTTATGTGGAAGGAGGTTTGGTGTATGTTGATTGGCTTGCCTCTGTTCTCATGGGTTGTGATTCAAAATTGCCTGCTCCTCCACGCATGCTCGATTCAAAAAAGTTGACTTTGTTGTCATGTTTCTCTCATGCAAACTGGCAGCTTGGGGACTGGTGTATGCTGCCAGTTACTGACCACAAAGCTGTCATGGAGCAGGCTTTTCATAATGCATCTACTTTTGAGCTCATTAACCAGCACAATAAATCAGAAAGAGGAGTCAGGAGAAGAAACGCTAATTCAAAATTTGAGGAAATCTTTGTGATCTTAAAGACAAAGACCAAAGTTGATGTTTTGTGGCAAGATTGTAGCCACACTTTGGGATTAGATTCACAGACATTAGCTCCAGTAAGTGTTGTAAATGATCATGAATTTTGGCCTGAACAGTTTGTCCAGGAAAAAGGTACTTGTGATGATCCACACTTGCCTAGTAGCCAAAGATGGGGTGTTGTGCAGGGTGTGGATGCAAAGGAACGGACAGTGAAGGTGCAATGGAAAACTATCACTACACCTGAAGCAAATAATTCAGAGGGAGAGCAGATGGATGAGATTGTGAGCGCTTATGAACTGGTTGAGCACCCGGATTACTCCTACTGTTTTGGAGATTATGTGTTCAGGTTGGTCCAGAATCAGTTTGATGAACAAGCTGACAAAAACTATCCAGACACAAAGATTGGCATGAGCGAGGATGCTGCTCCCATAGACAAGAACTGTGGTGGGGATCAAGATGAGTCCACTGATAAATGCTACCTATCTCGCATTGGAAATGTTACGGGCTTCAGAGATGGAGCTGTGGAAGTGAGATGGGCTACTGGTATTACAAGCACGGTAGAAATTTAAGCCATTACTGTTTGTTTATTCATCATTCTGTTTGTTAAATTATTGGCGTTGGTTTCCCATTAGATCTTGATATTCATTTTAAAGTTTCTTGTTGGTCATTCTTACAGGTGGCCCCTTATGAAATTTTCCGGTTTGACAAACAAGAAGGTTCATCTCCAATCCCTGCAGAAGATGACATTGAGGACTTGAATCAAGATATGATTCAAAATGAAAAACAACCTTCTAACCTGAAAGGAAAGGTTCAGCCATCTCTCTCTCTCTCTCTCTCTCTCTCTCTCTCTCTCTCTCTCTCTCTCTCTCTCTCTCTCTCAACCGACTGGTCATGGTGACATTTTTTGGTTTCCACTTCGTTGGGTGCCAATGTTTTTAGAACATTGGGTTCCATTTGAAGTTCATGAAATGACTCCGAATTGGATTGCATTTGTTAGAATTTAAAAACAATGGTTGGCTCACATCCTAAGAGCTTAAGTTTTTTGGAACAACAGTTAGTTAACAGAAACTTAACCTGGTACTAGAGCAAAAGATTTTGAGTTCGAATCCCTCGAAACGTTCCAATTTATGTTGAGTTCCCTTGGGCAGAGGCCCACACATTAGGGGGAGTGTCAGAATATAAAGAATTAGGATTTATTGGTCTGCATCTTAACAATTTAAGCTTTTCCAAACAATTGTAAATCAACAAAAACTTACAGTATTGCTTCCTATAAACTCTGAATATCCTGTATCGTTTGCATTTTTCTCCCGACAAGCTGAATAACATTTCTATGTTCAGGATTCATTGAATTCGGATGATGCTAGTAAAGGTTGCAAAAAGTACACAAGGGAGTCTAGTTCCTATTTCCTTCCTCAAGCTGCTATTGGATTTTTCACAAGCATAGCTGCGAATCTCTTTGGATCCCATGATTCAACATCACTTTCAGGTCCTTCACCATCAGTCTGTATTCCTGAAGTTGGAAATGAATCTGAGATCTTCCATGGGAAAGGGGAAGTGGAAACTTGTGACCTTTTCACTAAGCCACATTCAACGGCTGAGCTGGAAAGATTTCGAAAGAAAATTTTGAATGAGGAAGGCAAAGAAATTGAGGGGAATAGCCGTCCACATTTAAAATCCAATGAGACTGCAGATCAGTTTAGGCAATTTGACATGGTTTCTGATTGCGGAGACCACCATTTTCATGGTGCCAGCAAGGAGTTAGCATTATCTCAGGTTAGAAACCGAATGAAATTTCCATACAAATGTACCACTTCATATTTCATACACTCAGGATGGTCGTAATTCTTATCCATTTTGTTCCTTCATAGGTGAAAAGAGGCTGGATGAAAAAGATTCATCAAGAGTGGAGCATCTTAGAGAAAGATCTTCCTGGTTAGCACGTCATCTTCTTTAAGTTTAATTTTGTAATGGTTTTCATAGCATGATTTGGTAACATAGAGCAAGACTTGATTGGGAAGCAGTAAATATATAGACCAATTTCTGTTGGTTAGGAAAACCATGAATTGATAACTGAAGGGATATTCTTATGCCATGTACTTTAACACTCACTAGAGGCCCCATACTAACTTTACTTTGCCGCCATCAACAGAAAAAATCTATGTCCGTGCTTTTGAGGAAAGGATGGATCTTCTGCTGGCAGTCATTGTTGGTTCACCTGGAACTCCATATCATGATGGGCTTTTCTTCTTTGACATTTATCTTCCTCCAGAGTATCCTCATGAACCGCCTGTAAGTATTTACATGTGGTTGTGCAGTTCTGGTATTTACATTTATGGTTATTAAAGTGAGTGCTAATTTAGTATGTCAATCTTAAAATTTTATGCAGTTGGTGCACTACAGATCTGGTGGTCTCCGTGTCAACCCTAATTTGTATGAGTCTGGAAAGGTCTGTCTCAGTCTTCTAAATACATGGACGGGTACTGGCACTGAAGTTTGGAATCCGGGGAGCTCTACCATTCTTCAAGTTCTTCTCTCCCTTCAAGCCCTTGTGCTTAATGACAAGCCATATTTCAATGAAGCTGGATATGATCAGCAGGTGGGAAGAACTGAGGGAGAGAAAAACTCAGTAAGCTATAATGAAAATGCCTTCCTTATGACATGCAAGTCCATGCTGTACGTACTCCACAAGCCACCTAAGGTATGATAGTTGTTTTAGTAGTGCAGAATATTGGCTAATATGATTTTTTCCTTAGGGCCATACTGGATAAAGATAGTGTTCCTCTGTAGTCTTTGACATAAAATCGCAGAAAATCATACTTGTATAAGATCATTGAAATTGTATTGTTTGGTAAGTATGGATTGTAACTTAATAATGTGGGTGCAGCATTTTGAGGAGCTTGTGGTGGAACACTTCACTCGGCGCTCCCAAAATATTCTAATGGCTTGCGAGGCATATATGGACGGGGCTCCAGTAGGGTGTGCTGTTGATTTTCAGAAAACTAAAGATAAACATTGTAAGGGAAGCTCAACTGGGTTCAAAATTATGCTCTCTAAGCTCTTTCCGAAGTTGGTAGAGGCTTTCTATGATACGGGAATTGATTGCAACCAGTTCACTGGGCCAGAGAAATGAACATGCTGCAAAAGTTGTAGTATAAAGGTACCCAAGGAAGACATTTCTGACATTGTGTATGTATAAATAAGTCCATACACTTTCAATTTGTGTTTAGTGAAAGATTGGTCATTGTGTTTCTGAGAGGTTGTGGTGGTTTGCCAAAAAAGAAGAAAAAAGAAAGAAAGAGAATCTATGTTTGTTTGTATCTGTAAAAAAAAATGACTTTGTAAGATTTGTATTCTGTATTATACACTGTCTTGCATACAAAATGTATGAAATAAAAAGAAAGCAAGAGTTGAGTTTGTGTGTTAGATGGTTTAAGAAGGTATGAGTGATTTGTTTGGTTGCCAAGAAACAAACAGAAAGTACTGAAAGAATCTCTCTCTTCGGCCGTGTTCTTCTAAGCATGCAATCAAAGGCTTAATCATGGCTAATACTTAGCTTTAAATAATCATATTAATATTGATAATGAATATTAGTCCATATTAAAATTTATTAGTAAGTATAAGACGAACATCTCCAAGAGAGAGATTAATATTTGATAACGAATATTAGTTCATATCAAATTCAAATTTAATGTTTGATATGCTAAGAAAAAAGAGAGCGAAAGTAGATAACATTAAAAAATTGCTACTTTCTCTGCTCATGTCCTGCGATTCAGGTTCTTCTTCAGTTCTCTCCCTCGTTGCACCGCGATGGAGTCCAATTCTTCATCATCTTCTTCGGCTCCATTGCATAAATCTAGGGTTAGGGTTCTTACAATTTTGCCAACGAGTTCACTCCTCTTATTCGTCTTCCTTTTCTTCTGCATGAATTTCACCACCACAGCCTCAAACTCCATAACCCAAAGCTCAGATTCCGAAACCTTATACTCCAAACACTGCAACGACGTCGTGCCGAAGTCGGACGCAGACCCCACCGGGTGGTTTGACACCAACCTCTCCATCCAAGACATTGGCTTCAGGAATGGTTACTTCACCGGCGGCGATCAGCTTTTCAAGCAAAATCTGAAAACTGGCGAGGTCGATGACCTGAAAGCTCTCTCCTTTGTGCCCAGAGATGTAGGTAAAACCCTCACCGAAGGCGTTTTCAAAGTCAGGGCAACCTTACATCTTCGAGACTACTCCATCTTCCACAATTCTACGCGTCGGAATTTGCGGTTGGTTTATTTCAGAGGTCCGAGAAGCCATTTTCGGAAGGGCTTACTGAACTTTAGGCTTGATGGGTACTACTCAGAAGCTTCTAAGAAGCTGTGTATGGTTGGAAATGGCGGGTCAGGTAATTTGAGGCCTCTTAGTGTTGTTCTTAAGCTTAATTATCCGCAAAGTTCAAGTATTTATGATAGTTTAATTACTGGGATTTTAGAGAGTTTGAGTGATAAGCATGATGGGGATTATTTTGAACCCCTTTTGATGTTGGGTTTATATCAGAGTTCTAGTTATGAATATAAATTAGCTGGGAAAGATAGTGAGAATGGTTGTTTGCGTGGCGACGATAGAGGAGAGAATTTAGGTGTGGGCAAATCAAAGCGTGGTTTGTGTATGTTGCTTGGTAACCTACATGAAAGCTTTGAATTGGAATATGGGAGTGATTGTAGCAGTGTGAATTGCAATCCTCTTGGTCGAAATGCTGGATATGTATCGTCCTTTGTTTATTATGGAACTCGGTGTGCAGATGGGAGGAAAATGCAGATGTTATTGGGTTTTCCCAACTCTAGCTATTATGGCATCAAATTTCCGTTTGATCCTCACACAACCTTCCTTGCTGAAGGGGCATGGGATGAGAAGGAGAATCGTCTGTGTGCTGTTGCATGCCGGATTTTGAATTTTACAGAATCTTTGACTAATGCTTTTGTTGGAGATTGCTCAACTAAATTCAGTTTGAGATTTCCAACAAGGTTGTCTTTACGGAATAGGTCTACTGTTGCGGGGGAAATGTGGAGCATCAAAGAAGTGAATGACTCAGGTTACTTTGCTAAAATTGGGTTTCACACTTTGTCGGGATGGTTGATGAAACTCTTGGATTTCAAATATGAGTATTCAGAGAATGATGATATGAGAAAAACATGTGCAGAAAAGAAGGCTGGGAGAGGCAGAGGAAAGATATACCCTGATGAGTTTTCAGTGGACATGAAATTTAGCATGACAGTGAGAAACAGTAAAGGACAACAAGTATCTGGTTATTCATCCCCTTTATTTGTGGATGATGAGCGGGTTTATGGACGCCGGTTTTGGGATAAATCACTGCAAACAGAATCATCAATGCAGCTGAACCAAAGCCATACCCATAGCAGTCCGATGAACGTCAGCTATAAGTTGTTCTTCATATCTGATTTCGGTTTTCGTCATGATGTTTTCCCATCTAAAGCAGAACTATCTGCTGAAGGAATATATGATAGGGATTATGGTAATCTGTGCATGATAGGATGTAGACACGTACCAGTGAAAAATCAAACATTGATTAAAAAGGATATGTTAGACTGTGCTATTAAAATCATTGTACAGTTTTCTCCATTGGATACAAAGGATGGCCAGAATGTCAAGGGAACTATTGAAAGCACAAGGGGAAAGTTAGACCCTCTTTATTTTGAACGTATTGAGTTTTCTTCCAATTCTATTTACACTAGCCAAGCTGCAGCATTGATTTCAAGAATCGACTTTGAGATCATTATGGTTCTGATTTCCAACACCCTTGCATGTGTCTTTGTGGGCTTGCAGCTATTATTCGTGAAGAAGCACCCAGATGTTCTCCCATTTGTTTCGATTGTAATGCTTATTGTTCTTAGTTTGGGATACATGATTCCACTTCTGGTCAACTTTGAAGCATTGTTTGTGCCAAATAAACACCACAGCCAGCAGGATACTTTTCTTGGGACTGGTGGATGGCTTCAAGTGAATGAAGTAATAGTCAGGGTGTTAATGATGGTAGCTCTCCTTTTGCAGCTACGTCTTCTCCAACTGACGTGGTCCTCAAGACAACGTCATGGAAACCAGAAGAGCTTGAGAGGTTCTGAGAGGAAGGTTCTTTATGCAACTTTACCATTGTACATAGCTGGTGCACTGATTGTTTGGTTTGTGAACCTATGGAAAAACGCTTACCAGAGATCACACAGGCCATTTCTAAGTCCACACCGCATGGCTTACCGAGTGTCTACCCTCCACCATCTTGCTTTCCAGCAGCACTCTCTCCGGGAGGATCTCAGCTCTTATGCTGGCCTCGTACTGGATGGTTTTCTGCTCCCTCAGATATTGTTCAACTTAGTCTTCAATTCAGGAGAAAAGGCTCTGGCCTGCGCATTTTACTTTGGAACCACCATAATTCGTCTGCTGCCTCATGCATATGATCTTTACAGAGCTCAGACTGGTACATTGTTCCTTGACTTATCGTATATATATGCAAACCATAAAATGGATTTTTACTCCACTGCCTGGAATATCATCATCCCCTGTGGTGGTCTCCTGTTTGCTGGCATTATTTTCTTGCAGCAGAGATTTGGTGGTCGTTTCATTCTTCCCAAAAGATTTAGACAGACTTCTGTATATGAGAAAGTCCCTGTCATTAGCAATGAGGAATTATGATGGACATATATTTTACCGAGAACTAATTTTTTTGATAATTGAAATCTAGTGTGCAAAATTATTATCTTGTGATGTACGTAACGTTCTTTTGTCTAGTCTGCAAAATTCATTGTCAAAACAAAATTAAAACTGAAAACATGTCGCTTCAACAAAAACGTTTCGGACATAATTTTTCTGAGCAATGTCGCGATGCATGCATGCTTCTTTTTGAAAAAAAAATTAAAACGTTGAATCATACACCATTCAATTTCTGGCCAAAGACTGAGAAACTTTGCGAGTGATGGAATTAGTCCCTCCTCCTCCTATGTGTATATTTATCCCCATGATTGCAATTGTTGGTTCACACCAAAACTGATCTTGGGTTTATAAGATATTGGTTATTTGCGTAAAATCAATTGAATCAAAGATGCGGTAGAAGCAACATGCCATTAATAATAATAATAATATGCTCTTTAAATAAACCAACCTAGCATACATTATAAGCTACACTAGATATGAACAATATGTACAGAAACAGATCCTGAACAACAACAATGTCGTTAAACAACTCTACGGAATTAACCACTCAAATTACCCTCTGTTCGTTTCATTACAAAATCTCTAGCAAGAGAGGAAGATGCTCTGATTACGTACAAAATCAGCAGCTGAATTTACGGATGAAAGAATCATGTACGACACGACACCATCGTACATGTGACTACCTTTGCTCCCACAGTAATCAAAGCACAGTCTTACTTGGTCTGTTGTAAACCTAGTCCCGCCTCATGACCTGAAACACAAAGAAACCCAGTTAGATAATTTGTAAAAGATTACAGCCGACATGGACTACCTGAAAGAGAACACAAAGCATAAGTGACCAATGAAATATAATAATAACCACACTCCCAACCTAAAACATATTACACAATGGAGGATTTCATACGTCGAGATTGAAATACCTCTGAATGAATGCATCTCACTGAGACTTTTTGCCGGTAAGAATACGAGATATCTGAAGACCCCTGCTAAAGGCTTCATTGAACAGGATCCTAGTCTGCATTGACTGAAACCCAGGTAACCATGACAGCAATGCCACAGGAGCCAAAATAATTACTCCGAAGAGCAAATCATACAGTCGAGCCAACGAAACCACAGTATCCCACACCACTGTAGACTGCAGGAAAGGTTTAAGTACCTGAGCTATTAAAATTATACCCCAGCCGGTAGGGATGAACGCCAAGAAACTTGAGACTATATCGAGAAATTTGAAGTCAGTTAACTTGAGCAGCAATACAGTTACAAGTACCAAAACCATTATGACAAGAAGCTGAACTAGCCGGTAGTAGATATGCTCCTTCGCTGCATATTTGTCCTGAGCATATGCTATGACTATATAAATCCCAACAGCCACTACCATGTATATCCAAGATACCAAGTAAACAGCTATGCTGGTATTTCCACGGGTAATAGCCAGATGGTACACAACACCATACTGAAAGAAGAAGAAACGAAGATCCAAAAGAATTTCCAATACCTTTCCCCAAAGACCAGTTGTTCGCAGATGGTCTTGTTCCTCATACCACCATGTTTCCCAGCTCTGTTCAGCTTTTGTAAAAACACCCCCGCCGGAATACCATAACCAATTCATAAAATCATCAAAGTCATGTACAGTTTTCAGCCAATCAAATCCAGAAGGGTTGAACACAAACGGGGCCATTATCCACGACAATACGAGACACCAGCTTGAGATCGTCATGGCAATGTAAACAAAAGTATTCGTATCTTCAGAGTTATGAACAGCAAACACTATTAAAATAATCCCAAGCTCAATTGCCTTCACAAAATGGCTTCGAGCGTAGAGTCGATAGTTCTCTGCAAAGCTCTTGTGTTGTACCACGAAGCCCCGTCCAGTGGCTCGGTACTTTGCACCCCCATGAAGAATAGTACGGCCAAAGAAGTGGGTACGAGTTCCCATTGAGAATGTGTAGAAAACTGATGCAAGCTGCAACTGCATTGTTAAAAAATCCCAAACTGCTCGAAGGAAACCCAGTTCAAGAGAGTTTTCTACAATCATTGGAAGGGCAGTGAAGAAACCTAGCTGGATAATAAACTGCTGATTCAAGATCACACCAAGTGATTTATTGTTTGCACTGTCCGTGATACCACTGAGAGCAAGAAAAAGACGGCCCCACAAGAATGCATAAACAGTCAGTACCACCATCATCGTGGTAAAGTAGAACCCAACAGTCGAGTAGAAAAATGAAAGCATTCGAAAGAAGTCCAATCTATGACCCAACCGGTACACATCTCTGCTTAAAACCTGCTCACCATTGCCACTAGCAACCTTGGCCTCAAACATGGAGATCTGATTCAGCCCAACATCCCTCCCCTTGCCTACCTGTATATATTCATGGTGAGTCACATTGCCACCTCGCAGTGTGCAATTGAAGCCAGCAAATATGTCCTCGCTGATATTGATCACTTTGGAAGCCTTGCTTATTCCACCTCGAGGCAAGAACCAGAACCTGTCGAACACATCTGGATGACCATAGTGCATTCGCACTTTCAAAGGGTTTGCCAGAACACGCTGGTTCAGGGTCACAAAACTCATCTCCTGAGCAGACATGAACCAAGCAAGAGACGACACAGAGCCAGTGAAGATATTCTCGCGGACTCCCAAGATAGTTGGCCTCCTGATACCATAAAAGTTCTTGAACTCCTCCAATAAATTCCGCATTTTAAGTGCCTCCTCAAAATAATTATCTTGGTTCATGTCAATGGTCTGAACTGCATCACCCCTTGTGAAGATTATGGCATGGTTTTGATTTTCTGGTTTGCCTTCACCAAGCTTCAATGGACCAGGCAACATGATCCGATAGATCTCAACCTCCCTTTGCATCTGCTGATCATATTTAACAAGGACAGAGTAGTACTCAACCTCATCCCTCCCCAAGTGAACCTCATCAACATAGGCAACTCGAAGGGCCTCATTGTTTTTCATAAGATATAAGATCTCCTCAGCACGGGAGTCTCCCTTCGTCTTATGCTGCCCATATAATTGGCAGGCAACCACGTATGTGAACTTCAACAGAGCAATCCCACGTTCATTCCCCTTAAATAAATAACTAACACTGCTACTTGTTCTTCCGAGTTTCCGAGAAGAAGATTGCATGCCTGACTGTACACCATCCAACCCGCTATTTTGGTTTATCAAACCGTGAGAGCCAATTTGCGGCGATCCATCTCTTATGTCCATCTCAGATGCAGAATCAAGAAATGCAAGCATCTTAAGGGCCCTATAGTAGTACATCATTCCTCTCACAGTGCGAGATAATGTCTGACCTCTGTACGATGCCCAAAGACGGAGATCCCTAGACTTTGTAGTAAAGATTTCATCTTCATTCTCCATGCCCTCCCTGTACATCCTCTCCATAAAATGCTTCCACTCATCTTCATAAATCTTCTGCAGATAAAACAGGGTCGAAATTCCATCTTCGTTCTCACTTCGAAGAAATTCTTTTCCATACAACACTTCCTCATCGTAGTATGGAGTCAGCACACTGAAAGCCATCATTTTTTCAACGTAGGGAGCACGGGGCATGTTCATAAAAAGTGAATTGCTAAAGAAAGCAATACGTCGTCTCGCCTCAATATTTGTTGGGACATTGTGCATTGAGTCTCTAGAAGTGAGAATTGTATGCAGACGGCGCAGATGCCTAAAGAAGACCGCATCCTCATCATCAGGAAACTGGATTGCATTTTCAAAAAGCAAGCCTGCATCAGTGGCTGGACTAAGAGTTGCGAGGCCTTCCAGCCTCAAGGTTTCCATGGACTTCTTCAACCTTGGGAATTCACGAACGAAAAGTTCATACAAGGCCTGCAACACATTCACTGCCTTACTTTCATCTTTCTTTCGTTGAATCAGAAGCTCAATAAGAGAAATCAAATTTGCATGAATTTGTGGAAGCAGAGACAACTTATATGTAACCGTGACCTTCCCACTCTGAATACATTGATCCAGCTCCTTGAAAAAATTTAAAATAATGAAATTTTCTTCTGTGCCATATTTAACGACCACAAGAAGCATATATTTGATGCTGTCATAAGCTTCGATGACAGCACACCGGCGATACTCACTCTTGCATATCTTCAACCAAAGCAACCGGTCATTATTCTCACCCAGCTCTTCTGCCTGACTTAGAGCAAGCAATAGTTCATTGCTGAGGAGGCAACATGGCCAGCGAATAACCCTAATGTTCCAACAATTAGGTGGCAATTCCAAGAGCTCAAATTCTCGATCACTGATGAGATCTTCCTCCCTGAAAGTTGTCATGATTTCATTCCATATCAAGGCAAACCTGGTAGCTTCTACTTGGCTTGATTCAGTTTTCATGTAGGCTTGACCAAGTCCATACCGCAATTTCAGTCTGTGGATGGCATCACGGAGCTTCTTCACCATTGTCACCTCAGGACGTAACGACTCCTCCTCCGGCATAAGATTAAACTGCAACGCACTAGTAAAGAACTGAAATCTAAGCCTTAGCTGATTGATATTCCGGATCTCACCCAAATGTGAAAACAGCCCAATTGTTGCACCAACTAAGGATGAGAAAATGGCATACCATATTTGCAGATCCATCAAGTAAATCAACACAACAGGAATCCACAACAACACAATTGCTATTCTGTTCCCGCTATGAAAAAAGATATGTATTTTGTACTTGGGTTCCGCTGCGTCCAACAAAGTCTTCGTTGGGGAAACAAGAGGCTTGATCTGAAGGAAGTAACTGAATGTGAATTTTGAAGCCAACACTGCGATCCAGAACATTGTATACTTGACATTATTGACAAGCCCTTCCCTCAGTCCACGACCCACAAAAATCCGTGTATGAAACCACCATGTGAATACATAGAGTATACTAAAATCCAACCCTTCAAGAAAGTTCCTGACCCAGGGAACTATAAAGAGAACCAATGCCAGCACTTCTGGGACGACGAAAACAAGTGCAGCCTCAAGAAAAACAATAATCCTCCGATTGGCCGCATCAGACCACCTCCCATCCGAATTCTTCTGATCCCAAATCCTCGCATAGAACACTGAAAACACAATAGTCCATGTCACGGCAGCTGCACCCTTCAGCACCATCCGAACCCCAAGCAACATCGTCTCCCTGGAAACTAAGCTATACTGAGTCCCAGCATCAAGCACTGCTTGAAGAAGGCGAAGACCGCTCCAAGTAATAAACAAAGTGAGCAACGGCACCTGATCGTCCCTTCTCTTCAATGCCTGCCAGGGGTATTCTTTCTCCTTCCAAGCAACGATAATGGAAGCCTGTAAAAACAAGATTAACAAAACCCAGAGCTTATCAAAGCTCCTAAACAGATTCCAAAACGACCTCTGCTCCACAAACCCCGTCTTCCCAACCCTCTTATCCTTCGGGGTGGTAGCGAAAAAATTACTTGAATAATTAATAGGCCATTTCAGCCTCTGGAAACACCTCCGAGACCAGAAGTACTCGTTAATATCATCATAATTGCGCCAAGCAGAGTGAGGCGCAGTGCCATTTCTGCTGCTCTTAACCTCAGTCTTAATGGTCTGGTAAATGGGCATAACCACACTCTTCATAAACCCACAGTGCCCAGAAACCGAAGGCACAAACGGGCGACCCGTATCCGGGTCGATAGACTCATCAAGCACTTTGTTCAGTTCCATGGCCATATGATGGTAAATATAACAAACACATTCAGGGACGAAACGAAGGTTACCAGACTCGCCCCAAATCAGCAGATACAGTGCCACGTAGAGCAGCTCGCGGCGGAGATCGACGCGGCGTCTTGAAATGACGACGTTCGACTTCCGGCCGATGTAGGAGCACCAGGAGGTGTAGTTCTGCAGCAATTTTCCCCGGAACCGCCGGAGAACGCCTGCGTCGAGCGAGTCGACCAGGTTCGGCGGAGGCTGGAGTCGCATTTGGGAGTTGGCCAGGTGAAGGACCAAATGCTCCCGCTGGTTCCGAACGTTGTCGTTTTGGAACCCGAAGGAGAGGCCGAGCCAGTCCATGAGGTCGTAGCTCGGGTTCCAGGGGAAGAACCGCGGCTTTCGGAGGTCCCCGACGGCGCGTAAGCAGGCGGCAGCGGCGCGTATCTCGGGGTAGCGGAGCGAGGGGTGGTCGGCCAGGAGGTCGTGGATGGGGATGATGTTGTAGGCCTGTTGCATTGGCGGCAGCGGCGCGTGGAGTGGTCCGCGACCGTCGCGCGTCGGCTGCGGACGCTGCCGAAGATTCATAGCTCTTCTCTCTTGTTCTTCTTCAGCTCTCAAGCTGGTCTTTGGGTTTCATTTTTTTTTTCTTTTTCTGACTTTTGTTGGTTGGACTTGGTTGTGGAAGTGAAAGAGTGAGTGAAATGTTGTGCTGGGTTTTTATTAGGGCTTTAAGTAACGTACACGCATATGCCACTGAAAGAGATGAGTGGATATTGACCAAAAAAAGAAAAAAAGATGAGTGAATGTTGTGAGGTGGAGGCACGCGCCAGAGGGCGGGTGGCGGAGGATGGTGGAGATACTGAGGAGGGAGGTGGAGGGCCTTGGTGGGTCCGGATTCAAGGTGGTACCCAGCACACTGAGATCTCTCCATTATCAGAAATCAGAATATCGTGTAGGAAATCGGAGGGACGGACGCACCACACGCGCGCAACAAACCAAGCAGCAGCCCACGTTCTATATTCCGCCGAAACGACGGCGTATGATGAAAATTTTAAACTTAGGATAGTGCGAATCAAACGGTTATGCGTCACACATAATAAAGGATTTTAAAAAGGAAAAAGCGCCCAATGATCAACAACATAAAAAAATAAAATAAAAATTTATCCAAAAAAAAGATAATAGTTGAAAGTTTCTTTTTCATGAGTGAAAAATAATGCCACAAAAATGTTGTTCATATAATAGTTATTTCATGCATCTGAAGTTGAAGTTGTGTGTTGGAATTTCATTTTTCATAATGGTTTGTATTAAAAGAAAAGAAAATTTGTAAATTGTAAAATTCATTAATGATAATAATAAAATGTTCTTGAAACGTAATCTTTCCGGTTAATTAATTTGGACAGTAAATGAATGAAACATAACATTAGTGTATATAAATTGTTTAATTTATGATTGGGTTTGTGATATGGCCCTATGGGAATAAAGTGGGCTTTTTTCGATTTTCTTTTTGTGATTAGAACAGCTGAAGCATAATAAAAGTGGGTTTAGGGTTGTCTTTTTTGTTTCTTTCGTCCTTTTGCGATGTCGTTTTCTGGATCTGTGGGCATGTGGGGTTTCAGCCTCGTGGGTCTCGTGAGAATAATGCAGAGAATCTCTCTGTTATAAAGTTTATTTCCTTAATTAACGTATTAGTGGCACATTTAATATAGACTAATGCTACTCTTATGATATCACATTTGTATACCACATTCTCATATCACTTTATGTGGCTGATGAGGTGGGCAATCACATCAATTAAAATTAATTTAACATTTTCTTTTTCTTTTATGATTTATTGACACTTTTTAATTGACATAGCTATACAACTCATCTGCCACATAATATAATATGAGAATGTGGTATACAAATATAGTAAAAGTAGTATTATTCTTATACGTCTCTTCATTTCCTTGGAAGTAACCATTAATAAGCAATGATATTAAGGATGCAGAATTAGGAAATATCTTTACTAACCACTTTAATTAAAGGAGTAAATAACATTTATTTAAGCCCACTAGGCATGTCCCATCCCATGCATTTAATTTATAATTTAATAGCAACATACATTTGTTTCCATAAAAAGATTTGTCATGCGTTGAATATTTTTTTTGGCAACAATAAGAGAGCCAAAAGGCCCAGAAAAGCTCAGCCCATCAGCAACTGTATTACTTTGCTTCTTGTACAGACAAGACTACTTTTGTCAAAAACGGGAGTTTTCTCATTACAACATTCACCAAATTCCTATGCACAAATTGGCTCGGAAAAGAGATTTTGAGCACAAATAATGGTGCAAAATAGCTATATAAAAAAACCCTATAACTATATATGATTCTTTAATGCAAGACCAAAGATGAGAGGGTCTTCAATAACACAATCTAGTTAGACCTTGACATATTTCGCCTGGCCTAACGAAGAATCCATCGTCCAGGGCATCTCTGATTCGGTTATGCAATTCAGCATTTCGACTTATAATCTGATTGATCATAGTTCTAACAACAATTGGTAATGGCCTTTCCATAGATGGACCAGAAAGTCATAGCATTGCACTTGATCCCTGCAACAATCATCTGCCATGCGTTTCTGTTGGCTGTAGGATAGCTGAAATCCTCTAACAGCTCAGGCTCACAAAGCATTGCTACCAGGCAATTAGTTGGACCAGCTCAGGCTCACCAGTAATCCATACATGAACAAGAGCCATCTTCGAAGTGGTGGAAGCGAAGCTTATCACGAACGATAATTTCTCTTTTGGTAACAATTGACATAAACTTAATTGCTTCATGGCAGTCCTCGCACATTCGAAGGTTCTTTACGATTCTAATGGCCATGCCATCCTTGGTTTTCAGTAGCCCAAATGCGATCGCAAGCTTCTCGCTATGATATCTAAGGGCATATTCCCTCTCTTCTTCTTCCACTTCATGCATCACTGATTCAGGTACGGAAGCATAACCTGCTTCCCTGCACTGCGACATCAGTTCATCTAAATACTGATAAACTTCATTTGTCTCAGGATGGGACTTGTCACCCATGCTAAACAGGTACGTTTTCTGGTTCACATCTATTGTACTATAGCCAACTTGCTTTCTCAAGCTTCTTCCCATCATCATGTTTCTAACCATTTCCACTCGATCCATCCGACCTGCCAGTGCATATATATTCGAAAGCATTACATAATGACCTGGATTTTCAGGCTCAACCTCCAAAAGATGCTCAGCAACTATTACTCCAAGATCGAAGTTCTTATGCATCTTACAAGCCCCAAGCATGGCAGTCCAAACAGCTGGGGCGGCCTCCTCAGGACCAAGCTCTTTAATCAATTGATATGCTTCGGTGAGAAGCCCAGCACGCCCAAGCATATCGACCATGCAAACATGGTGCTCCACTCCTGGCACTAAGCCATACTCTTGCCTCATGTTTGCATATGCCTCTCGCCCTCCGTGAACTAGCCCTGCATGAGCGCACGCCGCCAAGACTGCCACAAATGTGACAGTGTTAGGAACAGGGCCATGAACTTTCATTTGGCAAAAGAGTTCCACAGCTCGACTACCAAAACCATTCATTGCATACCCTGATATCATAGCCGTCCAAGCTATGACGTTTCGTTCATTCATCGAATCAAAAACTTCTCGTGCTTTGCTCACATTCCCACATCTAGCATACATGATAATTAGCGAAGTACCTAGAGCTACATTCACATGAATGCCGTTGTTAATAACATCATGATGCACCGAACAGCCTAAACCAAGAGCTCCCAACTGAGAACAAGCCGCTAAGACACTCACGAAAGTTGTCGAATCAGGTTCAACGCCCAATTCCCGCATCTGATTAAACACCTCAATCGCTTCCCTCGAAAACCCGTTTTGCTCGTAACCTGAAATCATCGAATTCCAAGCTACAACGCTCCTCTCCGGCATTTTATCAAACAACTTCCGAGCAGCACCCAAATCATCAGACTTGGAGTACATGGTAACTAGAGCGGCCTGAACAAATGAATCCGAGCCATACCCACATACCAAAACGTGCGAATGAACACATCTACCGAGTCTCAGAGCCGAAAGATCGGCACACGATTTAATCACAGACGTAAATGTGTAACTCGAAGGCGCAATACGGAAACCAAGCATACGGTGATAGAAGAAAACAGTGTGTTGGGGGAAGCCAAACTTTGAGGAGGCTTTGATGAGGGAATTGAAGAGGAAAGAGTCGGGGTTTGGAACAGAGAGGAAGAGCCGCCGAGTGTAGAAAATTGAGCCGGCTTCGCAAGCCAAGGTTATGAGCTTGGTGAGGAGAGCTCGGCTGCGGTGAGAGCCGGAGACAACAATGTGGCCATGGACTTGTTGCAGGGCTCTGAGAGACGGACCGGCTCGGAGAAGAGCTCGGTAAACCGGAGACTGTGGGGTTGAAGAACGTGTGACTGCGAGCTGCTTGGCTTCCATGAAAATAAAAACTTTGGTTCGAAGTCCGGAGCTTTGAAGTTGATGACAACCAAACTGTATCAACTACGCTAAACGCACCGTTTCACTCATCCATTACAAATTAGTTTACAGTTGGCGCCGCCGAGATATCAGACTCTCCAAACACGCGCAGACACTCTCAGTGCAAACTCACGCAGAACCATGAGGGACCCCTCTTCCTCATCCTCTGCCTCTGACGGCACCAACCGTTCATGGCTCAAACAGGGACTGCTCGCTGGAGTGGCTGTAGCAGCTGCGGCCGTAGCGTACACGGTGATATCCAGGCGCCGGTCCACAAGGTTTCGGAGCCAAGTGGTGGGGATCATACCGGCTCGTTTCGCTTCGTCCAGATTTCCAGGCAAACCTCTGGTCCCAATCCTTGGCAAACCCATGATCCAGGTTATTGTGATCGTTTTTCTTCTTCTTTTTTTCTTTCAAGTTCATTTTTTTAGTTTACTTAAATTGTTGCATTATATGAACGCAATGTTAATGAAACTATGTATTGTAATTGTTAAAAGAGAACTTGATTAATCATTTCAAAGGTTGTTTAATTGTGTGGTGGAGACTAATCGGGATTTTGGGTATCAATTCTTTTGCGTTTCAAGTGTTCGAACTTTTGACAATGAGAAGTTTTCTTCTTCATCTTCTTTCCTTTCTTTTTCAATGTCTTTGAGAAATATGGAAGGAAGTAGAATGTCTAATCATATTTGGTATAAACTGGGCAGATGCTACGATCATTTGCTTAACTATCTTTTTGTGCCTTGTAGAGGACGTGGGAAAGAGCAAAACTTGCAACCACGCTGGACCAACTTGGTACGTCCAGCAGTCAACCTCATGTGTTTTCTTTGTCAACATGATCAGTTCTATATTATCAAGTGGTGTTTGGGGTTGACTAAAAGTTATTAAATTTTCTCTTCAACTAGTTGTGGCTACGGATAATGAGAAAATAGCAGAGTGCTGTTTAGGGTTTGGAGCTGATGTGATAATGACATCAGATACTTGCAGAAATGGTAAGAGCCATGGTTCACAATATTTCTATTTTACTGATTGTTAGTAAACTTGAATTAATTTTGAAGTTTCTTATAATTGTCTGATCTGAAGGAACTGAACGCTGCAATGAGGCACTCCAAAAGTTAAAAAAGAAATTTGATATTGTTGTTAACATTCAGGGAGATGAGCCTCTTATAGAGCCCGAGATAATAGATGGGGTTGTCAAGGCCCTGCAAGTAAGTTCTTTATCCTATCATGTTAGTTAAATTTCTGTTCCTTCAGATGAATATGTTATGAAATCACACTTTTTAACAGTCATTTATTGATATTCTGTTCTCTTTTCAACTCAAATTGTTTTGTGAACTAGAAATTATGAGTCTATGACAATCAACCAGTCTAATTCATTATGTGGGTAGAGATTTTGTTCCTTAGGCTGTATGGGTTTGTATTTTTGCCCTGAATGTAATTGATCATTTATTCCCCTTTTGTTTGGTTACTGTTATAGGCTGCCCCTGATGCTGTATTTAGCACTGCAGTTACTTCTTTGAAACCTGAAGATGCATGTGATCCGAATCGAGTGAAATGCGTGGTGAACAGTCACGGTTATGCGATATATTTTTCGAGGGGCTTAATCCCGTACAACAAGTAAGTTTTACTATGGGTTTTCTGCAAAACAACATTACAGCGTCAGCAACTTGATAAAATGCCATGTACACAACACAGGTCAGGCAAGGTCAATCCACATTTTCCATATCTACTTCATCTTGGTATCCAGGTATTATCATATCTGTATGTTACAGCGCTTGCGAGCCTTAATATGTAATGTATCTCGTACTTGTTGCCAACCAGTTATGCCATTGTGTCTTACCAGAGCTATGATGCAAAGTTCTTGAGGAAATATCCGGAGCTTGCACCTACTCCATTACAACTTGAAGAAGATTTGGAGCAGCTTAAAGTCCTTGAGAATGGATATAAGATGAAGGTATTGCTTGGTCATAAGACTCTTCTATGTATTTGGATCAATCTTATTTCCTTTGATAAGTTCTTTTTCTCTCTCTTTATCAGTGAGCTGCTAAATAAGGCATCAGACTCTGAGTATAGTTAGATCACAGATAATCCGATGTTGGGTGGTTTTTCATGTATATAGATTGACTGGTATTTTGAAGAAATATTTATTTCGAACTCATGATTACCTCTCACAGGTGATCAAGGTTGATCATGAGGCTCACGGTGTTGATACTCCAGAAGATGTGGAGAAGATAGAATCATTAATGCAGGAAAGAAATCTGTCTTAGGACCTGCTTTTGGAAGTGAAAAAAGCGTTATTCGGACATAAAAACTTAAAAGTACTTTTGAATCGCAAAAGCACTTTCTTGGATCATATAAGTGCTTTCTAGAAAGAGAGTATCTTCATGCTGCATCGTTTTATTCTTTCTTACTGATGATTCAGTTTTGTCTTCCATTGCAGACATATACTAATACTAATTTATTCAATAATTCATTTACTTCCAAGAATCTCGTTCTGTGTGATTGATCCATAACAATATTTGGCAAAAATATATGTCTTGTTTGTTTTCTAAATAAAATGCATATGTTCTGTTACCAAAACAAGAAAGCCTGAAGCTTTACTCTGCAGCATTTACTGCATGCAGGGTTGTCACCCATCAACCTTTCACAACCCCCATGCTTGTCAATTTGAATTTGAAACCTTCACTCTGAGAAAAATACATGCCAATGTCCTATAAGGAACTTTTAGTTTTAACTTCTTTCCAACACCTTTTTGATGCTGTATATGTTGTCTTCATATAAAACCAGTAAACTCTCACATGGCATCAAAGACTCAAACAAAATTCTTAATAGGCTAAATTAAGAAGCTAAACAAGCGACTTCAGAAGCTTGCTACATAATTAAACTCACGCATGTATCTTAAACCAGAAAACTCTCACACAACATCAAAGACTTAACTGCACAAAAACAAAGAGAGATATATTTTTTTTGTCAAGGACAGAGACATAGTGAAAGAGAAAGAAAAGGCAAAGACTATATATAAAGACAAAAAGCATAATTTAGGGAAACTTTTAAATACTAAGAAATACCCTTTATTAATTAAACTTCTAAAACAAGATAACTTAGTTAACAAGGAATCAAATAATAAAAGTTAATTTTGAATATTAAACAAAAGAGCTAAAATAACATATTTGGTGGCTTGTGCTACCTGATTTGATTTTTATTATTATAAAACATTCATTAATTACTTCCTTATTTTTATATTTAAAACATATTTGTTCCAAACAAGACTTTCCATATCAAATAATAAAAAGGTAAGTTGGCGTTCGGGAGAGAAATCTGTCCTGGTGCATGTTTGGGACTGCTTTTAGAAGTGCCAAAAGAGTTTTTTGACAGAAAAAACTTACATGTGTTTTTGGATTATAAAAGCGTTTTCCGAAGAGAAACAGTCCTTCTCCCCCATCTTTTTATTCTTTCCTACTTTATGTTTCAGGTTTGTCATCCATGGCAGACTAATACTAATATATAGAAGAATTTTGTTCCGTGAGATTGATCCATAACAATATTTGGCAGAAATGTATGTCTTGTTTGTTTTCTAGGTAAATTGTACATCTTCTGTTACTAATACAAGAAGGCCTGAAGCTTTACTCTGCAGCATTTACTGCACACATGGTTGTCATTTACTGCATACATGTTTTACCCATCGAACTTTCACAACCCCAAGCTTGTCATTTGAATTTGAAACCTTGACTCTGAGAAAAATATATACCAACGTCCTATGAGGAACTCTTAGGTTTAACTTCTTCCCAACACCTTTTTATGCTGTCTTCATATACTGCTTTGCAGGGTCGGCATTTTACTCAACAGTCAGCAAGTCGCACTAAGTTTCAGTAAAGATAGACATGATCACTGTACATGTGGGCGGTCATGTTCAAAGATTGAATCATTGCTTCTCCTTTCTTGTTGAAATTGAATACGGAGATTCCACCATTGTTCACATCAATGGCACGAAATCTGAACCGTCAACAGCATTTTCAGGATACCAACATTGCATTTTTCTTGATATTTAACTGGAATGGCCTACCGCGTACCTCTCGGGGCCTAGCCCTAAAGCTGTGCAGATCAGTGCCCTCAAAATTGATTTGTGAGTGATGACTAAAACATGTTCTCCCTGATACATCAGAAATATATTTGTTTACACATCTTTTATATTATCGAAAATTAGCGTCAACAAATTTGTATCATGATAGCAAAGAAACGATGTCATGTCTCACATTCCAAGCCTCTCTGGCTGTTCCCCATAGTTCTCTTACAGGATAGATTCCGTTCACATAAAAATTAGCAGGGTCCTCTCTCCATGTTGTATACTCCTTTGGATATCTCTGCTTAGCATCCTCCGCCTGCAAATTCTGAACGTGATTTAGTATGATTCTAGAAAGCATGAATTTGGAACGAAGTAAAACTGGGAAGTAAAACAAGAGCAGACAGACCATTTTTCACGCCTTCAAGGAAAAACAGATGAGCCTCCTTTAGCGAGTCAAGGAAGATGAGCGGCTCCTCCCTCCCTTGCCATATAATTTCAGCAGTGGACTGCATCAGAATTCAGAAACTCACAATTAAAATCCACTTTGAAATTAAAAGCAACAAGGACCATAACATACTTCACCAGCAAGATGTTCAACTTCAAACCTTGGCCCGAGATATTGGACTCGAATAACACTTATCAAAATGCATATTTGCAATGGCTTTTCTGCACCTCTCTGCTTGCATCACTCCAGTTTCTGTCAGGACAGATTGGTTTGAGCTTCCCTGTACATACATCCAGGGTTAAGCTTCAAGGACTGCTAAGGGCCTGTTTGGTATCCAATTTTATAAACTCAAAAACAGATTTTAAATCCAAAACCACAAAAACCCATTTGGTAGACCCATTTTTAAAAAGTCAAACCCAAGAAAAACTCCACCATTATTAAAAACAATAAAAGTGAGATTTTATATATATATTTATCTCTCCTCCCTCTCTCTCCCGTCTCTTTCTCTCTCCTTCCTCTCTCCTTCCTCTCTCGTTTCTCTCTCTCCTCCCTCTCCTTCCTTCTCTCCTTTTCTTTTGTTAATTTAAATTTGGGAATCTAGGGTTTATGATTTTATGATTTTAATTTCAATTTTTTTAGATCTTAAAAATAGTTTGAAATTCAATACCAAACAAGTTTTTAGATCTTAAAATCACTATTTGAAAACTCATATTTTTAAAAAGAATCATCATTTTTAATTTACTTTTTTTAGTATGATACCAAACATGGCCTAAATATTTTCTATATGAAAGATAAAATTATTTAGAAAAAGGTCAAAGGAGAATTTTTTTCTTAGGAAAAGGCCAATGAATTCAGTTGTTTTGGATTGAAACAAAACAACTGCATTTGCCTTTTTCAAATTATGAAAGTTTTGATTGGCTAAAAACAAAATCTCCCAATAATTCAGCATGTTTGATATGCCTAATACAGATGCATAATCTAGAGCAGGAAAAAGAAACAACTTAAATTCCTTTTATCAGAATTAGTTAATTAATTAATTAATCAACTAAAGAAGAAGAAAGCAACTAACCTGAACTCTACTTTCTTCATTCCAAGCTAAGGCCATGCCGGACAAGAGTTACCTTCTTTGATGAAGCGATTGACTTATTATCAGTCAGTGATGTTGTTGCTCTTGTGAAGTCAAATGCACCACCAGTCATAGCAGCATCATTCTCAGATTTTTCTTGGATAACAAAAGAAAAATGACAGAAATAACAATTACAAGAAAACTGTAAACAACCCATCAATCTTTTCAAAATAAAGAATTTGAATTCTGAAGCTATCCAGAGGCACCTTTCCATGGGGATTGAATGAGAAATTGAAAAAAAAAAGGGAGATAGAATTGGTAAAATTGGTAAACTTACCAAAGGTTAGAGGCACATCTAAGCTAGAACTTGAGCATCTAACGCCAAGTGTAACAGAAGAAGAAAGATCAGTCTTAAGGTTTGGAGCTGTTCTATTTCTATAGTGAGATATGGAGATTGGAGAAGAGTGATGGAACTAGCCCCAGTGACTGAGTTAGATTCGCCGGCAATAACCACACTTGTTTTGGTAGGAGTAATCATAGAATAGATTTATCATAAGTCATATGATTAGTAGCACCCGAATCGATAATCCAATATGTATCTCGTTGGTCGGAAAGTACCAAAGCTTTTCCCGCCGTTAGCAGGCTCTGGAAGGGATAACTGAGAGATAGTAAGAGAATCATCAACTGAAGCAGTTGTCGTGGGCGAGGTTGAGACACCCGAGGTGCCGCCCTTCGTTGCTACACGTGGCCTATGTATGACGGTTCCCATTACAGTAAGTGCAATGCATTTTTTCTTTTTCCTCAAGGGTTGGACTGGGAAAAGAAAAACTAGAAGCAGGGCATTGGAAACCATTACAACAATCTTTCAATTCTTCTTGAACATCATCTCCCGGCGTTGGGCCTTTTATGAACAAAATCAAACGACTCCTCCAATTTTGGCAATGGACTCAACCTCAACAAATCTCCTCTAATTTTATCAAACTCATCATATAGACTTGCAAGAAAATCATAAATACGGTCTTTCTGTATCTCAGCCTGTCGAATCTTCACATCATCAGGGCATTCATGTTGATTAGACGATGGCGATCTAGTTCCAACCAAACGCTCTTGAGCTCACCAAAGTAGGATGCAATATCACGACCTCCTTGAGTAATACGGTACATCTGGGCTACACTCTCCTAAACATCTTCAGGAGTTGGTAAATCTAAAATCAATACTACCAAATCATGTTCCATGATTTTTATCACCATCCTTTAACAATGAAGTCTTCAATACACCATGAATCAAAGCCCGGAGCGTCTTCCTCCACTTGAGCCATCATCCCTGTTAGACGACCTGACACATGAAGTAACATCATCTTTGACCAAGTGCTATAGTTCTTTCCATTCAACCGTATGGTTAATGGGGCAACGGAAGTATCATTGCGAACTGTAACAATTGGTTGCGCAATGTCAAGAGTTTTGCAACTTTCTGAAACACTGTATTTTCCGGTGGTGGTAGGGGTGTCTAAGGTATCTTCAAAAAACCATGGAGAGAGAACAAGTTTGGAGGGTAGGTTGCACCGGCTAAGATCGACGGGTTTGTGTTTTTAGGGTCTTTTGTCACACTAGGTTTGTGACAACAAGGATGTTGCCGTTGTTTTGCGACAATATTATTATTATTATTTTTTGGGTTTGGTTGCCGTTCGAGGTAAAGGCTGCCAATGGCTAGGATTTTTGTATTTTGGGTAAACTGCTGAATTGCCCCCTAAACTTATACCTAATTATCAATTTACCCCTGACCTTTTTTTTACAAAATTAAGGACTCGAACTAAATTTTATTCTCAATTTCCCCCTGTCTAAATTCTCAACATTTCATCCAATTTGCCGTTAAATATGAGGGTAAATTAGTCATTTCGTACATTAAAAATAAAAAATAACATAAAAAATAAAAAATAAAAAACTCAAATTTGAAACTCTCTCTCTCTCTCTCTCTCTCTCTCTCTCCTTGCAAGCTCATGTGGGGATGAGGGTGGTTGTATGGTGGCGTTGGACGGTGGTCTAGGGTTGGATCTTGAGTGGGGATGGGTCTTAGCTGGAGGGGAAAGGCTGGGGAATAGGATAGGTCTGGGTCTTAGGGCAAAGTCTAGGGATGGGTTTCTACTGGGGTGGGGATAGGTTTCTCTGGGGCTGGGGTGGATCTCGCGTGGGGATGGGAGGAACCGGGAGGGGTTGAATCCTAGTAGTGGAGTTGGGAATCCTAGTAGTGGCTTGGAGGATGGTGAGTGAGTGGTCGGCAAGGTGGGGTTGGTAGGGGACTGGAGTTTGGGGTTGGGCCGAGCTGCGGGGATAAGAAATCGATGGGGGTCTAGGTGGTTATTGGCTGGGGTTTATGGGTTTGTGGGGAGGGGTGAAAACCAGAAGGGGTAAGGGGTGGTCATGGAAGAATTGGGGGAGAAAGAAATAGAGGGGACGGGAGCTGGGTTCTTAGGATTTTTTTTCTTTAGTGTCTTTTTCTTCTTCTTTTTTTTGTCAATTTTCCTCTTTTTCTTAAATTTTTTCCAAATTAAAAAAAAAAAATTTAACTGAAAATTTGATGAAATGTTAAGAATTTGGACGACATGGGGGAAATTGTGAATCAAATTTAGTTCAAGTCCTTAATTTTGTAAAAAAAAAAATGTCAGTGGGTAAATTGATAATTAGGTACAAGTTTAGGGGGCAATTCAATAGTTTACCCTTGTATTTTTGTTTGAGAGACCGGGGTTAGCCAGCTTTGATACCAACTCAAACTAAACACAGAAGAATTGTATAGTTGTTAATAATATTATATTTCTTCAAGATGATGATATATATACAAGTACAGAAAAGTAATTAATTAATTACAAGGAATCCTAACTAGGTAACGTGATTACAAATCAGGTGGATCAGGAGGATCCTTGAATTATGGCTCACGCCAACATGCAGGAAAAGAGTTACTTCTTTGATGAAGTGATTGACTTATTATCAGTAAGTGATGTTGTTGCTCTTGTGAAGTCAAATTCTCAGATTTTTCTTGGATAAAAAAAGAAAAATGACAGAAAATAACAATTACAAGAAAACTGTGAACAACCCATCAATCTTTTCAAAATAAAGAATTTTAATTCTGAAGCCATCCAGAAGCACCTTTCTATGGAGATGGAATGAGAAATTGAAAAAAAAGGACGAGATAGAATTGGTAAAATTAGTAAACTTAGCAAAGGTTAGAGGCACATCTGAGCTAGAACTTGAGCATCGAACGCCAAGTGTAACAGAAGAAGAAAGATCAGTCTTGAGCTTTGGAGCTGTTCTATTTCTATAGTGAGATATGGAGATTGGAGATAAAGCAGAGCTCAAACTAAGAATTCCACAAATCATCTTCTTTGACAGCTTGGGGTTCCAGATGTTTGTGTCACTGTTCCTCAGTTCCACATAACTTCCTATTTGGTTGTGGAGATGGTTCCAGCATGCCATCTGGAGAAATTTTAGTTTGTGGTCATTATGGTGCATCACAGATATCTTAAGGTTGATCCTGGCCGTTGGATCATATTAGAGTGTTAATTATCTGATTGGATGGTCAGAATTGATTTGACTGGTGTGGGGTTACTTTTAGGTGGTAGTAATCATTTCCTCTGTTCTCTTTAGAGTAGATGGAATCTGGTTTGAACTGGATTTTTAAACAACTGTTTGTAAATAAAAACCACCAACATGAGTCAAAAAGACACTAAAACACTACTGGAAAACTAAGTTTTTTTGTATGTGACTTGTGAAATTGAACAATGTTGAGGGCAATGTTAATTTTCACACTTCAGTATCTCAGTTGACCCCAGACAATGAGACAAGTCATATATGAATCTGAGAGAAATTTAAGAGGTGGCAGTTGGTTATAGTTTCCCTTGAACAATTCTCAAAGAAAAAGAAAATTATGAAAAAGACTTTTCCATTCATCCAAACAGTCCGTCAGGTACTGAACACTAGAGCATATTACATTCAACCTTTTTTATTTATACACTGGGGAAAGATCAAATGAAAACAACAAAATTAAGGTTTTGCCACAAACAGAGGATTGAGAAAAGTGCAAAGAGTGTAGAGAATAAGCAGAAAATATAATGCTGCTGCAATGATGCCAGCAACAAGAGCTCCTGTTACATGATTGCAGAACTTGTGGACTTGTCCACAGATGGGCAGCCAGCCAGCATTAGTGTTCCCTTGCTTGCCCACTTGAGCTATTGCCAAGGCTGCTGACAGGCTTGAAGTAAGTAACAAAGCCACAACCTGTGCAAAATTGTTCATAACAGAAAAAAGGACCTAAATTTCAGTTCATCATAGGAAAAAATATACATGTAAATATGAAAATTAAATTGCAAAAATAGAAAGAAAAATGCTTTATTTACCACATCTAGAATGATGACCATGCGCCAAAGCGAACCCTTCGAAGCAAGAATCAGAATCATAAGGTTGTATCCACTTACAATTGCTTCCACAATCACAAAGTACCTTTGCCATGAGCATACATATTTATAATAAATAAAAAAATGATTAGAACATGATTATCTATATATATATACAAAGCAAAAGGCGGTAAAACATTCAAAATACCATAAAATGCCCTTGGTTACATTAAGAATTGAAATTATTAATTAAATGAGGATAATATGGTAAATTCATACATTTTCATATTTAAAAAATTAAAATTAAAAGAAAAATCAGATAATAGATCATATTTTTATGGTTACAACTATCCGTTATTTTTTTAATTCTAAAATAAATTTAAATTTTCTTTTAAAATAAACATGTCGTAGGCGAGGAAGCGCATGCAGAGAGGCTAATGAGGATAAGGGTTGATTAGAAACTTAATTAAACTTACATGAAAGCAGGTGAATCGCTGTATTTGGCCTTGAATATTAAGTTCCAGACATTGGCAGAGTCATGGCTGGTGGCCATAACTATGGTGGCAGACAGAGTTGCAGCGAAAGCTAGCAGCCTTAGCAGAAAGGTGACGATCCTCCTAATCTTAGTCATGGAGATCAAATGAGGAAGGAAATACTCCAATGTTTCAGCTACTAAAATTGGAAGGGCATATAGAGAGAGATGTTTAGGGTGTTAGGATGACAGATAGAGCGTGGGGCACTTGTTTTCTTTGTATTTCTTTACTGCAAGAAGGGTTTGGTTACCTACAAATTTATAAAGATTTTGATCTTAATAAACCAAAACGAGCCAATTAAACATTTACAGAGCAAAAGGGTGTTTTCCACATTTAACCACCTGGTGTAAGATTAAGACTCCCAATATAATATGAGGGTAGTTGAAGGTCGATTTCAACAGAGAATACAATATAGTTAGCCATATTTATGGAAATTCACATGATCATTCTTCTCATATTGCGTGTTACATTTATGCATAATGATTGTACGATATATTGACTCTCAAACTATGGAAATTATTTTGAATTTATGTTGAATGAATTTTTATAGGGATGATTCTAGTGCATGTCATGTCATATATGTTTCATTTTAAAGATAAGGAAACTCCAAAACAGATTCAATTAAGAGTCATGACATGTTTACATCAATAACTCAAATGTATACATTCAATGGGCGGAACCATGAATTTTTTGACGGGTGGGTTAGTTAAAGTTATTAGCTTAAAAATCTAATAATTATTTTTTTGGTACTTACAATTTCTAGTCTTTCTAGAAAAAAATATATACATTAAATCATATAAACCGCGCTAGTTCATAATCCCATTGACTAATTTTCAATAAATTTTTGGGAGATTCACTATTATACCCAATATAGGGGCCCAAATTATATATATAAAAAACCATATATGAAATGAACTTCAGAAACACACCCAAAGTCCATTTACAACATAACAAAGAGGTTTTCAACTTTCTATAAATTACAAAACTACTATTAATTTCTTAAAACAAGCCCAACCCCAAAACCTCTTTAAAAAAACCCCAAAACACTCAATAGGGCATCAAAGTAATTTAATAATCAAAATTAAATTCAATATGGCCAGCTGTCATTTTTTGGATTTGTTTATAGAAATTAAATAGTGTAGGGTTTATCCATATCAATAGTGCTAAAAATGGGTATATAACTAAATATCTAAAAAAAAAATTTATACACAATATTGGGGAGGGGAAATCGAGCCTAGGACCACGAGTGCAAGGCTAAATGCTAATATCCAATAAACTTTAGCATAAAACAAATACATATGCTAGTGGGGGTATAACTCAGTTTGTTGAGCTCTTCCACATCCGCCCTTGTGGGTAGAGGTTGAAAACCCTAGGCGCCCAATAAATATTTGTGTAAATCCCCCTCCCCCAATTGCTTGTACTAAAAAAATATATTAAATGCAACCAAAAAACACATACTATCAAAATAAAAACATGTTCAACAACATAATGAAAGTGTACATATTTTAATGTGTATTTTCATAAAGAATTGAATTTTTTGGACTTTAATAGCTTAATACATATTATGTTATATTTAAAACAAGTCAAATATATATATTTGAACTTTTTTTTATCTCCAAAAACCTAGTTCCACCCATGTTGTGCTATACAACACTATCGTAGCATATCATAGCATTATACTATTTATTAAGTAATTTATAAATTTAATTAAAATATTTAAATTCTAATTATTCACTAAGTAAATAATAATTTTAAAATAGTTACTACTTAATGTAATTAAATAAGGGTAATTTAAGTAAAAAAATTAAACTAAACAAACAAATTTTGTAAGAAAAAATTTCAAAACAAAGTCCTGAAAATAATTTAAAAGAATTAATTACTATATATTGAGTAATTAATGAAATTAATTAAAATATTTGAATACTAATTATTTACTAAAGAAATAATGATTAAACTATAATTACCCATTAAATTAATTAAATAAGGATATATATTACTTAATTACAAATATTAAAAGAAAGAAACTAATTTTGTTTGTTTGTTTTTTTAAAGAAGGAGACCTTTTGTCGGGAAATGTATTTCCCAATGGATTTTGCCGGGATAGGTATATCCCTACGAAAGTCGACGGGACAGTCGTGTCCCTGCAAAATGAGTACGGATTTCGCCGGGAAAAGTCATTGAAGTAATTTTTTTAAATAAAAAATTAGTTTTTGAGTTTTATATTTGTAATTATGCAATATCTTAGCCTTATTTAATTACTTTAATTAGTAATTATGTTTTAATTATTATTTATTTAGTGAATCATTAGTATTTAAATATTTAAATTAATTTCATCAATTGATTAATAAATAGTAACTAATTATTTGAAATTTTTAGTGGAATTTTTATTATAAAATATTAGTTTACTTAGTTTAATATTTGTAATTAAGTAATATCTTAGCCTTATTTAATTACTTTAGTTAGTAAGTATGCTTCAATTATTATTTATTTGGTGTATAATTAGTATTTAAATATTTTAATTAATTTCATAAATTACTTAATAAATAGTAATTAATTATATTAAAGGGTAAATTTCACTTTACTACCCATAAGTTTCCCAAAATTCAGACTTTGATACCCAAAGTTTTTTTCTTCTCACTTTCATACCCAAAGTTTACTTTTACTACCAATTTCATACTTAAATCAGTGTTCACGTCAAGACATTAAACGCCGACGTGTCACATTTTTTAATTTTAAATTAATTTAAATATGAATAAAATATTAAAAAACCAACATAAAATCAGAAAAAAATATATTTAAAAAAAACCCAATCATCATCTTTCTCTCCTCTTTACTTTCTTCTCCCTCTCCCTCACCCTTTCCCTCTCATCCCCCATTCCCAACGATTCAAAGTTAAGCAAATTCTCCAGCCGCACCAACCACTACCCATCTCCATACCCACCGCCATCTATACCCAACCCATTCCCACCAGCAACCCACATCCCACATCCCCCAAACCCAATCCCACCCTCAACCCACAACCGTAGCCCCAACCTCCACCTGCAACCCACTCCTACCCTCTCCCTCCATTTAACTCCGATGGATGGAAACGCTCGAACGAAAAAGTGGGGGAGGCATAGAGAGAGTATGGATGAAATCAGCAATTGTTGAGAGAGGATTGGGGAATGTTGAGGAGGAGAGGAAATTGCTTGATGAAGGATTGAAGAAATGTCCTTCGTTCTTTAAATTGTGGTTGATGCTTGGACAATTAGAGGAATGGCTTGATCGTTTGGAAAAAGCCAAGGAGGCTTATGACTTGGGCCTGAAACACTGCCCCAATTCTATACTGCTATGGCTTTCTCTTGTTAATCTTGAAGATAATTGAATGGGGTGACTAGTGCTCGTGCAGTCCTCGCACTAGCCAAGAACAAAAATCCTCACAACCCTCAACTGTGGCTTGTTGCAACTCGAGCTGAATATGGGCTTCATACTTCAAGCGCTGGCTCAACCTCCAAGGCCACCTTGTACGGTCATTCAAGGTCTTGGACTGGAGTTTTCTCCAATCGGGTTGGTTTATTTCGAGAGAAAGGGAGGGTGGAGATGGAGGATGAGAGAGAAAGGGAGAGGGAGAAGAAAGTACAGAGGAGAGAGATATGATGATTGAGTTTTTTTTTTAATTTCTAATTTTTAGTTATTTTTTAATATTTTATTCATATTTTAATCAATTTAAAATTAAAAAATGTGGCATGTCAGCGTTTAACGGAAATCCTGACGGCAATACAGACGGAGGTATGAAATTGGTAGTAAAAGTAAACTTTGGGTATGAAAGTGAGAAGAAAAAAACTTTGGGTATCAAAGTCTGAATTTTGGGAAACTTACGGGTAGTAAAGTGAAATTTATCTCAAATAAGTTTTTGGACTTTAAAATTATTTTTACTATCCGAAATTGTTTTTAAAATAGTTTCAATTATTTAAAAATCCTAGAAAATTATTTAGTATTAAACCCTAAATCCAAGTCTCGAACCAAATATCCTAGCTTGCGAACTTATCCGAACTAGTTCCAAACCGTTCGCAAGCCTCGAACCCTAACCCTAAACCTATTGGAGGGCACTTAGGACTCGACTATGTTTGGATACTTACGTAACTCGACCAGAGGCTTTACGGTTAAGGTTTTGATATCAATCATGGTTTAGTTCGATGTAACTGGACATAATCTTGACACGTCTTGGTGAATTTTGTCAGGATAGACCTAACTGACACTTTTTATATCGCGACGAACTTTAACGGGATATGCCTATCCCGGCGAATATGTGTTGCGATAGATCTTTCCTGACAAAATTTTGTCGAAGTTCGACAACAAATCACCTGTTAAAATGTACCTCAACACGTACTCAACTAATTAGGATTAAGTTCGGTTACGTCGTACTAACCTTATATTTAGATAGAAACCATAATCTTAAAACGTAGGTCGAATTACGTGAGTATCCAAGCCTAATCGAGTCATAAGTGGCCTATAGTAGGCTTATGGTTAGCTTTCGAGGCTTGAGAATGGTTTTGGAACAAATTCGGAAGCTAGGGTTTTTGGTTTGGGACTTGGATTTAGGGTTTAGAGGCTAAAATCTATTTTTGGAATACTGAAATAGTTTTTAAAATATTTTTGGGTACTTAAAATAATTTTCTAGAATTTTTAAATAATCAAAATTATTTTAAAAATACTTTTGAAAATTTAAAACAATTTTTAAAGTCCACAAAAGAATTGAAAAATAAACTATTTTTGTTCTAGGGGAGTTCTTGTCTACTTTTTTTGGTGAAGCCCTGCGACCCCTATTTCTTTTTGCTTGACTTTACAATAGTAGCTATGAAATATCACTAAATTAATTAAGACTTGTTACATTATAGAAATCGTTTTATTGGCAGAAAAAAAAAAGAAACCAAATTCTCAGTATATATATTTTTTATTGTTTTGGTTTCTCTTCTCTTTGGCTTGAACCGCCTCTATGTCCTGAAGTGAAGACAGGAAGTTACGGCGGCAAAAAAAAAAAACCGATCCATAACCGCAAGTGCTAATCAAACGACACTCTCTTTTTTCAGTTTTCAAACAACTCACCTGTCTCGAAGCTCCTCTGAACCTGAACAGTGAAAAGCTCTGCTAGGGTTTGACTCACTCGCAAACGCACTGTTCAGTCGGGCACAAAGAACCGAACCAGACCTAGGGTTTCAAATTCCGATCCGCAAACACATTCATGGACGAGGAGCCCGAGTACGACGACCAGCAGTACAACGACGACGACGAAGATGAAATCACGCAGGAGGACGCCTGGGCCGTTATCTCAGCCTACTTCGAAGAGAAGGGTTTGGTGCGCCAACAACTCGACTCCTTCGACGAGTTCATTCAGAACACAATGCAGGAGATTGTCGATGAGTCGGCCGATATCGAGATTCGCCCCGAGTCGCAGCACAACCCGGGCCACCAGCCTGATTTCGCCGAGGTAGATTGTCCTTTGTTCAATCCTATATGAGATTGAGCTTCGTGGTTTCCATGAATTTAGGGCTAACAGTTAGTGCACGAAAACTAAAATTTATAAGTATATTGCAAGCTAGTTTCCTTCTCACATTTTTGTATTTTTAGGAAATTAAAGTAGAATTTGGAGCATATTTGGTGGTTATGTTCTTTTGCTCTTTAATACTGTTGGGTTGGATTGCAGACTACATATAGGATTAAGTTCGGTCAGATTTATTTGAGTAAACCCATGCCCGGGCCACCAGCCTGATTTCGCCGAGGTAGATGGTCCTTTGTTCAATCCTATATGAGATTGAGCTTCGTGGTTTCCATGAATTTAGGGCTAACAGCTAGTGCATGAAAACAAAAATTTTTAAGTATATTGCGAGCTAGGTTTCCTTCTCACATTTGTGTATTTTTAGGAAATTAAAGTAGAATTTGGAGCATATTTGGTGGTAATGTTATTTTGCTCTTTAATACTGTTGGGTTGGATTGCAGACTACATATAGGATTAAGTTCGGTCAGATTTATTTGAGTAAGCCCATGATGACCGAGTCCGATGGAGAAACTGCAACCTTATTTCCCAAAGCTGCAAGGTTGAGAAATCTAACGTACTCAGCACCATTGTATGTGGATGTCTCAAAGAGCATTGTAAAAAAAGGACATGATGGTGAAGAAGTCACCGAAACTCAGGATTTCACCAAAGTATTCATTGGAAAGGTGTGTAATGTGAACATTTTAGTAATGATGTATGGATTCAACATTGTTAGTTAAAAAAATCATTCATTTGGTGTATATTATCAGGTTCCTATAATGCTTCGGTCTAGTTATTGCACGTTGTACCAGAATTCTGAAAAAGATTTAACAGAGCTGGGAGAGTGTCCATATGATCAAGGTGGATATTTTATTATAAATGGGAGTGAAAAGGTTCTGATTGCTCAAGAGAAGATGAGCACCAATCATGTCTACGTGTTCAAGAAGAGGCAGCCTAACAAGTATGCCTACGTGGCCGAAGTTCGGTCTATGGCTGAGTCCCAAAACAGACCACCCAGTACAATGTTTGTGCGGATGCTTGCTCGGACTAGTTCTAAAGGGGTAATGAATTTGATTGTGGCAATTTTTTTGTTTTGTTTATTTTGGATGTTTTATTTATATGGATTTTGTTTGCGGGCATTTATATTATTGCAGGGTTCTTCTGGACAATACATCCGTGCTACTCTTCCATACATTCGAGCTGAAATTCCTATTATTATTGTGTTCCGAGCTCTCGGCTTTGTTGCTGATAAAGACATATTAGAGCATATATGTTATGACTTCTCTGATACTCAGATGATGGAGTTGCTTAGACCTTCCCTGGAAGAAGCATTTGTGATTCAAAATCAACAGGTGTCTCTATCTGTCAATTTATTTTGTGGAGTTTACAGATGTCTCGATTCCCTTATAGTCAAATGGTTTATTATTCTCTCTGCTGTTGCAGGTTGCACTCGACTATATTGGAAAAAGAGGTGCAACTGTTGGTGTTAGTAGAGAAAAGAGGATCAAGTATGTGTTATCTTAGTAAATTTGCAGGGCCTCAAGATGTTTTGCATAACCTTCTGTAGTGCTCATGAGATTATTATCTTATGCATCGTATGCACAGGTATGCAAAAGAGATCCTTCAAAAGGAAATGCTTCCACATGTTGGTGTTGGAGAATTTTGTGAGACAAAGAAAGCTTACTATTTTGGGTAGGTTTTACTGGTAGGACACGCATTAGCATTAGGGTGGCTTCTGAATTGTGTACTGAATACATGCTGTTTCTTGTACCAGATATATCATTCACAGGCTTCTACTGTGCGCACTTGGTCGGAGGGCAGAAGATGATAGGGATCATTATGGCAACAAGAGGCTAGATCTTGCTGGTCCCTTACTTGGAGGCTTGTTTAGAATGGTTTGTTTTCTGGTGGAAATTGGAGGTTATATGAAATTTGTTTTGTCATTATCTTGTTGACCATAGAATCTTATATGCAACTGCAGTTATTCAGGAAGTTGACTAGGGATGTGAGAGGTTACGTGCAAAAGGTTCCTTACATGAACTCTGACTTATTTAAGTTGCTGTAATTATTATATTTGGGTTTATACCTACACAGTCCATGCATGGTGCAGTGTGTCGATAATGGAAAGGAACTTAACCTGCAATTTGCCATCAAAGCTAAAACAATCACGAGTGGCCTCAAATATTCACTTGCTACTGGGAACTGGGGGCAAGCAAATGCAGCTGGTACAAGGGCTGGAGTGTCACAGGTACTTTTATCATTTTTCTTTTAATTTCTGCTGTTGAGTTTGGCAGTTATAATTCCATCATGCTTTGCTCAGGTTGTTTAAAATGTGGGGTGGGTTCGTATTGGTCGATTTAAGCTTATCAATTGTATAAAATCACGTACCAAATTCATTAATTTGGAATTCAAATTTTTTTAACAGGTGTTAAATCGTTTGACATATGCGTCCACCTTGTCACACTTGAGAAGGCTAAATTCTCCCATAGGGCGTGAAGGTAAAACTACTTTCTGGCTTCTTCTGTGTATTGTATAGTTAAGGTTCACCTATAAGGCCTTTGGATTGCAAATACAAGTATCATCTGTTCAATAAGGTGAAAAGCTTTTGGCTTCTTTTTTATGCTCCTGGAATCATGATGTTGCTACCTACATGTGGCCTGTCATTGTGAATTTATCCTCCTTCCTGTTTAATTGAGGTTTCTTTTATCAGGGAAATTGGCCAAACCACGGCAGTTGCATAACTCACAGTGGGGGATGATGTGCCCAGCTGAAACACCTGAAGGACAAGTGAGTATTGTGTTTTAAATTTCTGAATGTGTAAGTTACTTTGAGAAACCCTTTCTTTCTGTACGTGGCACTTAAATATTTGTCCGGCTGTTACACCAGGCATGTGGACTTGTAAAGAATCTTGCATTGATGGTATACATCACAGTAGGATCAGCTGCATATCCAATATTGGAATTTTTGGAAGAATGGGGTACAGAGAATTTTGAGGTTTGTACTAGTAGTTCTAATGAATGTTGGCTTTCTATTGTCATTCGTTATTTTGACAATCTTCTTTAAATTTGATTGTAGGAAATTTCCCCTGCAGTTATTCCCCAAGCCACGAAAATTTTTGTTAATGGCTGTTGGGTTGGTATACATCGTGATCCTGAAATGTTGGTGAAAACATTAAGAAAGCTAAGGCGACGGGTCAGTATCCATTTTATTTTATCTCTGTATTAAAATATAATTTTGGGTAGATATCACGCCAAAAGAACAAACTGCAATAGTCGAAACATTGGATTTTATAAGTAGTCCGAGTCTTTGTACATTACACCATTTCTGTATCTTTTTTTTTCTCTTCATATTATTGTGCTTTGTTCTTACCTACCCAGTCTTCCTAACGCAATGCAATTTGGGTCCATATCCGTTCTGACTTGTGAAATCCCATGTGTTAATGTCACATTAAACTTTATAGATGCTGATTACTATGTACTTCTGCAGGTTGATGTCAATACTGAAGTTGGGGTTGTCAGAGATATCCGTCTTAAAGAATTGCGGATATATACTGATTATGGCCGTTGCAGTCGTCCATTATTCATCGTGGACAAACAAAGGCTTCTCATAAAGAAGAAAGATATTCATGCATTACAGCAGAGGGTTAGCTAGCTGAAATCTTCAACTAATTTTTTTTTGGACTTCCAGTGTTTACACCAATCTACCCTTATATTTTCAGGAAAACCCTGAAGATGGTGGCTGGCATGACCTTGTAGCAAAGGGATTTATAGAATATATTGACACAGAAGAAGAGGAGACTACAATGATTTCCATGACAATTAATGTGAGTACTTCTCGTTGGAAAAAATGCATCATGATTTTATTCTGGATTAAAAACAGACCTGTAGAACCCGTAGGACATTGATGATCTCAATTTCTGAAAACTTGTACCCAGGATCTTGTACAAGCAAGGCTCAATCCTGAAGAGGCATATTCTGACACTTACACTCATTGTGAAATTCACCCATCGCTTATTTTGGGTGTTTGTGCTTCAATTATACCATTTCCTGATCATAATCAGGTAAATTTGTCATGCAAGTGAATTTATGTGTTTGATATCTTATTCATTTGTTATTCCATCTACTTATTTGTTTGTTGTGATCAGTCTCCACGTAATACATATCAATCTGCTATGGGCAAGCAAGCTATGGGAATTTATGTCACAAATTATCAGTTCCGAATGGTATGATTAGGTTCCCACTATTGTAATTATGTATTCTCTATTTTATTTTCGTGAATGTTACAGTTGATTAGAAACTATGGTAAGTTACTTCTTGTTGCTTCACTCAGGATACACTGGCGTATGTTCTGTACTACCCTCAGAAGCCCCTTGTCACTACACGAGCCATGGAGCATCTTCATTTCAGGCAGCTTCCAGCTGGCATCGTAAATATTTAACTTTGTTTTACATGTTTCTCTTTTTTCTTCATTTCAGGCAGCTTCCAGCTGGCATCACCAAATTTTCAATTTCCCCCCTGAACTTTTTTTTTAGTCAATTAAGGATATGTCCCCCCTAATAAGGATGTGAACTAATTTATTTAGTTGTTGACATTTCATCCAAATTTCAGTTAAAGAATAAATTGGATGAAAAGGTGATGATTTAGACAGTAAGGGAGACATTGGCGAAAAAAATTAGTTCATATGCTATTTGGTGATAGTTCTGGGGGCAATTCGGCAGTTTAAGTTTTCTAATTTAGTCTGCTAATGATTCCTTTCCTTTGTTCCATTCTGCATCAGAATGCTATTGTTGCCATTTCTTGCTATTCTGGTTATAACCAGGAAGATTCTGTCATTATGAATCAATCCTCTATAGACCGTGGATTCTTCCGGTCAATATTCTTCCGCTCTTATAGGTCAGTTTATCTCTAACTGGTATTATCTTTCTATTGTTGCCATTTCTTGCTTTCTACAATGTATTAACTTCCTGTCACAGGGATGAGGAGAAAAAGATGGGGACCCTTGTCAAAGAGGATTTCGGGCGTCCAGACAGAGCAAATACCATGGTGAGAATTTGATTTTTTGGTTTATGTCTCTGATGCTGCTGCCGGTGTAAGTGTTAGACGCTATACTAAGATTTGATTTTACAGGGCATGCGGCATGGTTCTTACGACAAGTTGGATGATGATGGTCTTGCACCTCCTGTAAGTATATGTAAATTTGTTTTTCAATGATTTTCTGTCCACCTATCCTGTGAAACAAATTTTATCTAATCAAGTTCTCATTGATATGATCTTAGGGAACTAGGGTTTCAGGTGAAGATGTTATCATAGGAAAGACCACTCCCATGGCTCAGGATGAGGCGCAAGGGCAAGCTGCTTCACGGTACACACGGCGTGACCATAGCATAAGCTTACGCCACAGTGAAACAGGGATTGTGGATCAGGTTAGCTTTATGTGAAATGACTTCTCTTCTTTTATTTATCTATTTATTTTTGAAACAGAATCTGTTGTGCTTTCTTACAAAGCTGAACCTGCTCTGTGCCATATAATAGGTTCTACTGACGACTAATGCTGATGGGTTGAGGTTTGTGAAAGTAAGGGTGAGATCTGTCCGGATACCACAGATTGGTGATAAATTTAGCAGTAGACATGGACAGAAGGGGACAGTGGGTATGACTTACACACAAGAAGACATGCCATGGACTGTGGAAGGGGTCACCCCCGATATTATTGTCAACCCACATGCTATTCCTTCTCGAATGACCATTGGTCAGCTTATTGAGTGTATCATGGGGAAGGTTGCAGCTCACATGGGGAAGGAAGGAGATGCGACTCCCTTTACGGATGTGACTGTGAGTTGCACTTCTTGAAACATGCCTCTGTAAATTTCTTATAGAATTTCTTACTAGTACCTATCATAACAAATTGCAGCCAATTATTTGTTGTGGGATTTTGGAGATTCTCATCTATTATGATTTTCTTTGTTAGGTGGACAATATTAGCAGGGCTCTTCACAGCTGTGGGTATCAAATGCGTGGGTTTGAGACCATGTATAACGGCCACACAGGCAGGCGTCTTAGTGCTATGATATTCCTTGGCCCCACATATTACCAGAGGCTGAAGCATATGGTTGATGACAAGATCCATTCGCGTGGGCGGGGTCCAGTACAGATCCTCACAAGGCAGCCTGCTGAGGGACGGTCTCGTGATGGTGGTCTGCGATTTGGAGAAATGGAGCGAGATTGCATGATTGCCCATGGTGCTGCTCACTTTCTGAAAGAGAGATTGTTCGACCAGAGTGATGCATATAGGGTTCATGTCTGTGAGCGTTGTGGGTTAATAGCTATTGCAAATCTCAAGAAGAATTCGTTTGAGTGTAGAGGTTGCAAGAATAAAACTGACATTGTTCAGGTGAATATTTCTACTTCTCTGGTGTATTCCAGACCTCTCTCTCTCTCATGTGGGGAGGTTAATGCTAACACACTTTTACATTATGTTTATGTAGGTGTACATCCCGTATGCGTGCAAGCTGCTCTTCCAAGAGCTTATGTCCATGGCCATAGCACCAAGAATGCTCACAAAGGACATCAAGCCCGCGAAAGACCAAAAGAAGAAAGGAGCCTGATATATATATATATACATATGATTGATGGCAAAAAAGACTTCTCCTTCATTTTCTGAATTTTCGAACGCTGCAGCTAAAGTCAGAACAACTCCGTTTAAAAAAAAACATGAAGTTGAGGATTGGAGGCTGTAAATCATGCCACAATAAAAACATGCTGGAGACTACTCCCAAGAGTGCGAGACCGAATTGGAAGATTGGTCAGTTCCTATTAGTTTCAATTGAGTCGATGGCTCAAAGTCTTGCATCGGTTCAGCTGTAGTATTTCCGTGAGGTAGTTTTGTTTTTTTCTCATTTCATTTCAAGAGGAAGAGAGATTTGTAATAACTTGAACTGGAATTGATTGTATTTTAGCTAATACACTATCAAATATAGATAAATTTATACGCCTCATTTAGTCGTGATGTGCTTCCTTAGTTATTGTCAAGCAGAATTCTGTTATCTGTTTCAGTGGTTATTAAAACAAAAGCATATTAATCTTATGAATGATCAGATTCAGATCTTTATTGTAAAAGTCCCTCCAGTACTATTTTCATGTGGATGAAGATTTGACAAGAAGGTTAAATTTGATAAAAACTAAAAATATCAATATTCAATGTGTTTGAAATAACTAGTTGTAGTATATTTGAAATAATCATTTGTTTCTTCCTTTTCTGGCCTAAATCAATCTTAGCATGTATGAGTTTTAATTATTTGAACTGATTTTACCTTATAACTTTTGTTGTTGTTGAAGTAATGGGGTTAATACTCAACAGAGAAACTAAATAATGGCTCGAGGTCAACAGACTAAAAGTAAATTTTCACTAAGGAAAGACCTAACACTCAACAGAGAAACTAAATAATGGCTCGAGGTCAACAAACTCAAAGTAAATTTTCACTAAGAAAAGACCTAACACTATCCAGAGGATCATGTAAGGTTGACAGACTTAACTCAAGACATGAACTTTATCTAATAAATAAATCCTTAGATTGGAAATCAATAAATAGGGTTACTCGAGCCCATACAGTCTACAGCTTAAAAATAATACCGGGACAGCACAGCATTTGTTCCAATTTGGGGTTCACCATTTCAGGCCCACCTTAGGCCTATTAGAACTACGTGCCAATAATCTTAGGCCTGCAACATAAACGACAGCGTTTCGAGACATGTCAAAGTAGTTGTCTGCAACCCCGCCGAGCGTGCAAGAGACAGAGAGAGACATAGAGGATGGAGAGCAGCACAGTGGAAGTAGAGAAAGGGCCAGTCCCAGAGCAACAATCCATCGCTGCTGCCCAACCACCACCCTCCCCTTCCGGTCAGTCTCTTCCCATATATAATAACAAACAGCGATGTTGTCAATTTGCAAACTTTAATATCAATCGGAGAGACGATGTTGTCAATTTGCAAACTTTCTATGTTGGCAACTTTATCATCAAACGATTTATAGATTAGGGAGTGCGTAGGAGTAGGAATAATTTATGGATAATTTGGGTTATGATGCATAGCTAGTTTGCTACCATAGCAGCATAAATAATTATTGGATCCAAACTATCAGATCAGATCCCATGGCTACCCTATTGGACCCGCTGAATTTCAAAATGTTGATCTTTAGATTCCTCAGAAGAATGTTCCATAGAGCCTTTCATCTCCCCCAACTTTGATACATAGTGAAAGGTTTTCTCGCCTGATGAGCTATCTAATTTGTGATGCATGCAGAGATAGCTCAAGTGGTTTGTGGTTCTTGCCGTCGCCTGCTTAAACATTCACGAGGAGCCAGACGTGTTCAATGCTCATGCTGTCAAACAGTCAACTTTGTGCTACAAGGTTCTTCTCTCTTCCTCTTTCACTTAGATACTTAGTGTACCTAGTAAGCAACGTTCTCAGTCTCATTCTCTCCTTTTTTTCCTTTTCCAAAATTGCTGTAGGTTTTCTTACTTCGTGTTATCTTGTGATGATATTGTATGCCTAGCGCAAGCATTGCCAAAATTTGATAACAATTTAAAAGGAGAAAGAGAGACTGCAGTTGCATTGAACCTCATTCAAAGAAGCAGTGCGTGACCCCAAAATAATGTGTGATCTATAACTAACATGAAATATAGAATATGTACAATACCTGATCTTTTGAGTTGATTAGGGTCATTCAATCAATTCTTTTTCTTGTAAAATGTGTTATGCAATTTCGAAGGTCCCTATGCAGTGTGCAATAGTTCAGCACTAAACCACAAGTGCCAATGAACTTAAAATCGAGTCGTCGTCGTTATGCAATAGTGTGCAATAGTTATGCAATTACTGTCATGGTGGCATTATGTTCTGTTTTTTAACTCATTCTTCTTTTATCAGCTGATCAGGTTGGACAAGTTAAATGTGGTAGTTGTGCAGTGTTGCTGATGTATCCATATGGAGCTTCATCCGTCAGGTGTTCCTCTTGCCAGTTTGTGACAGAAATTGGAGTAAGTAAACAATATACATGCAAAAGAATAGATACCTTTATATTATGGACACATTGAAACCATTAATTGTGTCTGTTATGGGAATACACTTGTGAGTCTCACTGCCAATAGGCTAGTATTCAGGACAAATTTTGGGGATAATCTCTGAATTACATGAAAATACTTTCTTTCTTTTTTCTGTTCATATGTGAAATCAGAAATTTTGTAAGAAGTTATTGGCAAAGTTGAACTTTGTTTCCATAGTTATCAAGAAATTACCGCGGACAGGGTGAGATTCTCTCTTTGAACTGCCTGATGATGAGATGATATTTCTAGACTCAGAGGTTATGGGATTTGTAGACTTTCAAATGGGTACAATAATGAAAGTTCAATTTTTTTGCTTCATATTTATAGACGTCATGTTGTTCTTTCATTCGTAATACTAATTGTTATAAGAGAGAATTATAAGAAAGCAGTTTTGAAACAAAATGTATTGTCATTTGTATATAGTTGTTGTAAATAGATCAGAATGCAATTGCTTGTGTTTCACATGTATGACTGGATGTGAAATGTTTTTATCTGTAGGAACACAACAAGCGCCCTCCATGGTCTGTTCAACAGGGGCAACCACCTCCCCCAACCAATGCTGTTCATTAAACTGCTTATGTGAGGCGTGCCTAGAAATTGTACAGAGGAAAATTTGTGAATTAATTTGTGACTAATTTTAAACATTTTGCACATGAAGCATGTAATAATGTGGTACAGTTTATGAAATTCAACTTTACACCTATGGCAGAACCATGTACCATATCATATTGCAAGAATTAATAAACGTAACATCTTTTAGGGGGAAAGAGTAACTGGAGACTTGTGAGCTCAAACAGTTGAATGTTCATTCAATCATCAGTCGGGATGTCCTCGTCACTCTCCAGAAATGAGCCAAGAGTCTTTCTCAGAACGCTGAAAGTTCTGTCATCCTGAGTTTATAAACAGAAAATGTGGTTTTGAGACATGTTTGCATATACATGGAGATTTCAGTACAAGCTTCTTCTTTTATTTTTCAAGGAAGAGAGAGAGAGAGAGAGAGAGAGAGAGAGAGAGAGAGAGAGAGAGAGAGAGAGAGAGAGAGAGAGGTACCTGCTTCTTCTTTTTCAATGACTCTTCCAGTTTAGCAATTTTATCAGTACAAGCTTTCTCATGCTCAGATATCAGACTCCTTTCTTTCTTTCCTGACATGACATCAACCCATCAGAAAATTTTAGTGTGTTCGATTTCACTATAAGGAGTAAAGGAGTTTTGTTGCTTACTCAGTTGTTCATATCGTGTGCAGAGCCTTTCCTTCTCTTCTTCATAGTTGGAAATGATGCCTGTCAAATAGAACGACAATGCTTAACAGAGTCGATGGGTTATATTAGCAAGGCCTGTTCTGCAGTTTTGATATGATGCTCTTAAATTTTACTTGTTACTGGAAAATGGAGCCAAACTAAAGGAGCTACACGCATAAGATGACAGTAGACAATGTCATGCTCTGTGTGCAGAGTAAAAAAAACAGGCTTCCTATCCATAGAAATCCGAAACCGAAAGTATGCAGACAAAAAAGCTAGTTGCTGGTAAAGAAACTTTGCAAAATCACTAGATGCAAACAAATAAGCTAGTTGCTGATTAGGTAAATACCTATCTAATTGAATTTATGTTATTAATTACAATTACAATCCACTTACACAGAAACGCTTTATAGTATGAAAAGAAATCAGACACAATTACAAGATTTGGAAACTGTAAGGAACTACCTTTCAAGGCATGTAGATGGTTGCCTTGGTCCTTGCAAAACTTCTCATAGAGTGCTTGGAACTTGGCAGTTTCAGTCTTCAAGGAATTCTCACACTGCAGACATATATTATAAACAACCAATAAAAATTTTGGGCATCAAACAAATTAACTAGAAATTCAAATTTCTCCGCAGGATCATCTATGGTTTTTCTTCTCCTTCCACAGACCTCTTTTGAGCTCTTCCAAAGAGATTTAGCGAAACTTTGTCTGACAATTGAAGAATACAAAAGGCATCAAATCCAAATGAGTACACTTCAGCAAGTAAAACTATGGATGAAAAGGAATAAGAAGATTTAGTAACTTAAACTGGTTTGAATTCAAATATTCTTATTTACCTATCCTTCTCAACTTTAGACTTCAGTTCATCAATCACAGACCTGACCTCAGCAGCCACACTGTCGCAAAACCACATAAATGGTAATTCAGGAAACTATAACTACAGAATCAAAGCAAAAGATATTCAAACATAAAAATTAAAAAATATATATATTAAATGACTAAATTAGTAGCTGTTTGAACATTTCATATAAAACTAAAAAAATATCGTTCATCAGGTTTCACCAAATTATCGTTACAGATTCATATTGTAAATCCTATCAGAACTAATTCATATTGTAAATCCTATCAGAACTAACACAAATAAGCAAGCAATTGTACCTTCAATTTTCAGAGTTTTATTTATCAACTTATTTATTGCAATTTGTAAACGAAATGGAAAACTAAGCAATAAAACAAGGACATTCGAATTAATCTCGCAAAGAAACAGCTCAACGATATTCGAATTTCCGCGATAATCAAACTGGACCAGACCGATATGATTCGGCTCACCTTGAAATCGTCTCCTCGTTCTTCTTAAGCCCGTCCTTGTGAGCTTTCTCTCGGATCTGGTGCAGTGCCGACATAATTCCTTTGATATCACTGTAAAATTCCACCATAATCTCAATCTCATGCCTTCGTCCACAAATCTAAGAGCAAAAAAAATGTAAAGAAATTATAGGAAAACGAACTTGGAGAGGTCGAGATCGAGATCGAGGTGATCCGATTTGGCGAGCTGAGGCTCGGTCCTGCGCTTCTTGTTACTTGCTTTGGCGGTCGACATTGTCCTTAGGCTTTGGAAGTCGAGGTGTTGGTTTAGACGTAGAAGAAGCTTTTTGAGTTGCAGAGTGAGATTCGCGCGCGCTCAAATTGGTTTTAGAGGTTGAAGAAGCTTTTAAACCTTTAAGACAAAGAGAGAGAAAGTTTGATTTTGAATAAAAACCGACTTTAAAATAGTAAAACCTTTTTTTTCTCTCTGATAAATACATTTTTTTAAAGAGACAGTAATTAATTTGGTTAAATTTTTTTCTCATTTATTAAATTAAATTTTTGTATAAAATTCAATGAATAAAAAGGTATTAACCCTAAAATATATTTATTTGTTTTGAGTTACTCAATGCTATTTGATCCAATTTCTCTTAAGAGTAATGCTACACTTACCACATTTTTATCCCATATTTTCATACCACATGATGTGGCATGTCCATATTATATGCCACATCGATTAAATGAATGAAATGTATTTTAATAAATAAAATTAGAAAAACAAATATTAGTATTTAATATGATGTGGTATGTCCGCCACATCACATCATGTGGTATAAAATCGTGGTATAAAAATGTGGTAAGACTAGTATTATTCTTCTCTTAATGGGCCAAATGAATTTATCTTCAGCTCATAAGTAGGCCATTGAGTTGGTCCAAAACCAATCAATCTGGCTAAAACTTTATTTATTTATTTATACAAACGGGGATGGGGATTAAGTCGGTCTACTTTAATTTAAACTAAATTAGGGGAGGGGATTCAAACTTAGATGCATAGTGGGAAGCACATCTCCTCTAGTCTACTTACCTAAGCCCATGTCTGCAATCCAGTTAAAACTAAGATGTACATGAGATATGAAAGTGTTGAATCCTTTACCCAAAGAAAAGATAGAAGTGTTGAATACTTTTTTGATTCACATGTTTTAATTGGATTTTCAATTTGGTCCATGTTTTTCAATCAAGTCAATTTAGTTCTTATGATTCATTGTATTAGGGTTCGTTTGGGAGTAATTTTGAAGAGGCTAGAATCACTTTTGAGGAGAAGTACGTTATAGTGAGAAGCACCTATCATGTGTTTATCCATAAAATCACTTCAAATCACTTAAAAGTGATTATATGAAGAAGTGATTCTCCACAAAAGTAATTATTGGTCTATCCAAAATCACTCTCAAATAAGCCCTTAGTCATTTTTGTCTAATTTGAAGGTTAATATGCACACGTAAAACATACAAAGTCTTAAACACTGATGAGGTAAAACCTATGACCAAATTGTTCAAATTCAATTTATTAATCAATAGGCGTGGGTTAGGCCAATTGATAAGAATAATGACTCCACCTCTTTGCACCCAAGTTCGAATCCTATTATCCATAAATTATATTAATTTAAAGGAATATAGACTATAAACACTAAAAAATATTGGGGCTAAGCATAGATACCAAAATGGTGCTTAACCCAAGTTTGTATAGGTGAGGAATTTTTTTTTTGTCGAATGAATGAACATGTCACTACCAAACAAAGATTACAAAAAGCCCAATACAAGTCTGAAAAAGAAAAACATGAGGGCTCAACAAAACAAGAAAATAAAAGTCTAACGCCAAGTACAAAATACAGGCCCAAAACCACAAACAACCTAGCAACAATACATAAACCCTAGAATCACATCCTACAAACAACAAGTCGCCGTCACCGTATTTTCCGTCGCCACCATCAAAAGAAGAAGGTCCAGAGGAACCAAAAAATGGGATCTGTAGAGCATGAGTTTTGAAGAGCAAATCACCAACATTCATCATACTCAAGCGATCAAAGTTGGGTCAAAATTGACCCTGAAACTACAGAGCCCACACCTCCATAGCAAAAGCTCACATCTGAGGGATGCAGGGACGGACCATAGGCATGGCTAACCTGGGCTACAACCCATGTGGTTTTTTTTTTCCAGCCCATAAAAAAATTATAGCTCAATTAATTGAACAACCTACCCTCTCAAGGAATCCCTTGCACTGCACATGGAGAATAAAATGGAGAAAAGGAAAGTTGCATGTCTCTACACATAGAGAAATAAAAAGAGAAAAAAAAAAAGATGCAGAGCCCATGGAAAAATAATAATAAAGAAAAGTAGAAGTGATTCTCTACAAAGTGAGTCCTTAGTATGTTTATATGTAAATTAAATTTAGCCCAATCAAGTTTGAAATCCTGAGTCCGTCCATGGAGGGATGGGTTGTGGAGGATAAGCAGTTGCAGCAAGGTAGTAGACAACCAAGAAAAATCACAGGGTGAGAGGAGGATTTTAGGATTTTAGATCTTATGGGAGGGGGAGAGGAAGGAACTAATGTGTGGATGAGGGGAAGAGAGGAGAAGGAGGTGAGGGAGGTTTGATGGTTGAAGTGAAGTGGGAGAGGAGATGCGGACTTAAACGTGGTACATTAACATTAACATATCCATAATCCATCCATCCATGTCGCACAAGTCATCAGTGATGACAGAGTTGATGCATTTGTTGGGTTGGGCGGTGAATGATAACCTCCATCAACATAAACGATGGTAAATTATTGTGTCAATTTATCTAGAAAATATGAAAAGCAAAAAGGAATCCGTTTTCAAATTGTCAAGTAATTCTAGTGTAGGCCCTCATCAACATTGTAGGAATAGCGAATAGGAAGGAAGGTCTAAAGAAAAGACTTGAAATTTAATAAGAGTACACAGTCGTTGAGGTTGAGGGTGGTCCATCTTTTGACGTATATCATATCTATACAATCTAATAACCCACATTTGTCATGGCCCCCATCCCCATATATGATATCTACCAGTCTAGCTCCACAAACTGTCTGTACTGTATATACATATACAGGTACACTCGAAATGTAATTGCAATTTGCAGGCTCCATAGCCACAGCATCTCTGCATTAATAATATATAAAACGATCGCTGTGGTGTAGTGCATGGAATGTTATCTAAGTTGCCCCAGCTCAGCTGCCCACAACACGTATAGTTCTATCTTGTTTCATAAAATTCTTAATCAAATTAAATTCGATTCTAGAACCTTACCTTATACAGGTAATATTGATAAGGAATTATACTTTAATTCAGTCATTGTAACCATCACCTACACAATTGTGAGATGCCAGCTAAGAACCCTACCATTATATATTCCTTTCAAACAAAATATTATATTGAATAAAGAAAACAGATCGAAATATGAATGAATCATGTGAAAAGAAAGACAAATCCCAGGCGAGGCATGTGCCGATGTGATGTGCATGAGAATTATCTTATCTGCATGCAGCCAATCATATATATGTACTGAACTGAGCTCTGAATAGCACAACACAACAACAAGAAGATCAACGAGAAATGCAGCGTGCTTGAGTTTAATGCTATCATCATTATTTATTTTCTGATAACTAATTATTTAATGCTATGCGGCGGGCTTGAGTTTGACACAAGTGTTTCGTTGCGGGCCTGTGGCTGCATTTGTGCCACTCGGTTCAACAGTAGCCAAGCAAGCACCACTGCTCCTTGCTTACTACAAGGAAGGAGAGCTTTTTGTAAGTTAATATCTTCTAGAAGGAGAAGGAGGGAGCTTTCATCCCATGAATGCATTCCCTGCGTTCTCATAATTTTGTTCCTCTGTCTAATTTTATCTTGTTTTATCGTCTTTAAGACGAGAACAACTTCACTATTCCCATTTTACTGTTCATGTATCTCTATCTCTATCTCTATCTCTCTCCTCCTCTTCATAAAGAGAGAAGGGCAATGACACGATGATAGGAAATTCCTTTATAATTCAATGTTTCTCCCCATACCACCACCTCACGCAATTGTTCTTCACTCCCTATCCACAAGGCAGAGTTAGAGTTTATAACTTGAGGGGACAAAACTTGAGTTTCAATTAAATATATATATACTCAAAGGGTGTTGTTTGGATCATATTTACTGATCATATTGTTGATCACCTTTCTAATACAGGTGAGTCTCACATATACTTGTGAGGCTCACCTTTATTGAAGAGGTGGTCAACAATGCCACAAGTCTAATGGTACAACAAAGAATCAAAGACAGTCTAATAAGGAAATTAAATGTGGAAAGAAAGAACCACAACAAACTAGACAAAAACACTTTAAGAGTTCCATGTATTTTCATTTAAAGAATGTTGTGTGAAAAGCTTGGGGGTTTCCGCTCATACCAACCATACCTTACTCGATTTAGGACATTTGGTCCAACATCTTGTCAAGTGTTAAGCGAGTTCATTTGTCAAAAAATTATTGGTGGGAATGACCACATTCACTTGTCATGCCATAGATTCCTCCAAGGAGAGCTTGTCTGGCATCATCATTAGCATTTTACTTTAGTGTTAATTAAAAATTCAGTCGCACGGTTTCTTCAACCCTAGAATGTCATCATCTTTACGAATGATGTTATATATTAATCTTGGCAAGTGAAAAAAAGAAAAAAAAGAAGTTATATATTAATATTTGTTGGCAACAAAGAGTCGAGACTTACTGATACAGGTGGATTCACATTCACATGCATGAGGGATGTCGATCAATTCTCTGGTTTTTTTTTTCACTTTCTCAATTTGAAATTATTTTATACGTTTGAAATTTTAAACGGGGTTTCTGGCTTCTGGCTTCTGGAATAACAGCACCGGGGGAACACTGTCAGAGCAGAAAACAGAGTAACACAAATAGCGCAAATTGTTCGAATTAATTAAAAACTATTATCTTTGTTGTTAATTCTAATTTTTCTCTTTTTGGGTCAGCAGAGAATCAGACACTAATTTATCATTTTCTACCCAAGTTCCAACGACAACACTTTATTTGTGTCCAGTGCCGTTTGAAGGAAAAAAGTTTATTTCGTTTAAAAAATCATCCATGACGTCCGTGTTGCTTACTTGTCATTGTTTAATTGGCCAAGTATAATTTAAAATGATTTTCAATGAATAAATTGGTGGGTCCCATGACGTTTATGTGAAGGGGCCGGGCCTTTTTTTTTGGAACGAAACAATCTAGTCTAGAAGAAAACAGGGGTGGGGGACCGGTCCCTTTAATTTGCTTACGAAAGCCCCTTTTATCAATGGGAAATGCTAGGCTTACCACATTTTTCATATCATATTTATACTATCTCTTTAATAGAGATGTGTCCTATTGTATTGGTTCAGTGGGCCCATTGTATTGGTGGGCTCCACCTCTATTAGAGAGATTATATAAATGTAGTATGAAAAATGTAATAAGCTTAGCATTACTCTTTATCAATAATATTTTTACTTTTATTAATATTATGTTTTGTATTGTTGAAGATATTAATATATAGGATATTTCAAATACGAATGTGGGATTTGATTGGTCAAATAAAAAAGACCACTTCTACTCTACTTCCCATTTCCTTTTCTTTTCATATAAGATATATTAGTGGTGAAGAATTCAAACACAAGAGCTCAAGTGGAGTGATAACTATTTTTAACCTCTTGAGTTATATATCTTTTTAATTTCAAAATTATTCATTATATTTAACTTATGTTTTGTTGTGTTAATATTTGTATCGATCATAGTCTAAATTACAAAGGATGAGATTACTCACATACGCACTATCAAGGTGTTATGGAAGTTTGAATATGAGACAATTGGTCCACACGTCAAGATCTTTTTCCACCGAATTAGACCTGTCGGCAACTATTATGTGGATTTGATTGAATTACTGTTGGGTTTTAGAAATTAAGAAACGTGAATTACAAACAAATCATGATAGTAACTAAATATAAAATCACTTTCAAAAGTGACTAATGATAAAATGTTGGTGTATCTTGTCCAATACAAATTGAAAAATAAATTTATTAATAAATAAGACAAAATGCGTTTGCAAATAATTAGTACAAAAAAGTGATCCCTTGCACTGCACGTGGAGAATAAAATGGAGAAAAGGAAAGTTGCACGTCTCTACACATAGTCAGAAAAAAAAGGATGCAGAGCCCATGTAAAAAAAAATAAAGTAAAGTAGACGTGATTCTCTACAAAAGTGATTATTGGACTATCCATAATCACTCTCAAACGAGTCCTTAGTATGTTTATATGTAAATTAAATTTAGTCCAATCAAGTTTGAAATCCTGAGTCCGTCCATAGAGGGATGGGTTGTAGAGGATAAGCAGTTGCAGCAAGGTAGTAGACAACCAAGAAAAATCACAGGGAGAGAGAGGAGGATTTTAGATCTTATGGGAGGGGGAGAGGAAGGAACTTATGTGTGGATGAGGGGAAGAGAGGAGAAGGAGGTGAGGGAGGTTTGATGGTTGAAGTGAAGTGGGAGAGGAGATGCGTACTTAAACGTGGTACATCAACGTAAACGATGACAGTTGATGACAGAGTTGATGCATTTGTTGGGTTGGGCGGTGAATGATAACCTCCATCAACATAAACGATGGTCAATTATTTAATCCATTTATCCAGAAAATATGAAAAGCAAAAAGGAATCCGTTTTCAAATTGTCAAGTAATTCTAGTGTAGGGACTCATCAACATTGTAGGAAAGGAATAGCGAATAGGAAGGAAGGTCTAAAGAAAAGACTTGAAATTTAATAAGAGTACACAGTCGTTGAGGGTGGTCCATCTTTTGACGTATATCATATCTATACAATCTAATAACCCACATGTCATGGCCCCCATCCCCATATATGATATATGATATCTACCAGTCTAGCTCCACAAACTGTCCGTACTGTATATACATATATGGGTACACTCGAAATGTAATTGCAGGCTCCATATATAGCAATAGCATGCATTAATAATATATAAAACCACAGCTGTGGTGTGGTGCATGGAATGTTAGCATTTGGTCAAATTGTGGGACATATCTAAGTTGCCCACAACACAACACGGACACGTATACTTCTCTCTCTCTTGTTTCATAAAATTCTTAATCAAATTAAATTCGATTCTAGAACCTTACCTTATACAGGTAATATTGATAAGGAATTGTACTTTAATTCAGTCATTGTAACTATCATTCACCGACACAATTGTGAGATGCCAGCTAAGAACCCTACAATTATAAATTCCTTTCAAACAAATATTATAGTGAATATGAATCTTGTGAAAAGAAAGACAAATCCCAAGCGAGGCATGTGCCGATGTGATGTGCATGAGAATTATCTTATCAGCATGCAGCCAATCATATATATGTACTGAACTGAGCTCTGAATAGCACAACACAACAACAAGAAGATCAACAAGAATGCATCTATATATATATATATGTACTGAACTGAGCTCTGAACTGACCTCTGAATAGCACAACACAGCAACAAGAAGATCAACAAGATATGCAGCGGGCTTGAGTTTAATGCTATCATCATCATTATTTATTTTCTGATAACTAATTATTTAATGCTATGCGGCGGGCTTGAGTTTGACACAAGTGTTTCGTTGCGGGCCTGTGGCTGCATTTGTGCCACTTGGTTCAACAGTAGCCAAGCAAGCACCACCGCACCTTGCTTACTACAAGGAAGGAGAGCTTTTTGTAAGTTAGTATCTACTAGAAGGAGAAGGAGGGAGCTTTCATCCCATGAATGCATTCCCTGCATTCTCATAATTTTGTTCCTCTGTCTAATTTTATCTTGTTTTATCGTCTTTAAGACGAGAACAACTTCTCTATTCCCAATTTACTGTTCATTTATCTCTATCTCTCTCCTCCTCTTCATAAAGAGAGAAGGGCAACGACACGACACGATGATAGGAAATTCCTTTAATTCAATGTCTTGTCAAAAAACTTCTTGGTTGATCTATAGTCCCCATACCACCACCTCACGCAATTGTTCTTCACTCCCTATCCACAAGGCAGAGCTAGAGTTTATAACTTGGGGGGACAAAACTTAGAGTTTCAATTAAAAATATATATATACACTCAAAGGGTGTTGTTTGGATCATATTTACTGATCACATTGTTGACCACCTCTCTAATACAGGTGAGTCTCACATACACTTGTGAGGTTTACCTCTATTAAAGAGGTGGTCAACAATGCCACAAGTCTAATGGTACAACAAAAAATCAAAGGTGGTCTAATAAGGAAATTAAATGTGGAAAGAAAGAACCACAACAAACTAAACAAAATAGTAACACTTTAAGAGTTCCATGTATTTTAATTTAAAGAATCAAAGGGGTTTCCGCTCATACCAACCATGCCTCACTTGATTTAGGACATTTGGTCGAACATCTTGTCAAATGTTAAGCGAGTTCATTGTCAAAAAATTGTTGGTGGGAATGACCACATTCACATGCCATAGATTCGTCCAAGGAGAGCTTGTCTGGCATCATCATTAGCATTTTACTTTAGTGTTAATTAAACGGTGAAAATTCAGTCACACGGTTTCTTCAACCCTAGAATGTCATCATCTTTACGAATGATGTTATATATTAATCTTGGCAAGTGAAAAAAGAAGAAGTTATATATTAATATTTGTTGGCAACAAATGTCATAGAGTCAAGACTTACTGATACACGTGGATTTCACATTCATATGCATGAGAGATGTCGATCAATTCTCTGGTTATTGTTTTTTTTTTTTCACTTTCTCAATTTTAAATTATTTTATACGTTTGAAATTTTAAACGGGGTTTTTAGCTTCTGGCTTCTGGAATAACAGGAGTCCAATTTTCCTGTTATTAAATCCCTTGTGCCTTTATGTTTTCTCTATATATTTTTTGACACGTGTAATATGACTAAATATAAATTTAACAGTGTTAACAATATTTCAACACAATAATATGTTATATTTCCTATATCAAAAAATATATGAAGGAAACATGGGAATGCAGGGAATTTGATGACAGGAAAATTAAACAGCACCGGCAGTCTCAGAGCAGAAAACAGAGTAACACAAATAACGCAAATTGTTCGAATTAATTAAAAACTATTATCTTTGTTGTTAATTCTAATTTTTCTCTTTTTGGGTCAGCAGAGAATCAGACACTAATTTATCATTTTCTACCCAAGTTCCAACAACAACACTTTATTTGTGCCCAGTGCCGTTTGAAGGAAAAAAGTTTATTTCGTTTAAAAAATGGTCCATGACGTCCTTACTTGTCATTGTTTAATTGGCCAAGTATAATTTAAAATGATTTTCAATGAATAAATTGGTGGGTCCCATGAGGTTTATGTGAAGGGGCCGGGTGCTTTTTTTTTTGGAACGAAACAATCTAGAAGAAAACAGGGGGGACCGGCCCCTTTAATTTGCTTACGAAAGCCCCTTTTATCAATAATATTTTTACTTTTATTAATATTATGTTTAGTATTGTTGAAGACATTAATATATAGGATCTTTCAGATACGAATGTGGGATTTGATTGGTCAAATAAAAAAGACCACTTCTACTCTACTTCCCATTTCCTTTTCTTTTCATATAAGATATATTAGTGGTGAAGAATTCAAACACAAGAGCTCAAGTGGAGTGATAACTATTTTTAACCTCTTGAGTTATATATCTTTTTAATTTCAAAATTATTCATTATATTTAACTTATGTTTTGTTGTGTTAATATTTGTATCGATCATAGTCTAAACTACAAGGGATGATATTTCTCACATACACACTATCAAGGTGTTATGGAAGTTTGAATATGAGACAATTGGTCCACACATCAATATCTTTTTCCACCGAATTAGACCTGTCGGCAACTATTATGTGGATTTGACTGAATTACCGTTGGGTTTTAGAAATTAAGAAACGTGAATTACAAACAAATCATGATAGTAACTAAATATAAAATCACTTTCAAAAGTGACTAATGATAAAATGTTGGTGTATCTTGTCCAATACAAATTGAAAAATAAATTTATTAATAAATAAGACAAAATGCGTCTGCAAATAATTAGTACAAAAAAGTGAAAAATGACTAAATAAATTGACAAGTTCACAATATAAATATAGTTAATTAAAAACAAAAATATTCGGTATTCATTTTAATTGTCATATAAATGGAATATACTGCTACATAAGATTTTTTTTTACAGCTACATGGTTGGATGATCATCTACTCTATATTTACCAAATTATTATCCAAGAAGAATCTATATTTATCAGAAAAAGGTGCCGGAAAAAAGAAAAGGAAAATAAAAAAAAGTGTGCGAAAACGAAGCTCACGCGCGCATGAAGCAGTGGAAATTGTCACTTGAGATACAGTGGAAATACTTGGATTTTTCTATAAATGCAGCATGAAGGACACGCCCACCTTCTCCACCTGTGTAACGCTCGCTCTCCTTCCTCTCCATTTGTCTCATATCTCTCAGTCTCTCTGTTAAAAATCGCCATTAAAGCTCGTTGCAAGTTCTCACAGATTCCCAGAAAAGAAGAGAAAAGAAAAGCTCCGTGGAAGTTCTTGAAGATTCGAGACAATTGCTGTGCCGATCTTCCACATATTTCTTCACGGTATGTCTATCAAAATCTTCAATACTTTCTTGGTATACTTCTTCTTGAATTTCACCCCTTTTTCTTTTTTTAGCTTAGACAATTTGTTTGGGGACGTTGAAATTCATGTGGAATTTGTGGTTTTTGGTTTTTTGGAAGATGTTTATGCTTTGATTTGTAAGCCACAGATCTAGCTTCTTTCTGCTTGCGATTTATCACTATTTGGATTTCGGGTTTGTTTGGTTGCTTGGGAAGTATTTTAAGAGAAAAGGAAATGTTCAGGACGTTTGTTTCTTAGGGAAAAAATTCAAGCATTTGCCTTCATCCCATATAATTTTCTCCTGAACACAGCGAAGAGGTCATTTATTTCATTTATTTTGTGTTTGTGGGGATGTGGAAATGTGGCAGAGGATTTACATGCATTTAACACTAAATTCTAAGCCAAGAGATGTGAGGTTATAGGGCGTTTCTGTGAATCAATCCCCTTTTAATTTATGCCCGTTTCTTGAGAAATGATTTCTAAGTGCATGTTCAGGTTGGTGAAGCTTAGTTTTTAGCAGTTTAGAGACTTGTAGGTATGTATTTTCGTTTTCTTTGGGGTTACGTTAGTGTTCGGCTACATACTAAATCTATTAAGATTTCCTTTTGATTGCTGTACTTCACATCATGGTTGAAGTGTTTTCCCACAACTTGAGGATGGTAGTGAGATGTATAGGCTCGCATGAGGCTACCCAACTAAGCTTTATATCTATTAAGAAGAGGTAGAGTGAATCCCTCATTTCAGATCTGGGATGAAAAGGACAAGCCAAAATATGTTACTGTTTATTTTGTGCTTGATGGAGATGTAGTTCAGCTTCTCTTTTTGGGGGTGGAGAGTGAATAAGAACCGATTTGGGTTCGCCCATTAAGCATTGGTTTTTGTTTTGACTGTTCAATGGTAGTTTAGATTGGTCTTTGTCCTTCCTTGTGCTACCTTGTCTTGAAATGGAGGAATTGTTGGTGCCAATGGTTTTGTTGGATGTGAAATCAGAGAGACACAACTCTTTGTGCTAGGTAGAAGAATTGTGCGTGTGAATATGGTTGAGAGAGCTGCGTATTAAGAAGCCGCTGTTGGGAGCTGTATTTATCTGATTCCATGCTATGGCGATTGCTTTTGTGGTTTAGACTCGATTGTTGGTTCCCAGTCACCGGTGACCATAGAGGGATGTAGTGAACTACAATGTAGATCTGCCTTCAAAATACTATAAGGTGGAACAGCATTCTAGCATTATTTACCTGGTGCGGAATTTTTCGATCGTATGGATTTCTAAAGTGAAACTTTTGTTCCATTTGTGATTTAATCCTCAATGGTATCTCTTATGCCTGCCTATATGAATTGATTGAAATTAATTAATAAGAAGCAACAATCCAAATTGGTAGGAAACTACCGCCTAGGTGCTATCTGTATATACTGCTGTGTCTTACCATAATTTGTCTTATCTTTCGCAGTACAGGTGGAAGAACGAAATTGAAAGAACAGAAAAATGGCCTTGCAGCAATACTTTGCACATGAATGTAAATCCATCCCGGGAACAGCAACAGATTCAGAAAATTCCAAAGCTGGCTTTGACTGCAACATCTGCTTAGACTTTGCACATGAGCCAGTGGTCACCTTCTGCGGCCATCTATATTGCTGGCCTTGCATCTACAAATGGCTTCACGTCCAGAGTGCCTCCCTTGCCTCCGACGAGTGCCCTCAATGCCCTGTTTGCAAGGCTGATATATCACACACGACCATGGTCCCCCTTTATGGCCGGGGCCAAACAACTCCTGAAGCTGAGCTTGAAGGAAAGGAACCCAACAGGGGAATGGCAATACCATCCCGGCCATCAGCATGTGATACACGAGCTCTTATATCTAACACGTCGCCTACCGGTCAGCAACTTCCATATCGTAACCCTTATCAGAACCAACAATATAGCCCTCATCCATACGATAGTTATGGGGAACATTCTTCCGCACCGCTGCTTAACCTTGGAAGCACTACTACAATGGCAGGTATCCACCAGCATCCGGCGGTTGGGGTGTTTGGGGAAATGGTCTATGCAAGGGTGTTTGGAAACTCAGAGAGCTTAAATGCATACCCAAATTCATATCACTTAACGGGAAGTAGTAGTCCGAGGCTGAGAAGGCAGGAGATGCAGGCAGACAAGTCACTAAACAGAATTTCTATTTTCCTATTTTGTTGCTTGCTTTTGTGCCTTCTTGTTTTCTGAAGGTAGAGTTTAGGTCATTCTCCCTCTGCCATTTTGTATACTGTATAAAAAGGTTTGAACGCTTGTGAACATAGTAGATGAAATGAGATGTGCAATATATGAGGTAATACTAGAGATTTTATTAAGAATCATTCACATTTTCATTTTTCTTAAATTATACCCTCTCCTCAATCCAATCCAAGATTCATTTGCTGAAAAAAGAAAAGAAAAAGGAAAGTATAATTTGATACAAATGTTCTTAAATTATATAATAATTTTGCCAAATAGTTACCGTTGCAACAATTAGAGGTATTTAGAATCAACTTGGCAAAGGTTGACCCTAAAAAGAAGAAGTTGGCAAAAACTTACATTGGGTCCTATTTATTTACTGAAAAAGCCAAAGTCCAAGTGGTCCTATCCTAGCTAGAGCTGGTTTTAACTGCTGCGGGGAAGAGAGGGGTCCATATACTCTATAGCCGACAATCATTTGACGGGGGGTCTAAGCCAGCTGGGTCACGTGTCCACTGACTGCTACAAGCCCGTCACAATTGTAACTAGAGGCCAAGAAAAATGAGCTTTTATCATAAGCTTGAACAGAAAAAACATCAAAATCATAGTTTACCCAACAAATGGTTTAAATTATACTTAAAGGGCTATATCAATTCAAACACGTGTTGTTCAAGTGATTAAGAGCAGTAGTTACAAAAAAATATTAAGAGAGCAAAAATATCTGCATTTTTGTTGTTTGTATTCGAATTATGTGTTAGAATCCTCTCTCCTTAATTAAACTTAGTAAATTATCAACGGAACGGAACAAAAATATCTATGATTTTTTTTTTGGGTTAAAAGTATTGGGAGACAATGGGGGGTGGGTGGAGGTGGAGCCAGAAAAGATAATTCAACAGGCAAGATAGGGGAAAATATGCATGCCTCATGATGGGTTAAAGTTATTCCAATCAAATCTCACCTCACAAAGTTGGAAGTAGGAGGAGCCAAGATGTGGTCACAAAAGTCTTGAATAATTGGTTCACCTACATACTTACCAATCCAACTTCTCATTCAAGTGTACAAGTAAAAACAACATTTTTAATATTCCCAATTCCTAATCAAAAGCTGTTGGCCAAACTATTGTATTTCCTTTGTTTTGTATTCTTACCCTAAATGTCCAAATCAAAACAACTATTATATTGTAACAAGGCAACAAATTTGAACATGTAAATAATTGTTCAATAAACCCATCACATGGGATCCAAGAAAATGAATTGAAGGGAGACACTCTGATTTGTGGTCCGTCAATCTGCAACCCTAAATAATGTGTTGGAGATAATGTTGTTGGTATTTGTCATCAAGTTGGCCCCCCAACTTCAACGGGCAGTCTCTCTCTCATGACACACCATAAAACAATCAAATCCAATCAAAACGACAAGTCCAGACCTTGCTTTTTGATTTGGAGAAAAACTTACCTAGCATGGGGGATAGGACTGTAGATAGGACTGTAGTCATATCCCCTCCAATTAAATCGCGCAACTTGGGCTCTCTCTCCCTTTTTTCAAAAAACTTGTCCAAGTGGCGTGATTTGATTGGAGGGGATAGGACTACAGTCCTATCCCCGTGCCAGGTAAGTTTTTCTCTTTGACTTGGGTTCTCATCTTTTACTTTATGCCATATTTGTGGGGTAGCTGCCGTGTGTTTAGTCACAATTATTTTGTTCATTATTTGTGCCAAGAAGACATGTGTTGATTATGTCCACTTATTAATGTCGTTTAACGTTCAATGATGATACAATACACAAATAATATATTTCAAGTTAGTATCTAAAGTTGATCACCAATACAATGGCTTCCACGCTCTATTAGAAATATGGTATACAAGTTGGTATCTAAAATTGGTATTCTTAGCATGTTTCTAAATAAATATAGTGAAAGTGGACAGTTTGTGATTAAAACTTGTAACTTTTTAAATAAATTGGATTTGAAGATAAAGTTGGTTTTTTTATTTTTATTTTTTATTATAAAACAAACAGTAGTCTAAACTACAAGAAATGAAAGTTTCTTACACACACTGCCACGGTGTTATGAGGATTTAAACATGAAACCACTAATCTACAAATTAAGACTATTTTTCACTTTGCTTAAACTCCGTTGGCAAAATTTGGATTTTAAACGACGACAGAAAGAGATAGTGACTGAGGTATGGGCCTCACACTTTTTTTTCTTTATTTTTTGACAAGGCCGTCATTCTAATATGAAATGGTTTTAATTAATTCTTGATACAATTACGAGAATCAAGCCAACCCAAGAAATAGGCAACATAGTCATGGCCCATCCCGAGCCTTTTTTTAAACATTTGGGCCGACCAAAGTAACCCAAGCAAAGTCCATAAACCAAAAAAAATATGTATATATTTTCCTTGGTGGGCACTTCAACAACCAAACCCAAAAGTTATTCAAGACCCAATATTCTTAGTAAACTTGTGGATCAAATCAAAGCCTCCTATTGTTTTGACTGTTTTGGATTATTACGATCTTATGATACTTTTTTTCGTTTTTGAATGAAACTTACTTAAAAATTAAATAAAAAGAACTGTGTGCCAAAAAAAAAAAATCTTCACAAGGAAGAAAAAAAAAGAAGATAATTCATGAAAGCATTGCAGTCTTGCAGACACAAGAAACTTTGTCAGACGCTTCCAAAATTGAGTCAGAGTTCGCGGCCCTTTTTTGATCATCTTTTCATTTGTTGAATCTGTCGTTGGGGTTTACATCTTTTCGACGACTGATGAGTAAACAATCATTCAATGCACCCAAACCCTACATTATCACTTTTATACGTTGTTAGTCTGGTCAAATAGTAGAAATTTTTGTTTGACCAGAAAATTTATATTTTTTCCATTCATCAGAAATTAAAAACTACACGTGTCATTGTCCAATGGAAAAATAATGCAATTTCTGTGCCGCCGTGTCCGTCTGCTCTTGTTACATCACCATGCATTTTCCAATCACAAAATATACACATATATAAAAGTGTATGTTGCTAATTGGGGCATTTGGGAAAAGTCGCATTACATGCACTCAAAAGAAACTTAAAGAAATAGCAAAGAAAAAGAAAGCCAAAAGGAAACGGTCCACCTTCCACGCTATTAGCTAGTAGTTTCCACAACCTACATACAGTTTGGTAGTGATATAAATAAGAGCATGTAGCAAAATATTAAGGAAACCCTTTGGAAACCCATAAATTTTCAGAAAAATAAACACAAAAACCAGCAATTTATGGCTGCTACAACTTCTTCAGGCCAATCTCCGAGGACAAGAAGCCCTGCCCCTTTCTTGTCCAAGACATATGATTTGCTAGAAGAAGGTGCAGCAGAGGAAGGAGACAGTGGAAAGAAGCTTGTGTCATGGAATGCAGAGGGCTCTGGATTTATAGTTCGGTCTCCTGCTGAGTTCTCAGAGCTCTTGCTGCCTAAATATTTCAAGCACAATAATTTCTCCAGCTTCATCCGCCAGCTTAATACCTACGTAAGTCGTTGTCTTTTCTTTGCTATTCAACAATTGTCGTTCATGAGATTCGTGCTACGCCTCTCTTTCTTTTAGAGATCTTTGATCAAGTGTTTCTGATTACTTAGAATGTTTTTTGGTTATTTTTGATCAGTTTCTCAAGAACCCAGTATTTCATATGTAAATCATAAATATTTTGAGTGACGGCACCATGTACACAGCAGTCAAACTAAGCTAAAAGAAAATATAAAAATGTGGAGAAAGTCAAAAAATGTGAAAGTTGTCATTGGTCAAAATAATCACGCTCTGCAGACTGCAGTAGTTTTGATTTATAGTATCATACAGCATCACAGCTCCTTCATCTATAAACAGTAACATTTATAAAAAAAAAACCGTGCACCTCTCTCTCTCTGCCATATCCTGTTTTTTACTGTTTTCCTTTTTCTGCTTATTTTACCTAACCGATAATGTACTTTATATCTTAATGATTTTCAATCAATTATGTTCCTATCAATGTGCATCCGTGTGTGTGTTTTAAATACAGAAAAGTCTAATTAGGAAGCATTGGCAAACAATGGTCAAATTTGGTTTTGGAATAAAAAATTCTATGCAACTTCAAAACAACGTTTTGTCTGATGCCAAAAGTCCAAAAAAAAAAAGTTGTTTCATTTGGTACTGGTACAAGAGTATATCCGTTAGTACTTGTCTTAATCCATGCATAGTTTGGTTGGCTTTTTAATTTCTGAATCTGACCCTTGAAGCCAAAAGCAGGGGTTCAAGAAAACATCACCAAAACAATGGGAATTTAAGCATGAAAAGTTTCAGAAAGGCTGTAGGCATATGCTGGTGGAGATCACAAGGAAGAAATGTGAGCCAAGTGCATTTCCAGTGTATCTAAAGGCTGCAGAAGAGAGTGGTAGCAGCAGCACAGCTGTGGCTGCAGCTGAGGAAAATAATTGTTTGCTGTTAATGGAGGAGAACAAGAACCTCAGGAAACAGAAACTGGAGCTGCAGATGCAAATATCTCAGTTTAAGGCCCTAGAAATGAAGCTGTTGGATTGCCTAGCTCAGTACATGGAAGATCATCAGAATAAAGTTCGATGCTGATGAAACAAATTAATAATTAGAGTTAATTTTGGTATTTTTGGTATGAGTGTTTGTTTCAAGGTCCAGGAATTCAAGCATATTTGATCATTGATGCTGCTGCTGCTTGTCCAGAATTATTCAGAAATTTTGAGATCAAAGGGTTTAGGAAAATCACCACATCAAGCTAATCAGAATCCACACGCAACTTTAATTTTGGTAATTAGGTCAATCACGTTCTTCATGTAGGTCTACCTATTCTTGGTTTTAGGTTCCATCCAAGATGGATGGATAGAAAACAAATGGAAATACTTGACAAGCCAAGGCAGTTGGTTCAATTTCTCAATTTGAATTATCCAAACTTTTTGCATGTGATTTCTACTACTATTATTCAATGAGTAGTGCTAGAGACATCAATTTTATGTATCAACTAATATATCAGTGTTTCATTTGTTTTCATTTCAAGCTGACTATGAACTTTATTTATTCACATAAGTTGGTGTTCAAAAATTGGTGTATTAAGTTGTTGTCGCTAATAATATTATTTTCCAAGGGTCAGGTTGGGATTGCTGTCACTTTAAAAAAATGATTCTGCTATGCTTTGAAAATAATTAGCGGTAAAGTAATGCAGCTCCATGTTTGATAAACAATATTTTTGAAGTGTTGTTAGTACAAAAAACAGTGTTAAAATTGTTTAGTAAATTTTAATATAAAACTGTTGTAACTGTGAATAATAACTAAAATAGACATGATGTTGAAAATGTTATGTGCTAATCATGTGGTGGTAGTGGTGGTGGTGAGAGAGATGGAGGTGAAGGTGGTGGTGGTGGCGAAAAAAGAAACCAAACATTTTAAACTGCCTAACTTTAAAGTGAAGCAGATTTTGGTGAAAAAAAGCAAATCCCAAACAGGGCCTAACAAACGGCTTCATGAGCGGAATTCTGTTTGGTCAGATGTGAGAGGCCGATCAATCAGCAATGCATTAGGCCAGTTGTCCGCCTCTCTCACGTCCCTCCACAAAACAGCTCCATGAGCCCAAGTCTGAAATTTCACACCGAGCCCAGGCTTAATTAGCCCAAACCCCGAAGCCCAACTTCTGAAACATTTTGCCCTCTTCTCTCATAGCTCTTCATTTTTCTTTGTTTACGAAAAGGGCCCTTCGTTTTCGTTTCTCTGATTCTTCTCCTCCCAGCTCCCAGCTCCAAACTCTAAACCCCAACTCATGGATCCCAAGCTATTCGCCAAAACCCTAATCCGAAGAAGTGCGATGACGAGCAGGTCCTACTACACGAGCAGGACCAAGAAGCCGACCCTCTACACCAAAATCAGTCCCCTTGGAAATCCTAGCTTAAACGTGGTTCCAGAGCTCGATGACTGGGTCTACAAGGGCAACAAGGTCCGTGTCGCCGAGCTTCAGCGCATCATTCACGACCTTCGCAAGCGCAAGCGCTTCTCCCAAGCCCTCCAGGTTTCGATCTTTTTTTCTTTCCTTGCATTATTCCCTGTTTGGTTGCTCAGAAAATGTGGTGTGGGAGAAAGAAAGTTAACTTAAATTTTGGTTAAAAAAAGAGAGTGAGGTAAATGGTTGTGTTTGTTTATATTCAATTAATTGGAAATTATTGTGCTTTTTTAATAATGATTTATAGGCTGCAGATTTCTGAGTGGATGAAGCAAAAGGGCATATGCATATTCTCGCAGGTCGAACATGCTGTGCAGCTGGATTTGATTGGCAAGGTTCGCGGGCTTGTTTCCGCGGAAGAATATTTCAACAATTTGAGGGAGGAAGATAAGAACTTGAAGACATATGGTGCTCTTTTGAATTGCTATGTCCGGCAGCTCCAAACGGACAAGTCCCTCGCTCATTTGCGCAAAATGAAGAAGATGGGATTTGCTTCCTCGCCTCTGACTTACAATGACATCATGTGTTTGTATACGAATGTTGGCGAGCACGAGAAGGTTCCAGGTGTGCTAGCTGAGATGAAGGCGAACAATGTCCCTCCCGACAACTTCAGTTATCGAATCTGCATCAATTCGTATGGCGTAAGGTCTGATCTTGAAGGAATGGAAAAGGTTTTGGAAGAGATGGAGAGCCAGCCTCACATTGTCATGGACTGGAATACTTATGCTGTTGTAGCCAATTTCTATATGAAAGAAGGCCAAACCCATAAGGCAATTAATGCTCTAAAGAAGTCGGAAGAGAGGCTGGATAACAAAGATGGGCTTGGCCACAATCATTTGATTTCACTCTATGCCAGTATGGGGAATAAGGATGAAGTTTTGAGATTATGGGGTCTTGAGAAGAGTGCTTGTAAGAGATGCATAAACAGGGATTATATCGGCATGTTGGTATCTCTGGTGAGGCTTGGGGAGCTCGATGAAGCTGAGAAGGTAGTGACGGAGTGGGAATTGTCCGGAAACTGTTATGATTTTCGGGTGCCACAAACTGTCATTATAGGGTACACAGTAAAGGGATTGTATGAGAGAGCAGAAGCAATGCTTGGAGACTTGATGGAGAAGGGGAAAGCAACCACCCCTAAAAGTTGGGAAACAGTGTCGGCCGGATACGTGAATAAGGGCGAGACGGAGAAAGCTTTTGAGTGCATGAAGGCTGCTCTATGTCTCTCTGCAGAGAAAGGATGGAAGCCTAACCTTAGAGTGAGCACGACCATATTGAATTGGCTTGGTGATAAAGGCAGTATTGAAGACATGGAAGCTTTTGTTGGGTCATTGAAGAATGTCATCCCAGTGAACAAGCTGATGTATCATGCCTTGTTAAAGGCATATATAAGAGGTGGTAAAGAAGTAAATAGTGTTTTGGACCGTATGAAAGCTGATAAAATAGAAGATGAGGACAAAGAGACAAAGAAAATCCTTGCCATGAGGGAAAACTAGTTTTGATATCACAATTTCTTCTTGTTCTTTCAATTTAACCCTCATAAGATTAAAGTGTTTCGATTCTTTTCTTGGTTGAAAAGAAATAGTATTAATATCGTAGCATATCATTCAAGCTGTAGCAATCACACAACAATTGAACCATGTAGCAATATGGCTGTCTGAATATAATTGATGCATTCTAAATTCCAAGTTCCAACGGGTTTGGAAAATGGATACACATGCAACTTTCATTGCTCTATAGCCCCGTTTGGTTCATGGGAAATGAGGTTTGGGGATGGGAAATCAATTGTTTTCCCATGTTTGGTAAGTCTAAATAGGAAATGGTTTCCTGACACATGAGAAAGTAAGAGGGAAAGTGAAGCTCTCCTCCTCCCTTGGGTTTTGTTTTCCCTCCTCATGCGGAAGTTTGAGAAAATGAGTCAACATTAAATACACATTTTTCATGACTATTTTGTTCCCATTAATAATTTAGAATTACAATATATATCATTCAATGTATTCTTTTTTTATTTGATTTAATATGTGTATAATTGGAAAATTATACAAACTTTGTTTTTCATTCCTCTTCAAAACAAACATGGGAAATGAAATAAAGTGATATCTACTTTCCCAGCATTACCAAACATGGAAAATGAAATGGGAAGTGATTTCTCCTCAAATCCATTCCATGAACCAAATGGAGCCTATGGGTTAATGGCAACATACAACTATTAGATACTAAAACCAAGCAAGAACTGATAAGCTTCATGATCCTGCTTAGAATTGATAACTAATCCCAAGTTTGCAATCATTGATTACACAACAAAACATACGAAAGGTTATAACAAGAAAGCATCTAAAGCAAACTTTGGAATGTGTATAATGTCAGCAGACACTTCACATCAGAATACAAATTCAACTCTTGTCTGGGATTATTTGATAAAACTAGGCTATGTTTCACTTTGTCAGGGTAGATTTAAGCTCTCCATTGTTTTTCAGCTCCATTACGATATCACAACCTCCTATCAGCTCACCTTTGTAATAAAGCTGAGGAAAGGTTGGCCAGTTCGAGAAGACTTTAAGCCCCTGCCTCACATCCTCATCACTTAAAATATCAAAGGAACCAAAACTCACACCCTCTTCTCTAAGGGCATTGATGACTTTGGAACTAAAACCACATCTGGGAGCATCTGGTGTACCTTTGATGAAGACCATCACTGGTGAAGAAGTAATCAATTTCCTTAAACGATCTTCAAGAGTATCTTTCGGAACAATCCCTTTTTCTGCCAAAACCTTCTGAAGTTCCCCACTCTTTTGCATCTCCAATACAATATCTGACCCACCAATTAGTTCACCTTTAATGTATAGTTGAGGATAGCTGGACCAGTTTGAATAAACTTTGAGCCCTTGACGGACTTCTTCGTCAGAGAGAATATCAAAACTCTCAAAGTCCACCTTTTCTTGCACAAGGATATCGACCACCTTCCGGCTAAAACCACACTTGGGTTCATCTGGTTTTCCCTTCATAAATAGGATGACAGGGCTTGAATGAATCAGGCTTTCGAGTCGAGAGGTTAGAGTTTCACTCAAACCAGTAGATGTTGAGATTCCGCCCTTTCCACTTCCAGCTTCAGTTACTTTTGCCCCAGCAGAATCAGTAGTATCAATTCCATGGTCTCTGAAAACTTCCTCTAATTCACCACTCTCATGCATCGAAATTGCTATGTCACTCCCACCAAGAAGCTCCCCATTGCAGTAAAGCTGTGGAAATGTTGGCCAGTTAGAATACTTCTTTAACCCCTCTCTGACTTCATTGTCTGAAAGAATATCGAAACTTCCAAATTTGACCTTCTCCTCCTTCAAAATGTCAACAACTTTTTGGCTAAATCCACATTTGGGCTCCTCGGGGCTTCCTTTCATGAAAAGCATGACCGGATTAGACTCAATCAGCTCCCTGCAGCCGCCTTTTCAAGGCATCAGCAGGGCCATTTTGTACTTGAATCTGCACCTGGGAAGATCCATTTTCTTTTGCCAACGCTTGGACTTTTTCAAGTATAGTAGGTCCAGCAGCCATCCCAAGGCTTGCAGGAGCAGCAGGTTCTCCAGGCCTAACGGACCCAGCAATCCTAGCGACCCTATTGGCCAAACTAGATGGATCTGCACCTTCTAATGTATCAGCAACCTTTCCATCCTGAAAAAAAAAAGCACAAACAGAAACGGATGAGGAGAAGAAAAAGATACAGAACAATAGGATGTTCGCACCATAGTCCATGGATAGTCATTTGAACTGATACATGTTTATAACATAAGGCTTCTTTTAATATATGATGTTCACATCATAGTCCAGGTCATCGTCCTCACATCCTAGTCCTTCTCCAATCACTCAAACTAACAAAGTGATCCTATTGAACATCTACCACCCATTCTCACATTTTGAGTTTGGCTTTATAACCAGAGCCTATTAATACTTAAATCTCATTAAAAACAAGCATACTGCCACTATTATCATTTACTTAACAATAACAGCAATCCACAAAACTCAATTTGAAACCACCCGCCACAGAAAATAACTAGCCAATAGCAGCAACATACTGAAAGTGTGATGCAAATTAAATACGCACATCCACAGAACCTGATTATTTAATTGCAGAATTTTGTTACTGCATTTGAAAGGTGAAAACAATATATCCTCACATCCAACAACCTAACTATGATTACTCAAAATCAGCCAGCATCAAATCAAAAAAGAAACATGAATAGGCTACCCAATAAGCATACCTTCACAAAGGCAAAGTAGGGCACAGCAGAAACCGAATAAGCCTCAGATATCTCAGGCTGTTCTTCAGCTTCAACCTACAATATTTATCAGCAATTGGAGATTAAAAATAAAATACCAACACACACAAAAGACCAGAAAAAAATCCAGTTAGAGATGAGAAGAATACGTACCCTTAAGAAATGGGCATGAGGGAAATCAGTACAGAGGTGGGCAAAGACCTCGTCCATGTGCTTCGAAGCCTCACACCACGAGGCCCAGAAGTGCAGAATAACGGGTGCACCACTGTGAACCGCGCTATCAAGCTCGTTCTTCGATTGCACATCTTTCACAGAGCCACCCATCAATAACGGAGTCTTCTAAATTCAAAACCCGCAAACCAGAACAAAGGGAGAGAGAGTGAAAGAAGAGAGGCAAAGACCCTTTTGAAGCTTATATGCCATAGAAAGACCTAGAAGACGGAGTGGGCGTATTCTTTCAGCTGACGAATCATGGAGTGTCTACGATAGATAGGCATATCATCTCTCACCATCGATTTCTTTCTGCGATTGATTCCTCTATAGTGGGGTCTGGCTAGTGGGTCCTACCCCACAATATTGATTGGCATTTGTGAATTAATGTTCGCCATTTTGGGCTTGTTTGAGAATTGCTTCTCTTTTTTTTTTTTTGGTCGGAACAAGTGTTCATTAGAAGCCCAAAAAAAAAGGGCAGAAAAGATACAACATAAAGGAGTAGCCCAGCAAACAGAGCTCAGCAAAGCAAGAAGCCTGAGGCCCAAATACAAGGCATAAAGCCTACAAACAGCCTAAAATACATAAGGCATAGGCCCACACCAGCCCAACTCTAATATTCCAAACAAACCCTTAAACAAAAACTCAGCATAGTCGCCGCCGCCGCCGCCAACACCAACGCCAGAGACAACACCACCAGGTCAAGATGAGGGGATGAGCAGTCACACCCAAGAAGCATCAAAGGAGACAAAAACTTGCACTCCACAGATCCACCAAAATACTATAAACTTCCACATAATGCATAAACACAGAGAAAATAAAAGAAGCCAGCCACATGAAGATCAACCCCTTCCAAATGAAAACTGACAGAGTAACAGAACCAAACCCAAAGAAGCACGTTCTGCTCATACTTTTACTCCAATGATATTGAAATTTAAATAAGAAATCGAAGTGTTGTCTGGAAAAATACTTGGGAATGCTTTCTAAAGAAGTGCATGGAAAGTGCTGCTCCAGAAAACGCTTGTATGGCTTAGAAGTACTTCTAAACTTTTATGTCAAACGCTTTCAGAAGCGTTTTTGGTTGTCAGAAATCACTTTTAGTCATTTCATACGCACTTCCAAAAAAACTCTTTAGTTATTTTAGTCTTTTGGACATGATAGTTAGGTCTAGGCATCAAAACCAGAAAACAAAAGGTGTTTGGATTTCGTCCCACTTGGGGATTATGAGAACTTTTATTGCTAGTGAATTGCAATTTGCAACACAAGGTATTTTATGCATCTTGAAGATGTCTTTTCCTTTCTTTTTTATATTTGTTATATTTTATATTTTATTTATAGAAAACAAGCACAATGTCGTTGACATTGGCTATTGGGTTTAAAGGCCCAACAAACTTCAATATTTCTGAAATACTTTTTTTTAAAAAAGACCTTTCCTATTTCTGAAATACTTAATAATAAGGCAAAGCCATCATACACATAATTCCATATTTTCTGTTTCTAATGGATCACTGTTTGAATTTAAGACCCCTATTATAGTTGCTTGTGGGAAAATATTTGGCTCATGAGCTGCTACAGCTGATAGTGGAGGAGATTCTGGAGATGGCAATAAAAATGTAGCATCCGCACCCATTAAAACTTGGAAGAAACTGTGGAATAATGTAAGAATTGCTGACATTTGAAAAATGGTAGAAGAGTTACAACAAATGCTAAATCACACACATGATAGGCTTATTTGTTGAAATACCCTATGTGGTTTTAAAATTGTCTCAGGTTGCTCTTGAAGTTTATAATGACTCAACGTCTCCCCTGAACTTCTATTATGTGACCAAGGTTGCCTCATTCCGTTAGTTTTCAGAGAAAAATCGTTAAATCAGCTGATGTGGAAGCAACATGGCAGTTCAACTTGGGGTACATGGTTATTTCACATATACTCACCCATTAGTTGTATTTAGCTCGCCAATTTGCCCCAATTCTTCCCAAAATAAAAACCCTAGTTTGAGACCTACAACAAAGCGATTAGAGAGCCCTAAAATTGGCGTCTTCGTTGCTCGAAAAGGGTTCTCCTTGGTGGCAATTGGAGTTCTCCTTTTTGGCGACTTCGTCTTTTGCTTCAATTGAAATAGTTGAAGAATATATGGAAGTGGGAGAACCAAGGCAGGCAAGGCATGCTTCACGATGTTACTGACAATAAGTGATTCCTAAACCCTATTGAAAGATTTGCTAGTACTTCCAATAACCCTCAACCCTATGAAGATTCCTTTCGTTGTGCAACTGTTCGAAATTTCCCCCTTTCCCAAATATGAAATTTCGAAACCTTATATTACATAATGGATTTACATCTCTCATGGGTCCCATCAATTGCCACGTTGAATGCTACTATCTGATCAATGTTTGTCCACATGTATGAAATTACTCAAATACCCTTGCCACATCAGATGATTTAACGATTTTGCTATGAAAACTAACGAAATATGACAACCTTGGTCATTGAATGGAAGTTTAGAGGGGACATTGAGTCATTATAAACTTCAGGAGCCAACCTCTGAGACAATTTTGAAACCACATGGGGTATTTCAACAAATAAGCCTATTTCATATACAAAGTATGTCTCTTGCATGCTCCAGTATGGTGAAAAACTAAAAAGATACTAAAGAATAATAGCATAAAGGATGGAATAAAAAGAAAGGAAAAAATAAAAACTACTTCCAAAAGATGATGGAAATGCCCTTCAATTTAACGGAAACTTTAATAGAGTGAGTTGTAGGTGGTTGATTGCAAAACTTCATAAAGTCCATGTGATAAAAATAAAAATAAAAATAAAAATTCATATGATAATAGTGAACATGCCTAAGAGCATCCACAATGGGCTCCCTAAACCACCTCCTTAGCTAAAATTTAGGGAGGAATTGAAAAAACCAATCTCCAATCATGCTCCCTATTCAGCTCCTAAAATAGGGAGACCTCTAGGAGCTCCTAAATCTGAGGAGAGAGAAAGGGCTCCTAATGGCTCTCTATAATTAAATGCTACCATATTTTATTATTATTTTAAACATTTATTTAATGATGTCTTTAATTATATATTTTTTTCTTCATTTTATATTTTTACTCACCTTTCTATTGCACGCCTACGTCATACACCATCTTTCTACTATTTTTGCCGTAGCTGTAGGTGCTTTGCAAAGCACAAACAAATTTTTTTTTCTTCTGCATTTTATATTTTTGCTCACCCTTCTATTGCACGCCTACGTCATGCACCATCTTTCTATTCTTTTTGCTGTAGCTTTAGGGCTTTGCAAAGCACAAACAAATATATATTTTTTTCGATTTTCACTGTAGACATTTTGCAGCACACAAACACCTCTTTTTTTTAGTTCTTTTCCCTGTAGGTATTTTGCAAAACCCAACAACCATATAATATCAAAATTGAATAAAAAATAAACTTACAATTAATTCCTTTCAAATTACATAGTAATAATATAAATTCAAATTACTAGTTTCCTATTTGAATATGAATATTTTATTGCAAATTAGAAATTAAATTTAAAAAGAAGTAAATTATTTATGACAAAAAGAAGAAAAGCATTTATGACTCTCCAAATTAGGGAGTATGGTTGGAGTTGGAATTTTTTAGAGAGCTCCTAAAATAGCTTTTTTGTGTTTTTAGCTAAATTTTAGCTAAGAAATAGGGAGCATGATTGTGGATGCTCTAATAGTTTAGGTGGTATGTATGCACATTTCGCTTTTATATTTGAAAAACATATTAATTCCTTCCCAGTATGACAATATCAAAGGTAAATTAGCCTGCGTTGATTTCTTTCCGTGATTGATTCCTCTATCATGGGGTCTGGCTAGTGGGTGTGGGTTCTACCATTATAATAAATGATTGGTGAATTAAAGTTGGGCATTAGGAATATTAGTCTTCTGGGCCTGATAATTAATTGTGTCTTCTGGGATTAGGGATCCTATAGCATTACTTTCTCTTGTACCTTTCAAGTTTCAATTGTGTATTCTAACCAACAATTTGATAGTTGATCATTCATAAATTTTTATAATCTCAATTTTGTGAGCGACTAATTTCATTACTTTTTTTGAAGGTTAGACATTTCCGATTAATACTGTCTAGTTAGCATATTGTTCCGACATTTTCCCTTCAGTCCACTTAATCGATTCTTCATGCAGTAGCTTCAAAACCTGTGTAGATGGGGAAAAAAAACATAAGCCAAGTATGAAGCATTGTTCAAACAGAAGCATCAAGTAATTATGAGCTGGATCTTGATCACAAAGAGCATTTTACCATGAACGTGTCGAATCCTCTCCCTTTCTAGCTTGAATCTATCTCCAAGCATAGTGACAATTTTCCATATCCTGGTGGGGATAATGATCATCCCTTGAAGAATTAGACTCAGCCTTTTCCACCCAAATTCCGACATTGGCATTGGCAACACCTTCACATAATGACTTAAACAATTCACTGCCCACTGAAACCGGGACGATATTTGGGCTTTGAAGCTCTAGAATTCCCATTTGCTTGATATTGATACATATGGCTTCTTAGAGCTATTATCTTGCAAGATTCTTCTTAAGCCCATAGCAAAATTGACCTCGTCCAAATGCTTCAAGATGGCAGGTGTTGTGTGCATTTAGTTGGTGTTCAGTGTCTGCACAAGCACTACTTGCTTGAGAGTTTGCAACTAACTGTTACCTCTATTGTAGGAGCCTGGCCGGGCTAGAGGCTGATTTTGGGATCCTTGATGCGAAAACAGTTGTCCGGAATGTTTACATCCTGTTCTCCAGAAGTGAAATACCAATAGCTGCAGAAAACCGGGAGATCATGGAGTTGATGGATCCATCTACCCCTCTTCCCACTTGGTTCACGGAGGAAGATCTTGCAGCATATGTAGCTTTGTATGAGAAATCGGGCTTTCAACTTAACGGAAAGCTTAAATTGGTCAGATTTGAAAACAATGGGGTGTAAAATGATGAAATTGAAACTCGAGGGTTCATATTGAGGATGACCCCAAATCTTCAAGTGGTCTTCTGATGTTAGCCCTAAATTTTATTTGAAACTTGTCCTGCACTCTTTCTTCTCCTAAAGAACTTCCCATGTGGATAGCAAGCCGCATACACACCATAGGTTTTTTGTTCTTATTCAAGATTTGGAAAATGAGTGATCACTAAATATCTATATAAGATTAGGAAATGTCCACGTAAAAGGAAAGGGTTTCAGAACGAATTCAGCCATTTTAATTCCCATTCCCTAATGAAGTTATGTTTGGATTGTAAAGTAAGTCCATATATCGCTTTCTTTTTATCCATCTTGTAAGTCCACCATCTCTCGTTTTCCAAGGAATAACAAATCTAATTTTCTGTAGTGTAGAACAAGAGAGTGTGTGCGCCTTTCTTTCTTGGACTTCTCATATGAAAGCGAAAATTTAGAGTTCTCGACAAGTTTCTAAATTGATTTTCGAAAACTGCTTTTAAAATATGCAATCTGCATCTAGCTAGAATAAATACATTCTCATATATATATTTAGGTCAGATTCAAGATTGGTTTATTTAAGAGTATGGTTTCTTGAAGAAATTGGTATTTTCTCTTTGAATCCAAATTGTTGGTTTCTGTTCGAGTTTGAGTTGGCTTGCTGGTGCCATAGGATGAAAGAGCTGAGGAAGGAGCTGTCATTGCCATGAAGGACTAAGCTGCTAGCATTGCTAAGTTGGAGAAGAAGATTGCGCAAATGAGGTATAGCTTATCTTCCTAAATAGACCTAGGATTTCTTGAGCTTGCATGAGTTTCTTTGTAAGAATCTTCTTTGCTTAGTGGATTGCCTGGTCGGTTGATGACCCCCAGTTTTTCCCAATGGTGGGTTTCTGGGTAAACAATTTTCTAGTTTGCACACTACTACAAAAATTGAAATAGACGACGGGGAAAAACCGTCATCTTTTTGTTTTGAAAACCGTCGTTAAATCGACCATCATCTTTTTGAATATCAGACTACGACGGTAACTAACCGTCGTCTATTAACAGTAAAGACGACGGTTTTACTCCAAACCATTGTATATTTACTATAAAGACGACGGTTTGGTTGAAAGAACCTTCGTCTATTAACGGTAAAGACTACGGTTTTTCTAAAAGAAATGTCGTCTATTAACTGTAAAGATAACGGTTTTTTGAAAGAACCGTCTTCTATTAACTCTAAAAACGACAGTTTGTTTAAAAAATCGTCATCTATTAACTGCAAAGACTACGGTGTTGTTGAAAAAACCACCGTTTATCAATTGTACAACTGGACGTAGTGATTTAACATTTTAGCTTCTTTTTTTTAGTTTCCAATGGTTCTCAACAACGATTTTAACTAAAAAAACAATCATAATGCTTTGTGAACAATAAATTCATGTCCAAATATGCTATTACCCACACCATACATATATATACTAAAAAAATGTTTCTTTCATAAAACTTGAAGATTCAATAGTAATTACATAGTTTACCAATCTTGATTCCTACTATATCCATACAAAATACCATATCCATAGCATTAAACTATAATTAGAAATAGAGGAGCTACATGTGATTGCTTGTTAACTCGCAAGTGCACGAGGCGTTAGGTAGTATAGCATGTGTAAGTACGAGGTCGATCCCACGAGGATTGATGATAGATTGATTCAATTTGATTAAGAAAGAAAGAAAATAAATAACTCAAGCAAATAAGTTACCAAGTTCAATTCAGATTCTCAGATTGATTCTAGTTAAAGTATGATTAAGCCATGGTGTTTGGTCTAAACCTTGTATTTCTAATTCCCTAATTAGATCCTTGTTGTCGAACCTAAATTAAGCATTAGAAATCCATTAAGTATAGAAGAATGTTTTAAACAACCAAGCATGTATCTAATCCCTGTTGTCGAATGTCCATACATACTCTTCATATTCATAGTTCAATTCGAATTAAGGCATGGTGTCTACTCTTAATTCAAACCAAGATAGCTACATACAAGTTTTAATGGTGATCAATCATTCAAACAAGCATATTAACTTATAAGCATAATGAATAAGAACAAGAACCGTAATTGAAACTTGGAAACTAATTAAACTTGAAAACTTAAAGTAAGAAATTCCATTACAATGAAAAATAAATTACAACTAAGAAAAACTTAAAGGAAAATTTAGCAAAAGGGTTTTGTTACAACAATTGAGAACTAAAAAGGAAAACTAAGAGAATTTGAGGGAGAGAAGGGAGAGGAGCTCTAGAGAGATGTTGAGAGCTCCCCCTTTGGGGTGTGTTTGAAGGTTAGCCAAGCCTCCTATTTATAGGAGAAGGAAAGCATCAAACTCAGCTGCCAATATTCTTCTTGGTTTATTAATTCCTTCTTTTGACAACAAGCTTGTGAGAATGATTATAGCCACCTCAAGTTCACATGTGCATCCATTTCCCTTCATCATTTGGCTAGTTCCCACTTGATGCTTTTGCTTTCTTTATTTCTTTACAAAATCTACTTCAATTATAACAAATAAAGCTGCTTCTTCCCCACTATCAACAATAGCACATGCATAGCTAATCATGACCAAGCAATTGCAGTCTGCTTTTGGGCTCGTTTTGGGCTTATTCCTCCATTCTGAAAAATCTGGAAAAATATGGATCTTCAAGTTCTTTGAATTATCTTTCCAAGAATATGCAGCCCAGCACAAGGAGAAATCGGAAAGACCTTCAAATATGATTTTTGGCCCAGTAACGCAGATGCTGCCGATTTTGACCTTAAGCTGCCAAAACTTGTATAACTTTATCTAGAAGACTCAGAATCATGAACCGTAAAATTCTTCAGAAACTAGACTTCCGCATATTTCCAATGATGTATGGTTCATTATCTGGTTCTTCCTGAGCAAGTACAGTCCAATCCGTGAAGTTGACTGATCTGCAGACACCGTTTTGAGCTAACTTGTCTCCAAAATGCATTTAATGAGTCATAAGCTTATTACACTGAAACAAACACAAAATAGATTAAAAGCACAAGTTTAACTCAAAAACATAACCAAATCATAAGTTAGAATGGTACAAAATGATATGTAATTATGCACCGATCATTGCTCATAAATACTGCCCATTTGATCCAAATTTCATCAATTTGTTCTTGTGTGTATGAGTTAGCTCTGCCTTCTTGCATTGCAAAACCAAGATATAAAAAAAAAAGCAAGTTTTAGTAAGAGATTAAAGAACAGTAGACCAATTCTCTGCCCTTATAGATTAAAGAACATTAGACCAAGTTAAGGCCTAATCATTTTAACACAACAAAGATGCATTCCACTAAAATAAACTTGGAACCACCATGTTAACTTCAGATAGTTTTTTTTGTAGTAGAAGAGTAATAATATGACTGTAACTATTACAATCTAGGTAAAAAGCCTTAGATGTTCAATCCACAAAGAGTTTTTAGCCTTTCAAAATTGCTATGAAGAATAAGGAGTTAAAATAACATACATTCAAAGACATTAATAATTGTATTAGACAAGTCAAATAAAATCGTACACATAGAAAAGGGAAGATTTGCCCTAAAACCTGAACCATAACTTTCTTTTTCGGAAATAGATATTGACCCCAAATCCTTTTAGGATCCTCCTTTTAAAGAAAATTTGGAAAGTAACCTTAGTTAAGGAGGAGATCATTAACTTTGGCACTCGATCAGTGTAACAGTGCTATGAACCACATTTTCCTTCATTGACATCAGTAATTTTGGAAATTCTTTGCAGCCGAGATCAATATTTTTTTTCCATACCCAAAACAAAACATGTTTTTCCTTTATTTTCAACCAAAAAAAGGGTCCAACATTATGATGGAATGCCCAAAATATGATGTTTACCAATCAAAATGTCTTACCTTGTTAGACGGTTAATCTTGGTGGCATGTAACATTAGACGTCATATTTATACAAAATGAAAAGAAATTCAACCAGAAAGAGAAGAAAAGGAAGAAATTAACAAGAAGTCACGAATCGGGGAGAAATTTTATTTTATATGGCATGTAACATTTGACGTATACAGGTCCATTTTACTTGTCATTCGCTGAACAAGCAGAATTAACAGGAACCTACGTGCCAAGCATCCTTCTGCCTTCTTCACACCCCTCTCCCAAATAACGTTAAAGCCCGTTATTACTGTTAGACTACAAAACTGGCCAACCTAATAAATCAAGAGAGCAAGTCCATCAAGAACTAGACTCATGAGATAAATGTTTCCCAAGGCTACGATGACCTCGACTGTGCCGCTGGCAGCTATTACACTTTACATACGTGTGTACTAATAAATCAAATGTGATGTTCTCACTACAAGTGAAATGGATAAATCAAGGTCAGGGCTAGAGGATTTACAACCTGCAATACGAAAACCTGAAAAGAATCAAGAAAAATCAAACTAATGCGTCACAAAATAGTTGAGTTTTATTTAATGGTCACCTATTGATTTGTATTACAATGTTCCTAATGTGTTAACAGAAGGGGGACAGTGAAATCATGATCATTAACTAGAAGAACACCAATTGCGCAACATAACTCATTGAACTTTCTAGCCATCAAATGTTATTAATGTGTCCATGTCAAAAGGCTTGCTTGTTATGGGTAATAAGTTTGATGTGGAGCCACAGAATACCCTATACCCTGGGTCAACTGCTCAAGCCAACATGAATTCTCAACAGAATAGTCTTATTCCATACAGAAAGTAACCTAATTGGTCCGCCTTTAAATGCTCCCCCCATCCCCAAAACAAAAAGGAAAAAAAAACGCTAAGGAGACACAGATATGGAGAGTTTTCTGTACCATACTTGTAAATAAGCAAGACTAAAAACATAGCTGGTGTTATCAGATCAAGATGAGTTTGATTACTGACCAGGATAATCTTCTAAAATGATCGCCTTAACAAACGCTTCTACTGTATGTCCAATCTGCATCATACGACTCAGTTATCAACAATCAGCAGCGGCACATCATTCAGTTGTCAATGATCAGCAATGGTTTGTCCACCTTGGTGCTCGTTCCATGCAAAAAAAGAAAAGGAACACACCTATAAGTTCAGTCATCTATACAACTCGAACCCATGTTCCACCACACATAGGACAGCAGTAAGCCCAGCGGCTAATCCACCAAGTCTCCCGCCCAGTTTGATTAGGTGGACTCGTAGCACCAGGAGAAGCAAAAGCCGAAGTCTGCCGCAAACATCTTATGCACTGCATGCAAATAAGAGTAGAAAATAAGATCCAAAGGACCAAAAACTATTAAGATGGGGAGACAAAAAAACATGGAGGACTTTTGATATCAAACCTTGTACCAAACCCCTTCAAGACCAGTCTTCCATACAGCAGTAACAACATCTCTTCGTGATCCCATTATACCAAGATATGCCCCCAGACCCACAGAAGTGTTTAGGCCAAAGGCTGCATCTCTTTCAGACATCCTGCGCTTCCTAGGCCACAGACCATGGGCTCCATAATAAACCTCACAACTTTCCAATGAGTTGGAAGCAAGTGGGTCAGCAGAATTACATAGCTTGGGAGTATCATCTTGAGGACCCATAGCATCTGGATCCGACCAAGGCCCACCATACATATTCCGCCTGTGCCACTCTTCAGCTGGAGGGTGGAGTTCTAACTCTCTGAGTAACAGACCAGCAGCATCTGCACCTCTAGGCCGGGGCATATTCTGTTTTAACATCAGAAAATAGAGAAGCAGATTGTGATTGACACTTACCAAAAAGAAAAAAAAAACTATACAACTGTATGAACTTTAGGGAATTTTAAGCAACCAGTTAGCAAGAAAGTTAATCCTCATTTATTTTACTCACAGGTCATTGTAATACCACAGGCATGCATTATTGATGATAAGTGAAAGCAGAACCCATGCAACTCCACCATAATCAGTGGTGTTTTAGGAAACACACCTGCATATGAGGGCCAAGTGATGCTTCGACAACCTCTGGAAGTACAGTATAATTGCCATCAATGTAATGCAGCCGCACCTGAATGTTGCTGCTTCCCACCTGAGAAACTGGCAACGGATGTGCCAGGGTTGCTGTTCGCCGGCAAAGATCCATAAGGATGAGGAAAAGGACTTTAACCTACGGGACAGCAACAGGGTGCATTTGTCATTCTAGGGTCTGTTTACTGATTTTTTTTTTTAATGGACAGACTTATCCAATCAATTGAAAATGCCCCCGCACAGTGTTGAATTTCAGAATATGAGACGTGAAGGTTGAAAAACCCATTCACAGTTCACAAATCAAATAATAGATATAAGCCAGATATGAACAATTAAACCCACGTCATATTTAGAGCAGAGATCAGTTTCTACCTCCTCAAAAGTGTATCCCTGACCAGCATTTCCAGCACCTAATCTCGACCTTCCAGCAGGTCCTTCTTCAGCTCCTTTTGCTCCAGGTATGATCTGACCAGCCCGAGCTACCTGACCCTCGTCCTGTCTACCCATGGTTGACGATGACTTCACAGCAACAGAGCTGACCTCCTCCACCTTCCCAGGAGCACCAGGCTGTGGCTTTTGCATATTTGCATCAGTATTTCTCTGTGCACCCCCAACAAAACGAGGTAGCTGGGTTCGCCGAAAGAAAAAACAGAAAAGCAAAAGCTGGCATAACCTATGAAGAAAGTGGCAATCCCCAATGAGCCTAACAGCAGGTGTTCCAGGAAATGTTCCTGTGTTGATACTTATTGGCATGAAGGAAGATGGTCCGCTGATCGGGTTTGGAGCTGAATTGGGCACTCCATCAGAGGTACTACTAATCTTTGCAATAGCACCTTGTACCCAAGCTTGCATCTGGGTGTTTCCTGTGGAAGTTGCAGTTCCACTTTGGCCTCCTGAAAAAATATGACATTACATTGTCAAAGAAATGCTGCACTGCAAGCAATGGAAATAAGGAGACAAAATAAGTGAAGAAAACAATCAGCAACCGTCTCATGACATGAGTACGAAAAATCATGCCACACAAACCCTCAGATGCATCAGAAGATATTCTAATTTCTAAATTGTTTGGGATTTAGGACCAACCCATCTGGTCAACCCTAATGTAGGGCATAATAACTTGATTTTATTCTTCTTAACCTTTTTGCACGTGAACCCAACAATAGAAATAATCAATTACAGTTTTTCATAATGAGACGACTAAGAGATACTGACCCTGACTTGTGGCTGGAGAAGCCAAACTTTGCGTAGGACTAGCCACCATATTGCGATTGCTGCCAGTTCCTGCAGTACCAGCATGGCTCGCCAATGTGCGACAAAAACTTGCATAGCGCCGCAAGCGAGTAATGAAATGAGAAGCTAAATCAAGAACTGCATCAACGTAAGCCTGCATTACAGTGGACAAATTAGGATATAAAAAACGTGCAAATTTGAAGGAAAACCCCATCTCCATATCAGTACTCGACTCCGGCTATACAAGTTCAGCTTGAGCAGTTCTACTATTCATTTTACAGAAATGTGGGCCAAAAAATTAACCCAAAACTATGCACCTATATGACTGAATTCCACACTATACTAATGACACATTTATCAATTAAAAAAACAATGAAAGAAAAATATAATGCAACACAACCACCAATTAGTTATCAAATTTTAGACTCTGTTGCATGCAAATATTGTATGACCTTTAACATGAGAAAATGAAAGTACAAACTTAAAAAGTTCAACAGTCGAGCAAACCTGAATATTTGGAACTAGTGCTGGTTCAACAGCCATTGCTTCAGGATCAATGCCCGATAACGTTTCACCAGATGCCTGCCATGGCTCTGCTACCAAAGCACACGGATTAATCAATGCTGACTCTATTCCTTTCCCCAGCATATCAAGCAACAGCCTGGCTTGCATGTCTAGAACCATTGCCCTAACTTCTTGTGCATTTGTACCTTCGAGTAGCCTACATTTTATCCTGTCAAGGCTCTGCATCATTATGGAGATAATTTTGTTAGTCAAAACAACAAAAGAAATCAACAAAGATACGAAACTGAAACTGGCATGGTAATGATGCATGACACACCAATCCCTATCCCGAACCCAAAAAAGTGGATAAAAAAGGATAACACACATTCACTTATTGCCATGAGCAGATAAGCATGGGAAAAAGTAAAATCCATAAGAATTTTGAATAACCCACGTTACGGCCAGAAAAACTTACAGGACCATACTGTTGCCTGTGCTGAGTAGAAGGAAGAGAATGAAAATCTGCATCAAGTACTGCAATGACACTGTTCAGATAAACTGCAACAGAAACAAATACCAAGGTCAGAAACGCTGCTGCACATCACGTAAGAAAAATCTTTCCATGAAAATGCACATATAAAGGAGACATTTTTTCCCTAAATTCCATGTATTAAGTCTCTATTGATTAGTTACACAACAATGCCATTTATTACCGATGCCATCCTCGGCAGCACTCTGTGTACAGCCAACAGCATCCCACCAATCAACCCCAACCAAAAGACTCCACCAAAACCTACAATGAAAATCATCAGTCTTATTGAAAGAATTATAAATAAATAAAAAGAATTGATCCAACCTCTATCTGATGTAACTTAAACATCCATTAAGATCTAATTTTGGGGACTCAAGGTTCATCTGGGTGAAATATACAACTGCTTTTAAGAAATACCTTTCCGCAATTGCACGTTCCCAGGTTGGCGTAGTTGCCTTCACTTGACTGCTAGAAACAGCAGGAGGAAGGACACGTATTATTTTTAAAATGGTACGGTCCTTACCACTATCATGCCAAACAGAAGCTGAGCAGCAACTTGTTGACGAGAAGGCAGGAGTAGCTATTGCAGATCCAACGTTAATCTGGTAGTTATCAACAGGCACAAAGTTTGGGCCAGAAAAGATGTGAACCCCACCACGGAGAAAAGCAACAGCAATTTCGCCACCATGAGCAGAATAGACTATTCGAGCAAGTGTTCTAACATCACTTGGCAGGTCAAAAGGATCAAAACTGACTCGTTTTGACTTCTCAAGGCTAGAATCAGTTGTCTTCCTTGCATCAGAGGTTGCTCCTGATGCAGGTGCTTGGTGACTTTTAAAATCATTTGTTGGTTGTATGCTTGTGTCCACTTTGGACAGCCAAACTGTTTGCATGGGTGCCTGCCCACCAAAACTGGAAGTAGGATTTCCAAATATTTGATGAAGAACAACAGGCTGAAGGGATGATTCCCATCGTTGCACTCTCCATCCTGTAATTGAAGGACCCTCATCTGGATCATAAGGAGACATGTATTGTCCTGCAAAGGTGAAAATCATATGATGAATTTTATGCTACTAATAGTTCCCGTGTATTTATAAGAAAATGTATTCCTTATGCAAAAATAAAAATAAAAACTAACAAACAAACACTATAGATCTTCATCACTTAATTTCCTAAAGCCCATTATATGTAGATCAGAAAAGGTCATTTTCAAGTTAAATGATAGACAATTAACAATTAACACTTAATGAAGATAAAAGACCAAGAAAACTAGTATTGGGCTGTTGTTACTTAAGGTGTCACATAGAATAAAATTTAAAATCTCACAGAAGAATCAAAGGTAAGGTAAACAAAAAGGAAAGAAATAATAAACGTAAGGCTGCAAAGATGTCTAACAAATAACTTAAGGACAAAAAGTTTGGGAAGAATGTACCTCTGGATTAGGACAAACAAAGAAAAGTTGAACAAACAAATACAACTGACAGCTTGCAATTGAATTTAGTAAAAAGATTTTCAAGAAAAAACAAAATTATTACCCTCAACAATGACAACAGCTATGACAGAACCACCACAAGTTGGATCAAAGGCAACAGCAGTAACTCCAGATCCCCACGTAGTGGTTGTTGCAGATTGAGCTGCAGCCTCAGGACTCACATATGCTGAAAAATTTGAAACTGGAGAGCAATGAAGTAGTACAGTATCACTGAAATCTGGATCTGTCTGCTTTCGCCCTTGTTTTGCTTCTGATATTAAATAATCTTGCCAGCTAAACAAATATGCAGCCAAAGGGGAAAAACCAGCCCAATTGGGTGGATTTAGTGAAGGTGGGACCCCATTGCTTGTGCTAATCTTCGGAGTTACCTGAAATCCATTTCCAAGGCCAGGAGTGACCTCCCAAACAACAACAGTGGATGGGTTTACAATTGGAACACCTGCCACATGCATGGCACCGCTGTCTGTTATGATAGCATCAGCAGCCATGATCCCACTAGGCCCAGCACCCAAGAGTCCTTTGCTCGTTTGAAACCACTTTGGTGCAGCACTACTCTGATTAGGAGGCCATTGAGACCAATGAAGCTGAAGAGAGCCTGAAGAGAAAACAGAACAAACACATAGAAAATTGGGCCACCTAGCTGAAACAAAAATACAAAAAAACAAAAAATTGCATCAGATACCAACCAAACTTACACTGAAATTTTTAATTTTCTCATTTTTAACAAACATGGAATTAAGTGAGGTTGCAATGAAAAAAACAAACCTGAATTTTGAGACTGCTGCGAAAGAAATTTTTCTTCAAAAGTTGACTTTGCATTTGAGGCAGCACTTGATTTTGAGGAAAGCCACCTATACTGGTTCATCAGGATCAGGGGAAAAAACAACATCAGAACATCGACATCATCTGAAAGAGGATGACACCAGTATACATGAAATGGAAGTTGATATAATCATTAAGAAAACCAAAATATTGCATTTCAAAGGATAAAATACACTCGTATAAACAGAATGAGATGCATTTAAATCCAGGTGAGTAGAAGCCAACAAAATTGCTTACTGGAGACACCCCTGACAGCCACTTTGTGACAACTGCAATATCCTGTTGCCATTCATGCTCTCGTTGCCACCGGCTAGCATCACGTACTAGATTAGCTGGCCCCTATACAGACAGACCAAAATAAACATTTAAATAATAGCTTTATCAAAAAGAAATGTTGAGGGAAAAGGCAAAAGCCACATCAAAAAGTTGTAAAGGGAAAAATTCATCTATCCAAGATTTTGGAGAAATCAGTGCGGCAAGTCTAGCTTACTTGAGAAGGCTGAGTCCAGATTGTTATTCTCCCGTGGAAATTGGCAATTAGTAAGGCACGAGGGCAAGAAGTAGGGGACCACTCAATAAACTGAACAGAATCACGAGGAGAATCTGCAAAATATACAATAACAATTCATAAAGTTAGAATTAGAATCAATATTTTTTGGGCAAAAGAAAAAAATCGCATCACCAAAAAATAGTGAATTACTCTAACTATATATATACATGCTAATCATCATATCCTAAATGTCTATTGACGAAGCTTCTCCCAAATCAGGGCAAGACCGTAGCTTTAATTACTTTACAGAATAGACATAAGAAATGGGAAAGGGTTGAACACTTAAAGAACTAGCAGATTTCTGATGGACTATGGGATGCTCAAAACAACTTTGCATGTAATAGTTTATTCGAAAAAACGAATAAATAAATAAATATGTTGATCCGTAAGAAAAAAACAGTTACTTCAAAATTCAACTACATATGTAGATGTCCATAGCAAAAATATATTCTGCATCAAAACAAGTTCAGCACACCAAGGGATCTTCTTTTGCATTAAAAAAAATAATATCAAAAAATCAGTATTTTTTTTAATAGAAACAAATTGTGTTAAAAGTGGGTTAATAAACCTAAAAGCGTCAAATCGTTTTTCTTGCATTGCTATCTCTGCATTACGGAATCCATATAATGACTATTGACACTAATCATGTTCAACTATGCAACTTCACTCTAGCTTCAGAAGCATATGTCTATAAAATCATATGAGAGCTTTGCCTCCCATAGTACTTAAAAGAGGATTATTAAACCTTCGCAGTTATCAAGCAATTCAGTGAACGAGTTGCAGTGCAACAAAGTTTGGCAAAGAACCTAAAGAACCAAAGGCTCTTATAAAGCAGAATAAATCAGTAAAATACCTGCATTGACATTGAACACTGCACACTCAGTTGGTCGCTCTGGGATCACAATATGTATGGGAATCCAAAAAGGTGGATTTGCATTAGAACTACAGGAAAACCAATAAAAAGAAGAATAGTCATAACCTTACATGAACACAATCTAAATACTAGGACAGAAATTTTAAAAAAACTTAGGCCAAAACTTAACCAAGCCTTAATTCCCCGTTAACCAGTCTGGCTAGATTTTACACTCTAGTGATTCCTTAATGCTCAATTTGGATCTCAGATGAAGGAAAGTAAGATGCTCAAATATTCTTAAAAGTAGCTCCAATTCTTAAACATTCTAGAGAAAACCATTCTTAACTTTTCATAGTGCTTTCTGAGATCCAACTAGAACCCAAAACAAAATTAAATTGTAGGTTCAAGTAATCACAGAGAATATCACAACAAAAATAAATCCCACATTTCATGAGACAATTAGTGAGACAATCTCTCCTGGTCTAAGAAAGTGAACAAATAAACAAACAATGATAACCTTGGAATTCTAGCACATGTTTCTGATGCACAAGCTATAGCATTCAGCTTCCCGCACCAAGCACCAGCACTGTGAAACAAATAAAAAGAGTATTCATTATGCCAAATCCTGTGTATGCAACTGAAAACATATAATTTAAACAAAAATATGTATATTTATTACAAAAACCCCAAATATCATTCACCTCAAGAGAAGTATATCATATGGTTAAGTGCTATTTCTTAAAATTTGCACCAAGAAAATCTAGTTTTGTTAATATAATTGTTTATATGTAATTTTTCATCAAATCAATATTGAGCAGGGCTATGCATCCAAGATGGATAGGGATATATGCAGTATCATGATGTTTGGGACTGAGGAAGTCAATCAATTTAGCTTTGCACTTATGCTTCTTCTTTGAGAGTTTAGGTTTGTTTTACACCACTTCCGATACATTATCCTATTTTCAAGATTTCTGGTTATCTTTACCAAAATGCAGATGATAACCTGTAATGTCCCTGATACTAAGGCAAGTTATTATTATTAAAACCAAACACGGAATGAAGAAGTGAAAACAATGGAAGTTCGATCCATTGTTGAAGAAATGAAGTGGCCATTATGCATTTTAAATTTACTGAAAAAGGGTTGTTATACAGTGTCTGGTAAGGTGGGAAGCAAAGAAAGAGGGTTGAACTTGAAATGTTGTGAGAGATTTTGGGTAATCTAGTTATAGGCATTGCCATATGAACCTTCGCCTATCAATTACTTTCCATGATGTTGAAAACCAGTTGTTGCCTTCTTATTAACTGAAAAGCTCAAGAAGTATTTTCTAAATGTGAATAAAGGGGGATACGAGAGTCTCAAGTACTGGATAATGGACACTTCATTGTTCATTCTTACAACAGCTGAGCGAACTTCCCACCTTACTAGTCACTGTATAACAAAAAAAAATTGTTTCTTTTCAGTAAATTTAGAATTTTTCTGCATGACCAAACAACTAGCGAGCTCAAATCAATACAAGTGAACTTCCCACCTTACAATACACTGTATAACCAAAAAAAATGTTTCATTTCAGTAACATTTCAGTAAATTAGAATTTTTATCCATGAACAAACAACTAGCGAACTCAAACCAATTCATTTCATTCATGAATCATCATAATAACGCTTGAAAACCAATATCAAATACAATTCAATCAAATGCCCCAAAAGAGAAGAACATGATTCAACGAAAAAAACTCAAAACTGAACAGGTTGGAGCTCGAATTCCGTTCAAAATTACCTAAAATTGCGACAAAGCTCGGGGACGCTCATCTTGTGCTGCAAATTGGACCTGGGCTGCTTGAGCCGAATACAGAAGACGGCGGCGGGACTGACGGAGTCTTCCTCCATGGGATCGCCGGGCTTGTCCACAGGCTCTTCTTCTTCTTCTTCTTCTTCTTCTTCTTCTTCAATACTCTCAATACTCCCAATTTCGGGCTTATCGCTTTCAAGAGACTGAGCCACAGGCTCGTCGTCAGATTCCTTAACTTGACTCATTAGCCCAAAACCCTAATAAAATTATATATAGGAATCACAAAGCAGACAGAGAGAGAAGAATGTGAGTGGTGGAAAGTCGCAATTGAAGGCGACAGATATCACTGTGTAAACAGAGAGAAAGAAGAGAGAGAGGGTAGTGGGGTTAGTGGCGTGTGTATATGTTTGAATATGCTGAGTGAGAGAGTGACTGGATTTGGGTTTGGCTTTTGTTTCCTATTTTTTTATCTTTTCGGCTTTTGAAAGGCAGATTGAAGCAGTTTGAGCTCAATTTTAGGGTTTTCGGTGGTAGGCAGACAAGGCATGTGATTCCAAAACCCAATTTCCAGGTGTTGTTGTTGGGTTTGGATTTCTGGTGTTTTTGTGTTCGTTGGGCCCCAGCAAGGTTGGAATTTGGCCTGCAGGTCTGGAATTCTTTTGCCACTGGGTTTTTGGTGATTGGCCAAACCAAATCTATGGGCAAATTTGTAAGAAATTGAAATGGCACAAAAACTGTATAAAAAGCGAATGGTTTTACTTTTTCTTTTTCACTTGCCCTTGAATATAATATATATATATATATAATTTGACTTCAGACATACCTAAGTAATAGTGATTAGAGAGTAAAGGGGGTGTATTCAATTCATATTTTAAAAGAGTTATGAAGTTGATGGAGTTTAATTAAATTTAATTGAGTTTAACTGAATTCTACAAACTTCATATAGATTTTGACTGAATTCCTGTATAGATTTTAAATGAGTTTGTTAGAGTTTTATTACTGATTTTAATGGAGTTTATAGCACTCAAAACACAAAGGGTTTAGGGGTGATGATGGTGGTGGTGGTGATGGCAATGGCAATGGCGGTGGCGATGGTGGTTTGTGGGTGATGGTGGGGGAGGTAGTGGTGGTGGCGGTGGGAGTGAGGTGGTGGTGATGGCGGTGGCAGCGGTGATGGTGATGATGCTAGTCATGGCTGTGGTGGTGGTGACGGTGGGGGTGATGGGGCGGCTAATAGTAGGGATGGGGGTGGATGTGGTGGCGGTGGAGGTGGAGGTGATGGTGATGGTGGTGGTGGTGACGGTGTGGTTGATGATGGGGGTGGTAGTGGTGGTGGTGGAGGTGGTGGCGGCAACGACGGCTACAGTGATGGTGATGACGTTGGTGGTGGTACGTGGTGGTGGTGACGGTGAGGGTGATGGTGGGGCTAATAGTGTGGGTGGGGGTGGTGACGGTGGTGGTGGAGGTGGTGTTGGTGGTGATGGTGGTGGGGGTAATGGTGGGGCTAGTAGTGGAGTCGGTGGCGGTGGGGGTGGGGGTGGGGGTGGGGGTGGTGGTAGAGGTGGTGGTGGTTGTGCTAGGGGTGGCGGCAAAGGCGGCGACGATGATGACCGTGGTGGTGGTGGTGGTGGCGATGGCGGCGACGTTGATAGCCATGATAAGATGGTGGTAGTAGAAGTGGTGAAATCATATCTTAAGAATAAAAATAATATATCTATCAAAATCTCCTTAAACCAAGATTTTTCATTACTAAAATTAATCTATAATCAAACGAAATCCACCATTTTTGTATTTCCTTTAAAATCAATGAGTTTTTAATACACCCAAACTTTGTTTGACTTCTAAAAAAGTCATAATTGAATACACCTAGATTTTGATGTATTTTTTTAAAGTTAATTGAAATCTGAATTGAATACACCCAAACTTTGACAAACTCTTTTAAAATCTTAATTGAATACACTTAGACTTTTAAATTCTTTTAAACTCTTTTAAAATCTTAATTGAATACACCCCCTAAGTAAAAAGGGTTACTTTTAATAAATAATCTCTCTTGTGATTTAGGAAGCTATACTTTTAATGCAGACGTGGTCACATGAACAAATTGGTTTTATTTAAATGGCGCAAATCATTGGGAAGAACATTTTGGTTCGCGGAAAATATTTGAAGGGAAATGGAAGATTCATTTCTCATGTTTAGTAATCTTGAGAAAGTAACCTGGAAATACTACTTTATTTCATTTCTCAAGTTTAGTTTGTTTGGTTTGTGTAGAAATATAAAACAAAGTTTTTTTAATTTTCTAATTATACCCATATGAAATCAAATAAAAAAAGAATGCATTTAATACTATATTGTAACTCTAAATTGTTAACGATGACAAAATTGTCATAAAAATGTGCATTTAATATTAGCTTATTTTCCAAACTTTCTCATGAGGGGGGAAACAAAACCTAATGGAGATGAGGACTTCACTTTCTCTCCTAAATTCCTTAACTGAGATCATAAGTTCAAATAAAAATGGCCACCGTATCATCCACTTATATTAAAACACAACGAAACATGTTAAATTGTATGGCAAATGAAATTCCATCATTACATGTTTTTGTGGTAGAAAAACTTTCCACTTTATCATTTTTTGTGGTAGAAAAATGGCCAAATGGATCGTCAATTATATTCCAAGCTGATGGTTGAAAAAATGGAGCCGCTGCAGACAAATCATATCACAAGCATTTGTTGACAATTGCTGTGAAAACCCCAGATATATTAATTTTCTGAATATGAAACACCCAATGGTCAATCCAGGTTGTTTAATTTTACAAACTTTTCCTACACGAAGAAGAGATGACTGGTTGAGAGACTTTGATTTTGAAAGCTCTAATTGTAGGTTCAGGTTGAATGTTCTTGGTTTCGAGAATACGAAAAGAGGAAAGTATGAATGTGATGAAATACACGAGGCCAAAAAAGAGAAAAGAATTGAAAATGGTACTCCATGGCATTGATGTCAAGTACTCATGGCATTAATGAGACTTTGATTTTCCCTTCTCCTAAAGCTTGGTCAATGAAGACAAAAACCAAAATGGGTGCCTTTTTTTTTGTTGTTGCATTTTAATAACAAAATTAATTGGTCTAACTATTTTATTTAAAAGAGCTTCGTTTGAGAGAGACAGTCATACCACACATTATATTTTAATAATTCAAATCGTCTAGTTTTAAGATATTACTTTAAATATCATATTTACAAAAAATACTTAAATTTGAAACTATTTAACCATTTAGTTAGATAATAGTCTTATATATATATATATATATATGAAACAAGAAATTGAAGACAAGGCACGTGAGTCTTCAGATCACTAGTGTTCTGGCTACTGTTTTTGTATACTTTTTGTTTGTTTACTATGAGCTATTCATTATCCAAACTATAGGTGAAGGGAAAAACTTGTTTTTTCATGGACCAAGAAAACTTATTCAAAACTAGTATAGCAAAAAAAGAATAACAAAAATTTATTCACCATTACGACATAACCCATGAGGATTATACTCTTGAAAGACAAGAAGATAAATAAGAGTCTTTTATAGTGCATTTTCATTTGTTTCACCACATGACATTGCCCAAAAGAGGGAAAAAAAAAAACTTTATTGGGTCGAATACAACAGTTCTTTCTATCAATTTCATCACACAATATAATCTATCTCATCCCATAACATGATACCAGATGCATGTGGAGAAAACGAGAAGTAAAACTATTTGTTATTTACCTAGCCAAAACTGCACAGTCGCCTAAGGTGACTGTAGTAGAGTGTCTGGCTGTCTTGATATACTAAAACAGGTGGCATGAAAATTAAAGGAATTAAACAACCTTATGACGTGTCGAGAGCAGGTACTACAGTGGTGCAAAAAAACTTTGTTGGAACGGGAATAACACTGTTTCTTTATCACTCCAATCATGCCTCCATCCATACAAATTTTTCCAAATGAAGGGCTGTGATTGGAGGGCGATAAAGAAAATCTTATCCCAATTCCAACAAAGTTTCTCTCACAGTGGTGGCCTCCTCCTTCCCTCCTGCTTGATACCCGAGGTTAGAAACCTCGGGTTTCTTTCCTCCCAATGTAGCCAAAAAATAAAAAACCTTATGATGTCATTATTAACAAAGAAAAAGGAATAATGATGCCATACAACAGACAAAGGCACTAATTAATGACGCAAATATTGGCAGGCAAAGAACAGAGAGAGGGAAAAATGGTCACTTCCAAATTTCAACAAGAGTTAGGAGATGGGAACACGCCCAAGGAAGCAGAGCGCGTTCAACGACTCTCGTGATAATAAAAACAGCCGGACCAACCTCTTTTTTTAATAACAAGAAGACGGCCAGTAAAGCTTTGCCCTTTCTTTTCTTTTTTTATCCTTCTTATATTAAAAAATTGCATCTTTTTCAATAAATTAACAATTTCAAGCTTGCCATGGTTGCTGCCAGAAACAAATGCTAAAACCCAGCTTGGAGAGATCAGGGATCGAACTTGATTGGCCATCTGCAAATCCACGAGGTGGGTTTTCTCAATTTTTCTTACTTTACAAGCTTGATAATTTCATCTTTGGGTGTTTGAGGCTCATTGGTCTGATATGATGAGGAAACATTTATGATTTTTGGTTATAAACATAGGATTTTGGCACTATGGGTCGGTCCAAATCTGATTAGCAGGGTTTATCTGATCAAGTGGAGCTGTTTTGCTTTAGATTATAGAGCCCCAGACCAGAAGATAGAAGAAGTTGTTTATTGTTTGTGGGCAAGCATGGGTTGTTGCTGTTTTGGTACTTCAGTTGGTGAAAGGAAAAGGAGTTCTGGTCACTTTGGCCTTGACCTTGATGGTATGAACATGAATAAATACTCCCACCTTTTTTGTTTTCCTCCATTATTACACTTTTCTTTTTGTTCATGTTACTCTGTTGCATCATCATCATGATTGTTCTTATTCATTTTTTGTTGGTGTGTTGTATAGGAAACTTGCTGGAAAATATTAAAACTTTCTCCTACAATGAATTAAGATCGGCGACCGATAATTTCCATTCCAGTAATAAGATAGGGCGAGGAGGTTTTGGAACTGTTTACAAGGTACTTGGATTTTGCAGACGTCTTATCGTTATAATTCTGTTGGGAAGTTTGCAGACATTATAAAGAATTCATGATATCTGTTATTTGAATTATGTTTTAGTTTTGGCTCCAAATTTGTGAATGGGTTGGCTCAAAACTATTTACATCAAGCATTTGAAACCTGATCGCTGACACCTTGAGTTGGGTTTGCGATTTAGAATACTTCAAGTTCTGATCTTATGTTTTTGACATATAGAAACATTGCTTGGTATGCTAGAAACTCTCACCTGTAGTTCTAGATTGGAGAAAAGTAGAGATTTTTTATATTTCTAGTATTAAGATTTTGCTAATGTCTAGGGAATGGATTTTGCTAATTCATCATGTTGTCATCAAGAATAATAGCCACCCATTCGGTTTTAATACAGTTCTTTCTTTTTCTTAGTTTCGCAGCTTTAGTGGTTGGTCTTATAGTGGAAAGGCCAAACGCTAATTATGATTTTACGTTAATCAGGATATCTAGATGGTTTTCGTCCATGCGATTTCATATTATCTTAGTAGTTTAGCTACATTTTGCTAGGGAACCCTGACAAGTGGAAGGCAGGTTGCTGTGAAGACACTTTCCGCTCGGTCGAAGCAGGGAGTCCGTGAATTCTTAAATGAGATTATTGCTATATCAAATGTCAGGCATCCAAACCTTGTTGAGTTGGTTGGGTGCTGTGTTCAAGGAGCTGATCGGGTTTTGGTCTATGAATATGCTGAGAATAACAGCCTTGAGCGTGCATTGTTAGGTAATTGATCAAATCCTTTAGCATGAAAGGAAGACTGAATTGGGAAAGGACTATAAGTCTAAGTTGTTTTCCTTATGTTTGCAGGTTCAAAGAGTAAAAACATCATACTCAATTGGGAAAAAAGATCAGCCATTTGCTTGGGTACGGCTAGGGGTCTTATGTTTCTTCATGAAGAACTGATGCCACCTATTGTTCATAGAGATATCAAGGCTAGTAATATACTTCTAGACAGAGATATTAACCCCAAAATTGGAGATTTTGGGTTGGCTAAACTCTTCCCTGATAACATCACTCATATTAGCACAAGGATTGCAGGAACAACGTACGTTACTTTCATATTTGTAGTTTATTGTTATTCATTTGTTGACGTTCCATTTTCCGTACTTGATTCAATTAGGAGATTTTTGTTGCGTAGTTTTTTTTTTTTTTTTTTTTGGGAAAAATCTTTGTTTTCTTCAGTAATTGATCTTGGCAAATTAGAGATTAGTGTGTTTTAGTGTAAACTTCGTATGGGTCTGTTCAGTTGATACTGGAGATGTAAGTGAAAGAAACTAGCTGCCATCTTATGCTTTAGTTTTGTTTTTTCGCAGTGGTTATTTAGCACCAGAATATGCTCTGGGAGGTCAGTTAACCAAGAAGGCTGATGTTTACAGTTTCGGTGTTCTTGTTCTTGAAATAGTTAGTGGCAGAAGCAGTGCCAAGGAAAACTGGGGAGGGACAGAAAAGTTTCTCCTCGAATGGGTGAGTTGGTTTTTCCATCATCATACTCGCAGTCTTATTTTGCGTGTTTGTGTGCCCTTTATAAGGGTTTAGGTCTTATCATTTCTGGTGATTAATGGATTAACTCTTACGGGAAATTGTTAAACGACGGATACTCAAGTTAGTTTAATTGTCTGATCTACTAAGAGAATTATTGACATGCGGCACAATCAATTAGAGAACAGGTGGAAATTTTACTGCAAGTTATTGTTTTTGGTTCAATTGAAGTAGATGATATTCCTTCTGTCTCTAACCCACACACACAACGGGTGGTTACCTGCAGACTTTTGCATACTGAACTTGTTCTGCTTCCTTTTACAACTCTCTGTGTTCTTCTACAGGCATGGCAGCTGCATGAAGAAGGGAGACTATTGGAGCTTGTCGACCCAGAGATGGGGGAATTTCCTGAGGAAGAACTCCTTAGGTACATGAAGGTTGCATTTTTCTGCACCCAAGCAGCAGCAAGCCGAAGGCCAACGATGAGTGTGGTTGTTGAGATGCTGTCAAGAAACATCAGAATCAATGAGCAGCAACTTACAGCCCCGGGTTTCTTCAACAATTCAGGGAGCCTCAGCGGACCTTCTTCAAGTAAAAAATCATCTGCCGTCACGACTAGCTATCAGATGAGTTCTGTCCCTGACACTATAACTCAAGTAGCACCTCGCTGAAGAAGAATAAGAAGAATGCACTTCTTGCAATTTAAAGGAAGACACAGAAGAAATTATCCACAAGTCCACAACAAGTTATTCCAATAGTGAATACAGTTATCTTCTTTAACCTTTTAGACGTTTTTTTCTTCTTCTTCTTTTGTTAGCCAATTTGAGAAGGGAGAGGGTGGTTTTAGTAGAATTTATTTGAGGTTGCGAATTTGTAATTGTATTTAGGTCTGTTGCTGTTTTCTTTTTCTTTTTGATTCAATCGTTATATTATAAGCACTTCTCAAGAAGAGTACAATGGAAGAGAAGAATGTTGTATAGTGAAACAGAAATTAATCTATACCCAAACAAGTTGATCTTGATGGAATCTACAGTGCTTAAATTCAAAATTTTGATCTGCATTCATATTCGATTTTTTTTTATAAAGCATATAAGATGTGATCGGTTGATGCAATCTACATTATTTAAAGTCGCAATTTGTAGTACTCTCACAAGACAAAAATACTATGGATGGATTCAATTGACCGTCAGCCTCATTAATAATGTTTAGAGTGTCATGTCTTTGTTTTTTATTGTACATCAATACTGGATTTATTAAACAAAACCGTTGTTATTGACATGCTAAAAAAGTCATCATAAAAGGTGAGACCTTTTTTAAATGATTACCCAACAAAAAACTTGCTGAAGATCAAAAAGTAATATTCATAAAATGTGTGCAAAACAATGACAATCTCAAATCCCAAACACAACACATCCAACAACACCAAAATATATAAAGGCCTCCACAATGAAAGGTGACGCTAATGGAGGCCAAATATTACAATATTGAATATTCGATAATCAGTAGTAACAGACGCCAGTGATAAGGCAGCTGACGATCAATTAGAATCTCAAAATAATAAAATTGATGAATAAAATATGGAAGGGTTTGAGTTAAGCAGAGAGGTCCTCGGTAGAAGCAGGAGTGCTTTGTTCGGGTGCATCCGATGAACTGTTAGAGGTGGCATCCTTGGCTTGTGAAGCAGGCACCTTGGCTTCTGCGGATCCATTAGTTTTAGATGCTGCATCCTTTACATTCTGGGCATCTTTGGCATCCTTCCCATCTTTGGGATCTTTAGCTGGAGCCTTTCCATCTTTGGCATCTTTAGCAGGAGCAGGTGGGGGTGGAATCATGTGCGGTGGAGTTTTATGCTTCAGCTTCAAAAGTATTTGCCGCAGCCTTGAAAGATCAGTGGGTTTTCCAGGCTTCGGGCCCTGAACAACTGTGATCGATGGTTTCTTGTCCTGATCCTTCTTGCCTCTCTTCTTCTCAATGTTGGGAACCTCATGAGGAATGAGCTCTGCTATTGCTTTCCAACTTTGCTTGTCAGCATTTTTATGGAAATTCTCTTGATTAGCCAAGAATAACTGCTCCACATAAGAACCCATTTCTTAGCATTAAGAACACCAGAGCTGGTGTTGAAAGGAGAGTAATTAATAAATGCAATCCAAAATTTACCTTCTCCTTTTCTCTGTTCTCAATCTTGTTGGTCTCAACATTAAGCTTCCTTTTCTCATAGAATGCACGTTTGTACTCCTCAGCTTCTTCAATAATCTGGTTCCTCAGTTCTTTCTCCCTCTTCTCCTTCTCCTCAAGCTGGAGGGCATTTATACTGTACCAACAAAGTCAAATTAAGTCATTAATTTTCCAGTGGGAAATCTAACACCACTTTGGTAACTCACAGTTTGCTGGTGTAGCTCAGCCAATGTGTGTTAAAATTAGTAAACAAGAAGCATGATCAAATAACTATGATCATCTTACCGTTGTCATTTTGAAGTTGAACCAACCTAAGAAATTCTGAAGTACAACAATTTTACCACATCATCATGCTATCACAAAACAATAGTGAAATGACACGATCGGAACCATACTATTTAAATTTAAAATGTTGTAGAGCCTACATGACATAAATGATATGGATTTCCCTAATAAATGATACGAGTCCCAACAACAATGATTACGTGTTACTTCATTACTGGTTTGTTGCAGTTAAACTGTTATATACCTAAGTCTTTCTCTTAATGAAAGGATGGTTGGAACAAACAACTGCGTAAGGGCAGCCTTTAATGAACCACGCCTTTTTTTTTCCTTGAGTTGATGAAACTCAGATGAATTTTGATTAACCTCACAATGACTATCTGAAAATTAATTTTGCATATATATGCATGCCCAATACAACGATCATGTTCTTTAAGATGTGGAGTGCAAGGCATTTTCCTTATGACAATCAGATCCAAGAAATTCAATAGCAATCCTCATTCCAACAGGGGTACAAAAAAAACTCCAAAAGCACTCTGCAGTTTATGAGCAGCTCTGGAAGCATAGGATTGAAGAGACTGCTCTAAACTATGCAAACACACAATGAACCACTGATCTATATGTTTACATACAGTAAGAACATAACAATCTCTCATGGATTGTATTGTAAGGAAGTAGATCTTTTTCAAGGTATAATGATTAACCTCCGAAGCTTCAGTTGATCAATCTCTTTCCAAAAAGTTAAATTAAAAAACTAACATTTACCTCTTCCCGTGATCACAACTAAAGGAAATCACAGATCTAATCATATTCCAATAGAGAACACCTATAACTAGCCCAACATCCAAAAACAAACACATAAAATTTTCCTAAAGATGCTGAATTTTCACAGATCTAAAGCAACTCACAAAACAAGTAACTAAGTAAGCAAAAGGAATCAGATCCGAATCTTACCGCCGCCATTCACGAAGAGCAAAACCCTCCTCAGGCACCATCTCGCTCGGTGGAGGAAGTACAGGACCGTCCGATGTGAAAACGTCATCGTCGATTGCGTGCTCGCCGACACCATAGCCATTTCCGTTACCGTTCTCAACGGGAACCGAATCGAACGGGGTGGAGTGGGAGTAGTTGGAGCTCGGATCGTCGAATCCGAAAACATCCGTCGAGCCACCGGCGGCGTGGTCAGCGGATACTTCGGCGTCAGGCGGAGCTTCGCCGGAGAAGCTGGAGTACTCAGCGTAGTCAGTGTAGTCTTCGACGACGACGTCATCTTGGTCAAAGTGACTGTTGGAAGCGTTGAGATCGTCGCCGTCGATGTTGAACGCGTCGAACGAAGCCATTCTTCGCTGTGTTTCTCTGTCTAAAGACGATTCAGTGTTAAAATGTGTCTAAATGTGAGAGAGCTTTGCTTGGAAACTAATGCAAGCTCATATTTTGACTCTTTTTCCCATTTTAATATAGTTAACGGGAGAAGGAGGACGACAGAAAGAAAAGAAAGAGAAATATTTTTACCACGGATTATATTATTTGAAAATTAGTCTTGCCTTGTCAAATTCAATAGCGAATTTCGCTGTAAATTTCACGCATGGGTTGATCCATGGATGATGGATATAGGGCAACCACTTCAAATTGTCAAAAGCACCAACTGGCAACAAACTGATTTAAACTTCTTCTTTTTTCCAATATTAATTTCAATATTGCTCTTTTATTTACTTTTAATAATTTTATAATTGAAATAACAATAATAAGCTAGTTATTTTAGGAGTTGTTGATTTAAGCAACAATTAATTGAATTTGATCCATCAATCATAGAGGTTTTTATGCTAAATAAATGTACCAGCGAGCACTCAGTTTAATTCTACTTTTCTTCTCCTGAATGTACCACCGAGCTCTCAGTTTAATTGTACTTTTCTTCTCCGGGTTGAAAGAAATACCAAGTTCGAATTCTCCGTCCCATTAATTAAGGAAGAAAAAAACCCTAGATTTATCTCATTGCACGGCATAGATACAGCAGGTGTATTGTGCTACACTGATAAGAATTCGTTGTGAGAAAATCAAACTTCATACACTAGCTAGAGGTGTTGAAAAATTTCCACTCCATCAAATATAACAAGTGAAAAGGGTATTACATTAGCTCAATTTACATCACTAAACAGTTCCACCTCAGGTAACATATCCAGAATTGACACATTCTAATATTGCCAATTTCCACAGAGATGGGCACTGAAAGAAAACTGGCAATTGGACTACAGCAACTACCGTCAATGGTTAGTGTGTGCTGTGACTATTATGCGTAGCCATGACTCTGAGCATAGCCGAAAGCTGCCCTCGAAGCCATATTCTTTCTACTTCTGCTATATAAACATCAATACACTGTCACAAATCCAGACCCAAATAAGCTCTTTCAATGGTCTTGGAAGGAATGTGTCAGCGACCACCAAAAAAATGGAGTTACAAGGCGACATCGCCTTCCAAAAACTTGCAAGTATGGCTTATAAGCATTTGGTGTTGGGGAGGGGGAACTGTTACAAGTTACAACAATGACAAAAAACCCCAAGAATGTTAGGACTGTATCGCCTGGAAGCACCTCCCCGTTCTTTCACAAGAATCTTAAATGACGCTGCAAGCTCACTCTTGTCCAAATGGCTTCTTCAGCCCACATGTTGTGTAAGAGGCTAGGGCCATTTGGCATTGGCACTTCTGAATCTCCATGGTCCTAACCCTTCTATAATATGTACTGCAGGCACGTCACATCAGTAGATATACCAAATTGGGATGAAATGGTGGTATTGACTTTCAGGGAACTGGTGGAGCATTTTTCGGATATCTAGCAGAAGAGGGCATCCGTTGCAAAACTTGTGGAAACTCCTGCTTCATACGTTTACTGGACATCCCTTGCAAAGACCTTTTTTCCCATTACCAGAAACACCAAATTAGAAGGAGAGGGAGAATACACAATATACATATAAAGAAGATATTGACTAGCAGCTAACAAAATTTACAAGAAGACAAGGAAAGTCTGACCTACAAGTTATTTTGTTATTCCGCAGAAAGTCAACAAAGAAAGCAAGAGAGTTTTAAAATAAGCTAAACAGACAATTCATTCTTAAATTATCCTCATAACCCTAGATTTAAGTTGTTGGCAGGAGCTATAAAAGCATTTTTCTAAGTTGCAAGAGCTCTCATGACATGTGAGCATGAAGCAACAGGGATTAAAAATACATAAATAATAAATATTTATTGATTTTTTATATATAAAAACATACAAGAGAGATGAACTAAAATCCCACCAAAGAATTGGATCTGTTTCCAAGAATCCAACCAAGAAGGGAAAGAAATGAGAATAATTCCTTAACCTTGTTGCTGGGCATGTAGAATACCCTAGGACTGGACACACAACATGAGCTGAATCACAAATAATGAACTAATATGTTCTTCCAAAATGAGGTCTCTTGGTGCTCAAAGGGCCACTTGTAGAGGGAGTAACGTAAACTGGAACTGAACCATCAGGCCCCACAAGCATAGTGCTAGCAAACTTTTGTGGCGGGTTGACCCAACCATAGTTCAAAGTTCATTAAGAATTTGACGAAAATAACTAAACACTTGCAGCTGATTAATTCACACCTTGGAGAACCCTGACGTTTCTGAGCATATAGCGTTGATGTTAGACTTCCGAGCGCCTTTTCAGCAGCCTAAGGCAAAGAATATTTAGGTGCTCAGGCAAATATTTGGAAAATAACTAAGGCCCCAAGAAGGGTAATCAATTGGAGCACAAGATATATTACCTGCATCTTAGCCTCATCCCACGTCAATCCAATTCCTTTCCCCAGAACCTCTCCATCTATTTCAACCTGAAATGTGAGACCGAAAGAGAATTTTATAGAAAGAAAAAAGAAGCATGCCTCAAGGATACTAAAAGATTATCCTTAAAACCATGCAGCTTTGAATTCCTAAACAACTGCCAGCATCGACACTTCTAAAAAGCACAACCAACAAGATTTATACTTTCTGATGTAGGATATGGGTGAATTGAGTATTTGGGTAATTTAGCGGAAGTGAGAACAATGGAAAAACTGAAAATAGAACAAAAGGGATAGGTTTGGAATCACTCCAGGGGTTTGGCTTCATACCAAGTAGGGGTTTGGTTTCACACCAAGACACCAAGAAGTCTCCAATCTCTGGAAAATAAACTTTACTCAATATCTCAAATCTGAATTTTAAACAACTACATAAGGAGTATTTATAGCAAACTAAAACCTAGAGATAATAGGATAAAAATCTCCTAAAAATAAATCCTAATCCACAAAGGAACCAATCCAAATAAACTAGGAAACTTAAATATAATCCAACTAAAAACTGGAAACTAAAACTTAGTGAAATCTGGAAAATCTAGAAATCCTAGTGAAATCTGGAATCTGGAAAACTAGTTTTCCTATTGAAATCTGGAAAACTAGTTTTCCTATTGAAATCTGGAAACTAAGATTTCAGGAAACTAACTAATGATGTCCGCATCACTTTCTGACTGCAGACATCCATTTCCATAGTTTCTTTCAACATTTAAGTTTAACAAAGTTTCCCCAGGTATTCCGAGAACGGTCACATAATATTCTGCAATTCCAGACAATGAAATATAGAAACTTGAAGACACAAGTGAGCTCAAATACAAACCTGTACATGAACTTCATCTTTCTCAATTGAATTAGTTGAAGGTGGAGGTCGCGGTTGGAAAACTACACCAAGGCCCTCCATCATACACTGAAGTAGTACAAAATCATGGATCGTCAATAATCATAACATCATTCCGCCACTGCAAATAGCAAACTAATTGTTTGGGGGAAGAGAGAGAGAGAGAGAGATGGAGAGACTAGAGCGGACTATCAAGTTTTGAGTCGTACAAGTTCTTTGAGTGCAGAGACTGAACTCATAGACTTTTTAAAGCCTTCCAGCCTAGGATCTACTGGCCTAGAAGGCTCTGATGAAGTTGAAGATGACAAGGACTCCTCTTTGGGAAATGGCTGGACCCCAAAAGAATTCACATTACCCACAAAACCATTGCTGTTAACATTAGGAAACTTGTTCATATCCCCATGAACGGACACAGAATCAGGCTTGACACGGGAAAGGTATATATCTGCAAAAACATTGTCAACGATGGTCATACACATTGTCCACTAAGAAGGGCTTAAAGATAGGAGCTTTTCTAATCATAAGATGCAGCAACTACAAACCCAACAGGGGCAATAAGAACTACCGAGAATGGCAGATCACCCAAGCTAGTGGCAATATATACAACAATAAGAAATCTTACTGGCTAAATTTTTTAGAGAACCCTCAGCAGCCTGGTAATGAGCTTCCCTTCTCGTTTTACCAGTTCCTTCACCAATTTTCTCTCCAGCAAACCAAGCCTACAAAAGGAAAAATGGGCTAAGCTCATTCACATTTGACATCTCTCCACAAAGAAATAGGCCACATTTCAATTGTAATGTATTGCTATGAAATAAGGATCATATATATTTACTATTTCTGGTTTATAAAATTAATAAATCACCAAAGCTTAGTGAGTAACATGTTCTATAAAAGCAACAGCATTAACTATGAGAACAATATTTTATAGAGAATTTCATTTTATATCATCACTCCAGAATGATTATTCCACTAAGAAAAAGAATGTGACTCCCTCCTTTTAGCTCCCTCTTCATTTCGAGAAAAGTTAACAATTTGTGGACGAAGTCCCTAAGATACTAGAAATTGCCCTCATCTTTACAATTTTCTTATAGGTCTTCAGAAAAATAAAAGTTGAAATGTACATAGATTGTCTCAAACTCACAGGAATTGTTTTCTTTATCAAAGACAAGTTAAATTATTTAACTAGTCGCTTACACACATCCCGAGCTCTCCTCAACAGAACATTAAATTGTGGTTAGATAAGTTCAAAACATGATATCCCTGAGACTAAAGTGGAATTACAAGGTAGCAAGTCAAAGAATTGAAAGTACCTCAACATAAAACTGGAGTTCCGTGCTAGCAACCAAAGCTGGCCTAAACTCCACCTGTAAGTTCCCCATTTAGAAAAGGGAGGAAAGGGAAAAAGAAATAAGATGTAGCATGAGGGCTTGATATATGCAAATATGCTAGACCAACTTTCCTCTTGCGAGACAAACAGCACAAAATACCTTGGCTCCACACTTCATTGCAATTTCCTGTAAAACTCCAGCAGGAGTTTCTGCATTTGATATAGCTCGTCCAGATTCAAAGTCAACATCTCTGTTGCTGGAAGAGGATCGACTTAAGGGAATCTCCTCACCTTCAAAATTTCACATCCACTTTATATAACACCACTAATTGCATATAATAAATGCATATAAACAAAAAGACTGCAAATGACATTTACACAAGTTAAGAAAGACAAGAACCAATAAAGTTTTATTTAGATAAAAATTCAAATTGAAGAGATGATAACACAATTGGATATTAATACTCAATTAATCCACTTCCAAAGAAGAAAACAATCACCTCCATGGTATAGTTTCATAGTACACTGCTGATATTAAAAGTGGTTTTTTAAAATGTAAGCATTGAAAACAGCATCATCAATGAATTTGTACTACAATAATAAAAAACCATGGGAGTCATCTTAATATTCAATTGTGCATGTCATAGCTCACCTGACAATGAATGATAACCAGACAATGCATGGTTGAATCTCAACCGATCATCTCTATGAAATGCCTGGAAAACAATAATCTTTTAGCACTGATAATGTTCACTAATCACTAGCAACATCAACCACTCAACATAAAAGTTTGGGATTAAAGTCAGATCAACAAAGTACCAATTACCTCTTTTGGCAATCTCTGGTTTTCTTGAAGAATTCTATCAGATGGAATCGAATTCTCAACCTTAGCAAAAAAAGACGAGTGATGAGGTCGATGTTTCTCAATCTGCATGGGTTCTGGATCTAAAGGAAGTTCTTTGGGTACCATCCGGCTCAGTTGCCGTGGGCTCATCTCTTCCTCCACTGGAAACCAGCCTGGACGAGATTGCACTCGTGGAACAGAGGCTTGCATTGGAGGTCTTACAGGAAATGGAGGCTCACTTGGTGGTTGATCTCTTGTATCTTGGCCATGCTGCAAAATCAGCAGCCTCCGCCTTGTATCAGGGTCTAATTCCGATTCAGGTACCTCACCCTCCTCTCTAGCAGGAGAACTTTGCAAGCTTGGTTCTGCAGAGCCAACATGACCCAAAGGTTTAACCAGTGAAGCTGCCTGAGGGAACTGTATACTAGTAAAAGGCATCACTGATGGCTGAGTTGTTGGCAGCGAAAGTGTGCTAGAAGAAGAAGCCACTATGTACGGAAGAGGAGCAAGCCTTGGATCTATGCTAGTGACTACTGAAGATACCATTGAGGCAGCTGAGGTTGCTTCCTACAAACAAGAAACAGGTTAAAATTCAGTTTACTTTAACAAAATTGCATATACAGATGCAAAAACATTTAGCCAAAGTGGAAAATTCACAAGTCAATGGGAATACTTCCACCAGCCTGCCTTACAAGACAAAGGGTACATCTCTTGATTTTTCCAGATTCCAGATAAAACAATATATGTGCACATGTATCAATATTGAATCTGTAAATACCTTCATTCTCCTTTCAACCTCAACATCTGTTATGCCATCAAAAGGAAGCGGGTCCCTGTTTCCATTTAAAGCAGAAGGATCATCCTGAACAGCCAAAAACTATTAGTGCAATTATCAGAAAATGGTAAGTAAGGTGTGATGGTTGATTTTTCAGAAAGAATTCCAGTTTAAAATATTTCACAACTGACCTCTGAAACTAGATAATTGCTCACATCAGGAGAAGGGACATCTTTAATATCATCTTCATAGAAAACTTCAGGAATCTTTTGTAGAAGACTGTCATCAAACTCTCTGTCATCGCATCCAAAGGTGATGTCATGCCAACAGAACACCATTATTTCACTCATAAACAATGAATGTCTTCATATGAAAACAGTCTAGGAGTTTTATTTTCTTACCTAAAAAATCCACCTCTGACATTGCAGGCAACGTTTCTTGCAACACACAGGACAGGAACGGCATTATTTGCCTATAGCATAAGGAGTTACAATCAGTTAAAGCTAAAGAAAAAAAGAAGTTTAAGCAAATGTGTATCATTGACAATAGATATGTCTTCACAAAGTTAATAGCCATATGCAATAATGCAAAGACCTTTACCTCAGCTTGAGGAGCATAGTATGGAGCAAATGCAGGAACAACATGGACCCGAGGTTGATCTCTGTCATCCCACACTTTCAAGCGATCATCAATTACCAATGCCATCTTCGGATGGCATAAGCTTTCTTGGAAGACATTGAACAACGACTTCCTTGAACCTATTATGATAAATTCAATACGTTAATTAACAGAGAAATGCATGTACTTTTCTCTCCAATTGCAAGACAAATTTATAAATTAATTATTACACTTACCAGACTTGACACACACAATGCGATCCAATAATTTGTTCGAGTTTATCAAATTTGAATCAGGATCCAGAAGCCTCCACATTTCTAAAGCATAATCCCTTTCAGCCATCGTGCAAACATAAACCTCAAAGCGCTTGCGCCCTCTTGCAGTCAAGTAACTCCGAAGATCCTCCCATGCAGGCCTCAACCTCACGAGAACACTTGTATCACGAATCTAGGACAGAAATTCTATGTTACTTATGACACCTTATAATGATAGAAACAAAGTATGGAAAAATAATAGATACTTCAACAAAACAACAAAAGGTATTCCCACACCATACAGACGAACCAATTAGGCAGAAGTTATAATGACAAAATGACCAGATGAGGATAAATAAATGACGAAGATAATCAACTGCTACACTCCTTTCATAATTTAACAGATGAGGCCAGAGGAAAAAAAGGCCGCTCAATGGGCTTAAGTTAGAATTGCAGTGGACTTGATAATTACATACCTGTGGATTAATGCGAGTCAGTATAATGTTTTTCTCGTGTAACCGTATAAGTGGTCGAATAATAGGTTGATGATTATCAGACAAGGCTGGAACAACCTCAGATTGAGTTTTGATCACCCTCGCATTTTCAACAACTTGATCATTTTCAGCATATTGCTTCAATATAAACTTGTCATCTTGATATCGCTTGATCTCTGCAAGCATGCCAGAAATGCGTTGTGGGTCCACCTCACTGCTTATCTTCCTCTGTAGGGCCTCAATTCGATCCTCAAACGAGCGCATTGTATTTGCAACAATGAGTGTTTCATCAAGATCAAACACAATGCCAAGACATCTAAGGTTCAGCATGACAAGGCAAGAATTGTAGAGTCCTGGTGCAACATTGAATCCCCAGAAACATGGATACCGTTTATCACCATTCCTGGAGTGCATGGCAACCAAATGGAGCTCCTCCCCTCCTAGCGGCATTACTGCAGTCTGTAGATAAGCATGATGAAAATCATTCTCAAGGTACAAACTACCATTCACAAGAATGAGACTTGAGGAGGAAAGGATAAATTTTATTGATGTGCAGAGCAATATGACAGATATCATTGGCAGAGAACAAAATTGACATTCTAAAACACCAAAACGATTACAAACCAATTAACATTAACGCAGAAAGTTTAATCAACAGAACAAGAGCAAATGCATGCTTCCATTTCATAATGGACTCTAAACTGCATCCCAACAGATAACAGTACTGAAAACTTGTCCTGAAGAATTCTAGAGTTCTTTCTCAAAACATCCACCTGCAGCAAAAAAAAAATTATCCATTCTTGTAAATGATATGTTCATGCAATCATCATCTCTCCATGGAAGAGAACCCAGCTACCACTTGTACAGTAAGATCAATAAGAAACTGTCACCCAAAAAAAACCTACGGTATATTCTTAGCATCAAAGAGTTCGTCATAATACATAACTCAGTAAGTTGATGACTAAAGTTCAGCTTACAGTTCTAGGAAATAAGTCCACAACTGCAGTTCAAAATAGTTTCAACAACATGCAGAACTAGTTAAAGTTCAGACAGCTCATGTAATTTAAGGAATAATTGACTGGGTTCAAAGAAAGTTTCCAAATTTACAGTAAATTACACAAATGGGTCCCCTATGAAATTGTTCAGAGTCCTCTGTAATAACATTTTGAAGGAAGAGAGGGTTAGGGTTCGTTCTGAATCTGAATATTTTCTTAGAAAGAAGGGTTCAATTAGAATCTGGATTTCCATTACTTTTGCTTTTATCTCTGTTTTCTTTTTTTTCATTCTCGAGTTTTCATATTCTTCTGGGTGCAGTTTAATTCAATGTTGTTGTGCTATACCTTGTTCTCCATGACACACGAGGAGTGCAAAAGAAAGAGCGGCGTGTCCTGAGACTGCGAGGTCTTTGACTCCATTTTGAAGCAAACACCATAAGAGCTTATGGTATGAAGCACTGCCACTGGTGGACATCTCTCACTTGATTGCGAAAAATAGCTTAGTCTGATTTCCTTCAACTCATCAACCAAAATCTTGTTCTTGTTCTTGTTCTCGTTCTCTTCTGGGTATATTTCTACCTCCCCAAGTAACTCTTCACCTTCATACACCACCGACTTATACATTTCCCTCACCGGCCGAAAACCATCCAGAAAACCCTGAAAATTTTATCACCTCCTTTGATTTCTCATCGAAGTTCCATTCAATAAACACATCATCGATTTCTTTGATTTTCTTTCAAAATCAACGTCGGCGTAAAAAACAAACTTAATATAATCCCATTTTTGCTTTTAAATCACTGATCCTCGGAGAAAAAAAAATGAAATAAAAAAAATTAAGGGTTATTTTCAAGTAGAAGATCTTAGATCCGTGATTGGTGATCCAACCTTTACAAATAGAAATTGGTGTTTTTATCTGAATTGTGGCGCTAAAGCTAGGGTTTGGTGATAGTGATGATGAAAAACAAGGAGTCGTCAAGAAGAGAAACCCTAGATCCAGATAGCGAAAAGTCAAAATAGCACTGCAATTCATAAGTCAGATAACTATATTTATAAAAACTTTAATATAAAATAAACGACACCGGACTCTGGGGCCAAGTTCCTAATTTATATTTTGGATATTTTTCTCATGCTATTCATAGAAATTTCAAAAATATCTTATTTTTCTATATCTTCTATTATTACACAAATATTAGGTTAATGTGACGTGTTTAAAAAAGCAGGGGCTTTCTATCCAAAAAAAACAAAGCAGGGGCTTAGGTGAATTGGAAGTTGATAAAGGTGGGGAAATTTAGGAATTTAGAGAGTTATAGGTGACGGGGATTGAGGAGTTAGATTTTGGGGGTGTAGTACGTGGCAGATGGTGGTTGGTTGGCAGTAGTATATATGGCTGTGGTTTTTTTTGATGAAATGTCGATAGATGGCTGCGGGTTTAGATTCTCAATCTTTGACTGCCCCGCCCGCATGGAGATTTACACTTTTGCCATTTTTGCTATATACAATTGTAGTGTGGAAGCGTTACAAAATTGATAAAAACTATTTGGATTAACTACATATTACGCCCTTGAGGGTAGGTTTAGGGTAAGTATCGAAATGGGCTCCGAAATTTCAATTTCATCAACTTGACATTTCAAAATATGACCAATTTACATCGATTATATTCATTAATCAGCAATTCAAACGTTAAATCTTTGACGTGGCGATTGTGTGACCCACCACATAATCTAACTAGCCAGTGAGGGACCTATTTTTGTGTTGATATGTCAATAAAAATATTTTAAACATTAGATTTTTAAAAACAGAAAAAAAAGTTTGAAATTTAGAACCCCATCATATATATATATCTCTCTCTCTCTCTCTCTCTCTCTCTCTCTCTCTCTCTCTCTCTCTCTCTCTCCTTGCTCTCCTCTCCTCTGTCTTCTCTTCTCCCAGACAACCCCAGGACAACCCCGAAATTAGTCGCAACCCGGACCCCACCCCCACCCCGGCGATCACGGTCCCACTCCCACCCCACCCGGTAGCTTCCAATCCCAGCCCGCATCCTCCCAACTTCCCCTCATCCTAATATAGTTGGTTTTCGGGCCAACCACGGTGGATTCGGCCACTTTGGTTGCTACCAAATCTCATCCCCCGCCACCCCACCCCGATCCCAACCTATCTTGTCTTTATTTATTTGTCTATCTCTCTCTCCAATGGCCACCTCCCCAACTTAAATACTTAATCCACCCATGCCCTCTCAGATCCCATCCACAAACTCAACAACCTACTGATAATAACCACTTTGACCAATTGGAGTTTCTACAAAATGCGTTTTTTTCTTCTTTAATTTGATTTGAACCATGCCATATGTTTGTGTTTCTGGTTCAGTGGCATGGATCAAAGAGATCTAGTGATGAGAGAGAGAAATTGGGCTTTTGCTTTTGTTTTATATGAAATCATTCCAATGAGATCTATCGGCAAGGACAGGATCTTCTCGTTCCAGTAAGGGTGGTGATGCAGGGGTGCGAAGAGGGTGGGTGGAATGGTGGTGCAGTGGGTGGGCTGAGGAATTACATGATGTTTGGAGGCAACTGTTATGGCTGGGAGTGAGGCTGGCTAATCTGTGCGAGATAAAGAGAAAGAGAGAGAGGAAGAGAATTAGAAAGTGGGTCGAGGAGGGGCGGATATGTGGGTGGGGTTTGTATGGCTTCAATGATGGTTGGGTGGGGTAGGGCTGCTGAAGAGGTGATCGGAGAAAATTTTCAAGTTCTAGGGAGAGATAGGGTACAGAGCGAGAGAGAGAGAGAGAGAGAGAATGGGGGAAATTTATTTATTTATTTCTATTTAATTTTTTTTTCTATTTTAAAAGAATTTTAATATTTTAATATTTTTATTGACATATCAGCACAAAAATGGGTCCCTCACTGGCCAGTTAGGTTATGTGGTGGGTCCCACGACTGCTACGTCAGCATTTAACGTTTGACATGACGGTCAATGTAACGACCGGTGTAAATTGGTCATATTTTGAAATGTTATGTATGAAATTGATGAAATTGAAACCTCATGGCCCACTTCAATACTGACCATAAACCTCAAGGGAGTAAAATGTAGTTAATCCAAACTATTTTTGACGAAACCTCTTCCATCAAAATAAATTATGGTTCAAAGAATATAGACTTTTCTCAACCGCGAAAAAAAAAAAAAACTATTATGTGTGTTTTTTTTTTCTATTATTATTAAATTATACTTTTTAAGAGGTTGCGCATCTCAACATAAAAAGAATTACAGGCCTTTTGTATACTCTAGATAGCTTATCATCATATACATCTGGAAGAACACATACATCCCATTAAGCCAAAATGACAAATGTTTCAAATCCCCTTAAACTTTTGGTTGGTTTTCTCCAATTATGCATGTTTTGAAACCGAATTTGGCAATTTCTAGTTGATCATATGCTTCAACTATTCTCATGTTCTACTGAAATGTGTCAGTGTATTGCAAGATAAAAATTCAACTAAGCTACATGTAACATCTCGGTCCTAAATTAATATTCAAATCTTAAAGTATGCAAGTAAAATACATTTTTACCCTCGGAAGGATAATAAACTAAATAATTATGTTGTGTTGACTAAATAAAGAAAATAAATTGAAGGGTTTAAAACTAATTTAAATTAAATAATTTAATTTAATATAATTAATTAAGGAGAATTTGGAAATTTAAAATAATATTTCTGTTCGAGAAAGAAATTGGGGAAGTGAGCCACATCGTTACGTCGAGCTTGTTGGTACGAGTTTGTGGGTATATTGTGGGCTCGAATCGGAGTTATATCGAAGAGTATACGATTAAAATTGTGCGAGGGGCAAAATCGTAATTAGCCAAGGTCAGATTTTAAAAATCGACCTTCTCTCTCTCTCCTCACGCAGTAACTCTCCCCTTGATGCGGCCGACAACCCCTCCCCTCCATAACCACCCCAACCCATGCCGACATGCCAGGCCAAGACTTGACCAGCGTCATCCCCAGCCCAACCCCGGAGCTCGGCGCCTTAGCCGTGCGCACAACCACCGGAACTGGAGATTTGGCCGATTCTCTTCGAATTTTCAAACCCTTCGTTCTCCCTCCTCCGCCACCGATCGGGACAAGTAAGGTATGCTTTTCCACCTATTTTTCATTCTCTAGTCTGTTGGATAGGTTTTGATCGATTCATAGCATAGATAACGAAAAATTCGAAGTAAAGTTTCAGCCGAATTTGAGCTTAGGTTTTGACCCACTTAGGGTCCGAAATGGACTTTCCCGTAGTTGAGAAAAGTGTTCGGGAGTTCGAGAACTAACTGTAGGTGGAAGGACAGCTCTTGGTTTGAAGTTTGTCCGAGCGACGAAGTTATCGCTTTATAACTAACCGAATCACATCGGTAGCGTGTTCCCACGCTTGGGTTCACTTTTCACTATCAATCATTATTCCTAAATTATCCTTACATTGTCATGAGCGCATAGACGTGCTCGGATTTCAATTTGGAGTTCGTATGACAGTTGAACGGATTTATGCCTTTTGCGCGTTATCCGAGTTCGGTGAGTTTGGACTGTCGGATCAATTCCAATTCTTAGTATGTTGTTCCCCGTATTTTTAGGACCGTGTGGGAGTTGACAGATTGTGGATCGGAGCCCCGGATGCTCCGGATCGTTGACTTATAGTTTAGTTTCACGAAAACCGTCCGATCGTGTGATCGCGAGAAATCCGACCGTTCGATCGAGACTAAACCTTCGAATTGTGATTAGTTGACCTCGTTGGACTTTGTGGAGAGTTCAGACAGAATTTGGAGGTCCTTGGGCCCCGCGGGCCAGTTGACCAAAAGGGAGAGTTTGACCACTAAGTTTATCAGGGGGGTTTCCGAGGCCATTTAATCTTTTAGAAAGTACTAAAACGGTCCAAGGACTTGGGGATGTTTGTTTATTGAGTTTTATTACCTAGATTTTTATTATTTTCTTTACGTGCTTTTATTTGCTATATTAATACCTTGATTTTATACTTTGCTGATTCAAGGGTTAGTATATGTTATTAATTGTTATAATAATTATAATTATTATTGGGCGATTGTTCTCATGATTCAATTATATTGTGTTAGTAGGTTGGAATTAGTGAAATGTTAATTTTACATGGATATATGAGTAAGGGTAAGGATGAATTAAATGGGTAAGGATATGCTACTTAAATTATGCTCGATATTTAGTTGGGTTTTCGAATAGTGCTGAGAATTAGATTTGGTGTAATTCTTGGATAATTATTTTAGCGGGCGTGGTCTCCTAAATAATGATTTGTACATGCTTGGTATGTCAATATTGGGATTATGATATTGTTAAACTATAGTATTGGATAGACGTATTTTGGATTGAAAACTAACTTAGTTGAGTAAGTGGAGTCTTGGATTTCTAAGGGTAATTTATTATTATTATTAGAATCAAATATTAATTGGTATTATTGTAATTTATTTAAGTGATAAGTTATTCATATATATATACATTTGTTGAATGATTTGAAACTGAATTGTTGCCTTCGGAATTATCGACGTCTTCGGACATCTCGGTTGCCTTTAGATTATATGGTTGCCTTCGGATATAATGATGTCTACGGACATCCCAGTGGCTTTCAGATATAAAATGTCTTCGGACAAGTGTTGCCTTCAGATGATATGTCTACGGACAATTGGTTACCTTCGGATAGAAATATGTCTAAGGACATTTGGTTGCCTTCGGTTATGTCTGCGCGCGTATGACATTACGGCCAACGTGTCTCGGGGACGCCCGAACCGTGAGGAGCGAGGACGCGGCTCAGGTTTGACTATATGTCCCCTGAGTCTTGCGAGGACGCGGCTTGGGTTGACTATATGTCTCTTAAGTCTTGCAAGGACGCGGCTTGGGTCGACTTTGTGTCGCCGAGTCTTGCGAGGAAATGGAATTGACAGTTTAATGGAAATTATATGAATTGATGGGCTGCGTTCTCGGGTTAACTTTGTGTCCCCGAGTTCTGCGAGGATATAAAAGGATATTGTTCGCCACCCTGCTTCTATTTTCTGCACAGGGTTGGCTAGAATCACTAGTCACCTGCCCGATTTTACTGCAGAGGTGGTTAGCCAGTTTTCCCTCCCCGGTTGCCTTCGAAATAAGTGGTTTACCCTTAATGGGTGATAACATATATGTTCACACGGATGATTATAGGTATGGCTTAAAAGTATTAAGATTGGTTAATTATATAGTTGAATGGGTAATGGTACATTAATGATAGTTGAAGAGATGATATAAGGAAAAGGACTAAGATGATAGATTCATGTACTGTATGATATGAACTTGTGCCTTGTGGAAGAGCTACGTGTGGCTTGATCCCTCACGGAGGGTACGTAGGCAGCCTATAATAATCTAGGTGCAGCCACGAGAAAGAATATTATAAAATTTGGTTATGGGTTTGAGAAATGAAGCTTGTTTGGTGATGAACTTTACTTATAAGATTTCTTCATGAAGTGCTGTTAATATTGATGCTATTGTCAAATTGATTTATTGATAATTGATAATTTCAATGGATAAAAATGTGAAGTATTGATGTTAATGCTTATGTTTGGTTTGTTGTTGGGCCGGAGGCCATTTAGTTCAAATGCTTTTAAATGTGTGTGAATATAATTTGTGCATGCTGAACGTTGGGGATATTTAATTATGTTATTTACAGGTGGAATTTTGGGGAATGATCAAATTACAGGGGAGACTCTGCCGAATTTTAGGTAGAAATCGAACCTTGAAATTGTTTGAAATTTTGATTAGAAGGGCATTTTAGTCTTTGTGCCCAGCACCTGCCAGTGTCGGACACGCACAGGGTTTGACACAAATTCCAAAGTAGAATTTGGGTCAGGTCCTGTCACTATAATAACCAATTTGTTGTTGAAAAAGAAAAATAAGATGTTTTGTAAGTCCTAAATAAAATATTTTTCAACAAGTTAAGAGTGGTAGACATCCTGTTATCATAACAAAGTTGTTATGTAAATTTAGCAAAGTAAAAGAATCTTTCCATTTGAACTTAGACTTTCCATGTCTGAACGTCAATAAATCAATAAAGTCTTACCCTTTTGTTAGTCAAAAGAACAAAAGAAATCAACAAAACAAGAAATGATCAAAATTTCTATTATCTACTACCCAATTTATCGTCTCTTCCTTTACCCAACTTAACATTTCTTGACAATGCTGAGAATTTCCCGTCATATTTGCAAGTATATTGCAATATTCCATATAAACAAATTGTGTTGCTTCATCCACTATAAATCATTTTCTCTCACCACATGTAGACCTCGCTTCATCACCAAGGTAACAACAACGCTTGTTGTGCCCCATTCGTCTATTTGTGTAAAAATTGGATTTAATTGAGTATTCTCATAGTAAAGATAGAATTACAAGTCTCGAAGTATTTAAGAACATGTGCACCACCAATTCCATTCACAAATCCATCATAACATTTGGATTTTTGTATATTGCATAACACTTAATGTCATAAACATAAGGAATAGCACACTACTTTGATAAATGCCCTCGAGGTTTTCAGCTTTGCAACTAGAAAAGTATGTGGTGATATATTTGATTTAAATACTAAGGTCTCGTTTGGGAGGCCCATAATCACTTATGGGGAGAAACATCTCCCAAGTGCTTCACCATATAATCACTTTAAGTGATTTTAAGCGATTATGAAGATCTCAACTACTAATGATTAGCAAAGATAATTTACTTGAATTAATAATTAAAGGGTTAGGAATAATAGTGAGTGGAAAGTTAAGCACCTCATATGTGCTTCTTTATAAAATCACTTTAAACCACTTGAAGTGATGATATGAAAAAATGATTATTGGCCTATTTACAATCACTCATAAACGAGCCCTAATATATAGAGCTTGCTTATATTTGAAATATGTAACAAAATATAAGATACTTTTTAATGGTACATGATTCGACAATCTAATTTCTATATTTATTTTCAAATAGAGAAATACATAACTATTGTGGTTAGTATGTGCAAATTAGTATGACACTCAAGCCACTGATATTGGGATGTTCGACCACTACAAGATTAAGGTTGATTACTAACAAAAAAAACCATAAGGTATCATAGTTCCATGGTTTAAGTGATTGATGTTTACTCGTGGTTGAGGTCTTTGTTTGCAAATTTCATGGCATCGATTCGAATGACAGGACCCGACCCTAATTCCGCTTTGGAATCGGGCCCTGTCCGTGGCTGTATCTGTGGGTGTCGGACACTTGACCATTTTGCCCTTTTAGTAAAGAAATTGAGTTTTAAAGAGTTTTAAGGTTCGACTTACTTCAAATTCGCGAGAGTCTCCTTGTAATTGGCTCAATTCCCAAATCTTTTACACATGCAAAAACACAATTTTACTTCCATAAACTTCAGCACACAAGTTCACACACCAACGAAACTAAAGAGTATGGCCTCAGGCCTCACAAAAGTTTGGGCAAATTCAGAGCTACTAAAATAATTAAATACAAAATTCTTCTGTCAAGGACCCTACACGAGGTTGAAGGAGTGTGGTGGTGGTGATGATGGGCCGGTGGTGGTGCTCGGCTACGACCTACACTGGGGGCGAAAACATTTAAAAAGGTGAGTGGACCAAAAGGTAGTTTTAGAAAATTGAAAACGCAAGTTAGCCCCACGTTAAAAAAATTAGAAAACAATTCTATAAACGAGCAATAACTTAAAGTATGCACTAAAATCAAATTTATAAAGTTCATCAAAGATAAAAGTTCTTATTCAATAACGAGATATTACTCAATCAACTTAATTAAAATCCACCTAGGTATACCCTTAACAATTCCGTCAATTCCATTATTCAACCGTCAATTCCAATCCTCGTAAGACTCGGTGACACAAAGTCGGTCCGAGCCACGCCCTCGCAAGACTTAGGAGACACCAAGTCAACCTAAGCCGCGTCCTCGCTAGACTCGGAAAACACAAAGTTTACCCGAGCCGCGCTCTCGCTCCGCACGGTCCGAGCGTGCCCGAGACTCGTGGGGCGTGAGTCATGCGCGCAGACTTAAACCGAAGGCAACAATGGTCCGTAGGACCGGGTAATAACCTTTATCAATTTTTATTAAAAGGGCGGCATTATTAATCCGAAGGCAACATCAATAGGGTACCTAGAGTGGTTTGAAAACTTTCATAATCTTATAACTCAAAAACAAGTCTTTTCCTCAAGCCATTCTAAAATCCAAATCTTATAATCATGCATTTCAATCTAAAATCCCATCTTAGGCTCGGAAGTTAATTTATAGAAAATATTCAATAAATTCAATTAAACTCTAATATGCAAATCATAAATAATATTTGGAAATCAATAATTTCACAAAAGCATTAAATGAGCATTTATGTAATAAAAACATTTATAGAAATCAAAGGTCCACTTACAGTTGATCCGAGCTTGCCGGACCCTTAGAAGGGCCTTCCTGCACCTCCGCCGAAGCTTGAGTACCTATTTACGAAAAATTAAACCATTTATTACTTCACCAAAGCTCGGCATAATAATTTAATAGAAAATCCCGACCCGGGCCTAAAAGGGTTCAATTGTAGTTAGAAAGGTTTCCGGCCCATTTGATTCTAAAATAAGCCTTTTAGTTAACTTGGAAGGATTAAATATTGGTTTAAATCCTTATTAGGTTTGATTCGCTCATTCCTTAGGTTTCCGACCTCCAAACGACGATCCGTAAATTCCTATAGGTTTCTAAAATTCCCAATTACTTAACTTCCAAGTTTCAATACGATCCAACGGTTAGAACTTATCGAACCCGAGTTAACCCTAGTTAAACCTAACCAGAACATTGGTTCTTCGCTCAAACGATTTCCAAAAATTCGTTCGAGCATACCTATGCGCTCGGGAGACTACGAGAGGCATTTTGGCACGAAGAACCGCCGCCACCACCTGGCCCATGCGCCGCCACACGCACGGCCAGGTTGGGTGGCTTGAGCAATTTTTTCGGCGAAGGAAAATCTTGGAATTTCGGGGCAAGACCTACGGCTAAGTGATCGGTGGGTAGATGGAAGCATTTTGGCGGTGAGAACCGCCAAGAACCAGGCGGAATCACGCCGGAAATTCGAACCCGATCGGAGCAAAACCTAGGTTTCTCAATTCGTTTCCAAACTTTAATTCAACCAAAACCAACCTCGAAGCTGCTAGAACTCGAAGAAAGGAGAAGAAAACTCACGGACAGAAGCTACGAAATTGGTGGCGCAATGGAGCAAAGCTTTCGACTGGTTTTGCGGAGGTGTTTCGGGGTGGTTTCCGCGAAACAAAGGACAGGATGGGTTGAGGGAGGTGAGGGGAAGCTTCGCGAAGTTTGAGAGAGGCTCGAAATGGCGCCTGCCGCCGGTTCGAAACCGAAGGGAGAGGGAGGGGTCGCGAGGTTGAAGACGAAGGGGGGGCGACGCGCTGGCCGACACACTGGTTATTTCAGTTTTACCCCAATTCAAAAATTACCAAAATGCCCTTAGAGTTTTTGACCTTTAAACGCTTCGTTCGGCTCGAATCGGGTGTTCGCACGCGTCCACGGACTCGTTGAACGAGCCGGACGCAATGGGTGCACTCGCTCCACCAAATTCTTTCCCGATCTTAAAGTCAATTTTTAATTCATTAAATTAACCGGTAAAATCGTCCTTTGCCTTAATATTTTAATATTTAACTCTTAAATTGGGATCGGGTTGTTACATCGAACCCCATATCCCTTTATGATGCCCTTCCCTTAGAATAGAATATTGATCAAATAAAAACAAAGAGTTGTCAATCATGTCGTTTATGTTTAAAAGACTCAAGTAAACGACATGTGGTTGGTACTATTGTGCTTTTGCTTGTTTAGTCCCCCCAAGGCGATCTACCCACTAGGGGTGGGTATCAAGATTGGAAAACCGAAGCACGGAGCCGGATCGGATGGAAAAAATTGAAAAAAAATCGATCGACTAAAAAAGTCAACAAACGACACTAAACTGAACCAGATCGGTTCAAACCGATTTTACACCTTACCAAACCGAACGGGACCAGTTGTGTATTTTATACAAAATTATTTAAATCCAATTCTATATTTTTAATATCATAACTAATATTTCCCAAGCTAAAATTCAAAACATCTCTATTTTCTAGGCCCAATAGTTCTCTTTGTATGAAATTAGATCATTTGTAAATTTTTAAGCTCAAAAAATAAAATTTTAGTTGGAATTTATATAAAAATAATAATAATTTGAAAAAAATAATAATCTGGTCCAAAACAGGAAAAATTGGAAACCAAACTGGCTAGTTTCATAATTTTTTTGCTCTAAAATCGGATCAAACCGAACCGATTAAATAATACCAATTGCAATTCCAATTTGAGATGGAAACCGGACCGCGCCCACCCCACCCACGAGCAGCAGATCCGAATTCGAAACGACCCAAACTTAATAAAAGACACAAATACTCTCGAATAGAAACAATCAACAAAACGGTGATTGGGCGAAAAAGAAGAAAAGGGCACAGAATTTCACAAACAACGGCAGCCCAAAGCCTTTCAAGGCCAAATCAAATCGAAGCCACCAAAAGCCTTTCAGTCTCAAACCCAAAAAACCCCAAAGTTTTCTCTCTCTCTATCTCTCTCAACAATTTGTCTTAAGACCTCCTTCTCCTTCTTCTTGAGCTGAGAGTTTCAGAGACCTGGCCATAGCTCTAGCACTAGCTCAACTCTTTCGTTTTCCAATTCCGTCCTTCAATTTAAAATCTTTTTGATACCCCGAAAGCCCTTTTCTTTTTTCCTTCAAACATGCCCATCCCTAACTGATAAAGCAGAAGCACCCGAAACGCCGCCGTATAAACAAAGATGATCGTGAGAACGTACGGTCGTCGCAAGGGAGGCATTCCTAGAACTTATTCCGACTCAACGTTAAACGACGCCGTTCACGACGACGACGACAGCAACGACCCCTTCGGATTTTCTCTGTCTCAACCTCAAGAAAGCTCCGAAGACCACCTCTACAGCAGTCTCAATTTCTCATCTCAAGACGCCTCTTCCCAGTGGGCCCACTTTGATTCGGACCCCTATGCCCCCAAGGACTCTTTGAAGCGCTCCTCTTTCGACGGTCCGGTAAACGGCGCCGTTAGGAGGTCCAAGAAAGCCAAGACTCGAAAGGAGGTGGTCAAGAACTCCAGGCCGCCGTCAATTCTTGCGACGTCGACTTTGATGGAGGCACAGGAATTTGGGGAGATGATGGAGCATGTGGATGAGGTCAATTTCGCTTTGGATGGGCTTAGGAAGGGTCAGCCAGTTCGGATCAGAAGGGCTAGCTTGTTGTCCTTGTTGTCTATCTGTGGCACGGCTCAGCAGAGACGCCTTCTCAGGACGCAGGGGTAGGTTAGGTTGATTTAACTACTTCTGGATGGGTTCTTGGATTAAAAAAATTCGATTTTGGAAATGGGGTTATGTCAAATGTCAAGAATCTCTTGATGGGTAATGGTAATTTTAGTTTCAGTCGTTCTTGATGGATCTTTGATTTTTGGATACATGGGGTGTGCGAATTAGAAGTAGTTCTTGATAGGCATGTGAATTTGGAGATATGGGTCTGTGTATTTTAAGTCAATCTTGATTGGGTTTTGAGTTTAAAATGAGGTTTTGGAGATGTGCGGTTAGAGATGCTTAGAATTTATTTGAAATTTGCTTACCGAGTGTGTGGATGACTTGCTGTGTTGAATGTATCTAGGGTCACATGATAATGTATTAGAAAATTATATTTGATTACTAATTTCTTCATCTCAAAGCATCAGGTGTTTTGGCATATGATATGGGGTCTGTTTACTCCAATAATCTAGAAACTATGTAGTGAGTGCCTACTAGAAATTGTCGTTCATCAAGTTTTTGCATAGGCCTTCTCTATCCAAATTGCTGTTTCATTTTTAGGGAATACATTGATCTGAAGTGCCATGTTTTCAGGATGGCAAAAACAATAATCGAGGCTATATTGGGTCTCAGCTTTGATGATTCACCCAGCAATCTGGCTGCCACAACTATTTTCTATGTTTTGACAAGCGATGTAAGTCACTTAGCATCTTGACAAGTGATGATTCTAATTTGATCTTCTGAGTTATTTTGGCTTGTTTTCTTGTGCATCCTGGTACTACTTGTGTCTTCTGTGATGCTTCAAGAGATACATCAATGAAGTTCCTTTTTCTCATAGTAAGGATCCTAAAGGTTTGTCACCTCTCACTATTGCAGGGCCAGGATGATCACCTTCTGGAATCACCGAGCTCTATTAATTTTTTTATTAGGTTTTGCAAACCAATTGTCTCAAACACTACCGAAGATAAAGCACCTAAAATTGGACGGAAGCTTCTAGCATTGCGTATGGGTGCTGACATCTCGCAATGTACAACGAAAAGATTAGACTCCAGCTCTGCTGCTATCTTTTCCAAAGTTCAAGAAATTCTTGTAAGTTGCAAGGAATTGAAACCAAGTTGTGCGGATGATTGTGAAATGGGAAAACCAGAGTTATGCCCAAAATGGATAGTTTTGCTGACTATGGAGAAAGCTTGCTTATCCACTATTTCTCTTGAAGGTCTGGTTCTGTGTTGAAGCTGATGGTTTTCTGATTATGATACACATTGTTACATTTTATTAAGTCCGGATCTCAAGCATTAGTTAGATTGTTTGTGAACTAGAAATCTAGGCATAAGATCGATGCTTCCTAATGGTTGTAAAGAGCAAAGTAATTTATAAGTAAGAACTTCAAATTCTGTGATGTTTCTTGGTTAAGTTCTTGTCAAACTTTTAGCTGGAGTTTTGGATAGTGCAAATCATCACATAAACTGCTTTTCAATTTTGTTCACTATCCACTGTGCAGTCTAGGATACAATGTAGGGGGAACAGTTGCAACATTCTGATATTCCCGATTACTATGCGTTAAATTTTCAAATTGTTCTTGTTTAACCCTTTGGGATATGTCGATAATTATCATGTGTTTCTTTATCTTTGCATCTACATTATTTTCGCTTTACCCTTTTATTCGTTCCTGATTAGTTCGTGATTAGTTCGTTTCTTAATTGGCCTGTGCTTTCAGAAACCTCGGGTGCAGTAAGGAAGTCTGGGAGCAACTTTAAGGAAAAATTACGAGAGCTTGGAGGTCTTGATGCTGTCTTTGAGGTTTCCTTGAGTTGCCATTCCGATATGGAGGTGTGAGCCTGTATGTTTGTTTGATCTCATTGTCTGTTTCATTATATTGGAACAAATACCTAGGGGCCATAATACTTCAAACAGTTCTGAGAGATACTTACTAGTCCTGCTTCAATAATAATTTATATGAGAAGTTGTGGTTCCCTATGTAAATCATAAATTTCTGCGAAGAAATAATGCATGTAATGGGAAAGAACGGCAATAACACTATGCAGCCTTACTCCCATCCAGTTTAATAGAGATGCAAGTTTCTTGTGTTCTTTTACGTATACATTTCTTTAGTTTATCAATGAACTACGACAACAAATTAGTAGCTTTACAGTAATAATGGACAGTTATCTACTTGCCCTCGGTTAGCGTCAGCTTATTTTTTGCTCATCATAGTTCCTGATTTTCTTCTGGGAGTAACATGAGTAGTTATGTATGCTAATGACATCACTGTTCAGTCACAGCTTTATCAATTCAATATCTACTTTTGAATTTTTTTTTTCTTTATTACCTGTGCATCATGCATTTTGAGTTGTGATAAGTTGGTAACCAAGCAAAGTAGTCATTAAATAATTTTTTCCTTGTATCCTCTCTTGGTTTTCCATTCAAATCTTGGGGTATATGGTACTCAATTGTTAGTTGGGAAAATGTATATTTTATTTAAGTGCAAGCAATTAATATGCAGGGCTGGTTAAAAGATAGCTCGCCTTCTGCATGGGAAAAGGAAATTGACATGGTGCGGAGCCTGGTTCTACTTTTGAAATGTTTGAAGATTATGGAAAATGCCACGTTCCTGAGTAAAGAGAATCAGGTATGTTTAGATGTGATTTAGGGTCAGTGGGTCACACACACACACACACACACACTCTCTCTCTCTCTCTCTCATATAAAATGAATTATTTTTCTGTCTGTTTAGTTTGTAAAATTCATACTGCATACAAACTCAAACTGATACTGCATTATGATGTTGGGTTATTAATAATTATTGAAAGGGGAAATAAATCTTCACATCCATGCTTTCTTAACAGAGCCATTTGCTAGGAATGAAACGAAATTTGGATCCTGCAGGAAGTCCCGTGTCTTTTACAGAACTTGTTATAAGTGCCATCAATATTCTGTCAGGTAACTTATAATCTCTGGAGTTACTTATGATTCTTACTCTTTTTGGCCTTCTAATAATTAATGGCATTGTTTCCTAGGTCTTTATCTACATAAAAATTTCTCTTCTGCCGCCAATGATGAAAAGTCTTTAAATCTTTCTAATGGGAGTAAAAATGCTTCTGAGAAGGGCTACAATGTATGTCAGAGCAGCCGATTTTTGCCCACTGCTTGCTCTGTACATTCTATATCCAGTTCGGAAACTACCAGCACCTCCATGACTGATACTTATTCAGTGAAGACGAGACTCAATTCTTCCAAATATGATTCATCCAGTGGTACATCATGCCATTTAAATGGCGGGACCTGTACATTTAGCTGTGCTTCCAGGAAGGATGCTGGTCTCAGTCAGAGATCCTATATTTCTGAAGACTCCAAAATTGATCTTTCAGAGAGTCAAGATCCTTTCGCATTTAGTTATGATGATTCCAGGAAAGGATCTGGTCTCAGTCAAAGATCGTATGTTTCTGAAGACTCCAAAATTGATCTTTCACAGGAGAGTCAAGATCCTTTTGCATTTGATGAAGATGATTTTGAACCTTCTAAGTGGGACCTATTATCTGGCAAGAAAAAGATATCTCTATCGCAACAGAATGAGGCAGCGTACAGAGAACTTGATAACACTTTGCAGCTGATTATGAGCGAAGAAGCATCAAGTAATGGAGAAAACCATCAGGCGCATGAGACATCCTATTCAGGCGCTGTTGGTAGAGAAGGTTCCAGTCTTCTAGCGGACTGCCTTCTTACTGCTGTCAAGGTAATTCTGCAGTCCGATATTTTAAACCTCTTTAGGGGTGAGGTCCTGGGCAGCTTATGGGCATTGGTTTTTATGCTGATTTTAGAGATTATTCCCATTCTTCTATAAAGTTGGATTTGTTAGCAGCTGAGTGACACTAGATTTTTTGAATTTTGGCTTTTCTAACTTACCTTTATTTGAGTGGTCTTTTGTTGTATTTTCTCTTTTCTCTTCAGATTGTGGATTCCTTATCCACTCTTTGTAATTAGTTTTCCTACTTTTATAAAATTATGTTTCTCTACAATTGCTAGATGCTTTGTGTTGGATGATATGTGGGTGTAGGGTCCCTTTCTCTGAACCTTAAGATATATCTTTGGTTACTGTTTACTGTTCTCATGATCTAATTTTACTTATTCAGTTATTCTCAGTGTAACTTTTTATTAGTACTCATCTGGTGTTTGAATAATAGAAGAATTCTGTTTCCATTAATTGCAACCCCATCTAGATTATTCTTACAGGTGAAGCTGTTGAACTGTATAAACTCATAAATGTCTTTCTTGGCAGGTTCTGATGAACTTGGCAAATGATAATCCTGTCGGCTGTCAGCAAATTGCTGCCAATGGAGGACTGGAGACCTTGTCTTCCTTGATTGCCAACCACTTCCCTTTATTCAGCTCATTCTCATCTCCCTTCAGTGAGAGAAGTGAGAATACTTCAAGCGTTGAACTTGACCATCAGAATAATAGACATCTTACTGATCAAGAGCTAGACTTTCTTGTTGCTATTTTGGGCCTGCTTGTGAACTTGGTTGAGAAAGATGGCCAAAACAGGTACCTTGGAGTTCTCCATTTTTGTCCAGCTGTTTATGCATTTCATTATTAAAGCTTTTGTTATTGGAACAATACATTGTTACGCTTGTACTCTAGTCCCCCTTAACAACCAACCAATGTTTACATGTGAACATTTTAATTGTTTTCCCTGTCTGTTCATATTTAACCTCAATTTGTAAATCAACTTAGAGAACCCAATACCATGGTTGGTCCAGTGAAATGGAGTCCTTGGGAGGGTAGAAAATATATTGTAGGGAAGAAAACACCAAACTCTGTGTTCTATTTTGTCATCTTCACCATTCCCCCTGTATTCCAAGCCAATCCTAATTTCATCATTGGGCCACCTTGTATCTCAATAATTTCAGACAACAAAAGATGCTATATACTTATAGACACCCTAGTACCTGTGCTGCAGATTAAACAGTCTTAGTTTCTTGTATTTATTTTTTTATATTCATACCGGCACATTTTATCACTGTCACGCTTTTAATTTATAATGGTGTTCCATCCAGAACACGGCTTGCAGCAGCTAGTGTTCATGTACCGAGTTCAGAAGGGTTTGAAGAGGAGAGCCGCAAGGATCTAATTCTGCTTATCTGCTCTATTTTTCTTGCCAACCAAGGTGCAGGCGAGGGAGGTGCAGAAGAAATGATTTTGCCAGTGGGTGACATGTTCTTATTGTCTATAAAAATTTCCGCTTTGTTGTCTTTGTTGTGATTTCTTGAAAACACAAGGGCCTGTCTTCCAAAACAAAAATGAGAAATTGAATTTTTCCTTTCCAATGTCAGAGAGTGGAGCATTTGTATTCTAAGAATGAACCCATACTAGATAGTTTCTACTTTCCAAAAATATAAACCATTTTGCAAAATGTAACGAACAGACTCACAGTTTTTTTAACATATTTTTGTTATTTCTATGTTTTGGGTCTCTTCTACTTAAGTTGAAGAATGAAAGAAATTTAAATATATATATAACAAATTTTTAAAAAATTCAGAATGGTGCTTACAAGACATCTGATCATAGTCTTCTAATTCTGATTTTGTTGTGTTTGTACAGAACGACGAGGCAGCTGTATTACAAGGGGAACAAGAAGCTGAGAAAATGATAGTGGAAGCTTATTCTGCCCTGCTTCTAGCATTCCTTTCAACTGAAAGGTTGGTTTGTTTTCTCTCTTTCTGCGTATCAAGCTTCTTTGGCATATCCTCAATGCAAAATTTCCTTGCTTTCCTCAGTAAGAGCATACGTGATGCGATTGCTGACTGTCTACCGGATCGCAGCCTGGCTATCCTAGTACCTGTGTTGGACAGATTTGTGGTATGTGTTTTAACTTCTGTTATTTTTCAGTAAGGAAAATATCCTCTTTTTTTATTTATAAAATATATAAAATTGTCCGGAGGGTCTTTCATTCTGTTTGTTCACCTGAGGCCACTTGTTGGACTTTGGTCAAAAACAGCAATGGCCTATAGTCTGCCCAACTGCATGGTCTTCCCTCAAACGAAGTCTTTATCAAATTACCCTGTATTTCTGGTCAACTGAGGGGACCAAATCTGTAGTTGGTGCTATAAAGTGCCTCCTACAAACTCGAAATAATTTATTGATAATCATTCTGGTTGATGAAAATGCATAACGTGTGGTCTAGTAACATGGAAAAGTATGATAATGGTGCACGTAGTTGTTCACTGATGGCAACTTTGATTTCTTCTTCAGGCATTCCATTTGACGTTAAACATGATATCTCCAGAGACTCATAAAGCTGTGAGCGAAGTAATTGAGTCATGTAGGATACGATGAGAGGAGCTTCCTATCAGAGATGGAAATCCTGTACAGATTTGGCTTTCCTTTCAGATAAATTGTTGTTTACCCAACACCACGACACTCATAAAGTTGCGATTTCAGCTGCATGCACAATATCAAAATCGGTCTGACCGCAGGCTTGTTTGCTTGTATTTTTTCTTCTTTTTGGTCCCTCGTTTATGCTATTATTCTTTTGAATCTTTTTAGTTTTTCACCATACTGGAGCAGGCAAGAGAGACATACTTGTATACGAAATATGATAGCTTAATGAAAATGTCTTACTTTCGTAGGTAGTCCATTGTGTGTGATTAGCATTTTTTGTGACTCTTCTACTCTTTTAAATGTCAGCAATTCTTCCACGGTTTCGTTCATGTTTTAATGGGCTTCTGATCAATATGGTGTGGGCGCTACATTTTTATTGCCATCTCCAGAACCTCCTCCGCTATCAGTATCAGCACTAGCAGCTCATGAGCCAAATATGTCTCCACAAGCAACTTAAACCTAAATGGTGATCAATTAGAAACAGAAAATAGGGCATAATGCGTATGATATGATGGCAACTCTTTTTCCTGTATGTAGCATGGACGATAGACAAATTTAATCAACAAGGACAAGTTGATTTTCATTTGTAATATAATTATGACAACTTTCTTCCTCATTGTGCAACTTGATCTGTGACCGCACAAAATGCATTTCTAAGCTATGGACACAATCAAGTGTAGATCCCTGTCTTTTACACAACCAGTCAATATTCTATCAGATAGCTTAATGAAAATGTCTTACTTTCATCCATAGTCCATGTGATTAGCATTTTCGTACATAGTTTCTTCCACCAGCAGCAAAATATATTTCCGCAAGCAATTATAGGCTCTTAAACTCACACAGTGATCACCCAACAACAGAAAAATGGAAAAATGAGTATCATGGCATTGCCTTATTGCAAGTATTTGAGAAACATTGCAAGCCACAACAAATTCCAAAGTTTGTTTTATGTATAAGATTCAACACCCAATTGCGTCATTTTCCCAAGGTTTCACATAGACCTCTGCAAAGCCATGGATAATACTTCTTCTTTGCCAATCAAATGTGCTTTCCAAGGAAGGTGATGATCAGCTGATTAACCTCTTCTGGTGATTGTTCTTGCACGAAATGCGTTCCTTCGGGCAGAAATACAATCTCCAACTTGGGGACGAATTGTTTCACCTTTCCACTGTTTATATAATCCTCTATCCCTGGAAACTTGTTCACATAATCCTTGCCCCCCATTATGAAAAGCGCCGGAGCTTTAACAATTGGATCCGTTATGCCGGGGTCTTCTCTAAGTGCCCTGTCAATAACATGTACTTACACCTTGGTCAAATTAGCATAAATAAACTACTTTCAAGAGCCCTTTGGTCACTCATAAGTGAATCTATGATCAATTGCATTACCTATATGGAACTTGCAGTGCAGTTTGAAAGCCCGATTTCTCATACAAAGCTCCATATGCTGCAAGATCTTCCTCCGTGAACCAAGGCGGAAGAGGGGTAGATGGATCCACCAAGTCCATGATCTCCTGGTTTTCTGCAGCTATTGGTATTTCACTTCTGGAGAACAGGATGTAAACATTCCGGACAACTGTTTACGCATCAAGGCGCCCAAAATCAGCCTCTGCCCTGCCAGGCTCCTACAATATAGGTAACAGTTAGTTGCAAACTCTCAAGCAAGTCGAGCTTGTGCAGACACTGAACACCAACTAAATGCACACAACACCTGCCATCTTGAAATGTAGAAACCTTCAGGGAGGAGTTTCTCGAATGCACGAGGGCCTGGCGGCCAGGGCCGGTCCTGAGTTTTCAAAGGCCTAGGGCGAAAATCTAAAATGTGCCCTACACATATTAATCACTAATACTAGTATATTTCTTGTTTTATCAACTAAGCATTGGGTTTTTTGAGAAAGTATTTATTCGAAAATATTTTTAGACTTTGAGCAATGTCTTCCATATTCCTAAATAATGAAAACAAATGTCCAACTCCCATACCAATGAGTCAAAGAATTTCAAGAATGCAAGTCAAGCCAATATCAAAGAATTTCTTTTAAAACTCTCGTCATGGATCTTTTGTTCCAAAATTTCAGATTCATCTCAATATCCTATTTCTAAAAATTATGAAAAATATTAAATTAATTTATAATAATATAATATAATACTTATTATAATAATAAAAATTTGGGGCCCCTTGAATAATGGGCCCAGGGCAGTCGCACTGACTGCCCTGGCCAGGCCGGGACTGCTGGCGGCAGGTACGGCACTCCCATTGTCACAACTCCCAGGACCCTCTCTGGGTGCAGAAGAGCAAATGTATATGCTGGCCGAGCTCCAAAATCTTTTGCGATGAGAAACACCTGCGTAAATTTTATGAGTGAGCAGACCAAAGTGTTACATTGTATCTGAACAGGCAATCAATTATCTCATGCTCAGTGCATAATTGATTGATATGTTTTAGGCAATATTAAAAAGAATAAGAGATCCCAACAAATATATCTGCAACAAAATGTAAGAGAGAGAGAGAGAGAGAGAGAGAATGAAGTTGGTACCTTAGGAATTGCAAGGGAATCAAGAATTCCAAGGAGGTCACTGTTAAGGTCACGGTAGGAGGTCTTCTCGGGTTGGGGAGGCGGGTCGGACAGTCCGTATCCACGGTAGTCGGGCGCGATGGCCCGGAAGCCGGCGCGGGCCAGAGCAATCATCTGGTGCCGCCATGAGTACCAAATCTCTGGGAAGCCGTGCAGGAACACGACCACATTGGAACCTGTAACACAAAAGAGAGAAAGCACCACCACCAACGACGGCGGCGTTCGATCGATCATTTGAAGAAGAATGAATACGTTGTACCGTAAGGACAAAGTATGTTGGTGGACGTTTTCTGACCTGTTCCGATGTCGGCTACGTGGAGCTTTAGGCCTTGTACGGTTATGTACTTGTGCTGAATTTCCTCCATTTCAGACAAGAAAGAGTTCAGTTCAGTTCAAGTTCGGAGGACAATGAATAGTCTTAAGGCAATAGGAAAGTGATAACGGACATCAACCAAAAAAGGCCAACAGGACAAATTCCTTTTTATCGTAATTTTTTGTTGTGAGAAGGAAAAAAAGCTTGGATTTCTTTCTTATTTGGTATTTGCTACTTCTTTTTTAGTAAAATGCAAATAATTTTTTATTATTTCTTTTTCCTTTTAATAAAAGCGATAATGAAAGAATTAAAATTCATGCATAAGCAACCACTCTTGACCATTTGAGCTATGAACTATTTATTTTTTTTGGAAGTGTAGGGAATCAGTGCACTTAATAACTAGATGCCCTTACAAACTATTCTTTCGTCGTACATGTTAGAGCATCACCAGTGGGGGTGTAAAGCCACTTTACATCCCCTTTACACTCCTAGTGTAAATACGATTTTTCTTCCAACGAGAAGATGTAAATTGAGGATGTATATTCATATTCTAAGAATCCAATAGCTACAAGACATCACTTCCACATGCAAAGGGCCCACCAACAAGAAAAATTATTTTCTCTCATACTTTTCTCTTCTCTCCTACTTTTCTCTCCATGACCCATTTTGAAGATGTAAAAAGAGATGTAAACTTCCTTTTTTTTTTCCATCTCCACTGCTCAATATAAATTTGCAACGATATACACCCTTCCATTGCAATTGATTCCGCCAAATAAGATGTAAATGTGCTATATACCCCCTTATACACATCTCCACTGGTCATGCTCTTACATGACAAAAATGAAATTGGACCTTGAAAGAGTAGCTAAGGAAATTTATTTATTTAGGTTAGTATGAATATGATAAGAACTGGGGATTTTAAAAAAAGAAAAAAAAGCTGGGATTTGTGTTGAGATGAGAGCAATGACATACTCACTTGCATCGCATTAATTATAGTTTTGGGCTCCTCTTGTCCAATGACGAGCTAAAAACTGAATGCCATCTAAAATGGCGCCACATGCATCTCTAAAACGAATTGGTGGGCCGAATTGGACTCAACTTCTCTAATTAAAATGACCTAAAGTCCAAACTGCTTGACATGGACCATGGTTGTTTGATACAAGTGCCCTAAGTCTAAAATAACTATTACTGCGCAAGGTATTTATTTACAAGCGGTTAAGCGTATTTATTTATGTATTTCAAGTCATAAGAATGATTCTCACCTCTCTAATATTGTTTGTTTAATTTTTATGTTTTTTAAACAGAGACTATGGAACCCCATGTCAAATGTGGATTTTGAACGACGAAGATTTGGATTTCTCTGATGAACCATTTTTGGCTCCAATTATGCAGCTTGTGAGATTTGAAATGTAGAAAATTTATAGGATTATTGTTGGTTCAATGAGAGCATACAATTTATCTTTTCGTCATTTTTGGGTGGATGAGTTCAGCATGTCTGTTTTCCTCAAACTCTGCCATGAAAAACTGTAACTTTGACGTTCATTGTCCTAAAACTACGACACTATTCTATTCGTACCAGGTTTACCTTCCATAGAGCACTAAAAAAAGTCCCCGATAAAGTCATAAAATAAGATGCAAAGGACGCGTAGTGGTTTTCTGAAATTTTTGGTATTTTTTTCCTTTTTTTTATAAATTGGTTGTTGTAAGACCCGTGTCTTGGGAAAGCAAGAACGGTGAGCAATCCCACATCGACCAACGGAGAGGGGGTGATGTGCCTTATATGTACATGCCCACCTCCAAATAGCACGAGGCCTTTTGGGAGCTCACTGGCTTCGGAGTTGTGGGAACTCCGAAGTTAAGCGAGTTGTGGCTTAGAGCAATCCCAGGATGGGTGACCCACTGGGAAGTTGCTCGTGAGTTCCCAGAAACAAAACCGTGAGGGCCCCGGCCCAAAGCGGACAATATCGTGCTACGGCGAAGCGATCCCGGGATGTGACAGTTGTTGATGTCATAATTAAGTCATTTTGTCCAGGCAACAATCCAAGTAAGTCTTGCCTTGAGCCTTTTTGGGGTTGGTGGAGCCGAGCGTTTGTCCTGACAAGCCTTGGCCGCTGAAAACGAGATTGGAGGCTAGGGGGCCTTTAGCCCGGGCTAGCCCCTCTTGCTGGAGTTGCTCTGAAAGCCGAGTTACTGAGGGCCCAAAAGGAATTTTGGAATTTCGATTGCAACTTGCAAGAAAATTTGGCTGGCTCAACTTGGCGTGGCTCATGGACTGCTTATTCATAAGGATTTTTGTTTATTTTAATAAGACACATTATCCTTGCAGGGTGAAATGTTCAACGTCAACATATTATTTTTCTCTCTTGTTTGTTTAAAGTATGCTTAAACTCACACCTAATGAATAATGATCATGACTTAACACCTAATGTACAGAATAAGATTATAAAAAATGAGCATAGATGGTACTACAATTGATGACTGATGAAATTGCATGCCTCTTTACATACTTCGATCTGAATCGATGACTCAATTTGCTCCAAACCAGTGGGTCCTTTGAGCATCCCTTTCCGAATCACTACAATCAACCGACACTCAACAAGAAAAACTAAAGAACCATCATCTTGGGCCAAGAAACTATCTATACTGGAGGAGTAGTAGCCCAGATCTTTACCAAGCCCATCAAATTTTGGCTAAACTAAACCCCTTTTAGTTACAAAACAAGAGTTTATGCACAAAAACAAATGAAGGGGGCAATATAATTTTGATCTTTTGTTCGTTGACTTAATTTTCGCTATATTTACTAAAGTGTCAAATTTATCGGCAGAACTTAATTAGGACAAGACATTTAAATTTCTCCCTATGTCTTTATTACCGTGTCATTTAGTAAGCTTAATCCTTTTTTGCAAGCCGTTTTATGATTGGTTTGTCATTTCCTTGTCTTAATAAAAGATAAAAGATTTACTCGATCGCAAAAATCTTTATCTTCAATCAATTTGAGATCATATTTCTAAAATCTGTCTAAAAACCTTAAAATTCAAATTCATTTTACATTAGTCATAGTCAACAATGAATTAATTAATATCAACCGTTGTCACTTTATTTATTCTTTCACAAATATATATTTTTTTATTGCATGCATTTAACAAAGCGTGTTACATTCTCAAATTTGGTTTAGTATTTTGATTTTTCATTATCCTTCCTAGCAAATAGCAATTTTATTTAAATAAAAGGGTAAACTGCTGAATTGCCCCTTGAACTTGTACCTAATTATTAATTTACCACTTGACCTTTTTTTTACAAAATTAAGGACTTGAACTAAATTTTATTCTCAATTTCCCCATGTCGTCCAAATTCTTAACATTTCATCCAATTTTCAGTTAAATCATTTTTTGAAAAAAAATTTAGAAAAAAATGGAAGAAAAAGAGGAAAATTGACAAAAAAAAAGAAGAAGAAAAAGACACTAAAGAAAAAAAAATATCCTAAGAACCCAGCCCCCCTCCCCTCGATTTCTTTCTCCCCCAATTCTCCCATGACCACCCCTTACCCTTTTAGTTTTTCACCCCTCCCCACAAACGCATAAACCCAAAAACCCCAGCCAAGAACCACCCGGACCCCCTCAATTTCTAATCCCACCACCAAGCTCATCCCCAACCCTTGCCCCAGACCCAGTCCCATCCCATTCCCAGCCTTGCCCCCTAGCCGAGACCCATCCCAGGCAAGATTCACCCTCACCCTAGCCGAAACCCATACCCACCTTGCCCCCAAGACCTGCACCCATCCCATTCTCCACCTTGCCCCTAGCCAAGACCCATCCCCTAGCCCCATCCCCACTCGAGATCTACCCTTAGACCACCGCCCAACGCCACCATACAACCCACCCCATCCCCACACGAGCCTGCAGAGAGAGAGAGAGAGAGAGAGAGAGAGAGAGAGAGAGAGAGAGAGAGAGAGAGAGAGAGAGAGAGAGAGAGAGAGAGAGAGAGAGAGAGAGAGAATTTCTATTTTCTATTTTTTATTTTATTTTTAATGTATTTAAATGACCAATTTGCCTTCATATTTAATGGCAAACTGGATGAAATGTTGATAATTTGGACGGCATGGGGAAATTGAGAATAAAATTTAGTTTGAGTCCTTAATTTTGTAAAAAAAAAAATCGAGAGTAAATTGATAATTAGATACAAATTCAAGAAGCAATTCAGCAGTTTACCCTAAATAAAACAAATAAAAGCCTCGGATATACGCGCTAAAAGCGAGCCACTGGCGCGGTGGAGCCAAGCCTAAAGACTCTCTTTCTCTTTCTCTACACACAGAAAAGTGGTGGGAACTTATGACTACCCGGTATATATTTTTGGTTCCCAATGCCCAAAACACAAACATTTCACTTCAATCTTTTGCCGCTTCCGCCATTAAAATGCTCTTCAACTTTCTCTGCAACTCTCAGCTGCTTCCTCGCTCGTCAGTAGTCTCTACCATCACAAAACCAGAGAACCCATTGAACTCTCTCCAGAACCAACAACCAACCAACCAACCAACCAACCAGCCAAACCATGTTTGATAATGAAAGTCCCAAACTACCTAGCCCACTCATTGTCTTTATCAACCAATTGCAATACTTAAAAAGATCGATACTTTCCGTTCTGCTTAGATTGCCCACTTCTCTTCTTGTTCTGCTTCTCCTTCTCCTTTTGGCCTACAATGGCTTCTATGTCTTCTGTATTTACCTTCCTCTTTCCAAGCCCTCGCCCGCCATTTTCTCCCCGGGAAATCTCGCCGGGGAATCTGTAAGTAATTGGGTTCCTGCGCATGTTTCTTCTTCTTCTTCTTCAAGTTCAAAGATTTCTTCTTCTGTGATGTATGTGGTGAAGGAAGAAAATGCGCCTATGTTCTTAAAGACCCATTTGCCTCCTCTGCACAACCCAAGAAATTCAATGGTACCCTTCTCAAAATTTTCACTCCAAAGGCCAAGGCGGCTCAGAAAACACAAGCGCAAGCTCAAAAGCTTACCCCCTGAACCAAAACTCTCTCTGTTTTCAACAAGAATGAGAGACTTCTTTGCTGGTAACTCTTCTTCTTGTAAAGTCAGGTTCTTTATGACTTGGATTTCGTCCAAGACTTTTGGAAACAGGGAATTGTTGGCTGTGGAGAGCTTGTTCAAGACCCATCCAAATGCTTGTTTGGCCATAGTCTCAAATTCGCTGGATTCAGAGAAAGGAAGTCAAATTTTGAGGCCATTCTCAGAAATGGATTTCAGGGTAATGGCAATTTCTCCGGACTTTGATTACTTATTCAAGAACACTCCTGCAGAAGCTTGGTATTATGAGCTAAGGAAAGGGAAAGTGAACCCTGGTGGAGTTTCTTTGGGTCAAAATCTCTCCAATTTGCTTAGGCTTGCTTTGTTGTATAAGTTTGGTGGTATTTATTTAGACACAGATGTTATAGTGGTAAAGAGTTTATCAAAGTTGAGAAATGTGATTGGAGCTCAGGCAATTGATGCCCAAACTGGGAATTGGAGCAGACTGAATAATGCTGTGTTGGTATTTGATAAGAACCATCAATTGCTCTTCAAGTTTATCCAAGAATTTGCTCTCACATTTGATGGGAACAAGTGGGGTCACAATGGCCCTTACTTGGTTTCAAGGGTGGTTTCAAGAGTGAGACAAAACCCAAAAAACCCAGGTTTTAATTTCACAGTCTTTACACCCTCAGCGTTCTATCCATTTAATTGGAGCCGAATTCGGAGTCTCTTTCGGGGTCCTAAAGATGAGCTTCACTCAAAATGGTTACTTGCAAAGCTGAGGCATATTCGTTCTCAAAGTTTTGCACTGCATTTGTGGAACAGCCAGACTAGACGGCTAAAGGTTGAGAAGGGAAGCATTATTGATCATCTAATGTCAGAATTTTCAATCATTCCCAATTCTTCAGCTTCAAGCTCTGTCAAGATAGCATAAGGTTGATAAATTGTGCATGTGTCACTTTGTCTTATTCATTGTTTTAGAGGTTGTTTGTTTTTGTATGTAAGATATGTTTCAACCAAGGAATAAAATATCGATGGTATCGGAAATATCGGTAGTCCAAAAATACGGAAATTTCGATGGAAATATTGGGATATTATCGATATTTCGGTCTATGTCGTCAATATTTTTGGTCCATGGAGATCTAAAATATCGATGGTATTGGAAATATCGGTAGTCCAAAAATACGGAAATTTCGATGGAAATATCGGGATATTATGGATATTTTGTTCCATGGTTTCAACAATCAACTCAGTTCATTCAGATATTGTGGTGAATGGCTGAGGAGGAATAAAAGAAATAATAGCAGAAAAAATAGAAAATCAAAATTATTTTTTCTTGTATATTTGTCATTGGTCCTCATTAATCATGATGAAGAAATTTGTCTTGTCCCTTTTAATTTTCTGCGCTTGTACTATCTTATGGGGATCAGAAAATGCAAAGAAGTTTTTCCTGCTCTTCTCCGAGGAGGCTTTCTGCGAAACTGCATGAGGTGTAGGGAATCTTTCATGAACTTCAAATGTCAAAGCTATGGGAGTAGTTTTGGATTGTTTAATTTGTTTTTAAGCAAATTATGGGGGAAAAAAGGTTATTAAAATTTACAACCTTTGAATCCCATTCTGAGTACATTATTGTGAAAGTGATATATAAGCTTCCAATCAGTATGGGGACCTACTTCCTGGCCTGATGCACGTCACTATATGCTTTCGTTAGTCTTAAGATTAGATGCCAAAATTGTAACCCTTAAGATTATAAATATTTGAGAGTTTCAATTTTGAAAGTAGAGACTAGTTGTTGCGTCTCGTTGAAGAAACTACTATTTTAAGAAGTGCTTACTGCAATGGCTTCTATATATTCTTGTCATTGCTTTTGTTTGATGGGTTCAATATCATCAAAGAAGAAGGTTGACGCAGATTGAATTGGGTTCTGTTGGGTTTCGTGTGACTTGTAATGTGATCAAGTAAGGAGGTTATTTGCCATGTGTGTTTGAGGAGGTTAAGCACTAGCAAATTGTGGTGATCTATCTGAATTCGAGTAAGCATGTTTAGGTGAGACACATACTTCTTGCTAATTGTCCAGAGCAACACAGCAGAAGACATGCCGCTTATCATGCTTATCTGCCATGTGTTTTGAGATATCAGAAAAAAGAAGAAGAAATAAATTAATTAATTGGGTGAAAGATGGACTTAAACAAGTCATTGACTTCTTGTTTTTCTTCCTCTATAAAGCGTTCAAGTGATCTTAACATAAAATTTTATTCAAATATATTTCAGAACATGCTGAAGTTGCTAACATCAGATCTCAAGCATTAATGGGTTCCAATCTCTGTATCATGGAGTATGAATCACTACATCTTCTTTGCAGATAGTTTTCTGTATTTTACAATGGCCACATGGTTACAGGCCATATTTATGATCCACCTTAGCCCTACATGCACAATTAGTTTTCTCTTTTGTACAAAGACGGTTCTTTCTTGTGGCAGTGGGCTTGTTGCTCAAGTGGTTAAGAACATTTACTTCTGCATTCTAGGTCATAGGTTCGATTCCCCCCTCTCCAATCACTTTGTACCAAAAAAAAGAAGACGGTTCTTGTGAATTGGCCCACATAAATTCTAATTCTTGATTGATATGCTTGGGAGGGAATATTTTGGGACCAGTTTCTACTCAAGGACAAGATTCACACTGGAAGCTGTTATGTTTAAGCATCTAAGTATAACCTTTATGGGATTGTCCTTTGAACGTGTTGGTCTCCACCACATGTGGCCTTAATATGTTCTTTCAATTTCACTATGTTCCTGCTCATCAAATAAATGTTGATATCCTCCTAAAAGAACATATTGATTCAGGGATTACTGCTAAAATTAAGTTAGACACAATAGTTACTGTCAAGCTTATTCAATCAAACAGCAAGAACACTAAGCAATGCACATTTTTCAATTTCTCTCAGATGCTTCTAACATCACACAGATATAAGGCTTTTAGGTAATAGAAGATGATATATTGCACATCTCGGAAGACATAAAGATCAACTATTACAAAGATATCGATGCCCTTTCGGCCAAGAGTTTGGAAACGCCAAAATCAGATACATGATGAACCACTGAGGTTGAATAACCATGATGCAGATATTCCAACGCTAATGCAACATCTAGCTGTATGTTTAGTCTTTGCAGTAGATCCAAAAAATAGTTGGGAGAATACAGCAAATTCTCAAGGCACCCACCAAGCATGCCCTCCACTATATCTCAAGGCTTTTAAATCAAAATTGGAACAACTTGCAATGATTTTGATGAGATTTCTGTGGCAGTTGTTGCTCAATGTTTCACATTCACAATCAGAAGTCTTTGGAAGTTGGAAAGTGTTCCTTTGTTCACAGAACCGAAATCTCCTCTGCCTGGCAACCTGCGTGATAACGTAATGTATTTGCTGGATTTGATATGTCATGTGTGGGAGCAAATATCTTTACGCTCCAATCGCAAGGCGCCACGTGAACAAGAAGATCATATCCTATGTCAATAATCAGGCCCATTATTTGGGGTATTATTTAGACCAAATTAGGGATTTGATTCTCACTAAAATCCCTAATTGATTCAATCTCTCCAAATTAGGAAAAGAATAATTTCTTTCCATACGGGATTATTCTTCCTAAAACCCTAGCCACCAAGGGGTCTATAAATACGAGGCTACACCCAAGGCATGAGGTAATTCCAAAACCCGGCAAAAAACTCTCTCCCTCTTGCCATCGCCTCTCTCTCTCTCTCTCACACGGCTCTGCCACCACACATGGCACCGGTCTAACTTAACCCGGTTCTCCGAGTGAGAAAAAGAACTAACTTAAGCATCGGAGGTCCTTTGTCCAACACCCCCGGATGTGGTCTACTTACTCTGGTTTGTTTTTCAGGAATCAAGGGAGACGAAGGAGAAGAAGTAATCCAAAGGGAAAAGGAATCATCCGTGAATATTCTCCCCGGACGAAATTTGCTCAAACATCATGCACGTATTCTATTTCATTGAACCATATTATCTAACAGCCATTATTGAATTCAAAGTACCCTTTGAAGAGTTGAACAGAAACAAGAAAAAAACTCTCACATCAGCTACATTCTGATAGGAAACCTTGAGTGGAACAAGGTTACAAGCCTTTGACTAAGCCCTGGTTCAAATGGCAAATGAAAACAAATTAGAGTCCAGATATTATTCAGTAACAAATGAAAACCACCAAGAACCATAGCAACCACACATCTAGATTTAGAGCTGCTTAATAAAATGTATATAGTTGTAGAGAACCAGAAACAATTAACTCAATGCAATCTGATTTCTATCTTACGAGCCTTCATGGTGAAGAACATGGAAGCTCTACATAAGTTCAAGTACATGGGGACCAAGAACAAGATGACAGAATCTTGACCTCTTTTGGTTCTGTTGTAATATAATATGTGCAATCGATACACTTCGCCGACAGATCAGTATAATAATACTCAAACAATTTGGTGAAAAATAAGTATACTTGGACAAAATATGTGTAACCCGCAACCTGCCTAATATGGCTTCAGGCTTGCAGGCACTGTTGGAAGTTTGTGGTTTAGCAATCAAGTATGCCACCCACTCATGCTTTCTGCACTAGACGCTCTGCATCTCCCATTTCAACCTCACCGCTTTGCCATTCTCCTTCATCTTGGAAAAGGATTTCAATTTCTTCTAAAGACTTTCCTTTTGTTTCTGGAACACATGTATGGACAAAAGCAACAGAGAGAGCTGAAATCACTGAAAAAATAAAGAAGGTTCCTGCTACTGTTATTGCTCGAGACACAGAGAGGAAGGACATGGTAATCACACCACTACTAACCCTACTACCAACAGCCCCCAGGGCAGATGCTTGAGCTCGAAGTTTAAGAGGGAAGACTTCAGATGACAACACCCAACAAATCGGGCCAATTCCTACTGAAAAGAAAGCTACATTTCCACAAACAGTTAATATTGCCAATCCAATTCCCAGTTTTCCATTTCCTGGCAGAGCTAGAGCAAGGCTTAGACCAAATAAACAAGTAGTCATTCCTATTGTGCTCACATAAAGCAAAGGCTTTCTGCCCACTCTATCAATGAGAAAGATAGCTACCAAGATGAACACAGTTTTGGTAAACCCAACAACAACAGTTGCAGCAAGAAGTTGAGTGTTGCCTTTGATCCCAGCATTTTTGAAAATTGTTGGACTATAATACACAGTTGCATCAATACCGGTAATCTGTTGGAAACATTGGATTCCACAACCAGTAATCAGCATTCTACGAATTGCAGGATTAGGATTCAAAATTTCACGCCATATAGCTTTTGCTTCATACTTTTCAGCATTAGACATCCCTGCAGCTAATTGTATTTCAGCCAATCTTTCCTCCACATCACTTTCACTCTCATTTGTCTTGGTCAGTACTATTTTTGCTTCTTCAATCCTATTCTGCATCACCAACCACCTTGGAGATTCAGGGATAACAAAAAGAGCAAATCCAAGAAAGACTGAAGGTATGATTCCCACACCAAGCATGACCCTCCAGCTTATATGCACTGGAAGTCCCCAAAAAGCATAGTTTGATATGTATCCAAGAAGGATACCTAGATTTACAAAAATCTCAGGAAAAGATGTAAGAGAGCCTCTGGCTATTGCAGGAGAAATCTCAGCAATGTAAACAGGCGTGATCATGACCCCGAACCCTATCCCCACTCCGGAAAAGAGTCTACCAATCATCAGCACTTCAAAAGAAGGAGCAAGAGCCATTATGAGAGCACCAGTCTGAAAGACAAAGGATGCAAATGCAATTGTCCACTTTCTACCAATGGCATCTGATGTTTTTCCACCTGCTAAACTACCCAATAGGGAGATTATGCTCAAAATTCCAACAAGAAGTTCTTGTTGTACGTCTGTAATTTTTAGATCCTCTTGGATGAACAAAATTGCTCCACTCATAACGCCCACATCTGCATAGTGATAAATACACATTATAAACCAGGTAGTTCACAGTTGTACTAAACCCACATTACCAGCCAAGTAAAGGGGCATAAATTAGAGAGGTTAAGATTGACTTCAAGAATCTGTGAGAATGTGAAGGTAAAAAGTCCCACATTGGAAAGTTGAGAAACCTAGCAAGAGTTTATAAGGAGTTGGGCTACTCCCCCCATTGCCAATTGGTTTTGGGGTGAAAGCTCAACTTCCTTCATGGTATCAGAGCAGGTTGCCCACGTGTGAAAGCCTAACGGCCACACGTGCTCCATGTCACCCAAAATGTGTTGTCCACGTGTTAGGCTTGAAAATTCGCCACACGTGCGGGGGCGTGTGAGAATGTGAAGGTAAAAAGTCTCACATTGAAAAGTTGAGAAACCTAACAAGAGTTTATAAGGAGTTGGGCTACTCCCCCCATAGCCAATTGATTTTGGGGTGGAACCTCAACTTCCTTCAGAATCCTCTTAAATAAAAACCAAAATCACAATGGATTAGGCCTAGAGAAAAAGGAAAAACAACAGAACAACATATTCTCGAAAGGCGATAACTTTCATTGTCAGAGAAGATTCTTTACTTCACTATGCTATTTTCAACTGCTCAAAGCATTTAAAGAAAGAATATTGCAAGATGACACTTTAACTTCACAGGTGAAATTTGTCACCCTATATTTCTGGAACTTAACCCAAAACATGATACTTCTGTTCACTTGGGTTATCTCAATATATAAACTAAAAAGACTCTTCATCTGCATCCAATTGCGTCCACTTAGATGAGCCAACTGTCTTCACGGGTTGTAACATTTTAATCCAATAAGACAACAAGTGTCTTTTAACAATTAAGTTGAAAACATTCGTAGAAAATTTTACATCAATTGCAGAAAAAGTTCACTAAAACACCCAGTTAAACGTGCACTATCGTTGTACTATATCTATGGTTTATATAAAATGCCAGACAACTGAAGAAGTTGATTGAGTCTGACACATAACTCCAGTTGATTGTGTCTTCACCAAACAAATAGATCGAATATAAACATATTAAATTAAAGAAAATACAATGAAAACAAAAAATAAAAATAGAAAAGCAAAATTGAATAAAACCAAAATAGTATTCCAAGAATTAATCAGATCAAGCTGAAAACATACAGATCATGTTGAAGATCAGTTTCAAGTACCAACCGTATCCAAGAAGCACGGAATTGAGAGAGGCAAAGATGGCGCAGGCAAAGACATATATCCTGGAATTTCGGTTTTCCTTTGTCAATGGAACATCTTCCTCTGTGTCCACAGCCTCGGACTCCATTCTCTTGTACTTGGTCTTCCCAAGTGGAAATTCAGAACCAGACACTCCATTCTCAGCAGCATTCTTATTTTCCTCTCCACCCACCAACCCCATCACCTCTTCTCCTTCTAAAGCTCTCTCCCCTTCTCTCTCTATATACACAGATGTGTCTGTGTCTACAATGTATATAATATGTGGAACACTCTCTCTCCTCCTCCTCTGTACCGTTTCTGTGTGTAGTTGCTATGAGGAGGAAGAGAAAGCGAGGACCTTTATTACGTGGGCAACTGTTGTCTTGAGTTCTTAAGCTGAGACAACTCAATTTTCCAGAGAAGAACAGAGGATTTTCTATGTGTTTTCTCACAGATCTGAAACAGAGGAGGACGAGTTTTTTTGTTGTTGCAGAAACTGAGAAACAGAGGAGGATGTTTTTTTGGTAAGAACCAGGGGAAGGTAGAGGGAAAGAACGAAAGAAAGAAAGAAAGAAAGAAAGAGGTTTTGTACGGACAGACACGCGTTTCTTACACACATCACGGACAATTTCTCATGTTTATTTTTTGTGTCTCTTTCCCTTTTTTCTCAAGCAAAATAAGGATTCTGCACATTTAAGAAATTTCTTTATTAAAAAAAATGACATTTATAGAACTATTTTTTGTTCGGGAATTTATAAAATTATTTATAGACTCTATTTAATTTATTACATTTATAAAACTATTGTTTGATCATATGTCGGCGAGACTTATGGAGGTGGTACAATTAAGAGTCTAAAAATTATCACGGCACGTTGTGATAATTTTATGAACCAGTCAAAATTTTTTTTTAAAGTCAAATTTTAAATTCAAATTGCATGTACCAGTCAGCTTTTATAAAAGACTTGAAAAATAAAAATCACATTTTAAAAATTTAACAATGCTCATCTAATTTGGAATTGGAAGGCAATCTTCTTCAGATTCTATCCTTTTTAGAAATCTAACATAAGTACAAAATTCTTAAATTTATTTTATGTACAAAAGTATGCACATCCATTAATTCTTAAAATTCAGAATGTCATTGATTTATATACAATTAAATTATAATTTTAAAAAAAATAACAGAGAATACAATTAGGTCAAATGGTTATTAGATTACACTTGAGAGGCATTAATTTAACTATTCGAGCGAGAGATTGTAGCTCAAATGGTTAAAAACAATTAGTCTTGCATTTGAGGTCTTGTGTTTGATTTCCCTGTTTTTTCAATATCGCTTATATTAGAAGAAAAAACAATGGATTTTTTGTTTGAGAGGAGAAGAACAAAAACTATAATTTGGTCCACATCCACGTCATATATATTATGGTGAGGATATTGTGCTTGGCAATTGGTGGGCCATGCAGTGGTGGATCCAGGATTCTCGGACCAAGGGGTCACTGTTCAAAAGCTTCAAAATTTTTTTGAAAGAAAATACACTAAAAAACATAAACATAATACTTCCATCCAAGTTTCAATTGTGGATGACGAGTTTTATTTTGAAAACATTGCATTATATAGCTTCATAAATCATATATTTTTCAATAGTTTTAGGCACTTTTGTTAATATCTCATCTAAAAAAGAATATCATTTTTTATAAAGAATAAAATTATAATATATAGAGACTAAAGTTATCTTTTTTAAAAATTTAAAATGAAGCAACCCAACCCACACCTCTCTTTTGAAAAAGAAAAGAAAAGAAAAGAAAAACAAAAAATAATACGTCCCCATCTTCTCTTTCACACTTTCACAACACCCACCCCAATCCTCTCTCCTCCTCTCCTTTTCTCTCTCTCACTCCTGAGACCTCTCTCTCCAAAATTAAAACTCACCCACTGCAATTGCACCGCCCATTACCATCTTAATAACCTCATCAACCCACCTATCTCTCTTTGGGGACTTTCGTCGAGCACTTTCAGTGCTCCCAAGGGGTCAACAAACTGTTGACCAAGGGGTTTGCAATTGCTCACCTGAGGCCTTCACTGTCAAATGCCGGCATCCCAAGGGGTCAAGACCCCTCTTGTTCCTTGGTGCATCCGTCCCAGGAGCCATGGGTTGGATTGGATGTCGCTTTGTAGTTGAGCAAACATTGGGCCTAAAGTCCAGTTCAAATTTTATCTTGTGCCCAGCGCAATGGGCCTTAACCTGACCCAACTATTGCGGTTCCTCTCACGTGACGAGTCACGTGCCAGTTCGTGTACCTATAAAATCCAATCCCGTTAACCGCCCCCCGCCCCCAATTAATTCCCCTTTTTACACACACAAACAGTCACTGCGCTGCGAGAGCCTCTTTCTATTTGTTTTCGTTGAGAGCTCAAGACCGATCCTAAACATGACTGCGGAGGTTCTCTCGCAGCCAAACGGCGTTGTCGCGAACGGCGACCTGAACCCAGTCTCTAACAACGCGACCGCCGCCAGGAATTCGAAGGAGAGCGAACGACGTCGGCGCAGGAGAAAGCAAAAGAAGAACAACAAAGCCTCTCAGGCGCCGGAGGCCAGCGCCGGCGACGAGAGCGACGATGGTGATGCCAAGGAGAGCAACGCTCCTCAACAGGTTCATTGCTTCTCTTTCTGTCTGGTTATTTTGTAAAATGTTTAGTTAATTGGTTGCTGATTTCTAGGGTTTAGATGGTCTGATTTCGATGTCATTATGTTTCGTAGTTTGTAGATCAGTGGAATTAGGGTTTTGGGTTCAATTTCTATTGGTTAATTAGCGTAGGGTTTGGACACTTTGCTATGTCCTATGTGCGCTTACTTAGAAACTGCTATGGAAGTCACGAAAACAAAAAGCAATGTTAAGGGTTTTAATCATGCACATCCATTAATTGCAGAAATTGGTCGAACCATATTCTTGCTCTGTCTCTCTCTAGTTTTCTTTATTTTGGATGTACTGGAAGAAGTACACCTCTTGATTAAATTTCACAAAAAGAATTTTTACCTGGATTGGAATTTATTTTGATATTTATTCCTTTGGCTGTAACATCTTACCTTGTAATCAGGATATCGCGTGCAGCTTAGGAGTAGCCATTTTCTATTGCATCTTCACCCTGTGTCTCATCTATATGTTAAATGGTGAAGAAAGTGAAATTCCAAACTCTATTTTCTTTCTCTTGTTGTAGGTAGTAGAGTTAATCAATATGCTCATGTACACGGCGGTGGTAATTTTTGCAAAATCATTTTGAAAATTGTTGAACTATTTTTCTTCTAGTGTAATTTTTTTAAATCTTGAAAAACTTTATATGTTTTTATTCAGAGATTCATTCTTCTAATTTTTATTTCCCAGTAGCATGTGAACGACTGAACAAAGCTTTCTAATGGTGTTGAAGTAATCTACTGATTCTGTTGTATCATCTTATCTTGTGTATTAATGTAAGTTTTGAACTGTGTAGATTGCTGAGAAAGTTGAAATTGAATATGTTCCAGAGAAAGCGGTGTTAAATGATGGCATGGATGAGGAGTTCAGAAAAATTTTCGAAAAATTCACTTTCCAGGACTCCGCGGGTGCTGAGGTAAAAAGGGAATTTTAACTAAATAAATAAATAAAAGACGTTAGTGCGCTTAATTTATTTTGGAAGGATATGGCACAATGCATTAATCATTTTATTCATCCAGGAGGATAAGAAGGATGAGTCTCAAGATGGAGCCCCGCAAAAGAAGCCCAACTCAGATGCGGATGAGGAAGAGCAGGATAATCAACAAAAAGAGAAAGGAGGCGTGTCAAACAAAAAGAAAAAGGTTGTTAATATTGTTATTGTTAACGTTATTTATTAGCAGCATTATCTTTGTTGAGGCTAAGACAATTTTTTGTTATCTTTCAGCTTCAACGGCGAATGAAGATTGCAGAATTGAAACAGATCTGTGCAAGGCCCGATGTTGTTGAGGTGTGGATGCTGTGTTTTATTTGTTTAAGTTACTGTTATCTGTTCTTCTTGTTGTCCGCTTATTGAGGTTTGAAATTAAGATTGTTTGGCTACATATTCTCAGGTGTGGGATGCAACTTCAGCTGATCCTAAGCTACTGGTGTTTTTGAAATCATATCGTAATACTGTACCTGTGCCAAGGCATTGGTGTCAGAAAAGGAAATTTCTGCAGGTTAGTGATCCCCCTAATGTTAAAACTATTGATTAAAATGTGTATGCATGATTAATGGGTATGCTTAACATGATGAGATTAGGGAATAGAGTGCGGGAAGATCACGTCGATGAGGTTTCTCTTATATGTATACATGTGGTTCTTGCAGGGGAGCGGCTGTGACAACCATGGAGCCTGGACTTGTAGGTGTTTGGAAAATGGCACCTTGAATGATTTATCTTTATATGTATCTGCTAGTGGGGCTGGGGATCTAGGCATAATTTAGTACTATTATTGAGGATATTTGTAGTACCTTTGCATGATGGATTTTGGGATTTCATTCACTTTAAAGGCGCTGATATATCTGCTTTGAATTTTCAGATGCCTTCCCATAATGCTTAGTCATCAGGCCCAATACGTCTCTAATTTTAAAATTTAACACTGATGGTTTGGATAGTGCTGATTATAAATGATTATTCATATCTCATATGGATTGATTTTGCAGGGTAAACGTGGTATCGAGAAACAACCGTTTCAGCTCCCTGATTTCATTGCTGCAACGGGAATTGAGAAAATTAGACAGGTAAATTGGTCATGAGATAATTATGTTTAGAGTATTCCTCTCTCTGGCGTCAACTTGCATCTAAATTCTAATCGTGAACATGTGCAGGCTGTAAATTGTCTCAATAAGGTTTAAGTTTGACTTGTGTTCAGCTCATTTGAGCTTGGACCGTAAAAGAAATGAGCGGAGTTCAAAGAAAATATTAGGTTAATTAAACAACTCAAGCTTGACCTTTTGTACTGTGCTTGAAAACTTGTGAGGAGCTTGGATTTTTATGCGACAGCATGAGTTTGGTTCAAGCTCTACTTGTTCATTAAAGTTTGGCTCATAAATCTTAAAATTTTTAACCTTATAAGTGATTTATTTATTTATTTTTGGTTCTTGAACCTGAATTAAGTTATAACTTTGAAACATGCATGTACTCTAATCTCACCAGAGATGTATTTACATGGAATTTATCTTGCCAGTACTTAATTTCCTATGTACTTATGAATACATATGCATATTTTCTTGGGTTGCAGAATATAATTATGGTTTTATCTGCCTCGTCATTTCGATTGTCTAACAGTATTGCCTGTTCATCACTATTTGGTGTCTTTTGCAGGCGTACATTGAAAAAGAAGATAGTAAGAAATTGAAGCAAAAACAACGAGAACGTATGCAGCCAAAGATGGGGAAAATGGATATTGATTATCAGGTTTCCATTTATTACAATTTGCATTAAGTCTTTGTACTCATGTTTAAATGCTGTAATTGAGAGGAAATGCATTTGCAGTGATCATATGTGTCTTACTGATGAGACTGGTTCCTGTTTGTTAGGTTCTCCATGATGCGTTTTTCAAGTACCAGACTAAGCCAAAGTTGACAACTCTTGGTGATCTGTACCATGAAGGGAAGGAGTTTGAGGTATTATTCCTGCATCTCCATTCCATACACAACTTCATGTTCTTTGTCGAGGGAATATTTTCTTTGGTAGCTTATTCATGACAGCATATATGCTTTTTATTATCTACAAGTGCATTTGTATTGAATTGTTCAGTTGTGTTGCTAGGTGCACTACTCATGCCTAGCTAAATAAATGACTTGTTCATTTTGTCTGTGCAGTTGGTTTATTTTTCTTGACTGGAGGAGAATTGAATAATTTTGTACTGAATTCTATTCCATGTAGGATTCAGGCAGTAATCTGTTGTCTTCTCTGTGCTTCATGACAAACTAATTATGGCACAAGTCTTTGAAGGTGTAACTTAATTTATTAATTTTATTTCCCTGTTTTATGTTCAGGTGAAACTGAGGGAGATGAAGCCAGGCATGCTTTCACATGAACTAAAAGAAGCTCTTGGTATGCCAGATGGTGCTCCTCCCCCATGGCTCATCAATATGCAGGTGAATCTGCAAATATGTTGTGTTTGGTTTATCACTCTATATGCAAACATTTATTAATGTTGGGTATTGTTGAATTTTTCTTCCAGAGATATGGTCCTCCACCATCATATCCACATCTGAAAATCCCCGGGCTGAATGCGCCTATCCCCCCTGGAGCTAGCTTTGGTTACCATGCTGGTGGCTGGGGAAAGCCTCCTGTTGATGAAGTGAGTTTTTAAATGCTTGGTATTTTTGTTTTTTTTTAATTTTAAATTTAAAAACCTTTATATAGCTATTGGTTTTGTAACTATTTAACTTGTCTTTTGTGGTTTAGTATGGGCAACCATTGTATGGAGATGTTTTTGGTGTTCAGCAACAAGATCAGCCTAATTATGAGGTACAGCTTGTGATTTGGATCACTGTACTTTGTCTTGAAATTTCTTTCTTCAAACGGCCTTTAGATGCCAAGAGTGTCAAGGTGGCCATTAGGTGTTCATAAGACTTCAACTGCTTTTACTAATGCTAACTTTCTTTACTTCGGCGCTAGGTGGACTTCATTAATATATGGAATATAATTCTGATTGGCTTAGATATTTTTACTGAATTTTCATTAGACCATAGCCTCTTCTGATTATATTACAATGACATCTTCTAAAATTCAGGAAGAGCCTGTTGATAAGACAAAGCATTGGGGTGATTTAGAGGAAGAGGAAGAGGAGGAAGAAGAAGAGGAAGAGGAAGAACAGCTTGAGGAAGAAGATTTACAGGATGGTATTGAATCTGTAGATAGCCTTTCAAGGTATCATGTTTCTTTTGTTTCCCATCTTTATTTTTGTTTTCATATGCTTTGTGCAGTTGCATATATCTTCGTTGTTTCCGGATTTGGTTTTGTTAATACACTGGTATTATTAAGCACAAAAACCAGTTGTCTTCTTTTTGGTTTTTCTGCAACTGAAGATTGCAACGAAAAGGGATTTAATATCTAAGTTCTTTTTACTAAAAGTTTCACCTCCTTCTCAGTACTCCCACTGGTGTTGAGACACCTGATGTCATTGACCTCCGTAAGCAGCAGAGAAAGGAACCTGAAAGGCCTCTATACCAAGTAAGCTCAGTGATCGGAGACTTCTGCCTCGCATGTGTTTTTTGTTATTATTATTATTATTATTATTATTATTCTAATTCTTCTGATTTCTTTTGTAAAGGTACTTGAAGAAAAAGAAGAAAAAATTGCTCCAGGGACACTGCTTGGAACAACACACACGTACGCAATATGCTTTAAATATTCTCGGTTTATCCTTTGTTTTTCCATTTGTATTTGTTTTAAACTTTCTTTTCATATGTTTTCTGTGTACAGGTATGTTGTTGGTAGTGGCACCCAAGACAAAGCAGGGGCCAAAAGGGTAAGAAACTATATCTCTAGAGGGTGTAAGAGGGGATTATTTATTTGTAAAATCAAAAGATAAAAGTTTAAAAGTTGTCGAAATTAGTCCGACATCCTGCATCTAGTTTTTAGTACTGTATGATTGGGAAATGCATGTGCTTGATGTGCTGCTTCTGTCAGAAAATGGCAAATATGTTAATTAAGCTCTATAAGAAAGCTAGTGACATGTATTAGTACCTTGTATAATTTGTATTTGCCACCAATCTTTTATTTAATTATCTTTCTTATGTATTGATTCATTTGTTGCTTCTATCTTAGGTTGATCTGCTTAGAGGTCAGAAAGCAGATAAAGTGGATGTCACTTTACAGCCTGAAGAATTGGAAGCTATGGAGAATGTTTTGCCTGCAAAGTAAGTTAAAAAAAAACATTAGAGTGTTGATTCTTTTTTCCCATTACCTTAGCAGCAGAGAATTTGACATATTTTTGCATTTCTCAGGTATGAAGAAGCAAGGGAGGAGGAGAAGCTGCGAAGTCAGCGGGAAGATTTCAGTGACATGGTTGCGGAGGTAAACCTTGAACTAGTGTAGAGATAGAGGAATTCAAGAAATAGAGAAGTGCTTGTATTCGGTTGCTCATTTTGACAAATTCTAATGAGATGTTTTTGGTGCAGAATGAGAAGAAGAGGAAACGTAAGATGCATGAAAAGGAAGGGAAAAACAAGAAGAAGGATTTCAAGTTCTAGGAGGAGAGAGCCGAGCTCATCAAGTTTTGCTGGAAGCCACCGTGATGTTGAGATATTTTACAAGATTTTGGTGCCAGTGTGTGTTGAGACTTAGTTGTACTTGTGGGATTGTATTTAGATACGATCTATCATAATATTATAATTAACCGCCTTTTGTACCCCCTTTGGCCTTGTCTTAATTTATATTCATGAGTAGTCACAACGACAGCTTTTGTTTTTTTACTTGCAGACCTCGTCCTAGCAAAACCTTATGGGCATCCATGATCCCTGATGGTTGCGCGCATGCATCAGCATGGGCCCACATCTATACGACTAATGTTAGAATATAGAGAGAGAGAGAGAGAGAGAGAGAGAGGGCCTTGGCAGATTGTAAAGGTCGAGTGGTGACATAAAATTTCCATTTTGCGTTTTGTAGAGGATTCGTTTCCCCGTGTGCTCTAAAGGATCCCATTGCCAAAAGCCTGAAAGAGAAAAAGAAAAGTAAGATTCTAAAGAGTAAAGGTAGTCGGGAAGATCAACTTTGTGTTTCATGCATCTTCTTCGCCACTAAGAAATGGGTTCGTGTAATTGTTGTATTCAGTATGAAGGGGTTTAGTATGCAAGGGGTTTGTAGCTCAAATGTTATAAATGAGTTACTCTTACACTCGAGATTTGGTATTCAAATATCGCTGGTATAAAAGAAGAAAGTTGAAGAACTTACGCATTTGGCATATATGGGGACGCCCTTCACAAATAAATCGGTATACGACCTTCATATTTGTATGTATTTTTTCCCTTCAGTTAGTTGTGGGTTCTAGGAGGATAGAATTGATATGGGGATATTATGGTTAGATTTGAACAAGAGCATTAGGCAAAAGTGATGAGACTCACAAGTCACGTGTGACAATTTGCTGGCGGACAGGGTTGAAGGGGCTGTCAAAGAAAGCCTAATTTCACTCTAGGGTTTTTAGTCGGCTCGATTATTGATAATATAATCCAAATTATTATAATTGTGCATGACGAAGCCAGCCTGCATTATTATATCTAAGCCGAATAGGCACTAGGCCCATAATATTCCACACCCCAGTTCTTGTGTGTCACAATTGCTTTCTTGACCTACGAATTCTCTTCCTCCTCTCAATGGGGAGGTATCATCAGTCCTCCACACGAGCGTGAATTAGTTCTGGGTGTTCAAAATCAACCCGAAACTCAAGTACAAAGTTCAATCACAAGACTTTCCCATAAAATAACTCTCAAATGCAGCATCAGGGAATTGAAATTTGCAAAATGAAGTTTATGATTGCTGACTAGGTAACAACTTGCATGCACGAACCTAAACACTTGGATCCATGTTTCCCCCCCTGGCCCCGGGACCATCATCACTTGCACAGCCAGTCCAACCCTAGGTCCCATTCAAACACATGATATCGCGACACGTGGAGCAATCATCTTTGGACCTTTCCCAGTTCTTCCTCTCCCACATGGAAATATGACTTAATTAGTGACAACGATAGTAAACAATAAAACGAAAGATCATTTCTTTGCACACCAGCAAAAGAGCCGCCAAGGCGTTGGCAATGGCAATGGCATGCGTTTTACATATTTTAAGCTTTTTTGCAATTCTTCATTTGGTAAGTGAGATTGATTAAATTGTTCATATATATTTAAGTACGAATGTGGTATGATGGCTTCGTTTATTTGGTTAACTTATTAAGACTTTGCTTTTGCTTAATTTGCATTAATTTTCATTTTTTAAAAGTTTAATTAACTCGTTTACGACATATATTCTTTCGTCTCGTCTCGTCTCCTTTTGGTTATAATAAAATATGTGTGTGGAAGGCGAATATACTAATACTATACAAGAAGAACCTCTCTACCTAACCAACCATTCTATGTAAAGAAGTTTCATTTCAATTATTCCTTTCACACTGTCTTTAGATCCTTGATCAACATCTAACAAAGATGGGATTTGCTTCAAATTATTTAATTAACACTTCATGTGGTGCCTTAACTATATAAATGACGGCCAACTTCAACATATTCTTGTGCGTAACAATCAGATTAATCTTCTCCGTAACGTTCCAATTTTATTTCTGAAAAAAAAAAGAATGAAAATTTATTAGAGGGGAAACAAACTCCTAGGGCCACAAAATAACACAACCCCTTGGGGTTCTGGCTACATTCCAGAATTGCATGGTGCATGGATGTGATGGAACACAAAACGCCAACCTATCTACAACATGTGATCACATGTGCATAGGGCCATAGGGCCATAGGATCATCAAAACCCTCCATTTGTGACCACGTGATGCTCAAGTGTTCACTTTCAGCCCTACAAAACTGGGGTCTACCCGCCACCCCCTCTATATAAACAAACACTTGACTGATGAAGACGAGAGCTAGCTAGTCCGTGGACCGTAGTGTACTTTTATTCCTTTACATGCTCATACGTTGATTGATGGCCAAATTTTCTTAAATTATTGTTGTAAATGGTATTTGCCGGACACAGTATTATCCAGGATCAAGTTTAATCTTGGGGAAACAAATATGATCGATATCAATGATCCATCGCTCATCTTGTGACACATTTTGCTTCATTTTTCCTAATCCTTTACATTCTTTGTCCTTTGTTCTCCGTTAATTTAATTCATTTCTATATCATTTTATCAAAAAAATTACCTAGCTACGTACGTAGTATATATATGTTCTTTTTACATCGCCAACATATAGAGCACTATCGATGGTGTTGAAGCAGCCACATGTCAACAACCCACCTTCACCTTCGGGGTTAAGTAATTCTCTCTCCCCCTCTCCCTTCTAGTCCACGTTGTGTCTTATTACTTTAGTACTTGAATTGGTTTCTTCTATAAAATTGTGCTGAGTAAGGAAGAGCATGGTACTATTGATTGTCACCTAAGTTGCATAATTTTTATAGGGTTGCCACCACCCACCACCCACCAGTACCAAAACCCCACCTCTATCAATCACAAGCTATCCTGGACCATACAAAGCTTTTCTCAGAAATTTTCGATCATCCATCATATCTTTTTATTCTTCTTGTTACAAATTATCAATTATCATTCATAGATATAGATACAGATAGTTATATAAAAATATATTTTATATATATATATATATATATATATATATATATATATATATATATAGAGCTTAAAATTATTAAGATAAGGAGACTGAAAGGCATGCTCACTTCTCATCAGCTTCCTAGGTATTTCATTGCACCAGATATTAAAACCATACAATCATCCCTTTCCTCTGAACAACGCGGTACCCTTTTGCTTATAAACAACATCAACCTCTTCCTCTTCATCTTCTTCAGATTGCTTTCTCTTCTTCGCGTCCCTCGTTCCAAGGGCTAAACATACATCTTCATCTTCACTTGGAGGGTTTGATCTTATAATTTGTTGGTGGTTTCAGGTTTTGAGAGTGTTTGGGCAGATGGGTTTGAGTACCAAGCAAGTTTCTAGTGATGGGCTCGATTGGAGCCAGGCCAGCTTGCTGCAAGCTCAGACTATTCAGCTACCAAAATCACCTTCTGCCATGAGGAGGCAACAGCAACAAAACCAGCAGCAGCAACCTGAGCCTTCGAAGTGTCCAAGGTGTGAATCTACCAACACAAAAGTTCTGTTACTACAACAACTACAACAAGCAACAGCCAAGGCACTTCTGCAGAGCTTGCAAGCGGCATTGGACCAAAGGCGGCACTCTTCGGAACGTCCCTGTTGGCGGCGGCCGCAAAAACAAGCGCCTCAAGAAATCATCAAACAGTGCTTCTGCCTCTGCTGCAGCGACAACAACCACCACAAACACTGCGGCAATTGATCAAACAGATCACCAAGAGCAGAAACCCATGTCTCAAGTTTTCTATCAGGCGCTGATTGGTTCTCAATCTTCGCCTCAGCAGAATTTGGATAATACTATCATCTTTTCGTCCTCATCATCGACGGGTTTAAGTGCCAGTACTCTGCCTTTCCTTCATCAGAGTAGAAACTTGAGCTTTCCCTTCTCAAGCTCAATTAGCACCACTTCAAGTTCCTTTGACACAAACTTGTCTTCCATTTCAACATCTTTGCAATCCTCAAATGTTTATAACTACGCGGCCGAGACCGCTGAAGATCAATTCAAAGCCATGGAGGAGACAACCATTACAAGCATCATGGACAACATTCCTCAGCCTAATTGGAAAGTGCCCACTTCAAGCAACGCCATGGATGTGTACTCAAACGACTGGAACTGGGAAGACATTGAAACCCTTGTTTCTACTGATCTCAATCTGCCTTGGGACGGTTCTGATATAAAACCATAAGAGGAATTAGGTTTCTGTTTGAATTGGATGTGTTCATGAGGCAGGGGAAACAGTCTCTTTCTTCTCTTAATGTCATTGTAAGTTTGTCACAGTTTCTACTTGACCAGGTGATAAATAATTTCCATTAAGGGCTCTTTCATTTCCATTAACTTGATGGAAGATGACATTTTGCTGTATGTAATAGTAGGTTCCTGAGTTTGTTCATTACAATATGAATGAAATTGACAGAGTGTAAGTGAAGTGCTTTGTGATAGGGAAATGGGGTCTCCTACAGCAGGGCCGACTGACAGACAGAAGAGAATGTGATGGAAGATTCTTGTGGATATATATGTAATGTATATTATTTGGACATCTGAATTAGATTACATGGATTTGTTTGCCCATATTTTATGACCACTGGTTCAGAATCATGCTTTGCTTCAAGTCCCGACAGAAAATTTGGGTTGTAAAGTAATTTTCCAAACATTATTATTATTAGTATTTTTATATGTTCTTATAGGAAAGTATGCTTGAAAATGTGTGAATTTGTTTCATATTATTTGATCCTTCATGAAGCTCTTAGTTTGATAACATTGCAAAGGGGTCCTCTTCTCATCTTCTCACTCTAGTTCTAGAGACTTACCATGTGCATGTTGGGGCCACAATTCTGAGACAGATGTTTCAAATGTGGGTTTATCTCAGATCAAAGGGTTTAAAAAAATACAACCATTAGTTTGAATACAAATAGAATTCTGAAGCAAATTGTCATTGATGGATGGCTCCAAAGGCACCAGTCCAATGATAGTGCCGTAATGAGAGGGAAAAAAATATAGCTTAGCACAAAATAGTCCGATGTCAGACATTAATTATAGCATAAATCATAATGTGTTCTGTTAAGTCAAGTCCATACACCATAAGATGAGCACGACAGTTGCTAATCAACCAACTACATCTGACAATAGAAGATCACTCTCACTTCCCTCAACTTGGTTTTTAATGGTTCTGCATCCTCACGCCAGTGTCTCGGCTATAGGGACCCTCCAGTTCGTTAGCCCTGGAATAGCTAACATAATAAAGCTCAGAGAATATCCCCGTGAAGACGACAAAGGCAGCGCCAGCCCCAAAGATTCCTTTCCTCAATGTCTCGCATGAAAGTTTTTCGTTCATAAACACAGTCCTGTACTTGGTGTGGTACGCGTTTCTCACTGAACCCGCAAGAAGGCATGCCTCAGCAATAAGAAAAAACACCCTGAAGTTTTCAATGTAATGCCATAAAAAAGGATTAAGATTAATTGTCAGGTTATGATCTTGAAAGTCTAAAGATTATTAATCAATATAATTTCTGAGCATGACCAAATTATAAGAGCACATACCAGCAGGTGATGAAGAGCATGATTGCCCATGACCTAGAACCGCTGGGTCTCAAGGCCTTTCCACAGCACAAGCATCGACTTACCCCCATTATAAGAACTTGACTTGCCAACAGGAACAGAAACGACCCCACACCTAAGCCAGTTGCAATGTCAGAATCATATACACAATAGCTGGAATTTGCTAGAGTTTGAATCTTGGCCTGCAAGGGAGAATAACAGATGAATTACGACCCGACCACACATAGGAAAATCTTACATGCGCTCCAGTTAGACTGAAGTTACTCAATTACTTCAACTAACAATGTTCCAATTGTAGGAGAAACCAGTTTGATGTTAATAATTTAAACTATTAGAGTGTGTTTTCTCCTAGTTCGTGTTTACGCCATACTGGAAATTTGGAAGTGAAGTATCCCGCACTGCAATTCCTGTAGAACGTTGAGGATGCACACATCTTATGAGATTTATCTCCTTTCTTTGGCTTTTGTGAATCCCAACTTAAGATTCATAGTCAACTTTCAAGTCTACCCTCTCTCTCTCATGTTATTCTTTGATATCTATCCCTGTTATGCTATGCTGATTAAGAATCTTTGAAATGAGTTGCCTTAGAAAATTCACATTCGAATAAACTAAATCACAGCTGTATGCATTTACAAGCAATTTCTACATTTCCCTCTGTAGCCTACGGTTTGATGGATTTCTCGGGTTTGAAAATTACCCAGATTCAGACCATACCCTCTAATCAAACACTAATTAGCCATTGCAAGTCTGCACCGGATATATCTCCAAAGCAAAATCATTTCCTCACCAACAAATTTAACATCATTTTCACACTAATTTAATATCATTTTGGTTTTTTTTTGTCACAAGGCAATATTTTACACTACTTTAATTTATAGGGAGGGAGATTTGAACTCGTATGCAAGGGTACGGGCTACCCTAGCCAACTCGCCTAACCACATTTCATATTTTGGTTAAAAATCTCTGTTTTTAATGTTACCCGCAAATTTTTCCATATCCATGGGTAGACAATGAATATAGCAGAGAGAGAGACTTACAGTGGACCTTCGTTGCTCAGCAGCAACAGCAAGCGCAAAAGCAATCAGATCAAATACAAACACGATAACCAATAACACCGTTGAAGCCATGCCTCCTTCGAAATCCCACAGAACAGAACCTCTCTTCTCTCTTCAAAGTCTAAAAACCTGGACAAACAAAAACAAACGCAGACAGACACAGAAGCGTCTCCGAAGTTTTAATCACATCACATTATAACGTTGTTGAACTCAAGAAGCAAAACACACTCACAGAAACGAACGCGCTTCTGAAACACCCACTTTTTTACTTCTTTTTTTATAAAAAAAACTTCATGGTGAATAACATAAATAAAAGTTGTGAAAAAAATAGCATTCTATATAAAGGCAGAGACATAATTTTGGGAAACCTTTTTCTTTTTCCCAAAGAATTTAGGAAACTTTCAAAATACCAAGAAATATCCTTTATTAATAATTAGACTCTTTTTTTTAGTAAATATCACGAGGTGTCCCCACACCTAAAGGGTGGGATTAATCCCGCTCGGAGTTCGGCTTGCCCTTGGCCACAAAGTGCTTCCAACGGGTTTCGAACCCCTGCCATTGAGGCATTTGGTAGCTCGCCAATTAGAGGTGACAGTTTGTCAACCGCACCACACCTTGTGGTTATTAATAATTAGACTTTTAAAACAAGATAACTTGATTAATATGAAATACAATAACAAAAAAAGTTAAAATAACGTAGTGGGTACAGTGTACTTACCTAAAGTATATACCCCAGATAAACGAGTTGCTTTTTTTTGGTTACATTCCATTGGGAGAAAAGAAACCATCAGGCAAGGGGTTTGGTCTAGTGGATAAAAACTGACTAGGTTCACAAGTTTGGTAATGCCTCTGAGTACCGTCCTTAGGGAGGTCAAGGGTTCGAGTCTTGTAAAGAACCTCATAGGGAGAGCTCTCCGTAAACAGTGACCCGGCTCTGAGTGGTAGCCCACTAACTACCATTTTCTTCATAATTTTTTTTTTTTTTAAAAAAAAAAAAAACACCATGAGGCACGGTAAATTGATAATATTGTGATTCAAGCTAATTAGAAGAACAGAGTTTGCTTTTGTGTCTCAAATTTACTTTGACCAAAAGATTTATTATTTAGCACAGGAAGATGCTGGAACGATACCAAATGCGCAATTGTAAACCTAGTTTGTTTCACTCCCCGGGCTTGAGACCGTCCAATTCTTCCAAGAGGAACAAGTAACAATTGGAGAATGAATGCAAATTTCAACAACACGTGTTGGTTTTTGGGCAGCAACACCACCCATATATAACAATTGACCTCTTCTACTTCTAGTGTGGACCATAATCAACAACCTCGTCTGTCACATGATCAGAGCTTTTGAGTTAATTTCTGCCACCAAATTCGTCTGTCACATGATCAGAGCTTTTGAGTTCATTTCTGCCACCAAATTCCTTCAAGTGTATACCATCCATCTCAGATTGCAAGCCACCACTGTGTCACTTTTGGATTCATATTCATCTTATAATTATCTTCTTTCTTTTGTTAATTATATATATATATATATATATGCAGGCTATAACCAAGGGAAAAAAAAGGAGGTGATCATTGTTTATACCTTGGCACCAAAGTTACCACCAAATTGTTATCATCTTCAACTCGTCCCTAAACAAGTCTGTTATATCTATATGCAGCTTTTTTTTCATCTTATTCTGTTATATCTAATAACATACTTGTTGGAGGATGAATTGAAGACGATAACAACGGTCGGATAATAACTTTGGTGCCAAGGTATGAAAAATGGCCACACCAGTTTTGTTTATGCATAGCCTGTTTAAAAACTATATATAATCAACAAAGGCTGCTTATAAAGTAACATATCAAATTACAAATATAGAGAAAACAAACCCACAGAGACTGCAAAGCTTACTCTAACAGGAGCTAAGAGCCTGAGAAGTGAAACAAGAGCAGAGCATCCATTAGAAGAAGAGGCTCAGGCCATACATGGATAGAGAGACAGAGGAGGCTGTGTTTGATAATTCAATAACACCTTTAAACTAATGCTAACTAGTTTGGCAGTAGAGGGGTGTAGGGTTGCTGCAAGCTCATTCTGTTGGGGAAAAACAAACATTGGGCCAGCAGCTACATTTTGATAAATGTAACGTAATCCTCGATCGTCATTATAAAAGCTGGGCTGCAAACATATCTCACAATTTTTGGGCTGCACTAATTGAGCATATGCATAGTCTTCATAGCTCACATCCAAAGAAGAGTGAAGATACTAGAAACTTGGGACGTGCCTAATTACAAGTCATGTGAGGTGGGCGTGATTTTGACAAGTGTAGGCTCTGAAAACAATAAGAAAATTTTCGTCGTTATCGACAACAATGCCTATAGATTTTATTTCTGTGGCTGTAAATGTGATTAGTCATCACAAATTGTCAAATACCGCAGTTCTATAAATTGTTCATACAAAAGAAAAGAAAACAAAGCAAGCCATGGCTTCTTCTTCTCCCCCGTTATCATCCAACACAATTACTACATTTTATTCCACCGCCCCTTCAATCTGTCATATCTTTCCAAACAAAACCCAGATTTCCGTACTCAGAAATGGTGTCAGAGGATCATGTAAAGCAACAGTCAATAGTGACCAAAACCATGTAAAATTGGATGGGAGGAGAAATGCGCTTGTTGGTCTAGGACTAGGAGGGCTGGCCTTGGCTAATCTGAGCAGCATAACAAGGCCTTTTGGTGCAGCAAATGCGGCAGAGACCTCAAAAAAAGTAGCACTGGTGCAGAGCAGTGAGCTGCCCATAGATTTGGACTCGGTGATCAGTGTGATTGTGGAAAGGCCGAGGAAGTCGAGGAGCAAGAAGGAGAAGGAAGAGGAAGAGGAGGTTTTGGTGATTGAAGGGATTGAGTTTGTGGCAGATAAGGCTCTGGTATTTGATGTGCATGTGAACGATGATGAGAACTCGCTGAGTCGACCCGACAAGTCCGAGTTTGCTGGGGGCTTGGTGTTTTTGCCGCAGTACAAGAAGAAGGTGAAAACCAGCCTGCATCTTGGGATAACAGACTTGTTGGAGGACTTGGGAGCAGACGATGACAGTTTTATAAAGGTCACTTTGGTGCCAAGGAATGTGCAGCGTCCTGTTACTATTGGTGGGATCAAGATCGATTATTTTGCCTAGCCTGAGCCTGAGCCTGAGCCTGAGCCTGCAATTAGATAATTAATTAAGATACTGAATCAAGTTGCTCTGTTTCAACTTGTGTAAGTTTGTGTAAGTTGCTCTGTTTCATCCGATGACAATTCTCAGTTTCTGGTTTTGGGTTTTTGATGAGTTAACCACAAAATCATGCAAAACAGACATTTTCTTCATTTCCGGAAGACAACAATCTATATGTTAGAGGTTTTTTATTGGGTGATTAATGAGTGATTTGGGTGTTGGGCTTTCGAAATGAATAGAGAAAAAAACAATGGAAACTCAATAAACAAAATGATCATTTTAAACTTCAAAAGCCAGAGACCCCAAACCTTCCCAACCCTCAAAAGTCAAAATATGCCAAGCAAATGCAGATAAAAGACAAAAGCTTAAGCAACAGATTATACTATTATTGGCTTTTGAAGTTGGCGCAAGAGATAGATAAGTTGGCGCAAGAGATAGATATTATTAGATCGCAATTCAATGAAGTAACAAGTCTTCTTTGCGTGCAATGCAGAGATATCAGTTATTATGGGCTTATTGTGTATGCAAAGTGGCTAATTTCTAAAATTAATTAAATATTATCTTGACGATTGTAAATTTATTAAGGGCTTGTCCAATATAGATCCCCACATTTTCTATTTTACTGCATATATCTTCATCAGTATAAATCTATGTGTAAACCCAATTTCAAACTTAAAAGACTAGTATGATATGTTGTCATAGTATTCCTGTGCTTTTACATCGTTGTCGTCAGGCTTCATATTTTATTTATAATTTATTTCAATCATTTCATTAACTGCCATAATTGTAATTAATACTCCCTATTACTAGCATATCAATCACCCCATTTCTTTTTGTTGTCATTCCCTCTAACATATCCCCCTTAAAATTGCAAACCAAAAAAATGTAAATTACATATCCATAATGTACCTATGAAAAATATAAATATAAATATATACATATAAAAATATAGGTATATTATTTACCAAAAAAGTTAAATAAAAAAACTAGGTCAGTTACTTTGTAATTGAAATTTCCGTACATTTTCCATAAATTAAAAATAGGTACGCAATAATTTATAGAAAATAGGTACGTTGTACAATTGAAATTTATGCACGTTTTATAAATTAAAAATAGGTAGATTGTGTAGAAGAAAAAATAAGTTCATTATACTAGGTAAATTGTTTTACTAGGTAAATTATTTAGAGAGAAAAATAAGTTCATTTAAAAAAATTCATAAAACAAACAATAAATAGATTATCAAATTATTTTTCATAGAATAAGTAATAGGTACATTATTTAGAGAAAAAATGGATACAAAATTTAACAAAAAAATAGGTTCGTTATACTAGGTAAATTGTTTTACTAGGTACATTATTAGATCTTTCATCCCCTGCAGCCAGAGCAACTCTTTTCATGTAAACCATTTTATAGCCGACCTCATTGCTAATTGACACCTTACCAAAGATTCATTTCCTATATAATATTGCTAATGGGAATGGATGGCATGAAGTAATGAGAAAATTGAATGAAAACAAAACAACAGAACTGAAGAGGTATGCTGTTGAAACTGACCTTGATCATACAAGTTAATAAATAATCCAAGTTATGGTGTTCATGGCAAAGCTGAATGCTGCATGCAACAAACATAATCTTGACAGAAAACCGAGGTTTCCCTGTTGCCTTCAAGATAATTCGCATGTCTAGATTTCGATGGTCTTGTTTTCTATGGAGATTTAAACATTAGGTTTTATATAGATAGACAACATTAATGTACCTTGATTCCAGAAGGTTTACGACGAAACAATGGACCGAAGCAGTTTCCAATAGCCATGGCTTGAACGAACGCAAAGACTGGAACTGGTCAAGGATGATGACGATGATATGAAATTGGGTGCTTACCATTACTGGTCAGCACACCCTTAAGCCTTACTTGGGTTTGGAAATTCAACTCCAAAATATAAAAAAGCAGAACTTTTCAAACTTCAACAAGAAGATTTTTGTTTTACTTTTTTTTGTTTTGGATTTGAAAAACAGACAAAGAGGTGATGAATTAAAAGATTACGTGCAGAGCACTTGGGGTGATTAGTATGTACATGTGAATGGGACAACCATTTGTGTTGTGTTGTGCCTTGGAACTTTCTCTGAGAAGAGAGAAGCCAAGGAGGGATTGAATGCCAAAGTGGCTTTATTAATAAGGATCATCCCGCGTTGAGAGAGTAGGCTGTAGCTGTCTTAGACCTAAGTTTCTCTTTTTCTTTTCTTGAAATGGTCTTAGAGCTAGCTGGTTAATTACGTAATTTCTTCATTTTTTCTCTGTGTTTTTTAATTAATTACCTGTTTAGTTAGTTAAGCTAATTCATGCATTCCGTAATAGCAGGAACTTATGCTAGATTTTTGACGGCTGACAGCTAAAATAGAATGATACAGCTTCTCACCTGTGTAAGATGAGGTGGTGGCTGCATAACGTTCTACCAGAATTTTATTATTATTTTTATAATCCTTTTTTTTCAATACATTAAATTCATTAATTATCCATTGGAACAAACTTGGTACCCTATTAAACAATTATGTATTGTAAAAAGATCCGTATTATAAGTTAAACCACATCTAAACACTGATTTTTCATTTAATTTAGGCTCAGTTGGACCATAGTTTTATACATAACGTACCATCACATGTTTTTCAGGATGCAAATGGCGGGAGAGGCGGGGTTAGTAACTTAGTAATAGTATAGCTGGAGTGTGAGTGGAGGTTTTCTGGTTCAAAATAATATTCTTTATTTTTTTAATAAATAATTTTTTTTTGAGCGATTTACAAATAATTATAAAATTTGTTATTTACTCCAACTAATCAGACACAATTGTCCGGTCACTCCAGGGCATGTAAGTTTTTCTCGTCCAACTCGATATATTTTAGTATGGAAAATCTTGGACGTATGTAAGAATCTTTCTACACTTAGGTATATAAAAATCTTTATGTACTTATGTAAGATTTATTTAGGATATCGAACGCGTTGTAGTTGTACCTAATCACCCTAAAAATGGGAAAGGTCGAGTTTTATGTGAAGTCCAACACAACATTGATTATATATAAAAATGATCCATGACAACCCATTATACCAAAAACTTACCCGAGAACCATGGCTTTTGGTGTTGGTCAATGTTCATATCTCATTTGTTTTGTATTTTGATTTGACTACCCCATTTGACGATTAGACAGTTGAATCTTTGCAATCCCTTTCCTTCACCAAATTTACTTGGTCACAAAGGAAGATCATCTACCATAAGAGAGGCTAGTGTGTCCTTGCAGTTTGTATAAAGTCAGCACAATTCACTTCTGGTGGAACCTGCATTAAAATGGCACATATTCATTTTTCGCCCTGAGACTTCAGTCCATTTGGGGGAAATTCCATGCCCGGCCGGCACCGGCAGAGTTTACTTGCATTGAAGATTAGAGAGGCCAGGCCACAACTAATACCTGCATATTATGTATTAATTAAACAATACGTGTTTGTATGTCAACTTCTAACAGGCAGTTAGCATTAAACAAGTTTTTTTTGGGGGTCGACAGCATGAAAGAGATTATGAATCTGAACCCCAAACGTGCATATATTCAATTGGAAACCAAGAGGGTCCAAATTCCTTGTCCTTGCTTATAAATATAGAGTCTGTGCTAAACTAGGTTATAGTTGTAAATTTAACTGGAAAAAAGCAAGATATAAGGGAAGCTGGAAGTAAATCAGTTTAAGTCTTTGTTTTGCATTTACTGGAACCTTAATCATTCTGAAAAAAAAAAACAAAAAATTATGCAAGATCACTTAAAGGAAAACTAAAAAATTTGGAGGCAAGTTTGTTTCATGTGATTATAGCATTGAGCGTGGCTTTTGTGTTTTCAGTGGCATCAGCATTCAGCAATTGTGGAAAAATATATAAACGTTGTGCATCCAGGTATGCCAATTGACACACCTCCACTTATTTTCCTAACAACAAATGGCATCTTTACACTTCAACTCATATATGACAAATTGCCAATTCAGCATCCCGGCAGTAAATTGAGAAACAAACAGTAGAAGCATCATGCCAAAGGTATATTACAGGGAAATTATAACTACGAAAAAAATCTATATTGGGAGTTTCAAATCAGCCCTCATATACCTTGTGGTTGCGGTTGCTTTGTATATCCATTTACAGATGTAGAGTTCTCTTGGTAGACTGAATTTTGCTCTTGTCACTCTTAATGGAGCCCTTTGCGGTTTTACTCTCCAATGGAGCTCTTTTGGGTGCTACCGCTGCAGTTTTCTCTGCAATTCTTTTTTGGCGTTCTATTCGCAGTTCCTCCATCTTTTTCCGAATTTCTTCTTCCTGTGTACAAGCATATTTCATCAGGTTTCAACAAAGAAAAATAAATTAATCAAAAAGTATGAAGAAGTTAGCCAATGAAGGGTACCAAACAACAACTTCAGGATAAGCGACTGTATGATCATCATTTACCTTCTCCAATTTGCTCTTTTGTATCATAGACCTACGTGCAGGAGATGCTTTATTGCTTTTGAAATCAATTTTGTTGTTAAGTGGTTTCCGTACAATGTTAGACCTTGCTTCTTTTCCACCATCTTTTGTTCCAGGAGCTTTATTGTTCTTCATACCATTTGACGCAAGCTTCTTATCCACAACATCAGTTGTTTCAACGCCAGAAGATCTTCTATTGGCCTCTGGAAATGAAATTTCTGCTCCATAGTCCATACTCCAAGAAATTGCAGTAGACTCCAAGTTTGACTCCCTTTCCAGAATCATTGAAAGGTCATCTGGCTCAGAGGTCTTAGGTGCTCCATGCTTATCTTGTGCATTATCTATAGTGCCATTTTCCTTCGTGGCAGCTAAACTCAGATAATTATCCATGTTTATTTCAGTTTTCCACGGAGATTCATACATATCATTAGATGCTGATCTAGTCTGTATAAAGAAAGAATCATCAACGCACATGTCTTTTCTCTCTAATGCGAAAATACAATCACCATCGGAAATTGTTTGCATGATTGGTACTCTCGAGTTTTCGGTATTTTCTGAGTGATTGACAACAAACCAATTTTCGCTCCTTGAACTCTTGGTTATAGCAGACTCAGCAGCAGAAGCAGAAAATGCACACCTGATGTCAGCTCCTGACTTTTCTGATCTCTGCAAAAATAAAATATCCTGATCTTCACAATTCCTTCTCTCCATAACTGAACCGAAACTTTTTTCATTTTGAAAATTTTCCAACTTCACTGTATAATCATTTCTTCCATTCCTCTCCATCACGACCAAAGGATCAGCTGCAGCTCCAGCTGTTAGTTTCTTCGGAATTCTCTCAAAATCAAGCCCCAAAGTAGGCCTGCTTGCTAATGAATTTCCACCTTCAGACCTCGCTACAAAATGTTCATCAGTATTAACTGACAAATCCTCACTACTTGATCCTTTCAAAATACAGTGACTCTTGTCGATGTTTGACTCATGGGATATCTCCAATACTTCTGCTTTATCAGACTTTTGTTTGAGGGAATGTTCATCATCAAACTCCTCATCTGAAAAAGATTCATCAGAAACTCCACCTTTATTCCCATCTCTTTTCTTGGGTGTGATGTAGTTAATATTTTGAATGACCACTTTTCTGGAGGATTTCTTCCTAAACTTTTTTTTGGCTGAATTCTCCGTATCAGAATGCTTTCTCTCTCGCAGTGTGTCTGAGTCAGAATCACTCGCAGAAGTGGAGTCCCTGGACTCAATTTGTTTGCCTTCCCCTGAATGTTCAGGTCTTTTTTTATTGGAAGAGTTCTTTCTTCTTGAAGATGACTTCTGAACCTTATGATAGTTAGGTTCCTTACCAAAGCTTGCTTCATCCATGTTGGGAGGCCATTGCAGGTTCCGTGGATAATGAGGAGGGAAAGACTGCATAGTAGGAAAGGGATATCCATGGTATGGAGCCAATTGGTTTGTATGGCCCAGAGAACTGTAAAAGTATTGAGGAATAGAGTTCGGCAATGGCATTGGCGATTGAACTCTTTCACCAGTACGGACACTGGCATTGGGAAGATTTAACATAACATTTTGATTAGTGACATCTGTGTCATTTGTAAGTGTAACTCCAGATGCTCCTGTGAATTGCAAATCTGGTGACGAGGCCACCATTGCTGCAAGTTCTTCCATAAATAAACCATCTGTGTGCTTTTTCTTGTATACTTCCCTGAAGTTAATGCATGCTTCCCTACCATATAACCAATGCTTGATCTTATGAGACTCCAGGTGGCTCAACATTAGCAAGATGAGCTAAATCTAATTTCTCCAAATGAAGTGGAAAGTAGACCATGCAAAAGCGACTAGAATAAATAACAGATATTTGTTTGTTGAACCAAAGCATTTGAGGTCTATCTGGTGGCATGTTTTGAAGTGTTAAAACAGATGAATGAAACAGAAACAATCCATAATAAAAAATTTAAAAATAAAATAAAATGATCAACCTTACTGGTTACCTGTTCATACCTTAAGCGCGAAGCTCCAAATGCATCTGAAAAAGAAATGAGATCATCTATATTGTGGATTTCAAATCCAGCGACTAGGCCTCGAGCATAAGCCATTGCTTGCTGCTTCCGAAGCAATGCTATCCTTGTTTCCAAAATACGTTGAAGGCGAACCCTATATTACAAAAAATCCTGAATGAATCAATGATAAAGATACTGAATGACATTGCAAGTGAGAATGTATTTCACCAATTGTAGCCATCCAAAAGAAATAATTACTTGGAGTCTTTGTTTTCTGCTACATCCTCTGTTTCTTCAAGTTCGCCTCTTTTCTAGAAAGAAACAATTAAGGAGCTAAGGTAATGAGGTATAATTCTTCAAAATACCTGACTGGTTATGTTAAAACTTGTGAATCTATACATAAAATACCTTTAAAGAATCAGTTGGCTTCCTTGTACTCCGATTGGCAGAGACAACTCCTGATCACCAAAAGTTAGTTAGGGATCAAAGTACAAAATTCAAGTCCTCCTTTTATCTAAATTAATTCACATTTTACCCATAATGTAAGAATTTACTCTGACAAATAAAGCATGTCTAAAATTGTATTTCTGCATGTTCATTTCATTCAATGGACACATTACTGCATTTTATTACAATAATGTTTTTGTTGGGTAGGCCGAATCAAGCAAAATGATTTCCCCCCTATCTCAACCTAATAAGCAAATAGAGAAAACAAGTCATGGCTTTATTCCTAGAGAAGGATTTGCCTTATTTTTACCCAACATTTTCTCAGCAACCAAACAGAGCAGGCCTAACAAAACCAATACTTTCAACATATAGAACAGAACCCAATACACCACCAAAAAGAAGGATTTTTCACGCATAAGCCATAAGGAAAACTGAGATACCTTCCTCCAGTTGAACTGAACTCTCAATCTGCAAAATCTCTCGTTCAATACTGACAAACCTCTCCAGAACTGCTTGTGTGCTGACAAAGCGCACAAATCTGCCCCATAAAAAAGAAAAAAAGCTTTAACCAACAACAAAAGAAATTGTCTATCTAAATTAGCAAACGATCAATTACACTAGTGGGCAATTTCACAAATTAACAATAGAAAAGGCCAAAAGAAGTATGAGAATTACCTTTGAAAGGTGGATTTGGTGAACCAGGGTGCATGATTTGTGGGTGGGCGAAGAGTAATTGAATAGCCACCTCTAGAAATCTCATCTTTTACAGATTTGAGGTGAGAAACAAAGGGTTGGAACAACCCAGATGCTAGTTTCTCTGATTTGCCTCCATAGAAGATCACCAAGTCACATCTTTACTCATTTAATTATACACACAAATAGAGAGACAGAGAAGAGTAAGCAAGCAGAGTGAAATTGGGCACAGTGGGCAGAGAAAGAGACAGAGACAAAAAAAGAAAGAAAAAAAGCCACAGTACCTGGTTCGAGTAGGAGTGAGCTGAAACAAAGCATAGTCAAGGCGAGCTCCAGAGTCCATGGCCACGGAAAGGGAGAAAACAGAGACCACAAGTGCATATAATATCAGAATGTATATATGCAACCATTAGAATGTCATCTTCTTGATTGAACTTGCAGGTCACATTCCCACAGTTGTTCAAGTTGAAATGGAAAAGAAAGAGACAGAGAGAGAGAGCAACAGTGTAGAGACAGCGAGAAATGATGAAGCTTTTTGCACATGCGAATCTTAAAGGCGGGCGGGATTATTTTAGAATCATGAACTATTTTGAGAATTTTTGTCACGTGGTACAGCTTTGATGTCAAAACAAAATCCATTTGGGATTGGGGGTTAGATCCAACAACAACCTGTCCTCCTGAGTTTAACGTCTAAAGTCTAAAGTCAATAAAATCCATAGAGATTTGTTAGGGTTCGGGTTCGGGTTCTTTCAAGTAAGAATTAAGGTTAAGATTAATCTTTGCATACAATGACTAGTAGGTCAATTGCTGAGTTACATATTTAATCCCTGAGTTATACTATGACTAGTAGCTCAATTGATTTTCGTTGTATAAGTGCAATTGAGTGAAGAAGGGCTTTGAATGTATTTCTTTTCCTTTTCCTCATTCTTTTCTCGAGGGAGGAGGAAACTTATTGGCAATGAGGAAGGATCAACGCCACCCAATTGCCGTGTTGGGAGCACCCAAAAACTAAGATGGCTTTGAATGAAGAGGAAGAAGAGATCAAAGTAAAGATTTGGGATTTAGAATGGGATCCAATCCAACTACAAGTCATTCTATAATGAGGGCCTTATAAATGATCCATTAAGTGAGGTCATATATCTTAACCGTTGAATTAGATTAATCAATTTGATCCAACAATTAAAAGATATAGTCTCACCTAAGACCTAAGGGTCATATATAAAACCGTCGCTATACAATTCTTGTCCAGAGCAACTACTGCATTCGAATTTGTTGGCTCAAAACAATTAGACTAGTAGAGCAAATGGGTTTCATTTGATGGGTACGTTTGCCCTAAACTTCATCTGAGCCCAAATAAATAGTGCCTGGGATTAGCCTAGCCCAACATTGAAAACAATATAATAAAAAACCCAAACCATGGTTATTTTGGCGTCGAGTAATTAGGAGACTAATTGCAGCAGGCCTAGTTGAAGTTTCATGGAAAATCAACCTGATGGCAAATAAACGTGGCACATGCAAAAGGAGGGAGGTGGTATTTGCATGAATTCAATTCAAGTCCATTGAATCCTTGACAAAATAAAAATAAAAATTTCAAGTCCATTGAGTAATTGACTGTTACACACTACATACATGTCATATATGGCACAAGGGTTTTACCAAGAAATTATATATGCAAATTCACGATTATGCCTTCAAAATAAATGCCAAAAAGATTCCAGAATAATATCACTCATCAGATCACAAACACATGCCCAAATGAATTTCTTCCACTTTCCATTGCAATATAGGCTAGCTTGAATTCATGTTCGAAATAACAGCAACCACACATATTAGATATATACAATCAATGTTTTTGTGGTTCTCATTGTATATGAGAATATGCTGAGTGGAAACCCTTCAAACTTCAAACCTCACAGCAACTGCTCAAATTTCGTAGAAATGGAGGAGCAATTTAGATAATGTGGTTTGAGTTCGTGTGGACAAACTTTTCATTTTCATGTGGACAGGAAAATACTAAAATATTGTCGTGCAAAAGTAAGACAAAGGGACTTCCGTTCTGTGCATGAATTTTAAACTGTTTTGTTAATATTTTCGATGTACCCACTCCTTGAAAATTACCAAGTCAAAGACTACGTTGTCCTTAGAGTCCAAATTCACGTTCATTTTAATACATCGACCCTTTCATATTTTTGGCAGACGTTCACACAATCAAACTAATTTAATTAAGTTAATTTGTTATAAAAATTGTTTGTACCATAATCAATTGAGCACATTCGGCACTGAGATATTAGCGCACTACTAATCCCACAACCTACCAAAGAAAAAGGGCTTTCGGAAAGCCCCTAAAAATACTGATGACGTCATTATGACCTCGGCTACACAATACACCTTCCTCCGATGTGGTAATTGCCGAAGCTCTACTCTAATTCTTAACTAGGCTATAATGGTGATATGTATGTTACTAGCTGCAATGCACGCATAGACAAAAGTACTAAAGCTTATCGACATCTAAGACCAATTTATTACGTACCCTAGCATAAGCCTATATATAAGTTGTGACCAAAAAAAAAAAAAACCTATATAACTTCTGCAAACATGAGCTTCCAAAAACTCCTGCAAAGAACAAAGTTTTGGGTCTATTCATAAAACTGGCTTAAAGGGTCGCTTTGTATTTTATTAGCGTTAACAAAATTGAGTTTGTTTGCTACTTAAAGTATAAGTTATTCACCCACGTAGAGGAGGATAACACTCAGCTGAAGTTAGATAAGGTTTGAAGGAGTTTAGATAACTAGTTTGAGATGAGCATGGAATCCCTCCTCATCACACGACCACGATCAAATGGGGGAGGTGGGTATTGGAATTACTCTAAGCCTGCAATTTTCGTGCTTCTCTCTCACACCATTAATTCATGAACACATACAGTTTTTTGAGGTATTTGATTAATGATTTTAAGGCGAGACTCTCGCTTATTAAATGATTCATTATGTGTAAGAAAAAGTCGGTAATGAAAATCATTACATTTCTTCTTATATTTCCATTACTTATACATAAACATGAGTATTAGGAGATACATTAGGACTTGGATAGTTCATCCCCTAAACACTTTTCTAGGCTCTTCATAAACCTGGGAGACTCTGAAAACGTGCACCAAATACTCTTTGGTGCTGATGTGTTTGTGTGGTTCGATTGCATCAATATGACTAATAATCGTAAGTGTAAGGTAAATAGGTGCTTCCTACGTTTTCTCATTTTGTCTTTTTTTTTTCATTAATTTCCATTATATCTAGAGTAGATTTCCTTGTTACAGTTTGTTTTCTGATTAGCTATATTTAATTTTTCCTTCACTTCTCTTGTTTATTATCTTCAAACTTCCATTAATTTTGTATCAAAATCAAAAGTTCCATTTGGTTTTCGCGGCCCATGCAAAAGATCGTCTCGAGTGACCAAGTAAGCAGATGATGTTTCTGTACATATATAAAAATATATATGGAATGACGTGTTTGAAGGTTTGTAGTGTTCCATAAAGCCTAGATAGTCAAAATTTTCAAGGCACGCTCTTATTTTCGGTGTATTGCCAAAATAAATACGGCGCATTTTCTCAAGTCCAATATGTAGCTTAGAATTCTCCCTTGAATATGGACCCCAAAATCAAATCAAACCCTCTCTCGACCTCTTTATAAGTCACACCCTCATATATATATATATATCTAGCTCTCATCTCACAGCTACAAACAAAAACATAACCCTTAGAAAGTACAAAACAATTCACGACAGAAAAATTCTTTTTAACCAACACGAAAAGTACATAAAAACGTATCTAATTCGTTAGCTTCTCCAAGGAGCCATGCGGCGTTCACCAGCTTTGGTTCGCAAAATTCTTCGCCAACGAAGCAACCAAATCCAAACCGTTAATTCCGGGCCATGCGACGTGTTCATTAACCACCGTGGGATTGACACCAAGAGAACCGTGGCCGGGTTGCTCTTTTACCATTTCTCGGGGCTCAGGCTGCATCCGTTTTTGGATAGCAAGAACATGAAACCTGGGGACAAGCTGTTCGATGAAATCGATGCCGCGATTCGAAAATGCAAGCTGGGGCTTGCCGTGTTTTCGCCTCAGTATTGTGAATCTTACTTTTGTCTCCATGAGTTGGCTCTGCTAATGGAGTCCAAGAAGAGGGTGATACCAGTTTTCTGTAATGTAAAGCCGTCTCAGCTTAGGGTCAGGGACAATGGAACTTGCTCTCCAGTTGAACTTCAAAGGTTCCGTTGGGCACTTGAAGAAGCCAAGTATACCGTTGGACTTACTTTCGACACCTCTAAAGGGTAATTAGATTGTCATTTTTTCATAACATCTGATTTTATATCTTTGTTATTGGATATATATAGCAAGTTCTATCGATCACTAATATTGGTTTATTTTTTGTTTCCTCTAGGGATTGGTCAGAGTTCCTAAGAGACGCTTCTGATGCGGTGTTGCAGAACTTGCTGGAGGTAGAAGGAGAAGGAGCATACAAGATTGACCATAAATACGATTTTCAGGATCAAGGTTACACAAAATAATCAATTACTTGACAATCTCACAAAAGAGAAAAAATAATTACTTCAAAACTCACATTTGTTTATTACCCATACTTCTTACTTGGTTTGTTTTACAAATTCTTTGATTTTTATTTTTTTTGTATAGGAGATAAAGAATATCTTCAAAGTTTCTAACACGTTTGTTCATTTGTATTTCGTTTGATTAGGATTGAATAAATTGTAAACCTTCTTTTCCATCTTGTAACCAAAGATGTATTGTAAATTGTAACAAATTCTTGCTTCCTTTAAAATAATAATGTGAAGTTCATTCTTTTGTCTTGTTATCTCACTCGTGGGAGCCGCAGAGCTATCCTTAAAATTGCACGTAAAGCTTTGATGGGACTGGAGTTCATCATTAACTTGAATTTGGACAACAGTTCACACTATAGATATTAACCAGAAATTTAAGAACTACATTTGATGAAAATGAGAAGCATGGCCGTCATCAAGTGACTTTTTTTGTTTTGTTTTTTTTATAGAATACTTCATTTTTTCCTCATTTAGAGTATCTCCAAGGAAAGAGGCAGAATAGTAGGCAAACCTCATTTGCCTAGCATTTTCATGCTCCAACCTTAAGAAAATATACATACTCTCCCCAACGAGGCATTTACTTACTTCAAAGTGAATAGGTATATTGGGCCCCACACCACACAGTTTTATTATTATAAAAATAAATAATATAATATTGCATTGCCTAATTCATTTGGCTGTGAGCAGTTTTTTTGCATACTTATTGGTTTGCCTATTACGTTGGAGCATGGTTCTCAACTCAATAGATCTCGTCGGTGCCGTTCTTTTATATAATTTTTTATTAGTGCCATTGGTGTTCTCAACAAGTTACGACAATTATACTATTTTTCCATGCAGATGCATAATTTTTCCTTTTTTAAGTTCTTTTGTTTTAAACATTTGCTTATGTACGACATATACACTATTTTTCCATGCAGATGCATAATTTTTCCTTTTTTTTAGTGCCCATATTTAACTTTACATATATTACCAGACACTCTTCTCTAATATAGGAAATATCCAAGCCACAACAACAATGACACGAACGAAACAATAAGAATATTGGAGAGAGCTACATCATATGCTATCAATGCAATATTGGTGTGAAAATCCTTTGTAAGAGGCAAGAAAAAACGGCATGAAAGCAAATCTTATTAATAGGGCTTGCTTTTAATCATCACCAAAGCAAAATATTATTATTATTTAATCAAATAGAAAAGTTGGGGAAATGCAATCTAAATAGAGATACGGAAGAAAGAGCACAGAATTTATATTGTGATTACCAAGAAGCTAATTAGCAGAGGAATGCCAGCCCATCATCACTACACTTTTACAAAACCAGGAAGCAACAGAAACCGCAGCACCGTCCACCAGCTAGCTGTAGTAAGATAGATTCAGAGAAAGAAAGATCCATGTCTTTCCTTTTTTTGGTCTGGATAAAGATCCATATGTCTGATCTGTGTGGGAATTGAAACTTCTCAACAATTCACTTTGCCCGACCAGTTTGGCTGTTTTTTCTTTTTGGGTAACTCTTTCACTTGTTGAAGGGTTGTTACAAAGACTCAAGGAAGCCATTAAATTAGGGTTTATTTGTAGTTAAAAAATTGAGATGAAGAAAGAGAGTAATTGCAAGAATTCAAAGGGTTGATTTCGTGATTCAGTCTTTTACTGTACACATCGTCTTTCCTCATACGAAGTCAACTGATATTTTTGGTACCTTACTTTTTATTTTATTTTATTCGAATATTTTCTATTTAAAAAGACGATATCATACTAAATTTATATGAATACAGAAACCTAGTACTTGGCTGAAGCCCCGCCCAAATTTTAGAAGATTTGTCAATAGCTATGTAGCCCAGCCATTCGGGAGAAAAAATACTTAGCCCATTTATTAGTCAATACTCAATACAACCTTATCACCCCAAGACCAAAAAAAAAAGTAAGAAAAAAAACTGAAGATTCTCTCCCTTCTGTCAGCCCGCGTGACCCTTCTTTTTCTTTTATTTATTTCATTTTTTGGTTTTTCTTTCTTCTTGTACAATTTTACTATTTTTTATTTATTTTTTAAATAGAACTTTATATTTTCAAAGGAGAAAAACAAAGAAACACAGCTAGGATGACCACTACTAAACTTGTCCCAGGGTAGTTGTCTTTCTGGTTTTTATTGGGTTACGGCCCCCCATGCAACCAAAAGAAAGCTGCACCCTCAAGACCAAAAAACAAAACAAACAAGAAGGCCAACTAGGAAAAGAGGAAAGAACAACACATCACTTCACAAACCTTCGTTTTCTTTTCTCTTCTCAACTTCTTTTTCTATTCTCAACGTCCTTCTTGTACTATTTATTTTTTCTTGTAATTTATTTCTAAGATTGTTTTATGTATAAGTGGAAAAGTAATTAGTCCTGCTCATTTTTGAATTCTGAATTAGCCTGTCACATATAGAATACAAATGCTAAGATTCGAGCCTATGATATTTTCTTAGGAAAGTAGCATTTACTCCAACCATTATACTAGTGGATTATTTATTTTAAAAATTTTATTTTTAATCTCGCCACAAAAAGTGAATACAAAATTAAGGAGGGATACATATCAATATCATTAATAAACTACTTTAATAGGTCGCACAACCAACCCGAGCAACTTATTTCAAATTAAAAATTAAAATATTTAATTTCCCTACTGTCTTATTTACTTTGTACGTACTATACTATGTATTGATGAGGATAATGGTTTTCTATGTATAGCATTTTGTGCAATACTTGGTTTTCTGTACAAAGGTTGAAAGTTCAAAACGAACCAAAAAATTGTACTGTTCAATATGAATGTAGCATTTAAAGCAAAATCATATATATATCCAAGAAGGTTGTCTCTGTCTCCCACCCACCCGCATATGCAGTTGTATTGTACATGAAGCCATAATGGGAAATATTTTTCTCATCATTTTAATTTAGGGTAAAGTGCGGTTTCTTTTGACTATAAAGCGATTGACTACGCAACTATTTTGTTTGCGATTTAGTCACTTCGTAATAAATAGTCGATTTCACTTCTAGTTAAGTTTATCTAATTTCATCCATTTTTCTGTTAATAACAAGGGCAAATTTGTAATTCTAACTTAAAATTCATTAAAATATTGTAAATAATTAACTTTTATAAGCAAAAAAAAAATCTTTGGGGAGAAGAAATCGGTGGGGGTGGGGGTTTTGTGGGAGAATAATTTTTTCTTCTAAAAGTTAATTATTTACAATATTTTTATGAATTTTAAGTTAAAATTACAAATTTGCCCTTGTTATTAACGAAAAGTTGATGGAATTAGATAAACTTAGCAGTAAGAAATTATTTATTTATTACGAGTTGAGGTAAATCGGATGAAATAATTCAGGGTAAGTTCAATTCAATAGTTCGAGGAAATGAAATGGCTAAAAATCCTTTAATTTAAGGTGTATGTTTATCATCATTTTAATATTTGACACATGTCTATAAATATAAACATAATTAACTTTTTATTTTAATTTATATAATCATTATTATACTCATCAACACGTATGAATATAGAAGAGTGGTGAATGAATATAGAAGAGTGGTGAGCATTCACCCTGAATTTAAGTGATTAGCAAAAATGGTCCCGCCCAATGACTTTTTTTTTTCTTTCCAAGACCCAATGATTTGATCTTATCTGTTTTGCATTATTCCATGTTCACATCTACAGTTTAAACCCACACTCACGGAAACAGAGCCCTTCCTCAGTCTTTAAGCTCTGTCCCAGATCTCATAAGAATATTCATCAGAGACACACCCTTTTACACTCTTTTCCCAAAATGGGTTGGAGTTGGAGAAGCGGAAGCTCTCTTGTCTTTTTTCTTGTTTTATGTATTGTCCATGTGATAGATGCTATGAATTTCAGGAACAATACCCATCAAGCAGAATACACTCAGTTCCTTCTTGCCAATGGGGTTGCTCGAACACCTCCAATGGGGTAAGATCAATCAAGTACTATTTGGAATTGCTTTCATCAGATTATCTCGTTTCCAAGTTTTATTTGAAAGCAATTGGCTTTTTTCAATTTAGCTAAACTGGTTTTGAATGCAGTTGGAACAGTTGGAATCACTTCCAATGCAATATAAATGAAAGCACTGTGAAGACTATTGGTAAAGTTCAATTAGAATATGTGGTCTTAATTTCTTTTTGAGCCTATGAAAATTTTTCTTCAATATCACATCAATGTTACTTGCAATTAAAAATATTGACTTTGAAGCCAACAGTATAGGTGCACAAGCTTTATAATAGGTCTCTACCAGTAAGATCAATTATAAGAATGGCCTCAATTGAATTGGCTTCAAAGATTTCTCACAATTTGTGCAGTTGAATTTGTGTGCCATTCAATTGCAAGAATATCGGTCATGTAACGTTTTGTGTTGATTTGTTTGAATTTTGAGAACAGCGGATGCTCTTGTTTCAACTGGATTGGCAGCAGTTGGGTACAAATATGTAAATTTAGGTCGGCATCCTTACACAATTTCCCTTAATTATTTGGGTCTGAATGCGTTTTGTGTTTGTTACTGTGTTACACTCCTGCCTTTCCTAGCCACCTATAACAAGGTCCTCACTATCACTCTTGGTGTGGACTAAAAAGCAGATGATTGTTGGGGTGAAATAAACAGAGACAGGAGGGGTAATCTCAGAGCAAAATCATCTACTTTTCCTTCTGGAATCAAGACCCTTGCAGATTATGTTCATGCAAGAGGCTTAAAACTTGGCATTTACTCTGATGCTGGGTAAATATATCTCTGAAATGTGTGTTTATATAAAATGAAGACTATCTGTTGTTCATATCATTTTAATTTCATCCTTTTTGTATATTTAGCAATATGACCTGCAGCAATACAATGCCGGGCTCACTTGGGCATGAAGATCAAGATGCAAGAACCTTCGCCCAGTGGGTTTGTATCTGAAATTTTTATACAACTTGAGGATGAGTAATTGGTTTTTTTTAGTTAAAGATATGAACTTCAGCTGATAGGGGCATTTGGCTGCAGGGGGTCGATTATTTGAAGTATGACAACTGTTACCATGATGGTTCTAAGCCTCAAAAAAGATATGCTAGAATGAGTTATGCTCTGCGAAAGGTTGGAAGGCCGATTCTATACTCCTTATGCGAATGGCAAGTCACTTGTACTTGATAACATCATTATACTGTCTTAAATTTGTTTACAAGGTCTGTGTGTTTGCATCACTAGAAATTGTTTGGTATTATCAAACAAGCCTTAACACAGAAATGTGTTCTTAAAGGGGACAAGAGAATCCTGCCAAATGGGCTGGTTTGTATGGCAATGCTTGGAGAACTACAGGAGACATTAACGACACTTGGGGAAGGTGCACTCTCAGTTACTCATTTTTCTAATTCTTTCAAGATCTCAACCTGAATCCTGATTCGACAGAGAATTCTAACCTTGAAACATTGAATCATTTGCTTTTATTAATCTGTGTACATTACAATTTCAGCATCACGTCGAATGCCGATCAAAACAACATTTGGGGGAGATATGCAGGACCTGGCAAGTGGAATGGTAATTTTTTTAAAGTTATTGACTGTCTATTTTCTGTTAGTCAAGAGAAACCATGTAGTTGTGTAACTTCTGTTACAATTACAAACCATTTTGAACTTAAGAATTTCCGGAGCCATCTTGTTTCTTATCTTTGTTTAAATGCATGTATACTTATTTATTTGAAATGTACTTTAATTGTAATAGATCCTGATATGTTGGAAGTGGGCAATGGAGGGATGAGTCTAGAGGAGTATAGATCTCATTTTAGCATTTGGGCAGTTATGAAAGTATGTGATCATCTCCAAACTTTCTAATTGTTTTCTTTCAGTCACCTCTTTGACTTGCATACACTGATAATACCAGAAATATTATTGTCACAGGCTCCTTTACTTATTGGATGTGACATCCGATCTGCAAGCAAAGAGACTCTTCAGATCCTTGGAAACAAGGAGGTCATTAATGTTAATCAGGATCCACTGGGAGTTCAAGCAAGGAAATTGCGTTCAAAAGATGGCCTAGAAGTATGTTGCAGTTTCAGATGCTTGCCTTTTCCTTCATTTCTGCAATTAGTTTATAGACTATTGATTAACCATGTTTGTTCAAATTCTATAACCTGTCACAGCTTTTCAAACTATAGTCATATAATAAGCTGTCAATTTGATATGCAGGTGTGGGCAGGACCATTATCAAGGAAAAGAGTGGTGGTAGTGTTGTGGAACAGAGGCAGGTCAGTTGCTCCTATTTCTGTGACATGGAGGGACGTTGGACTCTCTCCGAATAAGCCTGTTGTCGTCAGAGATCTGTGGGCGGTATGTATGCATTTATAGAAGGATGCTTGCGCGCTTGGGCTGATGCATTGTGAGCCTCACACGCATCCGGCCATCAGCCCACGCGTGCGACTCACCCTAGCTTTGCTCATGTTTGATATCTGTTTTGTGTGTTCCTTTGGTGCCTCATGCCTTAATGTCATTTGATTGCAGCACTCATTTGTTTCAAGGAACAAGCGTTATCGGTTGACTGCAAATGTTGCTCCTCATGGTTGTAAGATGTATGTCCTAAGTCCCTACTAGAAGATAAAGATGGCTCTCTCTTTATATATCCATCTTTGGACTTGAGGCCACCGTATTTATTTGCAAAATACTTGCATACAAGAAATCTGTTGAATTAAGTATTTTGACTTAAGACGATATTTTATTTTCACATTGAATAAGAAGTCGAGGGATTGCTTGTATGAATTTCTTCCTCTTTCCTGAACCCTGACCTCGAATATTTTCCTCTTTTATCTTCTAATACTTAAAAAGACTTTACCTAGACCTCTGCAACAGTCAATTCACCTGCATGCTTCCATGGTTACAACTTATTACTGTATATTATTTATGGATGGTAGCGTGAAAGAAGGTTGTAACTTGTGACCTCTCCTCTCCTCTTAGGGTGGCTTTTGCACTCATCGCATAGACACATGCTATTAATTTACAATGTGAAAGTATTTTGATATAATCAAGAGTATTCTCCATTTCAAGACTCATTGGTCGTCAAACATGGAATATGGCCTAAAAAATTTAAAATCTAAAATTTATATTATGGTGAGATTTATTGATTAGTTAAATTGAAGTCTTTGATCTCTATCAAAAAAAAAAGGAAAAAAAATCCGAGTCATCATTCATGGTTTATAAAATTAACTCTATATTTTGTAGTGAAAACTTAAATGATCACCACCACCTAGCTCTTATTTTGGTGTTTCTTTTTAAATGAAAGAGGTTTCAAGTTCAAATTCCCCATTTTGTTGATTTAAAAAAATTATTATTAAAAAAAAAAGAATTTTATGCCGTTTAGTGGCCTGTTTTGTTCTTGATAAAGTGCATTGGTCAGGAATAATTAGGACGGTAGGTAGGGGATTTTAGACAATAAATTTTTGAGATTATTCTCTCCAGATCGGTTTAACTTTTGGCTGTTTTAAGTCATTGTGGAAGATGTACTCATATTCCGTATTATGCTAATTGGGATAGCTCACGTTGTATTATTCCAGTTGTTTGAATAAAATTCTATTGCTTATTGTAAAAATAAATAAATAAATAAATAAATCTTGAGCGTGAAGTGGACATAAATGTAATAATGGACAATGCATTAAAACTTTGCTCCATACCATGTTAATTTTAGTATGAGTTACTTGAAGCCATGTTTGAGATATTATCTGAAAATTGAATATGTGTCATGCGCATGTTTACACAATGTTGCATCACATGAATGAACTGTGATGGATCGCACATTGTCAGCCACAAACACCAATTGCTAACTCAAATTAAAGTGACAGCTGTCATGACTCCTATGGCCATGATTTTTCAGGGAAATAAAAATTGTGGTGTTCAATCACGGGCACCCCAACCCAACTTTTTGTTTCCTAATCAACAAGCTATGAGGTAAATTTAGGTTACTGTTCTTCTTTTATTTATGGGCAAACGACAAAAGATACCCTTCAGCTTTGGGGTGATTCTCAATATGAACCAAATGGTATCAATTTTATCAATTTACACCCTTACATTTGCAACATCGTCCAATTTCATCCTTCCGTTAAGTTGACTGTGTGGTCAATCGTTAAATGCTGACGTGTTTACTATGGAACCCACCTACTAACCAACCAGTTCCTAAAAAATGTAAAATAAAATGATAAAATAACATAAATTAAAAAAAAATAAACTTAAAAAATCTCATCCCCTCCCCATCCCAACAAACCCAGCCCCCTGTTCACCCCTCCATCGCCTTTCTCCTGTTCACCCCCTCCATTGCCACACCTTCTGTCATTTCCTATCACAGCCATTTCGACCATCCCAAACTCGAGTGCTCAGAAAACCCAATTCCCCATTTGGGTCCTTCAAGCTTTCACAATGTTGAAACTTCCAACTCCTTTCCCATTTTCCCCAATTTCCCATTTGGGTATTGCTTGAATCCAATTTCCTCAACTGGGTTCAAGCAGTTGGGTGCTTTTGAGGTTGTTGAGGTCGAATCTGATGATGCAAATGGAAAAACCCAAATGGGAAAAACTATACATCACATGAAGGATTTGATTGAAGGCTTGAAGAAGGCATGCAGAGAGGAGAGGAGCAGCCATCCATCATCATCATCCAAAACCCAAAACCATGGAGCCCAAATCTTGCAATTTCTCAGCCCCAAAAACCCATGGTGCCCAAATCCTTCAACCCCAAAACTCAAACCTACACCTCCCCCTCCCGTCCCCGACCTCCTGTCCCCTTCCCCACATACCCCAACCTCTCCCTCACCTCCTTCCTCTTCCAATCCTCCACCTCCTTCCCCAACAACCTTGCCCTCGCCGACGCCGATACTCTCGAAACCCTAACCTTCCTCCAACTCAATCCTTAGTTTCAAAGCTGGCTCACACCTTGCTCAACCTCAACATCAAGAAAAACGACGTCGTCCTCATCTTCGCCCCCAACTCTATCCACTTCCACATCTGCTTCTTCTCAATCATTGTAATCGGTGCCATTGCCACCACCTGCAATCCACAATATAGCATCCCCGAACTCTGGCCTAAGATCAAGGGCTTCAATCTCCCGACGATACTATTAGGATCTTCAATTGGGGCTGGGGTTTTAAAGGTTTATTTATTTATTTTTAATTTATGTTATTTCAATTGGGTTTTCTGAGCACTTGAGTTTAGGATGGCCGAGATGGCTGTGATGGGAAATGACAGAAGGTGTGGCGATGGAGGGGGTGAACAGGAGAATGGAGATGGAAGGGGTGAGCACGGGGCTGGGTTTGTTGGGCTGGGGAGGGGATGATATTTTTTAAGTTTATTTTTAAAAAATTGATGTTAGTTTATCATTTATATAAATTTTTTAGGAACTAGTTGGTTAGTAGGTGGGTCCCATAGTAGACACAATAGCATTTAACGATTGACCACACAGTCAATTTAACGAAAGGATGAAATTGGACGATGTTGCAAATATAAGGGTGTAAATTGATAAAATTGATACCCTGGGGTCCATATTGAGAATCACCCCAAAACTGAAGGGTGTCTTTCGTCGTTTGCCCTTTATTTATTTATTTTGGTCATGTAGCCCTACAAATATAGCTAAAAATGATATTATAGGATATTACCCATGTATGATTTTAAGTTAAGTTTCAAAACATAATTTTTGTTTGGTAGAACTCTTCCACTTTCATCCGTATGGTAGAAGTTCGAAGTCTTATACACTCTCCTTCCTTGATTGCTCATACTCAAAACAAATAAAATTGTTTGAAAGCAGCATTATCCTTGTCGTGATTCGTGAAAGCCACTTTTGCAGCATGTCGTGTAGTGTGGACAAATGGATGGATGGGCCCATCAGAAAGTTGGGCCTGGACTTAAAACTTCGTTTTATTTTTCATTATATTTTTTTAGTGTTGTTAAACGAACCCTAAAATTAACTGATTACACCATATAATCTAAGTATATATAATATTTCAATCAAAATGTAAAATTAACTAAGTATATTCTATTTAACTACCAAAAACATCTATGGTACACCATAATACACTCTATCACACAATACCAAACCTATTCAAGAACAGACCGCCAAACACTATCAAACCACCAAACCCACCTTGCTGCCGAACACTCCATAGACCACAAACCCTACCTTGTTGTCAAATAAAATTCTAATGTTTTTATTGGTTGTGGAAGTGGAAGAAGATACATCGATCACTAATTAACAATCAATTCATAGTAGGACCTTATTTTGCCTTCTTGTTGAGACGGTTCCATCATTTTCACAAGGTTCTGCAATAGCAGCGGTACAATGTGCTCCACAAGATACAGATCTCACAAACTCTGTCTGTAATTGCTTCACTTTTGGATGTATTCTTTGTTCCTCAGTTTCATCTCCCAATTGACCGAAGTCATTAGCCCCTAATCATTGTTTACACATCAGGTTATCTAATGCTCTTACCATATGCACATCAACCAAACGCGATTTTGTATTTGCTCCATCAACCAAACACAATTCAATGATCAAAATTGTCTATATTTTAAGATCAGAACTTGTTTTGTCGTCCAAAATATGCACAACAAGAATACAATTTCTGATTTTGCCTAAATTTTGTATGCTTTCAATCGATTATTGATTTTGGATATTGTGGTGATATGAACAAGAATGAAGCATCCCAAGTTACAAAATATGATGTAGAGAAGCAAAAAGTACATAAAGCATGCTAAGAATCAAAGCTAATGACCTCATTTTTTTCCCCTTTAAATTTGTGGATAGTGATGGATAGATGCATAGATGGCTCCTAAAAGCAAATTGAGAGGAAAAAGTAACAATATGGACCGTTCATGTAATACAGTCAAAGTCCAAGCATGATATATAGGCCTTTTGACGCATGGAGTACTCGTCCCCCATGTGCTAATATGAAGACATTCGAAAACAACATTCAACTGCAATTGCTAGCTAAGCTAGGCCGCCTCATGTGTTAAACGCCAACTTTCTTCGAATGTTTCATATGGTTAAATGAATTTGATCACTAGCTACTTTGAGGTTAAATATACATACATATGCAATGAGAATATACCAATGGTCAAAAAGGCAAGTTGAGATTCCTCTAACCTCACGATGGGCATAGACTCATTCAAGATCCCATAAAGCTTTTCTGTCTTTGACACCAAGATCATAAGAGAAAGATATTGCATTTAGAATATGGAAAAAAGTACATGATAACAATATAACTTGTAGCCAAGTTTGATTTTGGTTGTAATTTAGTTTTTAATTTATGGCATACTTCAATTGTACCACGTGTGACAATTTGGTCATTCTGTCAATATGGCCGTCAAAATGAATAGGTCATTTTATAGGTAATTTGTACATGAATTGATGGTTCTAGCCCTTTAATTGAGGTTCATATTAACGAAAGAATCAAGTATCGCACCGCACATGAGACAAATTACTCACGTACAAGTTTAGAGACCATTATAATTATAAATCCGAAAAAATAAAAAACAAAAGAAAATGATGTCTAGCACGCACGCACATTGACACACGTGCAGACTCTCCCTGTCTCTCTTGTCACTCACTCACAAAATCTGTTATGTGGAGGGAGCTAGTTGGTTGTGTTTGGCTGATCAATAAGAAAAGCATGACATGAAAGGCGTACAGGCAGTTCCAAACCTCCGACCCACAAAACCTGCCCTGCCCCCTCCTCCTCCCATTTCTTTCGTTTCTTTGCCCTTCCTTATCGTCACCCATCCCCTTCCATATTCCTGGTCCCAACCCCCACGTGTCGCCAAACCATTGCGTCATGCATCCACGTGTCGCCCGATAACCTGTGCCGCTTGGGGTATTTTATTAGTACCTAACCCCCACTCTGCCTCATCAACCTCACCACCACCATGTCCCCTCCCCTGTCTTTACTCTTTAGCAGCTCCCATTGCTCAAACACTTCCAGCTTAGCTAGCTATCAACCCTCATATCTCTAATTCTTTCATCAATCAATATTCTTTTTTCTTTTTGGTGATACGAACACCAACTTTAAAGAAGTAATTAAGAGGTGTGGAAAACACTTTTATTTATAGCCTAATTGAATTGATGGAGAGCACAGATTCAACATCGGGTTCACAAGTACACCCGCAGCTGCCACCAGGGTTCCGGTTCCACCCGACCGATGAAGAGCTGGTGGTCCATTATCTCAAGAAAAAGGCAGCCTCCGCTCCTCTACCCGTCGCCATCATCGCCGACGTCGACTTATACAAGTTTGATCCATGGGAGCTACCAAGTACGTCATCGATCTTTAATCAATCAAAATCAATTAGATTAATCATTATGAAGTTGTTCAATTAAATTTGATTTTGTATTTGTGTATAGGCAAGGCGACGTTTGGGGAGCAAGAGTGGTATTTTTTCAGTCCAAGGGACCGGAAGTACCCGAATGGGGCAAGGCCTAACAGAGCGGCAACTTCAGGGTATTGGAAGGCCACGGGCACCGATAAGCCTATTATAACATCCATTGGAAACCAAAAGGTTGGCGTTAAAAAAGCTCTGGTTTTCTATGGTGGCAAGCCCCCAAAAGGGATTAAGACCAATTGGATCATGCACGAGTATCGCCTAGTCAACAACAACAACATCATTATTTCAAAGCCTCCTGATGCATCTAACAACAAAGCCTCTTTAAGGGTACATTTAATATTATTTGGTTTGTCAAACAATAATTCATGTGTTATGGGTTTTTATTATATGTACTTGTTGTTTTTGTTGTAGCTTGATGATTGGGTTTTGTGTCGGATTTATAAGAAAAACAATGCGCAGAGGCCTGTGATGGAGGAGGATTCTTCCAATAATTCTATGGAGGGTATGTTTGTCCACCCACCAATATTGCTAGCTCCGCCACCGCCGCCGCCAAATCACGCTGCAAACTACACGGCTTTGCTCGAAAACGATGATCACGAGGGTTTTTTCGAGGGTATATTATCTTCAACTGATCAACAAGGCTCTCACTCTCATCATCATCATCTTCATCTTCAGCATCATCAGCATCATCATGATCAGTTTGGTGGTATATCTACTTCAAGCTCAAAAAGTAACCTACCCGTGAAACGTCCACTTCCATCGTCGTTTTGGAACGATGCGGGATCGATGGAGACTGGTCCTGCTGCTACTACAAGTTCATCGAGCAAAAGGTTTCATGCTGATCTCAACAGTGGTATTAGCACCACTGCTGCAGGTGGGGTTGATGAAAGCAACTCCTCCTTTGTTTCTATGCTAAACCAGCTCCCTCAGGGTACGGGGCGGCCGTTTCACCCTAATGCACTTCTTGGGTCGCTCGGGGATGGGGTTTTCCGCCAACAATTTCAACTCCCAAGTATGAATTGGAAATCATAGCTTGGTTTTGGATGATGGGTCATATTCATAATCATTTGTAGCTAGCTATAATCTCTTTGGAGTGTAACTATAGCAATAGCATGAACATAAGGGGGTAAGGTTCATATATTTTTATTTTTATTTATTTTATCTTTTTGATAAATTTCTATTTAAAATTTTTAGTTTAGTTTCACTTCCAAATTATTTACTTGTCATTATAGTCATAACAATAACATGGTTTATGTAGATATACTTGTTGATGTTATTTTTGTTTTACCCAAAAGACACTTTGCAAGCAACTGTGAATATTTCTACATCTGAAATTATTTTAATGTCATTAAGAAAATTATGTATATGGTGATGGCTTTTTGTCATTTTCATGTATCTTAATCATAATCAACTTCTGCATGCCCATCATCATCATCAATGCTTAAGCCACCTGAGATGTTTCTCAATTCTGATAAACCCATCATATGAGATGTTGTTTACATTTTTGAAAAATTTGAAGCTCCTTTTCTTTCTTTCTTTTTTTCTTTCTTTATATTTTGCATCATTGTTAATTAGGATGCTTTTGAAATTACTTAATCGACTGTATACTAATGACGTTAGCTATGCATGCATCAAGCTTGCACGAAGCTTCGTTCAGTATCTTTTGACTAGCTAGGGTTAGCTACATCGCCTACAAGGGCTTCTTTCATTTGTTTATAATCAATCTATCACATTTTTTTAACGTGGAGGATAAATCATCACTCACTAAAGATATGATTTTATATATATTTTACACTGTTATATAATTACTCACATTTTACACAAATGGCCTTTATGCTTGTTATATTATTATATAATTTTGAGATTAATAAATCGACAGAAACTATGTTAAAAAAAAGGACTGATAGAGATCATTGACAGCCAAGTTTGGGAAGCAAAACATAAAATAATTCATATGAAGATATGAAATGGGGGAGAGAATCAGTGAGGGGCAATATTTTCCACGAAATGACGTGTACACTATTCCATGTCACCATCAGATGTGGATTACAAGATGAGATTTTGGGTTTCAAATGTCGACATGGCAAACATATGGGCATGGAATGTTTCTTTCTTGTTTGTTCCAAAATTCTAATTTGCAATTCTAATGCACTTATGTATCGCCCTGGCATTGGCTCATCACAAAAGCACTCACCTAATTGTCGCGTTTGCTTGATTAGCTGGAATTGAAGCCTGTCATTGGCCTATTCTAAATCTTAATTATTTAGCAGTTAAATCTGAGGATTTAAATCTCTAATCTAAGGTCTAGCAGTAACGGGGTTTCTTGTTTCTTCCATCATCTCCACCCCTCAAAAGCTCTAGTACATGCAAGTCAAGTTCATTCTCCAAAAGTATGATGTTTCACATTATATTTTGTAAGTTTTCAACACACAATGAGATATTTGTATCATGTCGAAGTAAGGAATCGTGGCATAATATGCAAGGATGACTTTTGTTATAAGAAGGCATCATACATCGGTAAATACCTAATTAATCAAGCTTTGTGAGTAATCACTTTACTTAATTGAGAAATAGAACAAAATATATTTCACAAAGTCCACATAATTAGTGTGTGATTTTGGAATACATGCCGAAACATGGATGTCATATTTTGAATAAGCATTTCTTTTCGGGGAGATTCATTTTCATTTCCATCAATAACAATTGATCTTATAGATCGATGTAAAGCTAGCTTATTGAAACTGGCATATGTAGTTACCTATGCACATGCATATGATGTTGAGGTGCTGACTCATGAGAACCATAATCCTAAGGGCCAGTTTGGTTCTGGACTGAACTTTATGGGAACAGAAGAACGCACGCTTTCCTCTTTGACATTTGACAACAAAGCTCGTTTCTCTCCTTAATAAAATTTCCTTTGAAAGTAAATATATGTTAATTATTTCTATTTTATAAAGGGTTTAATTAGGGATAAAAGAGTTATGTTAGTCAAGAAATGTGTCTAAATACAACACAATTAATAAATTTATTAAACTTCTAAACATGTGGTTGTATCCTGTATGACATTGGCAACGCAAGCTTTGTGCACCGACAAAAATGATTGCCTTAAGAGGATGAAATCCATGAGCTATATTCCTTGAAAGGGCACCATGCCATTGAGCCAATCAAACACAATTAGTAATTACAAGATCAGTTCTTTCAAGATTACCAACAACAACAGTACAAGAGAAAGGTGGCCATTCAATGCTCTTTTTCTTGGCAACGAGGGCCTTATTTTACACAGAAAATTAAAGGGTTTTCTTTTACTCTCTTGATCTGTAAACTAACATGTTTTATTCTCTATATATAGTTAGGCTATATATATATAGTCTTCTACTACATGTATAGCCTAGCAAATTGGTAAATACTAAGAGCAAAATCTTTTCGAGCCATACATCTATATTAATATATAGGATCACCTTGATTATAAGCAGAACTGACTTAATTAATTATGTTCGATCGGAAGGGAGAGATTTCCCGAGAAGAAAAGACGTGAATAAAGCCAGTGAGTTGCTTGGTTTGAAGCAGGGAACTGCGTGCCCAGCTCCTCTAAATGTAGCAAATGTAAGACCTTCATATTCTTGAAACCAGCCACTGACCTGCCATATATATATATATATATATATATATATCATAATTCACAAAATTAATAGATAATAGAAATTTTAAGCTATCATTATAATTTTAATTATTAACTTAAACTTCAATTTTGAAGGCTTGGTTGGTAACTAATTACCTGCTTCTGGTGGTACCAAGGACTCCATGCCTTACTAATAGGCAGTCCCAGAGCACTTAAGCTGTATCTGGTGGAAAGCACAGGAACTCTTCCATCTGTGTCTCCACTGAGCCATCCACAAAAGAAAACCATAAAGGTGGGTTTTAATTTTCCATTATAATAATATCATCACTTGATATTGATGTTAAGGGAAGGAACATCTACCTGTACACCCATATTCTAAGTCCTGCTGCAATGAGTTTCTTGTATATAGGAAGAACAGATGGCTTTGAATATGCCCAATCGTCAAATATTTTGTGGCTGCAAAACCAAATTAGTTGAACAAAAGGTTGTTAATTAGCAAGTTGGAAAATTTTCTTGAATAATAATCTTGGCAAACATGGTGAAATGAACTATAACTCCTATATATGTCCAAAATAAGCCAAGGAGACAGCAGTAATTACTTGCAGATACTCCAGTTCTTGAGCCGGAGACCATCACTAACATGGAGGGCCTTTTGCACTTCTGGTCTGTTATAAAAAGTTTTCGTATATCCATCGAGACATGGGTCATAGCCACCCATAATCCTTGGCATCTGATAAGCATAAGCAATGAACTTGCACGTTAATTAAACTTAAATTATATATCAAGGGTTCATAATATATTAATTTTAAATCTTCTCTCACTCACCATGGTAGATGTGCGCTTCATCATGACTTGCATTGAACCATCATCCGAGCTTGCTGTATCACCAATGCAGACTGAGGTGTAGAGGCTGTAAATATCTATTTCCTTATACTGTTTTAACACTTCATCCACAGCTAGAGTACAGTCTTTGTTACTCCAAGTATCATTTCTGTCGAAATCACAGCTTTCGCGTATTATTTTGTGAGTTTCATCTGATACCACAGCATGGCTCCAAGCATAATCCAGCAGACCTCTCCAGTCCTCAGCATCAGATGTTTCAGGATTACCCAACTGTACATCAAATAGAAGAAAATATTTAACCACACAAAAAAAAAAAAAGTATGACGAACAGAAACAGATCAGATAGATCCTATACCAGGATACCCTTGAGATCAATATGGACGGAAGGATCTTTGTTCTCGTCATAAATGACCTCGGCTAGCTCTGGAACATATTTTCCTGTTAACAAGAAAGAGAAGAATTTTGGGTATACAAAAGAAATTCGACTGGAGAACACATGATAAAAAAAAAGGGTGAGGGACTGAGGCTGACTTACCTGCATAGCTCTCCCCTGCAATGTAGAAGGTCCTTGTTCTGTATGATGGGAACTTGAGAAACCACTTATGCAGGAAAGTATACGCATCATGCGCTGAATTAAGTAGAAAAACCAGATCAAAATTTTCTAACGGTAATAGTCATTAGACACACCACAAGATGAAAAAGAAAAAATCTTAACCATATGTTTGAAAATAACATAAAGCAAGCAGTAATACTTGTTTAATCATTGGAAATAGTAATACCGGTTGTAGAGAATATAAAGCAGTCAACTTTTAAGTAACTGACCTGTAAAGACATCTCCAAGATTCTCATAATCAGAAGTTGTATTGGAGTATGAGAAGCCAACCCCAACCGGAGATTCCAAGAATAACATGTTGGCCTCTGCATCATCAGAGATATCCAAATATATTACTACAAATTGGTGACTTTTATTAATCATAAATTCAAAATATAAGGGAGCACCATACAGAGAGTATATCAGCAGGTGCAAGCGAATAAAGAAGCAAATGAGATGTTTAAGCATAAAACAGAGCAAAGTTTGCATAACTGATTTGATAGTCAAGTACCCAATACCTTTATTCCACGAGTAGTTATTAAATCTAATTCCATGTCCATCAGTGTCCACTATGAATGGACCAATCTCTTGGGTAGCTCCATATCCCACAGAAGAGCACCCAGGACCTGAAACATAAAGCATCTTGTCACCTCAGCAGATAACATGAAGTAAAAGTGCCAGATGGGGATTATTAAGTATCATTGAAAATTCCTTGGATGAGTTGGAAAGGACAAAAAGATGACCTCCACTAGAATAAGTACAATAGGATAATTAACCACCATACACTCTAATAAAAGCTTTATGAAATTGTTTATTAACAGAAACTAAACTGTTTAAATATTGGGTGACGCACTGTCTAAAGATAAGGAAACATGAAGATATCAAGGAACCTGTGCTTGCTTCCTCTTCCACACATATATGATTATGTATTGGTATATAGATAATTGCATATTTGGTCAAAAGATGGATCTATATATACATATATATATATATATATATATATATATATATATACCTATATATCAGCATGGAATATATTTAGATGGCTAAAAAGATAATTGCAAGAAGCTGAAGAAAAGTTTTCACTGCTAAGATGATTTAGAACCCAACAACATGTAATCAAATTAATTAATTGGTTCCAGCCAAACATCACCTCCCAATGAGGTGATAAAACAACCGTGATTGAGGCATTAGAGGAGGGAAGGTAGAAGTCCTGGCTTGCAATGTTTATGGACAAATACGAACCATACATTTACATGTATTGATGACCATATATGTAGTTTTATATTGCTCCTAAGTGCTCACCTCCATTAAGCCACAACACCAGAGGTTTTGCATCTGCGTTGGTTGCAGCCTCATAAAACCAGTAAAAGAGAGCCCTTCCATTTGTTTCGTTCACTGTGACATAGCCAGCATAGTGCTTGAAGTCCACAGCAGGCTGGCCAGGCAAGTTGGTCACAAGGTCCTGAGTCCCCAATGAATTGATCAATATCTCACTATTAGACCATTTCTTTCTAGAACCCAAAACAGGCTCCACAAACTGCAGGGCAATAAGAGCCAAGATGAAGAAAGCTGTCGCTTTTAGTACAAAATTCATATTGGATGGGAAGTACAAAAACAGACACCAAACAATATTGCTAGCTGGAGACAGCTACCACAAAACAAGGATGAAACATAAGCAAATCCAACATGTCTATTTATACTCATTGGGGACTATTACTAGAGCATCCACTAAACCATACGAGGATGTATGAAATTCAAAAAAAGAAAAAAAAAGTAGATATGGAAGAAGAGTCCTACGTGGCAATGTAATACTTTATGAAGTTGACAAATGTGGCATTGGCATCTGACTTGGGTTAATTAGGCAAGCTCAGCGTCTAGGCTAATCATGCATGATCAAGTGTGATAAGTGGTAGCTCCATTGTCTAGTGTGGGTTGGTGATGGCTGAATGAGTACTTCAGAAAAAACAAAAAATCTATGATTCAGAAACCTGATGTCTGGATTCTACCCGCAGTATCATCCCCCATATCATAAAATCTGAGCCAGTATGAGAAGATCTTAAAAGAGTGTCTGAATGGTAATATTTGCTTCGGTAACGTGTGGATTAATACGTACCATGTGAAAATTGAACGGTCCAACTCAAAACTAATCGACAGCAAACTACTAAAGAGACCTCAAATTGTATACCTTATAATGCATGAAAGGATATTATATTATCAACAATAACATTAACTCTATCGGTATCCATCAATGTCTTATGATGTTTATCAAGTAAATTTGACTATTCCACTTGGATTTGTATTTATCATTTAATTATTGAAAAGGGGTGTGCTAATACCTTTACATTGTGGAAGTAGACTAGTAGTCAGCTCTTCCACAGCAACTAGCATATATAATACATCCAGGAGCACAAAAGGGAAAACAAACGACCCAGTAAAAGGTCAATATATACATACTTAAATATTTTTTTTATTTGCTAAGAATCAAATTAGGCACTGCAGTTGGATTGGGCAAAATTCCATATTCATAAAAGAAAAGAAAAAACAGTAGTATTAGCTAAGCTTAATTAGCAGACATGTGGAAAACCAAAGTAATTAATAACTAAACCTGGGGAATCATTATCCTTAACTAAGGTACAATGTTTTGATGTCGAAGCTACTGTTACAGAGTCTAATAGCAACGAAAAAAGGGTACATGTTCATGTTCATGATTGAAAAGGGATAAACCAAGATAGAGCTCGTGGCAATCTCTTGGTGCATAATACATATCAGATAGATCATGTTCTGGCTAGTCAATGATTATATCACAAAGTGGAAAAGTCATCGTGGTATATATTCCAACTTAGTGATGTTCCCCAAAATAAAATAGATAAAGGCAACTACTGCTCTTCAGAATCTCATCATCACAAAGGAGAAAGATTGAGTTTTGTGGCGAACCTTGTGCGTAATGACTCTTGAACCTGATGAAGCCAAAGTGGTGAAAGGAATGAAAGAAACAACCAATTAAGTAAGTGGGGTTGAACAATGACTTGGATTCCAACTTTATTAGTTGAAAAACGAGATGGAAATCATGTCTTAATTATTCAATTAGCAATCTAATTCCATTTTTAATTTGTAAGACATACTCTAGACCAACTCTTTTTGAAGTTCTTCACCATCTGCTTCTGAGATATGTTCTTGCCTCAACTGCTAATTTGAAGTTCACTCAGTACGATTCGAGATGCTTCAGGCAGTTTTATCTTTACTAAAAATCTAGCTAATATGACAGAAGATTAGTACTGTAAACACAATTCTATTCTATCTAAAAGCAGATTATTCCCAGTCCCACATGGGCGTCATCTTTTTGGGCACCAGAAAATATATCCCTGGCAAAGGATTTGCCATATCCCTCTAGGTTCTCTACCTCCAACTTAACCTGTATTGGCCAATAGAAGTCCACCTACTTCTTTCGGAAACTATTTTCCTCATCTCCCTTTTTGTGTATCTCATTGCCACGAAGCAGGAGTTTAGTCAATGCAGATAAAGAGAAGTGCAAATCTGTGTTATGCTCATGAGGATTAAACTGATCAGCATCCAACTAATTAATATCTCAAAAAAGCATGCATCAAAACATGTACATAATAGGGCCCACGTTCGGTGTATGTGGTTTCAGTGCTAAAATTCATGAGTTTTGCCAGCAATATACACAAAGAAGGGGCACCACCTTTTCATAAATGAGAAACCCTTCACGTGTAGCTCTTTTTTACCGAAGATCATCACCAAGTCATCAAGTGCATAAAGGCTCCAGCTTGCTGTGTCTTTTTTCTGTATTTCTGACCCTGTTAGGTAAAGTAACAAGTGATATACATCAACGACCAGATCAAAGTTGAGATAAAGCGCACTAATTGCTGATAATAAGCCACAGGTTTGAAATTAACTTTACAAATTAAAAAAACTTGGTGCCAAATTCAACCCACTACAACCCACAAAGTGATATAGAGGATATTCTGCACTACAGAAACGTGTACTGTATTTTACTTATAGTCTATTAAGTTGTCTAGATCTTCTGCACTAATTACTGATAATGCAAACAGGAGAATGCACACCTGTCGAAGCTATTAGTAGTAGTACTGTAGAAATCAACTATCATATTGCCTCTACACTCTACGAGTCTAAAGGGGCTATTGGTTTTGGGAGCAATATATATTCTTGCTTATAATTTCACTCCCTTCTCTATACTACTTTAATTCTAGTATCCCTTTATTGGAAGCTATAATATATAAAAATGTATAGGAGACTATCTACATATACTTATGTTAAATTATTTAGTTAAAAAATTCATGATAATTAAATGAGACTTCTATAAGCACACACACACACATATGCCCGATGCATCGATCAAATACACTAAAGACTTTGTTGCTCAAGAAAAAGCACATTACATGTTCCAAAAAGAAGTGCTTAGGTCACTCATCTACTACAACAAAGCAACCAATATAATCTGTCATTGCCCTTGTGTTACCTGCTTGTAGAGAAGGAAAGGAACCATCCAATCTTATTGGTTGGAGGGAGAAAACTTGAAAAGGCCATCTCACGTGGTTTACATGTAAAAATATTTGGAATCTTTCTCAACCATAAAAAACGATGTCATCGAGCACCATGGGTCGTTAAAGTCTCTAGAGAGGACTAACTATACCATTGTTCATCCAGAAGCTAGCTGAGCTGACTATATCTTAGAAGGGAGGAAAGGGTGCATTATAATTTATTATAGCTAGCTTTTGTCCATATGATTTATCATTTGATGAATCATGTATACTATATCTTAAACATAAACTGTGTTTAATCTATTAATCTAAACCAGTGTTTCCCACATGTGTTTCGGTTCACACTACAAAAAGCTTACACTTAATGGGGGTGTGGGAGACTTTGGAGCTCTTCTTTTTAGGGGAAAGGGCACATTACACTACAAAAAGCTTACACTTCATATCTGAGTATTATGGAGCACGAAGGGGCACAGTATCATATGGGGTTACTTTACATAAAGTTCTTCATTGACCAGATTGTGGATTCTGATAGGCCTCTCATTCGAGCGCATGTCATTCTTGCTTACATCAAATTCTTTTTCTAGAACATCTACTTGAACCTATGGAAATAGATTTACATAAAAGGAACAAGCTCTTACATTACCTTTTCTAGTTGGTTGGTATGAGAGTTATCAACTGCATGATCATACAGGGATTTGATAAGAGATGGTTCTACTTAAGAAGATTGCTTTAAACGCCATGATCATCCTGGTGCCCTGCAATCAAGTGACATCCAATTTACTGAAACATTAACTGTTGATGAGAAGAACAAAATATGCAGATGTTATGTACATGAATGGATTAGTTGCATGCTATGTCACTTTCCTGTTGTCTCATCCGGTTCTTACTGTTGTTTTACTCCATTTCCATAGTAGTTTTAAGAAGAATTTTTTTTGCATACGTAAGCCCTACTCTTATTAGTGAATCCATTCTAGTTTTTTAATCAAAATGCCATCAGGGGCCTACTAGATTGCAGCTTCTAATAATTTTACCAGACCAGACCAGACCAGACAATGGGAGAACTTTCGAAGTTCTTTTGCAAGACCCGGTGCCACTTTCAAAAGCAAAATAGAATGATCAAAATTCGGATTGGCCTGCCTAACATTGGCATCAATACCCAAACCACTTGGAAAACCCCAGATGTTAGGTACAAATGTATCAGAGAAAAAGCTTTAAAGTTATTATTTCTAAGACCTAAAAGATGCAGAATCTATGGCAGACGTATTCCACTTCATATCATCCATAACAACTTCCATATATTCAATAACGCCTTACCTTTTAGCATTCTAAGAATGTGCTCGTGGTGTTATTAGTGCAGTAATTATTTTGTATTCTTATGGTTTCCCTTTTGCCCTTTTCAATACTAGCATTATTACCCTAGTGACTAGTGGAACCAACCACTATCAGACAGACTTGCACCAATCACTTTCACTTTGAATTCTGCTTTTTCTTTAACTTCCGTTATCGTTCTTCTTCTCTTTTCTTTTCTTTCTTTTTTCTTTTTCTAGGTAAGAGGTTGTCACATATGTACAAGTTACATCCTTGCGGAATTGAGGCAAAATATTATATCCCAGTAAGTAGCCGTTTGGGGTTCAATCCTCTTCCTTATGTGTTCAAGAATTAGTGCTCTCGACGGGGTGTTGTTGGGGAGAAGGAGAGAATGACAGAGAACTAACTGGTACTGTATCTGACCAACAAATTCTTGTTGCGTGTAAATGGTTCAGAAAGTAGTAGTTAGAGAGAGAAAAGAAACAAACCAAAGAAGTTGGCCATCATCTTCATCTCAAAGCAAAATCACCTCTCCTCCTATTATATGAAGAGCGTAATAATAAACTAATGATGCTGTATGCAATGCAAGTGTTGCACAAGCAGGCACAGTGCAATCTGAGGTTCTGATCTGATCTCTACTTTCTATACATGGATGATGAATTTGAACCTAACAGGATGATAGACCATGGAAAAATACCAAGTTGGCATTAATGGATCTCTTCCCAACCCAACCCAACTATACTAATAAGAGCTATTTGATAAACTATCCCAAATGCATGTAGCTAACAATTTTTAGGCTACGGAAAGGAAAGCTACCTAGCCATGCGGCACAGAGGAGAGAAATTCTCATGTAACGGGATAACACTTTTTGCTATCACCGACCAATAACACAATGACACGTATGGTAACTTTTTTACATATCCTGCGTGTCACTGTGTTATTAGTCAGGATAGTAAAACAATGTTATCCCCATTATATGTAAGTTTTTTTGCATAGAGAGGCCAGCCTATTAAGAAACGTCCTCATCATGGATTCGTGGGAGTGAGTATTGACAAATTGACATGCTCCTATCCTATGATCCTATCCTACCCAACCACTAACATTTGTTTTTAGGAAGGACATCATCATCATAGTGTCTATAGACTCTAGTGCCCGCACGCGATGCACACATTTTCTTATTAATAAATTTTATATTCTTTTAAGTATTATAGTTCAAATATTTTTGTGTTAGATACAAAAAACAAAAAAGCCGAAAAAAGGAAATAGTGATTAAAGAAAAGAGCATCTGAGTGAGTCACAGACCTGGCTGAACCGAGTCAAACACGCGTCCAATACATCAACATAAGAAGACAGCAAAAAAGTCATCCTTCATCCATCTGCTCATCCGCTTCTTCCAATTAAGTTCCAAGTAATCTATAGAGCAAACAAAACAACCACTTCCCAGAATGAAGGAAGAAGAAAGCCTCCTCTGCACCCAAACCCAATCGGGCCAACCCCAAACCCAAACCCAACTTCTTCACTATTGGGGCAACACCCCAGAGCAAGACTACTACAATCTTCAAGGCATCAAAGCCTCCAACTCCTTCTACACCTCACCCAGAGGCCTCAAGCTCTTCACCAGGCAATGGCTTCCCCTCCTCTCTCCTCCACGTGGCCTCATCTTCATGGTCCACGGTTACGGCAACGACATCAGCTGGACCTTCCAAACCACCCCAATCTTCCTCGCCCAACAGGGTTTCGCCTGCTTCGCTCTCGACCTCGAAGGCCACGGCCAATCCCACGGCCTCAGGGCCTTCGTCCCCGACGTCCATCTCGTGGTCCAAGACTGCCTCGCTTTCTTCAACCTGGTCAAGCAGCAAGACCCCCAATTTCTAAACCTCCACTGTTTTCTCTACGGCGAGTCCATGGGCGGCGCCATTTGTCTTCTGATCCACTTCGCGGAGCCGGAATTGTTTCAAGGTGCGATTTTGGTGGCACCCATGTGTAAAATCTCTGATAAGGTGAAACCCAGGTGGCCAATTCCTCAGATTCTGACGTTCGTGGCCAGATTCTTTCCCAGCTTGGCCATTGTGCCCACCGCGGACCTCATGTACAAGTCTGTGAAGGTGGAGGAGAAGAAAATCATAGCGAATATGAATCCGATGAGGTACAGAGGGAAGCCGAGATTGGGAACGGTGATGGAGTTGCTCAAAGTGACGGAGTATGTGAGTCAGAAATTGGGCGATGTGAGTCTTCCGTTCATTGTGTTGCATGGAAGCGCAGATGTTGTGACTGATCCGAATGTGAGCAGAGCATTGTATGAAGAGGCCAAGAGCGAGGATAAGACGATCAAGATTTATGAGGGGATGATGCATTCCTTGCTGTTCGGGGAGACTGATCAAAATGTTGATTTTGTTCGCGCTGATATTCTTTCTTGGTTGAATCATAAATGCCATGCCAGAGGAGGAGGAGCTGAATGACGTCAAATTGTTACACATCTTTTTTTTTCTATTTTCTTTTTCTTGTTCAAAATGGTATTATTATTGAAACTAGTATTTGTTGTAGAGATTCAAATCAAAACTATTTTATGTTTGATGTCTAATTGTCATTATTTGTTGAAATTTGAAAGTGTGCTTGATTGAAATACTGAATCAAGTGAAATGAAATGAAGGCATTGAATTGCGAGGAGGAAGGAAAGGAGCAATTCTCTGTCGACGTCGACGATCACAACCACCAAACCAACAATATGGAAATAGGGGTGGAGTGGCTCATCACCCTAACTATGATATAGCGAAGTTTCATTTGAAATCCTTGGACGCCTTGACCAGTTTGATTAATTCATCCTAACCTGTAAGGCGAGTCAAACAGATCAATGCAACAGCACGGATACAAAGTTACAGAGTTTCCCCAACCCAAATTAGAGCAAGATCATTAGTGATTTGTGACCATGAAACCAATTTGCTCAACATAAACCTTGGATTAATCATAAAAATGACCTAACCGATCGCGATAACAAGAACCAAACATTTGTATTCTCTTTATCATAACAAAACAAAAGGAAAATATTATAAAAAGAACCAAGAGGGGAAATACCCTCTCATTTACAAATTTTTTAAAGAAAAACAAGAATCTTCACTGAACTTCACATCTTTAATTGCTTTTAACTACCTACTCCACATCCTATACAATATCATGGAGAAAACGAGGACAAGGAAAGAATAGAAATTTATAGGCAAAAAAATTTGGGCAAAATATTTTTGGTCATGTGATTCTATACAGACTGAACATAATCTTCTAGTTGATAAAGCCCCATGCTACTCCTTTTAAATCTATTGTCAGATAATCTTCTTCAACTATCAATTCTGCTGCTGCCAATGCCAAAAACAAACCTATTGACAATACCTTTTGTGTTAGCAAAACAAAATCTGATCGACCTATAAAAACTCTCGAATCACATCATAAACAGGTACTTCAGATCCTCTACTGTCAGGCGAGTCTGACGACCACCAGTTTCATCCTCTCCAAATGCAGATGCAACCATTTCTCTCTTCTTTTGCTGCTCAAATCACCATATGTACCATATTATCAGTATAGCAGGAAGGGATGATGAACAAATGAGGTTATCAGCCAAACTATAGAATATATACACGTAAATAAAGCAATGCATTCATCTCCTCCTCGACAGCCAAAGCAAATATGTACCATCCAACAATGAAAGTAACAGATATGTAAATACTGCCCTATAGAACAGTATACCAGGTGGACACGTGAAGGGAGCTATGTTGACAAGATAATGATCCAAAATGAGTAAATCAAATTTTTTTTTTTCCTGTCCACCCAGCTTTCCTGAGACAATTTTTCTATACTATGATGTACTAACAAACAGCAGGCATCCATGTATACATCATAGATACTCACAAAAAACATATTGAACTACAGGTCTTCAGGAATACATATTGCCCAACTAAAAGGCACGTGAATATGAAAAGCCCTACTAGCACAAGTTATTTCCTCGAATGCCAATGCCATTATGGCAATGCACAACTCGAAGAAGCTTCAGATACATTACAAGCAACAAATGCCTACCTAGTTCTTCCTCAGTCCATGACTCCTTACAGAAAATGTACAAGTTGTACCTAAGGTCATCGGTCTAATACACTTGCACTTCAGCTTATCCAAGCTTGTACTGTAGTGATTAGAAAAGCTAAACTACAAACAAAATAGAAAAATTAAAGAAGAACGCAAGGAAAGTACCTGAAGGGCCAAAATACGATCTTCAACAGTATCTCTCACAGTCAACCGTAAAACTGTAACAGGACGAGTCTGCCCAATACGATGTGCTCTATCAATTGCTTGATCTTCTGTGGTAGGATTCCACCAAAGATCCAAAAGAAGAACATGACAAGCTGCAACCATGTTGAGACCAAGACTAGCTGCTTTCAAGGACATAATCATAACTGACACCTACAAGAAACAGGGTCAAACTTCAGAACTATCAAGTTAAAAAGAAAAAAACTAAAACTAAAAATTTACTTTGAAACTTATATCAAGATATCCTAATTTCCACAAACCTCCGGAAGGGTGTTAAAATCCTTGACAGCTTTATCTCTAGCAACAACTGACATTGTTCCATCGAGTCTTCTGTACTCAATGGAAGAAGTTTTAAGGCATGCTTCAAGCAAGTCCAGCATCCTTGTCCATTGTGAAAAGACTATAGCTTTTTCTCTAACTACCTTATTATTTGAATTCTTAGAACTCGTCTCCACATCCAAATTCTGTCTATTAGGAACATCCACAAGAGGTTCAACCACACGAATATCAGAAGAATTTTCAGGACAGCCAGCATTTCTATCAACTCGGTCCTCTAAGCAACTATTTCCAGAAATACAAGCCTGTGGTTTACACATTGCGCACAGAACCTCAAGAGCAGCTTTAATTTTCGAAGAATTATATGTGCGATCCTCATAGAAAGACTCTACAGCATCAAAAACTTCTGAACCGATGCTATCTGGATTAGGCTGGTCAGATAGAGAACCGTTCAAAGTGGCTTTTGAAAACACTGAAGAAACGTTGAGTCTAACTTTGCAATTTGTGTTGGGGCACTGGTTGTCATCGCCAGTAAGATGTTCAGAAATGCATTGGCTACAGAAGACATGACCACATTCGGAAACAACAGCATCTTCAGGGGGATCCTGAGAAAAAATAGATAAAGGTGTCAAAAAAGAATAGCCAGACAAATTTCTCAACTTGCAATAAAGTCTAACTTGACAAGCAATTAATAAGGCAACTTCCAAAGCGCTTAAAGAAAAGGGATATATCCAAAGAATGCCAAGGGATAAAAGGGCAGTACAAATGCACCATAATTTGGACTGTTGTCATGTGTACAATTCTCAGGAAAACTACATCCATAAAGGGCTATATGGATTATACACATTAACAAGACAACCTCAGAAGAAGATAGAAATAATGGATGCTACACCAAATGCCATCCACCCATCTCAGTAAAAATCACACCATTATGTGTATGTACAATGAAAATTATGAAAGGAAAAAAAATTCAAGTAAACACTTACATTGCAGATGCCACATATTGCCAAAGAAGCTTCTAAACAATTCAGAAGCGATAGTTGTTTGTCACGAGGAAGTTTCTTTGCCTTCTCAACTGAAGATCTCCATAAAGAATGTGAATCATACCGTCTAACAAGAAGAGGGTGATCACAAGCTTGTCGAAGACGCAAAAGCATCAACAAAATGTTAACATAATTTTGTTTGACAGTTCCAGCAGCTGCATATTCCTGACATGGCAAGCATACGCATTTGAGAACATGACCAAAGGCAACTAAACATGGATATCACACAAAATCAAAGAAACCTAGTCTGGAAACAAAAGCAAAAAGGAGCTAAAAGTTTCCTTTAAAAGGGGAAAAAAGAACACAATGATAAAAAGAATGCAATTCCACTATCAAACCAAATTAGCTTTCCCAGTAAAAACATACCTCAAACTGAGCACGTGAATCAGCCTCTAGCCTGGAGTAGAAATCTCGTTCTTCCTTTGAAAACTCCACCCTTTTTAATTCTATACATTTAGGTGGTAAAGTAATAATAGGTTCGCCATCAAGAAGTGTGCCTACAACGAACAATTGCCATCAGATGGTGATAAATGAATGTGGATTAATTGGATATTGACAGTAACAATGCCAGTGGCAAAGTTGAGAGCTCACGAATATTATATAATGATTACAGTGATAAACATTTGTTTTTAATTTAAAACCAAGTTCTAAAACAAAATGCCATTTATACTTCAATTCACTTCAGATCACAGATGTTAAAGCTTATTCAATATTAACTATCCTAGAAAATAAGCATGAATAATAAGAGACAGTTCACACTTGGCTAAAGTCAATGAGAATGATCAGGACACATATAACACTAATGTTCCAAAGGCACCAGCAAAACTAGTAAATTAAGAATATCAAAATAAGCACCATTAAGGAGAAACAAACAATCAATGATCAGAAATATTATATTTGGCCACACCTTTTGTGCGGCGTAACATAATTGTCTTCAATACAGCTTGTAGTTTTCTGTACCCTTTTGTTGGATTCTTACTAATTGGGACCTTAATTGTAGAGCAAAATGACTTGTATACAGCATACGGGTCATATTTGAGAAATCTGAAGTAGCTATAAAGGTCATCAATCGCATTTTGGATAGGAGTCCCTGATAAGCACCACCTGCGTTTTGCACGCAGACCCCAACAGGCCCTAGCTACTTGAGTTCTGTGATTCTTAATACTCTGAGCCTCATCCAGGACAACCCTAAACCATCGAACCTTAGCAAGAGGGCGAACAACAGACTCAAGCACTGCACTCTCTAATCCCTTTTTACCCTTTGAACATTTATTAGCAGAACCTTGAGGATATTTCCTTTTCTTACTGGATGAGAAACCCACATGTGGACTACAATACTCTTCTGGCTTTCCTTTCTCCTCATCATCTTCATCAACAAGAGGCTGCTTTGGGACCTCCATGCTGACAATTGAATAGGTTGTGAGGACAACATCATACTTAGCCAGCTCACAAGGATCCTTCGTTCGGTTGCTTCCATGGTAAACTAGCACAGAGATATTAGCTTTTCCAGTTACCTTATTATGCAACTCCTCAGCCCACTGCCGGAGGACACTTGTAGGGCAAACAACAAGTGTTCCAGCTGCTGGCCTTCCCTTTGCTTGTACCAAAGGTTTCATGCTCTTCTTTGGAATTCCATTTGGGATAACTTCATGGGCATCAGCATGTTGCTTCCGTCCACCAATCTCGGAAGGCATATCATCATCATTGTCCAAATCAAGAGTTTCCAGCTCGTGCTTTTTAACATCTTGACAGGCTCCATAAGAAGGAGGCCTTTCCTTAAGTATAAGTGCAATTGTCGATATTGTTTTTCCCAATCCCTGCAAAATGATGAGTATATAAACGCTTGTGAATATTAGGCACAAGTCCTTGTCAGATGAAGTTGTGTTAGCTAATAAAAACTAAATAATACAGACCTGATCATCGGCAAGAATTCCTCCCGAACAGTGCAAACTAGCTGTCTCCTTTTGAACCATCCATGACAACGCAATTCTCTGTCCAGGATATGAGTTAAAACTTAAATGGGCCCTATTCAGTGCTAACACGGATACACAAAAATATGCAAAGCAGGAGTCTAAAACAATGAGGCACTGGTTCCAATTTTAAAAGAGAGAGAGTGGGCACAAGGAAGTAGACTCCTTGAAAGAGAAAATTCCAAATTAATCACAGTTCCACATAACCAGCTAGTTATGACTTAAAAAAAATCTTGAACGTTAAACTGACGTGCCAAAACTCAAGTGGAAGCTGAGGAAACCCAACTTCTAATTTCAGGTAGAAAATTTTGAATCCATAACATGAACCGCTTAGTAACCTGCCATTATTTTAGAAAACATGTGCAACTGGATATGCATCACTAAGCTTTCATCCTGTCTATTGGAACACAGCCGGAAAACCATTTTCTATACCTTCAATTTTCAAACAAGGAAATAACCACTCCAAGTACAAACTTGTATCCGAATTTATTTTAGTTGATAATCACAATACCAAACTAGATACTTGTCACACTAGATTCCCAGTGGGCCCACCCAAATGCCTTTTTTCAGGTGTTGCAAACAATATGTATCTATAATGAAAGTTGAGATAAAAGAGGGTACAATTCAAAACCTGATGTCGTAATAGAGGAACTGCTAAAAGTCCATCTGGTGGAATAGCTTCTGACTTGGGCTGTGAAAGGTCCTGCAATGCATCACAAAATTTGTCCCACCAAGGTTTCAGATCTCAAGTTTTAGAAACGTATATATACGCTTTTACATTTTCTTCCTAAAACAAAGCACCGAAGAAATCTATGTCACCCAATAGAAATCTGGGCGGCATGATAGCGAAAAAAACAAAAATTGCATACAAATGAAACAAGTAGAATTCTAATGGATGGACATATCTCGAACATACGCAGCACAGAAATTAAAAATAATAAAACTCAGATATATCCCAATCTCGACTAGGACAAAAATGTGCCCAAAAAAGGGCATCCAATATGATACCATCAAAAATATGTTTAGCATATAAAAATAATGAAATAATAAAACCAATATTAATCAGAGCTTTTCAATATTTCATACAGACAGCATATTTCCAAAAACCACCAAGAAGCAATAAAAAACCAAACTAAAAGAGCTAACCTGCAATGCTACTCTCAAAATCAATTCCTCATCTCTTGCCTTGTATCTCATGCCTCCCACTCCTGAGTAATGATCACTAGGTGCCAATTGTTGTGAACTAACAAAGGTACTTCCAAGTGCTGGAGAGCAATTCAAGGGTGCATGGTAACTAGTATTGATAACCACTGGAGTACGATTTGAGGGTGCAGGATGACTGATATCTTCAATGATGCGTACATCAAGGTCATCTTCTGCAGGAGACTTGTCAGAGAAGTTACTATGAATTGATTCAGGGCTGACTTTCGAAAGATGCATGCTCTTAGAATGAATTACTTTATCCTCATGTTCGTCCTTAACGTAAGCCTGATTCTTGCTTGAAGTGAATGGCTGAGCAGCTGGAAAATAACATTCCGAGGCATTTGAATTCATAGATCGACCATCAATGGGGGACATATAACTTCCATTCATATTATCTTGAAAATGACAAGCTCTTTTATGTGAAACAATCATGTCTTCTTTATGATCCACCGAGTTACTAAGATTCTGAGTTGATATACCAAAACAAGAAAGCTTTGAGTCTTTGTCAAAAAAGTTATCATCAGCACTGTAAAAGGACTGTCTACTGACAGCTTCATCCATGCCTCGATAGGGATGGCACATAACACTACTAGGTGCAACAAACTCATCGATTATTTCATCCTTCACACCAATGGGTTCCTTTTTGCTTGACATATATGTCTGAGTAAAACCCAGAGGCTCGATTGACGACTTGTTGTCAGCAGGAAAAGAGTCAGCATCGAATGAAGAATTTCCACTGATTGCTTGCATACAATTACCATACCCAAAAGTCCACTCCTTTACATCTAAACCATCCATCATTGATGGCTGAAAAACAGATTTACCAGTTATTCCCTCCTGACCATTTAAATTCATCTTGCTACTTGAACATGAACTATCAGTTGTAAACTCCCCTGATTCATCCTTCACGTTAGCCATCATTTCTTCATTACTCGGAAAATAATAACGAGTAGGACTATGATGCATTAAGGTATCAGCTAAAAACGTATTATCTAAGTTCATGCCCCACATAGCTGTGTAATGGTCACTGAAAACATCAGAATTTTGACAGAGAGTAGTTTCCATAGATGTGCAGGAATTATTTTCTGAAGGTCCTTGGGTTTCTGTGGTATTCTCCCCCAAATTGTGATAGGTTCTGTAACTCAAATCCATGTTCCCGATACCAAGGCACTGTGAAGCATCTGCAATCAATCATCAGAAGACATAAATTAGTGCTTCCACCTCAAATTTTAAAAACAATACAAAAGGCACATGCAATGATCTATATTGAACCTTCAAACATAGCAAAAAAGTAATTCCTTAGTCCAGTTTATAACCTGGATGAAGGATTAACATACATTCTTTCTTTTTTTTTTGTCAAAAAGGGATTAACATACATTCAGAATCAACTTTCCCTGACACGTCAGCTTTCCCCTGCAGGACACTGGGATCTCTGTGGTCCAAAATGTGGTTAGCATGCCCTTCAGCAAAACTAGATGCCATACTACATGTGGGTTGTGAAACTACAACCCTCTCTGCAAAGCAAGTCTCACTGCCTGGAACCAAGGAAATCCAGTCTTTAAGACTTGCAGAGTACGCATGCCCAGGAGAATCAGTGTGTGCCGATGGTTCCATCTCTTCGTAGTCAAAAATCATTGCACGGTTCCCTGCAGATTCAAAAGAGCCATCTGGACCCCCTGCCCCAGAATCTGAAGCTTCTAGGCTGCCTGGACCCATTAAATCAGTTTCTAGTGGTTCTTCTTTCAACGCTTGAGATCCTAAACAAAACCACCAGATAAACAAGTAATCAAATGTAGATGTTGGTAATATACTTTCCAGAATACCACAACATTATGGAAGACAAAGATATCTTATTACAAAATAACGCCAATAAAAGCATTTCATAGATGGCAGAAACAAATAGACATTAAAAAAGCTAAAAAGTCAGCACAAAATGATTTACCATTTTGGAGCTGAGCATCGGAAACTGCTTCAGCTTGCAATTGATTTTCCAATGAATAATTCTCTGGACAACTCTGCAGTTGGTACTCAAAATATCAGCTTAAATTTTTTTTTTTTTTAAGTGCTAACCATAAGGCTAGGGGGGCAATAATTTTAATAGAGCAAAACATAACAATGAAATAGGAAGACGTCCGTTATTAACACCGCTAGACGTCTGTTACCATACCATACTACCCTTTCTGCTAGAAATTAAAAAGACAAAAAATTGATCATTCTTATCAACACCGCCATGATTTTTCACTAATAACCAGCTGAATTTAAGTGTTTCCACTAGAATTGCATTTAAGTGTTTCCAAGCTCAAACTTAAGGTTGCACAAGAATTCCAAAAAGCACACGAGATTTGCACCGCCCACAGTGCAACAAAGTATCCCAAAAATTGCAAAGAAGTTCAACCCTTTTCCAAGACAGGAGTGCGGAAATTACCGGGGACTCATCATTGAGAAGGCCTAAGAGCGCGTCAGCATCCATCGACATGTCCTCATCGTCGAGATACTCTCCGGCTAATCCATCGGCGGCGGCCAGTAACTCTTTCCAATTCGAGCTGTCCTCCGCCTGCAACATACTGAAACCCCTAGCCCTAGCCCTAGCTTGACGACACTTGAGCCTCTTTGAAAACCTAAGCAGACCCAGTCCGATTATGCTCCGAATTTTGAAACAAAAGCTTGGATCCGGGCAATTGCAATCGCATTCTCAGCGAAAAGACCAAGAAATTCTAAGGAACTTGTACGCGGAGAGAGAGAGAGGGAGCGGGGTTTGGATCGCTATCAATGTGAAGGCTTCTGAGAAAGTACTCGCGATGCGACTTTTCTTTTACAACTTTTTCTTCTTTTTTTTTTTCTCTTTTGTCGTCCTCAAAGTCGCGGATCGTGAAGAAGAATGTGGTGGCGCAGGTTTAGATTGGGTTTGGGTTTTTTGGGGAGTGCGTAGGTTAAGGACTCGTTCTAATTTTCTGGTTGGTGGGTTTGGGGGGTTTTTTGGCTTAGCGGGTCCTGTTCATACTTCATTCACATGCATGCTTTCGTTTTCCTACTCGGACTAGGATTTCCCGGATTGGATTTGGAGATTTGAATTCGTTATTGCCGACGACGGTTTAGATTCTAGTGCCACGCAACCACTCACACTTGCGGATTGTCATGCGTATCAGCTGAGTTTTCATAAATAGTAAATATTGTAATTTCCAAATTAGATAATTATCCACACAAAAAATATAGATAATTATAAAAATGGAATAAGAAGCCCTATTTTTTCTTATCAATCTGATGGAGCAATTTCAACTTGGAAACTATCTACATTTTAAATTTTTATTATATTTTTCTCAATCTATTATAAAATAATTTAATAAAGAATTATGGAAAAATCAGTACCCTTAAATAACTTATCGAACTATATAATCAGTACCCTTTAATGGATTCTTAATTACTACAATACTAAATTTACTACAAAAACAAGAACCATGTTAGATTGAATGTATTTGAAGATGTAGTACATTTGAGTCCAATATATTTCGAATCAGTCCATCCAAATGGATTTCTTCAAGTTAATACGAGAGTGTTTACATGCTATAATGGGGGTGATGATCATTTATAATTGAATTGATAACTTGTGTGATAAAGCATTTATCTTAACGGTTATCATACGATTTTGACTATCATTTTGGCCGACGCAGTCTTAAGTTTTATAATTAGGGAGTAAGAAAACAAAAATGTTATTTGAAAGCTCAAAATGTTGTTGCTATATTAAGTAGACAGTATTATTCATTGTAAAGATGCTTCATTGTTATTTATGTTACCCCTAATAAAAATAGAAAAATGTTATTTGTCATACCAATGATAAATACAAAAAATGTTGTTTTGTACACAAACAAGATGTTAATGTCGGTGTGAGATTCCATGCTATTGAATGGAAAAGCGTCTAAACAGACTGCGAAATTTCCAACTCTGTTTTTTTTGTTTTGGGTCAATAAGTCTTTAATTGCAGAACAACAAAAGGAATACAGCATCGCACGACAAAGGCATGATGCGAAATTTCCAACTTGCTAACTAAGAAAAAGAAGGGTAGTGGCTTGTAGTTCGCGCCAGTGATATTGGCAACCGGCCAACCCGCATACGTGTCAAATAACTTTTTAATATGAAAATACCGGTTATACCTAAACTCTGTCCATTTCGCGCCACTATAGTACCTGTTTTCTTCTACTGTTGGAATTTTATCATTTTTTTATTCAAGGCCTCCCTTGGACTTGGACCCGTGATTGCCATTTGCCAATAAGTTGGAGAGCCCAGAATCACTCATGAGAGAAGTACATTCTTCGTGCTGTTTCCGTATAATTACTTTTTTGGCATGTTTATATATCAGTAATGGATATTAGAGAAAATGAAATGATTTTCATTCCTAACTTCTCATGTGTTTACTTGCAATAAAGAATATAAAAATATCCTTACCACATTACCATAATTCCAAAACTCCATTACTTTAGTAATGAAATTAATTTTGATTATGATTCATGAGAATTAGTAAACAATAACAATGAGAATCAACCATATTCCATAAAATCACTTCATATCACTTAAAGTGATTCTCCACAAAAGTATCCAAAAGCCCTCACAAACGAGTCCTTAAGTAATTCAATAAAACGTTCATTAAAAAAAGAGGAAGTAATTAAACAAACATGTAAAAGAATGGGTCCAAGCCCAATGCTTCTGCGAGCCCAGTTTGAATGCAAGGTTGAGCCCATATTCTCGTGCCACGTCAAACTATTGAAAAACCAAATAAATCAAACCGGGATCCAACCCGGCTAAGGTCAGGATCCAAATTAAGGCTTAATTTGGTATTGATGTGCTTTAATAAAAAAACCAATTCTACTGTGATGTGAAAATAAACAGCTGTGAAGTGAAGCAGTAGAGTGTTTTGTAATCTATATTTGTAAAAGTGCTACGAGTATAAAAAGCAATGTCATTACTGTAGACGTAGGGGTTTATGGGTTTGATGGCGTTGACGATGGGGTTTCTGGGTTTGATGGGTTCAAAATGAGTTGGACGACATGACCCAATTGGAACTCATTGTATAGTTAAATGATGTAATTGCCACACAAAAAAGTTCCGGGACCCAATTGCAAATCGGGCCAAAGTTTAGGGACGTCTATAATTTTTTTTAAAAACTAATATTTTAATTGAGATGGACAGTTTTAGCCCTCAAATTAATGGCCAAATTGAAGGTAGGACCCAATTAGAACTATTTGTCGAGTTAACGGACTTAACACACAAAAAAGTTCGCGGACCCAATTGCAACTCGAGGCAAAATTCAGGGACGTCTACAGTAAATAACCATTTACAAAAAGTTTACCAAATATCATGAAACTGCTTTTATATTCACAGCACTTTTACAAATATAGATTATCAAACATTTAGCTGATTCACTTCACAGCTTTTTATTCTCGCAGCACAGTATAAGCAGTTTTTTTTAAAAGCACAGCAATATCAAACTAAGCCTAAGCCAAAGGTAACCCGAAAGCACTAACCACCAAACCCAGAGGTTCTGAGCAGCGAGAAGAAAGGGATCGACGGGATCCCAATCACTCACCCACACGCACAGATAGATACAAAGTAGTATATATATATATAAGCAATCATCTCGCAACCCAACACTCTTCAAGGTACCTTTTACTTCAATATTTTCTCGGCAAACACTTGTCTTGGAAAAAGTTTTCTCGGGAAAATTATCACTCAGCTACAGTTATATATACACTTACATCGCATTTCTGCAGAAGGTTTTCTAGTTTCTAATTCTCAGTTGTTTGGTCAGTATAGGGTCTCTTGTTGCAATTTGAATCGGTGTGCAAAATTTACAGGGCGATTTGAAGGAAGTATAGTTGTGGGAGTTGAATTATGGGATTCAGCATCTCACTCTATCATTTCATTGAATACCCACCCACAACTGGTCTTAGTGACCAGCGCTAGAAAGATGGTGGTAGAGAGAGATACCATCAATTTTGGGAACTAAAGTCATTTGCGACTGATGATTTTGGTTGAGTAATGGGCCGCATTGGATTGGCTAAGAGTTGAGGCAAATATTCTTCCATTTGCCTGTTTGTATGCAAAAGAGAAGAACAGGTTGAAGTAACTGAACAGAGATTACATTGGCAACAAAGTCAAGATAAGCCCTCTCGACAACCCTCAGGTTAAGGAGATTCGTTGCATTGCCATGGCACCCGCAAAGTGTCAAAATAGTATCGACAGAGTATCATAAAAGTATCATAAAGAAGGTTTGCTCGTAGAACAAGTGAGAAGTGTAGAGAATGAGAACAACACAAAACGATTTTCAGATTTCTTCCAACTAGTTCATTCCATTTCTCTTGATTCATTTATAATGAGAAGGTGCTTTACATTAATGACACACCTACCACCTAGGACTCCACTTTCCTCTATGCTAATCATGAAACAAGGCTCCATGAAACAAGGTTCCATGATGACAATATTCCATGATGACCCATGATGACAAGGCTCCATGATGACAACTAATTATGGTAAAGTAATGATGACTACTAATGGTGTTTGGTCTTTGGTCTTTCACATGGTGACAGCTACACTAATTATAGAAAGGTACATGCACATGCTAACATTCTCCCCTCAAGTTGGTGCATAGATATCACCAATGCCCAACTTGACTGATTTGTGGAATATTCTGCTAGAAACCGCTTTTGTTAATATGTCGGCTTAGTCTTCTTGACTTGACGAACGGAAGCTGAATTTCTTTGTCCTCAAGTTTTTGTTTAATGAAATGTCGATCCACTTCAACATGTTTAGTGCGATCATGTTGAACTGGATTGTGCAATGGATATTGCGACCTTGTTATCACACAGATGCATTCCGGGATGTTGGTGCATATCCAATCTCTGTAAGCAATTTCTTTAACCAGGGAGTTCGCAAATTCCCTTGGTCATACCTCCAATTCACCGCACTAGACAAGGCAAACGACATTACGCTTTGCTTCTCCAAGTAACCAAGTTACCTCCCACAAATGTGAAGTAACCTCGATGTTGATCGGCCCATTGACATTCCCGCCCAATCGTGAGATCTCGTGATAGCCACTAATATTTAGATGACCATTTTTGAGAACATAAGTCCTTTTCCCTGTGCCGACTTTAAGTATTTAAGAATCAAAACCGCATTCATATGATCTTCACTTGGGCAATGCATAAACTCACTAGCAACACTTACAGATATGTCGATGGCTGTCGGGTATGTGACAAGTAGATCAATCGCCCCACTAATCTTTGATATCTTTCTTTGTTAGTGGTACTTGATTAGGATACTCCCCAAGATGGTGATTCCTGACGATTGGAGTTTCCAATGGGTTTACAATCTAGCATTCAGCTTCTCAATAAATCCAGAACATACTTTCTTTGTGAGAGAAATATGCATTGCTTCGATCGAGCGACTTCAATGCCCAAGAAGTACTTGAGTCCACCAAGGTTCTTCATTTCAAACTCTTTTGCCAAATGGTCTTGCAACTGAGAGATTTCCCACATATCATTCCCAATAATAATCATATCATCAACATAGATTATTAAAGCCGTTTACCTTTCCTTCCTGGTGTTTTAAGAACAGAGTATGATCAGAGTTACTCTGCTTAAAACCATAATTCTTCATTCATTAAGGTAAAACGCCCAACCATGCCCGGAGATTGCTTAATCCGCATAATGCCTTGCGTAATCTGACACCACATTAGCCTGAGTAGATGTAACATACCTGTGGGATATCCATGTATACTTCTGAGCTCTCCATGTAAAAAGGCATTCTTCACATCAAATTGGTGGAGAGGCCAATCAAGATTTATGCAATGGATAATAGCACTCGAACGGTGTTAAGTTTTGCAACAGGGGCAAAGGTCTCTTCATAGTCGATACCATAAGTCTCTGTGTATCCCTTTGCCACAAGCCTTGCTTTGTAGCGTTCAATAAACCCATCAGCATTGTATTTCGTAGTGAACACCCATCCGCATCCCGGATCCTCTTCCCTTGAGGTAATTTCTCCGTCCACGTCCCCGATTTTTCTCGGAGCTTGCATCTCTTCTTTCATTGCTTGAACCCATTTTGGATCCTCTAATGCTTCAGTCACTTTGGTTGGAATGTGAATTGAGGATAATTGATGCACAAAGCCTTTGAGAGGTTTGGATAATTCTTCAAGAGAAAACATAGTTTGCAATTGATACTTCGATGTTTTGCTATTATCCCAGAATACCGAGTCAAGGTCTTCCACGGTTCTCATCTACTGTAATTGGTATCTAACAATTTCATCAACTAAATTAGAGATGTAGAGGAAGCACTTACCTCAGATTATTCTCGTGAGATTGATCACGGTATTGAGATGTGAGAGGGTCTTCGTCATTGTTGAAACTATTTGGATACTCTTCCGATACGTTTATGATACCAATTGATACTTTTCTCGATACCACTATGCTTCGAGGCGACGGTCGCTGGGCTCCTCACGATCAAATCGTTTCTTGTGCAGGTTCTAACTTTGGATCATCAAGCGAGCGACTCTGGCCACATGCTCTCACGGACTCGTGTTTGGCTTTGACACCTTTATGATACTTTTAGGATACTTTTTGGATACCATTCTGCTCCATATTTCAAATTCTTGATTTTCAAAAGTCTCCTTGCTCACGCTTCTTTTGTACTTCTCCTTGAAGTGGAGAGTTGGACATCGGTCATGAAAGAACATCTCGATTCCATAAAAGTGACATCCATGGTGACAAAGGTACGACGAGTAGAGGATGGTAGCACCGATATCCTTTCGATGAGCAAGATATCCCATAAAAACACATCGAGTGCGCATGGATCAAGTTTGCTACGTTGATTTTTATGGAAATGAACGAACGCCACACATCCAAAGATTCGTGGTGGGAGCATCAAACAGATGGCAGAGGGCCGAGTGAGCAAGCGTTTGGAGTGGAGTCCTGAAGTCTAAGACCCGCGAAGGCATGTGATTAAGAAGATAGACTGCCGTGATGATGGCATCGTCCCGGTTGGTTGCGAGGAACATGAGCTCCAATCAAGAGTGTTCGGGTCAGTCTCAAAGAGATGTCGATTTTTTTCTTTCCGCAACACCATTTTGTTGTGTGTTTGAGGACAAGTTGTCTCATGAATCATGCCATGGCCTGAAGTATGTTTGAAAGTCATGGTTGACATATTCGCCCATTATCGATCAAGAACTTGGATCTTGGTAGAGAACCGAGTTTCAATCTGCTTGTGGAAAGATCAAAACACAAGAAAACTTCATTTTTATTTTTCATTAAGTACAACCATGTCATCCGAAAGTACAATCATCCACAAAAAGTCACAAACCACCGAAAAGCCGTAATGAGCAATGTAGGTGAGGGCCCCCAAACATCAGAGTGAATTAACTTAAATGGAGTAGTACTTTACTTGAACTCAATGGGTAGGGTACACGGTGACTTTTAGCCAAAATGCAAGTGTCACATTTGAAGTCGGATTCCTTGAAATCTGATAATAAATCCTAGAATATGCTTCATATATCCAAAGGATGGATGCCCCAATCGACGATGCCACAACCAAACTTTCCTTTGTTTGATATCATTTGTATGTGTCACATTATGAGCCATGCTGTTGAGATCCTCCACATAATATAGCCCCCTCATAGTACCACGACCAATAATCTCCTTAGTGAGAATATCCCGAAATAAACAAAAACTCGGGTAGATTAGTACACAACAATTCAATTGTTTCAAGAATTTGACTAACCGACATCAACTTATTTGAGAGAGAGGGAACAAGTAAAGTATTAGATAATGAAAGGGATGATGAGAGAGCCACGGTGCCACTCACACAGAGAAGTAACTCCATTGGCATTAGCAATACTCGCTCGTTTCAGGTTGGCTAGTACTCGTAGAAAATCATCAGGATCAAATGTCATATGATCGGTTGCGTAATCAATTATCCAAATTCCCATTGAATTTCTATCGTTAAGTATGGAATACATAGCCAGTCACTCCTGCAGCCTTCACATCTTTTCGTTCTTCTAGTGTAGGTGTGGCCTGCTGGTCGCCTGCGGACAACACCTGGTCCAGGTGAGGCCATTCGGTTGGCCTGTATGGGCGAGATTGGGGTTGTCAATGCTTTTAGGTAGGTAGTTTGAGGAGGGTTGGTGGTGCTATTTCCAAAGCAGGGAAAACACATCTTCCCCCATGGATGTAACAAAGATTCGAAACAAGAGTCATGAATTCCAAGATCGCTGCTTTCGATACCATGTCAAAATAGTATCGACAGTATCATAAAAAGTATCATAAGGAAGGTTTCTGGTTTCGGTGAGAACAAGTGAGAAGTTTAGAGAATGAGAACAACACAAAAACGATTTTCAGATTTCTTCCAACTAGTTCATTCCATTTCTCTTGATTCATTTATACGTAAGGTGCTTTACATTAATGACACACCTACCACCTAGACTCCACTTTCCTCTATGCTAATCATGAACAAGGCTCCATGAAACAAGGTTCCATGATGACAATATTCCATGATGACCCATGATGACAAGGCTCCATGATGACAACTAATTATGGTAAAGTAATGATGACTACTAATGGTGTTTGGTCTTTGGCCTTTCATACCACATAAATTATAAAGGTACATGCACATGCTAACACACTAATTATAGAAAGGTACATGCACATGCTAACACACAAGAGGGGACCCATCAGCAAGTTCATCTTCCATCAGCTGAGCTCTTCTTGAGCATGATTTTCTCAACGACTTAGAGCTTTTGGGACGGTGAAAGGGGATCTCCTGATAAACAGCATGATGAACTGATTGGACAACAAAGTCAAACTCAAATGCAAGATGGCATGTGGTCGTCTCTCCTGCAGTCGTGTTTCCTTCTTTTAGTTGGAGAAGATTCCCCACAAGTCCCAGTTTCTTTTCTATTTCTAAATGGGTTGGTTCTTTCCAAATTTTCCTTTTTCTTCCCCTCAGCCGCATCTTGCTTTTATTTCCTCCTCAGTTTGGGTTTTCTTTTTGGCTTTCCTATTATTTCTCTACTTCCTAAATAATTATTGTTTCCTTTATTTTTTCGAAAAATTCCATTTGGCATATAAATACTAAGCCTTAACCTAAGACTGAGGACTTTTTTTCTTTCGAAGATCACGGACCACAAAAGCACGAGAGAGTTTTTAGAGAGAAAAAGACAACGACTTGGAGCTAGAGAGTTGCTGTTGTGCAGAGATCAAATCTTCAATTGGTTTTTATTTTCTATGACACTCTTTATCATGGTATTTATTAAAGCTGTCATTAAATAATTCCTCTACGATGTAACCTAGCCATGAATACTCAATTTCTTTAGTCAATATTAATTCTAATTATTTTTCCACGTTGAGTATCTATTACTATGCTTAATGCTTTGAATGTTTGGCCAACATTTAATTGTTTTGATGCTAAATTGACAAAAGGGATATCCAATTTGGAGTTTGCTTCTTGTAATAGATGTCATGGGTTACATGATTAGACAGGGATGTTTGTCATGACTTATGTGGTTGTTTTGCAGGTTTTCCAAGGAACTTAATGAGTTCTTATTATCTTAATTCCATTATTAAGAATAGAGTGAGTTGGTAATAAGGATATTTTTGGTATAACCAAGGATAGAGTATCGAATAAAGTAGGGAAAATTGATTGCCAACATGGCTAATAATTTGGATTAACATGTTAAGGGAATTGGATAGAATTGGCTATGGTGAAATCATAAGCTCCAATGCTCTCATAACTTACATGAATTGCTCTCATCATGTTTTACATAAATTGCTCTCATCAAATCCGTTTCTATCAACTCCTTTTTCCTTCATCATTTGTGGAGTTAATATCTTCCATAAGGCTTTCCTCACATGCATATTTTAGGTCTGCACTTTCATATTTGTTCGCCGCACCTAGAAGTGCCAACCAATGCTTCCAAAAATTCTCTTGTTTAATGGTTCCATATAGGTAACTGAGAATAGTCATATATACAAGATTCCAGAGGCATGTCTTTTATGTGGATTGTGGACGACTCTGTTTCCTTCAAGTCGCGATTGAACATGCTTTGGAACAATGAAGAAGTTGCAGAAAGAATTGCTTTGTGAGCTCTTAAAGTGCCATCAAATGATTTTCTTCAAGTTAGAGGGCGAGAGTCATATGTTAGCATTCTTCTAATCTTTTTTTATACACGATCATCAATAAGTGAATCAATTAGTTAAATAATTAGGGTTCAATATGTTGAGTAGAGTGTACTTATTAAAATTATTTTTGTTTCAATATTCAATATATCTTTTTTATCATTTTATATTATGGTAAATTAATAATTCAATAAATAATTTGGTAATATGGTGTACTCAGTTAATTTTAAGATTCGTTTAATAACACCCAAAAAAAATTCGCTGGGAATTTTTTAAATTGTTTTTATTTCTGACCTGGCTCAAAACGGCGTCTTTTGGCTAGGTCGTTTTTTTAAAAAAAAGAAGCAGCGATCTCAACCCATCAGGTCGTCTTCTCCATCGAGCCCTCACACCAGCAGCTCCAAGAGGTCGCACCATCAACTCCAAGAGACCTCCAAGCCTATTTTCATGGCTTCCATGAGGTCGTCCACTTACCGCACTGTGTCCATGGCTTCCAAGAGGTCCCGCACTGTGGCCATGGCTTCCAAGAGGTCGTGTGACCCCACTGACTGCACTGTGGCTCCGCCTCTGTCTGCAAGGAAATCCAGTCTTTAAGACTTGCAGAGTACGCATGCCCAGGAGAACCAGTGTGTGCCGATGGTTCCATCTCTTTGTAGTCAAAAATCATTGCACGGTTCCCTGCAGATTCAAAAGAGCCATCTGGACCCCCTGCCCCAGAATCTGAAGCTTCTAGGCTGCCTGGACCCATTAAATCAGTTTCTAGTGGTTCTTCTTTCAACGCTTGAGATCCTAAACAAAACCACCAGATAAACAAGTAATCAAATGTAGATGTTGGTAATACACTTTCCAGAATACCACAACATTATAGAAGACAAAGATATCCTATTACAAAACAACGCCAATAAAAGCATTTCACAGATGGCAGAAACAAATAGACATTAAAAAAGCCAAAAGTCAGCACAAAATGATTTACCACTTTGGAGCTGAGCATCGGATACTGCTTCAGCTTGCAATTGATTTTCCAATGAATAATTCTCTGGACAACTCTGCAGTTGGTACTCAAAATGTCAGCTTTAATTTTATTTTTATTTTAAAGTGCTAACCATAAGGCTAGGAGGGCAATAATTTTAATAGAGCAAAACATAGCAAAGAAAAAGGAAGACGTCTGTGAGTTTCAGCTAGATGTAGCAATAGACAAAAACAAGAAAGGCATGAGGAAATTTTTCTAGAACAACATTTGACATGCCAATATACTCATTAACCTTTTTGGAACTTCTCGTTACCATAACATACTACCCTTTCTGCAAGAAATTAAAATGACAAAAAATTGATCATTCTTATCAACACCGCCATGATTTTTCACGAATAACCAGCTGAATTTAAGTGTTTCCACTAAAATTGCATTTAAGTGTTTCCAAGCTCAACTTAAGGTTGCACAAGAATTCCAAAAAGCGCACGAGATTTGCACCGCCCACAGTGCAACGAAGTATCCCAAAAATTGCAAAGAAGTTCAACCCTTTTCCAAGACAGGAGTGCGGAAATTACCGGGGACTCATCATTGAGAAGGCCTAAGAGGGTATCAACATCCATCGACATCTCCTCATCGCCGACGAATTTCCACATCTCCACATTGCCGACGAATTTCCACATCTCCTCATCGTCGAGATGCTCTCCGGCCAATCCATCGGCGGCGGCCAGTAACTCTTTCCAATTCGAGCTGTCCTCCGCCTGCAACATACTGAAACCCCTAGCCCTAGCTTGACGACAAACCTCTTTGAAAACCTAAGCAGACCCAGTCCGATTATGCTCCGAATTTTGAAACAAAAGCTTGGATCCGGGCAATTGCAATTGCATTCTCAGCGAAACGACCAAGAAATTCTAAGGAACTTGAGAGCGCAGACAGAGAGGAGGGGGGGTTTTGGATCGCTATCGATGTGAAGGCTTCTAAGAAAGTTCTCGCAATGCGACTTTTCTTTTATAACTTTTTTTTTTGAATTTTTCTATTTAAACCCCACTATTTTTTTTTACCCCAATACTTAAAGGGTAATTTTATTTGCACCCCATTATTTGCTCTTTTCACCTCATATTCTCTTTACACCCCACCAAATTTTAGTCAAATTTAAAATTACTCTCTACACTCCAAATTTCTTCCTAAAATATCCCCATTACACCCCATAAGCAATGTTTTACACATTAGCAACGCATTACTAGCATTTCATTTCAGTCGTTTAATGTTTTCTTTTTTCTTTCCTCTTTGACTGCCAATTTTGGAACCCAGAAGGCAAAACACCCTCAAACTGTTCATGTGAATGTGACACTGTTGCTTTCTGCAGATTCACACAAGTCTGCAGCTTGCAGGATCAGAAGGGTGAAATGATGAACAAAAGATAAATGGCTTAGTTTACAAGGAGAGGAAAAAGAAAAGAAAAAAAGAAGGAAAAAAATGGCTTGGAGAAAGAGGAGGGGACTTTGATGCTTTAGAGGAAGTAAAGTGGAGACAGAAACAAGAATAGAATACAAGGCAAGTTGGTGGGCTTGGGGAGCGAGAGAGAGAGAAAGAGGGAGTAAATTCTGGGAGTGATGTCCCCCATCTTTTTCTCTATTTTCAGAGTCCAGTCAAACTTTGGATATGATTCCTTCTCCCTCTCTCTCTTTCTTCTGTCAATTTCTGACAATTTCGGGCCTCTTGGGTTGTTGGACGGATTACCCCACTTCGACTGAGTTTGATTCAACTCACCCAGACACGCAAAGACACCGAACCCACAAGTAAACAGTGATGAATCGAGCGCCGACGTTGTGTACTTTTTTTTTTATTATTATTATTTTTATGAATTGAGAGTTGATAAGATTATGGGGTGTAATGGGGTTATTGTGGTGGCGGTCCGGTATATTTTGGCGCCGGAGAGCCCAGATCCGGCGACGTTTGGAGACGAGGTTCTGGTGTTGAAGTGGGGTGTAGTGAGCGAGGGTAAAACAAAGGTAATTATGTACAATAGTAAAATAATTATTTATGTTTAAAATTAATATGGGGTGAAAAGAGCACATAATGGGGTGCAAATAAAATCATTAGATGATCCACAATGGACTATCTAAATCACCTATTTAGACAAATTTTAGAGAGGAATTAGAAAAATACAACTCTAACCATGCTCCTTATCCACCTCCTAGTGACTCTCTATATTTTAATGGTTCTTTGTTTTATGTATAGTTTAAACTTTTAATTATTGCAAACTATTTTTTATATATTATTTTTAGGGAATTTTGCATAAATGTCACATGAACTTTTAGGCATCTGCGAGATTACCACATGAATTTTTAATTTTTACTTGTAACCACCTAAACTATATAAAGTGTTGAAATTTACCACCTACGTCTAATTTCGTTAAAAATTTCCGTTAAATCAAGTCACATACTACACATGTGATATTTTTTTAAGGACATTTTCATCAATTCACTATAAGTAAAAAATTTAAAACTAACAGCAGAAAAAAAGAAGTAACCTAATTCTCCCACGACTTTCCCAACCCCTTCCAACACCAGTTCTAACTCACTGTCAAGTAGCCCCTCTAGACTTGGCATTCATATTGCGTTTGCAGTATTCGTGTCATGTTCGTATCAACCCACTTTTCTTAACGGGTTAACATGACATGACTCATTAAGAAAACGGGTGGAAAATATCAAACACGTACACAACCCTCTACAATTCACGAATCACACGACATGACCCGTTTCACCCGTTAAGAATTAAAAAATTAATAAAAAATGAAAATGAAAAAAAAAAATTAACCACTTACAGAATAGAACCAACATAGCTTCCACTCCTCTTTCTCTCCTCCTCCCCCAATCCTCCTAATTACTCAACCAATCACCATTATGCTGAAATTTTAGCCAAATTTTGGTAAACCTCCATTAATAACACAACATACCTCTCATAGGGTTAAACTAATAGAATGGAACTTTGAATATATCAATTAAAGCTCATTTTAAAAACTAGAAAAAAAAACTCATTAAAATCAACATCCTCTCTCCAACTTCACAAAATGGCCAGAAAAAAAAAATCAAAATTTGAAGCTTTCATGGTGGCACGGTGGGAGAGTGGAAGAGTGAGAGAGTCGCACCTACTTGAGAGAGGTTTTGGGAAGGGAAGATTGGAAGACACAGAGAAAGTGAGAGAGGTGAGATCGCAAGAAGAAGAAGATGAGGTTGAGAGAGGTTTTGGGAGGTGGGTTTTGGGAAGAAGATGATGTTGATAGGGGTTTTTGAAAGAGAAAAACCAAGAGAGAGATCGCTTAGCAAGGAGAATATGAGGTGAGAGAGAGAGAGAGAGAAAGCTGCGAACTCATCTCAAAGATGCTGGATGTTTTCTTTTAGAATTGCAAATTACAAAATTACCCCCGCTTAACGGGTGGGTTCGTGTATTCGAGAATGAGCACCGAAATGACCCGTTAGCTTAATGGGTGGCTAACAGGTCAACACGACACGATAACTCGGACCCGAATACTGAATTTTTCGTGCGAAATCTTTCGTGTTAATGGGTCGTGTACAATATTGCCAGTTATAAGCCCCTTCCAAATCTAGAAGAGTAGAAACAAAGAAAGAAAAGTTATTGAGCCAACATAATTTCCAAATACATTTTTTAAATTGAAAAATCAACACCGAATAACTTAATAAAATTTTTACAAAACCAAAACTTGTATTCAAGGCATGGCTATGTTTGCCTTTCCTTTAGAGCACTTCACCCATTTGTCAAGGTAAAGGGTAAGGGTAAAGCAATGGCTGTTACTATTCACATGAATAGTGGCAGCCATTGCAAAAGGCTTGTTGTGTTTCCATCCATTGTCATGGCAACACGGACGAGGGCGCAATGTTGATATTGGTTCTGCTATTCAATGCGATTAATATGAATGCGTACTGACAACATCATCGTCTTCATGGTGGTGGTGAAGAAGGTTTCAATGGAGATGGAGACAGATGGATTGAGGTGCGCTATATCTTGAACTTGTTGTCCAGAGTGCACCTAATTTTGGCAGAGGACGAGACACATGGATTTTAGAAACAGTTGGCACAGTTTGGTTGGTTTTTTCTTTGAACTTTACAGTTATGGGCATCAACTGCTCCATGGCCACATCCTCTTTCAGGGAGTAGTTTTTCTTTCTTTGCTTTCCTTTTTTCAAGTGTCTTTTGTTTCTGCTTTTATTTTTGTTTCTAGTTTTTTCCCTTAAATTCAAGTTTTTTTCTTCCTTTTTGTCTGTGGTGTTATTTACTTCATCTACTTGTTCCTGACTCTGTTAAAGTGCTTGTCATTTTTTTCTGCTTTTTTTTGTTGTAAAGTTTTAGTTTTGGCCACTCTTGTTTAGTATCCTAATTAAATTTGTTTTTTGTTTGTGATGTTGGTTGCGAGGATCATTCATTAGTTCATCAATCTTGGAGAACCATAGCGGCCACTTTTCGCAACAGATCAGTTACAAGACATGATTCATTAGTAAGTGGTGTTCTTTTCAGTTGGTCTTGCGACTCGTCCATGAGCTGGGCTTTGTTGGGCCGCTTTGTGCAACATTTATTCATTGTCTACTTGTCCAAGTTTTGCCTATTGGTTGTTGTTGATGAGCAAGCTTTACAGTAGTATTTTTATCCTTGACCGGATTTTCCTCCATTTGGAGTTTTTAAGGCAAGGTTTTGACGATGCCACTTTTGCTCCATCTTTTGTTTATGTCTCTCATGTTTGGGTTTTGGATAGTATTGGCTATTTTGAGTGCTATCTTTTGTACACTCTTATTGCGCTTATTATTTTTAATAAAGCATCTATTCCAAAAACAACAAAATGAGATAATTATCCACACACAAAAATATAGATAATTATAAGAATGGAATAAGAAGCCCTATTTTTTCTTATCAATCCGATAGAGGAATTTCAACTTGGAAACTATCTACATTTTAAATTTTTATTATGTTTTTCTCAATCTATTATAAAATAATTAAACAAAGGAGAGTGGAAAAATCAGCATCCTTAAATAAATTATCAAACTACATAATTGTGAATATAAGCACAAAAACACAATCTAAATTCTTAATTATGAAACTAAGGATTCGTTTTAATGGATGAATTTGAAAGAAATTATTTGGTTGACTACAATACTAAATGTACTACAAAAACAAGAACTAAGTTAGATTGAATGTATTTGAAGATATAGTACATTTGAGTCCAATATATTTCGAAGCAGTCCATCCAAATGGATTTCTTCAAGTTAATACAAGAGTGTTTACATGCTATAATGGGTGTGATGATCATTTATAATTGAATTAATAACTTGTACGATAAAGCATTTATCTTAAACATTTATCATACGAGTTTGACTATCATTTTGGCCGACGCATTCTTAAGTTTTATAATTAACAAAATTGTTATTTGAAAGCTCAAAATGTTGTTGCTATATTAAGTAGACAATATTATTCATTGTAAAGATGCTTCATTGTTATTTATGTTACCCCTAATAAAAATAGAAAAATGTTACTTGTCATACCAATGATAAATAATAATAATAAAATGTTGTTTTGTACACAAACACAATGTTAATGTCGAAGTGAGATTTCACGTTATTGAATGGAAAAGCATCAGAACAGACTGCGAAATTTCCAACTTTCGAATAACGAAAAAGAAAGGTAGTGGCTTGTAATTCGCGCCTGTGATATTGGCAACCAGCCAACCCGCAAACGTGTGACGTGTCAAATAAGGATGCGTTCGGTAATGTTTTCGGGGGTTATTTTCATTTTTAGAAAATAAAAATGAGGCAAAAATGCGTTCGGTTGCCCAAAAATAGAAAACACTGAGAATGTTTTCATAAAATGAAAATAAGTTCGTGTGTACTTGTAGAAAACAGAAAAAAGTTGTTTTCATAAAAATAACTCACATTATTATTTCAAATTGTATTACCAGACACGTTTTCATTGTTTTTGTTTTCTGAAAATGTTTTCTAATTAATCTACCAGACGCATTTTCATTTCCTTAAAATGCAAATTCGTTTTCTTGTTTTCATTCTCTGAAATATTCTACGAAAACATTCTCCGAAAACGTTACCGAACATGCCATAATTTTTTAATATAAAAGCACCGGTTATACCTAAACTCTATCCATTTCACGCAAATATAGTACCTGTTTTCTTCTACTTCGGAATTTTATTATATTTTATTCAAGGCCTCCCTTGGACTTGGACCCGTGATTGACATTTGCCAATAAGTTGGAGAGCCCATAATCACTTCTAGGGAGAAGTAGATTCTACGTGATTTTCCATATAATCACTTTTAGTGATTTTAAGTTATTATGAGAAAAAACACATCTCATGTACTTTTTCATAAAATCACTTCAAATCACTTAAAGTGATACTCCACAAAAATGATTATTGACCTATCAAAAAATACTCACAAACGAACCCTTAAGTAATTCAATAAAACGTTCATTAAAAAAAGAAAAAGTAATTAAACAAGGATGCTGTTAAACGAACCATAAAATTAACTAAGTACACCATACTATTAAACTATTTATTGCATTATTAATTTATTCTAATATAAAATGACAAAAAAATGATATATTGAATATTGAAACAAAAGTAATTTTAATAAGTACATCCTAATTAATATATTGAACCCTAATCAAATTAGAATTTCAGAGTTTGATTCCAAACAAATTTGAGATAAAAATTCAAAGTTTTTGTCGGGGAGAGAGAAGTTTCAATCTAATAATCAAAAACCCTTCACAATTTTGGCGCAATTGATTATGAAAATGCATTACTAAAAGCCAGCTTTGTAGAAGTAAAACAGCTGCCCAACTCAACAAGACAGAATTTCCTCTATCAATTCTCATAATCCAAATCTGGAAGATAGTAAATTACTACTTCTGGCGCAGAATAAAACAGTAAATAGGCATCAATATGCAAGCCCAAATACTGAATAAGCCTCAACTTCTGCAGCAATAAACAATTGCAGAGACAAATTCTTCAAACTCAAAAGATAATCAACCAAGAGCTACAAGAACAACAACAAACAAAATATTTTCCAAGGAATGCCGAAATCCAAACACTATCAAAGAACAAACCCCATGTCCTCGGAAAACTCATTCAAGAAGCCACAACCGCAACAAAAGCCCAGGGATGCCTGCATGGATATCAAAAATCTCAGCTATACGAATTTGAAAGCAGCCTGTTTGCTCAGAAAACCCATTTGAATGACTACCACATTGGCAAAAAGGTCAAAATAGCTAAGAGCTCTTCCTCTTCTTGGCGATGGAGAAGTGAGAAAATAGAAAAAAGAAAAAAGAAGCTTAATTTAAAAGAACCTGTGATGGAGACGTCGGGCTTTAAGTTCCTTGATTAAATAATGATCCAGCCTTCCCAAGTACTCATGAATTTGATTCAATGAGCGGGTGAATTCCTGAGAGTTTTGATTTGATGAAGGGAAAATGAGTTTGACAGGAATAGATTTGATGAAGACGATCAATTCATGTAAAATAGGGTGTGTTGTATAATAGAGTGTATTAGGATATATAAGGGGTATTTTTGGTAGTTAAATAGAGTGTACTTAGTTAATTTTACATTTGGATTTAATTATTATGGTGTACTTAAATCATAATGTGTAGTCAGTTAATTTTAAGATTCATTTAACAGCACTCTTAAACAAACATGTAAAAAAATGGGTCAAAGCCCAATGCTTCCGCGAGCCCAGTTTGAATGCAAGGTTGAGCCCATATTCTCGTGACACGTCAAACTATTGAAAAACCAAATAAAACAAGCCGGGATCCGACCCGGCTAAGGTCAGGATCCAAATTAAGGGTAACCCGAAAACACTAACCACCAAACCCAGAGGTTCTGAGCAGCGAGAAGAAAGGGATCGCCGGGATCCCAATCACTCACCCACACGCACAGACAGATACGAAGCAGTATATATACAGAAGCAATCATCTCGCAACCCAGCACTTTTCAAGGTACCTTTTACTTCAGTATTTTCTCGGCAAACACTTGTCTTGGAAAAAGTTTTCTCGGGAAAATTATCAAGCAGCTACAGTTATATATACAGTTCCATCATTTCTGCAGAACTAGGGTTTCGAGTTTCTGATTCCCAGCTGTTTGGTCAGTATAGGGTCTTTTGTTGCAATTTGAATCGGTGTGTAAAATTTACAGGGCGATTTGAAGGAAGTATAGTTGTGGGAGTTGAATGATGGGATTCAAGGCGGTGCACTGATGTCACTGTTCTGGATTGTGGTTAATCAACTTGCAGAGATCGAAGCAATGGTAAATTTACATGTAGATTATAATTGCGTGGTTTTGACAGCTCATTTTTGAGTTTTTAGAACGGGTTCACGACATTTATTTTTGAATAGAGGTTCACGACATTTATTTGAGGTTGAATATTTAGTTATTTGGTCAATAACTATCCCCATTGGCATGGTAGAGTGGAGCAGATTTCAATTTCAATAGGCGAAAGAAAAAGAAACTGTAGTTGAAGAGGGTATATTGTGTGACATTGCGAATTTGTCTAATATTTCTGTGTTGTGCCATAGGCTGCGTCGAAGAAAGTCATAACAAGGGAAGAGTGGGAGAAGAAGCTCAAGGATGTAAAAATTAAGAAAGAAGACATGAATAAATTGGTGATGAACTTTCTTGTCACCGAGGGATATGTGGATGCTGCTGAGAAATTCCGAAAGGAATCTGGAACCGAACGTATCCTTTTTTGATTTATAACTTAATGGCATGTTCTTATTGTCGACGCCTTGGTGGTGTGCTTCATTTTGTATCATATCTTGTTGTGTTTCTTCTTATGGTTTGATAGCAGATATTGATCTTGCAACAATCACAGACCGTATGGCTGTCAAGAAGGCAGTACAGTGTGGTAATGTGGAGGATGCAATTGAGAAAGTGAATGACTTAAACCCTGAGGTAGGATGCCATTTTTTAAAACTTTTGGTTATGTTCATAAAGTCCGTAGTTTTATACTATTGATGAAAAAATTATTTCCCTTTTTTTCCTTTGATAAAATCTTATATCATTCCTTTTCTCTGAAAGTATGTCCTGGCATATTAATTGTGGCACTGCAATGTGAATAATCATCCGTCATGGATTTGTGCCAAACTTGATATGAAGTTTGTCAGCGTCATATGAAGCTCTTTTATAATTGAGGTTGGTTCATATGTCAAATAGTCACTTATTGGATGATAATCATGAGATTCATTTGTGGTGATTGTAAGTAGTGCGTTAATCAACCTCTGACCATGATGAATTTGTCGAGCAGGGTATGTTGTTGCTCCTGGCCTTTTTTTTTGTATCGGACTTGAGCATTAGGGAAGTAGCTATTCAATGCATGAGGTTGCTTGATTTATCTGTTAAGAGAATCATGTCCTTCAACTTATTAAAATATCCTGTCATCTTTCTGGAAAAGAAAAACATTCACTGGGATTTGAAAATCCCGACTTTTCCTCTGGAGATAATTTGGGAGTAGAAGAATTATTGAGGCTCTCAAACCTTACTAGGAAAAAACAAATCAGAGTGGTATTGCTACTCCCTGTCAAAATCATGGGATTTCTTGGCCAAATTTGTTAGTTTTAACCCCCACCTAGAGCCTCAATCAGTTAGTAATGACTTTTTAAACCCGAAGAGTAGCGTATGAACAAACTATTAATAAGGTGACTCACTTTCATTATGGTCAGTCTGTCCATCATGGTTAGGACTACTACGCTTGTAGAAAAAAGAATATGGACACAAAGAATACAAACCTACGCTTACATGGATGGTTTACTGCAACCTGTTTTTTATCCTCTTTATGTAAACATGCAGGTAGTGTAGTTTGACATCCATCCACGAGGAGGGTTTCCTTTCCTTTCAATGCTGTTTTATTTTCTTACCTTATCCATCCATGAGGAGGGTTTCCTTTTTCTTTTAGATTGACATTCAAGTAGCTTCGTTTCCTTTTTATAATTTTTATTCAGTCTATTCCTTTAGAGAATTTTGCTTGCCAGTGAGCAGCCTGTTATTTAAAGTATTTAACGATCTGTGATAACTTTGTTTGCAGATTTTGGATACAAATCCCCAATTATTTTTCCATCTCCAACAGCAACGGTTGATAGAACTAATTCGGAATGGAAAAGTAGAAGAAGCCCTTGAGTTTGCTCAGGAAGAGCTAGCACCAAGGGGAGAAGAAAATGTAAGATTCAGCCCATTGTAACTTTGCTTCGATTGACTATGATGAATATAATTTTATGATTTAAGTTTCTGTTGGCTTCCCCCAACTCCATCCAACTGAATTGCATTGACTTTGTTGTTTATTCACTCATTACCAAGGTGGAAGATAGTTTCTGATTTATTGAATGCTTCATTTGATCGTATTCCCGTGTTAAATTTTGTATCATCACATATCTTATCCTTAGAAATTCAGAGTTCTGATTAATTATTAATACCATTATATGCAGCAAAGCTTTTTAGAAGAGTTGGAGAGGACTGTTGCACTGCTCGCCTTTGAAGATGTGTCCAATTGTCCTGTTGGAGAGCTTCTGGACATATCACAACGCCTAAAGACAGCAAGTGAGGTGAATGCGGCCATCCTTACCAGCCAGAGTCATGAAAAAGGTTAGTCTGTTTGCTCAAGTTTGATTTATTCTGTATCTACCTTTGTTTGTGTTCCCAGTTACGATAGAACATAACTGGATTATGTTCATTATTTATCTTCAAAAGCATTTGTACTGTTAGTTTGGTTAATATTATTTTTGGTTGCCGATCCCAATTTTCTTGGAGTAAAAAGGTTTAGTTGGTAAACCCTCACAAGAAAAAGTAGGGTCTAGTTATAGTTGTATCAACACAATATTTCTCATTGCCGAGTACATTGATCATGGTCTTTACATGATTGGAAAACTGCACTATTTCCCAGTAACAAAATCATTTGGAAAATTCTCTTTTAAAAATCCAACAAGATTGTTCATTAATTTAATTCTATTTGAAGGGATAGTCTAGGGTAAAATGCCAAATCGTTCAGAAGTATTTTTTAGAGCAAATATTGATTAGGAGATAGATCTCTGAAGAAACAGTTTTTAACTTCTTATCCAATACAAATCTCCAAATAGGTTAACAATTTTTGTATGTCCTGTTGTCCTACCACAGACCCGAAGCTACCAAGCTTGTTGAAGATGCTGATATGGGCCCAGAACCAGCTTGATGAAAAAGCTGCTTATCCTCGGATAAATGATCTTTCCACCGCCATGCTAGAAGACCCTACTGTCTAGAGGATGTCCGTCCGTCCAACCCCCTTGTGCGGAGGATTTAGGTTTCTTCTAGGTTTTCATGGAATGACAAATGATGTATGTACCTTATCTACATTCCTCTTTTGGATGCTGTTTCATTGCAATCGTTGTTAATTTTATTCTCATTTGCGTTTCTGTGGCATTCTCAACATTTGTACAAATGATTGTCTATAACATCTCTCTACTTCTATTTCTTGAGATTGTGGAGTAAATCTTTTTGGCTATCTTTATCTTAGGTGCAGCAAAACAGGTAGTGAGCTACAATAATGTAATTGCTGTGGTCTGTCTTCAAATAATAAAAATTAAAAGAAAAATTGATGTGGTCTTGTCAAAATTTCGAGAAGCTACAATGTACATGCACTCATCGTAGCTTTCAAGTTATAGGTAAGGTAAGCGCTCTTACTTTCCCTTACCTTAAAAATGGATTGCATGCAATTTCCCTGAGCACTCTAGAGAATAAATAAATATTAGACAATTTAGCCAAACAACGAAGAAGTTAACATGAGAAATGAAATAAGAAAATCATAAGCCACACTTGTAATTATAACCATTCATTGTTTAGACGATGACCACACAAACACAATGAAAAAAGAAAAAACAATCTTCTCCCCTCTTTCCTCTTGCAAAGCGTCACTCCGAAACCACCCAAAGAACATAAACCCAAGCAGTATTTTTGATATCTGAATCCGAATGGGGCTGAGGTTTTGCATGTTTTAATTTCAAAGCATTTGCTTGCTCGGCTGATTTCCAAGAGCCATCATCAAAATTCAGAGCATAGCTGGAAGGATCATACTGGAACCTCAACTGCTGCTTGCCAGAGTTCTTGAGAGCCTTCTTCAATGCCGCTCTCATTCTCCAGAACAGGCTCCTACACTGTTTCCTGCTGTATGCATTCACCCAAACCAAGCTTTCTACCAAACCCATATTCATAAGTGCCTTGCTTACACTGCTGCTCACTGAGTCTCTTGCACCGAAAACCCAATTGGCTCTTCCCCCTGTTTTCTTCACTGTTTTAAAGAAGTTGAGAGGTGGGCTGCAATGTCTCTTGCTCTGGGTTTGTTTCTGAGGCAGAGAGAGAGAGAGAGAGTTAATAGCTGGTTCACGGACTGAGAAGAGAGAAGCTGAAAATACAAGACTTGAGAAAAGAAAATCTGTTATGGTGCAGCAGAAGGTTGAAATGCAAAGACATAAAAAGAAGGAGAAACAACCTTTTCGAGAAAGGGTGATGGTGAAGGGAATGCAGATGCAAAACGCAATCTTTTTGGTCTTTCAACGTAGCTGCGCAGCTTGTGCCGTAGTCTACACAGTTAATTTTTTCTTCTTCTTGAAATCATATTGGGGTGCTAAAATTCCACCATCTAGAGAGAGTCAGAGCAGGGACAGTGGGCAGTGAGCCTAAGGTCGTATCACTATCAGAATGTCGTTGGAGCATAACGAATCATTATTTCACGGTATTTCCTCGGGCTTTACTTTTTCCCATTTTGAAGCCATAAATAATCTTAGGACCTTAAACCCTCTACCCTCTGGCAATTAGGGGACGCCTAAAACCTCACTGTAAACTGCACTCTGTTTTTGGATAGAAAATCCTTCTCTTTTTTTTGGGTCACAATATATCTAAGAACTCGTTCAAATTCTTTGGATAACAAAGGGTTTAAAATTCTTATCTTGCTTATTCAAAAAGGAAAGAAACCCTGATAATCCAAATCACTTCTAAGCCACACATGTCCACTGCACAGAGAATTTGATTTTATGGTAATTACCCATGTGGTTTTTTTAAGTGACTGATTAATAATATCATTAGTGGAATATAAAATTGTTGAATATGTGTGCGTCAGCGTCACAAAGAAAGCTCAGTTTCATCATGTGCAAAGCAACCATGGTCTACACATGAATCCAAAACGAAAGAGAAAATGGGCAAATGAATCTCTACATTGATCAGTCAAATCAGAGTTTTCTTTTTCCTCAAAAACTGGTTTGTCTCCAATAGAAGGCAATGCGAGAGGTTCTTTGCTTCTCGTATTTTTTTAGCTTCATCTTCAAAGCCATTTTGCTTTTGCATATGCTCATTAAATTCCATTTTGTCTCTCTCTTCACAGTTGCCCGTGGCCCTTTCCCCACTCTGTGCGCCTGTGCTGCTGCACCATCTCCAAATACGTCCCGTTTCAGATGACCTGTCATTCTACCCAACACAGCAACCTTTGCCACCTCTCTGCGCTGCTGCTTATGTAGCTTTCTCTCTTTGGATTTGAGTTTTCTAGTTTTAGATGATTGGAATATTTCGGTTTTGGTTTTTGCCACCTGGCTTTTTCTTCAAGTGGGGTCCACCTTTTGATGCTTTGGCTCAATGGTTCTAGGCTCCTCCTAGCTAGGGTTAAGTTCTTGGTGGACCTCAAGACAATGGAGATTTTGTCTTGATCAAAGGTTGCATCTTGCAACTTAGGCTTCGGTATGTGGGGTTGAAAACAATGTGCCGGCCACCCCAAATTTATATCCATTTCAGAGCGCGCAATTTACACACATTCAACCTGTCAGCCCAAAAAATGTTTTCATCTTTCTCCAATAATGCTGCACCATGTACTTGTTTCTCATGTGATTCTGCATATTTCTGAATTTCTTGATGGTATTGCATCAAGCGCTCCTCTTACAGCTTTGCTCAGCCTTCTATCTTTTGTCCTCCATACTACATTTGAAAAGTTGAAGCATTCAATAATATCGTAATGATATGTGACCTGTTTAGAATTTAGGATTTCGGGTTTAGGTATGCTATCATCAAAGCCTAAACACAATCATCATCATCATCATCATCCACACCTCAACTAAAGAATTTGGAGAAGACATTCTATGTTTTTTCAATCTGATCGACCATAGTCTCAGCCCAACCCATCTGGTGGAAACACATGTTACTACTGTAGTGGGCAGTATCCAATTCCCTTTGGCCAAATTGCACCCTCAGGCCTCAGCATGGTTTGGTTCATAGTTGTCACATGCCTTGGTTGCTGTTGGTTTCCCCATATGTTAAAATTGCTTTCTGCTGTCTCAAAATCTGCATGATAAAAAACAGATATAAAGATATGAGATCCCAGGAGCACAAACAAGCATAGTGTTGTGTTATATACTTTTACATATAAAATTGGGACATTAATTTCTTGATAAGTAAACCCATATCTAAGAGACGATTCTGTGTTGGCTTGGTGCGAAAGAAAAGGTGTGAGATTTCAGATTCTCATGTTATCATATGGTAGTAGTATCTCATGTGGATTTGCCCTACCCCTAGTGCTGCCTTTTTAATTGCTTTTTCAGAGTGCTGTTTCATGCATGTTTGCGTAGCTCAACTCCCAATCTTCCTGTCTAAACAGTGCTTATTGTTTTTTTTTTCCTTTTCTAAGTTCGATTTCTTATGAATTATTTGATATTGAATACAGGCTACGTGTTTTGTTGAGATCATGGGAGACAAAAATACCTTCTTCTTTTTTTTTGGTAAATACTATGAGGTGTCCCCACACCCGAAGAGTGGGATTAATCCCCACTCGATGTTCGGCTTACCTCTGACCACAAAATGCTTCCAACGGGTTTCGAACCCCTGCCATTGAGGCACCAGGTAACTCGCGAGCTGCCAACCTCCCCAACCTCCCCATATCTTATGGTTGGAGACAAAAATACCTTTGAGCAACCCTTTACCATGCTAAACAGTGTGTAGCATAGCAGCACAGCACTGATTGGATGGATGGACCAACCAATCAGTCCAACACAAACTACTTCCCCAAGTCAGATAGGAATCTAAATTCAAATCACTTTCGCATCTCTAAAGCAGTAAAAACTATACTTACCTGGTAAAAAAAAATATATTACTCAATCACCAATTCACCATGAACTCTCCCCTCAAAATTTTCCGGCATAGGTTGCTAAGATATGAATATGGGTTTGAATACTTTAGGTTCTTATTTTATTCTTCTCCATAAGGAGGTATATATATGGATTTTACATGAGGGCTTTACTAGAAATAAATATAGTAATCAATTAGGATAGTATCTCTAATTATACAATAATTTGTTAACTATCTAAAATAAGGAAAGTAAATCCTTTAATTAATCAAGGAAATAAATCTCCTTGATTAATTAGAGACTCACTTTAACACTCCTCCTCAAGTTGGTGCATATATATCACCAATGCCCAACTTGGTAAGTGAGTCATAAAATACTCTTCCATAAAAACAAATTTTTGTTAAGATATTCCGCTACTGATCTTCCGATTTTACGAACGGTAGGCTGGATGATCTTTTCTCAATTTTTCCTTGATGAAATGTCTATCCACTTCAACATGTTTGGTTCGATCATGTTGAATCGGATTATGAGCAATATCAATAGCGACTTGTTGTCACAATGCAACTCCATCGGCTTTTTTTGAAGCCCAATTACACAAGAGTTTTCTGATCCACAATAATTCACAAACCCCTTGAGCCATTCCTCTATACTCGCTCGCACTAGACCGAGAAACCACATTTTGTTTTTTTACTCCGCGCCAAGTGACTAGGTTACCTCCCACCGAATGTAAAGTAACCGTAAGTAGAGCGTCTATCCTGAATGGACCCACCAATCAAGATCTCAGATATCCAACAACTTCAAGATCTCTATTTTTTGAGAACATTAATCCCTTCCTGTGGGCTGACTTTAAGTATCTTAAGATTCGATCAACGCATTCCTATGAGAAGTACTAGGTGAATGCATAAATTGACTAACCACACTCACAAAGATATGCAATATCCTGGTCTTGTATGTGCCGATATATCACCCTTCCAACAAGGCGTTGATACTGCTTCCTTATTGGTTGGTTCTTGGTCCATATCTTCACACAACTTGTGGTTCATCTCAATGGGTGTGTCAAACTTACACCCAAGCATTCCCTGTTTCTGAGTAGATCCATTACATACTTCCTTTGAGATAGAAATATACCAGCTTTGACCTGCATACTTCAATTCCAAGAAAGTACTTTAGATCACCTAAGTCCTTCATCTCAAATTCCCGAGACAAATACTTTGCAGCTTCTGCTCTTCGTCGTTTCCGCTATTCGACTATATCATCTACATAAACAATCGGGCAAAGTAAGTCTTCTTCTATCACGCCTTCACGAGCAGTGTGATCCAATTACTCTGTATATCCAAAATTCTTCATAGATTTAGTAAATCCGCCAAACCATGCTCGGGAGATTGCTTTAATCCATACAATGATTTTCTAAGCTTGCAAACGTGATTCTTTTGTCGTGAGCTGAATTACATCCTGGGGTAAGTCCATATACTTCTTCTTCCAAGTCTCCATGTAAGAATGCATTTTTGACATCAAATCGATGTAATGGCCAATCAAGATTTGTGCTAGAGATAATAGGACTCTAATAGTGTTAATCTTGGCTATCGGGGCAAAGGTCTCCTGGTAGTCTATCCCATATTTCGTGTGTACCCTTTTCGCCACCAATCTAGCTTTTATATCTTTCAATGGATCCATCTCGCTTGAGCTTCACAAGATAAATCCATCTCGCATCCTACAATGCCTTCTTTCCATGAGGTAAGGGCACGAGTTCCCATGTGACATTCTTTTGGAGGGCTCGTGATCTCTTCATTCATGGCTTCTTTCCAGCTTTGGGTCTTCTAGTGCTTCAAAGAATAATCGTTTGGGGATGTATGTCACCCAATTGCTTTACAAAGTGTATACGTGCCTCCGATAATCGAGAGATATGTAATTGTTGATGGGATATTTCCCCTTGGCTTTAAGATCCGCTTCATATTGTACTCGAGGTTTGCCACTTCGCTTCTTCCTTTCTCGAAGTTGATATGTGCTCTGTGCCTTCCAAATCAAATCATCATGGGATATTTCATTAGTGTTATCGCCTTTAGGGAAAGATGTTACCCGAATGACTTCAGCAGGTGATTGGTGTGGTAATCGTCAAGCGGGCAAAATCTCATGAAACGGCTTCAATTTCCTCCTCCGATTTTGACATGATGGAGACAATCTTGGGAACATTTTCTTCCGGCGACCTGGTCGTAGGATTCTGGGCGACTCATTTTGAAGCAGGTTCTCCAGGTTCAAGAACTAAGAAGCACTTGGCCGCAATCAATTGGCGAACGGCCGCGTTTTTGAAGCAGTTCTCCGGCTAACGGCCGTTTTCCACCGCGACCGTGGTCGCTTTGAAGCGTAGTTGTTTCCTGGGAAAAAATCAAGAATTTGGGGGAGTATTTGATTCTTGATTCTCCTCATGTGTCGCTGAAAATATATGTCGTGTTCCGAACACAACATCCATGGAGGTATGGACCGTCTGACTAGGAGGATGATAACACCGGTATCCTTTCCGATGAGGTGCATAACCAATGAAAACACACTTTTCGGCTCGAGGGTCCAATTTGTTTACAGTGATCATGTAAGTGGACAAATACAATACAACCGAAAAATTCGGGGTTCCAAGTTTGGGGTTTGAGGTGTTTGGATATGGTGGTGAAGTGTTTGAAGTGGTGTTTGGAAATTTAGAATACTTGGAGGGAATCCGATTGATGATGTATGCCGCAGAGACGACGACTTCTCCCCAAAAGATCGAGGCATATTGGCACCAAAGAGAGAGGCACGAACTACTTCCAATAAATGTCTGTTCTTCCTTTCAGCAATTCCATTTTGTTGGGGAGTGTAGGGGCATGAGCGTTGATGTGATGCCATGATCTTGTAAGAATTTGTTAAGATCATGGTTGAGAAATTCTCCGCCATTGTCGAACGGAGAACTTGGATCCGGCTCGAAACCGTGTTTCCACCATTTTATGAAACTGTTGAAATCTTAAACTGACTTCCCCTTTAGTTTTGAGAAGGGGAAACCCAAGTCATGCGTGTACAATCATCTATAAATGTGACGAACCATCGAGTTGCTCACGCCGGAGTGGTAACTGAGCAGTCCCCAAACATCGAATGAATAAGAGAAAACGGAACCAAACTCTTATTTGAACTTAATGGGAACGGACACGATGGCTCTTAGCCAATTCACACGTATCACACTCGAAGTCGGAAACATCAAGACCGGAAAATAATGATGGAAACAACTTCTTAAGATAACCGAATGAGGCATGCCCAAGACGTTTATGCCATAACCAAATTTTTGTCTCTCTCCCCTCGTAACGAGCTCCACTTGTTGTGAAAGCTTGACCAACCTTGGTCTCACTATCCTGGCGCCACCCAAGTAGTAGAGTTTGCCCACGTAGTACCACAACCAATTGTCTTTCCCGTGAGGATGTCCTGAAAAACACAATGATTCGGCCAAAAAGTTACGCACAATTCAAAGCCGTAGTAATTTGGGCAATGCATAAGAGATTATGGTGTAAAGATTTTAACAATCAATACAGTAATCCAATTTGAGAGAGTCGAGAGAGAGAGTGAGCCCTCCCAATCACGGGGAGGGGTACCATTAGCATTAGACACCACCGATTGAGGAGATGGTGTATGAGTGGTAATTTGTCCGAGGATCAAAGGTCATATGATCAAGTGGGTCTATGGTCAATGATCCATGTGTGCTTTTTGAGGACGATGAAAAGCAGCCTTTGGTGGTGACGATGGAAGCACGAGTCCGAATGGCCGTCAAGAGGATGGAACGCATGCTTCGTGATTCTTCAAGGTGGGAGAGAATCGTAGGGGTCTTGACATCGCATAGTCAAGTAAAAGTTGATTTAAGAATTTGAGGAATTTGATTTGAGGATTTTGATGTAAGGATTTGATAAGAGGATTTGATTTGAGATATGTAAGATTTGTGTTTGAGGAATTTGAATTTGATAATGAATTTGATTTGAGAGGTATGTGTAAAAGATTTGACGGTATGTGTTTAGAGATTTTGATAAGATGATTTGAGGAATTTATATTTGAGGAATTTAGATTTGAGGATTTGGATTTGAGGAATTTAAATATGAGAAATTTGATTTAGGGATTTGGGATTTGAATATGAGAAATTTGATATGAGAATGTAGAGACAATCGAGGATCGATTGCTCTGATACCATGCTAAAATATGAATATGGGTTTGAATACTTTAGGTTCTTATTTTATTCTTCTCCATAAGGAGGTTTATATAGGGATTTACATGAGGGCTTTACTAGGAAATAAATATAGTAATCAATTAGGATAGTATCTCCTAATTATACAATAATTTGTTAACTATCTAAAATAAGGAAAGTAAATCCCTTAATTAATCAAGGAAATAAATCTCCTTGATTAATTAGGAGACTCACTTTAACATAGGTGTGAGTTTCTATAACCTTACAAATATACATATATAGTGAACCAAGAAAAGTATAATAATTGGTTAATTAGATATATGCTAAATTAATGTCCTTGTTAATGTTGTCATCAGTCAAATTGATCTCAATCAAAACACTAACCATCAGATAAAGAACGACTACTCAAATTAAAACACTCTTCTCTAATCTATATATAACTCGATTCTCTCTTATTTTCGCATCGAAACCTCCGGAAATCTTTATTGTTTTAGAAAATGGACAATGCAAGAGACAATAACCCGCCAAATACATTCTTATCAACTATTGGATCATGCAATACAAGAAACCCTAGAAATTCACACCAACCCTTATTTCTAATTCTAATCGATGTCCTCAAACCACACATTTGTTGTATTCTCCGCTATCTCTCTCTATCTTTTCCATTTCCTCTATATTACATTTCCCATTTGACAAAATCAAAATTAACCAAAGCCACCCTCCACCACCACCACCAAGCTCCCCCAAGCCACTCCAATGGGTTCTCTCCCATCTCCACCAAGACCCTCAACTCCACCACCTTCCTCACCAAACAACTCTCTGTCCAGTTACAGGGTTTGCGCCACATTTTGCTTCAGAGAACCAGCCCCAAACTTGAACATCTCTAACTGGATAGAGTGCTACGACCCATCAACCAACACATGGACACATGCTAGCTCGATCCCTGGCCTCACTGAGAACCATATCTTGAAGGGTTTTGCAATGGTGTCTTTAGGTGACTCGGTTTACATAATTGGTGGTAGGGTTTGCCACAAGGAGAGAGTTCACACGTCAGACGAGTACAGTGAGCTTGTTGACATGGATATCGAAGTCTCTTCATCTGTGTTGCGGTACAATGTTGGGTCTGACCAATGGTCAACGTGTGCGCCACTTGGCATCCCAAGGTGTGACTTTGCCTGCACGGTTTCCGAGAACAAGATCTATGTGGCCGGGGGTAAGTCCACGATGGTATGCGCAAGGGGGATTCCATTGGCTGAGGTGTACGATCCCGAGCTCAACGAGTGGACCCCTCTGCCTAACATGAGCACACTGAGGTACAAATGCGTGGGCGTGACGTGGCAGGGCAAAATCTATGTGGTGGGGGGTTTCGCCGAGAGAGCTGACTCGGAGCTGCCTCCGATAATGGTGCGCAGCTGTGCTGAGGTGTTCGACACGCGAACAAGGATGTGGGACCTCATCGTGGGGATGTGGCAATTGGATGTGCCACCAAATCAAATTGTGGCAGTAGATGATAGGCTTTTTAGCTCTGGTGATTGCTTCAAGCAGTGGAAAGGTCATATTGAATCATATGATGGGAAGCTCAACATATGGAATGAAGTTGAAGGGTCCCAAATACAAAGTCTTAATTCCCTGATATTTGCATTGGGCACGCAAGATGATCACAATTGGGCACTTAGCCAAAGGCGTTACCTAACAATGGCACCCATTGGAGTTAACTTGTACTTCCTGGCAGGGTATGGCATGGACAGAGAATTGTCAAGAACAATGTCGATTGTTCATAAATTTGATATCACAGCAACCAGTGATGCGTGGATGAGCATGGAGCCGGTGGAGGAGGATGGAGAGAAAGAGCTCTGTGGGCATTGCTGTGTTGTTCAACTCACATGATCAGCTGTTTTTTGCTACTTGCAGCAAAAAAACATATTCTGGTACCTGCTTAATTAGTAGTTAATTAGTATGCTATTATGGATTAATATTATTGTTTTTGTAAAAGGTTTTGCTGACTCGTCCGTAAGTTCCCTCGGTAGCTGTCTTAATCAGGTGGATTATGCCCAAGTTGTGAACTTTATGGAGCAGTAGTCCTGATGATTTTGCATACCTTGTGACAAAATAAGAAAAATCTGTTGCCTTTTTATTATTCTTGCTACTTTTTTCTGTAATATATTGATGATCATTTCTTGAGTTGGGTCATTTTGTTTTGCTGAGCCATTTAGATTTATGATATGAAGTTTGTTTTGTATTTGTATGGTTGGATGGAAACATAGATTACTAAACCAGAAAATGGGATTTACCTAGGACTAGGAGGCTAGGCCAAATCAACCACTTTGATAACTTCGCTCCCTGTCTGTCTACTAGGGAGGGAGGTGCATTGTGTTTGCTGCCAAACACCCAAAAACAATATTATAAACCAACCTATAGCCCACAGGATTGTAGGAGAGCTTTCTTGTTTTTCATCATAGGAAGGCATGACATGCGCCGATAAATTCTCATGTAACGGGAATATCATTTTTTGTTATCTTGACTAATAACACAATGATAAGTATGATCATTTTTTCTTATATTATTATATTATTAGTAGGGAATAGCAAAACAGTGTTATTCCCGTTAAATATAAGTTTTTTTGACTTGTTGGAGAGCTTTCTTGTTTTTCATCATAGGCAGACACAAGGCATCCCATTCCATGATGCTTGTCCAAAATTGGAAATAAATGGATGTGACCTCAAATCATTATTATTATATTTCTTTTGATCACTTTCAAGTAAACTGTAAATCATTATTATGTTTTTGTTTCACTAATTTTCTTCAGATTTAAAACTTTACACACATTCTCGAGCAACACAATAGATGAGACGGACACAAGGGATTAACCACGTATGTACCCTTTACATCTTCTGTATGGCGTGACTACACCAACAAAATTATGTTGCCCCCTAATTGGGCCCTATCAATGTCCCACATGCCCCAAGGGCCATGCTTGCCGTGAAAAAGCCCAGATAGTGAGCCACCAATGACCAACCCAATCTGGTCTGCTCTGGTACATCTCTCTGGTGGGCCATATCAAGTTTGTCAGTGGGACCCAATACCCAACTTTTTTCCATTTCTTAATTCCTAGGCTAAAAATGGACTTGGGTCATTCTTACTTTTTATTTCTTTCTAGCCTTAAGGCCGTTTAGCCCAATTTGTGAGCTTTCAAGTGGTCAAGGGTGTGGTTCAGCTTTAGCCACCCTCAAAAGAAGAGAAAGCAAACCGAAAACTCTCAGCCGAGGAAAGCGAAAGCAAAAGATTCATCATTCACGTGACTCGTGAGCCATGAAATCAAAACTCAAACGAAATCTTTTGCCACGAGCCACCCACAAACTGAGTCACTCACTCACTCACCTTTGATCCTTCGCTCCTTTGCTTCTTCTACACCATCTCATGTCATGGTCCCCAACCACCCTGCGCCACCCTGACCCTGGTCTGATGTGGACCCCACCCCCTGACACTCTCCATGCACTCCTAGTCCCCGTCAAACTTACAAGGGAAAGCTCTTTCTGCAAAATTTCTACACTTGCACACCCCACCGCACGTGCCACGCTACACTCTCTCTCTGCCTTTGCACGCGTGAGATTGTACAACTCTGACCTCAGACACTCACTCTATACTCTGTAGTACGAGCCTATTATGCATAGGCTGATGGTGTTTGACCCGTGTGACTTTGACTATGAACAGACAAAAAATTACCGGTGAAATGGATTTATAATAATTTAAACTATTATTTGTTTTTAATTTCAAAAAAGACACATCGGTGAATGGACGGCCAGGATTTGGTATCTTTGGGAATTGAATCTGAGTCGTTGACATGGGGACCAATCCTCGAGGATTAAGATGTTCCACATGCTGGTTAGGCTTAGGACCTAGAAACCCCGACACTGGAAGCTGATATGTCGGTTTTGTCATGGGGAGACGAGAGATGAAAGCAGAGTGATTTGGACTTTGCCGCTCTTTTATTGCCTTTATTTTAGTTTTGACTCATTTTGGACAAGTCCAGCTCATGCCACGTGGCAACAAATAGGTGGTTTATTGGTGTGCCACGTGGGAAAAGGGCACAGTGGGGACCATGGGTTTGGAGGGTCTGCCCGGGGAGACATGGGCACATAGCCCGACAAATTGCATGTGCATGTGGTTAATGAAGGTTTAAGATGGGTTTTAAGCTGGGGTCTCTCTCCACAGTGTGCTCAAGTTGCCAATATGAACAACAACCATCTTCAATATTATATAACTTCATTATTTGCCTTCATATCATGTATAAACGATACTAAGTTGACCACAATGATTTCTTACAGTGTGTGACGAAGGAAATAGTGAATTGATAACATGTTCGGATGCTTAGAGTCAAATCACACGAAAATAAAAGATACTTTACTTTCAGTATTCACACGCACACGGATGATTCTTGATTGTAAATTCGTAGGTACACATGAATGTCACATTATGCTCCACAAACATCAACGATTATAAAAGAATCACCTATTCAATTGATAATAACTCATACATCAACGATTACAAATCAGTCACACGTTCATTTGGTACTAACCCTACCATTATTCAAACAAGCATAGTAGAAAAGTGACTACTAAATCTCTGATTTTAGTTATTGCCTACCACCAACATCAACGGCTAAAAATTTGTAACACGTCCGGTCACCATTCTCCGATCAAGCATATGACTGTGAATGATATTAATATATGTTATATATCACCACAAAGAATATTGAGGGTGAAGGAAGCAGCTATTTTGCCTAAAATGACTAGGGACGACACGTACTCATGGAAATGAGTTTCTTAATGAGATTAACTGTAGGGACCACAGGGTCCCTGTTGCCCTTTTGGAGATGAGAAAGAGAGCAAATAGATGGTACTATACTTTGTTTCATAACTTTCCCAATTCCCATGGAATCTGTTGCCCTAGCCCTATTCTCTCTCTCTCTCTCTCTCTCTCTCTCTCTCTCTCTCTCTCTCTTCTGTTCAAGACGACAGCAACTAGCACTTTGGATTAATAAGCCACATTTACCATACATACCCATGTTTCAGCCACTAATTTCACTAACAGCTCCTTTGAGCTAGCATCAAACAAGCTACACCTTCAATGGAAGAGTGGTATTTTTGGTAAATTCAATAAAAAGCTGTGGTATTTAGAGAGAGTAAGTCAGTCCAAGCACGAGTAAGTTATTTGTACTATAGGGCGGCCCTGCGCAGGCCCCCTTCACTGGAAAGAAACAACAAAACAAAAGAGGAAATGTTTTTGCAGCTGGCATGGCCCTCCTTGGCCACCGATCGGTGTTTTTCTTCAACATGAATTATTTCATGTTGTATGCTTGTCTTTGGATTAAAAAAAAAAAGGGAAGGGAAAGATATTCCTTGGGCCTAAACTGTCTCTGCATCTTGTGGCTAGGAACTCAGATTTTTCCATTTTGCATGTTGTGTGTCCTCAATCTTTCTTTCCGGATAAAAGAGGTTTATAAATATACACCAAAAGGTAATAAATATTGGTCATAATTGTGAAATTGACCCATAAAGTTGGTTTGACAGAAAAGAAATAACAAAGCAAACAATTTTTTCAAGCCATCTTATGCAAAACTGCAGCCCAAAATTAGGAGAAAAGTTTCTGCAGTAAAAACACCTCTAGCTTTTTGGTAAAACAGAGCATGAGTGCAATTTGTGAAGCTGAAATATTACAAAAGTTAATCTAAAAACATGCGGAACCTCCATAAATAAGGATAAAGAAAAGAAAAGGCCCATCTATTTATCCCATTCTTGGATACAGAAACTGAAAAGTCATCTTCGGTGGCTATTTGACAATTTGTCCTTTTTTCAAATTATTATTATTGTGTGTGTATATATATATATATTGTTGTGTCAAGGGGGTATCCAAATTTCATAGCTTTCTATTTTTTTCACCTCTCTGTAAAGATAGCCCCCACATGCCCTGCTTCTCTCTCTGTTACCAGTTTAAGTATTCCAACAAGCTTTGATAATGGTGTAAAAGAAAAAGCCTTTACTGCTGCCACAAAAACCTCTTATCTGCTTCTCTTTCTCTTTCTCTTTCTTACATCCTCACTCACACAATTGGAAAAAAAGTTACGTAGAAATTAACATGGTATGAATGAATCGGAGCTAGATATAGAGAGAGAGTGAGACAAGTGAAAATGGTTGTTGTGAAAGAACATAGCTTTGAATGGCCGCCAATAGGAGCTCCACTAAACATGCAGAGAGATGAGCATCCGGGCAGCCCTCCTGCTTTTAATAGCTCTGTCAATGCGGTGTCGTTTGGGTTCGTAGCCACTGCCATTCTCATCTCCATGTTCTTAGTCATGGCTATCTTTGAGAGATTCCTCAGACCCACCTCGTCAGATTTGTCACCGTCCGGTCGCCGGAGAAGCGGAGATCTTGAGGCCCAGTTGGGGTTCAATGGAAAACTCAGCCACCCTTCACCCAAAGTAAGCCACCCAAAACCAAATTCTTTTGCTTTTTTATTTGCATTCCAAAAAGATTTCTGGCTCTTGTTTTGAAATGCATTTTGGTATGACTTGTTTGTCTTTCTTCAGCTCTGATGCTCTGTTTGATTCTGGGAAAAGTTGTAATTTTTAATATTTTTAGTTACAAGAAGCAAACTTGGAAATGGTGGTGGATTTTAGGAAAGTATTTTTGACAATTTTAGGTGGTTATTTTGGTTCGTGCGTTTATTAAGGTGATGATTATCTCTCTGACAATAAGCTTTTTATTTTTCTGCATTGTTGCTAATCGAATTACAAGTTTGAAGGGTTTTAGCTGATTACTCTTTTCTTTTTCCTTCTGAAGAATGCAACATTAGATCTCTTGCGCACTCCAGCTTCTATTTGAAGTCCTCAATTTCTTCTCCCCCCTCTTTTGGTTTTCCTGTGAAATTTCCTTGAAACTCTCAAATCAAGTTTTTGTCTTTCTCTGTTTTATTAGTTTTTTTTTATCCTCTTTTAAGTCACCAAATTGCTACTTATTTTGTGAACAATGGATTAAGTTCCAGTTTCATTGTTAGACCTTCCCACTCCCATGTTCTTGTACTGGCCATACAGACCATCATGCTGTTCTTTCTCTTCTTACTAAATTACAGTTTTTACACATCAATTGGTGTTTCTGAGTTTATTTTATTTGAATTTTCCATGATATGTTCGAGTTCCCAAGAACTATGCTTTCTTGTAATTAATACAGTGGTCTGTGGGCAAGGGTCCATCAAAGTAGTTGTGTGTTGAGTGGTTGGTGCTTGGTCCCAAGCAAAGTGACTGGGATTGTACGTACTAGGTGTTTAGACCCACCACTGTGTGTGGTGTTCATCCGAACCATCACTGGCAATCTTTTTATGTTAGCATGGCTTTGAGCCCCAGGTCGGAGACAGGTGGTCAAATTTTCGTTCTGAGCAAGTCTTAGTTTATTGTCTTTAATATATTGTATAGCTTTTAATCGTGCATCCAACTAGTTTCACTAAACTAGGAAACCGATGGAATAAAGATATTTTTGCTATTGTTGCATGCCTATGTAAGGTTTTATTATGATTGAAAACTTGCTTAAATCTTCAAACAAAGGGTTCCCACTTACATGGTTATGCTAAAAATAAGGTTCTCTCCTGCTATAGATGGGTAGAAAATCAAACATATTGATAAAAATAAGATTCTGTCGACTTTGTGAGGTGTTTTGCAAGTATATAGATATCAGTGAAACATAAATCTATGGGATTTTGAGAACATTATAGGCCGATTGTGTTCAGAAATTGTCTTGATTTTGTTGGGCACATGCTGTTTAGTTCTTGTACCAGGAAGTTTGAGGCTGCCAAGTGTGTGATTGTAGAAACTTTAAGCCTTGACGGTAATGTTGAAGATAAAACAGGCTCAAATCAAGTACGGCGGACTAAATCCTTATTAACTATTGTTTTATCAGCATCCACAAATATGATTTTAGAAAGCAAAGGTCAAATGCATATGCTCATTGTTAGGATGACATTGCAACATATCTAATTATAGTTGGAAAAGTAAAGGCAGTAGAAGAGGAAGGCCATCATCAAACACAGGCATGTGATTTAGGTTTCAAAAGTGTTATTTATTGTTGGGTATTTGTTGTTTATTTATTTACATATATCATTTGTTGCCAGAGCAATGTGCACTATCCAGGTTATCCATGTCATTCAGGCATCTTGTTCACACTATATCCTTGATGCAATTTTTAATTATTTAAATAATTGGTTTGGTCACCTTAGCATGTGCAAAAAGTTACGACGCAATGGAAGCAAACATAACAGCATTGGCAGTAGAAAACGAACTTTGGTGTTTGATCTCACAATGTTTTTATGAACCACTGTCATTGGTGCTTTTGTTGATCCTGTTTATTTAATTATTTTCGGGTGGATTATGACTGTCACTTGTTTGTCATTTCGAAATGTCTGTCTTGGATCGAGCCTACATCCATGAGATTGTGGATTCTTGACAAAGCAAGGAGCTTTAATTTTTCCTCTTGTTCATATTGTTTCTTTCTTGTCCTTGACCAGTATATATAACCAGAGATGGGTTGTGCATAAACTGGTTTTCAGCTCACTAGGCATTGTAAAACAGAGTCATAGCATTTTGCAACTAGAGATTTTTCATTAGTTTGATGTGTGATGTTGCAACTACTTGACGTGGAAACTGATTTGTTTTGCTGGAAAAGGCTTAACTAAGCATAATTTATATATGTAATTTTCCTCGAAATTTGGATAGTGTTTTGATACATTGTAAATTCTGATTCTCTTTACAAGCCAACTTCAAGTTATTGTACTTCTGAAGTTCTAGCTTATCAGTTTTTCATTTTGTCTATTTATGCAGATGACTGTGTATGCAAGTGGAGTTTCAGTGTTGATGCCTGGAGATAATATCCCCACCTTCATTGCACATCCAGCCCCTGTGCCTTGCCCCCCAGAACGCATTTTTTTGCCTCAACATCAACATATTTCCTTGCCCAACCCCACCTCAAACTCAAACTCGAACTCGAACTCAAATTCGAACATGAGCTCAAACTCAAGTTGACAAGTACACAACTTAAACAAGAAAAGCCTGCTTTTTCATATCAAATTCTATTCATGAGTATGAGATGAAGCATAAGTTAGGATGATGCAAGCAATTTGTAAGACCACAACTCCAATTGCCCAATTTTTCTTCAGGCAAGAGCACCTGATTCTGTATATGTCATTTCCTTGGGAAGGGGGGGATTTAGCTTTTGCCGCTGAATGCAGCAGCTTGCTTCACATTTCCTTTCCTTTCCATCATGATCAGATTTTCCAAATGACTTGGATCCTTGGAGATGGATTATAATGCCCATCAAATGGATCAGTCATTAGTGTCTCTGTAAATTGTAAACACTTTATGATTGGTATTGACTATTGAGTAATAGGTGATTATTCAGCCAGTTGTCATATATTTATAGCAACTGAGAAACTATTATGCCTTCTTTAGGTTCTCCTAAAAGAAAGATAACATTTCATGTATCACCAACAAAACCAAAAACAAACAACAACAAAAAGATTTAATCTAATTTCATGAATTTTTGTTGAACTTGTAACTTTCCTTGTAAGAGTTTAGACCATTGGGTTGGGCAGAGATGCAAGTTGGGCCAAATGGTGGGCTTTGTGCGTGATACTAACTCAATCTTTTAGTGCAGCAGTTTGCATTCTCATGCTCAATTCTGCCCCATTTCAACTTCAAAATTCTGGGTTTCTCTGCTTATACGTGAAGGCCCACGATATGCTTGAAATCCCCAGATTTTGAAAATGCCAAAATTTCATAATCTTCCACAACAACAAGACACTTGGTTTGGTTGGTACTTTCCTTTGGGCTTAAATTTTAAACTTTGAACCCTCAGTCAGAAATGCCTCCTCTGAGTCTGACTATGCAATTTCGCATATTTATATGATTGGATTAAAAAGTGAGTTGTATAGTCTCAGCATGAAAAGGACACCAGAGAAAGTTTAGGAAACAGTCCAAAATAGTTGATATTGGCCATTTAGCTTTATAGAAAAATAGGCCACCAAAACCAGCAAATCAACGGCACAATGCATGAATGAAAGAATAAATAAACTTAGGATTAGGACCACTGTCTATTATCAAATCAAATTGTCTTACCTCAACGGCTACAAAAGTAGATCAGTTTCCCTCCCTCACTCCTATTCCTAGTCCAAGTTTCAACTTCCAAATTCCTCATTTCTCATAAATCTTCTATATCATATTTTTTCTTCATACCCTCATCGGCAAAGTTCTGAATAACCCATAAGATCCAAATTGTTCTTTTTTATATATATTTATAGATAATTCTTATTGGGTTTGCTGCCCCAACAGATGTGGCTAAAGTAAGAGAATTTTCTTTTTTTTGGTCAAGGGCTAAAGTAAGAGAATGAGTTGCAAATGTTGATGCCTTTGTCTGGTTGGTTGTGAACAAGGGGGTCATAGACTCATAGGATAGGATAGGAGGAACAAATAAAAGTAAAAGTAGAAACCATAGATTACAATGCCCCTCGAAATGATTGAAAGGAAACCGCCTTCTATAATTGCAAATTCTGCTCTGTTTCTCGCTAGTTTATGCTGTGAAGTTTTTCACCTTATCAATCTTTCAAGTTTGGCAAATATTTCGGGTGCAAGAAAAGTAGACAAAACTCTCTCTCTCAGAGCGAACCAAAGGTGTCATCTTTTACATAAACTGTGACACCAGTAAAAACACCTCAATTAATGGCATATTACGTGCTCAACTAACTATCCATACAATTACAAACTGTGACACCAGTGGCATTGTTTAGGTAATCAAATTTCCTGTCAGGAACTTCCTTCACATTACAAAATCGTACCCTAAATCCCCATTGACCTTTGACATAACCATTATTTACATAATCTAAAACATCCCAGAAAAAAACCCAAGTTGAGTTCTTAGCTTCTGAGTTCTAAAAACAACAAAAAAATGACGAAGATGGGATTCTGTGATTCGGGTCACAGTTACATTATAATTTCCCAAATTCATAGAAAAATAAAGCACTCCAAAGAAACAAGTGGGTTGTCAATAGACTCATTGGCCGGCCACTTACTCTCCTCCATCATAGGCTCCTCTGCATATCTCCGGGTTGAACTCGAACTCTCAACTGAACCCACCGCAGTTCGACCCGGATACCTCCCGGATCTCCTGGCAGACGGGCTGCGACCCACATTCGCTCTATTAGCCCCGCCACCATCCGTAACCCTTGTAGCCGGTGACCTGGACCTCCGCCCCGAACTCTCACCCGGGTCACGCCGGTTCGACTCGGCCCTCGACCCACGCCTGGACAGTGGCTGCTGACCCGGACCAGGTTCTCTGCTCTGAACCAATCTCACTGACCCAGCGCCATTATTGCCATTTGGCCCATATCTCTTACCCGGCGATAACTCGGTTCTCCGGGCCGGAGACTTACACACGACCCGTTCTCTCCTCTGGCCTAATGGGTCCCGGTTCTTTGGTAATCTCATCGGAGACCTGTTGACCCTTTGATGGACCTCTTCATCGTCCTCTCTGGTAATGGTGGTAGTGGACATGCTCTCACTCAGGCTGCAAATCTCCGATACCTCTGAGATCTCTCCATTGTTGTTATAAATAGGTATTTTCTCCTCATTCTTTTCTGGGTCTTCTTGCTTGATTTTCTTCTCAAAGACTGGTTCTTGGGCTCTCTTTTCTTGATCTTGATCTACTGGCTCGTGTTCTTGGGGCTTTGTGAAGGGCATGAGTGGTGGTGGTGGTGATGGTGTTGGTTTGGGCCTTGGAGTCTCAGAAAGCACTTCTTTCACAGTCTCTTCATCTACTGGAGGTGGTGCTCTGCTGTCGTGGGCATCATCAGATCTTGGTCCTTGAGTGCCCACCAAAGAATGCTGCAGCTTTTGAGGACCTAAAGCTGAGGACTTTTCAGGGGTAGTGGTGCTCATACAGCAACCCATTTGATTGTTTTCAAAAGTTTCAAACTTTCAAACAAGTGCTAAGCAGATGCTACTTGCTAGTGGACTGTGAGTGAGTGTTGCTGCGGCTGCTGCTGTAGGCTTTAATCAAATTGGAAGAGGCATTGTGGGGTTTGGGCTGGTCATTGTTGCCGGAATTGAGGTCACAGAGCATGCTCTACGATGGTGGGTGGTGCTCTTAATTTGATTGCTATAAAAAGCAGCGGAGTGAAAGGACTGGTCAGGGGTTCTTGATGAAAATACTCAAAGGTTGGGAGCTTTGGGGGTCAATGAAATGAATTTATTATTGCGTTGCAGGTAGGGTCTCCAACTGTTAACACAAATGCAATATGAGGTAGGACAAAAAGTAAAAGGAAATATATATTTACAACAAAAAAAAAACAAGTAGAAGGAAATCTAGCACAAATCGAATTTATTGGGTTTAGTCTTTAATTTTTGTATACTATTACTATCTTAGGGTTCATGTGATAATTGTCTCGTGATCCGTTGTTGTGGCTCATCATTTTTCTTTGGATTCTTAAGAAGCGCCGCATGTTATCATTCATTATTTCCATGGCAATGGCAATTGTTTTTCTCACAACTCTGGAGTACATGTGATTTGAATGTGAAACAAAGAGACAAATGTGATGTCCAATCAGTATGGGACTGTACACCGTGGCCACACCCACACCAGCACCAGCACCAACACCAACACCATACCACGGGTAATTGAGTGTGGAACACTGGAACATGGCTATGTGATTATAAATAGGGTGGTGATTTTTTCACTACCTTTTTATCAACTTATACTTTCTTTTGTTTTTTAAAATTTTTTATTATAAGATAAAAGAGTGTAAATGAACAAAAGATGAGTGAGAACGTACAATTTTCAAACAACAGAGTGTAAGTGGATGAGAAATGGGGAAATCAGTACTCTATAAATATAATAACTATTAACTTGTAGTGAGTGAATATATAGCAATGAACATTTCACTACACTAAGAATACTGTGCATACTAAATTTGGATTTAGAAAGAGAAATAATAGTTGCTAACAAACAATTGGGATCCCAAATGAGATATTTAATGACAGTTGGCTCATGGCAATAATAAAGAAAGTGATGACAAAATAGAAGGATAATGTGTTTAGATTATATTTGTTGAAACTCATTGTACAATAAATAAACCAATGTGGAATTTCTGATAAAATGATCATTAGGAATTATGAAAGAATCAGATGAGATGGGACTGGGACATGACCAATGGGATTAAACTGTTGGAGGAAGAGAGAACAGAAAGAAAGATCTCCATTTGAGATTGAGATCTCTCCAGTAAGTAAGCAGTGAACTGAACACAAACTTGGCAATATTGACAAGTAAAAACAAAACTGTAATAAAATTGGGGGTCAGTTCCCTCCTTTAATTTGACAGAGTCACAGAAACGTATGAGAAAAAGATCTTCAGGACACGTGGCTTGATGTGTATCAATCGTACCTCCTGCAGAATTCACCGACCTGAAGTAATAAAGACTTAAACACAGAACCATTGACCCCAAAAAAAAACCTATACACAGAACCAGAAGTTGCATATCAGAAACGAAGCAAACAAGTCATCCAAGCCTTGGATTGGATGTTTCTTTTGCCAAAAGCCAGGTAGCCCAGGCCCCCCTCTTAAATTACTACAATTGTGTTTTTGTTTGTGGCCAAGGAGATATAGCAAACAAGTGTTACAACAAGCCTTTGTTTGCTTTTCTTTGTGGCATACATGTCTTTGGGCCTGCCATGCCAAATGCCAATGGAAATTTTCACTGTTGTTGGTAACTTTGGGCTGGTTTTGGCCTTGGTATGAGTTTGGATCAACAAGAAGAAAAAAATGAATATGGCCAATTGCTCATCACCAGCTTTTATCCCAGCCAGAATAGTGGGGTTTTTGTTTTGTTTTGTTTTCTTAACACTCATTCCTCTGTTTAAGCCTCACCTATCTGTCTTTGTTCATCTGAAAGACTAGATGCTTCAAGACATACATGTGTCTGTCTGTGAAACGTCTATTTATGTGTTCTTATCAGGTACAACAATTAACTCTTGAGGAGAGAAAACGAATGCAATTGCTAGCTACTAATTGAAGTGCTTGACAGACTGGTTGCTAAGTTTGGTAGGTGTTGATGTAGAAGAATTCTATGATTGGATCCTGTTAACGCAGCTTTCCTTTCCTAACACACACGAAAGTGAACCTCACAATCTCCTCCTATTCAAAGCTCCCATGAGATCTCATTGGCATGCCCTACAAAATGGAAAGGAAGTAGCAGGAGCAACTTATTAAGAGTTCTAATTCCCCAACTCCGTTCCTATTTTTTAGTGTTCTTTCTACTTCATCAACATTAATTTCTGACAACACCAATATTGTCTCCAACTTAATCACCTACAAAGCCCAGTAGATGTGGGGTTTTATCTCAAAATACCTCGGTATTATTATAAGTGGAACTATTCATTATATATTTTATTTTATTTTATCAAATTTATGATATAATATTTATATTCTTCAACAATTTATGTGTTCTTCTCACGGACAACAATTAACTCTTGAGGAGAAAGAAAACGAATGCAACTGCTAGCTACTAATTAAAGTGTTTGACAGACTGTTTACTAAGTTTGGTGGGTGTTAATGTAGAACAATTCTATGATTGGATCCTTAAACGTGATCTTGACGCATATGAATAGGCATGAACGAAGCCACAAAAAATGCAGAACAAAGTTGCCAAGTAAAAGATATCAGAATCAAGTACCTTATTGGATAAATAAAGCCACCAACTCTTCAAAGATTACAATAATTAATATTGCGTGCAATCATTCACTCAGCAGAGGGACCATAAAGCTGTCTCCGTGCCCACCAGTCTTACTTTTTTCTGAAAAATACTCTTTGAATATTGATAATTTAAGTCTGCTCAGTGCTCACCAATTATGCCACTCATCATGCATTGGTGTGCCCTAATTCTCATGTGAGAAATTGACGTATGATGAATCACATGAGTGCTACACGAATTCTCTAAGTACTTGGGATTGTATCCATCTCAAGAATCAATTATAAAACAATACGTTCTCCCAACAAGTTGACATGTCTTTAGAGTTCGTTTTCTTTGCTTACTCTCAAATGGTATATACATGTAAGAGCAATGGCAGAGTCAGAAATTCTATCAAGATCTCAAGAGGGGTTAATCTCAAATAACAAAAATAAACATAAAATAAATAATAAAAAATTCATCTGATAATAAAATCTTTTGTATTAATTTCTATATCATTCCAAAATATTTACAACAGAACATAGGTTGTCAATCTTCAATTTGAATTGTCATGCTTTTGAGTTTTTTTTTTAGTAAGATGTCATGCTTTTAGTTTTAGGTAATTAGGTTAATAATTATTAAGTTATTACAATTAAAGAAATAACTAAAAAAGTAAGTAGCATAAGTAAGAGACACGTCGAGACAAAAGTTTTCATCTTTACTTTTGTAGTTTGAGAAGGGTCAAATTTAAAAAATACTTTATAGAGCAATCAAGTACAAACATGTAAAAATATCATATATGCTAAACATGAGAAGGGTCACTTGACCACTGTGAGCATTCATTGGCTCTGCATATGTGCAAGAGGTTGATACCCATCCCACTCACGGTTATAAGTTTCTGGTTCCGCCAACACCTGACAATTACTAAGGAGGTGCAAGAATTTATTATGTCGTGCAAGCTTTCCTCTTTTACCTTTTTTAAATATATTTTGTAGGGTTTTTGTTTCCTACTTCGAGTTGTATTGTAACGTAAGTCCTATAGGGTATAAATGTGACTATGGAGAGTTAGGCTAAACAATTTAGTGCTAAGGGTGTTTTGACTGTAAACCAAAATTGTTCATATTCTTAAAGTGAAATTTCTTAAGGGGATCATCAAAAGCACGTTGCCGTGTGTGTGCAGTTCTTCGTAGTTAGTTTGCGTGTGTTTTTTGTTATAGTCAATTAATAACAAGGTCATGTGTATATACTAAATAAAACATAAGTTCATAACAAGGCGACGAGAAAGTGCACACAGGTTAGCTTCTTTTTTTTCAATTTTGGCTCCACTCTTTGGATATAGTGTACTCTTTCTAGACTAGGCTTTGACTAAATTTTCTCAAGTCATAATCAATTCGAGCATATCTAAATAAAATCTTCTCGAATATGATATAACAATGCTGTTAAGGGATAGATATACTTGGGATTATTATACTCGCATCCTTGGGTTGGGCCTTGTATAAGTGGGGGATTATAAAAAGCAAAAAGAACAGGCGTGGAGTTCCCAGCTATCTTAATCATAATATAATTATAATTTATAATTTGAGTAGAGAGAATGTCCAAGAAACAAAAAAGACCAAAAAGAAACGGTTTAATTTTTTCAAACTTTTGAAAATTCGAAACGCATCTCTTTCAAAAACAAAAAAAAAATACATGTATATCGAGCAGCAGGTACAGAGCATTTCCTGCTTTTCCAGAAAAGACAGTGCAACTTTTTCAAGTCCGAGTTTTTTTCCTTCAGCTGCTACTTTCTTTCTCTATCAAACCCCATCAAAGACTTAATTTATTATTATTATTTATTTTCCATTTTCAGTCTCAGAAATCTCAGACATAATTGCCCGCGTTCTTTTTGCTAACAATTTTAGCCAATTTTTAACTAAACCCAGTTCTTCTCGCACCTTCTTCATATAGTTCGTTATATACAGCCATGGAATTTTGGAAGCTTAGGACTTTTTAGCTGGGTTTAGAAATCTTTGTGCTTTTGTATTGAGGTTTTTCGTGTTCAAGGGTTTTGCTACTTTTTTTGGTGGGAAAATAAAATAAAATAACGACAAAAAATTTGGTTTCTTGACGCAGCCTGGAATGGGGTATGTGAGGTGGGAGATACACATGCAGTTCTTCCTTGGGTTGATGCTGATTCTCATTGTGCCATTTTCTGTTGCATTGACTGACCCACTTGATGGTAAGTACAGCATTCAAATTTTCTAAGCTATTTATATGCTCTGGTAGTCCTCTGTTTGATTCTTGGGAAAACTTGAGGCAAGTTAGAAGCAAAAGTTGCTAGCAACTGGTTTTAAATTCTGTCAAAAAATTCCAATCCCTTTCTCTCATAATTTGCTATTTATGATTCTTGAAGTCTTGAGCTTTTACTTCTTACTACGGTATGGATGAATATCCAAACGTTTTAAAATATATGGTTATTGTGTACGTTTGTCTTTCAGTTGCGGCAATAAATAGCTTATACGTTGCTCTAGGCTACCCACCTCTTCAAGGGTGGCTTCTTGTTGGAGGAGATCCATGTGGTGATCACTGGCAAGGGGTTGATTGCGTCTTCTCAAACGTAACAGGACTGTATGTTGATTCCCTCTTTCGTAAATAGCACAATCTTATCTTTTAAGCAGTATTTTCTGAGCTATTTGGATTAACAGAAATCTTAATGGAGCCAAATTGGGAGGACAGCTGGGTGATAGCTTGGGACTCTTCGGGTCAATCATAGAAATGTGAGTCTCCTTTTCTATTGAAGTGTTGGTCTTTTGCTTCCAGTTACCATATACCTAAGGTTCATATCATTCAGATTAACTTCTTAAGCTATTTTCTGAATCTGCCCTTTCATAATGGTTTGAAACCTGACTTCCATTTACCTTCTGGGTCACCATCTATATGTTAAAAAAAGAAAAAGAAAATGCTAATTTGGTGTTGCATGTTGACACATCGATTTATAAATTAAAATACTGTAAAACTTGTAATACAGATTGTATTTTTCCAAAAGAAAGTATACCTTTTACAACTACTTGCTTGAAGTGATTCTGGTGTGTAAGTGAATAAATAATCGGTTTAATCCAATCATTCTGCATTTTCTGGTTTTCAGCATCTGAATAGTCTACCCACTGACTGGAATTGCTTACTTACGTTCTTTTAATTTATTTACATCTCTATATGTAATCTTATGAAGCTTTGTTGTTTTTTATGGACCAGAGATTTGAGCAACAACCATATTGGAGGGAGTTTTCCATCACCTTTGCCCCCGACTGTCAGGAACATGTATGTCTGGACCCCAATCAGTTTGGACTATTTTTTATCAGTCAGTATATCCTTTTGTGCACAGCTCCTAAAAAGATTATATGTTTTACTTCCCCTTCTTTAGGTCTCTATCAAATAATCAGTTCACTGGAAGCATCCCAGGTGGTTTGTCATCTTTAGTTCAGTTGTTGCAACTGTAAGATTTCATACAACCATTGCTTTTCTTGGTGTTGTATTGGTAGTTACTTAGTTGTTATCATTTTTCATGTAAATATGATTCCATTTCTATGTTCCTGTCAGGTCATTAAACAATAACCATCTCAGCGGTGAAATGCCAGATGCCTTTCAACTGCTTACTGGTTTAAACAGATTGTATGGGTTTTTAATTGATTCAGTTAGTGTTCCTTTTTTTTACAGTTCCTCGTTTTGGTCATAATGCTATATCATGGTGCAGGGATCTGTCTGGTAATAATTTAAGTGGTCAACTGTGCCCCTCATTGGGTAATTTGTCATCTCTTTCTACATTGTGAGTTTCCCTGACAAACTTGAGTTTTTTGGAACTAGTGGTGCCCGATAAGTTACTGTCTGCATAAGATATCTCATCAGCTATTTACTATCCATGCATAATCTTTTCTAACTGCAAATATTTCTTAAATGCAGGAACTTGCAGAACAATCGCCTGGTTGGAACCCTTAATGTGTTACAGGATCTTCCCCTGCAGGATCTGTTAGTTCTGACATCCTTTATAGCTTAAATTACTTCGTCACATGGCTTTTTCTTTGCATGTTTGCTTAAGAGGATTCCATTTTAGTTCAGAAGCTCTCTTCAGCAACTCAAAATTGTTATTTTCTGATGTAGGAACATTGAAAACAATTTATTCTCAGGGCCAATACCTGCAAAGTTGCTTAGTATTCCAAATTTCAGGTAAACCTGAGGAAAACTTTCTTCTTGCTACTTTGTTGATACACACACAAAATTTTTGATGTTGGAGTTATTGTTAGGCATAAACATTTCCGTAACATGAATTATGCTAACATTGAAACTTGGCCACTATATGTTTCGTCTGCTGATTTAGACAAACCTATGAGATTCTTTTAAATAATTTGGCAGAAAATATAACATAAACTTCGGGATTGAAGCACCATGCCATAAATGATTTTATCATAGTAGAATGGTGTCACTGTATTATTTTGGCAAGATTATGTCGCTATCACTTTCTGTCTTGGTATATTCATGTTGTTTGCGTTGTTCTTCATTCCTATGGCAATCTACCCCAGAATTTTACTGTATGTAGTCTTGTTTAAACCTCTTCCTCCTTTACTAATGGTGACATCTGCTGCGCAGAAAAGATGGAAATCCTTTCAATACTACCATTATTCCATCACCTCCAGCACCAGCACCAGCACCTTCGTTCTTAGCCAGGGCACCTTCTTCTTCTGAACAACCTTGGAAACAGGCTAATGGACCTTCTTCTTCGCTCGTAACACTAAATTCTGCTACAGCTAAGAAATTTTTGACAGCTAAGACGGTGACTTGGATTGCTGTTGGAGGAATTTTAGTACTTCTTGTATTAATTTTGTGTCTCCTAGTGAGATGTTTCAAAGGAAGGAGAAAGAACAAGAAAGCAAAGCAGCATGAGGTTAATACATATAAGATTCCTAGAGAGAGTACTAAATACAGTGAATCATCACTTCCGGAAGGTGTTCCAATGGAGAAAGGTAACTTTATTTCTATCATTTTACTCAAACATCATAAGTTCTGCTTTTACATAAAGGTACATTTTTGAACTTCTTTAACAGTACCAAAAGAGGCAGTTATGAAACCACTGGATGGATATGGAGTGGACAGCAACAGAATGGTTGTAATTCCAAAGCCGCAAAAGGAAAAAAAGATAGATGTGCAAAGTATTGCTGAAAGTTCAATGCATAAGAAGGATCATGTGGTTGACATGACAGACATGGATGCAGAATTTTTGCCACCACCCCCTCCCCCGTTTTTCCTTTCTAAGGATACCACAAATCCTGTTGGGCCTACTAGAGTAACTACAAGCAGATGTCCCATGAAGAGTCCAAACCCAAGCTCTGTGAAAGTTTTTACCGTTGCATCACTTCAGCAGTATTCCAATAGCTTCTCTGAAGAAAATTTTATTGGAGCAGGCATGCTTGGCAGTGTTTACAGGGCTAAGCTTCCTGATCAAAAGGTATGATTTCTTTGTTTTTTCGTTAACTGCGGGGACTACCATCTGACCATTTGGCCGTTTGGCTAGTTTTTCCTTCTACATCATACCTTCCGTTTGTTGTTTCTTAGTTCCGTAGTTAATTAATTAAGGGTTTCTTTGGGGGTTGGGATGATGCTGCTCGTTTCTTGCACGCTTTGGTTGGCTTCCTCATTTCTGATGTCTGCCCTGACATCTAATCTTCCACTTCTTGGTTCCTTTGTAGGTTTTGGCAGTCAAGAAACTGGACATTACAGCTTGCAGGCAGCAGAGTGATGAGGAATTTCTTGATCTAGTGTCTAATATCTGTACAACTAGGCATGCTAATATTGTCGAACTAGTGGGTTACTGTGCTGAGCATGGTCAACGGCTACTTGTGTACGAGTATTGCAGAAATGGGACTCTCCATGATGCACTGCATACTGATGATGATATCCATCAGAAACTTTCATGGAGTGTGCGCATCTGTGTTGCACTTGGAGCTGCAAGAGCTCTTGAGTAAGTAGAACAACGACTCAAAGCCAAGACCTTCCTTTGTGGAATTCATTAACTGGTTATTAGAAATTCCTAATGTCTCGGTTGTTTCCCCTTTATTGGTGGCTCAGGGCATCCCCTATAAGGACCCGTAATTTATTCATTTTGACATGTGCACTTGGGCAAAGAGGTGGCCCTCCACCCATTTCATTAACATTCTTACCTGAGTTTCTTTCTTTTACTTGTGGTAAAGGTATTTGCACGAGGTCTGTCAGCCACCCATTGTGCACCATAATTTCAAGTCTGCCAATCTCCTCCTTGATGAAAAACTTGAAGTACACGTGTCGGACTGTGGTTTAGCTCCTCTGATAATGTCTCCCTCTGTAAGTCTCATAACTTTTAGGTTGAAACCTCGAAATTATACTTGTAAGTAATAAACTGACTTGTTGGGTGAAGCCAACTCACTGTTGGAGATAACAGAGTCTGTGAAATTTAAGCTATAAAGTTGTTTTAAGGATATAATTTGTTGCTGATTTGTTCGTGCACTCTCAGATGTCTGGGCACCTCCTCACTGCTTATGGTTCTGCTGCCCCAGAATTTGATTCTGGAAGTTATACTCATCAAAGTGATGTCTACAGCTTTGGAGTTGTAATGCTAGAGCTCCTTACAGGGCGGAAGTCCTATGACAGGTTTGCAATAATATTAAGAATAATATGCTTGTGTGTTTCTTGCATTTTTCACTGCCAAAAGTTATCAACTAAAATGTATTACCTATCATGCAAGATTTGTAATTCTTGTTATTAAATTTCTAGGTCGCGGCCTCGCGGGGAGCAATATTTGGTTAGATGGGCAGTTCCTAAGCTTCATGACATTGATGCATTATCAAGGATGGTTGATCCCTCTCTAAATGGAGCATTATCTATGAAATCTCTATCACGTTTTGCTGATATTATTTCCTCTTGCGTACATGTGAGTTTCTGCATTTACCTCTTGCAAATTATTTGTTCAAGCTCTTGTTAGACGATGCTTCATGAATATAAAACTTAGAAATTCTACCACTGACGTTAAGCTATGGATAAGTTTTACCTGTTTTAAGTTTAGAGTTACAACCTCAGTTCCCAAAGAGAGCATATGATTTTCATAAAACAGCACTTGAATGCATAATTTTTTTTGAAGGATTGTTTAGTTTTTAGCTAGAACAAGAAGTCACCTTATATCCAATCTACTTGCAGCGGGAGCCAGAATTTCGACCACCAATATCTGAAATTGTCCAGGAACTTTTACAAATGATTTAGTCAGAGCCTCCACTCTCCAGCAATCAATCAAATGAGGTAAAAATCTTAACTGGGAAACATGTCTTCTCCAATTGAGATGGTGAGGTTGCAGAAGTTGCAAGTTGGGGGTCTGAAAGTGAACTTCCGGAGGAATATTTTCAGGGTGAAGCAGCATACTCAAGACCTCTTTTAACATAATTTAATGTGCTCAGCTTTTTTCTCTCTCTCTCTCTCTCTCTCTCTCTCTCGCTCTCTCTTATCACTGGGAAGGTGCTTATGCAATTTTCAGACAATTTTTGCTTGAATATGTAATTATTTTGTCTAATATAAGTTAGAACTTTGTTTTGTGGTTATCTTTTACTCACTGGGAGGTGTGCATGTGGTATTGCTCCTTAGTAAAATATATTTGTGATTGTGTTTGTGTTTGTTTTGGGTGATAGTGTTGTTATTCTCAGAATACAAATTGATAGGCAAAGAAAGAGCCAAGTGGGAGAGAGAGTCAATTTGGGGCAAGATGCGTGCCCCCCATTGGCTGCCAAATATTTATTTATTTTAACAAAAAATTATATCAGTTCAAAGACAGAGGGCTGTGCTGCTTGCTTCACACGTTGGAGCAGAGCACTCCTTGAATTTCCAAATGAGGACATTATTTCTTGGACTTTTGTAAAAAACTGAGCTTTCACTTTCACTTTCACTTTCAGTCTATAGACTTGTGTCCAGTTGGTGGCTTTAAACATTTGAAACCCATTTTCCTTCATCTCTTTTTTGGTTCAGGCTTTATCAAATGAAAGGAGAGAGGCTTCTGATTCTGAAACTGCAGCAAACAGGATTAGTTTGTGGTTGGTTGGTTTGTTGGTTTGCTTCTAAATGAGTTTATTTGGTCCGTGAAGTTTTCTGACAATCATGCTACCTAAAAAAGATGACTTTTTTTTCTGGAAATGGGTCCAGTCCCTGGTAGTTGAGCTTATTACAAGAATGAGTGAAAATGAAAACATTAATTCTTGTCGTGAAAACCAAATTTTGATAATCACATGCACTCTACCTCCAAATCTCATGCCAATCATTTCTTTATTTGTAAATAAAATTTTAATTAGCAAAATAATTTTCCATTAACTAATGTAAGTAACATGTCTTTTTCTGAATAATTTATCTTCAATACAATTAATTAACTAATCCCAGAAGAAAAAAAGAAGAAGAAACTGGTTTTTAAGGAATCTGTCTAGTTGTCAACTGGACAAAAGTCATTTTCCCACCTCCAAATAAAATTTGATATAATTAGTATTTTAATTATGCAACCCAAAAAAAAAGAGGAATATATATTAAATATATATTTTCCATGCCACCATCCAAAACGTGCTGCGCAGAATAAAAACATGAATGAAAGCAACGAAAAAAGAAAAGAAATTCCAAACCACTCAAATTGAACACGTAGAACACCACACGGATCGGGGGACCAGCGCGTCACAAATTAACCGATCAGTGGCTTCGAGGTCTTTTCACTGTCCGCACGGTTAAAAACGAAGGGCATTTTGGTCAATCAAAACAGAAGCAGCGAGCGGAGAGAAGAAGTAGAGAACTTGGGGCTCGCTGTGACAGTCACGGTCCTCAGATTCTTCAAAAGCATAGAGTTCCTTTTGTTTTCTTCTTCTTCTTTTTCACTGTTGAATCTGAATTTCAGCTTCGTCTGTTAGATTTTTCCGTCGGAATCCAATTCCTATATTTCCATTTCAGCTGAAAATTTTGAGAAAGGAAAGAAAAGCTGCTTCAGCTCAAAGCTCTAGTTCTGGTCAAGCTGGAGGTACGGATATCAAGTTGAAGTTTTCCGTTTTCCGACGTCGTTTTGGCTCTGGATTCAGCTTTTCCGACTAGCTCAGAATGGCCAAGCGCGCATATAAGCTGCGTATCCTTTTTCTAAATGTTTGATTTTCTTGAGATGCTTAGCTGGAATTGAGCTCTGTTTTTTCACAATCTTGATCTAATTATAATGTGGAGTCTTTCTAACATGCAGTGGCTAAGCTGAACTTGAAAGTAGAGAGATTTTGATTTTTGTGTGTGTTGGAAATTGAGGAATTTCATGCTCTGTTTGGTAGCTCAGAAAATGTAGGAAAATGAGCTAATTTATAAAGATTTTACATTTAGTGAAATGGGGCGGTCACTCTGTTAGTTCAGTTATGCTTTCCCATTATGATAATAATAAGGTAAGATTTCAATAAAAGTACTCAACTTGGGTTCTAAATTTTTAGTTTAGGATCTTCATTTAATCTCGCCTAGTTGTTTAATTTGGATTTTATTTTTAATGGAAAAACGAGGAATGGAGAGGAGCATAAGAACAGATTTATTTGGTAACGTGTTGTGCATTGTGTTTGGCATCTTTTGTGATTATGTAGTTTTTCTCAAAGGAATGTTTTCTTGACTTAATGGAATATAGAGGAATTTGTGGCTCATTCAGACAATATTAATTGTCTAAATATTGGGAAAAAGGCGTGTCGACTTTTTGTTACCGGCGGTGATGATCACATAGTCAATATTTGGACAATTGGCAAACCCACTTCTTTAATGGTACTGGTCTTCGTGTTTTGATATTCAGTGTTGCACTTTCAACACAATATGGAAAGTTTGTAATTGTTTCCTACTTCTGTATTTTTTTTTATGTGCATTGAGTTGTAGGAAGTTCTCTAGTTTTGAAAATTAAGTACATTACATTTTATTAATACTATGGTTTCACAGAGGCTTATTTTTTAGAAACTATTCCTTGTTTGATTCGCTGCATTTTCAACTTTTTTTTTATAAAAAAAAGCATCTTCACGCTTGTTTTGGTTGTTGGAAACCATGGCTTACGGTCCTATTCGTTTTGGGGTAAATATGCAGAATCTTGCCGGTCATACGAGTCCGGTTGAATCCGTAACTTTTAATTCGGCAGAAGTTTTGGTACTTGCTGGAGCTTCTTCTGGTGTGACAAAAATATGGGATCTTGAGGAAACAAAGAGTAAGTTGGCTGCTTAATCTATTTATTGTTGCTGATCAAACATGACTCTTCCTTTTAAGAACTGTTACATGCTCTGATTCTGTGAGGCAACAGAACGATGCATGGCGGAAGTGATAACTGGTTAGACTTAACATGAGATCATGAGATATAATTTAAGGGATCATGGCACCTACTTGATAGGCTTAGCCTGCTGTGAGAACCTATGAGTACACTTCTTGTGTTCAAGTCTTCACCTGTTGTTGATTGGCGCCTGCTGACTATCAGCCTTGACAGTTAGAGTAATATTTTCAGTAAACTTCTAATGTGTTTGTTATTGTTATTGAAGTGTAGTGGTTCGCACACTTACTGGACATAGATCCAGCTGTACTGCTGTTGAATTTCATCCATTTGGTGAGTTCTTTGCTTCTGGTTCCATGGACACTAATCTAAAGATATGGGATATTAGAAAGAAGGGATGCATCCACACGTATAAGGGTCATACTCAAGGCATCAGTACAATTAAGTTCACTCCCGATGGTCGCTGGGTAGTTTCTGGTGGGTTTGACAATGTAGTAAAGGTAACAAACTAATAAATTATCACACATTCAATGGGTGGCATTCAGCAAACTATCTTTTCCATGACCCTCCTGTTATTTTATGTAGGTATGGGATCTAACTGCTGGAAAGCTCTTGCATGATTTTAAATTCCACGAAGGACATATTCAATCCATATGTTTTCATCCCCTGGAGTTTCTCTTGGCCACAGGTCAGTGAGACTTATATTGGCATGTCTTAGATATAAGTTGGCTCTGCATGTGATTGAGGAATTTCCAGAGATAATTGCATATGGAATTCAGTTTCTTGCTCTTGTTTCATTTTCTCTTTTCTATTTTTGAGCCATGCTTAACACGACTATTCTATAACCTATGCAAAGGTTGCAGCCTTATTAATGATTTGTAACCTTCTAAGCATGCAGTTTGTCCCTTAATATTTTCTCCTCCTCTTAATCTCAGCATTCTCATCATTGTGTTTATGTATTAGCCTAATCTACAAAATATATTCCAGGTTCAGCAGACAGAACTGTAAAATTCTGGGATTTGGAAACTTTTGAACTGATTGGATCTACCAGACCTGAGGTATTGAGTTTATGTTCTGGAACTAAAAGTTTATTGTGAATATTTAAGGTTTTTATTTTATTTTTTTTCTGTTGTTTTTTCCTTTTATGTTTTGGGTTTTTGAAGGGATGCAATTCTTAATAAAGCTGGAATGTGGTTGCTAGAAAAGCAAAATATCTAAGGGGAATTAAATCTTTTGAAACAATATATTTGTTTATCTTGCAGATGAAGCCTGCTATGTTGCCCTTTCTTATTTTCTAACTTTTCTCATCTCTCTCTTTCTTACTCATATGGATAAATAACTCATTGTATGCTCCTTTAGTCCTTTCTTACTGTAATGCGATTTTCATCCTGCTCCTCTGAAAGAATCTTTTCTGTCTTTCCAGCCTACAGGAGTACGCGCAATTGCTTTTCATCCTGATGGGAGGACCCTGTTTTCTGGATTGGATGACAGTTTGAAGGTTTTGTTTTGTTTCTTTCAGTACTCTATGGGATTGTATCTGAAACGAATCAGAAACTTAAGATCTCTATTTGTAGGTTCATTCATGGGAACCTGTAATATGTCACGATTCTGTTGATATGGGATGGTCAAGACTTGGTGACTTATGCATTCATGATGGGAAACTTTTGGGCTGCTCATACTATCGAAATTCTGTTGGAGTTTGGGTAGCGGATGTATCGGTAGTCACCTGACCTTAAATCTTTTTTCCTGGGTACTCCTTTTTACGATGTTTTGAAGCTCCAAATGTTGTTATTAAGCTTGAGACCTGTGAGTTGTAATAGTATCATTATGCTCTTTCTGTCTCAGCTTATTAAGCCATATGCAGCTGGTTCAACACCTGTGCAAAATGACGGTACAGTTCAGAAACCTTATGTTAAACTTCAGGAAACAGCGGGGAAGGTAGAGAGTGGTATAAGGAGTCCAGGCTTGCGGTGTATGTCTCCGGATTGTGACACAAAGGACATAAAAAACATATACATTGATTGTAAGCTTTCTCCTTTTCATGTTGATTTTTAAATTGTTTTATTTAAATTTGGGTGCTTTGTTTCCATCCTTATTTTTTCGTCTTTTATTTTTTTCATAATGCTTATGATATGGCTTGTACTTTGGACATAGATTGGTCCTCCGTTTCAGATTTTGGTTGTTGACTTTTTAGTACTAGATTTATTCATCGTCTTAGTTTTCCATGAGAAGCCTGTTTTGGCAATTATCTTAGATGCATGCACAAACTGAATTTATTCACATTATCGCTACCTTGATTAAATTGAAAACCTTTTATTACTCGTATACATTGAGGATTGGCCCGGTTTTGCTTAAACCACATCGAGACCAGAGATGAGTAGTTTGTGATCCTGAGCAGAGCATAGCTTGTGAAAACCATTTTCGTTTCTGGTCTTTGTAGATAGAGATGATCATTGATCCTCTCCATTCATGATATAAAAATGTGGAGGCCGTGGGCATGAACCCATGAGGGAATCTAGATTTTCCCATTACCAGACTCTAGAAACATATAGATTTTTCAGATATGTAACTTTTTGTGTGCATTTATGTTTCTTCTGACTTTTTTTTTAATTTTTCCTTTCTCTTGTTTTCTGTTTTATGTTCACTATAAAGCTAGTGGAGGAAAGCCAGTTACCTCACAGAAAATTGTTTCTCAAAGACTTGTACCCTCGTTGGATTCAAAGGAAGCCGTTGCTGCAAAGCAGAGCCCTTCAGTAGGGTTGCATCCAAAATCTAACGAACAAGTAGTCAATAAATCCCTGGTTGTGCCTAATATTGTACCTCGGAGCAGTCCTGATGGAAAGGATATGTCTAACTCTGAAAGGGAAGCTGTTGCGTTTTCAAGGACCAGACGTGGTATGTTGCTCAAACCAGCTCATGCACGAAGAGCATCAAATAGCAAAATTGACTTCGAGGAGCTGCCACTGGCTGTTGAATCTGGAAAACTTTGCAGTATGACGAGTAAATTAGATAGTGCAATGGATCTTAACTGTCAAACCAAAACTGTATCAGAAGATAGGGCTAGAGAGTCGTGCGAGGAAAATCATTCTGAGATCAAGAGTGTAGAAGAGAAGTTTGAAAAAGTTATATCACTGAAGAAGGCCTCTAATCAGGAATCCAGTAAGTGTTTGCTCTTATATAGCCATCTGTTTATAACTCAAAATTATATGGTTTAATTGGTTCTTGTTCTTTCTTTTCTTTTCTTTTTTATAAATTTGACTATTGTTATCCTTGATTTCTCTTGAATGAGAACCTGTTCATTATCCCCTTTTGCTTATTAAACCTTAATTCACTCTGTGTTTGCTTACTCGAGCTATTGTGTCTTTAACTAAATCCTGTTCTCCTTACAGCATTTAGTTAAAGCATTGGCTAACTAAACTAGCAACACTGTGCTACTCCCTTCACGGGATCCATAATTGGTCTTATTAATCATAAATGTTTTAACTGTTGAGGTTTTATGCGAGTATCAGACATGTAACAATCTTCATTAGGAGTATATGTTTATGAGGGCGTGTCTCTATTCTTTACTGCACTCTGCTGCAACCCATACTAGAAGAAATAGATAAATTGATAAAACAAGGAAATGTAATATAAGGAGTCTTAATTGTGTTTCTGAAATTGCTTCTCTCTCCAAAGTTTTCCCATTTTGTATAATATGAAGTGTAGTGATATTCATTGTTTAGTTGTTCTCTGTAATAATAATCCTTATTTTTTATGTTCTCTAGCTGGTACTTATTGATTTTCTATAATGTTTCAGGAAATGGATCCCTCAATTGCATCAAGGAGGCAAACTCTGTTAAATTTGTGAATGGAGGTTTGCCATTTCTTACCTTCTTTGTGATTCTAAATCTAAATAACATATTAGTGGAGGTCACTGGATTTCTTAAGATTCCGCTTTTGGCAGTTGCAGTTGTACCAGGAAGGACTCGCACCCTGGTTGAGAGATTTGAAAGGAGAGAGAGATTTGATCGTAATGACGATCAAGCAACTAGTCCTGTAATACCTGACGATCAAGCAACTAGCATGACTAGTCCTGTAATACCTGACAATCAAGCAACTAGCATGACTAGTCCTGTGACACCTGAAGATCAAATAACTATCATATCTGGTCCTATGATACCTGAAGTTGAAGCTAGTATCTCTAGTCCTGTGATACCTGAAGTTGAAGCTAGTATCTCTAGTCCTGTGATACCTGAAAGGGAAAAAACATTCACCAGGCTGGTAAATTTTCTCTGCCTCAAGAGAATGCTTTTCTAGTCTTACATTATGAAGAAAGTGACCATCTCTATTAGATTAGGCCTTAAGAGCAAGGGGTTTATTTGACATGCAAAAAAAAAAAAAAGGAATCTAAACAATTTGTCCACAGCCTTCGCCAATGTACATATCACTTATTCTTTCAACCTGGACTGGAACGTAAACATAATTTTTATTTGTTGTTTGTAACTAGCAGAAAGAAGGACCACAAATTTCTGGGAGGCATATGGCCTCTACAAATAATGGGGGTCCTAGTGAAGATTTGATGCAAACTCATGAAGTATTTCTCAGTACCCTTCGTTCCCGCCTGACAAAATTGCAGGTAAATTAACTTTCTGTGCATGTTTGTTCCATGAAGTTTTCGCTCACAATCTGTTGTCATTCTTCTGAGAATTCATTTTTATGTGACTGCTACCTAATACAGGCAATTTCATCGGATAAACAGTTTTGGACGCCTGATATTTTGTTCTCAGATTTGTTCCAATCTAGGGTTCTGTGTTAATACACGATATTTATAACATCTGAATTGCTTTACCCAATGTGATTGAAAATTAGTTCTTCTGATGATAATAGGCTGAAAAGGAAATTTATAGGTGCCACATTACAGTAATTTAATTTCTTCCTTTTCTGTATGGGCCATATAAGAATTGCCTCTTGAATATTTCTTTAAAGCACTGCTGCCTTGCTGGAAGTCATGACATACACTTCTGTGCAACTGCAGGTGGTACGGCATTTTTGGGAACGGAATGATATTAAAGGTGCTATCGGTGCTATCAGGAAGCTGCCAGATCATTCTGTGGGTATTTGTTGGATGAGTTCACGTGTGTTGCATATACTATTTCCAGTGGTTCTAACAAGTACACCGCTGTTGTTCTCTGCGCATATTTGGGTTTTCTAAGAATGATCTTATAATGGTGCAGGTACAAGCGGATGTTATTAGTGTTCTCCTAGAGAAAATGGATATCCTCACATTAGATCTCTTTTCTTGTTTGCTTCCTGTGCTTCTGGGCCTACTTGATAGCAAGATTGAAAGGTAATTGTTTAATGAGTGGGGTTGTAAACAAATTCATGATCTTAGCAATGGATGATGTGAGTAGTTGGAAGTTCAGTGGAACTGGTAAAATCTTAGACGTGAGTTACTAGGTACTATTAATAGTAGTGCCAACGCAGTAACAAATACTCTCCTTTGTGTTTTCAATAATTAAGGACAGCTCAATTTCCTTCGTATGGGAGCCAGACTATAGCTTCTTAACATTCAACTCTGTTGTTAGCAACAGGTTTATGGTAGTTTTATTCTTTTAGATGATTCCTGGAGGAACTTTTTTGTTGATGATTTATAACCGTCATTGTGAAATCTTCTGAAGCAATAAGAGTCTCTCACGCAGCTTAATTTATAGTGTGCTTATATTCAGGGGGTAAGGGCCTTGGTACCAAATCCTCATGCCCATAAGTATTCGTTTGAGTTGATTGCGGTCTTACAAAAAATGTTTTGTATATGCTGCAAATGTACAGGCATGCAATTGTGTCGTTGGAGATGCTATTGAAGCTAGTGGCAGTCTTTGGCCCAGTGATACACTCAACCATTTCAGCACGTCCAGCTGTTGGTGTCAACCTTCAGGCAGAGCAAAGGTAATGTGTATTAAGAAATTTGCCTCACTCTCCTTTCATACGTTGCAAAAGAAATTCAATATGAAAATTTGAGTATACAGGCTCCAATGCTGCAACCAATGCTTTATCCAGCTGCAGAAGATCCAGAAAATTCTTCCGGTCTTTGTAAGGTTAGATGCGGGCTCCGATGATCTAAGCCGCAATAATTTTTTTTCAAAAGATGTCCTTGCTAATGCAATAAGGATTGGGCATGATTTATTTTGTTTTGAATCCAGGAGGGGTGGTGTGCTGGCAAGATGTGCTCAGGAATTGAATCTAGTTCTTCAACAGTCATAAGAACAGATACTGTCTGCCAAAAGTGCAAAAGGATGGCTTTGGCTTGGCTGGCTCTCACAATTTTTTTTGAGAAGTCCTCATGGGTTTTGGGATTTATTCAATAACGGAATAGAATACTAAAGCTCAAGAATTTTGCGAGACAAAGCTTCAAAGAAAAATATCTCACTTGCTTCTAAGAGCTTAAAGACATAGTCATCCCTACCGTTGGATCATTTTCAGGCATTGCATTGCGTGAGAATCTCCTGATTTTGTTGCTCTGATATGGTGGGGAAAGGTTGCTGTTTGCAACTCCGATTCATTTTGTAACATGTTCATGAACACTGCAATTTCTATCCGTCAATGATATAAATAAATATACTTGTTTCTTCACACTTGAGCACTTCTTCTTTTTCATCTACATTCCGTAGGTTATCAACAACATTCATGAAAAAAGAAACTTAATACAATTTGTTTTTGTTAGAATAAACTTCATATAAAGAGGGATGTGAAAGGGTTAGTTTTACAGATAAAAAGAAGAGAAGACACAGAGTGACTTATGAAAATGACATAATTTTGAACTCCTAATAAGGAAATTTTGTCATATGTTCCACCATATGAATATTAATTTCACCCAAAAAATAAAAATAAATACTAAAAAACCTTCTTCCTATCCTCGCCATTTCTGAGAGGGTGGGGGTGTGGGTTATGGGAGCGCCATCAATTGTTGCTGGGTGGTGGGTTAATTGGCTCGGTTTCGAGTGGAGGTTGTCCATGGCTTTGTTGGAATATTCATATTTGTGGAAATTAAAAATCATACAAAAATATCATTTTGCCCATGCATTTAAAAGTTGAAAAAACTGACGGCATGACCATTTGTCCTCTCACATGAACGATTTTGAAAATTAAGAGACCAAAATACAAATTGAGTCAAAATTCAGGACCATTCAACCTAAAAACCCAAACATAATTATTATAACAATGCTAAAGGCAATCCAGTATGGTACAGAGAGAGAGTAGAGAGAGAACCCCCTCTTATATTTGACCCACATGTAACGTGTTCTATTATTTCTGGTTATATAATCTCCCATTGTTCTTTTCATTTTCTTCACATTTTTCATAGCCTCCATTTTAAGGTACCATGTTTTTTTGTTTATTTAAGGCTTTTCTTCGTCAACCTCAATAGAAAATAGAATCCGTCAACACCTTGTCCCACGCGTACTATAATTAAAAAAACCCAAAACAAAAAAAAAACCTTCAACATCACCTAAACCTCCCAAAACCACCATTCTCTCTCATCCATATCCGCGTTTCCATCTGCGAAAACTAGCGACGAACACTTTAATACCAAAAAAAAGAAAAAAAAAACCTACCTTTCATGTCAAGACTACCCAACATCTCCAAGAGACAGTTTTCCAATACCCAAAAGGTGGTCTTTTAATTCCTGTACGGACCATTCAATTGGGTTTCTTTTTTTAATTCATGAAGGGGCGGTGTGTGACTGCGTATGTTTTGTTTGTGGGTTGAGTTGAGGAGCGGCGTACGCTAACGTGAGCCGGGAGTCGGGGGTGCGGAGAATAAGAAAAGGGAAAGAAGGTGGCGGTGGTGGTGGGTGATGATAAGGGGCGTACACGTGGAGCGTGAAGATGGGGGCGGAGGTAATAGGAGGTAGCGGGTGGGGCACATGGGTTGAGCTCCTATTGGCCGGGGCCATCCTAAGACACGGAACCCGAGACTGGAATCAGGTGGCTGCGGAGCTCCGAGCCAGGAGTAATTTTTGGGTGTTACACCACGTGGGCATGTCTGCATCCACTAGGTGTAGGACATGTGGAATGTTTCCAACGTCAGCCCGCCCATGTCATAAAAATAATGCAATAAATTAGAAAGTAATTAAACGCCCTGAGTATTGGATGGTACACTACCACGCGTGGTGTCGGTACATTTAAAAATTTCTCCCGAGCCAGAACCGTTTGTTCGTACAGTTTCACGCCCGAGGTTTTTATATTTTTACTGCTAATTTTTTTTCTCCATTTTGAAGCAGTAAAACATTTTTACGATTTCTTTGTATTGTTCATTTGATTTCTTGTTTTCCCTTCTTCGTCTACGGGTCTCCTTTTTTTTTTTTGGGTAAAGGTCTACGAGGTCTGTTCTGTTGTTTGTCCGATGAGTTTTACTTTTTTAAGGATGCCTTTCATTTATTGGGTGGGTCCCGTCCCGGGTGAATAAGTGAATACGAGGTTATCAAAAAGAATAAAAATGAATAAGTTGTTTTATTTTTTCTTTCTGGATCAGTCCATTAAAAAGTAGGTAGGTCAAAGAAGTATACTCGCATGATCTTTTTTTGTAACCTTAAAAAAAATATAAAAAAATAAAAACTAATGCTAAACAAGTTAAGCTCTACTTATTGCTTGAGCTAGACTTTCCTTGTATTAGTTTTTGGATGCAAGTGTTTTGTGGAGATATATAATGTGCCTGATATTTTGTTCATAGCATTATTTGCTGATCCAGTATGATGAACATATTATCTATGTTTTGTTCCCAGGTGTGTAAAGCCAAATATATTGACTTGCGAAAACGATACTCTGGATGCAAGTAAGTTCTATTTGTAGAGTGCACAATTTTTGGCTTTGCATAAATATTTTAAGATTTGTATGCAAGTTGTAATTTCTGTTTTCATCGATTAGCTTCGACTTTTCTTAATAATGTCATCTTTAAATCTTGTGCTTTTCTCCTTAGGGCTTGGTTTGAAGATCTACGAAAGAAACGAATGGAAGAGTTGAGACAAGCTCTCAAAAAATCTGAAGACTCAATAGGGTTAGTCATTTCCTTTCTTTTCAAGATGTTTATGTTTATTATATGATCAGAAATGCTCTGCGTCTTCTAGATTTGTGTTTAGACCAAATTGCTTCGAGCTCTCCTAGATAAATGACATAGTTCCCTTCAAGCACTTGGGCCATTTCCCCTTGCACTCATCCTTTCATATTCTACATGTCATCAAGACCTTGACTAGAAAACTTACAGTCTACAGAGTCCTCCATGTTGTCTCTTTGGGTTTAGGTTAAAGATTTAATCGATGTAGCTGTTACAGATCTTTGGAATCAAAGCTTGAAACTCTGAAGGCGGAGAAAGGAGAAGGTGGTTACAACAATTATGGCTCCAGCCAGACAGAATCACCTGTTGCTTATCAAAAATCCGAGGGACATTACCCTTCTGTTAAAGAGGCATTTAAGGACGAGCCATCTTCTGGCAGTTTCACATGTGAAGCGTTGGCAAGCTGCTCACCTGGATGCCAGATACCAGCTACAGAGTCAACTGAAGAAACAGAGACTAAAAGAGAAGCTTCACACTCTTCCGAGCATGAGAAAATCTCAAGCATCGAGAAGTTGGTAGGAACTTTGTACATAGGGGTAGGACTTGGAGGAAATCTGAGAAAGAGACGGGGTAAGAGGAAGAGGAAGGGTTGTAGTAGGGATGTTAAGGAAGCCAGCATCGGAGAAAGTGGCCTTTTGGATTCTCCTGATGCTGTAACTGCCTTGCAGTGTATAGAAAATTCAAACAGCGAATGTCGTGAGGAATTTGCGTCTTCTGGTGCAGGTGATTGTAATAGAGGTTCGACCAATGATGAAACTGACCATCTGTGGAGCGTTTTCAATTCAATTTTGGAGCATAAAAGTGCCTCTGTCTTTCGTCATCGACTTGATAGCCAGGTATGGAGTGTGTTTGATGCTTTACAACTATATCTTCTTAAATTGATCTACTGAACTCACCACCTTGGTGAACTGATCATCGTGCTGTGCTGGTTTCTGGTTTTCAGCACTTATACCTTGAAAAATAGCTACCTCTTAAGCATGATGTTTATGACTTAGAGATATTTACTTGTTTCATCAGATAGAAATTGTGGATTCCATCCACAATGAACAGGCCTTTGGCATAGTGTAACATAATGTATGAAACAAGCATTTGGCATAATGTATGAAGCAAACTTTCTCTAATTAGCAACCGTATTTTATGACAGAAGAGACGAAGATATAAGAAATTGATCCATAGACACATGGATTTTAACACAATAAGATCGAGGATTTCCAACCACTCTGTGATGTCAATTAAGGAACTCTTTCGAGATCTTTTGCTGCTTGCGAACAATGCCTTGGTGTTCTATTCCAAGAACACACGCGAATACAAATCTGCTTTGCTTCTCAGAGACCTCACCACCAAAACATTGCGGCAGCATTTGAAGGATTCTAGCAGCAAGGCTACCTCTGCCAACCTATCCTCAAACGCACTAGTGTGTAATCCTCCAGTTAAACCCCGGAGTGCTCGCCCAGCTGGTAACCGAAGGTTGTCGGGAAAGGCTGCCAATGCAGGAAATGTGGCTGCTCAGACTTCAAACAGAAGTAAGAAGCCAAGTCATGGCAATGCTGATTCCTCTCCTTCGGTTGAATCTTTCGCTGTGACGAAGAAAGCCTCCGGTCACCCAAGAAAAGTTAGACGTAGAAGTGCTAGTCAACAAAATGTAACTCCCGTAAAGGGAAGGAAAAGAGGTCGGACAAAATAGATGTATCTGTACCTGTAAATTGTTCCTATACTTTTTTTTTCCCATTACAGTCCAGGTTTAGCTTCAGGTTCTAGATTCAGAAAATCAGATGTAGAGTTTGTATGATCTTGTGTACAAAAGTTTCTGGTTCCTTTTTTCCTGGTCCTGGTTCTCAGGAGGACCAACATAACAAGATAGTTTTGTTTGTAAAGCACCAATCAAACACCTATGATTGTAGAATTTCCGAAATGATCTATCTCAGAAATGGCGCTCCGTAAATACTTGGTTTTCTTGTAGTGAACATTAACATATATAATGCTTGTTACTTAAGATTTACTTTTGGAACTATAGCAACCACTCAATTTCTTTAACTCACTTATTTTCTCACCCTCTTTTTTTTTTTTGGTTTCAAACTCGATATCATGTTTTTTTTTTTTTTTTTTGAGAAGAAACGATAGTGATTTATTGATAGGAGGATAACCAAGATTACAGAATGGTCCAGCAGTACCCCAAAGGCTAGATGAGTTTCTCTACGCAGAAACTAAACGGAGTAGAGAGAATCCCTCATCCTAATAAGCTGCTCGGACAAATTAATAGTTACAATCCTCAAACAAAACATCAGAAATAAAATCCGGCGGTTCCTCAAACCAAGTTAGAGAGACCCCGGTATGCGGTGCGAGTTGAGCCATGCGGTGAGCCACGCTATTGGCTGTGCGACGGATGTGGGTAAAACCTTCCAAAGCTATACTGAATATGCCATAATTAGAGCAACTCCATTCGTGAAGCCCATGCGGCGGGACCCACGTGCCCGAGCCCAAAATCATGTTTCCAGCAGTAGGTTCTTGCTCGGGCAAGCTGCTGGGCTCACCACTGAGCTGGCCCTCGGGCCTTGTTGCCCGCCACGATGCTAGGGCAAGGCGACGTTAAGCGATGTAAAAAAATTTAAACAATCGAAAAAATCCAAAAAATCAGAAAATATTTTTAGGGTTAACTATAGTAAACCCCCAAACTATAAGGCCATTTTCAAGTTCATACCTATATTTTGAAAATTCACAGTACATACTCAACGTCACGAAACGCAGCGAGTACATACTATCAGTTAGCCAAACCGTTAGTTAATCTGTTAGTCTTTGGCCATTGGTGAATATGGGTCCCATTTTTGATGACGTGGACTTCCACGTGGACTAAATATTAATAAAAATTATTTTTCTATTTAAATTATTTTAAAAATCTCTCTCTCGAACCAGGACGAACCCAGAAAAAATCGAACTAAATCGGCTCTTGACACCTACTTATTGGAAAACTAAGGTACTTTTGGTCGTGAGCAATTGAATGCAACCTCAACTCGAGATTACTTGATGCATGGAGCTATGCAACACCTACAATGTATGCATTCCAAGAGTCTTGTTGCTGAAAATGTTTAATCTCTTCCATGACCAAAATGAATGTGAAATCCCGCTCTTGTAAGGGGGCCTTTAATCTCGAGGCGATGACCACCTGGGCATATGAAACAATTGCCTCTAAACGATTGAATTCACCAGAATACAAGATCTAATAAATATTCATCGAAGCCTATTTCGATTTTTGGTCTAGTAGCAACTTAAATCTTTCACACAAACCAGCGAATTACTACCATGAATACAAGATCTAATAAATACAAGATCTAATTGCCTCTTAAATCATTACCACGTAGCAACTTCACCAACCATTTTTTGTCCAGATAGTGCTTTTCCATATGCTTGAGGAACTCGAGCCCCAAACCCCTTCGTCGATCGAGCAGGCAGAGTATCAACCATAGCCTTAATCTCCATCATTCCAAACCCCACCTCCTAAACCCATCTCAATCTTCATCTATAAAATCCAAAATCAATTACCTAACAAATATCAAACTTGAAATTTCAATACCCACATCAAATCTCAACCCCAAATAGCTGAAACTTTATACATTCAACCAAATCAAATACACCCAAACTACAATTTCAAATCTCAAAGAACCATAATTTCAAGCCATAAAGAAAAACCTAGACCATCCCTCTCCATCTCTCAAACCCTTGCCGAGATTTGCACAGCCTCGACTACAGACTGACCATGGCGACGTCTCCCAGGCCCTTCCCTTGCCTCCACACCTTGGCCGCCGCTCAAACCCCGCCATTCTTCGCTTGCCCGAGATCTCCGCAGCCTTGGGCCAAGAAAGCTACTAGATCTTGTGCCACCCAGATCTAAGCAATAAATCGAAAGTCGAGGCTTTGGATCGAGAGGCGAGAGAGAGAGAGAGAGAGAGAGAGAGAGAGAGAGAGAGAGAGAGAGAGAGATATTAGGTTTTTTCTTCTTTTTTTCATTTAATATGTTTAATTTTTAAATAATTTTTTATTAATTTTTGGTCCACGTGGAAGTCCACGTCATGAAAAAATGAGTCCCATAAATGTCGTCAAGACTTAACAGATTAAATCTCGCGGTTTGGCTAACGGAGGGGCAAATTATAGGGTTTCCGGACGTTGAGTATGTACTGCTGAATTTTCAAAATATATGTATGAATTTGAAAATGGCGCTTATAGTTTGGGGGTTTCAGAAGTTAACCCTATTTTTAATACATACCTATCAATTTTATTATTATTAATTTCATACATACAATTAAAATTAATCTCATGTAAAAATAAAATAAAACAAAAAATGAATAGTAGTTCTTATTTCTTGTGATGGATGAAAGCAACTTTACTTTTAGATGACAGCCATACTATTCACGTGAATAAATGCTGCCCTACTCACTCCCCCTCCTTGCCATGACAAAGGGCAAATTGGTGGAGTTGCTCTTATAGCTGATTAGATGCAACACCAAATATAACCAATTAATATAAAGCTGTCAAGAGATTGACTGAAATTTGAGCATCATCTGAAAAGATTGATTAAAAGTGCAATACAATATAATATAATATAATGTCGATTATGAACTGTTTTCATGCTGGTTTTAATCATTAGTTGTGCTTCATAACATTTACGTTACAAATGACACAAACTGACTGATTCATGAAATTTAAACTCTAGAGTTAATTAGAAATTTTAACAAAATAGAGATTAACCGCCATTCAAGACACATAAATATAAAATTCCATTGCAACTTTTAGCAAAATGTCACATAACAACAAATGACACCAACTGGTTCCTCCACTCCAACCGCATAAAAAAAACAAACAGGTTCCTCCAATTGCATGATATAAGAACAACAAACACACACACAGACGCGAAGGCGGCCTTTCCAACAAATGACCATTGATGTCATCCAGATCCAATATTTTTCCAACCATGCATGATGCATGTGCATCGATCTTTCATTGCATGGGTGCCACGTGCGGGACAAAAACGCAGGTCTACCTCACAGAAATCATAAATATTGACTCGTGCGTTTTGTTTGGTTTTGTTTTTTGATTGGGTCCATAATACACTTCACGTCATCTGCCATAAATTTGCAGCAAACTTAGACGGTAACGTAACTAGCACGACAAACTTCCCAACTTCGAAACTACTCCTCCAGGCCCAACTTCCCCAGTATTTTTTTTTTAATATTTATTGATATTATATATCAGATTATTAATTACGTACCAAATACAAGAATAAACCAATCCATTTGATTTCTTTAATTAATGATGACAAAAACTCCTAACTTAATATCTTAATGCAAATGACTTATTAGTTTAGTGGTTTAGAGCAATTGCTTCATTATAAAATAAAAGGTCCTAAGTTCGAGTCTTAACATCCGTGTAGTGTGTGATTTAGTATACTTTAATTAGATTATTTATTCCATTTAACTCCAAAAGATCTTGATAAATAAATAAAAACAATTTATAAAAATAAAATAAACTCCAATTCCAATAGATGCTTTCAAAGTGAAAATAACAAAATGTATTTAGTTGACGAGTGGCCAAATAAAACTTTATTTTTTGTTCTTCGTTATTGTATATATATTTTTTATGTACAGCCGAGCCACATAAAACAGAGTGTAGGTGTTATTGCTACACTAATTTTCCGTTTAATGTCTAATTAAATGTGTGTTTAATACGTAATATAATTCCAACCCTCCACTAAATCGTAGTGGTAGCGGAGCTTAAATAATGTTACTAATAATCAACCTCATTTCTTATCACTTTATTATGCTAATTAACCCAAAGTGTACTGTATTAATACCAATGACATTTACTTGTACGCATAAACAATAGGTTTGTTCTTATATAGGCCCTTACAAGTTACAACTACTATATCTTAGACACATACCTACTTCCTTTTAAATCTTTACTTGCTTCGGTGGATCATAGCTATCGGGTTTTACTTATAAAAATTGAGTTTAGATGGAATGTAAGTAAAGAAAAATGAAATTGAATTTACTATAAACAAAAAATTATTTTAGAACGAGTATCTTGTCACATACAATACATAACTTTACTAATTCCCAGGTATGAATGAACTCCCAACTATGACTCTGAGAGAGTATAAGGACAAAGGGTTCAGTTGAGAGGATTAGATGAGCATCTTTATACATTCTAATAATCACGGGCTTCTTTCTACAAATGTCACTATAGAGAGAGAGGACAAAAGCTTAGCCAAAGAGCTGGAAAAAAAAATAGTGAGCTTATCCACCCATTGTCAAATAATTTTAAATTAAATACTCACATTCTAATACCAACCAACGAAACTCAAAGATCAAAGGTGGTTGGTTCACTAACTAATAACTATTCAGCACCTCACATTTGTCGTCCTTGTATGTCATTGTCGTCAAAGATTAGTTTGGAAGTCCGGCTTTTAAGGGAGTATGTGGAAGAATCTGATTGGCCAAACGTTTCTTGCTCTTACACGACACCCAACAATCTCCAACTCCAGAAGCAAAGGAAAGTTACTCTTACTTTGGCCATAATGGGTCCAAGCTTTCTTGTATTTACGATATCAAATCAGATTTACTGACTGCCGCGTGTGACTTTACATCATTCAAATTGTTTGTACGTATCTAAGAATAACAGCCTGGTAAATAGTAATAGTTGTCTTTAACTTTATTGACGATGTCTTTATTTTCAATTTTCATGATTGCATAATAATATAGTGAATGGATTTTACGACCGTCTAGTTTGCTTTTGAAGATTTTCTTTATGACCCGTATGAGTGGATAATGAGAAAATTATAAGCATAATTAGGGTCATAATTTCAAATGTCTAAATTTGAAACTGGTATAAAAATATTAGAATTTTAATACATACGATTTATGGCCGCCGCATTTTTTATTGAGAATGATGATTAACGGGTAACTATTAGGGGCGAAGCAACCTAAACTGAGGATCAAATTGGTACCATGCCCCTTCTTCCTTCTCAAGTTCACAATTTCCCCCTATTTTCTCAACTATTACGGCTCGTTTTCTACCATCTCCTACACAAAGTGCAGTCCTCCTCTAGACTACCCTACCACTGGTAAGTTGGTAACTGTCGTTGTAGCCATTCTAAATAAATAAAAGTCAAGAAAAATATAGATGGATACTCAAGTATGGAAATTGAATGTAAAGCTACCAAAAATAAATATTGCTATATACACTGAGTGCTGAAGTATATGAACAAATTCATTAGCTTGAAAAGGAAATTATTCTTGTTCTTATCAGGAAACAAATCAAGTGGACAAATCTCTTACAGCACATGAAACTTGTATAATCAATTCCATTTTGATATCAGCAGTGCTGTTATAAAATTTTCCAAAACCATTTATAAATATATATATATATATATATATAAACCCAAAAGAGCAGATGTGTGAGCAAGACAGGCGGTGACTCTTCACAAGTTCACACTTTGATTATTTTTGTAACTATTTGTAAATAATAAAACAAAGCAAAAAACAAAAAACAGAAAGAAAAAAAAATAAAAACAAAAACTTGAGAGTCTGGTCTGAGCCTGAGGGAGATATACTCCAATATAAAAATAAAGACATGAAATTAGCGAAGGAGGACAAGACACGAGGATCGGAGGGTTCGCGTGTGTCTGATACACAGTGACACTCGTCGGCGAGTATTAGAGAGCCCAAAAGCGAACGAAGAAAAAACCCATTTTTCTCTCATCATCATTTCTTCATTTCCATGGTTTTCTGATTCTTCTGCGCATGCCCTCACGGCTACATCAGCAGCTGACTCACTCCCTTCAAACCCGCCCCCTCCGTCTCCTTCGTCTTTCGACTCTCTCTTCCCCCCTCAATACTCTCTATCTCTATTTTGCTCTCTCTCTGCTTCTGCTTTCTTCTGCTGGGTTTTACCGAATCATACGGTTGTCATTGATTTTGGGTTCAGCTCAGACCTTAGTGAGAGCCTCAGCAGGAGCCTTTGCTTTTGGAGGCTTCCGATCTTTCGTACAATCTCTGTTTCTTGGCGATTCACAGAGGAGGTGCTTAGTTTTCTGGTTTCATGGTGAGTTTTCTCTTGGGTTCTCTTCAGTGATTGATCAGCTTCAAGATTCTTCAATGATGTCACATTTTTTTTTAATTTAAAGAAATTGACTTTTTGTATCTGGGTTTAAATCATTTTTGCCTTGTTATGATCTCGTGAATTCATTTCTGTATAATAGAGTTTTCCATTGATGGTAAAAATTTTGTACAAAAAAAAACACATTTTTTTATCTGTTTGTGTTCAGGGTGGGTAGTCTGATGTAGTATCTAATTAGTAATTTTTATTTATTTAAAGTTTGGTGGGTTCTGCAAGTTTATTTATTTATTTATAGATTTAGTATTTGCTTTGAAAATCTGAAAGAAGTCTCTGTTGCCCAGATTACATATGGAAGCCTCCTTGTTGTAGTACTGATCTTTGGAGTCCTCTTAAGACATTCCCACTTACTTCAACAGAAATTCAATCGCTCTCTGGCTTACCCCCTTTCTTAGACTCAAGACATGCAGAAATAAGATGCATGATTATATATAGAATAAGCCGTCAAACTTGGATTTTGGCAAATTTGTGGAATTGCTTAAAATAGAGTGTATTCTGAGTAGCATTTGGTTGGAATCACAACTAATATTGGTCTCTGTTTAATGTGCGTGTATTTACAGCTTGTTATTGTTATGAAAATAAAATAGAAGACTTGGTTGTCCATGAAGTCGCCAAACTCATGGATATGGGTGTTCAAGAAAAGGAATGCTTTCTCTGATGGAGTATGATCCACAATCTTATTACCTTTTTGTTGTTGTATTAAGGTCAAATGATGTCAAAAGGTTTTGCTATTGAGTGATATTTTGGAGTTATTTTTTTTTTTATAATCAACTGTTCGTATAATGTATAATGCTGGCGCAGGGAAAATGCGGATTGAAGATGAAGCAGCTGTCGTTTATGGGAGTTGTATGTACAGTAATGCTGTTCATTGTGTATAGAACCACCAACTACCAATATCAAGCTTATCAGCAGACAGAGGTACCCCTTCTGTTCATCTGAACTTGTCACTCATCCTTTGTAAGGATCAACCAAGATTGGCAGGATATTCTCTTGATGACCTTCTGGCAATCCATTTGGAATCTGTTGACATCATCTTACACAAGAATATATCAACAATTTTACTGCATTTGATTGGCCGATTTAAATAAGTTTACACTGGTTTTAGAGAAACCCAAAGTAACATAGGAGCATTACTATTTGATAATTCTTCAAATGACTGTTTTTGTTGTCCTGGCATTCTGTTTATTGATTGTTCTTTTCTCCTCTCATTTATTAGATGGATGCAAAATGGAATCCCTTTGACACAGTAAAGGTAACTGCTTAGATCCTTGTAGCCATGTTGCCAAGTTAATGTTTTCTTACCTTGCTTAATCGTTGTTTCATAACACCTTTAAGTAAGTCTTCTTTAGCTGTGCTTCATTGGTTTATAAATTACTGAAGTTACCAGCCAGATTTACGATTCTTGCATGATTGGATGATCCAATGTGGATGTATGTTTCTTACCTTCATTACATTCTAAGTTTCTTCTGTTACTTGCCTCTAGGATATTTTTGTGACTTCCAAAAAGGTGAACAGTTTACCTCGTGGCATAATACAAGCTAGGTCAGATTTAGAGCTAAGGCCTTTATGGTTGACAAGTAGGTCAAGGTTAAAGGTAAGATTCAGATCGTTTTGTGCTTAACATAATTTTTAAGGTTCTTTCTTCCATGCCCACTTGTCCTCAGTAATAAAAAATGTTAGATTATTGGTACTGTAAGGGGTAAACCAAAGTTCGGTAATTGTGATAACTGTGCTGATTCAGGTCGATGATTATAGCAATCGTAACTTGCTGGCTATTCCGGTTGGTATTAAGCAAAAGGATAGTGTTGATGCTATTGTGCAAAAGGTAAGTAATACATTTTTCTGTTGTTATGTTCGAAGGGACATCAAGTGACGCTTGCCTAATTTTATCGATTTCAGTTTCTTCCAGAAAACTTTACCATCATTCTATTCCATTATGATGGGAATGTTGATGGGTGGTGGGATCTTGAGTGGAGTAGCAATGCCATACACATAGTTGCCCAGAACCAAACAAAGTGGTAAGTCAGTAGTTGCTTGAGTCCACTGAAAAAATGGCCTTTTTTATATATTAAATTATTTCAAGAGTTCAGCGTCTACTTGAATGCGTTAACTATGGATGTACTGCATGCAATGAACTCATTGTATCTCACAGTTGCATTTATCAAAGGGCGGTTCCTAATATTGATGTTCCTTGATTTATATTTCATTTCACATTTCTCGTCTTTCTAACTTTTTTATGGTTTATTTTCAGGTGGTTTGCCAAACGCTTTCTACATCCAGATATTGTGTCCATTTATGATTACGTGTTTCTTTGGGATGAAGATTTGGGGGTTGATAATTTTCATCCAGGAAGGTAATATTAATGGGTGTCTAGGATATTTTATGCAAGGCATACTCTGCTTCTGTTTGCCTCTGAATATATTAACTTGTTCCGATACATAGCATATTGATTTTATTTGTGTGTTTTTATCTGGACCATATATGCTCTTCATTGCATATGTCTTGGATTTTCTTTCCCAGATACCTTGAAATTGTTAGAGAAGCGGGACTGGAGATATCTCAGCCAGCTTTGCATCCAAATTCAACAGATATACATCATAGAATTACAATTCGTGCTAGAACAAAGAAGTTTCATAGGTGAATAGCATGGTCTAAACCACTGTATCATAAACTCTGTTTATTTTTCTGAATATTTGTTATACTTGAACAAAATTTGCACTCTTTGCAGAAGAGTTTATGACATCAGAGGCAGTGTGAAGTGTACAGAAGCAAGTCAGACACCACCATGCACTGGGTGAGTTGTCATACTGGTACAATAGATATAGCTATTCCCTTCTAAGCGTGAAGAATCTGTTGAATGCTTTATCTATGTGATGAGTAGTTATGAAATCTGACCTACCTGATATGTTTTCTTGGTTTACCACTGTTTCTAAAAATCTAATCTGTAAAGATGGGAGCTGACACATATTTTATATTCTGACACTCCCATGTATGTTTGGACCTCGCTTCACCCGTAGGTCTCAGTTTGTGTAATTCAACTTATTTTGGGAGGTTGTGGATACAAGAATTTGTATTTAGGATCTCCTCCTCTGATATCATAATAAATTTTATGGTTTACAGATCCTAAAAATCTGATAAATTGATTGTTAGGGTGTGGCCTAACAATTATTAGAGACTGAATGGGCTCACAAGTTGATGAATCACTATAATAGCGTTCTTAAGTGATATACATCTAACATTGGTTATCTGGATATCAATGTCTTCTTTTAGGATATAGTCTATAATTTTCTCAATGGACTGTGGACTGGTTATTTAGCCTTTTAAATTGACAAATGCAGGTTTGTGGAAGGTATGGCACCAGTTTTTTCAAGAGCTGCCTGGCGTTGTACTTGGCATCTTATACAGGTAGCCTTTTTTTTATATCTTGGTCTGTTCAACTCCACTATAACCCCAACTAACTTTTTTGAAATATTATTTTATTATTTTTGGTATTTGCTACCATGAATTTCTTTCTTTGTGCTGGAACCTTTTCTCGCTGATAAGAGGAAGATCATCCTCTTGCTATTTCAATTGTCAAACCCTTATTTTTGGAGCGCTTATCTCTTATAAAATTTGAGCACCACTTCCATGTCAAATACAATGTTGGAAATATCTTTGTTAAAGCTGCTTTATTTTTGTTCAGAATGATCTTGTACATGGATGGGGTCTGGACATGAAACTTGGGTATTGTGCACAGGTAAAACCTACTTTCCTATTTCTTGGGTAAGGTTTAGGGTCAATTTCCTCATTAAGTTACTCTTTTTATGAGATTTTCTGCACTGAGGGGTTTGGTTGCCCGAATTTTTTTTGGTTTCTTATCTTTGCTTGATTATTGATTATATCAAATCAACAGTTCCATGTCAGTTTACGTAACATTCAGCAGTCACCATAAGTAAAATGCCACATTTTGCAGGGAGACCGTACAAAGAAGGTGGGAGTTGTTGATAATGAATATATTGTTCATAAGGGCATACAAACTTTGGGAGGTGGTGGTTTGTCTGCAAGAAAGGTTAGTTTCTCTCTGCCTCTTCCTTGGCTGCAAGAAAGCATTTATGCTTTGGCTTGATGCTTGCTAGTGTTTGCAAGTGGTGGGCTATTATTCGAACTATTTGTTTACTGGTGTTAAACCATAAATGAACTACTATCTTGATGGTGGGATTGTTTTCAGATTAGCGCTTTACAATCTCCTGCACATTCATCTTTGACTGTTAACTACAGCTCAGTTTTTTTTTCCTCCCTTCTTGCACTATAAAAATTTCTCAAATCTCTCTCTCTCTATTTGCAGGTTTCCAATCCTGGGAAGACAAGCAAGGTAAACTTCACTATAAGCATTAGAAATCTTTTTTACTCTTTCCATAAAATATTCGACAGCTAGAAGTAGTGTATATATCATCTTGTTAACTTTCATTCTATGATATGCAGAAACGTGGTGCTTCAGGTTTTGATGTGCGAACTGAGGTGAGACTAATGAATCTGTAGCCTGCTTTCCATTATGTGTTTATAAATATTCAATTGTATAATCTGAAATGGCGAAAAGTAAATGACTCGATAGATGTATTTGTTGTACGTTCAATATGGACTTTGCAGATTAGGAGGCAATCGACGCGGGAGTTTTCAATCTTCAAAGAGCGATGGAATAATGCTGTAGACGAGGACATGAACTGGACCGATCCATTTAAAAGTAGCATAAGACGCCGGAAACAGCGCAAACGAAACAACCATTTGAGTGCATAAGTTAATCCTAACGTGGGGTGGTTTAAAATGTTAGTGCAGATTCATTTACAGGCAGTCTCCATCTATACCAATAGTTTGTGCAGCCTTCTTTGAACTCGTAATTTATTCATTATTTGGATATTCATAAATTTTGTTCCCCTGCAATTCAGATTTAGCCTCATGTCCTGTCCTGTATATCTTGTACCAGCCGTTTACTCACTTTTCTTTTCTTTTTCTTGGTTATACTCATACAAGCTTTTTAGCATATGGTGTAAGATTATAGCTGGTATTATACTGGTCTCCCATACATTGTTGAAAAAACCAACACAGGGAATTTGAATTTTTTATTCTCTTTTCATATTCTCTGACCACATTTAATCAATTCAATATCAAAGCTAGCCTAGCATGACTGCAAAAACACAAAACTTCTCCGGAGGGAGAGGGGAGGGGGTGTGAAAAGAAAACAAGCAGCCGTCTTGGGCTGACCTTATGACTTGAAATATTAAACACAAAATAAAAAGAGAAAATTGGTATTTTACAGATGTGATGAGAATAATATTATCCCCTCTAGAAGAACACGAATAGCGCGTAGCGCGTAATATAATCAAATCAAGTCTTTACAGCTGGTGCTTGCTACTCTATTAAAATAAATAAATAAATAAATAATCATTCTGAAAGGAATTTTCTAGTTTTGGGTGAAGTGTTGCTAATGGGTAGAATTTTTTATTTTATTGTATACAAAAATAAATTTTTTTTAGTGTTATGTAAATGCTGCTGTTTGCAAATGAAAACAGAGGATGAATAAGAAGATTAAAGAAAACATAATTCAAAACTACAATGTGCCGAATATGAGTAAATTTATTTTCTCAAAAAATAAAAACCCTTAATTCAAGATTGGCCGGGGTTAACAACTAAACCATGTTATTGGATAGTAACACCAATATTAAGAAAAAAAAAACCATAAAAAATTAACAGTGAATTTTTATTACAACCAAAGCAACAGCTAACAGGACAACAGCATTTGGATTAAGGATTGACCAACTTTGCAACTTACGCATTCAAATTCTTTTTGTTTGCAGAAATTTTTGAGTTTTTCTTCTTCATTTTTGGTATCATCTAATAAAATAAAAAATGAAAACCAAAAACAGGAAATTTCATTTTTAGCCCCAGAAATATGAAAATCAAAATAAAAAGCCGCCTTCGTCGTTCGTTGTCGAAAGCTGACAAAAGAAGAGTAGACGAGTCCTCCGCTTTCTCCATCTTGAAAAAACATTTAAAGAAAGGAACCGTTTACTAATTTTCTCTCTCTAGAAATTCCATTCATCTCCTCAGTTTCTTTTACTTTTGTGCCTGAAAATTAATTTTCTCCTTCAATTTTATTTCTTCGCCTGCACTCTCAGATCTCTTAGACAATTTACCTCCAAGTTCGGAGACTGGTCCTCGACACGCAAATCTCATCTCTCTCTCTTCCATGGCTGGTCGATACGATAGTAACCCTTTTGCTGAAGAAGATGAAGTCAATCCCTTCTCTGTAAGTTTCTTTGTCTATGATTTTGCTACTATTTCTATTGAAATGAATTCGAATTGGGTTTTTTAATTTGGTGAATCTGGTTTAGTAAGGTCGTTGACTTGCTGGGGTTTTGGATTTGTTTTAGTAGATTTTAAGATCTATGGTTTTTGTGTGTGTTTGGGTTTCTTTGTGAAATTAAGGTAAATCGATTGACTTTTCTCAATCCAACTGCGCAACTTTTCTGGAGCTTTATTGTCTTGTTGCATTTTTATTATAGCAGTTTGCTCTAGAACTTATGATCGAAATCCATATATACAAGTAACCTTATCTAAATACAGCTCCGCAACTGTTTTTGTTCTTTGTCGATTGTATATTGTGTGGTTTTTAATACCAGCCAAAATCTTGTTGGATATGGTCGGAATGGGATTCCAGACACATAGTGCTCAGTCCCTTGCATATATAGGGTTTAAAAACTATTTTCCCTAGACATTGGTTTTTGCTTGAAGAAAATGATTTTGGTGTGGACTATTAACTTAAGGTTTGACTCTGAAAGGACAAAAATGTTCAACTTTAGATACGACATTGCATTGTAAAAAGAGATATTTAGTTAAATACCCATTCTTAGCATTAATAATATAGATAAACCCTACACTATTTAATTTCTATAAACAAACCCAAAAAAAACCCAAAAAATAAATTTATTGACCTATTAAATTTAAATTTAATTATTAAATTACTTTAATGGCCTATTAAGTGTTTTGAGTTTTTTTTATGAGGTTTTGGGATTGGGCTTGTTTTAAGAAAACCATGGTAGTTTTGTAATTATAGAAAGTTTGAAGTCTCTTTATTATGTTGTAAATGAATTTTGGGTGTGTTTCTAAAGTCCATTTTATATATGGCTTTTTTATAATTTAGACCCCAATATTGGGTTTAATAGTGAATCTCCCTTGTAAAAAAGGATGTAGATTCATGTAACCCAGTTAAGGAAAATGGATCATACTTGAATGTCTCCGTTCATAAGTCTTTGTTCTAATTTCTAACACCCCAAGAACAGAGTTTCGATTACAATCAAATCGTGGATGGAAGGGATACCTATGAAGTTCCCAAAATTCAGAGCTTCTATAGGTATCCAATTATTGTTTAAATTACATCTAGACATGTAGTTGTATCTGTGGAGTACATTGACGGCAGAGAATGGAGGGTTTTATTAACAGGGAGCATTGAGTTCATTACTTGGGTTCTTAAATGATTTGTTTCTCTGTTTCCTTCGGAAATGGTAATCATGGCTTTTTGTATGTAAAAGAAACTGAGGAAATATACTGGCTTATATCACGTACTGTTTGAGCTCTCATGCATATGTGCTACAAATTGATCAGAATCCTGGAAGTGTTGCTCCTGCCAAAAACTCAAGACTTTCACCTCTTCCTCCTGAGCGTGCTGGTTTCAATTATGGCCTTGGTGACACCGTTGATATACCTATCGATGGAAATGCAGTAAGTTTGAACTCAAGTTGTTAAATAGGCAATTGAAATTGACCTATTTTTTTAATACTAATATTAGTTTTTTTCTTTCTTTTGAATTTAGGATCTGAAAAAGAGGGAGAGGGAGCTCCAAGCTAAAGAAGCTGAATTGAGAAAGCGGGAGGAGGTATGACTCCAAAGAAACAATAAATTCTGAATGTCTGAAATTTTCTCTTACTGGCCTATGTACTTAATTAGTACACTGTTGTTGTCAACCTGGTCATCAATATGAGGCTGAAAATCTTCTCAAATTAAAAAGTGTGAAAGTGACCTTTCTAGGTTGGATTGTACCGCTTGTATGTCCTGGAGTACATTCCTACCCTATAAAGAGAGGCAGGGGGTGAGGTCAGTGATACAATGTCGTGCACATGTGAATTGCATTTTTACATAAAAAGATAATGCTGATTTTCATTAATGCCTTTTTCTAAATAAAACAAAAAGTGTGGCAATTCGTTCTCTCCAAATTTAGTGTTCTGTGGTGGAATCTGGTATGGTTATGGATATGCTCGTAGGATGACATGGCTGTCCTGTTACAAGGTGTAAGGGATATGTTTGAAGGGCTGTTACCATTATGCATTTTCTTGGTCTGGTTAGGGAGGAGTAGGAGGGTGTTTAAGGGGACAATTTTCTGGGATGGATTTAAGGGACTGGCTTATGAGTTTTTTCTTTCAATATTTCAGAGCAGTGCTTTTTCGTTCTTCACTTGTTGAATTTTACTTTCTTAACTTATGTATCAATTAACTTCCTGTTATAGTGGATCATTCATCCATACAAATTTTAACTTTTTTTTATAAATATTATGCAGATAGTAAAACGGAAAGAAGATGCTGCAGCACGTGGTATTTTGCCTCGCCTTTAGTTTAATGAATTGCCTTTTGGTTGTGCTGGCTTTCCTCTTCTCCTGTATAAACACTTACAAGTTTGATGTCCTTTGAAAGTTTAACAACTATAGTTTTTACATGCTCCCTTTTGTTTTGCAGCTGGAATTGTTCTTGAGGAAAAAAATTGGCCAGGTTTCTTCCCAATTATCCATCATGATATTGCAAATGAAATACCGATTCACTTACAAAGGGTGCAGTATGTTGCGTTTACAACATGGTTAGGTATGCCAACCATTTGATTTTATGGATGTTATGATTATTTGTTAACTATAATCACAATTATAATTGCAAATTTAATGTGAATGAATTGTATATCTGTGCTGCCTTTTGGTTCCCTTGAGCGGAAATCGTTGTTGTTGGTGGTTGACCTTGTACTATGGTGTTGGCCTGAAAATTTGATGAAAGCCCAAAACTTATAACAATCATAAGTATAGCAGTTGGGTTTAGTCTCTATATACCATTGCATGCTCTTGATTTCAAAAGATGACTTATTTTTCCTAGTGGCTGTAGTGTCTAATCATCTGTTTCTTAGCATTACTTCTTCATGCCATGATGATTTGGTTGTGAGATAGGCTCTGTGAGCTGTTCTTTTACTCTTTATTTTTTTTAGTATCCTTCACTTTTAAAGTAAAGTTCATCAGGGACTCTCTAGATTTTGGTGATGAATGGTGATGTTATGCAGGAATTGTTCTTTGCCTTTTCTGGAATATAATAGCTGTTACTACAGCGTGGATTAAGGGCGAAGGTGAGTGAAAATATACTGTGAACCTGTTCTGCACATGATCAAGTATTTATTTTGGATCCTCTGTTCAAGTTTGGTGAAATTGAACATTTTGTGTTCTTTGTATAGGGGTAAAAATCTGGTTCCTTGCTGTTATCTACTTCATAGCAGGTGCTCCTGGATCCTATGTCTTGTGGTACCGTCCACTGTACCGAGTTTTCAGGTATATATTGCCCATTTTTTCTAAAATTGGTTGTTGATGTAATTTCTTCTTCTTCTTTTTTAGCCTTTCCGAAGTCCTATTTTTGTGATTCCTCTTGTTTGTAAGCCAAAAAGAAGCCCTCTGAAGCTTGAACGCCATGTGAGACTATAATGAAGCAACAAAGAACAATTTTAGTGAACATGTTGGATTTTAGTAATATGATAATATGTGATGATGGTTAAGAGGAATTAATCTGGTTCGGTTGCTGCAACTTCCAAGTTGTTAACCTCTGTTCTGACATTAATGCTAATGTATTATGTAATTGTTTCAAGAATGTGGACTGATGTTTTAGCTCCTAGATTTTACTTGTGAAATTGATTTGTATTCTCATTCAATCTTTTTGCAGGTCCGAGAGTGCTTTGAAGTATGGATGGTTTTTCATGTTTTATTTGGTAAGTTGGGTAGTAGGCATGCAATTCATTTAAGGAACTCAGCATAACCATTACTCATAATCTATTTTCTTCTTCCTACAGCTCCACATTGGCTTCTGCATCTTTGCTGCTGTTGCTCCTCCACTAATTTTCAAAGGAAAATCTCTCACGTATGTCCTCTTTTAAATTAGGAATGCACTTCAACATTCTTTATAAGTGAAAACCTTTTCCCCTTTGTTTGCTGCTTATGCTTTCTTGTTGTGTTCCTTTGGAACAGTGGCATTCTGGCTGCAGTTGATGTTGTGGGAAACCATGCTTTGGTTGGGGTAAGAATGCTGGTCCTGAAGTATATATTATTTTCCCAAAAGTTTTTGTATGACTGCCCACCCACAGCCGTGGAGCACATTCAGATGCTTCTTTTTCTTTGAGGATACTAATTATTTTTTCATTGCTTATAGATCTTCTACTTCATTGGATTTGGAATGTTCTGTGTTGAATCATTGCTTAGCGTATGGGTTATTCAGGTCTAATTCCAATATCCAATTCTCGTTGCCAGATTCTCACAAAGAAATAAGCAATGTGTTGGCTGCTGTTGTAGCATTTATTCTTTGGTCCCCTGTAACACTTTTTTTCTTCCTTTGCATGTGCAGCAAGTGTACATGTACTTCCGGGGAAGTGGTAAAGCTGCTGAAATGAGGCGTGAAGGAGCGAGAGGAGTTGTGAGGGCAGCGCTTTGAAGCTAAAAGCTTGTACGGAGAAGAAAAGATGGGAGACTTCTGTATTGATATAGGTTGTATATGCCCTTAGTTACAGGATTTGCGGATACACAGATGTTTTGTTTGAGCCTTTATTTTTTATTTGTTCCTTCCCCTTTACGCTTGTTTCATAGAGATTGATTGATTTAAGTGCTACCTCTGTTTCTATACTGGAGACTGATTAGGAGGCTTGCTAGAAAAACATGTTTTCGTCATTTTGCTGTTTCTAAACATCCTGTTAATTCCATCACTTTTGTCTAGTTTTTGGAAATATGTCTCTCAGGGAGGGGCTATGATTGTTCCTGTAACCTGAGCCCTTATTTGCATATGGAAAGGCTGATTTTTTCAATTCCTGCTTTGTTTCAACTCCTGGGGGTCAAACATAAAATTTTAAATTTTTTGTAAACATTCTCAAAATCGTTTCCTCCTCGAAATACATTATTAAACAGATCAACGCTAGACTATAATATTATTAATGAAAGCAACATCTCCTGAAATGAAAGAAAATCTGGTCTCTGTTGTACTTGAAAGAAATTTTGTTCAGATCGATGCGTGGTGTGGTCCAAATTTGATAGGGCAGGAGCATTTAGGACATCATCATCACCCTTAAATAAAGCAAAATCATGTCACATAGACTTAGGGTTTCAAGACAATCACAGAAAGCTTAACACACTACCGGCAAAGCTTTTAGCACCCAAAAACAAAAAACAAATACTCTTAAACCACTTGAAGTAGTAGAAACTTACAAAGAAGAAAGATTAAATAGTCTCATAGGATAGGAAACTCTTACACTCACAAGTTTACATCAGATGCTTATACATGCTATAACAATAGCAAACTATATGTATATTACCGGCTACCGGCTGCCGGCTGCCGGCTGCAGCAGCATAACAGGAACACGCATAACAGGAACACCACCCTATTTTCCTCTAGCAATAAGCACTACACTTCTTCTTGCAATCAATGGTGCACCCACCGCCACCACCGCCGCCACCGTACCCCTTTCCTGAACGGCTGTAGGAGGTGAAGCACTTAGCAGGGCACGTCAGCTTCTTCTTGTAACATGGGCCCTTTTCTTTACACACCAGAGAAGTCCTCACAGTGCCACCCTTGGAGTACCCTCCATTCGGACCCCCATACCCGCCTCCATACCCGCCACCCACACCGCTGCCAAAGCCCTTTCCAAACCCGGGTATGTCGAAGCCGGGTCCAAAGAACCCGCCCATGCCACCACCATTACCACCACCTTTGTTGTTTTTATTGTTCTGGCTGGCGGGTTTGTCATTTGAGTGCTTGAGTTCAGCTGAGAAACTGGATTCGGGACGGGCTGAGATAGCAAGTGAAGCAGAGAGGAGCAGAGTGGCTAAGAAAAGACTTGATATTGGGATCATTTTTTTCTTTTGCTTTTGCTTTTGCTTTTTTGGGAGTTGCTGGGGAGAGAGTGTGATGAGAATTGAGAATTGAGTGTTTGTGAAATGGGGATGAATATATACAAGTGGAATGGGGGACATATCCTTCCTTCCTTGCTAGTGGTGGTACGTAGTGGTAATGGTGGTGGGGATGAGGAGGAATAGGCACATTTAATGGAGGGTGTTGGAGGACAGTTGCAAGGCCCTCCATGAATGAGAGTAGGTTGGGTGCATTTATTATCCTCATTTTTTTGTTTCTTTCATTTGACATATATAATCAAATTTCTTGAGAAAAACTTACATTTAATGGAAATGCTACTACGGCGGTTTTTTAACCCTATCATGCATTGTTATATTGAAAAATTAAAATACATGACAATGAGTGATTAGTTCGGAACAACGCCACAGTAGTATCATGATAAGTTTTTCTCAAATTTCTTTTGTATTATATATTATGTAATATGGTAGTGCTAGGCTTACCACATTTTTCATACTACATTTATACCACATCTCTAATAGAGGTGGAGCCCATCAATACAATGCGATTCACTCTTTATTAAAGATGTGGTATAAATGTGGTATGAAAAATATGGTAAGCCTAGCATTTTTACCACATTTTTCATACCAAATTTATACCACATCTCTAATAGAGAGTGGATGGATCCCATTGTATTGGTGAGCTCCACCTCTATTAGAGAAGTAGTATAAATGTGATATGAAAAATGTGGTAAGCCTAACATTATCCATTGAATAAATGTGGCTAACTTCCAATCTGCAATTCATTTAAAGACGACGGTGATTCTAAAGTCATGGGCACATGCAAAATATCAAGTCTCTGCATTTGGAAGGAAAAAGCAGCCATCACCTTTAAGCATATGCATCAATCAAAGAAACCTAATTTGCACATATGATCAAGTGATGGGATTGGATTGGCCAAATAAGGTAACAGAATTAATAATGATAGTGGGCACCTTGACTTGAGATCAAATGTTATATTCTACGCATGGAAATGCAAATGCAAAATCCCATCCCATGTATGTGTATCAAAATTAAAGGCAGCTCAGCTGGCTACAAAACAAACAATCACCTTATAAGTTCTATAGCTAGGGCTACTGTTTTAGTACCACACTTACAACCCTCTTGCCTTACTTAGGATGATTATACACAGCCTAACAAGTTTTGCCCACCTTTCAATTTCTTTCAAGCTTCAATGTGGTCCAATGGTTGCAACTTGCAACTTGGTGCTATGTTTTTTTATTGGATACAATCAATATTAGGGGTCGCATTCCAACACATTCTTCTATTTATTGGAAAATTATACTAAACAGTACTCAGAGCTTTCAGAAAAGAAAACCCATTCATTTTGTGCTCAATTTTTCTCTGCTTGCAAGACATGCACACAAAACTACAGTGGATGAGAGATCTTTTGAAGAAGAGTAATGCTAGACTTATCATATTTTTCGATCACATTATATACTCCACATCTATTGAAAATGTGATATACAATGTTGTAGGAAAATACGATAAGCCTAGTATTTTCCTTTGAGGAATGATACTTTTAATTTCTCTGTCTGAGTTACCTTTGGTGAAATCCCATTAGATCTTGAGTTGACAACCACTATGTTGTCAGACCTGTCAAGAGGGAAAGCTGAGCAATTAAAACTGGAGGGCCGACCACTCATCTTATTTGACTTTGAGACTCCATAGAGCATGTCTCTCATTTCCCAAAAGGAAAAAGGGCAAAAAAAGAAAGAAAAAAGTTGTTTGTGTTGCATCCCCCAAGCTTAGTATGGCTTAGCTTGTTTCCATCTAGGAAGCTAATCTATTGATTAGGACTACATAAAGCAACCGTCCTTGCTTAATTAATTCCATTTCTACAAAGTCTTGATTTCATGCCCACTGCCATTAAATAACACGTATGACTTGTATAATAACTTCTTTCTCTATTCATTTACTTCTGCTTCTGCGTTCTGTCACAGATGTGAGTGCCTTATTTAATGTTAACGTGCCAAAGATTCAACGTTATCCTTCTTCTTTTTGTTTTCTGTTTTTTCCGTCCTTTTATTTTGCTCCCTCCAGAAAGCCAATGCCCATTTTCACTGTGTCTATGGGTTTGCATGGTGGTGTATTAAACCCAAACGTCAACTGGATTTCAATTCCATAAATTTACAGGGCTTTCAGATGGGCCTCGCCCCAACACAAATGAAAGCAGTTTCACGTAATTGCAGCCCAAGAAGCTGCTGCTAGAGAGAGAGAGAGGCAGCAGAGCAGAGCAGAGCCTTTGTAATAAGTTATAGAGCAGATGAGTCCCAGCTAGCATCAACAGCCCTGATGATCTTGTCATGTAGGTTGGCTCCAGCGCTAGCAATTACACCTCGATCAAGACCTTCTAAGTATATGCCCTTTGAAAAGTCCAGTGGACGCCCTCCTGCATCTGTAACCACACCACCTGCCTCTTGTATGATAACTACACCAGCTGCATGATCCCAAATCTTCTCCTTGTAGCCAGCCCTTGCAAACTTCATAAATATCTCGGCATCCCCACGAGCAATGGCAGCGTATTTCACCATGCTGTATACTCGTAACGGCTGCTTCCTGCAAGCAACCAAAACATGATAATATTAGCTCTCTTACAATAAAACTTGTGAATCTAACTTGAGAATGACTTTAATCCTATATCGAAATAGTTAATATGCCTTAGCTCCTATGAGATTCCGCATGAGATCAGTAGAATGTAACATATATGGAAAGGAAAATGGAACTCAAAAGATATGGTACCTGAGCCCGACACTGTGAGCTAGCCCTGCTGTGAAGGAATGACTTGAATTTGCCTTCTCAACCGGTTCACAGAAGGTTGCCAATGATGGATTATCAATGGAGGACACTCGGACAGGTCTTGCAGAGTTTGGCCACACTAAGTTTTTATTTACATGGAGCAGTGGTTGCATCCAAGCCTCCCCACTACCTGTTCTAGCATAAATCACACAACCTTTGTCCCATGATTCTGATGTTGATGGGGTCAACTTAGATATAATTCTATGATACCGGTGATGATAGTTGAGCCATTCCTTCCTCATTGGGTAATTAGGACAGCCAAGAACTCCAAGCACAACTTCTCCATCCTCTATTAATGCCAGAGCTATAGCATATTGATCACCTCGCACAAAACCCAATGTGCCATCAACAGGGTCGAGTGCCCAAAATCTCCCAGCAGGCCCTCCAATGGAGTTGCATCGACTGATGGCTTCAAGAACCTCTGTTGTCCCAAGAGCCATTTCCGGACCTTTAAGTCCATAGCGAGGTGCTTCAGCTAGGCATTCATTTACTGTTTTCACCACAGTTTCTAATACTCCACCTGCCTTAGCCGTGGAAAGATTTTGAATATCTTCTTCAGCAACAATGGACACATTACTGCTCCCAAAAGACTCTGACAGTATCCAGCTCACAGTTGCTTGGACGCTCCAATCTGTTTGCATGGCACATTTCAAGAAAATTAGTCAATCCAATTCCAAATTGCATAACAAAAGAGCAGAGAGGATATCTATTAAACTAGATTCATAGCTTTATTCATTAAAAATTGACTAGACCCAATAACATGAGGTCATTTGGTCGCAGGCTACAGCTTTTCACTTAGTTTTTTGTATCAAGTTTCTTACGTCATATATTGGAATCCATTCGAAAAATAAAAAAGGTTTAAAACTCAGTATAAAACAGGGTGCTATATTGTAAGCTATCCCTAGAGAAATGCTAAAAACCATAAACTAGTATACCATCAGCAACTTCTTAAGATGATGGTGCCAAATATTCCAGCTTTTTCTGGAACCCATCTATTGACTGCTGAAAGCTAAACTACCCCAAATTGTAGAGATGCCTAACGTAAAAAGCAAATTAGGCAATGCTTTCCTCAATCAGAAATCTACGTGGGAGCAGACGAACACCGATTACTAGGAGTCTGAGACAGGACAATAGAAAGATTGTTTCTGAAGGTAGAAAGACAGACATAGAGCTGCTGGAATAGACTGCGAGATAAGGGATTAAGTTGCCACTATGTTTTCGTCCAAAATGCATATGTGCCTTTCTAGAGATTCCACACTCTAAAGGGCGGAATCAATTCAAGGAATAACATAACACAGGGACTAAGATATCATGTCCTTTGCAGATTCTGATATGAGTTTTGTGCGTTCGGTTCAACATTTTATTTTATCATACATTCTGCAACTTAATGGGTGAAGTGAAGGTGACTTATAATAATAAAAAATTAAAGAAAAAAAGACTTAAATAAAAGCAATTCTTGATGCACAAAGGAGGCATCTTTCAAGTACTCTAGGAGACTAGGACTAGCAGCATCATTTTACTTTATCAACATGCTCTAAAGTTGCCACTAGGAAACCACCAAACAGCAGCACAAGTTGAAAAAAATGTTTTCTATACAATTTTAAGAATTCAAAGTGAATACGTCATAGGTCAATTGAATAAGAATTTATTTCTTCAAACCCATCTTTTAGGAAACCCAGAAAGTAAAGTCCACAATTACATTCCTTCCAATAATTCAAAGATTGCGTAGAATTTTTCTTCCATTTAATAATATAATAAATGCCCAAGAAAGGAAACCAAATGAAGAAACATATTCAAAATCAAAGGAAGCAAAGCAGAGTCTCCAAACAATTTAAAGGAACACAGAACCTGAATCAAACAACCAAATAACCAAAACCAACCAATATTTTTGATGACCCAATTCAGAAAAACAAAACACAAAAGGGTTACCAAGCAAGAGTTACAGATTGACTGACCTGCAACCGTGACAGGGGATTTGTCATCTTTGGATTGAACCCCATCGCTGGTCTTAGAAATCAAACTGTTTTGAATTCTCTGGCAGAGAGAGCATGCCAATTGCACTGCTCTGACAGCCACATCCAATTCTTGAGCGTAGTTGACAGGTTCTGGGGATGAAAAGCTGAGCTTTTTCTGGTCTTCCATGACAGAGAAAGACTGGGTTTGGTTGAAGCTGGATAGGCGGCAGCCAATGTGGCCTCCTGACATGGCGTTGTGGTGGGTTTTGTTGCCGCGTACGAAGATAAAGAAGCTTCCTACGTGGTTGGGTACGAAGTTGTTGTTGTGCTTGTTATTCCATTTCCCAAGTCCCAAATTATGCGAGACTTTTATAGCCATACTTGAAGAATGTAGAGGCATATCATCAATCAATGTGAATGAAAGAGAAAGAAAGAAGGAAAAAAAATCTGGCTTTGTGTGTGTTACTGAGTGAGTGTGTGTGTGTGAGTGTGGTTTCTGTAATTTGGAGAATGTGGGCTTTGGTGACGTTGGAAGGCTGGCCTAGAAGGGCAAAAAACAAGAGAAAGTGATGGCTTAGGGTGCGTTCGGTAACGTTTTCAATGATTGTTTTCATTTTCAAAAAACAAAAATGAGGCAAAAACGCGTTCGGTGGCCTAAAAATAGAAAACACTGAGAATGTTTTCATAAAATGAAAACAAGTTAAGTAATGTCTTATATAAAACAGAAAAAGTTGTTTTCATTCTCATGCGAAACGTTTTCATAAAAATAACTCACTTATTATTATTTCAAATTGTACTACCAGACACGTTTTCAATGTTTTTGTTTTCTGAAAATGTTTTCTAATTAATCTACCAAACGCATTTTCATTTCCTGAAAATGCAAATTCGTTATCTTGTTTTCATTCTCTAAAAATATTCTACGAAAACATTCTCCGAAAACGTTACCAAACGGGCCCTTATGCTTCTGGGATCATAATTGGAGGAAGAAGTCACTTTAAATACAACTTTTATTTTAATTATATAAAATTTTCATTTTAACTTCATTTAATTTTTCTGTTAGGCAAAAAAAAAGAAGCTTATGTGATCATAATTGGAGGAAGAAGTCACTTTAAATACAAAAAATTATTTTAATTATATAAAATTTTCATTTTAACTTAATTTAATTTTTCTGTTGAGTTTTTTTTTCTTTATAAAGTTGTTGCCCATGATTTGGCCAAAAAAAAAACAATAACATGGAATTAACACAAAAATAGAAAGGGCACAAAATAGGTACAAAATAAATAGAACCAGAGTATGGTCACTATGAACTCATGAATACGTATACAGCAGCAGGTTGATAAAAAAGATGTGTTAATATTAGCACCGGTTATCTTATGAGGAGTGGCATCTAACAAGAGAGATCATTACATGTTTAATAATTGATAGATGACATTAAGCGGCTGGATTCCCTTTTTATTTTCGGTCTGTTTTTGGTAGGCAAGTGGAAGTCCATAGTTTTTGTTTTTGGAAAAAAAAACTTATATGTACCAGGAATACCAACCAATAACAAAATGACATGTAGAAAATTTATCATACGTATCATTGCGTTATTAGTCAGAAATAGCAAAAAGTGTTTTTTTTTTGGTGAAGTAAAAACACTCCAACGGAGAGAGGGTGGTGTCCACCAAGAAGCTGTGAAAGGCGGCCCCCACCCCCACGTGAGCTAGACGCAAGGGCCAGCTCAAGCTGGATCCCCGAGCCACCCTCATGATGTCACACACTTACACGCTTTCATTTTCAGGGAATCGGCTTGCCCATCCCAACCTGTTGGTGGGAATCGAACTCAAAACCTCTTGGTGAGCAGCTCGACCCCAATTCCACCCCATCGTTTGATGGTTGGTACAAAAAGTGTTATTCTCATTCCATGAAACTCTCATGTTTTTTTATACTAAACAAAAAGAAAGAAAGACAGTAAGAAAGACTGACTTGATGTTTACCTATATATTTTATTCGTGTAAAGGCCCCATAATCATGGATGTCATGATTTCTTCTTTCATCTAGTTTTGGAAACTTGTGCCCTTGAGCAAGTGGAATTTTGCTTCATTTTTAAGGAAAGCTGATTAGATTGATCATGAACTTGATTGGTTTACACACACACTAACCCTAAACAAACCTATCTTAAACAATAAAAAGGCCAAGTGTGCCACTTTGGTGGCCAATGTTACTGCCTACTTTGTTTGAAAATTTTGAAAGCACTTGGCATTAGATGCCAAAATTGAATCTAAAATGGGCTAGGCTAGTAAGCAGTAGCAGCAGCAAAACATGTCATTATCATGTTAATGAGGTTTTTCACTGTTAAGATAAGTCCACTGCTTTGCTTTGGATTCTTCTGGGCTCAAGTTTGAACTCAACACAACAACAGCCTTCAACTCAACTTACTTCAGCGTTTCAATAGCATGACGTAGTTGCCCCATTTTATCTTAACTTGTAGATACAAGATTTTATCTCATCCGCACTAACTACATCACCCACATGTCATTATCGGAGACTTATCATTAGCATGATTCACCGGCTTATTAGCTTAATACACTCTATCTTCCTTTTTCAATGTTGAATTTAAATCTACAAGCAATAACTTTTTTTTTTGGTTGCATACAAGCAATAACTTTGCCGTTCATGTTCATATTTGATTTTTTTTTTCACCATCGAACGTAACGGTCGTTTCGTGTCAATCCATTAACTTAAAGGATCATGCCAAATCTGATACCAAGACAAAAGAAAACGACCTGTTTGCCAGGTCAAAAGATGAAATTTGTTTATTTGGGCTCGCAGGTCGTCTTTGGGTTTAGAGCCCTATCAGCCCAATATAGTACTTAAAATATGGGCTTGAGTTTCTATAGGAATTCCAATGTAGCTATTTTTTTGGGTCTAGTCTAGCTGTTTCAGGACCAACCCATGCTTCATACATGGGATATCAGTTTCAGCTGTTGGGGCCCAAAACAATTATAGTTTATCCAATCCAGTATTAAATTGGCTTTATATGAACACAATAAAGCAAACCTGTAGTGGGGATTATGGGTGGGAAAAGGAAACCCAAAATATAAAGATCCAAACCCAACTTATCGAGCTTTTCAAACGATTTTCTTGTTGGAGAGGTTTACAAACTACATAAAGCCCCCAAATTATAGGGTTATTTTTAAATTTATACACAACTTTAAAGACACTTACGAGTATATATTCAAACTCTCGAAAACCCTACAATTTACCCACTCTGTTAGCCAAACCGTTAATGTGAGAGAGGTTGGGAAGGGATGGGTGAGGTCGTGGTCGGGTTGGCTGTGTGGGAAAGAGAGAGGATGAGAGATTTTTTTTGTTTTCAATTTAAATTTTTTTGTTTAATATAATTTAACTTTTGTTTTTTTACTAATATTTGAAAAAATGAATTTTTTATTATTTTTTTGTTCATGTGAAGTTCACGTCAATTAAAAAATAGGTCTCACAAATGACACATTAGCATTTAACAAATTAATTAACTGTTTGGCTAATGAAGTGGGTAAATTGTAGAATTTTCAAGAATGAGTATGAACTTAAAAATGATCCTATAATTTGAGATGTTTAGTTTTCCATTAATGCATATATAGATGGCCATTGTTTTCTGCGAGTGGAGGGCATGAAAAGACCTATATTATATAAAAGAGTACGGCAACAAACATTTGTATATTAATATGCGGAGAGAGAGAGAGAGAGAGAGAGAGAGAGAGAGAGAGAGAGAGAGAGAGAGAGAGAGAGAGAGAGAGAGAGAGAGAGAGAGAGAGAGAGCAAAACCATAGTACCATACACTGGATCTTATATACTGAAAAGGACTTGGTTCATGTACGTCCCCAGAATCTCTTCAAACATGTGTTCAATTATGTCAGATTGTGTTTACATAAGCATAGATTCGATCTAGGCAATGGGATTATGATATTGGAGTTGGTTGATGGTTGTTTTTCTTTTAGTTTTATAATAAGGTTGATTGGGTTTTTTTTGTTTTTGTTTTTCCATACAATATCTTAATGCACAAATACATGGGCCTGATAGATTCAGATATGAAAATATGAACTAAGCATAAATGATTTCTCACATAAAGCTCTCAAATTATTTTACCTCAAAACACAAATAGTTCCCCAAATGGCTGGTTTGATTGGTTTTTCTGTGATTTCGCGTAACCCTAGTTTCGAGGGTGAGGCTTCAATTCACCATTACCACTGTACGGATCGAATCAGATTCCATGCTTATGTTACTTGTTGTAATGTTCTACTTATGTAGGTAGGCACTTATTACATATCATAATCAAGATTCAAGGCCAAATAGATGGAATTATACACCATTTGGCTGGGTTACTGAACTAATGCAATTATGCAATATGAGTCACTGTTCATTTTTTAAAGTGATCTTGTAATGCAATATGAGTTACAGTGGTAGATGTATAAAAAAAAAGAAAAAAGAAAAATGGAGAATCATATATGCATACGCTATAGCTATTCGAATTATTTTAGTTTCAAATTTCCGGCTTCTTTTTCTAGGGGTTTAATTCCAGCTGCAGCCAAATGTTTGAACAACAATATATATATACCTATTAATTGTATGGGTACCAAATAATATTGTATCAAATGAAATGATTGAACAAATTCTCATTTCAATATTTGAAGCAAATTCTACAATATATATATGTACAAACATTAAAATCATACTGCATGATGAACAAATAACAATCTGTTCAAACTTCATGCCTAATCAGTAATCACTCTCTCTGAGTTTCGTCTAAGACTTAGTAACTAGTGAGTTCCTTGACTGGCTGTGCATTGATGGACGATGAGGACCAAAGATGGAAGCCACGGAATTGGCTAATCCCACCACAATTCCCATCTTCACCTGACCCCTCTTTGGAATCGGACGGCCAGATAATCTCCTCGACAAATTTCCACTGTTCATCATTGCTCTCCCGGCGGTAGCTGTGGCACCCTCCATCTTTCTTTATCTCTTCTTCTTCTTTGTCTTGTGAAGTTGTAGAGAGACAATACACAACTTGGTTTTGCGGAATGCTCTTCTTCCAAAGCCCATAGCTTTCTTATATACCCATACCACTAAGCTTCTTCTTCATAAATTATAATGACCCTATTGGCCATGCTGCACTTCAATATATTGCAAGTTGGGGCATGGGCAATCCAGTCATTTCGGTGTTTATTCTATATTATATAAACATACAATAATGCAAGTGAAGTAATAATCAAAGTGCATGGGGCCTACAAAATTAAAGGGAATGAATCATATGATATAATATAATAAGATTATAGTGGTGGCTGGCTGCTGCATATTGATCACATGGGTTTATTAGTTTGTGTTGGTGAAAGGAATCAGCATTCCACCACAACCACAAACATCATGTCCAATTGTATACTTTCCCTGAATATCTTAACATTAGATCAGATGATGCTAGAGTTATCAATTCAGGGTGTCACACTAGGATAAATTGAAATCATATTCTCCACTACTTGAAATACATTATTGTGCAATGGATTTCAAGTTCCTTCCAAGTTAAAGTTCAAGTTCAAGCACTTGAGGAGCTTTTGCTTTCACCTTTTTTTCTAAGATAAGATAAGATAGGAGAAAATAACAAATCCAACTCAATTTTCGTGATGTGAAATGGATTGATTGCAACATCCATCCACCAAACTGATCTCTTAATACATTCTTCATTTATCATTTCTCCTTGTTTTCTATATCCTTCCACTTTCCACTCTTCTTTCTTCTTCATTCCTCCTATATTTTGTTTTCTTTGTCTCTACATAAAAATAGAAGAGAATCAAAACTAAAAATGATATAAATTAGGAAAAACTACAAAAGACCCCCTCAAACTATATAGTCATTTTCAAGTTTATACCCATTTTTGGAGACATTTACAAGTACATACTAAAACTCCTGAAAAACCTACACATTGCCCATTTCTTTGGCCAAACAGTTAGTGAATCAGCTAAATGTTTATGTGGCAAACATAGGCCTCATTTTTCAATGACGTGGACTTCCAGGTGGACAAATAAATAATAAAAAGTTCTCTATTATTTAAAAATAATTTAAAAATATTAAAATCATTAGACTTTAAAAATAAAAGAAAAATATCCATTCTTCTCCTCCTATCCCCATCGAATACCAGAGCCCTAGTCATCTCCTCTATCTCAGTCTCAGTCTCTATGTGGGGTCTGCAACACAACATAGAGCCAATAGATATAGACCCCCTTGTTCCGATGGTGAGATTGGAGATTCGAGGAAATCTGCACGTCACTTAGTTTTCGAGGTCGATGACGACCTAACCACCTAGGTTATGCAAATCAAAGGTTTGCGGGGGGTTGGGTTCGGGACGGCGTCAACATCTGGGTGTGATGAGAAATCAATCGACGAGGGTCACACCAGTTTTTTCGTGAAGGACAATTATGATGATAGTATTTTAGACAATGAATTTTTATTTTTTCTGGAGATTAAGGATTTTCAGATCAATTTTTTCCTAAAAAAATTCAATATGTAAATTTGATTTTTATTCCACGATCTTTAAATTTGATTTGGGTGTATGGAGATAAAACTGTTATGCGTTTTGGCTATGTGAATGATGTTGTATTTGGCAAATGAAATGGTGATGGGTTGTTGTAATTGACGTTTTAAGTTGGGTTCCAAATATGGGTTTGCAAATATGAGGGCATATCGAGGTTGATTGGGGATGGAGACTCAGCAGGGGTGGGAGAGATAGATAGAGACAAAGACAAATAGGGGCGGGGGTTCGTTGGGGTGGGGTTAGGTAGGTGGGGAGGTGCATCGTGGAGAGAAGGTGGGGAGATAAGGGTGGATTTTAATCTCGACAAAGAGAGAGAGAGAGGGAGCGGTGGTTGGGTTGGGTTAGATCAACAGGGAGTTGTAAGGCTGAGATGGGTGTGCTGAGTAAATTATGGGATGGAGTTCCTCACCACCGTTGTTGCAGATGAGTTGATGGCATGCTTGGCGCCGGTGGTGCAGAATGAGGAGGGTGGGGTGGTGATGCTTGTGTTGGGCATGAGTTGTGGCAGGAGTTGGGGTTGGGGTGATGGGGTCGAGCTACGGGGTTGGGAGGAGATAGGGACTTAGATTTTTTATTTTTAATTGATACATTTTAATTTTGTTTGATATAATTCTAATTTTTATTATTTAAAATATCAAAGAATTGTTTATTATATATTTTGCATACATGAAGTCCACATCATAAAAAATTGGGTCTCACATTTGCTACGTCAACATTTACCATATTAACTAACGGTTTGACTAACAGATGGGGCAATTTGTGGGTTTTCCAATAGTTTGAGTATGTACTGGTAAATGTCTCTAAATATGGGTATGAACTTGAAAATCACCTATAATTCGGAGGGTCTTTTGTAGTTTTTCCATATATTAATTCTCCATATATTTGCTATTTACACCCTATACTAATTTTAAACATGAATAACCTATTCTACCATTGTACATAATTACCGTTACGGACAAAAAATATTTAAAATAAAAATAAAAATTGCTCACTACACCTCACATATGTTCCTGCAACCCTAGTTACACTTTTTTCTCAAACCATCATGTTCATGCAACCCTAACAAGGTTTATACGCTTATATTAGTGAAACAATATCTTGTTTTTATTTATGAAGGGTGAGACTGAAGTTAAAGGGGATTCGAATGAGGTATGGGTTTATTTTTTGGCGGTTTTCAAGTTTAAGGGTTCATTCTGGTCGTTGGTTACGTTTAGCATATCAGTACCGAACGGGACATGAAATTTCTGTGGAGTGCCACTGAAAAACGAAAACAGATTTGGTGGACAGCCACTGAATAAAGGAAACAGATTCGGTGGAGTGCCACTGAATAACAGAAACAGATTCGGTGGACAGCCACTGAAAAACGGAAATGCATTCAAAGGAGTGCCACCGAATAATGTAAACAGATTCGGTGGACAGCCACCGAAAAACGGAAATGCATTCAAAGGAGTGCCACCGAATAATGTAAATGCATTCGGTGGACAGCCACTGAAAAACGGAAACAAATTCGGTGGACAACCACTGAAAAACGGAAACAAATTCAGTGGACTACCATTGAAAAAACGGAAATAAATTCGGCGGAATGCCACATAAACGTTGAACCTATTTCGGTTGTATTTGACCGACCGTTAACTTAAGATGCGGTGGAGATCCACCGTAACGTGGAACGGGGTTCGGTGGTGTATTACCGAATTTTACCTACATTCAATGACAACGAATCGAAATATAGTGATCAATTCACAACTTATTTGGTAATTATTTTGAAAAGAAAAAAAAAACCCAAAATCAACTCAAACTAAGAGACCATGAAAACCACTGTGGTACAACCCCACTTGCGAAGCAAATGTTTATTCATGTAAACTAAAGGGATGAAAACATAGGTATTATTGTGTCATCTTCATATCAAATCCATATCAAGTCATACTTAAGTTGCGAAGCTTCTTTGCAAAGCATGAGATACAAAAATTCCAGGTGGCCTCTTTCTCAGCTTTCATCTAGCACCTGATGTTGCACTTTCAAGGGTCAAACCAAACTCTCTAGAGAGAAAATCAGCACATGAAAGTTGCAATGCAAATTATTTTCTTACGAGAAGAAGCATAACAAATATTGTTATATTTTCATATAGAAATATTAGTAGTCTGATATACAGAACCTATAGCTTTCACCAAAAAGCCTGACAATGACGTTTGACCTCAATAGTAGCTATGGAAGTTGAAGTGAATTTCTTGATAATCATGTTTTCTTGGAAGGTCCTTTTTTTTTTTGGGTTTTTATTGAACTCTCTTAAATCTTTGTAACTAGCATATTAATATTTTTGGTAAATAGAAATTACTTAATCATCAAATGCCATGTTATTAAATGGTGCTTGAATCAAATACACTTATAATTATATATCTGCATATATGTAAGATATGTGTAAGAAAGATGGCTAAAGACGGAAACAAGAAACTAATTCAGCCGATTACCACTGAAAGACAGAAACAAATTCGGTGGACTACCACTGAAAATCCTAATTAGATTCGGTGGACTACCACTGAAAATCCTAATTAGATTCGGTGGACAGCCACTGAAAAACGGATACACATTCGGTGGACAGCCACCGAAAAAGATACAAATTCGGTGGTAACCTAACGAAAAACAGATTCAAATTCGGTGGTAACCCATTGAAAAACAGCTCTCATTTCTGCAAACCAGGGTCGAACAACCCAGTTCTTTCAAATTTTCTTTAAATCGATACAAAATCATGAAGTAATTCCCCGAATTTACTTTTTTTGGGCTTCACGTCCCGGATGAGTTTTAGCTCTCGTTTCGAAGGATTTTGAGGCCGTGCACGATGGTTGAGTTCCCCAATTAAAACAGAAAATTTGCAATGGGGTGAGGTCGCTGGCTGCCAAGCGATGAGGGTGAGGTCGTGCGGTGCCAACGATGAGGATTTGGGGTGTGCGATTGTAGCAAGCGATCTGGGGGTGAGGTGGATTGCGTTAGAATTTGACTTGGTTGTGCGATGGGGTGCGCATGAAGAGCCATGAGGTGTGCGATGAGGTCCCTTTGAAAATGAAAGGGAGTTGTGATGGGGTGCATTTGAAAATGAATGGGGTTTTCGATGGGGTGTGTTTGATATGGGATATGATTTAGTTAGGAATGGGGTGTAATGAGGACAATTTAAGAAAAATATGGGGTGCAGTGAGTATTTGTAAAATTGACTAAAATTTAGTGGGGTATAAAGAGTAAATAATGGGGTGTAAATAAAATCACTCTTCATATTATTAGGGTAATTATTAAACTAATTAATATTCCAACATCTCCTTCCTAGTCTTATCGTTTTTGAAACGAAGTTTCTAAATATCTTCCTAATCAAACCTATTTGATTTTGTGCACCTTAAATTATAATTAAGGACAAGCCTGCATGAGGAGACCCCCAACGTAACAGTCACTTGGGTCCCCATAGAAAAGAGAAGACTTTTAATTTCTCAGTGGGAGCAAGCAAAATGGCCATGTGATTTTTGTGGACCAAGAATTCATATCATATATACATTGTTTAACTTGGTCCTAGTTTCAAACTTTACCTTGACTAACTTAAACCATACTTTAGGTGCTAATTATCATGTTGCATTAAAACAAAACAAAGAAGAAGTTGCCGTGTTCATATTTACTGGTTCCTTTTGTTTTTTCGATTTAAGAGATGTATCATGTTGATGGATTGTGGCCAGAGAACTCAACAGCTGGCAAGGTCAATGTTGCCAACAAATAAAAAACAATGAGCCCAAAAACAGTAAAAGGTGAAATTATTTTTATATTCCCACAGATTAATTCCTTTAATTGTTCAGCATAGGTTGCCTCTAAACTTGGAAGAAATCAGGGTTTGGCTGGGGATTAGTATAAGCAGGAGAAACATTGGTGTATAACGAGAATAACAATGTTTTACTATTTTTGGCAAATCAAAGTATGCCACGCTGATAACTTTTCAACGTTACAATTTGTGATTAGCCGAAGATAACGAAACAATGTTATTCCCGTTTCACACATGTTTTTCTGATTTAAGCAGCAATTCGGCTGCTGCACACTTTTTCTACAAGAAAGAATTTTGTACAAATGAAAAAGATCTGCATAAAGGGGACTGTACAATACAATACACTTGTTCCGTTTAAATTCAAACATCAAACACTGACAAAGCTCCCTCTATAATTGCAGACAGACAGTTATTAGAATAAATAATAGGTTCAATTTTCAGCCTTAATCTTGTCCATAATCCAAATTATTAGAACGTTAGAACGAATCTGTTCCTGTTAAAGACAATCTGACATTATTAAAATATTATTTGAGTCCACTGTCTAGTGAGTTTAGGTTAGATGAAATACATTGAACCAAGGTCCTTCTTCCCACTATCAATATCAGATTCAGTGAATGAAAATAACATAATCCCCTATTTAAATTAGCAAGTTGAACCAAAAAAAGAAGAAAAAGGTTTGGCGTTAGGTAGCATGGGACCGGGCCCACTTCTTTGGCTCTTGAGAAAAAGAAGAGCTACAGACAAAAGGTGCCGTGGGGCATATGCTTTTTCAGTCAATATTTTGATGATGGGAACCAAATGGCGACGTGCGTTTTATGCAAACGTTGCTTAATAATCGTTTACCAGTAGTGATGTGATGGTGTGAATGAATTATAAAAATGAAAAAGAAAATTCAAAGTTGTGATTCTTGTTGAGTGCGGGAGACTTTTCAAGGTCAAGTCGTCGAGAAGATAAGCCTTTTGGGTTATGAATTCAAGGAGCTTTAAGCTTTTTTAATGGAAAACCGACACAAGAAACCAGTGAAGGTAAGTATGAACGCGACCCCTTGTGAGGGAGGTCATAATTGTCTTCATCAAACTCATACAGTCAAATTCTACCAGCAAAAACGTAGTACAAAATCCATGTGATTATGATGCGGTATCTATCATGTGCACCAAATAAAAAAATATTAAATAAAAAAGAAGTCTTCTTTGCCACCACTATATAAACCACACAAGCAAGAAAACCCAAATCACAAAACATACTCGCAGCTCAAAAGTTTCAAGCTTTCAAGATTCAATAGCCATTTCTTCTCTCTTGCTTTGAGAAGGACTGACCCTTTTGATCCCATAAAATAATCAGAAGCAAACAAGAGATGGAGGGTGCAAGGTCTGCTATGATCAACGGTGGGAATTTCTCTCAGAGCTTTAATTCTGGCCGTCTGATCCCAAAGAGGGGCCAGGTGAAGGTGGCTATTGTTGGGGTTCTGATCCACTCTTTCTCTTACATATTCTTTGCCAGTAGCCGCCGTGGTGGTGATGCTCATCACTTATCTTAGCTGCTGCTGCTGATGGTGTTCTTAATCCAGATTTTGATGAGTGAGAGGAAGGGAAGGGTACAAAGTTTAAGCTCTTGTCTTGTTTGTTTTTGCAACAAAGGCTGTACAAATTTTGTAGTTTAAAGATTATAACGAGTGGAATCTGCTTTGTTTTTAGCTCTTGGCTCTTTTTTCTCAATTCTGTCTATATAATCCAATTGCAGTTTTGCTTCTGAGCATGTGTCTGGAATTTCAGCCAATACTTTGAATATCAAAGACAATAGTTTCAGAACAGACTCAGTTAACAAAGATCATCTTTAAATTGAACCAAAATTTGAACCCAACTCAACAAATTGAGAGAAACGCAGAGACTAAATCCAGCTCAAGGTCTTAAGCCTCTTTAACATATGTAAACCATAAATAATATGGCAAATGACATTGACAGTCTTGTGTTGTACAAATTATATCAACCTATTCTTGAGTTATCTCTGCCAAAGACAATAGTGGTAGCCCAGTTCACAGCAACATAAAACCTGTTCCTCCAACTGACAACTCGCGTCAGATAAGCCGAGCGCCAAATCAACCAGCTCAAGAATCCGGCAAGAGATATGCCTTTTGCATCCTGCCAAAAACATGCTCAAGAGATCAAGGCAAATGCTTTGATTGTAAATCACATTTGCCTTTATGATAAAGGGTTAAAGAGCGCCTACCTTAGACTGGCGTAAATCAACCAGTGCCTTATAGCGTCCAACTGTTGCCATGCTTCCAAGGTGCTTGTACACAAAAGGCTCTCCTAGAGGGATGTCTTTTAAGCTCAAGGCCTTGCCTGCATTCCGAGCCCCAATCTTGTTAAACAACTCGACCAGATATTTTCCCTCCCTTTCTGCCACGTATTTGAAACAACGTCAGATGAGTTGGTTAAAGAAACAAGGGAATGCATTGGCATATGACAGGCTTGACAGCAATGTATAGTTTCTAGAGAACAAAAACCTGAGCTAAAGCTGGAAGCACTGGCCTCCCTGTTTTCTCAAGAAAACCAGCGCAATCTCCAAGTGCAAACACATCTTCCACGGAAGGTACCCGCAACCACCCATCGACACCAATCCTGTATCACTCCATGGGGCAAATTTTAGGTTCTTCATACATTGAACAGAAGGAAGAATCTAACAAAAGAAATGCAGGTGCATTTACCTTCCACCTGGGGACTTGGGAAGATCAAGTGATTTCACAAACTCTGAGGGACCAACGCCTGTAGACCAGACCAAAAGGCCATATGGAACATCCGTGCCATCGTTGAGAACTATCTTCTCGGGATGCACTTCTTTCACAACACCTCGCATAAGGCGAACACCACACTGATGCAAAAGTTTACATTTCAAATTTATCCTAAGAACTGACAAGAAATAGCCTCCAGAATGTTAGAAGACAAATCAACTTACCTTGGTTAAGTGATTTGTTGCATATCGCCTTAACCCAACATCGAAGGATGACAAAATCTCATTTGCCTGTTAAAAATAATACAGAAAAAAAACAATCATTGGTTTCATAGTTTATCTCCACAGAAATTCAATGCATAAATATAGAAGACAATTACAAATGAGTACCTCAATGAGAGTGACTTTGATGTAATCCTTAACATGAGTATACCGTTCACGGACATCTTTCATGATGAAACCACTCAGCTCGCCACTGAACTCTACCCCTGTTGGGCCACCTCCAATAACAACACAATGTAGGAGGCGTTTCCTTTCTTCCTCTGGTATGCCTGCAAATTAAAATGCATAAGATGTTTGAGAGAGGAATTCCAATTCTTGGCAATTGTCTTGCACTCATACTTCAGAGAGCAAAACATAGTTTACAAATATCTATAATCCTCTGGGAGACATATAACACTCACCTGGATGTTCAGAGAGCATCAGGTTCAAGAGAAGCTTCTTCCTAATCTCTTGGGCATGATTCACTTCACGGAGAAAAAATGCATGTTCCTTCACACCCTTGATACCAAATGTCAGGGGCTCAGCTCCAGCAGCTATGACGAGCTTGTCATAGGCAACTTTGAATCTGTAAGGTTCATGAGGCAAGCCACCCTTGCTAATCGTCTCACAGTACACCTATACAAAAGAAGAAGATTAACTCTTCTGTTGCTTTGACTTCAAAATGGTACGTTATTGCAGTACCCTACCAATATCATCTTAATGAATTTAGGTAGGAACTGATCTTGCATCACATGCTATGGCATTGCATATATTACCCTTCAACGAAAATAGCTGATAAAATTTATGTTGAACAGAGAAAGAAGGAAAATAAATTGTTCGAGAGGATTTAGTTACCTCATGTTTGTCTGTTTCAACACCAACGCAGGAAGCCATATAAAAGAAAGAATTGGGACCTGTTGCCAATGCAGATTGTATACGAGTAACAGGTTCAGCGACTGAACGGAATTCCAGGGTACCAACGCAAGTTGAGGCAAGCAAAGGAGTGAAGACCATGTGATTCCTCGGTGATATGCAAACAACATCATAGATCTTGGTGTCTAGTCCCTTAAGGAATCGACAGGCCCCCCAGCCAGTACCAAGGACAACCACTCTTGGCTTTTCACCTGGCTTGGTTGCTTCTAGTCCCGGATACTTGGGATTGTTGTACTCAGAATCAGGCTCCTCAGCAATCCTTTCTGCAGAAGGAAATTGATAATTTGGGGTTGTCCTTATTCCCCTGCTCCAAAAACTATTGTGATTCACCTTTGAAATACTGGAGAGGTACAAACAATTTATATTTCTAGTGTCAGTTTCGAGTGAAGGTAAGGAACAATATTTGCGTGTGGATGCTCCCTCACGCAACATATCCTTCTCACTTGTGCGGGCAGATGCTCCTGATGGTGACTTTCTGAAGCCATTTCTAGCAGTCCTAGCAATCCTTTCTAATGCCATGCTGGGATCGAGAACCAGTCCCTGAAGAAAGACTAACAAAGTACCTTTGAATCCTCTAAACAGAACCAAATTAGTGCTTGATCAACCTGTTGAAATTGAACCAAGGAAGGTGGAGGAAGTGAGATATGAAACTAGCTACCACTGTAGGAGAAACATTTGAAGGCAGAAATATTTATAGACAGCTGAATTGACCACTCCAAACAGGTGGAGAGGTGATGACAATAGGTGGGACAATTAGAGCTACACTCCAATCAAAGCAAAGTAAGATTATTGACACTCGACAACGATAGTGTCCAAGATACTAGTTGACTAGAAAACAAAAAACAGCTTAGCTTTGCTCATCAGCTGATGGCAGAAACAAAGCGAAAGCTCTTGTAAATTTAGGAGCCAAAAAAAAACAGCAGCTTATTACTTATGCATTGCCTGCACAAATTAACATTTAATAAGTAACTGGCACATCCAACCCAGATAACTCTTTCATGTTAAAAGAAAAAAAATTTGTGACCGCTTAATTCTGCCAAATATTTCTTTATCGACAATCCCAACCTCCAGATTCATGAACTTTTTCGATTCATTAATTTAGGTAAACATACTGGATGGCAGCAGGCAACAAAGCTACTCGTAAACATAACAACTCTGCTTTATATACAAAGATCAGCATGAAAGACACAAAAAATTTGACCCAAAAGGCGAAAAATAAAAACTTTCCAAGTTCAAAAATCAAACTCAAATGTAATACTAACTCATCAGCATTTTAATAGGCAGATCCTATTAAAAAAGTTTATACATTAGAAAAAAGAACATAAGGTTGAAGCATAAGGATTGGAAAACACAGCAAATACAAAATCTTTGAAAGCAGTGATCTTTATGAAGCATAAGGTTGAAGAGCATTACTGTATTGGAGCGATGAATCAGTGAAAGCTTTTTGCTTTAGAACACAGAGGCCGTGCGTATGTGGTATATGATCCCAAGATTGTTGGAGCAGTTCTTAGGACAAAAGCGAAAGGGGTTCCATGTCTGCTGTTGATGAATTATTACAAAATCTAAATGGAGATCTATAAAATCAATATGAGAAGCAATCAAATGGAGGCCAGAGGGAGTTGAAAAGGCGCCGACTTGTGACGCAAGGAAGTTTGTTGAGATTTCAGAGGTAAATATTATAAAATAGTAAACATTCACAGACTGGAAAAATAAATAAAAGCGTCTCAATGTTGGTTCGAGGAAGGAGGCAGATACACAAAAATACAGAGAGGGGAAGAGGAAAGCGTGCTACTGTGTGTAGTTTGGTGTCGTTTTGTTTGGTCAAGGATTTGGACTAAGAGGAATGCTATTAGGGTCCTTCTTCCGTTGGTTCCACTCCCATGAACCATCAGATCCTATAAACCCTAAACCCTAGTACTTAGTCAGTGGTAAAGACAAGAGAAACGGTCAGACAAAGTTTGAGGTTGGCGTGTGAATTGTCTTGTCTTCCACGATATCGGGGAATCCTTTGATTGTTTCATTCCTCTTTCCTTTTTTGTGTTCTCAAATAGCTGGCAAGGCCCAAAACCGTTACTTTTGGGTCAAAATTTGGGCCTATGAATATTAGCTTAATTTTGTTTTTGTTTTTGTTTTTTTGGTTTAGTTTCTGTCCATTCTCAATAAAATAAGAAATTATAATAAAAAAACTAGCCGTCAAAGTTTGAGAACATTATTGTTATTTCATTAAAAAGTTGAGGAAACTTACCAAGGGTTGGAAAAAAAAAGTTATCTTTTTTATTAGGGATCCGTAACACTACGTTACTATGCCAACATGCCAAGTGATGTTACAGTTACAAAATAATTTCTACACATAATTTATAAATTAGGAATGAAGTGAAATAACAATTTTCTAAAGCACAATTTGGTTTGGTGTGCATAGGTTGAGCTTCATGCTTGAATTTGGTCAGCAACTTGTAGTTGATGATGGCATTGGGTTGTATTGTATAGTTAGGTGGGTGAATGTGATGCTTCATCACCAACTTGTGTTTCATGAGAAGAGAAGACGCGATTGAGGATGGCAGCTAAGCGGACCCCACCTTGAGCAATCCTCTTCTTCACAACAGGTAGCCGAGGAAGGAAGTAATCATCTAAAATATTCAATCACATAATTAATTAATTAACAAGGAAATTGGATCAAAATTCCAAAATCATGCTTGTTCTTGCTGTTGGGTATTTTATTTTGGCATTTTCAATATTCTGCCAATTTCGTATTGAAATTTGGAAGTGACCGTAAAATGTGTTTGCTGAGTATATATACCTGTTAGAGTATCACCCGACTGAACGTCTTTGTAACCCCACTTGCAAGCTATGTTTATACTCTCTGTAGCATACCTATGTACGTAACAAGGTATTCAATACTAATATCGGCAATGAAAATATCAAATGTATGTATGTACCGACTGTACGTATGTACACGTGTGTACGAGAGAGAGAGAGAGAGAGAGAGAGAGAGAGAGAGAGAGAGAGAGAGAGAGAGAGAGAGAGAGAGAGAGAGAGAGATAGAGAGAGAGAGAGAGCTTACTTGTTTACACATGAACGGTGATCATCACAATGTTGCCATGATGTAACATCATCAGACCAGATTCCCTGTTTGAGTAGTATACAAATGAATTCATATAAAATTTAGCTTAAGTTATTTAATAATTCATTCATATAATGCCAAGCGTGCCTCAGTCTCATATAGTTAAGTTAATAAACATTGGTCCTTACATCTGTGATGTTTCCCTGTATGTCTTGTAGGAGGAGTTCCATGTCCTTGTCGTAATAGTCCTTCAAGGCTTGCAGTAGAATCTCCCTGTCCCATACCTGTGGAAACAAGAAATTTCTTGTAAAATACATTGTTTTTTGACTGGTAGTAATCCAATTCCAATCCGACGTAACTCATTAAAAAAACAAGTATTTTCTCTTCCTGTCAAACTATGTTGCTTGGCTTCTCAAAACTGTTTTGTTTCTTTGGCAACCGTGTCTGTCTATTTAAAAGGTCTATGTAGCTACAAGTATAAAAGGGCTTACATGGTGGAGATTTGATTTGTGTCTGAACCAACGCACGTCTATTGTGTTTCCTCCCTCATCTGTCGTGAATCCAACGTGCATTGGCTGCCAAAATACACAAGAAGATGACCACAATATAAAAACTCAAAAGAAATCCTTAATAAGTTCAATCCAAAGAGCGCTACAGAAGAACATCAAATGTTGGAATTGGCCACATACCTGATGGATATCTCCCATGAAGTGTGACAAGAAAAGCAAGGCCTCAGTCATATTATCTGCAAAGAGTCCAAGGCAAACAAACCATGGTGTTGCTTGTGTTGTCATTGTCGTGCAATGCAAGAAATTAGCCATTGACAAAACTTAAAGCAACGTAATCATTCTGCACATATAATAAAATTGGGTTTTCCTTACATCGACGGTCAGAGGTTCCTTCTGTATACTGTGAAAGCTGAGAGGTGAAATTTTGGATGGCACCAGCAACACACATGTTCTTCAAGCCATGTGTATCATGACAATCCCCTATTATCCCAAATCAAAGTTAACAGGACACACTTGATCATGTTGCTTTTTTGCTAATTGATTAGAAAGTACCAAATAGGCAAGGTAGATAATAAAGCTTACTTGAGTAGTCAAAGTTGCAAGCATTATCAGGTGTGTCAATGAAGTGAAGTGGGCTAGTCCACCGGTATCTGTACCAATGCCTGATTTGGTCCGGCCATACGCACAGAGCTGACAAGTCGCCATTGACGTCATGAGGTAGTAAATTTCTAACAGCTTCTGCTGCTTCAGGCTCTAGAAGTGCCTGTAGTTCAACCATAATTAATCAATGATCTTTTGAAGGATTGAGATTCTATAAAGACTCAAAAAATCTAGCACTACTACCGATCACCCTGCTTTTGTTGTTTAGGACACGCAAAAGATGGTGTAGGTTCGAATTTGAATTTTCATTACGGTTTCAATTCATTCAGAAACCAATCCGACTTGGATTGGTGAGACGTGAAAACTACTCGGAGTGATTGCATTGACAATTTTTAATGGACATGATTTTAAACTAAATGAAATTTTGGGCAATTCATTTCAATAGTTCCACAATCATGATGGGGCTCAAACAGAACAGGACCTACTTCCCACTTCCCAGAGTAATGGAATTTGGGTTTACCTGTGCAATCCGGCATGTCATAATATGACCCTCTTTGCTCCATCCTTGAGCTCTTGGAACTATAATGCAAACAAAAGCTAGAAACAAAACAAACTCATGAAGGGAAAATCCCCCAAAGCATCTATACCTGTCCATCTCAATTTCTATCTGCTGAGAAAAAGACCTAAATTTGTTCCTCAATATGATGATACAATACTGATTATTTATAGGCCCAACAGAAGGACTTAGTTGCTTATACTTACAAGTCATTCAAGGTATTCAATGAGTACAAGTTTGGTCTTCCAACTATTTTAAGTACCCCAAACCAAAAGTCAGTCTTTGATTGATTCTTTAACACAAGCAAGATGGGATGAGGTGCTGGGCATATTCTGGCATATTAGGGGCATCATCAACATATAGGCAAAATTGTAGCAATGGTCTCTCAAATAAGACCTTACTTTACTTTTCGTCCCTTAACCCCAAAAATTGTTATGGTCGTCCTTCAATTCCATCTCATGTTGCATCATTGGTCCTTCTGTCAATTATGTTAAATTTTCTGTCAAAATTAAGGGTAAATTGAAAAATTCATATCAAATATTTGCCCTTAAAATTTGATATGAATTTCCCAATTTGCCCATAATTTTGACAGAAAATTTAACAAAATTGATTGAAGAACGAGTGGTGCAACAAAATATTTAAATGAAGGATGACCATAACAATTTTTGCTGTTGATGGATGAAAAGTAAAGTGGGGTCTTGTTTGAGGGACCATTGCTATAATTTTGCTCATATACATATTTTCAAAAAACCCTGCCGCGACGAAAGTTCGTCGGCAGCGATCTATCCCGGTGAAATTTTGTCAGCATAGATCTCTCCCGAAGATATTTCGTCGGCAGAGGCAAATATTATTTTAAAAAATATAGCATTGCGGCTATACTTTATAAATAGGGAATATTTGAAAAGTATAACCATGCGACTATACCCTATAAATAGAAAGTTTAAAAGTATAGCCACGCGGCTGCGGCTATAGCCTTTAAATAGGATAACATGAATTTTTCTTTTTTAATTAAATAGTGCTTATGTTTTAATTATTATTTACTTAGTAACTAATTAGTATTTAAATATTTTATTAAAGATAAAACAATATAAAATGAATTACATTTTTACTAAGTAATATAATTTATGAAATTAATTAAAGTATTAATATTAATTATTCACTAAATAAATAATAAAAGTCAAAAAACCTACCCCGACGAAAGTTCGTCGGCAACGATCTATTTGCCGGCATAGGCATTCCTGACGATATTTCGTCAGCAGAGGGAATATTTTTTTAAAACGTATGTGCTCTATGAATAGAATATTTGGAACGTATAGCCGCCCGGCTATACCCTATAAATAGAAAGTTAAAAGTATAGCCGATCGGCTATATGTTTTAAATAGGATAATATAAATTTCTCTTTAAATGTACTCTATAAATAGAATATTTGAAACGTAAAGACGCACGGCTATACCCTATAAATAGAAAATATACACTTAAAATAGGATAATATGAATTTCTCTTTTTTAATTAAATAGTACTTATGTTTTAATTATTATTTACTTAGTGACTAATGAGTATTTAAATATTTTATTAAAGAAAAAATAATATAAAATTAATTACATTTTTACTAAGTAATATAATTTATCATACTAATTATTTACTAAATAAATAATAATTAAAATATAATTACTAATGAAAGTAATTAAGCCAAAAAACCCTGCCCCGACGAAAGTTCGTCGACAGAGATATATCCCGGCGAAACGTTGCCGGCATAGATATCTACGGACGAAATTTCGTCGGCAAAGGCAAATTTTGTTTTATAGAAAGTATAACAGATCGGTTATACTTAATAAATAGAATATTTGAAAAGTGTAGCCGCGCGGCTATACTATATAAATAGAATATTGGAAAAGTATAGCCGCGCGGCTATACTCTGTAAATAGATAATTTGAAAAGTATAGCCGCGCGGCTATACTCTGTAAATAGATAATTTGAAAAGTATAGCCGTACGGCTATACTCTATAAATAGAAAGTTTAAAAGTATAGCCGTGCGGCTATACCCTATAAATAGAAAGTTTAAAAGTATAGCCGCGCGGCTATACTCTTTAAATAGCATAATATGAATTTCTTTTTTGTTAATTAAATAGTACTTATGTTTTGATTATTATTTACCTAGTGAATAATTAGTATTTAAATATTTTGTTAAAGAAAAACATTATAAACAATAATTACATTTTTATTAAGTAATATAATTTATGAAACTAATTAAAGTGTTCATACTAATTATTCACTAAATAAATAATAATTAAAACATAATTACTAATGAAAGTAATTAAGCGAGGGTAAGATATAATTTAATTACTAAAAGGAAGATTTAAAAAAAAATATATTGTTGACCTAAAGATGCTAATATATTAAGATTTCACTAATTTGGTACATGAGGGAAGGCCTCGCGTATGGGGAACTTCAAGCTTTTAAGCAACAGTGGTGTGCCTCACTTAGGTGATCTTCCGAAGATGCATCCCTTTCCTCTATCTTCATGCTTCAGCAATTTTTGCTTCAGAAGAGAAAACACGATTGAGGGTAGCAGCCAGGCGGACCCCACTTTGAGCTAGCCTCTTCTCCACAACAGGTAGCCGAGAAAGGAAGTAATCATCTAAACAACAGGATAAAAACAAAAAACTATATGAGAATATACTAGCATCAAAAGAAAATGTTCCAAGTCCATGTGATGTGATGCGGACAGAGATAGAAAAAAAAAATAGAAATGTGATTATATAAATATTTATAGGACATGCAATTATGCAGGTAGGTTGTCATTGCTGCAATAGTCAGCTAGAGGGAGCCAATGCAAATGCAAATAGCCTGGCGGGATATCGTTTTCATTTTAAGAAAATGATTCTTAAGTTAGACCTGGATATCAAACATTTTCACACCTTTAATTCCGTTACGTTGTCTATTGGTATATATGAAAGAGAAAACAAAAACCTTCCATGGAATAACAAATCCTTGCATACCTGTCAGTGTGCTTCCTGGTGTGGCATTTCTGTAAGCATATTTGCATGCCAAACTAATGCTTTCAGAAGCATATCTGCATGACCAAAAACAAGTAAGATCATATTTACACATGAGGTATCAAGCATTGGAGGAACTAAAACGAACATGTACATACTCATTTGGACATACAGTCTGATTATTTGCACAAATCTGCCATTCTGGTATATCATTGGACCAGCCATCCTGCAAATAAATAGAAAAGCAATTGAGTATCGCATTGCTGCACAGGGATGTGTACTCTTGTGAGGACAAAAGCACAAACAAATCTTATAACAAACTCAAACAACAATAAAATATGAACTTCATACCGTAATATTACTTTCAATGGCCTTTATCATGATTGCAAGATCTTTACTATAGAATGTCTTTACAGCAGATTCAATGATCATATTACCCCAGACCTGGAACAACACCAGTTTTACAGTGTCAAAAGCTTGAACATAAACAATAAATATGCCATCTTTTCCCATTCCAAAACCTCTCACATCTGTTGCTTTGCACAATCATTCTTGTCAAAAGAAGAAAAAAGAAAAAAAAAGCCAGAACAACAGAGAAGGGGATGAACGTGGGAAATAAAGGGCAGATAAGAATATAATCATTAATACGTCCACGACGATGGGGTTTACTATGGATTAAGACATACATGGTGGAGATTCGTCTTCCTGCGATACCATCGGACTATTATTGTGTTCCCGCCTTCATCTCCAGTGAAGCCAACATGTAGGGGCTGTCAACACCAAACATGAATTTCTTAAAGAAAATGAAAGTGATAATTTCTCTTTTAAAATATGCACAAATCTAATCTAGTCTAAACCATTCAGATAGCGTATTTCATTAATTTACACCACTTCATCTGGAAAATTTGAGATGCCACTGCGTGGTTTACTCTTTTTCTAAGGCGGTTAAAGTTACCAGTGTGAAAAGAAAACCTGATGGACATCCCCAATAAAATGAGCCAAGAACATAAGTGCTTCAGTTAAGTTGTCTGTCATAAAAAAAAAAATGCGGAAAATTGATATTTAGGAATAGTTATATGTTAGAATGGGCAAGCCTCAACATCCAATAAATATGGGTGCTTACACTTTGATTCTGAGATGGAGTCATGATAAGCTGAAAAGAGTTGCATCGTATAGTTGTAAATTGCTCCGGTCACACATCTATCTTTATGTCCAGCAGGGTCATGACAGTCTCCTATCAGACAAGGGCAAAACATTATCGTTCATCTTGAGAATTAAGTCAAAGAAAAAAGCTTTGCAAAACAGACTATGAATTAAACTGAGCAGTTGCAGATCATGAACAGATGCATGACCCAGCAGGCACAAGCTGCTGAATTAATAACATGGGCTAAAGTCAAGAAAGTATCAGACCTAATACTATCAAGATAGCACCACTAAATCACTGAAAAGCTAGCTACTCACTGCAGTATTTGTAGTTACACAAAAAATCTGGTGTGTTAACATAATGTAAAGCACTACTCCACCGCAAATGGTATCGAATCTCATCAGGCCAGGAACAAACTTCAGCAAGATCACCCACGGCAGACGCTGGAAGCAATTCTTTTACTGCAGCCAGAGCATCTTCACTCAGAAAGCCCTGTATCAAACAAATGTTGAAGATTCAGAACCCACCTCACCATCATCTTCAAATTTACAATAGAAGCACAAAAATGAGGTGGCATGGACAAAACCCCATCATTTATCTTCATCAGCACTTCAAACACATTTTTGAACCAAAATGAAGCTACAATGATAAGTTGCATTTAAATTATGCAACTAGTCCAATATGGTATTGACGATGCTGCTCTCCCAATTTTCATATCCATCATATCAATCCACTCTTTTCTCTACCAGAGCTTTTTTTTTATCGACCAAATTAATTTTATAGACAAAATATTTACAAATACCAGCAAGCTTGCATCACTTCTAGTTAATGCATTTTCACGTTGGGTTGGTAAGAATAAAATCTAATTCCTCAGGACTAAATATGCCCACTCACCTCTGCTATCTTGCAAATTGCGAAGTGGCCTTCTTTGCCCCAACCCAGAATTCCTGGCACCAATAGCAGAAACCCAAGCACCCCTCCAAGTCCACCATAGTCCAGGCTCAGCCATTACTGTGAACAACACCGGTAAATTTTCCCAGCAGAAATTAAGCTAGAAAGCACTCAAATTTCCCCCAGAAAATCAGTAACCCACCAAAACCCAACAAGTCATTCGGGTTTGAATTGGAACTAAAAGGCTGGTGGGTTATTCTATGTTCTCAGAAAACTTCCTCAGAGTCAGAAACCAAACAAAGAGGATAGAACCCAAAACACAAATGGACTTTGTGTGTTTGATAAATGAACACGACCTGTCGTTTATGGCCTCCCAGAGACGAATTCAACGACATATCGTTTGTTTGACCGCTTAGTATAAGTAACTATCTTCTGCTTGCTGCGAACGAGCCAAGTTACGTCAGTCTTCTTCTTCAGTGGAAAAGCTCAAAAGTTGAAGCTTTGATGATGAAGGCCGTAGTGATAACAGCTCCAGGTGGACCAGAGGTCCTCAAGCTAAAAGAAGTTGCAGACCCAGAACTCAAAGAAGATGAAGTCCTGATAAAAGTCGCGGCCACGGCGCTGAACCGAGCTGACACGTTGCAGAGGAAAGGGGCGTACCCACCGCCCCCGGGTTCCAGCCCCTACCTGGGTCTCGAATGTTCTGGAACCATCGAGGCCGTTGGGAAACACGTTTCACGCTGGCAAGTCGGTGATCGGGTAATTCGGAGTTTTGGATTTTTATTTTTATTTATGTTGTGTTTGCTTGCTGAGAAAATGGTGGAAAACAGAAGGAAAATGGGTGTTATGATCAATTCGGTGTGCAAAGATGAAAAGAAAGGAATTTGGGAATATAGTGTTGCAAATGGAGTCAATTACCCTTAAAATCAAAGCTTTTATTATCCCATTCATTTTCATGAGCTGAAACTATGGGTTCACCAAGGGTTCTTGTGTAATGGATCTTAGACTCTTTAGTAAAAGGTAATGGATTAATGTCCCAGCTTGCTTATAAGCCTAGTAAAAGCACTGCTTTTTACAACGTACCTTTGTTCCATTCTGTCAGTGAAACCGGATTTGAGTTTTTGTTTCCCCTCAAAGGGTTTCTGTCACATACATGAACTGTATCAATTTGTGCTGTGCAGGTGTGTGCTCTTCTTAGTGGAGGAGGGTATGCTGAGAAGGTGGCCGTTCCAGCTGGACAAGTGTTTCCCGTCCCGCCGGGTATTTCTTTGAGGGATGCTGCTAGCTTTCCCGAGGTGGCGTGCACTGTTTGGTCGACTGTTTTTATGATGAGTCGGCTATCTGCTGGTGAAACAGTTTTGGTAACTTCTGAACCTACTATAGTATTCTAGTTTTGAATGAAAATGCTGTAATGGTTGTAGGTCCAGGATAGCTTTGGTGGTTTTTTTTCTTTTGTTGTCTAAATGTCTGGTGCTTTGATTTATTTTCATGACGATTTGTGGAAAATGTTATTAGAAATAAGTTTTCTACCATAGCTGTATGTTTAGGTTGGTATTATTGCACTTTTTTGTGGATGCTATCACAAATTATGCTCTGGGCATAACATAATTGATAAAGTCAATTGCTTTCTTTGTCTCTGATGCTAGCTTTATATATCGCTGAATGACTGCCAAAATTTCAGGTTCATGGGGGCTCCAGTGGAATTGGTACATTTGCAATTCAGATAGCCAAATACCAGGGAGCAAGGGTGTTTGTCACAGCAGGCAAGCCGCTCTTTTTCTTTTATGGCATAATGATAATTTTTTTTCTTCGTAATTATTGATATAGATCTTGATCACCAGGAAGTGAGGAAAAGTTAGCTGTTTGCAAGGAGCTTGGAGCTGATGTGTGCATCAATTACAAGACCGAGGACTTTGTTGCACGGGTAAAGGAAGAAACAGGCGGCAAAGGTTTGTTCTCTTGTATCAACACTCCATTGATGTTAGAAATAAGGATTAATTTTTATTTTCAGTTACTATTGGAGGAGAAAAACATGTTGATATATAACTGATGGCAGGTGTTGATGTTATCTTGGATAGCATTGGGGCAAGCTACTTTCGCCGGAACCTTGACAGCCTAAATTTTGATGGGAGGCTTTTTGTCATTGGGATGTTGGGTGGTGCTGTTACAGAAATAGATCTCCGTGTTGTGCTTTCGAGGCGTCTCACCATCCAAGGTAGTAGAATTTATACTAGGTTTCTAGTTCCATAGGTTTGAACTTTGGAGTTGGGTGGATTTGGCTTTGCAATGATTCATACCTTAGTGACATCGTTTTCCCTCCCCTTTTGCAAAGAGTTGTTGCGCTTTGTTTGATATAAGAATGTGTTTGGTATTATCCTTATGTCATATGGTGGTTGTGTATGCAGCGGCTGGCTTGCGGTACAGAAGTCCAGAAAACAAAGCAGAAATTGTTAGGGAGGTGGAGAACAATGTGTGGCCTGCAATTGTTGCTGGCAAGGTGAAAACTGTGATCTACAAGTCTTTTCCATTATCTGAGGCAGCAGAAGCTCACCGGCTCATGGAAAGCAGCCAGCATATTGGAAAGATACTGCTTGTTGCGTGATGATATACGAATGTTAACTGTAATCAAATGTAATAATAAAGTGAATAATTCAGACCTCATGAGGGAGGTCGGGTCGGGTCGGGTCTATGATGATGCTGAGTGTGCATATATTTTGTGGTATGGCGATGATGCTTAGGTCGTACTCTTGTATTAGGAGAATTATGAGAATAAATTGCTAAACGATCATTCAGTTTTTAATTTGCCACCTCATGCAAAATTGATTCATCTTAATCAATAATAATTTGCCCTTAATCGGCCTCCAGGGTTATAAAAGTGAAAATGTTCCCAGAATTAATGCAAAATTGATTCATCTTAATCAAAATGGTGGGTTTTCAAGTCGAGTAATTCATAATTTTTGTGCACTTGCCTATTGCAATATCCATGTCAAATAACATATTCGCAAGAAAATGGGCCAAAAAGATCACAACAAAATACATCATCAGTAGCACGACAGTGCATCGTGCCAACCTATCTATCCATTCAAGTCTCTTGGTTTGGTGTAAACAAGTGGAACTTTCATTCACTGCAAAGAGCTTCAACAGCTAAACTTTTTAGCACTCCAGGACAAGGATCACCCAAGGTTGCTGTAGATATGGGGATTGAACATCCTTCTTGGCCAAGGCAAGCCTGCAAGTCCATTGAAATTAAATCCAGCTTATCGTACAAGAAAACCTCATGTTTCTTTAAGGATATTCTAGTTTAAGGACCTCTAACTCCCAATTGAATCAGAACCTGGGTTACTGGAGGTTTCTCTTACCTGCTGAACAATTGATAAGATGTCGGCATTGCAAGCTCCCAAAGCGAATGTGCCACATTTTCCAATAGGAGTTCCAAAGCTAGCGAAATTGATTGAAGTGATGTGCCATCCTCGTTCACAGGTCAGTTGAACTTCAGGGTTTTGAGACATGAATTCCGAGTTTGGTTTCCAGGAATCGGCAGGCGGAGGATCAGTCTCTGATACATGTGCACATATCTCTTGGCCAGTTTTTGTTCTCAAAGAAATCTTAGAAGGGTCACCACCAAGCTCTTCATGGACAACTAGAAAGTTCTCTCCAATATGTACCCACGTACGGGGAATATGGTACCTAAAAATTATATACAATGTATTTGATTTTAATATGATTATATCACTTTTGGGTCATCACTATGCAGGACAACAGAAATGAACCAAACCAGCAATGCATTCACTCTTACAGAGTTTGAGCTGGTTGACCACAGTTCTTTAGACATTTCGATGGATCGTAGGCTCCTCTGTAGTCACAATCACTGCCATTCGTGCAACCAGATGATGGTGAGAGGTAGGCAGGCCAATATCTCCCTACGCTCTGCCCATTAACCCATGCTTGTCCCTTTCCCATGCTAGCAAGATTTAATGCCAAAGGACCCTTTCCTTCAGGAGCAAGGAATGCAACCTGAGGATGAGAAGAACATCAATCGAAGAAAGCGAAAACAAAAGAAAACATTGAACCAAGCATGCAAACTGCTTACCTTGTACCATATCAAACTCTGATTAACTGGTGGAGCTGCTCCTGTAGTCCAGAGTGAACTGTTTGCAAGACTTATGTTATCCAAACCAAGGTCTTCCCCTTCAAGTCCCACCTTAAGATAAGGGAAATATCAAATATGTGCTTGTGAGATCAAGATGATGCCTATAAATTGTGCTTATGTGTATATATAAACATAGCAATCATAAATCACGCCAGTCAGCTAAGTCCATTTCAATTTTGAATCAATGTCACCGCTGTGAAGAAAATGCTCTAACCTGGTAGGTCCATTCTTCAAAAGAAAGATCATTTGTGTCGTTCTTTAAGTCACGAAGAGCAACAGAAAATATTCCTGCTCCTGCAACATCGAACCACGGTCCGTAGTTCTGGAAAATTACAGAGGGAGATTATATCAAGAGGCCATGAGCATGTTAAGGAGGATGGCTCTTTTTTAATTAACATTAAAAAAATCCACATGAAAAGGAACACCAAAACAGTATTATGTACCTGTACACCAATCATCATACTCAACAGATCTATGGTATTATTTCCATGGTTCAGAGTAATCTTCTCATCAAGGATGAAGCTTGCATCTTCATGGTTGCCATATCCAAATCCTTCAAGATAACAGTATAAAATGTTCGTTTAGATGGACAAAGGCTAAACTTCTGAATACATAGGGATTCAAGAGTTAACTGATCAGTTTTTTACTGCTCTGCATTCAATAGAGTACCTACCTACAAGTCTTTTGTTTACGAAAACAAGTGCTGCATGTCCCAGGCTCTCAATATGCAGAAAAAGTTCTTTCTCTTGACTAAGAATGATGTTTTCTTTCACATTAATACTACCAGTATGGTGAAAGCACATTCAAGAAGATGTCAGAAATTGAATAGGATTAAAATTAACTAGCATACAAGTATGCTAAGGATTTCTAATATATCCTTTTGATGAGCACAGAAATACACTGAATTGACCATAAAAATTATAAAAACTGGATTATTACCTTATTGTATACCATAAATAATCACTAGTATCTTTTGTTGTAGTTATCTGCTCCAGTAAGCCTGAGTTGATAAACGAATTGTTGCTCCATATACCGACTCTTTCTTTATACCAACTCCATGAAGATGGTTCCAATATAAAATCATTTACACTGGTTGTGGCGGAAAAAGAAGAATCTCCAAGATTTCTTTGTGAGACAACCTTCAATTGTGACACATTGTTGTGAGGAAAATATCATCAACAAAATAGCTAATAAAGACATGAGCATAGACCTTACGAAAAATATTTATGTCCTCCTCCTTAACTACCAAAATCCTAACAGGTTCAAGAGATTCTGTAACATTTTGTTTCTGTGCTATAAGAAGTTGATAGTCCCAATTGACCCAAGTCCCAATTGACCCAGTTTGAATGAAATACTAAATTGCAATAGGATATGTACCTTAGCAGTGTTAAATATAACATTTTTACAATCGGGAAGGATGCTCACGGACCAAGCTGGAAGGTAATAGATATTTCCATTAAAAGTGACATTTGCATCTAAGCTACTGCCATAATTAGCAAGAAAGGCTGCACACTCATTGGAACTTTTATAGTAGACATGTGCCTGATGAAGAACGGAAAAAACGAAGCGAGGATGGAGTAAGAGATATGAGCAAGAGAAAATAATGGCGAAAACTGATCATCAAAGACAATTGATTTTAAGTCCGGAAAATTTATTGAAGAATCTTGAAATATGTTGCACACCTCTAAGTTTTCACCAAGTTGCACTTGTGTCGGATCAGAGCTGATCATATGTTCTTCACACTGCTTTATCGCCTTGTGCAAGTCACGCAGGTGGCCCCATTTTGGCTGTCTAAGAAAACCTGCATAAGGTTCCTCACAAGATGAAACAACCCTCAGGATATTTGCATGACAATTCTGAATTTCTGAGTCACAAAACAAAAATTAATCTATTTCACTAAAAATTCAAGTGTTCGATAAATTTACCATATTCATCAATAGGAGCATCATAATCATAGCTTGTTGCAACCAAAGGGCCTCCAGCTGTTCGCCCGAAGTTGGTCCCCCCAAAATACTGCAAGGAAATAACAGAGAACAAAGACATTATGATGAAGTTTATGGAAGCATATGGTGGTGCAAATGCTAACCTTTACCAATCAAGGCTAGAACTAGAGAAAGAGAAATCTGTGTAGCTTACCATATAATAGTTTTGAAAAGTGCCACCTGTTTCAAAAAACCGTGCAACAGCAAAAGCAAGATCCTCAACAGGTCGAAAAGGAATTGGATTGCCAAATCCAAGGAACCTACACATAACATATGATATTCAACATTCTGTATTTCCAAGTTCAACTCCAAAGGTGGACTTGTCTCCTATATGTTATAATTAATAAGCTAGATTGTTACCATCCACTGTAATTCTCTGTCCACATCTTAGGTTTGGATGGGGAATTTGGGGTAAACCTATCACAATAAAATCCATTGCATGTGTTTATCTGCAGGTAATTTATAAAAATAATGAAATATTTCAAATGGAAATAAGGAAAGAACAGGTACAATGGAAAGGTGGGAAAACTGTGAGAAGATAACAATTAGAAGGTACAAGGATTGACAAACTTGAAGACTTTCCGTGCTAAAAAAAAAAGATGTTCAAAATTTGTTAAACTGGAAACTCAGTTTCCAAGTAATGATGACTCTTATCAGTCTAGGCAACACCTTTTCATGGAAAATCAAGTACAATACTCACAATTGGATCCGGTGCATCGTCTTGCACACACATCACCCAAGGTACAGATGTATTAAGACTAACAGCAGTTTCTGCAGCCCATTTGACATATAATTCTCCGCCAACTCCATATGACCCTTCAATATTTCCATATTCATTTTCAACCTGTCAGAGCACATATAAGAAAGAAAAATAAGAAATAAACTTGAGTATGCAAAACAGAACTGTAATTTCTGTGCACCTACTTTTCTGGAATGATCAACATGCATTATCAAAACACCATGAGTGCCCCAACTACGTTTTGGATACATAAATCTGCATAACCATCTTATCAGTATATGTCTCGATACACATCCAATGACTTAAACTAGTCATGCCCTTTGTATCATGTTCCATTTGGCAATTAAAAAATAGATGTGGCACAAGTAAACCATCACATTAAGAATTAATAAGCTAGACCTGATAAGTTTCATATAGTACATGGGTCAACGGTCAAAGGAAATCACCTGAGCAAGAATGATTGGCCCTCCTTGTGATGCGAAGAGATGCTCCTCCTTCATAATTTCAACAATTTTTGCAAGAAATTGCTTCATTTCAATCTGCATTTTGACAAGTATAGTTTTCCAATCCATAAGATTCAATGCATTAATGTGAACAACTTTTTGAAAAGCAGTAGCAATGCAAATAAAGATGGAAAAGTAAGAGATCTTGTTTCATCCATGGGGAAACCAATTCCACTGGCAAGAATAAATGAACCAAATACCTTAAAAGGTGCATTTGTTGTGCGAAACTGAATTCCGGGAATAAAGTGTAACCAAATAGGAAATCCCCTGGCATAAGACTGCTGAATTAGTGAAAGCTATAACAGAGTGGAACATACAAAACTGGGAAACTGATGCAAGTGCAATGTACATCACAAGAGAGCATGAAACAGAAACAAACCCATAGTTCCATTCAGCACAAGCATACGGGCCAATCCTCAGATGGACTAGAAGGCCAGCTTCTTGCACTGTCTTCACAAACCTCACCAAATCGAACCTGCCTTCAAAGTAGTACTATAAGAAATGAAAGAAAACATCAAATTAATGACAAATTTAGGGGAAAATAGATGCCAATATTCCTAAAGGACCTAACTAGATAGCTGAGAGGCTAGTGGTTTGCTCATATTAGAATGAATTTACATCAAAGGCCAGATTTATTCATACCTGGCCTTTTACAGGCTCATGATAGTTCCAGAAAACATAAGTCTCTATCACGTCCAGTCCCCCTTCCTTGGATTTCTTAATAATTTCCGGCCACACCTGCATTGTCCCCCAACAAGCACAACCCCACATTGTCAATGTAATGCATCCTCTGATAGCCTTTTTAAAGTTGCTCAAACATATTACAATCACATAAATAACATATTCTAGAACTCACCTCGGGAGTGCTTCGAGGATAATGGATAGAGCCCGACTGCAAAATCCGCCGCTTCCCATCAATAACCAGTGCTCTGTGGTCATATGTCACAGTAGCAGAAAGTACTCGTTCAGTGAAGTAACCTTCAAAAACTAGGAGGAGAAAGAGAACTAATGCCACCCAATTCTTGCTTCCCATCATTCAATTTAACCAAACTCACTAAACCCAGAATGCAGAAAACAGAAAAAGGACCAAAACCAAGCAAAATTTCCCAGAAAAATCCAAAAGACTCAACAATTTCCACAACCCATGTTGGTATTAGTACTTCCCATCAAGAGGAGAAAGAGCGTGAGATTGATAAAATTATATAGGCGCGAATAATATATTAACATGTGGGTATTCGATTCTGGGAATTGGCTTGTTTTGTTTGTTGGCATTGAAAGTGCAAAGTATATATATACATACATGGAGTTTTAAATGGAAAAGAATTTACCTGAATGAAATGATTATCCAGACGAGATATCCAAAGCTTGGTTTTGGAGGCAAGCTGAGGCGCTTAACTAGTTATAAGAAGAAAAAAACAAAGGTATTGCTGTCATTGGATAAGAATACAAGGAGGTGACGCAGAAAGCAGAACTTCATTTTCAAGTTTTTGGAAGCACATCGTGTGCAACTGTGCAAGCGGTGAAGAATGGAGATAGTTTGATCGCGGCAGGCGGCCAGTTGTGCAAGCGTGCTTTTCAGTTTTCGTTATCATCCATGACTCGACCGTTGATTTGAGCAACGTTGAAGTTTGCAGGCCTTAATTTTCGTTGAAGGAAAACGAGTGTTTGTTAGTTGTGTAGTTTGGGCCTTCATAAAAGTCACTTAGGCCAGCTCTCTGGGACCATAGTTTTGTCTGATGGGCAGGAATTTGGGCCCTGCGTTGCCATCGTCATTGTGGGTCATCCTTTTGCAATATATATATTTTAATAAAAGGGAAATGGGGATTTCCCAAAAAAATAATAATACAATTTTAGTTAAATATCCATTCTTAGACCTAGTCTTATTACAAACCCTATACTATTTAATGTTTATAAACATACGATAAATAAACCCAAAAATCGACAGTTGTACGTTTTTTAATTTAATTAATAAGATGGAATACCTTTATTACCCTTTTAACATAAAAATGGAATTCTAATCGCTTTATCTGGCGTTGAAGCCAGAGCACACGAGCTCCAGTCTCTCATCTTCATCTTCAACTCCAATTTTCAGTTTTTGTTCTTCCGTTTCAGTTTTTGTTCAACCTCATCATTCTAAGCTTTATCAAAGGGCTCGCCTGGGCCACCGACAATGATGCACTGAAGAGGGCATTTTCTTCGTTCAGTGAGATCATCGAATCGAAGGTTCGTTTGACACATGTTCTCTCTCTACTACTTGATCTTTTGTTTCTCTATGTTACTTGATCTATGATTCTCTGTTACTATATGATTCTTATTATTACTCGCTCTCTGTTGCTTGATTTTTTGTTTACTTCTAGTTAGAATATGTGATTTTGGGAGTGACATTGTGCTGCATCAGATGCGATTGGAGCTTTGTTATTCGTCTGCGATCTTCAATTTTGAGGTATGTATGGAGTATTGCTTTGTGTTTCAATTCGCTTTTGAATGAAGCTCAGTTTCTGCACGAGCTTGGTTTCATCGTCTCGAGCTCAGTTTTGAGAATTTCAAAGACTTATGTCATGATTTCTCTTCAATTAAGTTTGTAGTATGATTCTTCATGATTCGATTGGTTTTTTTTTGGATATCGTTGAATTTGAAATATGTGAGAGTTTTTTGGATTTCTTTCATTTTGGATTTAGATTTTGTTTTTTATTGTTGTTTTGAGTTAAAAATAGTGTTCTAATGTGTGATTGTAATTTTCAGACTTGGAATTTTGGTTTGTCGTTGGATTTATGATTCAATCTTATGTAACTCCTATGCCTTTGTGTTCTATGGCTATGGGTTGATTTTCTTTCGTGATTTTTTTTTTGGGGGGGAAGGTCTCTCTCTCCTAAAAGAGAAGTTATTTTTCTCGTCAAAACAATACATTATTTGGTTATTTGGTTAGGCTCATTATTCCAGATATTTGAAGGGTGCATCTTCTATTGCTATGATTTGAAAACTTAAACTTGCATTGGTTTTTCAATGCAGAGAATTTTTACCGAGTACAAACAGCCGTTTGCACTCACTTATCTTGGAGTGTCTCTAATGGTGGTCTATCTACCAATAACAGCTTTGAAACATTGGATTTACAGCTGCTGAGGCCCAAAAAAAATCCAAGGTTAGGCCCAAATGAAATCTCGGCCCATTACGACACTTTATTAAGGAAATACTCGATTTGGAGCATGCAAAAGTTCGTCACACATGCTCGCACGAGCCACAGTCCACGTGCTATGCCAAATAAATAATCCGTCATGCTAAAAACTAAGAATCATAAAAACGCACTAGCTCCACAAGCCCACGCTAATTACTCCACCAAGTATCGTGATAAAAGCATGTCATGCCAAGCGGGAAATTGTTATTTCACACCCAACCACGCTACAAGCCTAAGTGGGTCCAAGCCACTCAAATGCCCGGGGCTTGCTTGAGTGGGTTGTGGTATGGATGGTAACAAGTTGTCATGGGGCCCATTGATGGGTCGAGAAATGGAAGTCTCGGGTCGCTTGGGGGCCTCGGGACTCAAGCCCATTTTCTTAGGCCCAAACATGGGTAAGCACAAGAGAGAAGATGGACCATTGCTTCAACTAGAGTAGCCCAACCAAAATAGCCCATTGATCCAATTAGAATAAACTAACCAAAGAGCCCAACATTTGATAAAGCCATCTCATCCATTGGATAGATCATGTGGTTGTCTTAAAAGCCAACATAATTAGAATAAAAAGCAGCACAAGCCTTGGCACTCAACTGAGAGACAAAACCACGAAGGGGCTTGGGAAGTCTACACGTGAGGGGCTACTGGGAGGTTAAGGAACAAGTTCCAAGTGCAAGAACTCAAGAGACCAAAGGATTTTGGCACGCAGGGAAGGATGTCATCCCTTAAACCAGCAGGCGCACCCATTTTCTTTCCTTCATCAGATTTGGCCATGGAAAGAGGAAAAAGAGGAGAAAGAAGATGGGTGAAAATGGAAGTTCTCCATTGTGGCAGTTGCGGGAAAGGCATTGAGCCCCCAAAATCCCTAATTTCGTGAAATTGGACAGAGATGATTTTACCAGGATAGGATAAGTCAAAGGCATGGAGGAGAAAGGAAGGAAGAAGCTTGGCCAAATTGGATAGAAACCATTAGGGTTTCTTGGAGAAATGAGGCTTCCAGTGGCTATAAAAGGGGTCATCTTCAACCCAAGGAAAGGAACCCACATCTGGAGAGCAAGCTTCCTCTCTCACCTGCAAAACCCATCAAATTCGTGCTCTATTCACCCTTCTCCCTTATTTTCCCTCTATTGGCAGACTGCTATAGCATTGGCAGAGTCTCTGTCAGGCTGCTGGAAATTACTTAAGCCACCCATCATTCTTCCCCATCTCTCTCCCTATTCATCAAACCTTCTTTGAATCCATTCCTCTTTCCTTTAGAACCCTTGTCTCTCGTAAGAACTCACAGCTCTCTCTCAAGTGCTAAACTCATGACAATTTTGCTCCCATGCCACAAGCTCTCATGCCAAGCTAAGAATCTACCTGTAAGCCATCGATTATTTCTGTTGGTGAAGATAACCAGGGTGTTTCCTAAGGTTCTACTATCCTTTCGAAACATTCTTGGGGCCTTGATCTTTGAACTCGATACAGGGGTAATTTCACCCATTTTCGCTCCTTACGGCAAATTTGACCCATTCGTTAGGTCTTTGGAACAAAAAGACCCCCACAACACCATCGAAACCAAATTTAGTTGAGAATCATTCAGTTGGGCTTGATATCCCACTTATAATAAATGAAATGCACCACAGTCCAGAAACGGATGTTACAAGCTGCCCAGTTACTGACAAAGATCTTAGCAATAGGGAAGAAGGGCGACCTCTAATCACTAAGAGTGAAGAAGATGAGTCTCACCTGCTTGAACAAAGTGATCAGCTCAGTCCCTAGGAAATTGCAAAATGTGGCTTAATTCTTACTCCAATATGGTTTCTTAAAGAGGTAACATGAGTCATTTTGGCACTTCTGTTATTCATATCGTTTTTTTGGATTTCTATTTGCATTTTAAATTGCTCAAGGAATTGCATTAATAGAAATCAAAATCTTCATGGATATTTTGGTTTGTTTTCATATGCATGGATTAGGAATATATATCTCCATATCATAAGCAAAAGAATTCCTTTTATGATTTAGTTGAAAAGAAATTGATATTAAACTTGAAAAAAATTGATATGAAAGTTGCTATTAATATAGTGCAATAGCAGTTAATACAGATGAATATATATTGTTTGATTTTGACTTCATCTAAGTATTTTTCAAGATTTTGTATACTTTAATCTTTTTGGAAGAATGGTGTTTTTTTGGTTGTTAAGTCTTTGAATTTCTTATAGGTATGTGCTTTGTTTTTGCTTTAATGATTTGTGAAGTTTCCGTTTAATTGTTATACTTTTCTAGGTGCCTTGTTATTACCTGAAGTCGTCTGTTATTACCTGTAGTCCACTGCTATTACCTTCAAGTCACTGTTTACATATTACACCAATTGTTTACTGGAATCTGATGATGATTTGAAAATCATGTTTATGGTATGTGGAGTGATGAAGAATCAATTAATTCACATTGATGTTATGGAGAAGGCTGTAGTGAATGATGTAGTTGTTAATTTCTAGTAAGTGGTACGAACAATTGTTATACTATTCATACCCTACAACTGAGTTGATTTCTATGACATGGTATTAACAGTGTACTTCTATGACATAGTATTAACAACTTTTCAATAATCAAGCATGCTCTATATTTTGTTCTATATATAGCTGTGCACTTGAAGTTTATGATATGCAGAATGTGATCTTTATTAGGAAGATAGTTCTATGACATAGTATTAACAATGTACCTTTTTCTTTTTTTTTCTTGCGGAGGTATTTACTTTTGCCTTTGCAATTGTATCTGGTGAAACTGTGGACAATTGGAGGTGGTTTTTGCAAAGGATATCGGATGTCTTGCAAGGCTTTTTTGAGTTTTTTTTTTGTTGAGTTTTTTGTATGAAATGGTATTAACAATGTTTTTATATGAAATTGTATTAACAATGTTCTATGACATGATATTAACAATGTACTTTTATGACATGATATTAACAATATACTTTTATGACATGGTATTAACAAATGAATTTGACATGACATTAACAATGTAATTTTATGACATGGTATTTAAAATGTACTTTAATGACATGATATTAACAATGTACTTTTATGATATGGTATTAACAATGTACTTCTATGATTTGGTATTAACGATGTACTTCTATGAAATGGTTTGCGGAGGTTCGGTGGAATAGGAAGGGTCATGGGGACATGCCCTTGGTTTTTGTGATTTTTTTTTAAAGTTTGGGTTTTTAAAAAAAAATAAATATGGGCTAGACTTGCTGGGCTTGATTTGGGGTTTCTATGTGTTTTTTGTATTGAGCTTGTTTTAAGTTAATCAATGGCAGAGATGTAATTTATAGAAAGTTCAACACTTATTTATTATGTAGTAAATGGTTTTTGGGTAAATTTATAAAGTGAATTTCATATAGGATTTTTTTATAATTTCATGTCCTATTTTGAGTATATTACTAAAGCTCCCAAAAACAAAAGGAAATGAGAGTTGAAATTTGGGAGTCCTTCAAAATTGGCAAGAGAATGAGCTTCAATAGGAAAAACAAAAAATAAATAAATAAGCGAAGGAAGGCGGAACCTCAAAAACGTTTCTGCTGCTGAATAATATGGATTTAATTAAGTCCAACTTGTTTTGAATATTTTATCCGTCTTCAATTTATTTTCTCATTCTTGCTTACGTTGATATGGTCGAGCAGGAGTACGTAGTGCATAGCAACTTGTTTGCCAAAGACAAACGAATTCAAAGAGACAAACTCTACCTAACACAAAGACACTTTATCATAAAAGAAAGACCTAGTAGACACACCAGCCGATAATTTTTCTTTTTAAAGAGAAAAAAGGAAGACCTTCTGGTATGCATGGCAGCATCGTAATAAACAAACTATATTCCTCACTAATTCCAAGTTTGGATTAGCTGTACTGAATTGTATATGGAAGACGACAAGTTGCAAATTGTTAGATATAACAAGTGAAGTCGATATTATATCTAAATACACAAAACCTCTAACCTACCATAATCTTAACCCATTGTCTTCTAGAAAAAGCACTGTGACTAACATTCAACACTCCGCAGCTCACTCGTCATTCCAACTCACTGCGACTCCTCCCAAAAATCTGTATATATTAACTTGTTCAATTTTCCTGATTTTTTTAAAGGGTGATTTATGATTCAAGACTTGAAAAATAGATGGTTTGAATTGTTGAAAATTTTTTTGTAGGGGACCCTAAAGAGTATCCCTCAAATACAATTATTTGAAAGATCCCTCAATAAAATGTGTTAATTGTGAAGAGGCATGTTCTTCAAGAGGACACCTCGCACGTGATTTTTCGTCTGATGAAAAATAATAGTATTCAGTAAGAGAAAGAACATTTATTAATTAGAATTATTAAATAAAACGACTTTCATATCTTGAGTCAATAATCGTCATCCCTTCCAGTCTTTATATATGAATGCCAGTGCATGCATATGGCAACTGCAACTCTCTTCACGCTTGGTTTGTTTTTGTTTCATACAACTATACTTTGTTCAATCATATGATGTCAAGCTATTGGGACTGAATATATATGTATATATATTTGGAGCATTTGGTTGCAGTTGCAGATCACTTGCTCGCTGATAATCCCATAAGAAGCGAAAGAGCGGCGGTTTGTTCCTTACCACCAGTCCTTTGAAGGCCAAGGTTTCTCTCCCCCCCTAACTTGACCAATTTTCGTTTTATTTAAGATTTGTTAAGTGATAAACTAGTCTCCATATAGATTTTCGTTTAATAATATTTTTGCTATTTATTTATTTCCTTATTATAGGAGGTCTCGTTGCTCTCTAAAGTAGTACAAGAGATACTGAAGCGGAAATTTGAGATTCGAGGTGAAGTAGTGACTAAAACGGGTCTCAAATGGCAGCTGGTACGCTAAAGCCACCCTTCACTGAAAATTTCATTAGTTTCTCATCGCATGCCTCTATTCCATGGTTTTCAAAGTCCACGCCAACTATATCTCTATGTATAATTTTTTAGAAAAGTTGATAGAGGTCAAAAAATCCAACCAATAGTTGGGTATAGTCCTCGAATTATTGTTTGTTGATATAAGTCATTTGACTAGTTTGCCACATAGATTACATTCCATTTTTTGTTCCTATTATTATCTAAAACGGGTAAGATGAAGATTTTGTATAATTCATTGTTTGTTTCTTTTTTTAGTTTTCCCGTTCAATTGATTGCATTCATTAATTTTATTATCATTTCTAATTAAGAGGATGCCTATATTAATGTTGTCTTTTTTTCTTTTTTTTTCTTTTAACCCAAAAAAATTGTTGGCTTTCTTTCTTATTGTTTGCCACCACTTTATTAGGTATATTGAAGCAACCCAAAAAAGGTATATAAAAAATAAAGAAATACCTATATGTGAGATAGGTTATATATTATCTCATATTTACCTAGTATTTATATACATAATCTCATATTTACCTAGTAATCAGGTACATATAATCTCCTATTTACCTAATAACCAGGTACATAATCTCCTATTTACCTAATAACCAGGTACAATATGTATACACATATATTAATATAAAGCACATTAGCTCATATTACCTATATATCAAGTACATTAAAACGTCATCAATAGTTCTCTTGTTTATATTGTTTTTATCAACTTTCATAATTGTTGTTATCCTTAAACATCACGAATCAACTTGATAAGTATTAAACATATTACTTTTTCAATATGTGGGCGTTTACCTGATGCATAGGTACATAGTTCTCAGATTACGAGACCCGCTAGTTCTCTTTTGTGTTGTTTTTTCGGAGGAGTCGTGGTACTCTTTTTCCTTGATAGGATTTTCCTCCCATGAGAATTTTTTAAGACAAGGTTTGAGGCCACAATTTGACTCCTCCACCTTGTTTGAAGCTTATGTACTGTTTCATCGTTGAGTTTGTTTAATGGAATTCTAGGGCCCGTTCGCTAACATTTTCAGAGAATGTTTTCTTAGAATATTTTCAGAGAATGAAAACAAGAAAACGAATTTTCATTTTCAGGAAATGAAAATGCGTCTGATAGATTAATTAGAAAACAAAAACAATGAAAACGTGTCTGGTAGTACAATTTGAAATAATAATATGTGAGTTATTTTTATGAAAACGTTTCCCATGAGAATGAAAACAACTTTTTTCTGTTTTCTACAAGTACACATGAGCTTGTTTTCATTTTATGAAAACATTCTCAATTTCTGTTTTTGGGTCACCGAACGTGTTTTTGCCTCATTTTTATTCTCTGAAAATGAAAACAACTCCTTAAAACGTTACCAAACGAAGCCCTACTTTTTTGGATTAAAAACAAAGGAACGTTATTTATATTTATAAAATAGGTAGATTATTCACACACAAAAATTGGCATGTAGATTATGGATCCGGATCTTTTACTTTGATTTTCTCTGCCATGATCTGCTTTACTTTTAATGTGAGGATGCCACGTCAATAAAATATAATCCAAGAGCTAAAAGAATTAAGGCAGGTAGTAAAAAAAAAAACTGAAGAAAATATTTTAACAACACCATAAGCACATATTTATATATCCTTCTTCATAAATTAGAACCGACAAAAACCTAAATTTACAACTTCTGAACTTCAATTTTTGCATGGACTGATGGACATTACGAAATCATGGCTTACCATTCTCTTCTTAGTGTAGAATTCACAGAAGCTAAAACTCTATTTTTCATTTGCAGCCCCGTATAATTGAATTGGGTTTGAACTTCTTCATAGGAGAATATCGAGACAGACCAAACAAACCCATGTCCCTTTTTGTTTTCCATGTCTTCTATTTGTTTTCCTCTTAATTTCAAACTCAATACCACTCATGCACTTTCTCATATTAAAAACGAGAAATATATAGAATATCCCATTATAAATTGGCCAAAAAAAAAAGACTCTCAGGAATACATCAAACACACGACAAAAGAACTACAAAAAGTTGTCTTTAATCAAACCAACAAAATAAGAGAATTGCATTTTCTTCCATTAAAAAAAATACTTGCGCAATTGGGTGGGGAAAATGCAGAGAAAGAAAGAAGAGAAAAATAGTTAGAAAGGGGGACATTGCAGAGAAAGGAGATAGAAAAAAAAATTGCAGGAGTTAAGTTCCACTGGGTTAAGTTTCCAGTTATTTCAATTAGGGTTTTTATTTTATTTTTAAATAGTAGTAAATTGGGTTTTCAAAGATGATGTGTCAAATTTTAAATTCTTTAGATTAAATATTAATGAGGTGGCATATGGAGGAGAAAAGTAAAGCAGATCATGGCAGAGAAAATCAAAGCAGGGGATCCAGATCCGATAAGGTAACTTGATGAGTTGGATCATAGTCGTGAGTTTTTATTTATAAAAAATGGGTTTTATTAATAGGAACAAAAAGTGATGGGTTGCAGTTAAGAAAAATTCAATTTGGAGGGTTAGCCAAATTTACTATATATATATATATATATATATATATATATATATATATATATATTTTTTTTTTTCTGGAAAAACATAACGAAAATGGAAAAGTTGAAAGTCTCTTGTACAGAGGCAAGACTTGAACAACAATAAACACAACGAAAGAGAGATGATTGGTACATGGATTAGGTGTATACTAGTAACATATACTTTCACTTTTTGGGTGACAGAATAAAAGTATATAATTTTTTTCCCTGGTAGATATGTTATAGATAAAAGTTTTCCAACCACATGTTTTAATTTTAATAGTTGCATTTATTTAGGCATTATGTGTTAAGCTTGCTTGTCTTGCTGTCACGTGATGTTATTAATCTACTTATAACATATGTATTTATAATTTCTTAATATTGTAATGAATGTATGAAATATCAATTATTAGTAAGTTCACTCTTACAACACGCATATAGGAACTCAAATAATCCATATAAAATAGTCCATCTGCTAAATAGTCCGCCAATTACTTTGGGTCCTAAATGCTTCATGTCATGCGGAGAAATTTTTACATGTCCGGTGTTCCATCAAATATACATAAGACATGTGGTTTAAACTCTTTAACTTAGTTCACCCAAAAATAAAAACTCTTTATCTTACTATACTGCTTTTTTGAATTAAAATAAAATATTTCCACATGTCCTAAATAATTAATAAATTGAGAGAGAGGCTTGTAATTAAGTGATTAAGAGTAGTTATCCATGCACTTAGGTGTTGTGTCTAATAGCTTCTCTTAATATTGCTTGTATAAAAAATAAAAAATAAAAAATAAAAAAGTAAACCTCACACTAGTGTTCCATATTTCATATTTTATATTTTATGTTATTTTGTTGTTGTTTTATTTATTTATTTATTTATTGTTGTTTTATAAGTTTAGTTTTTAGTGGTATAAATAAAAGTTTAATTTTTAGTTTTTTAATTATTTAAAAATGATAATGTATACACCTTGACATTTTTTTGTTGGGCTTCCTTGCAGAAGTAGTTGCAGTTGTTACCAGCGTCTTGGGTTGTGCCACCGTAGCTGTAACTCTGGTATCACCCTGTTTACGAGGAGTAATTTTTGGGTGTCAGACACCACGCAACTGTACCATCCACTGGTGCCAGAGGGCACGCTGGAATGTTTCCAATGCAAATGCATGCCATAAAAATAATGCAATAAATTGAAAGTAATTACAAACGCCCCAGTCATTGGATGGTATACTGCGTGACGCGCGTGGTGTCAGACATTTAAAAATTTCTCGTTTACGAGAACCCATAACGGAGGGATATAATTATTTCCGGAAGCGCAAAGAAAGACTAGATACTTTAACTGCTAAAATGGCTGCTCTGCAGCAACAACGGGATCAAGTACAACTACAATCTAAGGAGAAGGTGCTGAGCAAGTCCTTGCTAGTGTTTGAGTGGCTGGACAAGGCAGACAAGTTTATCAAGGAAGTTGCTGCCTTGAAATTCAATGAAAAAATACGTGAGATCAACTGCTGCGGTCTACCCAACTATATTGAACAGTACAAAGCCGGAAAACAGATTCAAGAGAGGATTGTATGTCTGGAGGCACTGGAAAAGGGAGGGCAAAAGTTCATTGACGTGCAGGAATCCGATGTGGTGGGACAAATGAAAGAGGCCAAAGAACCAGTGGGAGAGGCAAAAAGTAAAGTTGAAGAGATTATGAAGTACGTGACTGAAAAGGAGGGCTGTACCGTACTTGTTTATGGGATGGCTGGTTCGGGGAAGACGAGAGTAGTATCGAGAGTCAATGACCTTATACTAAGCGCTTATAATGCCGGTCATGAGTATTTTGATAGAGTTATTTGGGTGACTGCTGGATCAAATCCATTATCCATTGATAACATGCAGAAGAAAATTGCGGAGAAATTACAAATTGATCTTAAGAATGCTACTGGGAATATAGCAGAAATCTTGGAAGGAGCCCTCAAGGGTAAGAGATTTCTCATCATTCTGGATGACATGTGGAGGAATCTCTCTCTTGAGGCAATCGGGATTCCACGGCCAACCAAGGATAATGGCCGCAAGGTCATAATCGTGTCGGGATCAGCTCCGGGGTTTAGTAAGATCAAGTTTGATAAAAAAGTTGAGATCGAGCCTCTCCTAGATGAAGAGGCAACAAATTTGTTTCAGGATGAAGCTGGCATGAAATTGTCAATATTAAAGGAAGATAGTACTCGAGGTACTGCAAAGGAAATGATAGAAGAATGTGAAGGTTTGCCCTTGGCAATTGTCTCGCTGGCAGAAACCTTGAAAGGATTGAAGAAAAATGGTCTTGACGATGATGCTGCATGGAAAGAAGCACTTGAAGAGATTCCATCTCACTTGGAAAGCAGGAATGAAAAAGCATTTAATCGTCTGAAAGACAGCTTCGATATGTTGAGGAAAGAAGCTCAGCAATGTTTCCTGTACTGTGCATTGTACCCAAGTCATCATAAGATGGAGAAGAAAAAGTTAGTGGAGTATTGGTTTTGGGAAGGTTTTTTGGAGGGTACAGAGAGAAGCATAGAAGGTAGGACCCGAGCAAGAGAGGTACTGGACGAGCTCATAGGAACCTACCTTGTGAAGGAAGTAGACAAAGAACACATCAAGATGCGCAACATAGTTAGGCAAATGGCAGTCCATCTTACCCAGAAAAGCCCTAAGTTTCTCATCAAAGCTGAGAAGAATCTTTTCAAATGGAACTTACATGAGGAGGACTTGTCTGAAGTAGAGAGAGCCTCATTGATGAGTAATCAGATTCAAGCACTTATGGAAGAGCCCAAGTTTCTCAAGCTATCCACATTACTTCTGCAGCACAACAACATCTCTCGCTTGAGCGAAAATTTCTTTCGTAGTATGCCTAACATCAAAGTCCTTGACCTCTCTCATACCATGATCCCTTCCCTTCAAAAGTCAGCCTTTTCCAACTTGAGAAAACTAAGGGCACTCCTCCTGCGCGATTGTCCCAAACTAGAATCGCTGCCTTCTCTAGCAAACTCTAAGGAACTACTGGTTCTCGACCTTTATAATACTCCTACAAAACAATTGCCTGATGGGATGAATGAATTAAAAAAGCTTATTCGCCTTAACCTGTCTCATACCAAAGTCGGAGAATTTGAAGCTGAACTTGTACCTGCATTAGCCAGTCTGGAAGAACTGTTCATAATAACTAATGATGTCTCTGCAGGCTCTTTGTGGGGATCAGAGAAAGGAGCAACTAGCATTGAGAAGCTGGGAGCCCTTCCCAATTTAGCGATTCTTCATATCAACTTCCCAGATGCAGAGTCCTTTAATACATATGTCCATGGGAAGCTGCATTATCTATCCAAATTCAAATTCTGGGTGGGGGGTTCTTGTGATGAAGCAGAGTTACCCAAAAACAGCATAGTTTTCAGCAAAACTGACTTCCCTGTGAAAGGAAACGTAGTCATACTCCCAGTCCCAGAAGAGACCTCTGAGCTGCATGTAATGAGCAACAGGGGTCTACCTTGGTTGCCAAATTATCGTCTAGATAGCCTGAAGGTCATCAAAATTTCTGGCTGCGAAAGTTTGGTCTATTTATTCCAGAGTGGCGGCGAGTACAACCTTCCAAACCTCCACACAATTTTAGTTGAAAACTGTCAGAGGATGCAGGCGTTGATAGAGTCCAAAGGACACAGTGACAATGTAGCTGACTTTAAGGTTCAACCTCGTTCGGAAAAGCTACAGGTCATCCGTATCTCTGACTGTGAAAATTTGGTCTACTTATTCCCGACCAAGATGCTGGCATACTTCCCAAAACTCGAAGAGATCTCCATCAGCCGGCAAAGCCAGAGCAAGCAAGTGGAAGAAGAGTCAAACTCAGAAGAGCCCGCCTCTGATGCTTCTCTTGCTATTCATGATCCAAGGTTAGAAAAACAGGAGTTGGATGAGTTGGTGTGGGTTGATCCACTTGAATTGAACAAGACAAAGTATAAGGGAAAAAAGACAGTTACTCCTGATGGGCAAATCATTTGGAGCTTTCTAGAACTAAATATGGAGATCAAGCATTGTCTGCAACCCAAGCCAAGGTTAGTGTGCCTGTGCTGTGCCACAAAACGATTAAACCTTGTCCATTTAACCTTATATTTTGTTTAAATTTTATAGAAATGTATCCACAACTATTGATAGGCCTATTTTGCTGTAGGAAGACAGACCCTGTACAATATCATTTGTCATTTTGACAATGACTTTATATGCTTATCAAATCATGGCTAATTTAATTAATGTCCTTACAGTTTACAGATTATAAGATAGATGGTTGTTTTACAATTCCACTTACACTGATTGGAATAACTAACTCTTGAGTTTTCTGTTTTTCATGAAAATATCATAAGGGTGGGCTCATTCAGTGTCCCCAAAACGATGAAAAGGAATAGCAGCTTTGGTACGTCCTTTGTTCCACAAACAACTCTTTTACAAAATTCTCATGAGGACTATTTTCTTCTTCTCCTTTTCTACCTTTTCCCAAGGCTGAAGTGCTTATTGGCTTTCATGACGTCTACTTTTTCTGTTTACCCTTGAACTCACAAGGGGAGAGTTTTTTTGTTTGTTTATTTGTTTATATGTTTTCTGACAAGTATATTTTGTGATGTATAGCACTGCTCTAAATGATTATATGCGCATTTTAAATATTGACACTGACCATTAGCATTCTGTTTTTGGTGTTTGCAGGGTCAAGAAAGGAGGCAACACCAAGCCCACGCGGTATGCTTTTACATCCATCGAAGAACAATTCTTGTACCTCAGCAAAGCTACATTTACATGTTTCTGTCTACAATCCAAGCATTGTTTCCATTCATGGCAGTACTCTTCTGTATATCTTAAATATCATTCAGCTAAACCACTTCACTCTAAACTCATTAACTAACTGTTGCAGGTACTTTCTCAAGAACCGTATCTAGTACAAATCGTAAGCTTTCATAATTCCCAATATACTCTGTAATTCCCAGCAGTTAAATCATGTTCTATCATGTTGTTAATTTCTTGTAGTGTTGATCAGTTGCCTCCTACCTCATTTTGAATGAATGGAATTTATTCTTCTGCACCTTATATATTGGTATTGCGCAATTTCGTATAACATCAGTATTATTTGTTTTTAAAATAAGTACTGTTGGTCTGGTAATTAAAATTAATCCCCTTCCTTCAGTTTTGGGTTCAGATAATAATAAGGTGGTAACTTTGGTGCACGCAAGTACTGAACTTACTGCCGACATTGTTGGTAAGAGCAATCTACTGAAGGGAAAGGACGACCTTTCAAATCTGCATCCGGCTATCAGTACCCCACGGTTGTCTAAGCTGGATAAGGAAGTTACTGAAACTATCCAGTCCACACCTCAAAATGCTGCAGAGGTAAAACGTCAGGCAGCCAAATAATTTCTTTTCTTTGTTTTATGGTTTTTTGTTTTGTTTCTAGAGACAATTTTCTCTGTGTCTTGTTTATGATGATGCAGTTGATTGTTGTATCTGCAGGATGATCAAGAGGAAGGACTGAACCTATTTTCTTCTGCGTACCTCCACTTAAGAAATTACATTATCAACCCTTTTTAATTAATACGGGACTCGACGCGGGATGGAGTTAATAAGATCTGGTTGGTTGATCTTGACGCAGACAGTCCTTGCTTCACCAAACAATATTATGTACTTGTTTGTTTGTGATCTGGTTGATGTAGAGTTTTTGCTTCCCCAGTTTGAATAAGCCTATCACATGCAGGGTTGACTGACAGTATTGGTGGGAATCTCTGCGGCATCATTCTATGAAACACATCAAGTGGAAAACCAAATAAATTTATAAATTGATAGGACCAATTCCTATCAATTGAATTTACACTCAGAAAAGAGAAATGAGATGAGAGAGGATCACTTCGAGGGGATCTGCCCTCCAAGCATTTAGCTAATATTTTTATGACTGCTTAAATAGCACCATACGACATCTACAATATAAAGGAATAGAGCCACACTAAATATAGACTATTACACTTCTAGAGACATTGGAAATTAAACAGCCACAAGTATTGGGAAACCAAACCACCGACTCACCGACTAAGAGCATCCACAATCATGCTCCCTATTTTTTAGTTAAAATTTAGCTAAAAACACAAGTTATTTTAGGAGCTCTCTATAAAATTTGAACTCCAATCATACTCCCTAATTTAGGGAGTCATAAATACTATAGTTATTTTTTAAATTCAATATGATTGGTCCATCTTTATAAAAAAATAATATAAAAAATAGTTAGCATTAATTATAATTTTTAAACTACACAAAAAACAAAGCAACATTAAATTTTAGGAAGTCACTATGAGTCCTTTCTCTCTCCCCAGATTTAGGAGCTCCTAGAGGTCTCTCTATTTTAGGAGGTAGATAGGGAGCATGGTTGGAGATGTATTTTTCTAATTCCTCCCTAAAATTTGTCTAAGGAGGTGGTTTAGGTAGCCCATTGTGGATGCTCTAATACCCCAATAATTCTAACATTCCACCCCCCATTAAACCAACTTTGTCCTCAAGGTTGAGAAGCAATAAACTCTGGAAATTTCTCCTTTATACAGTCGTAAGCCTCCCATGTAGCATCTTCAACTGACATGTTGGTCCATTTGATCAAAAGGTCTACATCAGCACGATTACTTCGCTTGACAAGTCAGCGTTCCAAGATACTTTTTGGCTCAAACCTAGTGTCACCAGTAAGAGTGACCTCAATCGACAAAAACAGTCGTCGGAAATGCCATTAACGACGGCGGAAAGCTTCGAAACCCTCAAAGGTTCCTGGAGCTCGCGACGGCGCTGTGATATCTGAGCTCCTCGGATACTGGGCCGGTCGAATCGCCGGCTCCTTGCCATCATTTCCCCACTGGCGGCCAGGCCTGAGACCCCGAGATGACGCCGGACCATCGATTGGAAGTTGAATGGTCACAAGTAGTGACCTAGGAGAGAGTCAGACGCGAGCTAGGGGGAGAGGAGATAGATTTTTATTTTTTTAATAGTGATTTTAATATTTTAATATTTATTTTAAAAGTATATAATTTTTTATTATTTGTTTTGTCCATTTGGAATCCATGTCATTAAAAAATGGATCCCACATCTGCCACATCAGCATTTAACATATTTACTAACAGTTTGATTGACGGATGGGGCAATTTATAGAGTTTCCCGGAGTTTGAGTATGTATTCGTAAATGTCTATAAAATTATGTATAACCTTGAAAATGACCCTATAATTTGGGAGATTTCATATAGTTTTTCCTATTATTTATTGTTGTAATAATACGGGCTCAAGAGAGTCCTTGCTCGACCACTTGACCCACACGCACATATATACATATATATATATTAGAATTTTCGTAGAATAAGGGCCGATTGGCATTCTTTGTCTTTGTGAAAATAATCATTGTCAGTTCTTTGTGAGAGAAATCACCGTAAGAGAAAGCGAGTTTGGCGTTTGGTAAACTTTTTGTTAAAAGTGTTATTGGTACTAATTCTCACATAATCACAAAAATAATTCCCGCATAATCATTAAACTCGTCTCTTCAAACTCGATTCCCGCATAATCGTAAAATGAAAGCACCTCATTACCGCTTTCCTTATAGCTTTCTCTCACAAAGAATTTTTAATAATAAGTGATTTTCTAATAGTTTACCAAACGGGTTGGGCTTCCCAAAATTTTTAAAAATCACTTATCATCGCAAATAAGAATGCCAAACCCAAGACTAACTCGTTTCATTATCCTTCCTTTTGTCACAGTCTGAGACCATGATGAATTTATTGTTTACAATTGATGGACCATGTTGCTCAAAATCTCCAATTGTTTTCAACTTCTGAGGTTTGATGATGGTGATTTATGTTAGCAAATGGAATTTTTCACATTCTTACCAAGGGTTTTTTAACTGGTAATCTGGTTTTCCATCAAACTTTCTCTGAGGGTAAAAACGGGTTTTAAGGTGTTAAAAATAACGCAGACCCCGAAAATAACAGCAGCAGCCAGCAGGGCCAGGGCCCTGTCTGCGGGCAAATGAAGGGTTGGTGGGCTTGAGGTAAATGAGGACTGATATGTACGAGTACTCACCCAAAGACCCTCAAGACTTTAACAATCCGATTCTTCACTCAAATTAAATCACAAAAGGGTATCTTGGATTTATTGGACCTCTCGATTGCTCCGATTAGGTGAGTTTCTTCTCTGTATCCAACTCGTTTTTCATTTTAGAAAACAGACGTTGTTTTGATTCTTGCACCAAGTTTCGATTGACTGCCTTACATTTGTACTTACTGGTAGCTGAAATTCCTCTTTCCTTTCCTGCTGCGTCTGATCAATTTTGGGTTTTCTGGTTCGCTCGCAATAATCCTGAATAGTGGAACAAATTGTGAGGTCTTGATTTCAATATCTGATCTTTATTGCAACTTCTCGAAAACCAATTGCAAAGTTTAAACTTTGGAGTGAAAGTTTTGACAACATCAGGCAATATCCTAAATTTAAGGACTTTGAAACATCTTACATAGTTAGGTTCATCTTTTAAAAAGACCACATTGCAAGAAAATATAAAATAAACATGTGACCTTTTAGTGCTCACAGAATGCAACCGAAACGACTTCCTTTAGGGGTGTTTCTCCTGTAAATGTTTACTTGGTGAGGGCATGCTTGAATATGAATCACTTGGATTGTGGATGGCTGTTTAGTACCTTCCATATTGAACTTAACATGTAGAATCTGAAGATCATGTAATATTCTTTGGGCAGATTCCAAGCTTGGCTTCCATCTCACTGCTGAATCATGGATTTAAGTACAATGGATCGTGGGCAGTTGACGCAGCTAGGATCTGCGGCTTGTGTGATGCTTACATTGCATTTCACAGTCCAGTTACTGTCACAACATCTCTTTTACTGGAAGAACCCAAAGGAGCAGAAGGCTATAATTATTATTATTCTTATGGCTCCAATATATGCAGTTGACTCATTTGTGGGCTTATTGGATGTTCAGGGAAGCAAAACATTTTTCCTGTTTTTGGACTCTATTAAGGAGTGTTATGAGGCTCTGGTGAGTACCTCCAATTTCTTTCTGGTAGTTTTCCTTTTCAAGTGTCTCTTATGGCTTGCCAGAATCTCTAACTTCTCATGTTCCTACTTCCAGGTGATTGCTAAATTCTTGGCTCTATTGTATAGTTACCTTAAGATATCCATAAGCAAAAATATAGTGCCAGATGAAATCAAAGGAAGAGAAATTCACCACTCGTTTCCTATGACTCTTTTTCAGGTACGAGATAGTTTTATGCTCTTTCAGTTTCCAATGCAATGGACATGTTGGTTCTGAATACTAACACTGATTCTGAATATAAGATTATCTTTCTAGTTAAAAGCATTATTTTATTCAATATGTTGAATCTATCATATATTAACAGATACAATGTGGCTTAACAAACTGCAGCCTCACACCGTTCGGCTAAACCACCATACCCTGAAGCTACTCAAATATTGGACTTGGCAGTTTGTCATCATACGCCCAGTTTGTTCTGTTTTGATGATAACACTACAAGCACTTGGACTGTACCCCAGTTGGTTGAGCTGGACATTCACTATCATTCTTAATGTTTCAGTTTCATTAGCGTTATACTCTCTAGTGGTGTTTTACCATGTGTTTGCAAAGGAATTGGCACCACATTCCCCCCTTGCAAAGTTCCTGTGCATCAAGGGAATAGTCTTCTTCTGCTTTTGGCAGGTACAATTTCTCGACCTCTTCAGTTCTTTTGTTTGCCTGATTTGTATATGCAGCCTTAAAGAAAATGCAGTCAAGGATATATAACATAAGCAAATCCACAAAAACACCAAGGACAAGGATATGAAACCCCTCTGTAGAATCTCCTAGTTATTGGTTTATCTTGAGTTGCAGGTTGTTGTCTTTTTAATTAGAAGATAATTTAACTTGTTTTGAACTGCTCACCTCATTTGATGGAATTACAATTTAAGAGCGGTTTGCTGAACTTAGGGAGAGTTTGGTTTGATATTTGCTGTTTTTAGACTTGGAAGCAAAGACATGTAAGAAAGTGAGAAATGGTTTGTAACTGAACCACCATTGACTTAATCAGCTGGTTCTATTGGACACTGGTTTCCGGTCAAAAACTTGATCACTACCTAGAGATTTGCCGTTTTCTTTTCGTATTTATTTATTTTGAAGTGCCACTTATTACTCGTTAACAAATGAGACTTCTTGAACCATTTGCAGGGAGTTGTGATTGACGTATTAGCTGCTGTAGGCGTCATTCGATCTCATCATTTCTGGTTAGATGTGGAGCACATTGAGGAAGCTATTCAGAATGTCTTGATATGCCTTGAGATGGTTGTGTTTTCTGTTCTCCAGCAATATGCATACCATGTTGCACCTTACAGCGGAGACGTAGAATCAAAGATGAAATTAAACAAGAAGAGGGAGTGATTTGAAGGGTTTTCATATGTTTATGTATACATGAGTGTGATTTCTTTTTTAAGTTTTAGTAAAACGTATCACCTCACAATAATATTAAGTGGGTTTGAACCAACTTTGAACTCCCTTCCTTAAAAGATGAGGTGTTCAATTGGATCATGTTTTTAATGCAATTTGTTTTTCCAGGATAATTTATTATATTTTCTCTGTTTAGTGGGTTAGTTAGTGATGACACTAATGTTCATAATTGATGATATGAAAAACATGTTATTGTTGTTGGTTCAACCAAACAAGCATTGCCAAAATCACAGCAGTTTAGCAATAATCTAAGCTATGGGATGGCCAATGGAATGGATTAAAAAAACACATGTAAACAGGAGAGAGAGAGAGAGAGAGAGAGAGAGAGAGAGAGAGAGAGAGAGAGAGAGAGAAAGAGAGGGTCCAACGATCAACTACCAAACAAAATTAATATCCCAAATCAATCAGAGCTAGGAAGTCAGAGAGGAGATCCTACAATACAAGGCAGTAATTTTAGCATCTCATGCCTTTCTTGCTTATGAAAACCAATGTATAACCTTGCTCATTGCAAGTCCCAAAAAATACTTTGGTTGGGGATTAAGTTAAGTAAAACATATTTACATGTTAATATACATATGTATATGTATGTGTGTGTTTTATGGTAGCCTAAAGGAGATGTTACATGTACAAGATTGCATTTCCCGAATGATTACAAAAGGTTGGGGGCAATTTACAAGGTAGAATTCACACTCAAGGCAGATTTTAATTGTATTTTTATTTGTTTCTTGATCGACTGAAGCGGCAGATAGAGATTGGACGATTAATTGGACAATGTTTATTTTTGGTTGGGACTAAATGGACTAAATATATGTTTGGTTGTTTGGTCGGGTAAACCAAACAGTGGACTGGAGATGACACCAAAAAAAGAAAAAATAGAGGACGGCGCCGTCAAAGGCCAGCACGCGTGACGGGCCCTCAGAAGAAAATTAAAAAAGGAGCCAAAATAAGAACATTGGCTTGCCCATCGACATATCTGACGCGTGTGCCATGCCACCCTCCAAAGTCCAAACACAACAACAAAGCAGAGAGCGAAGAAAGATACCCACTTCTCATTTTCAGAATTACAGCACAAAGACCGACCTTTTTTCTTTTTGAAAGAGAGAGAGAGAGAGAGAGCCGTTTGGTTTGGATTGCCAGAAAAATGAACCACAAGGCGAACGTTTCTAAAGAGCTTAATGCCAGACACAGAAAGGTCTCTTTCCTTCTATGAAATTTATTTATACAATCTCAAAGTTCTATTATTTTCTCTGTTATATGGTTGAAAGATTTGATTTTTTTTTTCCTTTTCTTGTTTCGTGGGGAATGAAATTTTTGGCTTTGTTGTTGGTTGGGTTTGAAGCTGAGCATGTTTAAGTGTTTTGGGCTAATGGGTTTGGTTGGCCTCAAACTCAAACATATCTCAGTTCTTATGCTCCAACTCCAAGTTGGCTAAGGCATACTAGCTTGCAATCTTACGGTTTCATGACAATCTTTTTGGGGTTTGCTTGTACCTGGAACACTGTAATTGGTTCCATGTGCTTTAGTGATTCATGACCGTTATTAATGCTTCTTTGAGCTAACGGGGTTTTTGTTCAAGATGTTAATTGGATCTTCAGCAAGATGGTTCGTTGCATCTTGTTCCTACTTCAGCAGTGTTCGAAAAATCGGCCTAGGCGGCCGCCTAGCGCCTGGGCGGCCTGTGCTGGGCGGGTCCTTTTTTCATTATTTATTTATTTTTTATTCTGGGGCACCTTATAAACAGAATTGGTTGTCTGACACTGCCTATGTTGTTCGTCTTATGGTGCATTCAGTTATTTCACTGAAATAATTGAAAAAATCATTCGCATTCAGTTCATGATCATATAGTATCTATAAGTATAATTGAACTATTGATGGTGCAAGCGTGGTTTAGTGAAAGTCCACAATGAGTTGTCACTTGTTCGGGAGATAGTGATAACAATAGTTTACTTGTTCATTTAGCACACAAACACAGCTGTCCATTACATTAGATGTTTAATGTTGTACTTTTTTTTTTAATTTTTAGAACACTTTTTTGCTTAAAGCTGATTAGCTGAGCCAGACTGGGTGTTCATTTTCCCCTTGTAAATTTTTGTGTTTTCTCTAACTAGTATTTGAACCAGTTTCACAATTACCTCTGATTTTGTTTGGTCTCATCTGGTTTCCTTGTATGTAGATATTGGAGGGTCTTCTTAAACAACCAGAGAACAGAGAATGTGCAGACTGCAAAACCAAGTGGGTATCTTGGAACGATATCGACAGTAATTTTTATTTTGCTAAAGCAGAAACAACATAATAGTTTGAATAGCATGGATTTAGGGGAAGGCACAGAGTAATGAAAACTTTTTAGATTTTAATGCTGTATTTTGGTGGAGGTTAATTTTATCGTTAACATCTTATTTGGATGGTTAACTTGTAATGGTGTTATGCGCAGAGCTCCACGATGGGCTAGTGTGAATCTTGGGATCTTCATATGCATGCAATGTTCGGGGATCCACAGGAGTCTTGGGGTACATATATCAAAGGTGGCATATCTTTTTGCCTATTTATATTGCAGTCAATTTCATGTTTTTTGTATACATCATACTGCTATTTACATTTTGTTCTTTAACTCTTAGCCATGAGCACATGAACCAGTGCAATAAGAGGTTCATTCTTTTTTCCGCTTGCTATTCTGTATATGTTTTGCATTGTTTCAAGGATTTTGATGTTGTTGCAGGTGAGATCTGCTACACTGGACACATGGCTTCCAGAGCAGGTTGCATTTATCCAATGTAAGTACAATGTCATATGACTGGTTTCTTTTCATTCGGCTAGGAGTCAAGTTTAAAACTATGATAGAATTCAATTACTGAAATTCATTTGGTTCATTGTTGCTGCTAGCCATGGGAAACGAGAAATCAAATAGTTTTTGGGAAGCAGAGTTGCCTCCTAATTGTGACAGAGTTCGAATTGAAAATTTCATTCGTGCAAAGTAGGTTTGTTTATTATTGGTATTTGTATGATGCAGTACCAGTAGTTCATTTTTTGGGCTTAGGTGTTTTTGTGCTTATGTTATCCATTAGGTATGAACACAAGAAATGGGTTCCTAGGAATGGAAAAGCAAAATCACCTCCAAGGGTGAGTCAAGAAAAGACTTCCGTTTATAGAGCGAGGCCTGAAACTAGTAGTCAGCATGGCCATGTGAAAGAAACGGAACGATTTTCTGAAGAGAAGAAAGGTGCTCATCCACCCAGTGCAAGTAACAGGGCACCTCAGCAGGTAAATGTTGTATTGTTTATTTTCCCTCTCAATTCAATGGACAACTGATGCATATCATGCTGCCTCATGTTTTAGTATGTCTTGGTTCCTTTTTTCTTCCATATCTCTGTGTATGCAAGTAAGCTTATGATCTTGATGGACAGGTCAGTCATGATCCAAAACCACACCAACTTGAGCAAAAATCAAAACCAGAAGCAGCCTTGAAAGCTGAACCTGCAGCAAGTCAAGCACCTAGTGCTGCCCCGGTTTCCCTACCAGTTAAAGTGGATTATGCTACTCATCTGTTCAATTTGCTCTCTGTGGAAGAATCTAGAGGGAATGACTATGTGACATCTGCCAATAAGAATACATTGGCTGGTCTCCATGGTATGTTTCTTTTATTTAATATCATTAGAACAACTGTTGCTTCATCATATTGTTTTCCCACCCAGGACAAAAAAATTCAAATCAATAACATCTTATAAATTTGGGTTTAGCATTACCATTGATGTTGAACCTGCTTGATGTGCAGCAGATGAAACAAAATTGACCGAAGAGAAAAGTAAAAGATCAGAATCATCTGAAAGCAAGATTCAACCAAAATACGGTTATGGTATTGAGGATTTATTTATAGATTCAACCCCAGTCACTCAACCCTTTTCAATAAAACCCCAGAATGACGATATGAACTTATTTGAGAAGGTATATGTTGCAAAATCTGTTTAGCATGCCATAAGTAGCTGTTGATGTAATGCTGGTAGAACACGATCTATGAATACTTAAGATATAGGTTTATGTTTCTCTCACAATTTTAATATTGGATTTTGGTCAGTCCAGTATGGCTCCTCCATTCTCCATGCATCAACAGCAACTTGCAGTTCTATCTCAACAACAGTCATCACTCATGGCTGCTGCAGCGAAATCTAGCACACCCCATTCAATTCCTGCAAACCTACAACCTGGATCCCATGCTATCCACTTGCCAACTCGAAATGGGCAAAGCATTGGCCGCCAAGTTCCTGGAAACCTGGTGCCTGCTCATCCTTCTCCACAACATTATACTCAGGTTGTGCTTATGAAAAAGCTTACAACTAGATTTTTCCATTTGATGTTCCATCTCTTATGTTTTTTGTCATTTTTTTTCTGTGCAGATTGGAAATGGTGGTCCTACACGCTCGGTAGGGAATGCAGTTCCTTTCCCAACATCAAGGTACAAATTATAGATCAATGGATTCCAAATAATACAAATTGAGTGTTGATAGACCTGGTTAAGAAATATTCCGATTGTGTGAGATTTTTATTTTTTATTTATCTGAAAATATGCAGCATGTACGCGACAAGGCCAGTAACTTCAGTGAATGGTGCCACAAACCTCAGAGCTACCGGATTTTCAACAGCGTCACCGATATCTTCAATCCCTCCCACTAAGTCAGGAAGGGATTTTGATTTCTCATCATTAACTCAAGGATTGTTTACAAAACGATGAGCAATTGCTCATTTTAACCACAGCATTGCCTAGTTGGTTCCTTCCTGAGATGGTGACTTCAATTGTATCAGCTGTGTATTTCTGAAATTTAATTCATCATTGAAAGAAATTAATAATACTTCAAAGAAAGACAAAAAATTCCCTTTTAATATTTTCAAAGTATAGCCGATATTTAACAATATTTTAAACGTATAGCCGGGCGGCTATACTCTTTGAATATTGGAAAATATTTACAAAATATAGCCGCGCGGCTATAATCCATGAATATTTTCGAATATTTTAAATTATAGCCGCACGGCTATACTCCATGAATATTTTCCAATATTTTCAACGTATTCCAATATTTTCAACGTATAGCCGCGCGGCTATACTCCTTGAATATTTTCCAATATTTTCAAAGTATGGCCGCACGGCTATACTTCATGAATATTTTCGAGTATTTTTAAAGTATAGCCGCACGGCTATACTCCATGAATATTTTTCGATAGTTTTAAAGTATAGCCGGTCGGCTATACTGAATATTTTCCGATTTTTAAAAAGTATAGCCGCGCGGCTATACTCTGAATATTTTCCGATATTTTTACAGTACAGCCGGCCGGCTATACGCCATTAATATTTTCGAATATTTTAAAAGTATAGACACACGGCTACACTCCATTAGTATTTTCGAATATTTTCAAAGTATAGCCGCCCGGCTATACTCCATTAGTATTTTCGAATATTTTCAAAGTATAGCCGCACGGCTATACTTCATGAATATTTTCGAAAATTTTTTAAAAGTATAGCCGCACGGCTATACTTTATGAATATTTTCCAATATTTTTAAAGTATAGCCGCGCGGCTATAATCTTTGAATATTTTCAAAGTATAGCCGCACGGCTATACGCCATGAATATTTTTGAATATTTTTAAAGTATAGCCGCACGGCTATACACTGAATATTTTCGAATATTTATAAAGTATAGCCGCACGGCTATACGTTATGAATATTTTACCATACCGCATATCTTTACAAAATTGTTTTAAGTTTGAAAGATAATAATAGCGGAGAAAGAAAAAAAAATGAAGCTCCTTCCTTCCTCCTGCTTTGGGAAAATTTTACTTCAAAACCACAGCAGCATTTCTTAGAGCCAGATATGTCTGGACATATTCATTGGGAAGTGATCTTATGAGCTTGAAGCTATCAGCATTGGCGTAGCGGAGGTTGGTCCTTGGATCATAGTAAGCTGCCTAATATCCTGTTATATCACATATTCACTTAGGGGTGGGCGCGGTCCGGTTCGGTTTCAAGCTCACATCGGAATTGGTACTATTCATCCGGTCCAATTGAAGTTGAACTTGAAAAAATATTAATTATAAAATTAAAAATATAGCATTATATTTTAAAATATATATAAAAAAATATGATTTAGATAGCATACCTTCGGCTAAAACTTTAAGACTTAAAAAATATAGCATTATTGACTTTTTGGTCAACCGATTTTTTTCTTTCGGTCCAATCCGGTTCGGTTCGGATGCCCACATTCACTTGCATGGATGCATTGAGGGCGCCGCCGACTCTACATTAACATCTGCAATGCAATTCCATGCCACGTTAAAAAAAAATATGAATATGTGTTTTTTCTACACAAACTAAGCAATTCTAAAGGGACACATTTTTTATTATAGAAATATCTCTAAGGGACACTAAATTCAAAATAGCAAAGAGGAATAAAAGTGAAATGTTGAAATTATTTATGTAGTGTGGCTTACAATTGGGTTCATGGGGTGGGTAATTCTGGTAATTCTCGGCGTGGATGATCTGCTTGAGGTGTTTCCAGTGTCTCCATCTCAAAATTCGAGAGGAAAGGTCTATCTGGTTGAAATTGTGTTGGAAAGAACAAAAGGTGCCGGGAGTCTATGGTGAAATTTTGTCGGGAAAGTTCTATCTTCTTCTTTTCTTTCCCTTTTTCTGAATTTTCCTCTTCCCACCAGTCGAAAATTTGTTGGAAAAGGTCTATCCCACGAAGATTTTCTATGGGCCCTAAATTTGGGTTTTAATAAATAAAAACAATTTTGGTAAGAAAAGTATTTGAATATTGTAGTTAAAAATTATATTTGTATGGTATAATGTCTGGTGTAAATTTGTAATATCTATTTGTATGGTATAATGTCTGGTGTGGTATTGTATTAATGTTATCGTCTTGAGCAACGTCCAGCTCATAGAATAGCTGGCTCTTGTGTGAAGCTCAGATATTATCGACTTGTTGGCTTCATTTGTTTGTATATACCACATTTGCAAATATAAATAGGAGGATGGTAAACTCATATACATAAATAACTAAAAGTTTCTATTGTGTAAAGGAAGAGAAAAGAAAGAATACAAGAGCATGGCTAAGATTATCAACTTGGTTTTGATGCTCTCTCTTCTCCTTCTAGTCGCCTCGGAAGCCCGATTTCTTGGTAAATTTAAATTTTGTTTTCGTTAAAAAAAATTGTAGCATACAAAAATAGATAAGTAATATGATTATTTACATAAATTTTAAGGTTTATATTGACATCTTGTGTTTTTTGTTTGACATTGAAATAAGTAAATGAGATTTTGAAGCCGCCGGCCACCCTGAAATGTGAATCAGTGTACGGTGTGAAAAGTGGAGACACCTGTTTTGTGATTGCACAGACTTTCAACTTGACAACTGCGTTCTTCGATTCAATCAACCCTAATCTGAATTGCACAGCTCTCTTTGTAGGCCAATGGGTTTGTCTTAACGGCACACTTAGCTAAGCTGTAGCTGCATGCAATGCACGATGAATAAGGAGATCACAAAATGTATTTATATATGGCCTTTCTGGCCCAATGTCTTGAGGCTAAGATTGGGCCAGTTGTGTTTAATCTTGATGCAATTACAAATGGCAAGCTCAAAAACTTATCCAACAACAGAAATCCATTGAGAATTTCCTTCACGCACAAAAGTGCTTTTGCTTGGTATAAAAGTAGTTTGATAGCTTTTTAAACAGTTCGGAATCACGCAAAAGACACTTGCATCACGCAGCAGCTTGTATGTGAAGACCCAAAAGTGCTTAATTGAATACATAGCTGAAATGAAGAGAGACTTAAAATGAGATGCAAAAGAACCAAAATTTAAAGCTAGGATATAGTTAGCATATGATACCCAACTTTTTTATATAGAAAAAGAAAGGAAACCAGTTATCCAAATCTATCCAAAAACATATCCATTAGCATTTAGGAGACCCCAAAAAGTGTCCTTATATATTTCTGGTCATGCGATTCTTCTTCTTTTTCTTTTTCATTTCATGGGAAGGCCGTGACCAAATTGACAAACAACCTCCCTCACACACCTCTCCCTTCCCTTTTGCTACAAGGATCTATTTGGCATGTGACTTGTAATTCGTACGGCATTATTTGTTGCCTTCACATTCAAGCTTTCAAAATACCATGCCCTGTTGCAATCTCATTATTACATTGTAGAAAAGGCAAAAAAAATGGTACCCAAAAAAGCATGTGAAATTTGATTCCCCCACCACTTGCAATAAAGCTGTAATGTGTATGATGGCTATCTTAATTTGGTAGTTGGTTGGTTTCCTTCCACCCGAGAAAGTTCCCTCTATTTTTCCACACAAATCATTGTGTTAATCCAACGTGCCCCTATTATCTATTTTCCATGGCCAAATCTTGTTGATCACATCGAGCATGAGCCAGATACTGTGGATAATATACCTTGACAATTATGCCATCAGAACTGTTATTTATTTCTTATAACTTTCCTATTTTGCTAGAGAGATCATCTTATTATATCACATTATTTATCACCTCGTTAATGGAGGTGAAATTCAATTGTATTAATCGGTTTTATTAGAAATGTGGTACAATAACGTGCCCTCCCTAACATTATTTACATGAAAATTTGTAGTCTCTCAATTATAAGGTTGCTTGGAAGGTTGTAAACGTTATAGCTAACTCATGTACGAATTCATTTTATGTAGACAGAAGTACCTGCAACTACTCTATATTAGATAAAGGTTTTCACTCGAAATGGGCCTAACCAAGCTGGATATTACGACAACTCGACCTAAATTGAAATGCCTTTTGATTGAGTCATTCTTAGTAGCTCCACCAATAATTGCATGGTACTCATCAAGAAATTTTAATTTCAACTTTTTGATCCTTACTGGGTGGACAATTCTAGACTGTGCCTGTTTTGTCTTTGCTTAATCTCAAGTATCTCATTTGATATTTAAAATTTCTATTTGCTGGACAAGTCTGATTGGCTTGTAATGCAGAAGTTTCGACCCAACCATCGCATTGCAGTGGAAAAGTGGAACCAGAAAAGTGCTTTTGTTATAAGTCGAAAACACAATCCTAGCTGTGGCCCAACCCACATAGAAAATAGATCAGCCCGTCCCCAATATATGATTGTAAAATAATAGACACAAATTTATAGCAAGAATGAAAATTTGAGGTAAATGCTTGCACAACCATTTTACTATATATTATAACCTTGGCGTTGGAAAACAATAATATTCACTGCTACTAAAAATAAAAATAAAAAGTAAATGAGGAGATGGGCATCTCATAATAACCCATGATCATTACACATTTTTGACAGTTTGACCAGCCTTGCCCATCTCATAACCTCCATTGGGGTGATCTTCTTCCGCACTGACGAACCTCTTCCAATACCAGTGTGTCCTCCATACTCTGCCCATCTCCTCAATTGGAATGCCCTTTGTCTCCGGCAAGAAGTAGTAAATGAAAATGGACATCACGAACACAAAGAATGCAAAGAAAAGGAAGAGCCCAAATTTCAAATGGCAGAGCATTGTCAAGAAGATTTGAGCCACGATGAAGGTGAAGATCATGTTCACTGAAACGTTCACGCTCTGAGCAGCTGATCGAATTTCCAGTGGGAAGATTTCACTGGGGACTAGCCAACCCAGTGGACCCCATGACCATGCGAAGCCTGCAACATATGTGCAGATGAAAATCACCACCACAATTGCATACCACTTTGGCAATTCTCCAGGGGTCCCATCCACCCCAAATTTTGCAGCAATACAAGCTGTCACTACTACCTGCAATTTGAAGATAAACAAAAACCAAATTGTTTAAAATCCAAAATACCAAATTGTTAAATTACAAAAAGATTTGAACTTTTTATGTTTTTTGATAAAGGGTACCTGGCAAATAAGCATTTGAGCTCCACCCTCAAGGAAAAGAAACCTTCTTCCCCACTTGTCAACACCATAGATTGAAACCAGAGTTGCAAGAACATTGACACTGCCAGTGATCACAGCTGACATGAGAGCAGCATCGCTTCCAAACCCAATTGTGTCGAACAAAACAGGGGCGTAGAACATGATCACATTGATCCCGGTCAGCTGCTGGAAGAAGGGGATGAGGATGGCCATGCTGAGGTGAGGCCTGTACTTTCTCTTCAACAGGTTCCTCCATGGATCCTCAATCTGCCTCGACGCTTCGCTGGCGGCAACAAGGTCACTGAACTCCTCACTGACATCGTCCACGCCGCGAATGCGTTGAAGCTTGGCCTTGGCTTCATCGTGTTGGCCGCGCTCAATCATGGAGTTGGGTGTGTCTGGTAGGACAAGTGAACCAATTGTGATTATAAGAGCTGGCACCATAGCGCCACCCAAGCTCAATCTCCATCCCCAGCCGCCGTGGATTTTGGCGAAGAAGTAGTTGAGGATATTGGCCACAAGGATACCAATTGTGATCGATAGCTGGAAGCCAATGTTGAGAGCTCCTCTGAATCTGTAGGGTGCCATCTCAGAGAGGTAGAGTGGCACAGACTGTAATTACAAGACAAACACAACAATAAAAAAGTTAATTAATTAATCAATGATTATCCCCTGTTTAGATTAAACTTTTACATAACAGTCACAGTCCATGGCCACATGGATAGTTTGACAAGTTGCCATGTTTGTTGGAATTAAACACTTCAATGATTTCACGAATTTATTTATTTATTATAAGGGGAGGAATCAAAGAAAATGACCATTTTTATTAAATTAAGTCATAAACCACTATCAGATTGCAATTTTGAATTTTCTATTCAACGGCTGTTGCATCAAAGACTAAACGCAGGCCTTCAATAGGGTGCAGAGTGAAGTCACAACCAAAGAAAAAACAGAGCACGCATTGGAACTTAGTGAAAAGTGATTGCTAAAGACAATAGTTTGAGACTTTGAATTTTTCCATTTTAATTCTTCACGCCCCTTGTTTGGTTGCTGTGTAAACGCAAAAAAAAATTAGCATATTTCTTCCCTGCATTTTCTTGGCAACCAAACAGTGTAAGTGTATTGCTAGAAATTCATAGACCCCGTGAACCCAGAAAGCAGAGAAAGGAACAACACACACATACAAAAAGGCATGAAATTTCATTTCCAGTTTTGTCATGTTCCAAGTTTGTCTGAGCCATCTAAGTTTAAAGCCCGTTTCAAGTCAGATCTGAAGAAATACAGAGAGACATGGTAAAACGACAAACCCAGAAAACAACCCAAGCACAAAAAACAGGAAGGAATAAAATCCTTGGGCTTTGTTTTGTTTCTATTCGAACAGCACATTCCTTGTTTTTTACGGACAACTTGCATTGAACAAAGACCAGAACACAAACAAAATATCATGTGCAAGATATCATGATTTCTTGACCCAAAAATAACAACACAAAGAACCAAACAGAGAGATCAGAAAGGAAAATCTGAAGGGCATACCTGATTGGAGAAGCCGATACCGAAACCGAGCAACATACGACCTAGAATCAACATCCAGACAGCTTTGGCAGCTCCATTGATGATGGCGCCAGCCATGAACAGCAGACCTCCAAACAACATGGACAGTTTTCGACCAAATTTACGTGTGACGGTGGCTGCTATAATTGAAGCTATCAGAGCAGCCAAATACAGAGACGATGTGAACATGGTCAGTGTTTGACTATCATATTGACAGTACTGGTTGGTGCTCTTGTCTTCTTCCTTTTTCCGGTACACAGCCGGAAAAAACTTCTTCAAGAATGAGTCCATGGACGTTACACCACCTAATCATAATTCAAAAAAGAAACTTTCAAATTTGTAATTCCTCATCAAAAAGTACGTTAGTGATCTGGAAAACGAAATGAAAATTACCAGAAATTCCGATATCGTAGCCAAAAATGAGACCCCCCATGGCTGCAACAATACATGTTGCTAAAACATAAGGAGTGAGGTTTCCAACATACTCCTTGTTGTTCCCACTAGTGGGAATACCAACAGCAGGCATTGTTGGTCTTTTTGGGAAATTCAGCTGCTAAGCAGACTGATCAAAAAGAGGAGGCAAAAGGGTTTGGATTGGGAACAGAGAGAAGGGTTATTAGGAGAAGTGGAGAGAGAGTGAGAGAGCGATAGACCAAGATGAATGAGATAGAGCTTTTGGGCACTGGCTTAGCAGGTGTATATATAGAACAAAATATTCAACTTTCTTAAATTCCAGAGAACCATTGAGCTGTCAAAAAAAACGATAAATAAAAAGTTTTTCTTAATCGTCAATCAAAATATTATTTTAATTTTCATACACATAACTCTTTGTAGATAAGACTGGCTACTGTGTTGGAGTAGCATGTAAACAAGTTAAGTAATGCTACGATATATGTAAACGGTAGACCCACCCCTTTTAATGGTCCTACAATTTAACTTGATACAAATTGAGAAATTGAGAAAAACTTTGGTGTCGTCCGGTTTCATTAATTCCCTCTCTATTTTTTACCTCACAATAAAACAGGAATATGGAAGTATTTTTCGTATACTTACGGGAAGGTAAGAAGGGACAGATGCATTCAACATTGGACATCACCATTTACTGTTTTTACCGTTTGGGCAGCAAACTTAAACCTGAAAAGAAAATAGTAGTAATGCTTGGAGGATAAGCGTGGGTGACAATTTGGTCAATTTACACGTCGGATATAACTCAGCAATATTTGGGTAAGTTGTTGAGCTGTCAAAGGATTTAATTTGTTTACTTTGCTTGTTCAGTGTTCACCAGAATTTGGGTTCCGTGGCTGGCGATTTTGGATAATGTTGGATATGCGTTGATGGTTCATTTTCATACATAAACATAGTTGGGTTGGATAACTGGATAAACGGATTGGAATGGATTAGTTGGAAACATCTTTTTGGTACGTCGACTTATACCCCCATTAATCATGGGACTGTAATAAAAGAGGGAGAATACGACGTGACTTAAAAAGGCCTTTACAATTACAGAAAAGCAGCGGTAAATGAGCATACACACGAGAAGAATACGACTTCCGAATCCTGGGTGGTAGTATTGTAATTAAGAGCAGATGTCGGGGTATTTGAGGCGGGCGCTAAGATGACGCGGGGTTGGGTTACGACAGGCATGGCCCATGGGTGGTCTGTTCCTCAACTTGAGGAAAATACAGCGTAGACTGGAAAATGATTTTCAGCAGCAGCTCTGTGACTGTACTCACTTTCTTTTTCCTTTTTATTTTTTAAATTTAATGTTTTATGCAAATGATATATATCAAGATAAATTGTGATGGCGCTTGGTAGGCGCAAACACTACGCGAAGGCAATGGCTGGGTGTGCTGAACTGCTACATGCTGGTGTTTGCTGGCTGGCGGCGAATGTGGTGTACTGGGCCAGTCGATTCTTATGATTGAGGCAATGGCCATCTGGGATGTGTTACAGGCGTGTTGGCAAAGTGATTTCCAGCAGGTACTAATCGAATCAGACTCTAAAGAGATCATTTCCATGTTGCGAAAGGAGACGTCAGTGGCTCCAAAGGTTGAAGCCATCGTCCATGATATCCAAGTGTTGTTCGTCTCTAATAAAGTTTCCTTTTTCTTGGCCAAAAAAGAAAACATTTACATGGGATGAATATTAGAATAGACTAGATGAGAAAAAACACGTCGCCTAATAATTGTGGGATTTGAATGAGACGCATCAGTTATTGTTTTAATTCATTAAGCTAGATTACAAACTGAATAAGAAATACGTCTTCTTTAAAATAAAGTATAAAATAAATAAAAAAGATATTTAGTTAAATACCCATTATTAGCACTAATAATATAGATAAACCCTACACCATTTAATTTCTATAAACAAACCCCAAAAAAACCCCAAAAATGAATTTAATGCCCTATTTAATTTAATTTAAATTATTAAATTACTTTAATGCCCTATTGAGTGTTTTAGGTTTTTTTTTATAAAGTTTTGGGGTTGGGCTTGTTTTAAGAAAACCATGGCAGTTTTGTAATTATAGGAAGTTTGAAGTCTCTTTATTATGTTGTAAATGAATTTTGGGTGTGTTTCTAAAGTTTATTTCATATATGGTTTTTTTTTAAAATTTGGACCCCCATATTGGGTATAATAGTGAATCTCCAAAAAAAAAATCATTCATAAGGGCCCACTAGTGTAGTGATTTGGAGTAATTGCTCTTTCAGACAACGTCTTCGGTTCGAGTCCTAATATCCGTGTTGTATATATGAATTTAGTATATTATCGTTCCTCTCAATAAAAAAAGTCCTTAAAAAGAAAAAAAGAAAAAATCCTTCAAATGACAAAGAAAGGAACTCAAATAAAGGAAAAGCGACCGAAAATTAAAAGGAAAAAGAAATTTGAATAATCTCTTTTACTTATTCTCTGTAGGGTTGGGCTCGGTTTGAGTTTGTTCGGTTTTGGGCTCAACCCGAAAATCAAACCGTAGGCTTCAGTTTGGCTATTTTGGAAACCGAAACCAAACCATAATTGATGAAAACCGACCACTTCGATTAACCGGACTTGGTGGGTTGGTTTGGTTTGGTTTGGGTTTTTGGCTTTCTTAGAGAGAGAGAGAGAGAGAGAGAGAGAGAGAGAGAGAGAGAGAGAGAGAGAGAGAGAGAGAGAGAGAGAGAGAGAGAGAGAGAGAAGAAATAAAAGCGATGGAGAGAGGGAGAGATGAAGAGGAGAAGAAGAAGAAGAAAAAGAGGGAGAGATAGAGAAGAAGAAGAAGAAAAAGAGGGAGAGATAGAGAAGAAGAAGAAGAAGAAGAAGGAAAAAAGAGGGAAACTATGTATTATATATATATATATATATATATATATTTTTTTCTTATAATAATATTATATATAATATTTTTTAATACCATTGGTTTGGTTTGGTTAAACTGTAGTTTTGAATATTATAATAAAACCGTATACCGAATCATATATTTCGGTTTGATTTGAGTTCAAACCGATGACCAAAAAAAGATTGAAAAAAAACCAAACCAACCCAAACCATCGATTTGGTTTGGGCAATTTGACCGGGTTACCGGTTTGAATGCCCAGCCCTAATTCTCTGGGCCCCTAAATCTTCTTCCAAACCAACTTCTTGATTTCTTATGTGGCCGCTTTTCACTTTTCTGTTTAGAGTTTAGTTCGTTTTCAGTTTCATATACCTTTCTGTCACATTTGTTTGATTTCAAAATAGTAAAAACCTCCGTGTTAATTACTTATGAAAAATCCCATAGATTCACGGATAGCCACTACCCAGAAGAAGCATAAGTGTTTCCACTTGGACTGTTGGACTCATTATAATTAATTTTATTTGTACCCTTGTGAACTTTCTAAAAATCCTTTTGGGTTTCAATTTTCAAACATTGCTGGCCTGACTTTGGAGAAAAACTTATTTGGCGCGGGAATAGGACTGTAATCCTATTTCTCTTCAATCAAATCGTGCCATTTGGATAAGTTTTCTGAAAAAGGAGAGAGAGACCAAGTGGCGTGATTTAATTGGAGAGGGATACAGTCTTATTCCCGTGCCAAATAAGTTTTTCTCCTGACTTTGGCCGTCTAGTCGTATTTCATCATGATTCAGGACGGTGGCCTCACGCTATCTCCAACTTAACTTTTTGAAGGTATCATGACGCTTCACACGTACCATCACTGCATTCACACGTGCATGAAAATATAATTGAGTATAAATAATATGAACCAAAAATATAAATACGATATGAGTGTCGCACAGAAAAATTATATATTTTGTATTCATCACTTAAACATAAATAAAAGAGTCATAATTAAAATGATTTTAATTTTTGCGGGAAATGAAAGGTTCGCTTCATATCATCATCAATAGCTTATGACGCATCTACACAAAATAAGTTGATCAATATTAATCATCAATAGAAAGCAAACACACATTGATTCCCATTTTAGCCATCATTGGTCAGGTTAATCTGTTATTAAGGATTAATCTAGCTAGTTAGCGTTCCCATTTGCATTTAAAGGTTAAAGACTCGCATAGCTACTTGAGTAATGAATGGAACAAGTCAACCTGGACAAGCCTCCATGCATTCTTCTATCTCCCAATTTGCAATTTTTTTTCTTTCTATATTATATAAACAAGATAAGGTAGAGATATATGTGGAGCGCTTCCACGTCAACTTCCAGAAATACAACAAGAAGAAAAATATATATTTTTTAAAAGTCAAGCAACATGGCAAGAAATATTGGTATTGAATTGAGTGGATCGTCCCATTTATTTAATTTAGTCATAGTTGTACTTGTATTAGTCCCAAGGGTATACGCTAGCTAGCTTGTTATTGGTTTGTGAATCCGTTGACCAATATTAGCTTAAACATTCCTACGTTATTTTATTTATTTATTTATTAAATATAAGCGATAGTCTAAACTACATGTTCGTATGTTCATACGTAATTAACAATCTTAATTATTAAGTTTTGAAGACTTTATGAATTGCTCATATTATATTATTATCATAAAGTAAAACAAACGAAATTTAAAAACCCGAAACGAGCCTATTTTCAAACCACCACCAAGATATAAGATAAACATCGCTTAAGTTTTTGGTTCTGAATTGAAAGAATTTGGTGTCCTCGTGATTTTTCTGTTTTGCAAGTTTTTGTGGCCACGAATTTTAAACCATTTGATATAACTTTGAGCCACATAAATAGGATTTGTCTTTATAGTACTCGTGGAGGGGAGGAGGGGAGGAGGGAGGAGGGAGGAGGGAGGAGAGGAGGGAGGAGGGGTCCGTACGTGAAGTCCAATGTGTGCAAGTTGCCCAATTTGCTGTTTGTGTATATATATTCTTCAACCAGCCAAGCAACCAGCCGGCATCTAATATACGTACCCAACGAAATTTTAATTAAATTGGAATATCAGGAAATACTGACAGACAAAAAAGTGTGAGTGTGGAATCGTCTTGTCTTGTGTTGGGCTCACCCTTTTGGGAAAATTGAAGATCATCAGATTTCAAGGCCCATATGCCAACTCAGTCAGATTTTGTCAAAAAAGCCTGAACCAAGTCATGAATTTGGTTCATTAACAAAGAAAGATGCATGAAATGTTATTTACACTGTGTTTCTGCATAATGCTGAAAGGCATGTATGTCTTCACAAGAGACAATGTCATATAAAAAAAACAAGCAAATACAGTAGGACACTTCATCTATCACTATCTTCTCTGTTCACAAAGGTTAGATGAAGTAGACCATGGCTGCCTGCCTCTACTCACATGTCCATGCCCATCATCCATGGTTTTCCCATGTGATCCTTCCTAATAAAACACCACCAAAATATTATATAATAATAATCCAACTGCATTCTCTCCAATCATTCATTCCGTGGAAGTTGGTTGGCACGTTGCTGCCTGTTGCCGCTACAGGCAGCAATGCCATAGTATCTTAATAACAGGTTTAATTGAATCTCTAATTATGGCTACAATCTCGACAGAAAGCTGTTGTGAGACTGCCATTGTGAAAGAAGATCTAACAAACTGAAATGGAATTCCACAAAACAAAGTTAAAAATCCTTTATGCAGAGCAGAGCACATATACAATTTATAAACAAAAATTAAATCAATAGAGACCCAAAAGCTACATTGGTTCAAGAATGCCAGATTGCACTCAACATACTGCGGAATCTGTTTGTGGACAACTTCTTCACAAGTCTCTTGGCATCTGAAACTTGTGCTTCTGCAAGTTCCTCAATGTTTTTCAAATAACCCGAATGCGCAATCTTCCTCCTCCCGCTGTTGCTACTTGTCAATGACATTAATATGGAGAACAAGAACTTTTTGTTACCTGAATTTCCTTGCTTAGGGTCAAACCGCTGCAAAAGAAGGCCCATGCTACGATCATCCTGCACGAATCGTTTTCGATTTTTCGGGATGGTGACCATGTTCGACAGTGCCTCAGCCGCCATTTCTCGAACCTCAAATGACTTTGAATCAAGAAACTTAACCAGCTCTGTCATAAAATTTGCATTCCCCAGTGCTTTCTTGGCCTCCTCTGATTTTGCACACATTCTAATTGCAACTTTTAAAGCCAGTTCTTGAATTGAAACCTCCCCATTTCGAAGAAAGAACATAAGTTGCTCTACAAAGCCATACCTGATCAAAACACTAACACAACTTGTGCTACAGAAACACAAATTCTCTACTGCCCTTAATGCTATCTCCCTCACTTTACAAGAACAAGCTGATCTGTACTCCAAGACACGAACCAGTGCTCGAATTCCACCCTCTTTGACCACCATGCTACGAACTGCTTCATCACCAGACGCTATATTTTGCAGAAAATCAATCGAACTTATCTGCAAAACTTCATCTTTCGACCGTGTAAGCCCAATAAACGTCGAAATTACACCTTCTTCAACCATGAATCTCTTTATTTCTTCGACCCCAACAAGATTTTTGAGTGCCCCACAAGCAGGACCAACCAACTCTGCTCTCACATCACCACCTTCACAACCGGAACATAATTTAAGCAGAGCTGTGACTCCGCCGTGAGCTGAAATCGACCACCCGTTATCTGAATTCTCAGTCAATCTCTGCAAGCTCTTTGCAGCCCCTTCTTTCCCAACCTCGCTCCCACACTCCAACACCCGAATCAATGGGGCTATGATACCAGCTCCGATGAGAACACCCTTATATGAACCAAACCCAGAAATTACAGAAACAACCTTTGCAGACCATTCTTGGATTTCAGCCTCATGCGAATCAAGAAAGCTGATCAACACGTTCACAATGTCACTCTGTTCCACGACGACTTTCACGTACCTGTCGTCTTCCACCACAGCCTCATACAAATTAACCAGAGCCTGTCGTTTCATTTCTGCGCCCCCAATCTTCATTCTTGTCATCAAGTCTCTCACATAGAACCTCATGTCGTCTCTGCAAGCTCCGTTTCCAGGCCTCGAAACGACGATCGCAAACCTGTGAGTCAAAACGCCGGCGTTGTAAATCTCCGAGAGGTTTCTTGCGTGAAGATCGAGTTTTGCAGAGAGCATATCCAAGTCGCTCTGCATCAGAAGCTTCCCGCTGTAAGAAAGATCGACGCAGCGCCGAGCAAGACCGTGGCACTCGTTGAACGTGCCCGATATGTTCGACACTAGGTCTAAAAGAACTGGATTTTCATCTGTCTCGCAGTTTTGTACGGCCACTAGGCCAGAGTTCAAATCTTCGAGCTTGGTCCTTATTGTCTTCCATTTCGCTGCGAAGATTTTGATGGAAAAAGAGAGCGAGATTAAAGATGATATGGACTCAATGGCTCGCCGGAGACTTGATTCTCCGGCGGAAGATTCTGGCGAGTCTGGGCTTTGCTCTGTTTCTTTGGGTCCCTTCTCTTCTTCCCCCATTTTTGTGGTTCTCATTGGCTTTTTGGAGTTAACCCATTTTGTAACAGCAAAGTGGGTTAGATTCCGGCAAGATTGTTTCGAAGATTCTGGTCAGTTTGATCGGAAATTCGGAACAGAATGGAATCTAAGTGACGATCTTATCGTGTACAAAGACAGAGGCTCTCACTTTGCCGTCTCTTATCTCTGGTTTGGCAGCTGATGCACTGAATTGGATTTTAATGTGAATTTACAGGGCTGGCCTTTTGGGGTGGCGTGTGGTAGTGACGGATGAGTAGGGAATTAAAGACGGGTATTTTCGTCATTAAACTGGGGATCTCAATCTGTTGGAGGTTGGAGCCTATTTATAGGAGGTAGTTTTTTGTTTCTCTTCTAATCTTTGATTATCTCTTCTAATCTAATCATTATATGTGATGGTTCCTAATTCCTATAAGCTATACAATTTAAACATGCTTTTAATAAGATACTATTATTCACTAATCACTATTGGTGGTAAAAACTTTAAAGCAATGCTAACACTAAGATGTAACCAATTACCATCATAATTCCTAACACTCAATTATCAAGTTTTTCTTTTTCTTTTTCCTTCTAACTTCAATGATAGATCACTTGTTATTCTCATTGGTTCATAGGGAGAGTTTGATCATCATTCTTCTTTGCCATTTCTCTTCCTTAACTACGGTCGACATGAAAAAAAAACTCTATTTATTTATCTTTAATACAACAACACTGCTTTCCTCTTTCCTAAAATGATATATTTTCTGCAAATCACAATTTGACACATATGTAAAAATATTAAAAACACAACAAAATATTTTCTACACAATTCGTAATATAATGTTTTGAAGATGTATTATCTATGACGCAAGCATGACCCATGCAAAGACAAAGGAGACCAAAAGACCAAATTATAAAGATGTGAAAGGCAAGACTTTGACATAATTTGGCATCAAAGCTGTACCCAAAAATCATCTTTGTATGGAGAAAAGTGAGGATTTGCGTTCAGTTCACGAGTAGAAAAAGAAGGTTTCTGATGCTAAGAAATTTCCATGCTTGGACTTTTATCAACTTCTAACTTTTAACTTTAGTTTACCAAAAAAAAAAAGAACTTCTAACTTTTGACTTTATATGAACTTTTTAAGTGTTAATGGAGAAGTTAATAAAAAATTCCTGATTATAACCACTGTTAGCAAAGCAAGAGACAAAGCTGTGATATTAATAGCTAATGAGAAAATTAAGTGGAGTGGTTATGCCACTATTTGGATTAGTTGAAAAGGGAAAAGAAAAGGATAGCTTTCAATGGCCTCAGCATGGAGATGACAGCCTCCACCCCACCATGTGAAGGCCTTTGTTGGATGCCTTGAGCTATCAGTCTTCTTTGGATCAAATTGGAAGTGGAGGTGGAGCTTAATCTCTATAGAAGTTGAAAGATTGTACTCTGAATAGTGAGAGACAGCTTTAAAAAAAAGCCCAAAGCTGCTTTTTTTAAAGGAAAATAAATATGAAAAGCAAGAGTGAAAGGCATTGAGCATCCTTTGCCTTACATTACATTACATAGTAAATTACAAGATAAGATTTGGAAGCATTGCACACAGAATAAAACCCTAGAAGATGACAAAAATGGGGATTCCAAATTAAAAAAATCAATGATCAATGATGTGATTAGATGTCTAAATTTGGTGCACTGCTGTGCTGTCTCATAACATGACAAAAACACTTGTGATGTACTCTAGACCTGGCAAACGTGTCGTGTTTGCGGGTTTCGTCTCGTGTTCGTGTCAGCCCGCGTTAAAAAGCGAATAAGCGGCCGACCGTTAATTATGAGAAATATTAAACCCGAACCCGTTCAATTAAGCTTAAACCCGACCCGACCGTTAAGACTAATGAGTTAATTTTTTTGCTCATTTCACACGCTTCACCCATTTTAAAAATATACTATATTTGTTAACAAATTGTTTAATGAAAACACAAATTAGACAATTCTTTGTGATAAAGAATAATATATTAAGTATTTGAGAATAATTAAAATAATAATATGGAGTGAAAGGAGGATGCTATTCTTTGAGGTTAGATTGTATTTATAATCAATATCGAAATAATCCTAGGAATTTAAGTAATTAATCAACAATGTAGAATAATAAGAAAATAAACAAAATAATAATATGGAATGAGAGATGTATGTCATTGGTGGGTTAGATTGTATTTGTAATCAAAAGTAAATTAATCTTAGGGATTTAAGTAATTAATCAACAATATAAAATAGTAAGAACATAAATAAAATAATAATTTGGAATGATAGGAGCATGTCATTGGTGGGGTTAGATAGGGATTTTATAACATAAATTTACAAAAATACCCTACTCTTAAGTTAACGGGTTATTCACTTAAAAACACTAAAACTACCCGTTAAGATAGCGGATGCTTAACGGGTTCACCGTTATCAACCCGACCGATAAGGCCAACCCAAATCTTGATAATTTCGTGCGAATTAGGTATGTGTTAAGCGTGTGTATGATATTGCGGTCTAATGTACTCTGCTGGTCACGGATTATCTTCATGTTATTTTGTTATGATAGTGAGTATGATTTGCAACAAGAGTATAACTGAATCCTACATGTAGAGCTACACATGTTGCATAAGCTCCTAATTTTAAACGCTATCGGCCGTTAAATAAAATCACATGTTTAATACGTGATTCTCTTTTTAGAATTTCTTGATCGTTTCATGTCATATTCTTTATAATCAATAACCTTATATATATATTCTTGATCGTTTCATGTCATATTTTTTATAATCAATAACCTTATATATATATATATATATATATTATTAAAAGTAAATCAAGCGCTAAACGCGATATGTGCTATATGTTGGTTGTTTAATGCTTCATGAAGTGTTAGGTCGAAATCGGATTTGGATGCGCAAGCATGAAAGTGATTGCTTGGGACACTTTGCGTATGGAACAAGTGAAATTCAATACAGCTAGTGCCTAGTAGCACAGTTCTGATATACACCTTAGCTTTGAAGAGAAAAGTACATATAACAAAAAATTGCTGCTGCCCATGTTGATCAGATCTACTCCAATGCAAATTGCAATGCTGGTCAAGTAGCTATACAGGTGACTCATAATCAAAAATCAAAATAAAGCAAAGACATTGCTTCATAAAGTTATAACAAATTTGTTGTCTGTTATGCAGCATTTTTGGCACTGATGCAATAACAAGAAATTCCTGAACATTCTCATTCCCTCTGTATATTATTTTCTGCTCCTGCATACGTTGCTAACATTCTTGGTTTTGTTTGTTCTTAAAAATCAATCAAAGCTAGAAAGTTTTATACCAAATTCTAACATGGTATCGAGCTTAGTCTGATTATAGACAAAGGGCGTGAGGTGTGAGAAAGGAGTTCCTCCTGAAATCTCTAAGTGAGATAAAGGTTGCTCCTTTATTGAGTTGGTTCACCTTTGAAACTCACTTGAAAATGGTGGGATCGGGATCCTCGGTGGAGATTTACGAACTCCACGAGTTCAATGGTTCAAACTATGATTTCAGTCGGTGAAAATGGAGACCATTCTCATAGCATATGATCTATGGGATGCGGTGGAGATTGGAGTGCAACCACAGCCGATTCTTGAAGAGGAAGCAGGTTACGGAGATGAAGAAAGTGAGGTGAGCAAATTCCAGTGGAAGCACCTATCATCTCCAGGGAAGATAAGATCAAAAATGCCAAGGCTTTGAGTCTTATTCAAGGAGCTTTAACAGATGAGCTTTTTCCTCGCATCGAAATGAGAAAAGCGCAAAAGGTGCTTGGGAAATTTTGAGAAGAGAGTTCGAGAGGAGACAAAAAGGTAAGAGCTGTGAAATTACAAGCCATTAGAGCTGATTTTGAATATTTGAGAATGAATGATGTTGAATCTACTGGATGACTACTTGGCTCGGTTTTTGAAATAATAAACAACCTGAAATCTCTAGGAGAAGATGTAACAGAGAAAAGGATTGTCCAAAAGTTGTTGATGAGTCTAAGTAGGAGGTACAAGTCCATAGTGTCAATCATTGAAGAAACCGAGAGATCTTGACACTATTAGAGTTGAAGAAATCCTTGCATCTGTCAAAGTTTATGATAAGAGAGAGGATTTGCATGATGAAAGGGATAAATTGGCGGAACTGAGAAAGCTTTTAGCGATCTCGAGTTGGAAATAATCAACTTAGGAGCTAATAAAGGTTCTCGGGGAAAGTCAAATCAAAAGTGGCAAGGACAAAATAAAAGGGGTCAAATTGGTCTCAAGGTGGAAACTTTAACAACAATAATGGCTCAAATTGGAACAATGGTTACGGAGGGAATTGGAACAACATTTTCAATTCACAAAATAAGTAGGGAAGTAGCAGCCAAGGAGGTGTGAAACCACGATTGCCAAGTGTGTCGAAGTATCATTTTGGTGTGTGCAGGTACAAAGGCAAACCTAGATGTGGAAAATGCAATAGGTTTGGTCATATTACTAAGGATTGTGAAAATGGTAAACAAGTTGCAAAGCGTGCAAAGGAGGAAGAGGTTACCACAGGAACAATGTTCTATGCTTGTCATGCAAGTTCAATTGCATCAAGCAAGTCAGTGTGGTTTGTTGACGGTGCTTGTAGCAATCACATGACCTCTCAAGAGTCCTTGTTGATAAATCTTGATAGGTCGGTGACACATAAAAGTGAAAATGGGCCTTTGGTGACCTTGTTCAAGCCACGGAAAAGGAACACTAGTAGTTGAGACAAGAAAAGGGAAAAGATATATAAATGAGGTCTTTGTTAGTCCTTGATGCGGATGAGAATTTGTTGAGTGTAGGACAAATGATGGAGCATGGGTACTACATTACATTTGGAGGAAACTATGCGATAATTTGTGATGACGGCTGACCTTGACAATGTTGTAGCCAAAGTGGCAATGGCTGGAAATAGATGCTTTCCATTGTCTATGGAATCTATCTGCTCAATAGGAATGAAGGCAGCAGTACAAGTAGATCCATGGGTTTGGCATAGGAGATTGGGGCATTTGAACTTTGTAAGCATGAAGAAAATGCAGCAAACACAAATGGTGCTAGGTTTACACGATTTCTCGAGAAAAGGAAGGTGTATGTGAAGGTTGTGTGTATGGTAAAAGCCACAGAGAACCATTTGACAATGAGAAACCTTGGAGAGCCAACAATCCACTTGAGTTGGTACACACTGATGTATGTGGTCCAATGCAAAATGAGTCAATATGAGGAAACAAATACTTCATCACTTTCATTGATGACTACTCAAGAATGTGTTGGGTATATTTTCTCGTAAACAAGTCAAGTGTGTTAAGTGTGTTCAAAAAGTTCAAAGCATTTGTTGAGCTTCAAAGTGGATTCAATCTAAAGAAACTTAGAAGTGACAGAGGTGGAGAGTACACTTCACATGAATTTACGGAGTTTTGCGGTGATCTTGGCATGGAAAGGCAACTGACCATTGCCTACTCACCTCGACAAAATGGGGTTCTTTGAGAGAAGAAACAGAACAATGCGTGAAATGGCAAGATCAATGATGACTGAGAAGAAAATCCCTGTAAAGTTAAAATTTGACGATTGAAATGCTTTGTGTATACACAAAGCAGTGCTACACTACTTGATTTCAGACAAAACTCCATTTGAAGCTTTCACGGAAGAAAACCAGGTGTAAAACATCGAGGGTGTTTGGAAGTATACATTACAGTCATATTCCATCAAACCTTAGACAAAAGTTTGATGATAAAGCAAGCAAAGGGGTTTTTATGGGGTATGGCATTTGTGAAAAGGGTTACGGGATCTATAACCTTCAAGCGAGAAAATGATACTTTCAAGGAGTGTTGTTTTTATGAGAACAAATCCTGGAATTGGGACGACAAGCAAGATGAAAGCTGTCTCGATTGCCTCTCATTTTGGAAATGGAAACTACGAGATAGGCAAATGTATGACCTCTCATGAAACTCACAACATTGATTCACCAAATCTGAATCAATTAATCTCGGATGATGAATATGTCTCCGAGAGAAATGGCGATGACACAAGTCAAGGGTTAACTCCAAGCAATACACCGAGTAAAGCTGAAAAGTTTGGAGGACATTTATGCAAGATGTCACATGACCATTATTGAACACGAAACTTATCTTGAAGCTATTGAAGACAAAGCATGGAAGGAAGCAATGGATGCTGAGTTTGAAACTATAGAGAAAAATGAAACTTGGAAGCTAGTAGAAAGGCACATATAAACCGATTATAGGAGTCAAATGGTGTTCAAAACCAAAGTGAACCTGGATGGAGCAGTTCAAAAACACAAAGCTAGGCTTGTGGCAAAGGGGTATGCTCGAAACCTGGTATTGATTATAATGAAACTTTTGCCCCTGTGGCAAGGCTAGATACAATTAGGACTCTAATTGCACTTGCAACTCAAAGGGTTGGAAATTATATCAATTAGATGTGAAGTCGACCTTCTTGAATGGAGTTCTTGAGGAGGAGGTTTACACCGAGCAACCAGAGGGTTTTGAAGTAGAAAATGCAAGTCATAAGGTCTATAAATTGAAGAAGGCTCTTTATGGTTTGAAGCAAGCTCCTAGAGCTTGAGTACGGTGAGATTGACACTTATCTCACAAGCTGCAACTTTAAAAGGAGCACTAGTGAGGCCACACTATATACGGAAGCGATGAAGAAGGTAAGCGATTATTGTCTCTATATATGTTGATGATATAGTTTATCTTTGGACGATGTAATGCATTGCTCGATGAATTTAAAAGAGACATGATGCGAAGTATGAGATGGCGATTTAGGACTCCTACATCATTTCTTGGGAATGGGAGTTCTACAAAGCGAAAAAGGTGTATTTATCCACCAAAGCAAGTATGCAAAGTCTTTACTTGCAAAGTTTGGTCTTGAAGATTGTAAATCGAGTAACAATTCCTCTACCTACTTTGAGAAATCAAGAAAATCGATGGAAGTGAGTGGTGATGAAGGTTTGTTTAGAAAAATTGTTGGCGACTTGTTATATCTAAGCGCAACCAGGCTGATATAATGTTTGCAACAGTCTACTATCAAGATTCATGCACAGCCCACCAAGAAGCACATGGGAATTGCAAAAGGGTCCTCGAGATACATTCAAGGTACTCTAAGCTATGGCATTGAATATACAAGAGACAAGGAAGGCTGTTTTGATTGGTTTACGTGACTCACGATTGAAATTTGGCGATGAAGATGACGATAGAAGCACATCTGGATATGCATTCGATTTTGGCGGTGGAGTTTTTTCATGGGCTTGATCAAACAAAACACGATTGCATTGTCAAGCTGCGAAGCGAAATACGTCTCGGCGGTGAGGCAACGGCTCAAGCTATCTGGTTAAGGTTTGTCTTTGGATGATTTTGGTGAAATGCAATCGATGCAACACCATTGTTTTGTGACAACATGTCTGCAATATCAATGGTCAAAAATCCTGTTTTCCATCGAGAGAACAAGACATATAAACCGAAGGTATCATTTCATCAGAAGCTTTGCAAGAAGGGGTGATTGATATTAGATTCTGCGAAGTGAAGAGCAGTTGGCGGAACATATTTACAAAAGCTCTACCCAAAGATCGATTCAATTACTTGAGGTTAAAGCTTGGAGTTAAGCCTGTTAGCGACTTAGGAGAGGTGTTGAGAATTAAGCTGCATACCAAGCTTAAATCAAGTTGCAGATGCTAATCCTGCAGTTTGACAGTGAAAGAAATGAAGAAATTGAAGAACTTGGAAACTTTCCTTTTTAGAAGTAGCCGTTAGTTGCAAGGTGCAACGGCTATTTTTCTTTCTATTTTAGGAAAGGTTACAGTTGTCATTCCTAGCTGTAAAGTCTGTACTGCCTATAACCAATTCGTGTATAGGTGTCATGATCATAGCCTCCAATGACCTTGAATGGCTGGAGATGAGTCCTTGCATCCTAGTTTTTAGGGTCTGTCATTTTTGGCAGTATGTGTCATGCCTTTTATGCAGCATTTTTGGCACTGATGCAATAACAAGAAATTCCTGAACATTCTCATTCCCTCTGTATATTTTCTGCTCCTGCATACGTTGCTAACATTCTTGGTTTTGTTTGTTCTTAAAAATCAATCAAAGCTAGAAAGTTTTATACCAAATTCTAACAGGGTGTTCATCACCTCTTTCATGATCTTGACAAATAGCCACGATAACAAACATGTAGACTAGAACGTTGTCATTTACAACTTACATTCCAAGAAAATGACGTGCGACTTAGATATCGTGCATGGGACCAACACTGGCTAAAAGACTTGTATGGTTATTATTTGCTTAAGATTTGAATTGGACAGCTTACCACAACCTACTTAATTACACTAAAGTTTTAATTAAAGAGAGATACGTAAACCATGTATAAGATTGTCTCTCTACATGAACTTTGCAAAGTTTAATTTCCAAGACATGATCACAAGAATGGGCCTCTTACCAAACAATTCCATCTAAAAGTTAACTTTTATGATGAATAGACATTGATATAAATTTGTAGTCACGACCCCATAAAATCTTGCCACTATTAATTATTAAAGAATCTGATTTTCTCCCAACTTTCAAATCAAACATTATTAATTATAAAAGCATTGATGATATTTTAGTTGGTGTTGTAGTTGTTGTTAGGGTAAATGATCTCACATTTGAAATATATTTAGGATTGGATGTTCATCTGTTATATGTTTATTTAATGTGATGACAGATTTCAGATCCCATTTGTCTCTCTTTCTTTAGCTTCAAACCCAAATGGTGTTGCTTATTCAATCATTTGAGATTCATTCCACTCAAACTATTTGTTGATTAATTTAAAGCCTGACACTCATCTAGAAAATTTTAATTGTCTATTCAGGAAAGTGCCTGCATGCCTTCAATCCAGAAGAAAAAAAACACAGACGACCTGAATGAGAAGCAATTTTCTGTTAACTTTTTCTGGTTGTTTTCTCATGAACCTGAATCTGTCAGAAGCTAAAAGGTCTTCCAACATCAACAAACGAGAAGAAAAGTAAACAGTAGTACAAGCAAACAGACAACTTACTAACAACCTCACAACATAATCCATGAAACTCACGGGAAGTATCTCCTTCGTTATGCAACCACAAACGTCCTGCATCTCCAAGATAATGTGGACCCCACACTAAAAATGCCCCTTGCTACCGCAGATTCTGCGCCATTGATCAGACCAGATGCAAGAACAAGTGCACAAGCAATGCATCTTCCCTGTCCCCATCGTACATGACCAACCAATCAGCTTGTCTGTTTCCTGACCACCAGGCTTTATTTTATTCCATCGCATTAATTCTTTGAGATGATCACAAAGCCTGGACTTGTGTAGAAACTCAAGTTCCAATTTCCATATAGTCCGCTTGCCTATGCCTTCAATCTGGACTGCTTCATCTGCTTTTAGCTCTTTCACCAATCTCAACATCAGCAACTCAAAGGCAGGTTTTCTGCAGCCATGTTAGAAGGCAAAGCTGTCATTAACGAGACTGACATGCTTCAAACAATGCAGCAAGACGCACTCCATTTAGCTGCAAAGGCTCTCGATATATTTGATATCACTGAACCTACCGAAATCGCCCAATTCATAAAGAAGGTCAGCTCCTCTTTCCAGTATTATCCTCAGCACTGAATCACCACTAAATCATTTGAAATTCATGTGTCTTTTGCTGTGCTTGTTTCCATGCAGGAATTCGATGACTCATACGGGACTGGGTGGCAGTGCATAGTAGGAACAGATTTTGGTTCGTTTGTGACACACAGCCAAGGCTGCTTCATCCATTTCTTGATTGGTAGCCTTGCATTCTTGCTTTTCAGGGGTACAGCCAATCTTGCTGCTGAAGCAAATAGGATCCCGCCATTGTAAGCTGTGAAGGCATAAAGCTCTGCTTCATAAATCTTTACCGCCTTCCTGTTCTCCTTGAATTTGTATATCAAGAATAATAAATGAATAAATTCCAAGTTCAGTAATTTATCATCCTTCGTTTTCTCTACTTTCCATTTATTAAGCTGAACCAAAGTAAAAATATGAAATCCAATGTCTTTAGGTGGGCAAATGTCCTCTGCAGAAACTTGAGGTTGTATGAACAATATTGGTCTTAGGTCATAGGAACTGGTGGATTGATGATAGAAAAACATGAACATATAAAAGCTTAATATGGGAAATTTAATTATCTCGAACAGCTTTGAAAATTCATGATCACCAACAGTTGAATCAAAATCAGACAAATTTGAAAAGTAAAATACTTTATTGAGATCAAAATTATTAATTGTGGGACTCTAATGGCCTCTGTTAACGGACTCTAATGGCCTAGGTAAGCTCGAGCAGACACAGACAACCCAATAAGATCGTAGCCCATATTTTGTCCTCACCCAACGAACCCGGGTGCGTTCGGATCACCACCAATGAAGTTGTGCCACGTAAGCAAGTTTGTAGGGTGTGGATGGAATGTCGACGAGGGTAGCTTTAGCTAGCTAGGCTTCTGGTTGAGTAACATGAGAAGAAGAAGTGCAGCAGTAGATCTGTACAAGTGAAGTACACTTGGGTTTTTCTTTTTCGTTTTATTTATCAATAATTTAAACGTTCGGTTTTTTTTTTAATGTTTGACGGTCTGGACGTGATTGTGAAAGCTCTACGATCCGCTGAATGATGTTTCTGAGTTTTCGACTTAAGAGAAGAAAAGTAGGGGAAAGCTAGCAATCTTTTTTTAAACATTTTCTTTTGGATTTCTCATTTTTTTCTCATGGTATGTGTCACTTTCTTTATCAAATTTGGGCTGTGGATTTTTGTTTTTTGTTTTAATTACTTATCACAATTATTGTGGTAACATAGATGGTAACTTATTCTCTTTGTAACACAAAGGACCCACTAACGTAATGGTTTTGAGTATTTAATCCCTCATGCAAAATCTTGGATAGGACGGCCAAATAGGCTGTTCGTTTTTGTGAATCCATTTGGTGGGAGCAAATCCGCTTCAAAAGTATATGCTGAACACGTAAAACCTCTTTTCTAGGATGCTAATATCCAATTTACACTACAAGGTTTGGAATCTTCCTTAAAATCTTGCTTATTAGTTTATATGCCAAGTTTTGGATTTGTGTGGATTGTGGGTCAAGTTACTTCATTTAAATTCATAACATAGTTGTGAAGATGATCAGATCTGTAGTTATGACTAGATCTGTTGTTAAGTCCCCAAATATACTTCTCCTATAACTTCCTTAACCAGAATTTGTGAGGTTACTAATTTTATGGTGTTTTCAGCAGCCAAGTTTTATATTGGGATCAAGGAACATAAATGTTGGAAGCCAAACAGAAAATGAAGGTATAATTAGAATTTACTTTAACTTCTTTTAAAGATGGCCATCTGCTTTCTGCAACTGCTTAAAAGAGTTCGCAAAAGCAATATAGATAACTTTTTGTTGTTCTTCCAAACTGTTTTATATGCTAATCTAAGTGTTATTCTGAATATTTGTTGTTCTTTTTTTTAGCAATAAATACACTAGATTTTCATGAATATGATGTGTTCTGTAGAATCGTTTTTTAATCAATTCTCTTTAATCTCTTTGATCGTGTAGGTAGGAATTAGTTTACCTTGTTTGGGATTTAACTTTCTTTTTACTTTTTTTTATATTCTTTCTTGCATATCAGGGTTTCTATAGCATTATAGTTATTTTGGGTACCATCATTGCGGTTGTAAGTGCATTAGTGGCTTGGTATCAATGTAAGTTCCGTGCAAGAGAGCCATTACTTGATTGGGATGAAGCGATACAATGTTATTTAAATTTTTTATATGATGAAGCAGAAGTTGAGTGTATTGAAAACTTGCGAGTTGGCAAGTATGGATTTTCAAAACTTTATCAAACCTTACAAGAGAGGGGTGGATTACAAAGAACAAGGAATGTTACCATCAAAGAAGCAGTGGCAATGTTTCTAAATATTATAAATATTCTTTATAATACTCCCAAGAATTATAAAGAGTTGTTTATTCTTCGTCATTCTTTTGCCATGAATGTAATCGAAAGAACATTTGGGTTGTTGAAGAAAAGGTGGAGTATTTTACGAACACCCTCTTTTTCGACGTAAAAACACACATAAGAGTCATCCATGTTTGTTGTGTGCTGCATAATTTCATACGGGTTGAGCAGTGTTAGAAGCTCAAGATTCAGAACTTTTGGATTTAGTTGATCATGACATACCAACTATGCCAATAGAAGCTCATAACAACACCAAAGAAGGAATTACAAGTGTGCAATCTAACGATGAGTGGACATTATTTCGCGATCAGTTGGCCAATAACATGTTTGTTGGTTATCAAACACAACAAGATCTTGTATAATTCATGAAGAAAAATTAGAAAACTAATTTCAAGTAAAAGCTTAGTTCCAATTATATATTTTTTAATTTCAAAGGACTCTATGTGATATGATGATATGTAGTGTTTTAATGAGTAAAAAAATAGAACAACAAAAACAATGGAACAGCTAAAAAAATGCCAAAAAAAAAAAATTCTTATGTTTACAAGAAATTACTCAATCAAATCCCACAAACAAAATATTTGGCCAAACAAGTGCTTTATAAATCCCATCAATTGGAATCCCCTCATTTCAAAATCCCATCATTTTAAAATCCCCTTACTTCAAAATCCCATCATTTTAAAATCTTATTATTTCAAAATCCCATCATTTTAAAATCTCATCATTTCAAAATCTATCATCCAAACACACAACTAGAGTTTATTTATTTATTACCTTGGAAAATTAGTTTTTTTTTTATTTATTTATCAAAACCTGGAAAATTAGTTAATATTCCTTTATCAATAGAGAAAAGGAAAACAATGGATTTTTATATATATATATATCTTTTTATCTTTCGTGGTGATGTCGTGAAGCAACACTTCTCCATATGGTTGAAATTCACCACCAAACGATTAGTTCACACCTTGAGTACGGTTAGTCAATCGATCAATGAAAAAACAAAACATAACCTTATAGAACAAAACAAAACACCTTGGACGCTCCAAGAAAACCTTCTTCTCCCCCAACTTGGGCTGGTTTTGGTTCTGTGCTTGCCAGAAATTCTCTGTATTCAAAAACCAAATTAATCATTCCACAACCCTAAATCTAAATACAAGAAGTCACAACATCAAAATAATAAGCGAGAACACTAAAGACAATTCTAATCAACAACCACATAACCAAAATAACAAGACAGAATCTTAAACACAATTCTAATCAACAACCTTATAACCTAAAATCAACTTAACAAGTCCATAATCCAAAAACCAATTCTAAAAAGACAAGAACCAAACATTTAATCAACAACGCAAGAACATGCCTTGCTAGGTTTTATTTGGTTGTTGGAATTCTTGGAAGAGAAAATGAGGTTCTTTTCGTTTCACAAGGACTAAAGATGGAAAAACACATATTTGACCGTATTTTCATGAAGCACCAAAAACCCTAAATCAAATTCTTTTAAGTACAGGAACCAAACAAAACTTTCCATACAGGTTTCTTCAAATTTGTTCGCTTTTAGAGAATGCATTATCAACGCCGAGATCAATTTTACGCCTTGGAGTTGGACGCTCCAAGAAAACCTTCTTCTCCCCTGACTTGGGCTGGTTGTTGGAACTGTGTTTGCCAGAAATTCTCAATATACAAAAACCAAATTAATCATTCCACAATCCTAAATCTAAATATAAGAAGTCACAACATCAAAATAACAAGCGAGAACATTAACCAATTTTTTTTTACCATTGGCGTGTGCATTGCCGTTGGCGAGTGCAATGCACGCGTCAATGGTAAAAAACACGTGCCAACAGTAAAAAAAATTCAAAACAACGAGCTGAAGTCACCCCACCTTCGGGCTTTAGTGCTGGCTGAAATCGCCCGAGAGCTGGCCCAGTTTTGTGGGACTCGCGTCTTGCCCAGGCAAGACTGGCCCACTGGAAGGTGCAAACGAGGCTTAAGCCCCTGACTGCCCTCGCCTGGGATGATGGGTGGAATGGCTCTTATGCATGTCACCATGTGCATGAAATGTTTCGCACACATCCCAAAAAAAAACAGTTATTGGAAAAAAGAAAAAAGAAAAAATAAACACAGAGCTAGTCGTCTTTCCTAGACCCATTCTTTAAACTTCTTACTGCATTTCTTTTCTTATGAGTTCTGACAAACCCACTCTCGAAACTTCTTTCTGCATTTCTTTCTCTAAAGTTCTTTTCCAAGATGACGAAGAACAACACACGATTTGTGAAGCATGACCCACATGTATGCATTATGGGCTTTATAATTTGCTTTCTAGTTCTAGTGTGTTTTGAGAATTGGTCAATAAAAGCCCAAAGGCAGAAAACCTAAATGGCCCAAAGCGGAGCCCACAAGAAGTCCAAAGTTGTCCTGGCAAAATTGACAAATAAAAGTTCATGAAAATACTATGTTTTGATGTTGTGAGTCGTGACTTCTTGTTTTTAGATTTAGGGTTATTAATTTGGTTTTTGGCTGCAGAGGATTTCTTTTGGTAAGCACACAATGAAGAAGGTTTTCTTCCAACGGACAACTCCCAGGCTTAAAATTGATCTGGGTGAAACAAATTTTGAAGAAATGGGTATGGGTAGTCTTCCCTGACTATCAATTCAAATGACTATCCATGGATTATGGTGCGAAGATCCTCTTGTTCTGTATCTTTTTCTTTTCTTCATTCGTTTCCGTTTGTGCTTTTTTTTGTCAAGATGGAAAAGTCGCTTGTAACATCTCACATCGACCAACAGAGAGGGGTGATGTTCCTTATATGTACATGCCCACCTCCATCTAACACCAGACCTTTTGGGAGTTCACTGGCTTCGGATTCCATGGGAACTCCGAAGTTAAGCGAGTTTGGGCTAAAGCAATCCCAGCATGGATGACCCACTGGGAAGTTGCTCGTGAGTTCCCAGAAACAAAATTATAAGGGCGGGGCCCAAAGCGAACAATATCGTGTTACGGCAGAGCCGATCTGGGATGTGACATCGCTGATACATCTAGTTTGGGCAATAAAGTCGCTAGGATTGCTGGGTCCGTTAGGCCCGTGATGTGATTAATTGTAAGTGGACAATATCGCTCAAATTAATATAGTGGTAAATAGAGTGTTGTTCCAACAGGGATCAAGTTAACCTATTAAATACTAGAATATTTTATTCCTAATTATAATTGAATTAAATGATAAGAGAATTATGATGATTAAAATGTAATTAAGCAAGTAAATTCAATAATATAATAGATGAAAACAAATATGATAAAGTACTAGGGCACCGATTTCACCTAGCTAATCCCACCCAAATCCTTCTAGCTTGTTAATCCTAATTACCTAACATGTTGATAATCGTTTTCCCTTACCTCACCAATACTCTCTTCCGAGTTATATTAGTTGTGTTACTCACAGTCAACCCACTATATTCCTAGTTATGGATTTAGATCACTAAGAACCCATTAAGATTTGTGGAAAACAATAAAGATTACACAAACCATAGCCTAATCTTCCGAGTCGGCTAAGTAATATATGGTACTTGTTACAAGAAGCTATTTATTAGGCATCTCCTTCTGGTCTCAACCCAATTCTTCCAATCATGCAATTAGTGGCCAATTAATTGGAAGCATTAAGAACAGTAACAAGCACTCAACATGTATAGATAAATAAAATTAACAATATCAAAGAATTTGAGTATTCATAGCTAGGCTACATTGTAGCCCTAGTAAAAGAAATTAGTTCATGAAGGACTTATTGAGAATCATGATGGTTGATAAAGACATGAGCGGCACCGAATTTTCCAAGTTGAATGCCAAGGTTGCGCAAGCTCTTTGTATTCTCCTTTGGGTGTTTCGGCTATGAGTATGAATATATAGGAATTTGATGGTGTAGAGGGGCGGTTGGAGGAGCCTTTGATCAATGACCTAAACTCCCTATTTATAATACTCCTAGAAATTCTACCTCTCTAAGGTATAATTACAATTATTATAAAAGTAGGATTCCTTATAATATAAGGTCTTCTTTATCTCTCATTATTTGACTTGATAAGACTTGAATTATCTTAAAAAAGGAAATTTGATAACACTCCTTATGATGAAAGGAAAGACTTGGCTTCTTTCCAATTAATCTCAAATCTTCATCTTCTTGCCCTTTTTAGCTCAATTTCTCTTATTCCACAAATTCTTCACAAATCTCACAAAATATATTAGAACAACCAATTTAAATAACGGATAACAATAAATAAATAAGTAATTGGATTACAATATATATATATATAATATTTGCTTACCAGCTTGGAGAACCTGCTGCTCCTGCAAGCCTTGGGATTTCTGCTGGACCTACTATACTTGAAACAGTCCAAGCGTTGGCAAAAGATAATGGATCTTCCCAGGTGCATATTCAAGTACAAAATGGCCCTGCTGATGCCTTGAAAAAGCAATTGCAGCAGCTGATTGAGTCTAATCCGGTCATGCTTTTCATGGAAGGAAGCCCTGAGAAGCCCAAATGTGGATTTAGCCAAAAAGTTGTTGACATTTTGAAGGAGGAGAAGTTCAAATTTGGAAGTGTCGATATTGTTTTGGATAATGAAGTCAGAGAGGGGTTAAAGAAGTATTCTAATTGGCCAACATTTTCGCAGCTTTACTGCAAAGGGGAGCTTCTTGGTGGGTGCGACATAGCAATTTCGATGCATGAGAGTGGTGAATTAGAGGAAGTTTTCAGAGGCCATGGAATTGCTACTACTGATTCTGTTGGGGCAAAAGTAACTAAAACTACTGATTCTACTGGGGCAAAAGTAACCGAAACTACTGATTCTACTGGGGCAAAAGTAACTGAAACTACTGATTCTGCTGGGGCAAAAGTAACTGAAGCTGGAAGTGGAAAGGGTGGAATCTCAACATATCAGTGTCACCCAAGCAAGCACACAGAAAAATAGAAAAGCTACAAAAGTGGAGGCTATTGATGAAAAATGTGAATCTTCCAACATAATTTCACCACCACTAATTAAATAATGGGGTTTTATTATTTTAGGTTCGACCCATTCAAGACGCGATGTCTCTTAATTACAATCCCTTACTTCAAGGGAACACACTTTGATTCCATCATAAAGAAACAGAACGCGTGTGTTTGATTTTGCAGCTGCTCCCAAGTCGAACCTCGGGGTGCCTACATATCTCTTGCCGGAATCAAGCCACTCGTAGTTCAAAAAATTGCAATGAATGAATGACTCATTGCAAAGGGGGAAATTTCAATGAATTTGATTGAAAAATGTTTGAGTGAATTTAGCTGAATAAACCAGGAATTCAATTTTGAATATGTGTTTTGGGGTGAATTTGGTTAAGAATGAACCAGGGATTCTATTTGAATTTGAGATTTGGGTGGTTGCATCCAAATTGAATCTCTAGATTGCCTAAGTACCCTTTCGAAGGGATCAAACCAACGTAGTTCGGAAATTTGGAAATTAATGGGTAAGTGTGGCCCACTAATTAAGAATTTGTGTTTCAGATATTTGAATTTGGTTACGGTTGCATCTATTGGTATGTTAGACTGCTTACGTACCCTTGACGGGATCAAACCGGCGTAGTTCCAAAATTTGGAAATTAATGGGTAAGTGTGGCCCACTAATTTGTATTTGATAGATTTGGAAATTAATGGGTAAGTGTGGCCTACTAATTAGGAATTTGTGTTTTTGAGATTTGAATTTGGAGGCGGTTCGTCTATTGGTATGTTAGATCGCCTACGTGGCGCTGATGGGATCAAACCAACATAGTTCCAAAATTTGAAAATTAATGGGTAAGTGTGGCCCACTAATTTGTATTTGATAGATTTGGAAATTAATGGGTAAGTGTGGCCCACTAATTAGGAATTTGTGTTTTTGAGATTTGAATTTGGAGGCGGTTGCGTCTATTGGTATGTTAGACTGCCTACATAGCCTTGATGGGATCAAACCGACATAGTTCCAAAATTTGGAAATTAATGGGTAAGTGTGGCCCACTAATTTGTATTTGATAGATTTGGAAATTAATGGGTAAGTGTTGCCCACTAATTAAGAATTTGTGTTTTTGAGATTTGAATTTGGAGGCGGTTGCGTCTATTGGTATGTTAGACTGCCTACGTACCATTGATGAGATCAAACCGGCGTAGTTCCAAAATTTGGAAATTAATGGGTAAATGTGGCCCACTAATTTGTATTTGATAGATTTGGAAATTAATGGGTAAGTTTGGCCCACTAATTAGGAATTTGTGTTTTTGAGATTTGAATTTGGAGGCCGTTGCGTCTATTGGTATGTTAGACTGCCTATGTATCCTTGACGGGATCAAACCGGCGTAGTTCCAAAATTTGTAAATTAATGGGTAAGTGTGACCCACTAATTTGTATTTGATAGATTTGGAAATTAATGGGTAAGTGTGGCCCACTAATTAGGAATTTGTGTTTTTGAGATTTGAATTTGGAGGCGGTTGCATCGATTGGTATGTTAGACTGCCTACGTAGCCTTGATAGGATCAAACCGACGTAGTTCCAAAATTTGGAAATTAATGGATAAGTGTGGTCCACTAATTTAGAATTTGTGTCTTTGAGACAATTTGAAGGGTAAATGACCCATGAGAAAAATTGGGAATTAATGGGTAAGTGTGGCCCACTAATTGAGAATTTGTGTCTTTGTAACAATTTGGAGGGTATATGACTCATGAGAAAAATTGAATGGTTTTGTACCATTTTTCTTATTGTCAATGTCTAAGAAAAATAATGAGAAATTTTGATGAACCCACTAATTTTCTAAAATTGACATCATTTGGACCCAAATATGGCTTTGAAGATTTAAAATTGAGAGTAGTGTTCTCTTGGTCACCTAGTGACTAAGGAATCCGTGGTCACTCACTTTTGGATTTAAATCTAAAGGCCCACCTACTTTTGCACTCCTTTTAAGAAACTCTTTTGGACCGTTGGATTAAATCCAACGGTGGGTGACCACGGATCCTTGGTCACTAAGTGACCAAGAGATCACTACTCTTAAAATTAATCAATTAACCATATAATGGGTATTTGGGCCTCTGTAAATTTAATGGGTAATTATTTGGGTCACGCATTAAATGTTTTGAGCTTTTGAGAACTAATGGGCAAATATTTTTGACAACTCATTAATCTGTTTCAGGCCTTGTAATTTAATAGATAACTATTTGGGTCACCCATTAAATTTTTGGGCTTTTGAGAATTAATAGATAGACAACCCATTGTTCTGGGCCATTGATATTTTGACTGACCCATGAAGAATGAGTCCACAACAGAGAGGCCCATAAGCCAATTTAAGTCAGCCCATTTGTTGTCCAACTCTTCCAACAATTCTTCGGCCATCATTTTGTCTTTCATTCAAGCAAAGTGGCGCAGCCACTTCCTTTTTTGTTTTTGTTTACTTTTCTTCATGTCTTTTTTGTTTGCACACACAAATACAAAATAGGAATTCAACCAAGAGTGGGCCACGCCCCCTTCAAACTTTCATTTTTCTCTTCTAATTGGCCATTTGCTTGTTTTGTCTGTTTGCAAATAATCACCAGATGAGGAGATGATTTCTCTTTTGTTTTTGTTGTTTCGAAACAGCACACTCAAAGAAATTAGTAGGCCTTTTCGTCAGAGAGGGGAGAGTTGATCAGATAGCCTGAGGAGGTATAAACCATTTACTCTTTGTATCTGCTATGGGATTAAACCTTAGTGCTTTGGCTTCAGTTATAACTAGCAAAGGTACCCGCGCGATGTTGCGGGTTTTGAAATTGCGCCAAATGTGTATAAAGTCATCAAAATACGTAGGGAACATGGCTTTGTATAGAATACTCATACCTGTTTCTTCAAATTTGTTTCGCCCAGATCAATTTTAAGCATGGGAGTTGGCTACTAGAAGAAAACCTTCTTCTCCCCCAACTTGGGCTGGTTGTTGGTTGTATCGGCGACCTTTCCATCATGACAAAAAAAAAACACAAACATAAATGAATGAAAGGAAGAAAAATATACATAGTAATAGGATGTTCTCACCATAGTCAATGGATAATAGGGGAAAGTCATTCGAACTGATATAGGTTTATAACATAATCACATCCAACAACCTAACTATGATTACTCAAAATCAGCCAACATCAATAAAAAAAGAAACATGTATAGACTATCCATACCTGTTTCTTCAAATTTGTTTCGCCTAGATCAATTTTAAGCATGGGAGTTGGCCGCTGGAAGAAAACCTTTTTCTCCCCGACTTGGGCTGGTTGTTGGTTGTATCAGCAACCTTTCCATCATGACAAAAAAACACAAACATAAATGGATGAAGAGAAGAAAAAAAAAACATAACAATAGGATGTTCGCACCATAGTCTATAGATAGTCACCTAACTATGATTACTCAAAATCAGCCAACATCAAATAAAAAAATAAACATGTGTAGACTACTCATACCAGTTTCTTCAAATTTGTTTCGCCCAGATCAATTTTAAGCTTGGGAGTTGGCCCTTGGATGAAAACCTTCTTCTTCCCCTTCTTGGGCTGATTGTTGGTTGTATCAGTGACCTTTCCATCCGGACAAAAAAACACAAACAGAAATGGACGAAGAGAAGAAAAAGATACATAACAATAGGATGTTCGCACCATAGTCCATGGATAGTCAGGGAAAGTCATTTGAATTCATATAGATTTATAACATAAGGCTTCTTTTAATATATGATGTTCGCACCATAGTCATCACATCCAACAACCTAATGATTACTCAAAATCAGCCAACATCAAATAAAAAAACAAACATGTATAGACTACCCATACCTATTTTTTCAAATTTGTTTCGCCCATATCAATTTTAAGTTTGGGAGTTTGCCGCTGGAAGAAAACTTTTTTCACCCCCGACTTGGGCTGGTTGTTGGTGGTATTAGCGACCTTTCCATCCTGACAAAAAAAAACACAAACAGAAATGGATGAGGAGAAGACAAAGATACATAACAATAGGATGTTCGCACCATATTCCATGGATAGTCAAGGAAAGTCATTCGAACTGATATAGGTTTATAACATAAGGCTTCTTTTAATATATGATGTTCGCACCATAGTCATCACATCCAACAACCTAACTATGATTACTCAAAATCAGCCAACATCAAATATAAAAAAAAAGAAACATGTATAGACTACCTATACCTGTTTCTTCAAATTTGTTTCGCCCAGATCAATTTTAAGCATGGGAGTTGGCCTCTGGAAGAAAACCTTTTTCTCCCCCGACTTGGGTTGGTTGTTGGTTGTATTAGCAACCTTTCCATTCCCGACAAAAAAAAAAAACACAAACAGAAATGGATGAAGAGAAGAAAAAGATACATAACAATAGGATATTCGCACCATAGTCTATGGATAGTCAGGGAAAGTCATTTGAACGGGTATAGGTTTTTAACATAAGGCTTCTCACATCCAACAACCTAACTATGATTACTCAAAATCAGCCAACATCAAATAAAAAAATAAACATGTGTAGACTACCCATACCTGTTTCTTCAAATTTGTTTCACCCATATCAATTTTAAGCATGGGAGTTGGCCGCTGGAAGAAAACCTTATTCTTCCCCGACTTGGGCTGATTGTTGGTTGTATGAGCGACCTTTCCATCCTGACAAAAAAAACACAAACAGAAATAGATGAAGAGAAGAAAAAGATACATAACAATAGGATGTTTGCACCATAGTCCAAGGATAGTCAGGGAAAGTCATTCGAACTGATATATGTTTATAACATAAGGCTTCTTTTAATATATGATGTTCGCACCATAGTCCAACAACGAAATAAATCTTAGCAAAGTATGTTCTTGGGTTGTTGATTAGATGTTTGGTTCTTGTCTTTTTAGAATTGGTTTTAGGATTATGGACTTGTTAAGTTGATTTGAGGTTCTGGGGTTGTTGATTAAAATTGTGTTTAGGGTTCTGGTGTTGTTGGTTAGAAATGTGTTTAGGGTTCTGACTTGTTATTTTGATGTTGTACTTCTTGTATTTAGATTTAGCGTTGTGGAATTATTAATTTGGTTATTGTGTACAGCGAATTTCTGGCAAGCACACAACCAACAACTATCCCAAGTCGGGGTAGAAAAAGGTTTTCTTGTATAGTCCAACTCCAATACGTAAAATTAATCTCGACATTGATTAATGCATTCTCTGAAAAGCAATAAAATTTGTAGAAACATGTATGGATATTTTTGTTTGGTTCTTGTATTTAAAGAATTGGAATTATGGTTTTTGGTGCTCTATGGTTAAATATTGTTTGTGAGATCATAACTTCCAATTCAACATGCCTAATTGTTTTTGCTTAAAGCTTTACTTTTTGTTTTGAAGGGAATATCTGACTCTCGAAATGTCGCAACACCAGAAACCAAAAATAAAAAACCAGTACCTCTCTTTAAGTCTTTAACTTAAGGCGCGGCCATACTTTGTATTCAATGGAGAATCAACTCAAATTTGGGGTTTCATTTGATTGCAATACTTCTTGTTCAATATTCAAATCATGTAATTGAATGACGCCACGACAAAGAAAGCTGACCCACATGTATGCATTTCTTGGATTTAGGGTTGTTGTATTTTGATAATTAAATGTAGGATTATGGGTTTCTTAATTTGATTTATGGTTCTTGGGTTGTTGATTAGATGTTTGGTTCTTGTGTTTTGAGAATTGTCTTTTTAGGGGTATGAACTTTTCGGTATGAAAATATAATGGCCCAAAGAGGAACCCACTAGAAGCATACAATAGAACGACCGCCCAAAGTTGTCCTCAAGGGCAAAATTGACAAATATTTTAGCATAAGACAAAAGTTCATGAAAATACGGTGAAATATATGTTTTTTCCTTCTTTAGTCCTAGTGAAACGAAGAGAACCTCATTTTCTCGTCCTACAATTCTAACAACCAAATAAAACCTAGCAAACCATGTTCTTGGGTTGTTGATTAGATGTTTGGTTCTTGTCTTTTTAGAATTCGTTTTAGGATTATGGACTTGTTAAGTTGATTTCACGTTCTGGGTTGTTGATTAGAATTGGGTTTAGGGATCTGACTTGTTATTTTGATATTGACTTGTTAAGTTGATTTCAGTTCTGGGGTTGTTGATTAGAATTGTGTTTAGGGCTCTAGCTTTTTATTTTGATGTTGTGACTTCTTGTATTTAGATCTAGGGTTGTGGAATTATTAATTTGTTTTTTGGGTTTTTGTGTACAAAGAATTTCTGGCAAGCACAAAACCAACAACCAGCTTAAGTCGAGGGTGAAAAGGTTTTCTTGCAGCGTCCAACTCTAATGCATCAAATTGATCTCAGCATTGATAATGCATTCTATGAAAAGCAAGCAAATTTGGAGAAACATGTATGGACAATTTTGTTTGATTCTTGTATTTAAAGAATTATATTTAGGGTTTTTGGTGCTTCATTGTTAACTATTGTCTGTGACATCATAATATCCAATTCAACATGCCTAATTGTTTATGCATAAAGGTTTACTTTTGGTTTTGAAGGGAATATATGACGCTTAAATCGCACCACCAGAAACCAAAAATAAAAAACCACTACCTCTCTTTAAGTCTCTAATTTAAGTCGCGGCCATAATTTGTATTAATGGAGACTCAACGAAAACTTGGGGTTTCATCTGATTTCAATACTTCTCAGTCAATATTGAAATCATGTAATTGAAGGATGACGAGACAAAGAAAGCTGACCCTTATGTATGCATTTCTTGGATTTTGGGTTGTATTTTGAAAATTAAATTTAGGATTATGAGCTTCTTAATTTGATTTCTTGTTGTGGTTGTTGATTAGATGTTTGGTTATTGTGTTTTGAGAATTGTCTTTTTAGGGTTATGGATTTTTCGGTCTAAAATCACTCCATGAAAGCCCAAAGGTAGAAAAGATAATGGCCCAAAGATGAACGCACTAGAAGCATACAATACAACGACCGCCCAAAGTTCTCCTCAATGGCAAAATTGACAAAAAATTTCGCATAAGATAAAAGTTCATTAAAATACGGTCAAATAGGTGTTTTTCCTTCTTTAGTCCTAGTAAAACGAAGAGAACCTCATTTTCTCTTCCATAATTCCAACAACCAAGTAAAACCTAGCAAACCATGTTCTTGGGTTGTTGATTAGATGTCTGGCTCTTGTCTTTTTAGAATTGGTTTTAGGATTATGGACTTGTTAAGTTGATTTCAGGTTCTGGGGTTGTTCATTAGAATTGTGTTTAGGGTTTTGGCTTGTTATTTTCATGTTGACTTGTTAAGTTGATTTCAGGTTCTGGGGTTGTTGATTAGAATTGTGTTTAGGGTTCTGGCTTTTTATTTTGATGTTGTGACTTCTTGTATTTAGATTTAGGGTTGTGGAATTATTAATTTGGTTTTTGGGTTTTTGTGTACAGAAAATTTCTGGCAAGCACACAACCAACAACTAGCCCAAGTCGGGGGAGAAAAAGGTTTTCTTACAGCGTCCAACTCTAAGGCGTAAAATTGATCTTGGCGTTAATAATGCATTCTCTGAAAAGCAAGAAAATTTGAAGAAACATGTGTGGATAATTTTGTTTGGTTGTATTTAAAGAATTGGATTTAGGGTTTTTGTTGTTTCATGGTTAAATATTGTCTTTGACATCATAACATCCAGTATGTCGAATCTGTTACAAGTATGTCTCAGCAATCAATACAAGTTCATACTAACAACTCTGAACCTGCACACAGAAAATCACATATAGATAAAGAAGGCTCAGATGATGACACCTGTCATGTTTAGCTTAACTATGTTGTTAGATGTTAGTTACAGGTTGTTATTCATAGCTAAGTTTCTATCTTGTATAAAAGCAAACTACTGCAATTATCATTATTCAAGTGAATGAAATCAGAGGAAAATTCCAGATTTACTTTTCTTTCTAATTTTCTGAGCTAACTTTCTCAGCATCCAAACACACAATTCCAGATTTCTCATCAGAATCTTGATGATCTCCCCGACCTTGTATTGATAGAAATCATTTGTCGACTTCCCCTTGCATCTGCAGCTCAATGCATGTGCGTGTCCAAACGTTGGTTCAGTCTATTTTCTTCTAATCCTTATTTCGTTCGCAGTTTTCTATGTGTACAAAGTGATAACCAAAAGCCCATCCCACGCACTCTTATCTTCACGAATCCAAAACAACCAAGGAAATTCTTGGGATATTTTGTTTTTAGCCAATGAAAGTGAAAATATTTAGGAAAAGGCCAAAGCACAAGGTAAAATCCAATTCACAATTTGCCTTGTGCTTTGGCCTTTTCTTAAATATTTTCACTTTTATTGGCTAAATCCTAATAATTTTTCTTTGTGACGTCCTCCTCTAATCCTCTAGTAGAGTCGTTAACACGCAACATGGATTTTAATTTCCTCCCTTGTTTTCATGGACCTATCAACACACCAGAGTATGAACCAATTGTGGTAGGAGCGTATGAGGACTTAGTTTTATGCTCCGCAACCATGTGTTTTCAACGTGATCACTACATTTGCAGTCCATACATCAGGCAATGGGATGCTCTTCCTCCCGCTCCTCGATGCCACCGGGAAGTAAGAGTGGGATTCATCTGCAAACCCTACTACTACTATAATTATAAGAAGCAGCGATGTGAGGAGGAAGACCACCAAAAAGAAGAAGTAGAAAAAGAAAGTGATGCATATAGTAGAATCTGGCTTAATGTTGAGTACAGGTACAGGTTTGTGCGAATAATTCCTCAGTGTCCAGAGAATTCCTTCGAGTTCAACATGGAAATGTTCTTCTCCGAGACTGGTAGATGGACAGAGTCAGTTGTATCCTGTCCAAGAAACTTTTGTTTTAATAGCTTGCATAGCAATGCAGGGGTGCGCACAATGGAATGCTCTACTGGTGGAGCTCTAGTGATGGCTTTGTTATTGGTTTGGATCCCTACTCCAATGACAGCTCCAACTCGGGTAAATATTGTTTCCATTTCATTGATAAACCTGAAGATGAGTCGGAGTCAGAGTATGGAAGAACATTTGATTTCATGGGTGTGTCTAGTAGAGGGCGTTTGCGAATGTGCCAGTACTCCCCGCGCATTTTGGTGATACCGATGGTGATGTGAGTGTATGGGAGTTGAAAGATGACCACCAGATGGACAAGGACATGGACGACGGTGCATGCAATGACAATGGCAGATGGTGTTTGGTAGGCAGAGTTACCCTGTTATATATGCTTGTGGAAAACCAGTCGATGGTAATGTGGAAATATCACAGCAAATGGCTTAACACGGTTATGGTGATCGCTTTCCACCCAAATGATGATGATATCTTATATTTAGAGTTGTGTCAACACATCATCATATGCAACATTCGCGAAGCAAGGCTAACGGAGGTTTAGAGCACGCCCTTTTATTATGGTAAGATTCACTCAGCTAGACCTGTCTTCCCATTTGTGTTCCAATGGTGGCCGACACCGATACTTACTCGACACAAACCATCCTCCTCCTCCTCCTCCTCCTCCTCCTCCTCCTCCTTGAATTCCCACCTGTGCCGTGTAACCACTTATACTACTAGTACTAATAGAACCAGACGAGCCATCAAGAGAATGTTGCAAAAAAGAAAAGAAAAGGTAGCCATTGCTTGTGCTTCCTCTTTCCTCCACCAAAAAACAAAGCTAGCGCACTCCATGCATGCAAGGCAGCTAGCAACTAATTCGAAAGGTTTCAAAGCTAGCCGATGAGGCAAGAGAAAAAAAGTTGCACCTTCCCTAATTTGGTTTTAATTTGATGTTCATAGTTAATATTATAAATGTCCCATTTGGATTACTACTAGTTAGGGTAGTTTAATTAATACTTAAATTGCCACTTGTATGTAAATGTAAGTGTGTGTTCTCATCTTGATTAGATTTATGTTATGTTAGTACGTGTAATGTATACTTCATTTTATAATGGAGGCCTAGGATGCAATGAAAACCAATTATAATTCAATAACAGAGATTTGCCTAATATTAGAAACTCAAACAATAGATAAAGTAATAATTTCATGATGCTCACTCAGTACGGGAGATTCGAGTCTTAGTCCACCACTCCACTCCACAGTAATTGACCAAAACAACATACGACTTTCAAGTTGCACTTGGATTAGGAAGATGCCTATGTTATTTATCAAAATCAATGGTGAGACTGTGTATCTAAACCACGAGTCCAACAACTATGACGGATTGATCAGCTGCTTCACGTAATTCCTCAACGAAAGTATTTGAATGCGGAAAACCTCACTTGTTCTTTATTGTCAAAGCTCTCGCTTCTGGCTGTTAAATTGTCAGATGCCTCAAATGCGACTTTCCTCCCTCCTCCCTCCCCCAAATGAAACGCCTATCCCAGTCAGTCTGATATCAACAATGCCCTGATGCGCCAGCTGACTCGTTCACGAAGCATACTGTTCAAACACAGTAGTAAAACTGAGAATCAAAATCTATTTATGTCCAACGACAGAAATTTCAACCCAGCCAGCCACTGGGAGCTGTATGCTGCTGTTTGCTCTCATCCCAATCCCAAAGGACCAAATTGTCCAAGATGTTCCCTATCTTCAAACAAGAAATCATCCACAAATTAGCACCTCACCAAGACATATCTCTAACTGTTTAACTTGTCTTATCATTCTAGTATAATGGTAACTAAGATGATAATTTTCCTGCTACTTAAGTCAACTGACATTATAGAATACAGAACTAAGAAGCACTAAACTTTAAGCAATTAACTTGATGAATATTTTCTAGTAGTACATGCACACACTATCAATGTTCACTATGTGCGATAAGAGCCCCTCACTTGCAACATGGTATGTGAGACTAAATGAGAGAGAGAGATTACCATGCATTTTGTAAGCTTCAAAGAGTGAGCACAGTAGGCTTCAATCTTCAAAACGTGAGAACGAAGGGCGGGGCATCCTTTCTTGGCCCAGCAACAGAACGGTAAACATAGACTTTATTAGCTTGATTTTCATCATTCCCATCATCCTTCATTACCTCAACATTCAATCTTGGCCTCTCACTTGCCAATGACCGACATGCGTTCATTGTCACATTGCAGGCTGACATCCAAACTGACCTCATAGATTCATACTTCTCTAAACCTGAGAGCAAAGCCACATCCCCGAATGGGCAGTCCCGTATCTCAAGTTTCTTGAGCTTGGGACAACCATCCAGCACACGCTGCATCCCCCAATCACTTTCTCCAGCGAAGGCTACTGAAAGGTATTCCAAATTTTTGGCATGTTTCCCAATGTATTCAAATGTAAGGTCGGTCAATAAACCTGAAACTGAAAGCCTTTGTAGTTTAGTGCACGTCTTCACCACCGCCCCAAAAGCCTCATCCATAGGCTCTTTTGTTAGGTAATCTGGTTGCCCCGGGTTCATTATGCAGAGACGAAAGTGGGTGATATCAGGGCAGTTTTGTACAACGGTTGCTATAGCGGCATTAGTCATCTGCCAACAAAAGTAGAGGACATAGCGGAGTCTTCGGCATCCATAAGACAGAGCAACAAACCCAGATTCAGTCACCCCATCGATAATATCATCACCGTCAGGAGCAGAAGGGAAAACACGGAGTTCCTCAAGCAAAGGACAGTTAGATCCAACAGCCTCCAACCCTTTGTCTTCCACTGTATCCAGGACCTGTATCAAGAATTTGATATCAAGAGTTAGTTCCTGAGGATTTCAATAGTCAGCATATCTTCTCATTCAACAGTTGTAGATGTACTTGCAGTGTTTAGAAAAATAAATTAGTCAATCAAAGAGAGGGTTAAGTTATTATTTCGTCAGTGTGGTCAACCAGTAACCATTCGTTGCATTATTGTAAAGATTATAGTGTGTTTCCTTCTCATCTACCTTAATAGATTAGCATTCACAAAATGAAGAAACTATTAAGTAGAAAAGGAAATCAATGGGAAATTTACCCAAAGGCGCCGGAGGAGTGGACAATGAGCAACAAGCTTAGCAAGGTCCCAACTTTGCAAAGTAGCATAACTCAAATTCAAGAAAGTGAGATTTTTAGAGGCAGGATACAGAACTGGGAGATAAAGCGCCGTTGCTTCCCATAAGCCAGAGAGGGTGTGCAAATTCTTGCAATTGCTAAATGCTCTTTCAAGTTGTGAATGCTGAGAAGCTGTGAGCTCTTGCCAAAATGAGCCGGTGCCAAGCTCCAAAAGTTGAGGAGCATGGGTAAGAAGACTTTGTAGTTGTTCCAAGGTTACACTTTTATTAACCTTTAACACCTTGAATGAGTTGCACCTACTTACAAGGCTCTCAAGAGCATCAAAATCAACTTTGCTATTGAGGCTGGCAAAGTTTAGTATTTCCAAAGATGAGAAGGTTTCAGGGAAGCAACTTAACCAGTCTCCACTTTTATCATCAATGTCATTCTCCTGTATGTCGAGCTCAATCAAATTCCTGTTACCAATTTATTTTTTTCAACAAGTTAACTTCAGCACAAAAAAAGTAAAGTATAGATCAAACAATTCAGACAGTTATAAATCAGGGATGAATTCTTTTCTTCAACCATTACTCTCTCTCAGATCTCATCTCTGGAACCCAAAAACCAATCGAAAAACACTTAACAATCAAAACTCAAAAACTGGAAAAGGTTCCAAATCCAGAAAGACACTTACTTGCAGTGAGTGGCAATGGCTTCAAGGCCATCAGTGCTGAACCCATCACAGCTGAGAAGCGAGAGAGCTTTGAACTCAGGAAACGAAACAGCCAAAAACTCAAGGCTCTCATCAGTCACTGTCATCCTCTTCAGCCTCAGCTCCTCGAGAAGTGCGCATTCGGAGGCGAACACCTCCAGCCAAGGCTGAACATCGGCGCCCCAATTCGGAGGGACCAGATTGAAGTCCGAGAACCGCGGCCTCCCCTTCAGGGTCATGCGCCGAATGTTCGGAAACCTCCGGGTCACGATCTCCTGCGACACTGAGTAGCAGTTTCCGATGAAAACGTGGCGGCGAGACAACCGCTCCGCCTCGTACCAGTCCTTGCACGCCAGCGAGACTGAGCTCCGGTCCTTGCGCGAGTTAACCAGGCCCAGGCCCAGGACCTGCTCCAGCACCTTCTTTATTTTCGAATCCATAAAAACAGAGCTCAGTCTGAGCAGAGAAAGAGAAGAGAAGAAGACTTTGTGTCTGAAAATGCGCAGAATATGGAGCTGGAGAAGGGGAGATAAGCTTGAAATGCTTGCGCATTATAGCAAATGCTTAGCAGCAGCAGCAGCAGAGAAAAATAATGGTTTAGGGATCTAGTAATGGTGATTAGTTAATTAAATTATTTGTTTAACAAGCTAGAATGTAATCTATGGATGAACGTTCAGGTGATTAGACATCACCAACGAAGTTAATTACTGTAAGACTGTATTATTCATCTTCCTCTTTGTCCCCCCTAAAGCTTAACAACCCCATGTTCTACCAACGGTCGTCTTTGCTGGGTGTCCATATAAAATAGTGGATTCCATAAACTTGTCAATTATTTGTCGGCTCGGCAACGTGGCAGCTACTGATCGGATCTCAGTTGTTCATACGTGTAGTCCGTTCAATTCATTTCATTATTCAGTTCAGTTCATTTCTAAGCGGTTGGAATCAATTCCTCTCACTCAAACTCATAATAGAAAACAAGGAGATTTGATGGAATATCTCAAATAAAAGTTGTAGTTACTCCGAATTAATCAATTTCTTCTTTGAATTAAAGAATTCCATAAAATTAGGAGTGAGCACGGTCCGAAGTGGATCCATTTTACCTCAAAACCTGCACTCCTGTTTTGGTCTGCACATTCAAGTGACCAAAATATCACATATCACTTACAAAGTTTGCAACTTGCGATTGGAAACGTAAATCTGCGTCCTTTCAATAAATAAATAAAACATCACCACCCTCACCCAACAAAGATCAGAAGGAATATAGCTGCAAAATTTGGGACCTTCAAATCCCACACATTCCGGTAACGACAGCAAAGGGTTAGGAATATAATATGCGTATATTTTAAGAGGATTATAAAAATATTAAAAAAAATGGTGAGGTGAGACCACCATCTTAGTCGACGAATCCGATACCAACTAGATCAAGGATCTGCTGCTCCTTCTTCACCTAAACTCATTCATCAATCAACCAACGACTTGAATCCGAATAACAAAACTTGAAAACTTGGTTCTTTATTTGTCAAAACTCTCTTGTTAAGACAAGATAGCTTCTGGCTGTCAAATTGAAATGAAATGTGCCTCAAATGCGACTTGAATCCCTCCCAAAGATGAAACGCCTAACCCAGTCTGATACCACCAATGCCCTGTTGCGCCAGCTCACTTGTTTGCTGAATTGTTAAAATAAAACAGTCAAAACAGAAAAAATAAAACCTCTGTTTTATATCCAACAACCAACAACCAAGAGGAGAAAAAAAGGTCATAGAGTACCTTGCATAAACAGAATACCAAAGCCACTGGGAGCTGTGGCCAATCGATACCCAATCCCCAGGAAGCTGGGCTGCTGTTTGCTCTCCACCCAGAGGTGCAAATTGTCCAAGATGTTTGTACCTTCAGGAAGAATATTAAGAAGCATGGCTTCGGAAAAACACACACACAGATTTCAATTCAACTCATACCTAAAGGGGCGAAACCGATGGCGACCTTCCCCACGGAATCTGAGCGGACCTTCTGGATTTTTCTCACACTCTTCCATGCGGTTAAAACACTTGGCAAGGTAGACACCTTGTTGAGCAGCAACCTGGAATAGTAATTTGAGAAGGAAATGAGACATGCATGTGGAGAGGCGTGCCTTCAATAACTAATATACTCAAATGTGCATAAAAAGGCATAATACCTGGCCTGTAGCTGGAAGATTTTTCATCTGGGAATCCACTTTGGAAAGAGCTGTTTTGAAATCTTCAATATTCAGCTCTGCGGATCCTTTTGAAACATCCGATGTTTCCTTCAAAAGATCAACCATATTCTTCATCTGTTTGCTCTTCAAATAAAGCTGCACTTGAGGATACCTTTCACAAATATCATTAATCACTGCTTTATATTCCTCCACTGTAAGTGTTCCAGAATTATCCTTGTCCGCCTTACGGAATATTGCAGCAATATCTTCCTGAAAAACAAATAGGCATTCAAACAAATTAAAGGAAAGTTCACATCAAAGAGCTGTTCCAATATGATAGATAATGTACTGACTTAACGCTAATTTAGCATTAGCAAGTCAAAGAATTTGTTGATTGTACTTCTTCACTACCTTCTTAACAGGATAATACGGATGAACACAGATTTCTATAGAGTAAATAGAGTACCAAAGAACTGGTCTACTTATCAATTCTAATATAGAAACCACAAATTAACTGGTTCTCATGACTCCCATGATCCCTTCCCCCTTCGGGAGCATTTTTGCTCACCACTTTAACCATAGGTGTACTCTCACCATTATCCCCAATGCTTGACACGTGTCCATAGGCCTAACCATAGTTAACTTTTGCTTTGTATTTATGAAACTATGGTTATACATATGGACACGTGTCAAGCATTGGGGATGGTGGTGAGGGTACACCTATGGTTAAAGTGGTGAGCAAAAATGCACCCATCCCCCTTCAGTTTTAACTGTTCCTCACGTTGTAGTCATCTCACAATAGCCATTCCATGACGAGAAAAATAAATCCCACAATTGTGCTGAACATACTTTTCCCAAATAAATCGACCCAAAAAAAAAATACTTTTCCCAAATAAAAGAATGATGAGACAAGGGTATACTGGAAACTGCAATTCTTGGCAACTTTGGTACAAAAATACACGTCGGGCACTTACCATGACTTTGCGCTGATTTATTGTGGCACAATCACCAACTGCATACACTTTGTCACATCCCTCCACTCGCAGCCATTCATCAGTTGCTAAAACCCGTCGATTGGCCTGTGCATTAAGGAACAGATGCTTGTTTAATAAGAGTGACATGTACTAGTAAAAGACATATAATTGAGCTTCATACGATTTCTAAAGACGTAGAAGTCAACACAACATCAAGAAGAAGGGCAAACACACCTGACCAACTTGACCCATGAAATCCTTTATGAAAGGACGCGTTCCTACACCAGTTGACCAGAGTGCCATTCCATAAGGTATGGTTGAAACTTCTCCTCCATTTTTCAATTCTTTGGTATAGATTTCTTTATCAGTTACTTTCACAACCATGGATCCTGTTTTCACATTAATACCATCTCTTTGAAATTTTTCTTCAGCAAAAGCTGTGATTCTTTTATCAAACCTGCAAAACATGAGAAAACTTCAGTAATCACAAAGACATAACTGCACACATGCATTTCACAGTCAGGTTATAATAAAACTGCAAAAGCATATCAATGCATGCTTATCGTAGGGTGACGCCTGATTAAACAACAAAATACTATTTCGAAATATATAACGAAGGTTTATATGTGAGATTATTTACTAACATATTCAGAATATGATCTCCAGCCTCGAGAAGTGTTATTTTAATTAGATCTTTGACCCCGGGATACAATTTGACTAAATCCTCCTTGACGAAATCATGAAGTGCTGCAGCAAACTCCACACCAGTTGGGCCACCACCAACAACAGCAAAATGAAGAATTCTCTTCTTCTCCTCATCGCTTACAGTTGGAAGGCTTGCCCTTTCGAAGCAGTCAATAACAGTTCTTCGGATCTTTTTAGCATCTTCTACTTCCTGTATGAAGAAGTAAATTTCGCGAGGTGAATAAAACAACAAAGAGGATACATCAATTAATCCTATAACCAAAAAGCTTTATTCACTTTCTTTGTCCTACTGGGAGTAGCTGATCTGAGGATCTTGATTTCACAAGAGAAAACTTACAGGAACATATTGATACATAAACGTACGAGGTTTACAAATAAGTTACCTTCAAGAAATGGCAGTTCTCAACGACACCAGGAGTATTGAATGTATTAACATTGGCTCCCACAGCTACTATAAGGTAGTCATAATCCACAACGAACTCTTGTTGTCCATTCAAATTGTTTTCTACATTAGATCGGCAATAGATTTTCTGGTTTACTGCATCGATCTTGAGACATGCAGCTTCACTGAATTGAACATCTACATTTTTCTGTACCCCAAAAAAAATCCTTGTCCATTTAAATGATAAGTGATGGCTTTCAGAGCCTCTGAAAATAGAATAACTGAAAACACTAACAGTTAGAGAGAGTGATACAATTATTATACAACCATTACCTTTCTAGCAATGTTTCGAATCGGTTCAACAATGCTGAGAGCTTCCACTGTACCACAGGTAACACTTGGTAGCAGAGGGGTGAAGGCAAAGTAATTCCGAGGTGATATGACATGAACCTCATAATCGGGATTTTTCAGATTCCTTAAGAAACTTGTTCCAGCCCAGCCAGTTCCAAGTACCACAACCTTCTTTTTCTTATTGTCCACTTCAGCTGCAGTTAGGACAGGCGAGCTGCTGACCAGTTTTCGCTCAGGGTTTGCCTCAGTGTAAGCCACAAGACCGCAACCACTGCATTTTGAAGCAACAGCCATGAGACAAAATCATCATATAATCATGTGTCATGTATTAAGTGAGCATACCAATAACAAAAATGCAGTTTCTCGACCTCTAAAGGGTTCTCGACCAATTTCCAAAAATTTCAATTTTTCTATAAGTCTGAAATAAGTGCACGAGATCTGATTGACTCTCCAGAGTCTTCCAACAAAATCGGAACGAAAAAACAGAACACATATTTTTCACTATGGAATAAAACAGAGCATATATTTTTCTGATTCTCTCGGAACCGGAAGCGTTCGTCTGCAAACCTAACAGAAAGGAAGCGGGCGAGGGCTAGAGAGTGAGAGAGAGAACAAATTCACAAAACCACGTGCAATTACAGAGCATATATTTTTCAACATGGAGTAAAACAGAGCACATATTTTTGAGCAAGGAAATGCAATCAAATGGAGCAATACAGCAATACTATAGCTTCTAATAAAAGTATACAACAAACTGAACGATTTAAACATATAAAAAAATTATAGACAGAGAAAGTGAGTATACCTGACGGCGACGACGACGAGCACTTTGGGAACAGAAGGATAGTCATGGAAAGCTCTAGAAACTCTATCGAAGAAAGCGAAACCTCTCATTTTCACTGCGTTCAAGCTCTTTGGCGCTCAGATCTACAGCCGAAAAGGCACAAAACAGAGAGGAGCAGAGGGAAGTTACAGAGGAAAAAAACAGAGAGAGAGAGAGAGAAACGCGGCTGTGCCTGTAATGTAAGAATGTGTGAAAAAGAAGCTTCAAATATATATATGTCAAAAGAATACGGAGAGGTTGGAGAACGTGATGCGTGTGTTTGGGAGGTTTCCTGATTTGCTGGCGAGCGCCGACTTGGAGCGCAAGGCAAAACCTTGGCACTTTTGCGGTGGACGCGAAGCGAATCACTTTCTTTGAACGGGTTTTGACACGTCAGCACTGGTGGGCCCCACTGATGGGCTGGACGCTGAAGAGGCTGCGTGATCAAATTTATGCACAGAGCTCATGTTTTTTTTTCTTTCTTATTTTGTATTCTTTTATAATAATTTTGCCTGTATTTATTTGGGTCAAGGAAGGAAAAAGACACATTGACATCATCACATGCCACATGGCTTTCCGTCAAGCGAAAGTACACCTTAGCTGTATTTGAGCATATGCACCCCAGAATTACCGGAATACACCAAATCTTGACGATATTTTCTTTTCTTTTCCTTTTTTATACAGATTCATTAAATTTCGGCTTTTATTATTTGATTTTGTGACATTTATAGTGCTATTTTCGGTCAATAACGTAATAATACATGAAATAAAATTTTTCATATATAATTATATCATTTACGGGAATAACACTGTTTATTGATTAGAGATAGTAAAATACGTTACAATATTTATTTATTTTGCTTTATTAGACTAAAAATCTCGAGGTTAGACGAAAAGACATTTTGACCAATTTCTGAAACACGCTTTTCAGTTTCCAATATGTCTAGCATTTGACTTGTTCACCTAAACAAATAAGTTATTCAATCTAAATAGAAAACTAATAATATGCTTCTTGTTTTTCATATATGAAGAAAAAGCATGAAGAATATTCTCCAAGCATATGTAATACATATATATGCTTTGCATATACGCCTAAAGTCAAAAGCATGAAGAATATTCTTCAAGCTGAACCAAATAAGTTGCCCAGCTCCATCTCGTTTGGTGGCTCGGTTTGAATTACATTGGAATTGAATTCAAATCTCACTTTTTTATGTGAGATTTGTAAGACATAATATATTGGATTGTTCTACAATTTAATCGTTTATAAGTTTACCAAACATGGGCTACAACATTAGCCCAATTTCTATATATAGTGCCCAAATCGATTATGCTGAAGCAAACTGTTTTAAGGTGACTTTGGTGAGAAATAATAAGAATATAATAATAGAATTTATAACACCAACATTTCTCTCCACAATAGCTAAAGTTTTTTTTTGTTTGTTTGTTTTTTTAATACAAGTGGTGTTAGGGGAGTGTGAATTCAAACACATTATATCATATGTAACGTATAACGATTTTTAACCATTTTAGTTATAATTACCTTCCAACAGGAAGTGAAGTTTGATACTTGAGTTGCTCACTGCGGTTACAAACATCTAAAATTGGGATCACTATTATGACATGTTTAATAACCCGTAATCGGAATGAGAATAAGTAATCCAATTACGGAATATACATATGTTTACTAAAATTGGGATGAATCAAAAGTGCGTGGGGCCCACACAAAAAATGAAATTCAATTCAAAGATTTGGCTGATTTGGATTCTCAACATGGAGAAGGTATTTGAATTTCGAGTTTAGGGAGCAATCGGAATGATAATTTTTTTCCCTTTATGCCCTCACTTACTTTCATTATTTCCAAGATTATCCTTAACCCTATAAATAAAAACAAAATCATTTCAAGTATTAAGGATTAACTAATAGAAATACTTACATTTATATTTTTTTAAAAAGACTTAATAGAAATACTTAAATTTATAAATAAATAAATAAACAAAATCATTTTAGTGTGTTCATGAAATAAAAAAGCAATTTAATTGTTTCTTACTATTATATACTATATCAAATTTTATTTAAAGAAAGTATATAAAATATTTGATTTAGGACAAGGGTATTTTAGTAATCATAATAGTTTATATTCCGATTCTCATGAATTAGTAAACAATTTTATGGAATTCTATTCCGATTCCAAACTGTTTTAGTAAACAACTTCAACAGGAATCTAATTCGATTTTCACCTTATTTCAATTCATCTTCAATCAAATTCCTCCTCAATTCAATTCCTCTCAATTTAATTACGGATTAGTAAACGCGCCATTAATATGAGATTGTCCCTTCCTTCTGTGCATGCATGATGCATCAAATCTCCAACAATTACAAAATGCCAATGTTCATGTACATGCTTTGCTGCCTCCTCCTCCTCCACTAGACCAAACATTGAAAATTCCACCACCACCACATTAGCCTCCACGTGTCTCTCAAACCTCTAATATCAAGGCCTTATCGAAAATAAAATGTATAGGGGCATTAGACCCAAAAAAAAGTATAGGAGCATATTAGACATTCCAAATAAAATATCTTTTAGTATAAACGATAGTTTAAATTAGAGGAGATAGAGATTTCTCACATTCATAGACAATTATGATGCTGTGGGAATTCTTATACATTTAGTCTGCAAGTTAAGGTCATTTTTCATTGAGCTAGATTCCGTTGTTCCAATCAAACATTTTAAACCTTTGTATTATTGATTAATATGTACTTGAACCTTGGTATAATACACTGGTAAACCATTACGCATACATTTCAACTCAACACCCAAAACATTCTCAAATTTTCACAATTTCCAAAAACACACAATCCATCTTGTATTCATATTAATTCCATTATTAACCCTAACATTAGCTTAACCTAACCTCTCCGGAAAACAGCCATTTCTTGCCGCAATATTCATTGTTTCTCGTCGGAGATATATCAATCTCTATCAAATTCTCTTCCTCGTGATCAACTAGAAAATCCATGCCTCTCTTTGAATTTTCCTCCAAAGCAATCTCTATCAACCCTTCTCTGTCTTCCTCTTCCCACCTGAAGCACATGGTCTCCGGCGAGTCCCAAACTCCGGTCACCGAATACCCGCCGTCCGATGAGCTATCCGAGTCCGACTCCGGGTAATACATAGACAACGAAGGGTACCTTTCAAGACCCTGAACTTGGCTTTCTTGCTCTTGTTTCAAATTGGGGTCATTTCCATTCCGATCCATCTCATCTTCTTCACCTTCATTCTCTTCATAAATGACCTCTAATGGAGCCTTCAGGTTCCACTCGACGAAAAAGTCTTCAAAACAGGGGTTGGGATCAAAACCCATTTCGCTTTCGGAGTCCGTTTCGGATTGGTAGGTGAAAAAGCTGTGATCTTGAGCTTCTGGTGAAGTTGGGATTCCTTCTTGGACTTCGGTTCTTTGAGTGGAGGTGCTTCCCCTGTTTTCTCTGTTTTTCTCATTGCGTTCTTTGCTCTCGTTGGTTTTGGTACACTCTGTTTCGAGCGGGGAAGAATTGCCTTCCTTTTGTTCGCGTTCATCGCCCTCGAATCTTTGAATTGCTCCGAGTCGTAGAATTGTGAGTAAGAGAATTCCAGTTATGATTGGCACTGGTGAGAAAACAATTCTAAGGAAATGGTACGGGAAATAGAGGAGAATCAGAGCGTAGAGAGTGACAATGCTTGAAAACAGAGGACTTGAGGAAACTGAAGCACAAAAGCTGATCATGATTTCAGTCAATACCAAGTCGGAAATGGAATTCAATTGGCACATCAAAAGACTCGCATCTTCTTCCATGAAAGATACAAACTTTCTCAAGAGAAAGCGAAATGGTCCAAATCACATTAACTAGTGGGAGAGGAAAAAGAGGGAAAAAGAGGGAAAAAGAGCCAAGCTTGGATATGGGGTAAAACAAGGCAATGGAGAAGAGTGATGGATAAAGAGGAGGTGGGGTTATTAGAAGAAGGATTGGGTTGTGGTTGTGGGATTTACGAGCCTTTTTTAAGTTTTTGACACAAGCCAAGGTTTAAATTACATTAAATTAATCTAGTTTACGAGAAAGTGACCACACGGAATATTATTGTTGAGAGCAGAGGGGAGGGGAGGGGTAGTGGTGGTGGTGGTGGGTGCCATCTGCCATGGTTGTGTGCTCATTCTGTGATGTGCATTTACCAAGGTGACCTTTGTTCCATGAAATCTACAGTAAAGATCAACCTTAAAAGACGTTTGCTTTCTTAATTATGTTCATTCATGTATTTAATCTGTCACATTCACTTAATAATCCATCTTAGAATGCAAGCAAGACCCAAAAAGGTCCAATCATCGGAAACGTCAACTAGTCCTCATCCGGAGGTTCTTTTGTTTTCCATACGAACTTTAATTGTTCTTGTCATTTACTTTAATCCAAAACCAAGTAATCAACGAAGTATTCATAACCAAGTAATTGGATTTGGGCATATGAACAAGCATGCGTTAACTTATGGCCATATGACAATGCGTATTGTCGGTTTCTTGGCCAAGGAATTCAAACTAAGGTGCGTTCTTAGCAGCCAAGAAGCAAGCACAAGCAACCTAAATTTAACTACTTACCAATCCATATCGTCGGTTTCTTTATCCTCTTGTCACTTATCAAAGAAGAAGAGATATATAGAGAAAGGAGCAAGCGCAACGAGGTAGGGACGTATTTCTGTGGGTAAGAGAGTGAGTGACTGTTGGAAAATTGGCTCACAATTAGGATGCAAGCTTCGGGAGAAGCGACCGGTCGCAGGTTTTGAGCGACCGGTCGTTTTGAAGCAGATTGGAAGGCTGGAGAATTCGCAGGAAGCGACCGGTCGCAGGTTTTGGGCGACCGGTCGCAGGTTTTGGGCGACCGGTCGCATGAAGACAGATTCAAATGTGTTTGAATCGGTATAAAAGCGACCGGTCGCAAGGAACTGGCGACCGGTCGCATGCAGTCTGGGCTGAACTTTTTCCACGCGTTTTCAAGTGGCTTTTTCACATGGGTCAGATCCCTACCCAACTCCATGTGCCTCCAAAAGTCTTAAATGAGTGCTAGGGCATATGGCAGCTACTAGGGAAAGTCTTAAACAACATTAAGTATAGAGTGGTGGGTTGTATGATTGCCTACCACTTATACTTTCCTTGAATCATGGATCTGGTTTTTAGGGTGGCTGGTTTGCCACATGTTAGAGGCTTTTACAGGGTGGCTAATGATGTTGGGAGGCTTCCCACTTGTCTACTTAAGTGGGAAGTGCAGACATTACAAGGTGTGCTTAGTATTTTGTGTTTAGTGCTCTTGTGCTTGAGAGCTTAAGTGCAAAGTGCTAAGGCCAAGGAATCAGAAATCCAAAGGAGTTCAAAGGGCTAAGGGCTAGAGAGAAAGCCAAGGAAGCCAAGGAGAGAGAGGGCTCAAGGGTTGGAGTCTTGTAAGTTTAGACACCAAGGAGGGAAATACCAAGGGTGAGAGAGTGTTCACAAGTGCATCAAAGTGTTGAGCAAGGGGTGTGAGAGAAAAGAGAGCTTGTGGAGAGAATAGAGTTCTAAGGGGGTTTTCTTTGTAAACCAAAGTTGTAACCTATTCTTTCATGAAGTGAATTTCTCAAGGGGATCACCAAGAGGAAGTAGGCAAAGAGTTGGCCGAACCTCTATAAATCTTGTGTCATTTGTGCTTGGTTATTTTCTGTGTATGTGTGAGTGTGTGATTCATCCATCATTGTGTTTGTTACAAAGTCCATCAACAACAAGATCATTAGGGGAGTGCATTCAATTTGCACAACAGTGACATCAAAGTCATATGGTATGGGAATGGCATTCCACTTTGCTCACCATGCACATGCTAGTAAAGGCTAGGGTGTACCAAACATGGCTTTTCAGTGCTGAAAAAAGGAGAGGGCAACTGCAAATAGAAAGTGGAGGTTTCTTTTTCGCTTTTTATTGCATCGGTGTTTGTTTGGTTTGAACTTTGAACTGAAAGGGTAAGGGATAGAAGAACTCTCTCTCTCTCTCTCTCTGTATATATATATATATATAAATAATCAGTCAATTATAAACAGGCCTCTCTGGTCTGGACTCTGGGCTCTACAACTAAATCCTTAGCTTGACTTTCAAGAAAATAATGCATAGTAGTTGTGATTGGATTGGATGGATGTGATTGTGAACAACAATAAATATCAAACAAAACCAAAGGGTGCTGCTCTGTTTGCATTTATGCATGTATGGGTTAATGCATGTACTTGATATGAATAAATGAAATGAAGGAATTCATTGAGCGATTATATTCATTCAGAGAGAGAGAGAGGACGAAACAATATTCATTTTCCATTCGATTTCCAAACAATGCTTTGAAGGCATCTATTCTTCTACTGGTATGGTATGAAAGGGAAAATGAAACGACAGTGGAGCTGCTTCTAGACAGGAAACCATGCTATAAAGGCAAAATTGGTGGGCGTTTTTAGTTGTGGCAGACAACGAATCTACCCCCCACCACACCAATTCATTGTTCAAAAGCCAAATGGATCACAAAAACTTTCGGAAGGCCTCGTCACATGGTTTGGGACCCTTTAATGTTAACACAACAAGCGACCTCGTCAGCGATGGCCCGTCCCTAAACTGTTGTATAATGCATGTGCTGTCTGTATTGCCTAACCCTAAAGTCATCAGCGTGTGAAAACTGGAAAGCTCAAATCGTTATCCAAGCACATATTTACTTGTTGGGATAAATTATCAGGAAAACAAGTGTCAAAACAAGAACAGTCCTTCAGTTAGCTAATTTCCCATCGCAAGCATGCAACGTAACTACAATGTTATAACACGATTGTATGATTAACTGTTAATGAACATAAGTGTCATTGATCATTCACTCAGAAAATAATGGCACGAGGTGAAGAACCAAAATGCTGTTATATACAACCCAGAGTTGAATAGATGCAACTAGTTTAAGTCCCGCACTCCCTCCCTCTCCCTTCAAATCTTATAGGATTTCATTCATATATCCAAAAACACAAAAACGATCAAAGAAAGGAGAGCTGGTCCTATTATCCTACGCAACGATGGACAATCACACTTACAAGAGCCAGCAGTTTATGAAACCTGATCTGTCTTCCAGTTCTTCCCCATTCATGAATAGTCCGACTTGAGGGGTAGCCTATGGCGTCAAAAGAAGGACCGTCAAATCTGTTCAGAAATCAGTAGTACCTCGGTCCAGGAGGGTGATAGCCTCCAGGATATGCAGTGTTAACAGGAAAATTTCCATATGGAGGTCTAGGAGCTGGAGTTCCATATGGTAAGCCTGAACCATATCCAATTAAACAATCAGCACAATATAAATATTCTAAAGATACAATGTAACGATACTTTATAATGAAGCTACCTCCATATGCAGGTGGGGAAGGACTGGGAAGAAATGTGGGTTCTCTTGGATCCTGAGGAGCTGCAGCTCTCGGATATCCAGGATTATTGCGTGTGAATGAAGTCATTGCACTTCCTACCAGAGAGGGTACAATCATACTACTACCATAGGGGTTAGTGGCAGCATCAAAAGTGCTACTGTTGCATTCAATATTTTCCCTGCTACCTGGCCCATAACTCTGGTAAGGATTTGTAACACCACCGCAACTGCCAGAGTAGCCAGAATAAGATCCATAAGGAGTAACAGCCCCAGGTACAGGCAGGGGTAGAGGCGGAGGAGGCATAGTATATGTCTGCACAGGACTTTCCCCATAATTTGGTGAAATTAAAAAACCAGAGCTTCCAACAGAATACGCCGGTGAAGAGTTATTCGAATTCCAATCAGATTTACAAGCAAGCGACTGCTTCATCTCATCCAAATATCTCTGTGACTCTTCTCTGTTGAGTTCTACAAACATAACCTTATAGAAGAAAACATGAATTAGCCACATAACATAAAAAGTGCAATAACAGTGTCCTGTACGTGAATAATTTACCTGATCAAAAAACTCATCTGAACCAGGCATATCCTTGCTGGCAGGTAAAATAAAATTGGCTGCCGAAAACATAATACGGGTCTCAGTAAAAACACAGACATAAATATTAGACTAACAAAATTGGTGAAGGCACACCGTTACCTAACATATTATTTACTGCATCAACAGGGACCTCCTTTCCCATTTCTTTCGCTCTTTTCTTAGAACGAACATTTAGCTCTTCGGGGCTTGGAAACACCACAACAGCAATCTGAAATAGAAAATTATCCATATAGATTAAATAAGCTGAATACAAATCTTGCCATATAAATTCATCATGGACGGGTAGCAACCTTTCGGAAGAGAGCAAATGGTTTAAGTTTACGTTTACGAGCACTCTTGTACACATTTGTCTGATCAATAATGTAATTACGACGTGTGGTGGCAGCTCTGGATAAAATGATATTAAAAATTTCAGTTGCTCGATTCATCAGACAATCAAACCGTTCCCCATAATTGTTCTTACGCAAAAGCCCTGGCACCTGCAAAGTTTCACATTCTGCAATGAAATACTGATCGATAAAACAAACACCACTAGAAGCTATAGCAGGTGCATTAGAACGGTGATAATGGAACAAAACAAAGAACATCAAACAATCATACCCACCTTCATTTGATCGAGAACTAAATTTGTCCCAAGCAGAACATAACGCTTCTCAGGGTGCTCTTTCACCCAATTTTCTGCCCAAGTTGTTTTGCCAGACCCAGACAAACCGACCATCATAACCACTTCACAGTCCCCCGGGTCAGAAAAAAGGGGTCCAATAACTGCATTTCCATCCTCCATTGCAGACGCCCAAGGCTTGAAACCCTCTTCAGCAACAAGGCCATCTTCAACACTGAACTGTAACTCCACCACCACATTTTTCAACAAAACATGTGGGAAAACCGCTGATTGCCATGGCATCTTCCTCTCCGGAGAATCCGCCACTGAAAGACCCAAAGCAGAAACATCAAAGTACGTTGCTCTACCCAACCATTTTCCATTCTTGGAGAAATCAATGGAAGCCATAGATTTATCTTCAAGATTGACAGAACAAACAATGGTATCGCCGAGCCCAAACTTCTCACCATAATCTGAAAATTTGCCACCATGTGAGAATGTTCCTGTGCCCCCATACCCAAAGCTGTACGCTGTTTCCCCAAGGTTTCCAACTGCTTCGTCCCCTCGAGAAATTCCAAGGCGGCATAGATTTTGTCGATCAGGAGCAGTGTCATCCATATCAACAGACTGCAAAGATACGACCTTGCAACCAAAACAGTACTTCCCTCCAGCTATACCCACATTCGCTCGAGCGCCAGACCAGCAATAAGCAAAGCCCTGCCCGTTAAGTGCATATCCTTTAAGCTCATCGCCTTCGATTATAAAATCTTAACACAAGAAAACAATTCACAGCATCAATCACAGAAAATATTGGTAACAGGGTTTAGGGTTTCACGCTAAATGTAACGAAATTCGAAATAAGAAGCAGGAAATTCAAATACCTAGGGCACAATCGGCACGATTGAGAACCAACCACGCGTTGCTTCCGGCTCGATTCTGAACAAGACGAGAAAGGCGGCACGTCGTCGTCGACCTTGACCTTCTTCGAGGCCTCCTGAGGTTCGTCTTCACTGGGAGCTAAGCGTTTCGTTGACGCCATTAGAAAAAGAAAACTATACGCAGAGACAGAGAGATAAAACGCGCGAAATGCAATGGTCAAGTGTTTATGAACTTATGATCATGAGATTATTGGCTAATGCCATTGGTATTTATAGGGTGTTATTTGGAATTATATATGGCGGTGGAAATTCAAGGGCCTAGATTTTCAACCAACTTTTGAATTTGGGTTGGTTCATATTTGGACTTTGTTTGTGGACTGGACTGACTGCATCTTGTATTTGGGCCTTTCGTTCATAAGAATCAAATTTTATTTGACCCCAAAATAAAAATCAAATTTTAAATATTAAACTTCCCTCCTTCTTCCTTCCTCTTATCTATTTTCCATCTTATCTTTTTGGGGCAAGGGTTTTTATTTCAAATTTCATAAACAACAGTTATTGATAGAAAAATAATAACAAAATAAAATTTAAAGAAATGGACTCTCTTTTATCTTTTTAATCGAAAATAAACAGGCACATGTCATATCATTTGGGACTCAAATTTGGTAGTCCGAGCATTATTATCTAAAAAATCTCATTTTATTCAGTTAACCAAAAAACTTTCCTTCCTTTTGAAAATGCAGAAAAGAGGACAAGACAACAGTTGGAGACAAGGAGACAAACAATACTGCTATATTTTTGCCATGCTTGGATGATGCTTACCTTATGAAATATGTGAAGGGAAAATGTAAATTGTATTTAATGCTAGATATTTAACGCAAAGCGTTATGGAATTGGATTGGAATTCCAAATGTAACTGCATGAGCAGCTAAGGCTTAGGCATTCAAACCAGCCCTACTTTCTAAATATAAGGAAAGACATTTGCGGGAGGAGGATTTTAATTCGAACAGCTAAAATTTAGGCAATTTACTCTTAAACTAAGTTTAGCAAGTGAAGACACATAAACCCACCAATTGCTCTAAATAAAGATCTTTAATTGATTCTGTCCCCATTCCCAAATTTTGCTCATTCTATTCTATCCAATGCACAAAATCTCCCAATTGTACAGAAAAAACCCTAAAACTTTGTGCATCTTCATAACCCTAAAGTGATAATTCATCAAATCTATGGGAAAATCATAGAACAAAAAGGAAAAAAGAAAATCATCCACATGAAATAAAACAGAGAAGACACACAGAACAAATTGCATGGAAACATTATTCATTTCATTAAAATCTAATGCTTTTGTACATTCTTCATTTTATTATCATAACCAAAGGGCACAAGATTAGCCCTTAACAAACAACTTGTGAATAGTGGAAATCTCTCTCTTTCTCTTCTTCTCTTCAAACACATGTACAAAAAGAGAGGGACAAGCAAGTTATATCATCTTCAATGATAGCTTTGAAGAAACTGCTTGCAACCCTTTTTTCTGTATGTTCACTCCAATATCATCTCTATCTCTTTAGATCTTTACCCTAACCAGCCGAAAACTACGACCATCACAACCATGAATTTGTGTATTTACAAAACCCACATTGCAGAATCATCTACTCTTCGTCACATGAAGCAAACAAGTTCACTGATATCTCAGCAAGCTTCTTCCGGCTCGTTAACGGCCTATGCTGCAACCTCCACTGTTTTGGAGCATTCGGAGCTTCAATCTCATCAAGGTCGCTGCTTGAGAAATCAATGGCGGTCCGAAAAGCTCGGGTCTTTGAAGGTGTGCTATAAGCAAAATGCCACTGCTTAGCAATCAGAGTCTGCAACCACAGAAAGGGGAAATCAAAATCAATGTCAATCGCTTAAACAAACAAAAACTCAATTAATTACTTCTCCAAGTAAATTAAACTAAACTCACCGCTTCTCTAATTGGTTTTGATACGTGGAAAAGCTGCTTCAAATCCTCATGATGAACGCCACACACAATCTTAATCTGCGATGGACAAAAACCAAAATACATATTTAATTTCCGATTGATCACCAATTCAATCAAAACAGATTCAGAATACTGCATACGAATTTATCGATTTCCAGCAGAGCTCGAGAATTTGGGACTAACCAGAATCTCCTGAGGCAGAGCTTCTAGGGCAGAGGTTTCAGATTCCCAACTCAATTCCCCACTTCGCTGCTTCTTCAATGGAGTGCTGGGATACAAATCAGTAGGCGAAGCCTCACCATTGTTAGAAATCCCAATCCTCTTCCTCCCCAAAGCTCGCGCGTACTTGACAAACCCTAACTCCAGCCCCTCCTCTGCCACCAAACCCCCGCGCTTCGATTTCAAGCAACTCTTGCATTTCTTTCCCAAAGCCATCTTCTCCAATCACCAACTACCAAATCTTCAATCCCTATCCAAAACAAAATCACAAACAAAGATCGAATCAATTAATAACCCACAAAAATAAAATCTATTGAAAACAGATTATGAAGCGTCTGAAAATCTAAGGAATGCAAAACCCAAAAACCAAAGAGAGTAAGAAACCTTGTGTTGGATTAACCCTAGATTTGAGTCTCTCCCAGAGTATATAGGTCTATAAATCTTGTGTTATCTCCCGCTCACTTGTTCTCTCTCTTTCTCTCTCTGTATTTTGCTGTGGAAATGGAAACAAGGAATAGATGGAGCAGTTGGGTTTATATATCGAACGAAAAGATAGTTTCTTTCTTTTTTGAAAACAGTGAAAATGGTAAAATCTACGCGCTTGGCGGAATCTCCTCGAATTTTCTGTGAAAAAAATAAAATAATAATCTTTGGGTTCCCTGTAATTTAAATTTATCCCCTCGGCGGTTAAAAAAACGAAATAAAAAAAGGAGGGAGGCAAACTAGCCGTTTGGGTGGGACACGTGGCTGGAGGAGAGAGCAGGTAGGAAGCTGCACGTGTGCTGCAGGGGGATGACATGGCGATATGGTCGGTCCGAGTGGGCTGTCTCGGTTGCTTACTCAACACGTCGCGATGTGTTAAGAGTCCTACGACGTCTGCTTCGGGTTCTAATAAAGGGACGGTCAGCTCATAGTCGAGTTTCATTGACTCTTTATTACAGAGACACGTGTAGATGTGATGGAATTGGACGGTGAGGATTTGATGTAGTTTTACTTTATGACAGAAGATTCTAGATTTGTGGCTGACGGCTGTCGCATTAGCAGCGGTCAATATAAACTGTACGTCACAAAACCTTGTACGCGTTTAAATGGGTGGGCTCTCGAGAAAGCATGTCTGTGAGTGAAACATTGTTTTTAAATAAATTTCTTATTTTTAGTGGACTTATTAATTTACCTTATTGGTTGCTATAATTCAAATTCCCTTTATTTATTTGTTTCTTTATCTTAGCTAAATTCTATTGGGTAAAATTGGTATTTCAAAAATCAAACAAATAATTTATCTGTAAGAAAACGTGCGGCATTTTTTATTTTAAAAAAATGTGACTATCCCCTTAAATTAACAATTTGTTTTCTTAATTGGGGAAATTTAGATTGATTGGGCCATGGATCAATTTTAAAACATCATGTAATTATCTAAAATAACTTATGAGTTTTTATTTATTTCCCTTTAATTATTAATTTTGAACTTTTTTTTTGCGTTGTCTTTACAAATGGGCTACTGGGTACTTGATCTTCCCTGAGCCCAAGTTGACAAAGGTCATGGCTGAGGACCTTGCTGTTATGGCCCATCTTTGGGGCTGTTTTGCTATTAGTTTGTTTTGGACCGTTGGCCCTCTTGTATTATACATGAAATCTTCGTAAGTGTCTGGGGTGGGGGGTGGGGGTGGAGGTTGCAGAAGAATTTCTGAAAAGTAGAGGACGTGTGATATGCGGAATATGATCTTGCTCTGAAAGGATTAATAACTAGATCGCATTAGTTCCATATATAATAAGTAGTTCAGCTATAAGAGTTTTGAAGTAGTAATTAACACGCGCATAGGCATTCATTTTATTAATTGTTTTGCCATGTGCGTAACTCATAATTAAACGGTTACGAAAATCTTCATATGAACTAGCGCCGAGAATCTAGGACCAATAATTTATTACGTACCCATGTCACGTATGTGCATGATATACAATCTCACTCTATATATTTTACGTGCAAAACACACGGAGTGACTATTCAATCCATACGTATATACTTGTAAAGAATTTTTTTTGTTTACAAGCAGTAGTCAATTAAACTATATGAGTTAGAGCGAACTACAAATATGGTTCATCTTTTTTTATAAGTAAAATATAAACATATATAGTACATGATCACACGCATAAACAATTAATTATCGAAATCGATTTCTTGGCACACAAAAATTATTATCGAAATCACTTTTATGAAGTGTTCATCGAATGGGAAGTTGTTGATGTATGAAGTTAGACAGGATTAATTGTGCTAATACATGCTACCGTTCAACTTGGATTTAAGAGTATAACAATATTAGGAAAATGAGAAAGCTTAAATTTAAATGAAGATTTCAACTGAATTCCAAAGACAAGCTTAAGTTAATAATTTTGCAATCAAATTGCTACATAAAAGCATCTTAAAGAAATCAGTACCAACTCCTGGATTGTTTCGGATAAACAAAGCTTTTGTCCTCCCAAGCAAAATATATAGATATTTCTGCGTCGGGAGATAATTTCCAAGACAGAAAAGCATCGGTGAAAAAGGCCATATCCTGACGCAGAGCACTACTGGAACGGAAACTCTTTGGAAGAAGAAGAAACATAAATTCCAAGGACATGGCTTTCCCCAAAAGAAACCTCGCCAAATCGAGGTGACAAGGTTGGAACCTAAAACCCTTAATTTTGATGAGTTTCAGGTGTTTGAACAAGGCCAAGTGTTTGTCCAGTAATGGCCTTTGATGCAGTTCATAGAAAGCTCCGCCATCAAAAGTAAATTCATCCAACTGCAACATCATTAATTATAAATAATTTGTTCATAAAGACCATATATATATATAGATAATCTGTTTATAAGTTGATTAATTTATACTCACATCGATAAATAATTTCTCCAGGTATGGACAATTTTTGAGAAATGAAGCAATGTCACCAACATTGCAATAGCTAGGATTCTCCATTATCAACTGGAGCTCCTTCAAATTGCCAAAGCTCACCTGCTTTTCTCTCAAATTCCCGTCAACAATTCTCGGAGACAAACCCTACCTCACATAAAAACAGATTAAATAAAGTATTAAGAACATTAACACTGAATTATTAAAGTAATCAATTTATTGGAAAAAAGGGAAACTAATTACCTCAAGAAATGTACTGGTAATGGTGAGAAGCTCGACATTAATGGAGATAGTAGAAGCAAGTCTTTCAACTTGCAAAGGGTTTGTGAACCCTTTGAGAGGCTTGAAATAGAGCATGGCCTCTTTCAAAAACAGCAAAGATTGAGAAATTACGCGGAAATTACGAATACTTCCACTATAGTAAAGAGATCCAAGACTCGGGGCATCAATCTCAATACCCCGAACCTCCGCCCCACAATCTCCCACCTTCAAAACCCTCAACCTCGTTTGCTGCTGAGCGTGGATTCTCAGAAGCCGAAAGCCGTGACACCGTCCCATGTCAAGGGTTTCGAGTAGGACACACCGGTCAAGTATAGTTTGGAGGATCTTAGGGATGATGTCAACTCTCCGGAGAACGAGAGTTGTGAGCAAGGACAGGCCTTTGAGGTCTGATGGGAGCTGAAAGACAGAGTAGGAGAGCTTCAAGACTTTCAGGCTCTCCACGTCGAGGAAGTGCGGAGGGACAAAAAAATAAGGCACCTGTTTGGGTTGGGAGATGTCGAGATCCAGCTCCTGGACCCGTTTCTCGATGCATTTTCTTACCCATTCCGGCAAGTGAAGCTCGTAGGCATTGGGATCGAAGTGGAGCCGGAAGCTCTTGATCTCGTCACCCCTATGCGATTCGAAAACATGGTTCAGTATTGACTCCAACTCGTCGTTGTCGTACTCTTGGGCAAGCTCTTTCTCGAAATGGATCCTGCGCGAGAGACGCCAGGAGTCTCTGAATCTTCTGGCCACGAGGCCGGCTCTGACGGCGTCTTTTATGGGTAGGAGGGTGAAAATGTACTCAATAAGGTCGTCTGTCAGCTGGACAGAAGGGCCGCGTGACAGGCCACGGCTGGAGCTGGATCCAACGGCAGGACGGAGGAACGTCCTTAGTTGTTTCAGCGGCGGCCCGTAGACGACTTTCCGTGTGTCTCTTGTGGTGTTCTTTACTGGGAACATTATTGTTTGGTGAGCGAGCGAAGCTAGCTATAGAAGAGTAAAAGGAAAGAAAAACTGGAATTAATTTTTCTTTGAGGAAGGAGGAAGAGAAAGCCAGTGTGTGGAAATGTCTGGTGGAGGCTGAGTTATTAAAGGGGAAGAGAGTTTGGGTAGCTCTAGGGCTTGAGAGCGTGGCTCCATTGTTTTTTGGTATCCAAGTAAATGAATGAGGAAAAATCAGCTTCCGCTGGTTTTGCCTTTTCTGGCTTTCTCAGGCGAAATTGCTGACGTGGCGGGACCAGCTTATGACCATACGTTAAATAACCCAGAGGACATTTTTATTTATGCCAATGCTATTTTTGTCATTGAAGAAGAATGTAAACATTTATTCGTTTAGATTTCTAATTATGAAAAGCACATCCTCTTAGTCTTAGGACCCGTTGTTGTTACTTGGAGAGAAAAAAAGGAAGGAGGTAGGAAATAACCTTTAAAATGGTTTTGAATTCACTCCTTTTGATATTCTTTTTAAGTATTTAATCCCTACCTAAATATTTAATCTCCTATGAAAATATTGTTAACCTTTCCAACTTTAAGTCATGGCCTTTAAATTGCAAATTAATTTCCTTACCACCATGGACTCGTTTAAAGATCAATATGCAACAAATACGACTTGTCGTTACATCGTCTTGTTAAAAAGTTTGGAAATATAATAACGATAGATGCGTTTCAATTTAGTGTCCATACTACCAACCACTTCTTTGTACCGTACATATGTATCAATTAAGTCATTAGTAAGTATTGAAAGGAAAATTTAGCATCAAATATTATTATCACTAAGTATATCAATCAACTACTAATTATTGCTTTTAAAATGCGTTGTTAAAAAATGATTGGTCAGACAGATTTACTTTTAAGTAGTTTTTGAACTTTTGGACCACTCATAAAAGGGCAAAACAGTGTTAATTTTTATTTTAAATCTTTTTCAGAGAGCTTAAACAAAGTTTACACAATGAGAAACTACAAATATGAAGAAAAAAGAGTTGTTATTTTCTTATTGGTAGAAATTTGACTCCCTGTTAATTTTGATGCGTGCATCTTGAGTTGTCATTGAATTGAATCAAATCGTAACAAGGATTTATTAGTAATCTTAAACTCTAAGGTAAAAGGTTGTTTGGTTATTGTGTAACCACCACACTGGAAAAGACAAAGAAGAGATTAGCTCCCTTCAGCACTTGTTAATGAACGACTCGTCGTTCAAGCTATCAAATATTAGAGGCTTTAGAAGCGAGACGTCATGCTGTTAAAAGGCTCACCTGGGTTGACATATAAAAGAAATCTGTTTGCTGCACATAAAAATTAGTTCAATCAGCGGAAGCTTCGAAGTTGAAACGTACAATACACCCATCAAAATTGAGCTCAAACAACTGTGTTTTACATATAGGTGCATGAAGACATTTCCTCTTTGACTGATCTTGTTTGCAACCTTGTAATACCATTGATGTACAACAATTAGGCAAATGATGCACAGGCCAAGCTTTAAATGTAACCGAAGCTCATACGGATTATTGAGCGCACACTTCGTTGGACAGAAGCTATTGTAATATGACTAGGGATCTTGGTGCAGGTTATGGCTGTTATGATCATCACCGTCAATTGTAACATCATTCTCCACCACTGAAGCAACAGAGAAACTCCACACAGAAGCACAGTTTTCTTCACCTGCATAACCCAGAACAGTTAACCTCCTATTAGTACAATGACCTTTTGCTATGTTATGCAAGTTAAAAAGTTGGGCAGCTAAGATTAAAACTCAGACAAGTTTCATGTTTCATATGAACCTTATCATGTTTAAAGAGCCTGGGAAGTAAGATAGAGGGATAACCTAAAACACTTTCTGATTCTTCATTTGTGGTTATCAACACCACAACAAGTATAATAGTATAGGGCACGCACGTAGTATTTCATAAATTACAACACTCCACCCACAAATTCATCCAAGTCTTTGCAAAGCTGGCATATAAGAAACTGAATTAAGCTCAAAGAACAGTCCTATCTGCCTCTTACTACCTTTTGGATCCAAATGATACAAACTAACTCCTAAGGAATGACCAGATCATGCACCCATAATCATGATTGAGATTGGGAAAAGAAAGGTTGAGAAAATGACACACAAAAACAAACACGATTAGCATAGGAGACTACAATTAGAAGGATATACAATGTTTTTAATAGAAAATATCTCCAAAAGAAGAAATTTGGTTTCAGCATTAGGGTCATAGGAGCTACCACTTAAATGCAATTCCTCATTGCCATCATCAGGACCAACAAATCTTCGCAGCCCAGAAGAAGATGTAGCCATGGGCAGAAAGGGATGAAAAGAGAATCCGTTAACAGTATCTGCGTGGTGTAGAGAACAGAAGAACTTGTTAGGTAATAGAAGAGACTTAGTCATATTGAAGTAGCGTTCTGACATCTTTATAGGATACAAAATGAATTACCCAGTGCAGCTTGGAATCCTGATACCCATTGTCCAGTTTGAAGATCATAGATATGAACAATACCGTCCTGAAACCAAAATGAGCAAATAAGCAGATAAGTAACAAATCAATATAAAATAGGGTTTTGACTTGGTTGTGGCATAACATCTGGACATTGAAGCATAATTTAAAGCTAAGGCGCTACCTGGCCACCTGTACAAAGATGTCGGCCGAGTGGGTCAATATCAAACAGAATTCGCTGGTTGGTATCTTCCGACGACCTGTATAACCTAATTCCAAGGTGCAAATAAAATAACGTGAGCAAAAAAGATTTTCAATGTACAGAATACTTGATAACTTTCTAAATTAGAGAAAAGAATAAAAAAGAATCTTACTTGTACACAACATTAACAGCTTTGCGCATATCCCAGCATAGTATATAAGGATCCTTCAAGTAAATTTATGTAAGCCAATGACAATCACATTTAGAATAGAAAGCAAGAGCACATATGCTAATATATTAATAAAACACTTCAAAAAATGTACTCACATCATAAACTGACAGTTGTTGTATAGAACTTGACCTTGTTTACAGCATTTCAAATAATCAAGCCAAAGCCAAACAATGATTTAAATAAACAACCAGCCAAAAAACATCGAACACATGAAGCTATTTACCTTCCGGCCTCCAGTATATAAATAATTTCCATCCTTTGAAAACTGGACCTGAAAGGAAAATGATTGTGTTCATCTGTTGAAGTTGTGATCAAAGTGAAATGAACAAGGAATGCTGACTTACATGTGTAATCCCACCTTCATGACCATGCAATACATATAAAAGTTCCATATTATCTTCTCTATATATTGCAGCAGTCTTGCTGTAAGAACCTATAGCTAGCATTCCACTATGGGTTGGACAAAAAGCCATTGCAGACATTATACCTGTCCACAATAAACATGCTGAGGAATGCGCACTTGCACAATTTCTTTAAATTTATCATCGGAAACTTCTATATAAAGCTAAACTGTTAACATGTACCTGTTTGGCCTTCTTTGTTTCCTTGAACAGTTGAATACTGTTTAAAATCCCTACCAGGACGATGTAAATCAAATACCCTAACAGATTTGTTGTATCCAGCAAAAATCCTACAAAACAATTGAAGAATATGATGCTCTTAAATCTTCTGTCAAATTAGGAGAAACACAGGGGAGTGAATATGACGAGTTAGAGGCAACTATAGAGCCATTTCCACATGTTGTCTTATAGTTATATCACAGTTCATTCTAAGAAATTACATGCGTAGTGTCCAATATTGACATCCAGGATTCAATGTCCATTTTAAATTCCATAAAATTTCTACTCTCAAACATGAAAGTAATAACACAAAAAATGAAGTACAAACATGTGTTTAAATTGTATAACCTTTGAAAAAGAAAAAAAGAGAAAAAAGAAGAAGCAGATCTTGCTTACTTTGTTCCAGTGGGATTAAAGGCAATTGAAAAGGCAGCTGTGATTTCATCCACGGCATCATAAGCACGATACGTGCAACGCAGCTGCAATTTTAAGCCAAGAAAATGGTGATAATGAAATACACAAATATTGAATCCTCAAATACATATCAGAACTTCATATACATGGGAACAGAGTGATCTAAACATGGAGTAGCCTTATTATATATGTTGCAATGACATATCAAGTGGTAAAATTTACAAAAATACTAATTTTATTTGCATAATAAAGACTTGCAATAATGAGCCAGCACCTGCCCAGAAGAAGCATCCCAAAGATGAATTGGATGGTCACGAGAAGTTGTTGCAAAAACACTGGTAACTGGGTCTGCAAATGCCAACCAAGATTCCAAATCAAGCTTTAGCTTAGAGTATTACATCAGTCGCTATAAAATATATATTTTGAAATATCAAATTGAGATTCTCATTGTCATAATAATAATAGGATAAACTTAACAGGTTCTCCCCATGACATAGTTACAAAGATACCTGAAGCAGACATGTACGGGTACCAACAAAAGTCATATACAGACTCTCCCTCATTCACAACTCGGTTTGCAGCATAGGAATCTGCAGCTTTAGAGTAAAAACATAAAAGCTTAAAAAGGATGACTTCACTTAGATGCAAATACAAACCTAGCTGGACAATGAAGACTTTCATTCTCAAATAATACCAAGCAAAAACTTTTATTCTTTTCATGAGAATATATTTGGAAGAAACTAATATTATTAGCACATAATATAATAAACTTTTAGACTAATATCTTCTGAAAGCAAACTTACCTTCATCAGCAGCTACAGAACACGCGTTAACATTATCACTCCCATAATCTGGTCTGGTTAAGAAGCAAACAAGAGTATAGTTAGCAAAACTTGTTTTTGTCCAATATAAAGCTAGCAGTAGCAGACACCATTGTTTGCCATTTGAGAAAGTTGGTTTTTTGAATTGCATTTTGAGTAGTTATAAAGGCAAGAAAGTAAAACCGAAAATTGTTACCCAAACCAAATGGCACTGCTTTACTCAAATACAATTTACATTGCCCTTTTGTACTCTCTACTACAATCCATTCCACACAAAGCAATCAATGAAAAACTTACAATGCGAAAACACGAAGCATATTGTCCTCTGAACTGGTAAGAAAGCACGACCCATCTGGAGACCTAAACCCAAAAAATCAAAAACCAAAATTTGGAAAGAAAACAAAAGAATGAGAAAGCAAGGGTTGGTGCAACATGTACCATTTGACGCCCTTGAGAAAGTTGTTGGGGTTTGGAGAAGCTCTGAACTGGTGGCAGAAGTGGTAGGTTCTCTGTGGAGGAACATCGAACCGAATCGCAGGCCAAGTGTAGTCTTGCTCCGTTGGGTTTTCAGTAATTTCTGTGTCTGGGTTGAGCGAATGGGGTTGGTGACGCTGCTCTTCTTCTTCTTCTCCCATTACTTAAGCTTGAACTTAAGCCTCACTGATCAACTGCGTAAGCTTCTTGGCTCCGGGCGTCTGAGACTGTATTTGGTATTGCCGCCAAAAATAGGGTCTGCAGCTTCAGTTTGAAGCTGGGTCGTGACTTGTGCCAGCCTCAAATTTAGCAGACAATCATTTTTGGGCTCAGTAGAAGAAACAAAACACAAGGCGAAAGAAATTCTTAAACAAGTTTTTAGCAGTGAAATAGCGATTTTCAATCGTTGTTATCAACAGAGTCGTTGTAGTATAGTGGTAAGTATTCCCGCCTGTCACGCGGGTGACCCGGGTTCGATCCCCGGCAACGGCGTTTTTTTTCTTTAATTTTTTTTTTTGGGACATTTGATCTGAATTTTTCGATTTGCACGGCCTTCAGTCAGGTTCAGGGCCTCGGGCTTTAAAACCCATACAGAAAAAAGCCCGCCCTCATTTTCCCTCTTCACTCTTTCACTGATCAGAGTTCACTTCCATGCCCTCATCTGTGCTTCAGATATCATCTTCTTCTTCTCCAAACGGCACCGTTTTTGCAAGCAAACTGCGGTTCACAGACTTTTCCTGTGTGCAGAGTTTGTCATGGAAACTGATGAGGCTCAACGAGTGATTCCCTTTCAGCTTCAGTTCGATAAGCCAGTTGCCTCTCAGGTTTCTTTTACAATTTCTCAATAAATCCCCAATGTATATGTGGCAGTGTGCCAAATTCGGTCTTTGTAACTTTGAATTTTGAATGGCAGATTAAAATTGCAGAATGGAACCCCGAGAAGGATTTGCTGGCTATGGTCACTGAAGACTCCAAGATTTTGCTGCACCGTTTTAATTGGCAGAGGTTGTGGACAGTCTCTCCCGGTATCTCTCTCTCTCTCTCTCTCTCTCTCTCTCTCTCTGTGATTTTGTGTTATGCTTGTCTTGAGTGCTTTGAGTGTGAGCTTAGTGTCACTTTTTTTTTCTTTTGCATTTCTGAATTTTGACTAGGAAAGAGCATAACATCATTATGTTGGCGTCCTGATGGTAAAGCAATTGCTGTTGGGCTTGAAGATGGAACAGTTTCATTGCACGATGTTGAAGTGAGTGGCATAAACATTTTTACGATATGAAGTTATAACCTATGCTTTTCTTTTCTTTTTTTGCCTCTTCATTTATGATTTTTTAATGCAAGGCAGAATGGAAAGTTGCTGAGAAGCTTAAAATCCCATGGTGTTGCTGTTGTTTCTCTTAACTGGGAGGAGGATGGACAGATGACTAAAGTATGTATCTAATTGTAGGCCATGCACCAATTTGAGTTTAGTGGGTGAAAATCACTTTGTTTTTATTTACTTGAACTTTTTTGTGTGTGTTGAATTTCAGCCAGAAATATCTCTTCTTACAAAACTTTTGCCTGGATGCTTAACTATGCTCTTGTTTCCCTATTTACTTGCTAACTTTTTTGAACTTCTGACGTTTCATTATACTTTAGTAATTTGAGATTAGAGTTTATTTATGAAAAAAAATATATCGAATTTATGACGTAACATTATTAATCTGACTCTATTTCTGATGTCATTTTTATAGAAGCTTTCTGGAATCATCTTTGTTAGTATTTTTCCTCTAAATTTGGGGGGAAAAGGAGGGAGATGAGTTTGTTTTTGAGTGGCAATGTATGGCCTCATTTCAATCCATTTCTTGAAAACTAATTTCAGGATGAGCATGGCAGCATATCGACATATGAAGACCGTACTCCTCATTTCTTCCCACCTCCTCCAAGAGTTCCACGGATGCCTGGACTGGTATCTGGAGATACTGGTTTTATAGATGATAGTGAAGATTCATTTCGAGAGCTGTCAAATTCTTCACAGCAACGATTTAATATCCTCTGTAGTGGGGACAAAGATGGATTCATTTGCTTCAGCATATTTGGGATTTTCCCAATAGGGAAAATTGTAAGTTGTAACATCTGAAGCATTCTGAAAAAGTGATGGGGTTTGATAATGCTTAATTATGTTAAACTACTTATTTCATTTTATGTGTGATATGTCACTTAACTGCCTCTGTTATCATTAATTTTTAACGCACTTGCAATGTGCCAGAACATACACAACGTCTGTGTTCCTACTCCGCTTATGGATACAAAAGCTGAGTGCAGACTTGAGAAAGCTTCTGTTCACAAGGTACATTCATCCTTAATGTGAATGATCTCAACGTTATGGACTTTATCTGAGAATATGATGTTCGTGATTACTGGAATTTATTATTCATATATAGTTAGTTTCTCGTAGAGTCAGCAACAGTCTGCAGAGTTAAATCATGTTTTGCAGAGGGTCATTCAAATTCTTATATGCCTGATGAGCAAGGTTGTTAGATGTTCAAGTTCTATGCAATTTAATACTTCTGCATATGGGGAAAGTTGTTGCCAAAGTTACTGTCATTGTCTTGGAAGATTTCTTTATGTTAGGATTTTTCCGTTTCCTAATGCTATCATAATTTCCAGTTTTACTTTTTTTTTTCACTTTAATGTCATATGCTTTATTTTTGAAGATTTTCGCAGGCTAACAGAAAAATACTTTACCAGATCAAGCTGATGTTGTTACATGTTGTCATTAGGTTGCTTTGTCAAAAGATCTTTGTCATTTGATAGTCATATGTTCTGGAGAATTGAGTGAAGATAGGAAAGAATCAGAAAACAGGTCAATGACTCAACATGGTGTGCATGGCTTACACTGCACAGTGCTTGATACATCTATATTTTGGAAGAGGTAGCTTTCTTATAAAAACCAGGATACCACAAGTTGCTAGTCTCTATCATCTCTACTATCTCTTTCTTTTTATCTTTTTGTTCACTGTTTCAATGCTTACCAATATCTGCTCTAGATGTAAAGTTTTGGGCTCCGACATCAGTTGACATAGTCATGCTTAGTATTTGCGCCCTGTTTATGTTTGCTACTCAACTCTTGATTTCCCTTCTGCATTTAAAATGTTTTATGACTGTCTTTCTCATTGTAGGAAAAATGAGCTTCACCAAGTGGCTCAACAAGCTTCTAACATTGAGGAATTGGTTGAGGTTATTCGGGCATCACTTTCAGTTATGCATAAGCAATGGTCTGACGCTATGCACACTTTTCATGAAAAGTTTGATTCTCTATCTAATCTGATTATTGACAATGGTAACTTCTCAATGACTCTCTATCCCACTTTCTTGATGCAATTCTTGCGTATTTTAGTTTTCCATTCATACATTCCCTACCATTTGTATATAGGACTGGACTCTTGTCCCCAAGAAGAGTTTTTGAGTCTTTTAGGTGGTGCAAGGACTAGTCCAGCAGTTCATCAATTTCTAGTTAACTCTCTTGGTGAAGTGGTATGCTTAGTCCTATATAGAAACCTCTTTAAAAAAGTGTACATGAGAGCATAGTGGATTCAACAAGTGTTTTTACTACTAGGGTGTGAAGCGCGTGTCAAAGGCTGTTTGTGGTGCCGGGAAAGAACTTCAGCTTATTGTCCTAAATCATCTCCAGGTGCGTTATTGTTAGCTCTTGCTGTTGGTGCAATATTTTCCTGTTAGGAGCAATTGATTTTTGTTGTACTTTCTGTTGGTATCATCTTATACAAAAAGGTACATCACTTAATAGTTCCCTGATCAGGATCTATATTAAAATACAATGCTTCTCATATATGGATATGAAACTGATGGATGGAAGTACGAAATATTATTTACCTTTTTTAAAGTTCACAATTTGATCCATGTTTATGTTTACAGAAGTAGTAAACCTACTGCCTAATATATATGATCTTTTTTTCTAATGTTCCTTCTATCAAAGGGTTTGGGTGCAAACTAAACATAACTGCCTTTTTCCAGCCTGCTGCAGAAATTATTGCATTCAGGATGGGAGAACTAAGAGGCCTTTCAAGATGGCGAGCAAGATATCAGGGTATTGGTTTGGATGAGGAACTCATCAATAATGCGACAGAGAAAGCTGGAATGATACTTATACAAGTAGAACGATTTATTAGGGTGCTTTCGACTGTTGTGCAGCAGGTTTGATTGCAACTTAAAAACTCGTTTATTTTAGAATGTTCTCAGATGGAGAATCATATTGCTTCTATAACCATATGCATGATCTAGCAGATTCCTACTTTTCCTTCACTGTTGCCAACTATATTTTACTACATAGGCTGTAGTCAGAAATGATAGTTGCTCGGATATCTTAACTACGATGATTTTCTATTAATTTAGAGAAACCATTGTTATTTAACTCCAAAAAGCCACCTGAACTTTTAAGAAGAATAATATTAGAAATAACTGAAGAAGTATAATAATTCAGGCAGTTTGATGATTATGTACTGTACAAAATGAAAAGTTTCTTGAATTCTGAAATTCTGACGTTGTGTTTTCTTTCAGTTTTCAAATTTCTTCAACTGGCTGTTGAAATGTATAAAGTTACTCATGTCAGAACCTAGTGATCATCATCTTCTACTGTACAATAGGTCTGTGCCACATATTCTTTTTTGTTTAATCTGGCTACCAGCATATATTCTTGAACTCACAACATAACCCTTGGGCAGTGAACTTGTTGTTATATTCTTGAAGTTTTTATACGATCAAGATCCTGTTAAGCAGTTGCTGGAAGCATCAGCCGATGACCATATTGAAGTTGGTTTGTAAGTCGTTTTTAAATTACACTGTCGGACAATCTAGTCTATAGTACAACCATTTTCTCTTCTATCATTTAGTATCTTTTATGCGTATCATAGTTATGGCTTATCTGTAGTCATCTATTTTGTATAGCTGCAGCTGGTTTGATATCTAATAACCTTATTGCCTGCAGACCACATCCAAATTAATAACACCAGATATTTTGTGCATATCTGTATACATGCATGTGCATATGAAGAATGGACACGTGAGCTTGCATGTTGGCAATTGCGCAAGTATATGGATTCTCATATTAAATCTCTAAACAATATGAAGTTACCTTGTTTTCAGGGAGACAATGCAGAGAGTTAAAGAATTAGTTCAGTTTGGGGGATTTTCAGATTTTGAATATCTGCAAAGGACATTAGCCAAGGAATTTCAGCAGGTGGAGTCTAGGTACGTAGATGGTTGGCGAATAAGTTCAGTTTGGGGGATTTCCATGCCCATATCTATAAATTTTGCCATGGAACCTGCAGTCTCATAAATTGACACGCTTCCATTCCTCAAAATGTAACCATATCATTATTCACTGTTAAAGGAAAATGTTAATCTATTATGAGCTCTCTGACAGAGATCGGAGAAATAATGCTTTAATGATTTCAAATCACCATTCCTTTTTTCAGTTGTTCTTGTAATCATATTTCTTTTTTCTTTTACAGCAGCCAGTAAACTTAACTTCATTACTTCAGTCACCATGAAAGTATAAATTTCTTTATTAATTACTCCAAAACTTTCCCAACTAATGTGAATGAAAATGAGATCCCGCTTGATTAACTTAACACCGATTTATTGACAAAAACAAGCAAGTGGGCGCGCACACACTCACATATAAGCATGTATACATACAGTCTTCTTTGAATAGTACGTGCTTTTTTCTATTTGAACTTACAGATGCCCCCTTGGTCTTTTAGTTTTAAGGAGGCTTTTTTGATGCCTTTTACTACAATTTCAAGAAAGATACTGTGCGGGGATTTATTGCCTCTTTGCCCTCTTCCACCTTCGTCAGCATCTTTGTCTCCCACCATTCCTATGTCAGTATCGTATTACGAGGTAATTATTGTTTGTGCAATTAAGGATGTTTTTAACATGCATGGTCAACCAGCAACTTGTTCTATTATTCAGCAAAATCAAAAAGGGATTCCAATACTTAAAATTCATTCTCAGTGACATTAATTCTTTGTTTTCTTTCATACTCCATAGGATGCCTCCCAATCTGTCTCTTCTCATCAGAGTCAACACATGCTTCTTGATTACGTATCTTTCCAAATACCAGATGATTCTTTCTCCGGAGTTTCAAATTGTATAGGCATAGTGAGGGGGTTTATGCATGATTCGAGCAGTGTAAAGAGGGGTTATACTTCACTAGAAGCTGTATTATTGTGTGTCCCTGGTGGTTATTGCTGTGTGGATCTTTCCTTATATAAGGTAAAGACCTAAGTTACCATGTGCAGTCATCTCAATTTTTGTTTTTCGGAAGGTCACTTAAAGTGCTTTATAATGTATAACAGGAAAGTCAGATTGTTCTGTTATTGAATGAAACAACTGCCACTTCAGAAAGTTCTGGAAATGCTTCTATGATGATTGTGCAAGCAAATGACCTTCCATTTGTATCTATCTCAAGATCCACTGGTTTAAACTACTGGAAGTTGCATCAACTAGAGGTAATTGGTCCCTCGCACATTCATTGTGTTAAATTACTTAATATAAAAAAATCCCGTGACTTCCGATCTCTCTGTTCACGTGTTTCTCTGTGGTATATGATACTTTTCTAAAACATGTACATTTAGGACTCCGTCGTTCACTTGCAAATGGAGAATGAGAAGGTTCGCAGTATACCTCACTCTGTTATTGCTCCACTGGCAGTCAGCTGTAAGTTCTTAAAATTGTTTCTGAGTTCAAATCAACAACTTCTATCACTTGTGTCTCCAACGTGGGAATTGTGCGTTTTTTTTGAAATCTCGGCTGAATTTATTGTAACAGCATCAAGAGGCGTGGCTTGTGTTTTTGCTGCAAGAAAACGTGCCTTGGTCTACATTCTGGAGGAAGATGAAGACGAAGTCTCAGATGCGGAATGACTTGTATATATAAATTAATTTCTCACTCACTCTCCTAGGACAAATTTGTTTGTTTTACATTCTCTTCCTCGGCGGGTATCATAATTTTGTTCTCGCAAACAAATGTGTTTTACATTTTGTTCCTAGAGCTTGTAAATATAAGGGTAAAATAGAGAACTGAAAATTGGGCTTTTATTGTCAAACAAAACCAAAAAAAATAGTAGGTTAGTTTTTGGTATTTTTGGTCCGAGTAACATCTGAATTTCTTAATTGAGTTTCGTATTGTAAGTTCAATTTAACAAATTACCTTCTACCAAAAAAAAGGGCTAAAAGTCACTTTTCATTCTTGTAGTTTGGCACTTCAATCATTTTTTTCAATTTTGTCAATTTTGATCTTGTAGTTTCGTATTTATACCAATTCAAGGACAAGTTAGTATTCCCGTCAATTTTTTTGACGTTGCAAGGGGCAATTTCGTCACCCCAAAATCCTTGAATGTAAAAGCTCGTCTGAAACTCTCCCTATTTCATATTCGGACTGGAAATTGGTCATTTGGGTTCAGGGTTCTTCAAAATTTGGGATTAGTAGTTGAATTTCGAGGCTTAATACGAAATGGGGAGAGTTTTAGACGAGCTTTTATGTTCAAGAGTTTTGGGTTGACGAAATTGCCCCTTACCCCGTCAAAGAAATTGACAAGAATACTAACTTTTCCTTGAATTGCCACAAATACGAAACTACAATGGCAAAATTGAATGAATTGAAACTACAAGGTCAAAAATGGTTGAAGTGCCAAACTATATGGACCAAAATGACTTTTGGCCAAAAAAGAACAAAGCGTTGATGATCATGAAATATAAGATGAAGTGTATCGCCATATGTTCTTTAAAAACAAATAAATCAACATAAAGCTTCTTATTGATGATGAAATGTGAAAACATGAAACGATCCAATAATTTTAATTATTATTCTCGAATTACAAACAAAGCAACACACAACGCACATTAGTTGTGTCAGATTGCCACTAACACAAATTAAGGACACAATAAAAGTTCAGTATACTAGCAAATGAGTGTAGAACTCGCCTACCCTCATACTATCATAATCACTTAGAAACGTAAACAAGAAAAAACCTTCGCAGACTCGCTAGTTACAGGAAAGTTTCCCCACCTAAATGCTATTCTCAGATTAGCAAAGGCCTTCAGTTGAAACCGCTCAACTCCTGTTGGTTTCAGAACTTGCAGGCAAGAATGTTGTTTTATGTTGCCAGCAAAACAACACCTTTTGCAGTAAAACACAACTGTAAAAGCAGATGTCGATAGAAGACATAAGCTTACTGCACACGAACTGTACAAGCAGAGCGGCCCCAAGAATGTCAGGCTTGTATTCCAAGAAACAGCAGGACAGCTCAAATTTAAGGTTTTATCCATTGATATCTGCCCACAACCATAGTCCACCATTGTGTTAGAAGCTGCAGCATGACAGGAATCAGGGAGGTGGGGAAGACGAAAGCCTAGAGACACCAAAATCCAATCAGCTTTGCCTCGTACAAGTCATATTTATGAATCATCCAACTCAACTAGCTGTGCCCGTCTCTCAGCAGCCTTCTTTCTGATGAATATGCCCCATCTAAGGGCTGCCTTGAGCTTGAGCCAGCCAACAACAGCTTTTCCAGATGTACGACTGTGATCATCATCAATACTGTAGTTCACTGGTGGAGTGGGGATGTATGCTGTGGAATAAGGATAATTGTCTTCAGTGACGTTCATGGAGGCATGTCCATAACCGTGACCGTGACCGTGACCTTGACCGCCCATGTTAAAGATACGAAGTAGATGCTGCATATCTTCATTTTCAAGCATCTCATGGCTCCTCATACGAATTTCTTCCTCTGGGAAGAGGTCCTCAACTCCCCTATAAGAAGTAAGATTGGATGTACCAATATTCTGGAACCCTGATGTGGATGACTCTGGTGGACCAAGGGCAAGCATGTTTTCATTTCTTTGAAAATGAGCCTGGTCTGAAGTGCTAGGCAACTGATTCTGTAGAGGAAATGCCAAGCCATCAAGCTGAATGGGAGCACTGAGATTTACGTTCTGTGTTGAGAATCTGGTAGCCATGCCATCATTATAACCTAGAGAGAGAGAGAGAGAGAGAGAGAGCATTCACAGACGTTAGAAACCATAGTTTGGCCGAAACACTCATAACAACAGTTTTTTCCTTTCATATTTCAGGGGATTTTAAAACACACCAACACTTGAAAAAACACAAGTTTTCTGGGCTAGTTAAACGAATAATTAAATATAACCAATTTGTGCCAAAAATATATATACCTCCTACACTTAGGCCCGAGTCCATAGTAGGCTGCTCTACAGAAACTGAAACTGGAAGGCTAGGTAGGGTGAATTGATCAAATGAGTTTGGATAATCTTGTGTGGCCAATGGAACCTCAGGTAGAGAAGCCTCTGGACTCTTCTGCTGCTTAAAGTTTAGAAGAGACTTTCCATCATACTCCATCACATGCATCCAGTTGTCATATGCCTTCTTCACCAAACTGTCCACATAGACCTGAAAGAAACAAAACCATTCACAATTCTCTTAGATTCACCTTTTTGGCATAGTTTAGAAACTAAAGAATTCTTTTCTGGAAAATCTACTAACATATAAAAAGTATTGCTTTAACAGCCCCAATAAACTTTGAGGGATCACGGTAATTACTACTTTGCATCATTTCAGATACATTAACCATGTCAATCTCCTCTGGAGAAAGAGGGTTGTTTGTAAATAAAATAGAAAGTGCATATGGACTGGGACTGGATTCTTCAGTGAGAAAGAATGCCCATTTGGACAAAACAGAGGCAACCTAATTGAGTTTAGTGGTTTACAACATTGCACTTTTGTAGTTATAAGAAGGAACACAAAACAATAAACTATATCAAATCCAGTCAGTATCAAATAGGCTTAATTACACCAATGCCCCCTGAAACTAAAGTTAAATCTCACTTTGCCCCTTCAAACTTAAAATGGCCCACTTTCCCCCCTTGACCGTAGTTTGGTGACCCACTTTGCCCCCTACCGTCAACTCCATCTAAAACTCTGATTTGGGGAAGGAAGAGAGAGAGAGAGAGAGAGAGTTGGGGAAGGGGAGCTGGGTTTCAAACAACCCAGATTTGAAGTTGGGTGTCGAGGTTGAGATGGGGATGAGAGCAGGGGAGGCTGAGATGGGGGTGGGATGGGTTTGTTTCTTCCAAGGGTATTTGCAGGAGAGGAGAAGGGCGTGGGGATGGAGGTTGGGTGGCTGGGATCTTTTTTTGTGTTTTTTAAAATTTTTAATTAGTTTTAATAATTAGAACATCTAATTATATTTTTATCTACATGGAGATGGGCTCCACTTGTCAAGTCACTCCTCAATTGGTGGATAATGATCCATGTGTATGAAATTACAAAAATACCCCTACCACGTCATCATAGTTAAAATATTTTTAGACGGAATTAACAACAGGGGTAAAGTGGGTCACCAAACTACGGTCAACGGGGAAAGTGAGCCATTTTAAGTTTGGGGGGGCAAAGTGAGATTTGACCGTAGTTTCAGGAGGCATTGGTATAAAAAAGCCAATAAAATATACATGAAAAAAGAGAAACCAGAAGGTCACATACCTTCTGACTGTCTGAGAGTGAATCAGCAGAGTAAAATTGTTCATTGGTAATTAAGCCACTCAACTCGTAGATATCGTTAAAAACAACGCCAACATTCCTTGCATCATCAGGATAGTAGACATAGAGTTTCCCGCCTAGAAGACAAGTTTTTGCGTGCTGTATAAGGACATCCCACATCTTATTCGACATGCCACTTCCAAGAACCTATGACAAATGGACAGAAAAGTAATTAGGAACTGAAACTTCATTATCTGAACATGACAAACAATTCCACAATCTTACATTCCGCAATCTCTGCGAGTCTCTAACCACAAGTCGTAGGAAGTCTTCAACTGTAACAATTCCAGCTTTATTCAGTCTCTTGTGGAATGAGCCATCTTTTCCAATTTTCTCCAATCTCCAGACCTCGTCATTTAGAGTAGGTGGGTAGTGTTTCTTGTATACTGTAAAGCACACAAAACAAAACTGACCGTAGTGAATTTTTTCAGCTAACAAACAAAGGAAACATGAAACAACACTAATTATGAACTCACATTCCCCACGGTGATCCTTAACAGTAAAGGCATCTGTTTTTGCTTCCCGTATACGAATGCCCTCGCAAAAGCCTGAGGCAACTTTCAGTCCTAGCCTGAATTTTCTGCTCCTAATCCAGCTAGAGTTATCAGTAAATGTCAGCTCCCCTAGTGTTCCTACACCTTCCTTCAGAGTCACTTGCAGATCCCCAGTCAGAAGTGGTCTCTTTCCTTCACGCTCTTTCACCACATGGCTCTCAAATTCTTCTTGGGTCCAGTTATCATCATCCTCATTGTTAAAATCACCTTCAAGCACAAGAACATCTAGTTTCACCACAGACTCTGGGCCTGATGTCACAACGTGCTTTGTATTTGCATCAATCAAGACAATAGGGATTGCAGAACCCCACTCCCCTTCTACTTTTCCACCAGTAAAGAGAGGAAGAGACAACCTAGACCTAAAGTGCAGCTGCAAGTTTCTTCCATCAGGCCCTTCAATTTGTTTAGGAGAAGACCTGCTGTTTTTGAACCCATTAGAAGAACAAACTATTTATATGGAGGCATCAGAACTGCCTAAATAGAAAAATGGAAACAACAGAGGATCTGAACCCGTTAACAAATAAGGAGGGAAAGGGGGAAAGGGTTGATACCTTCCAGTAAGTTTGGCAGAGCCTAATTTTGCTAAAGCACGCTCCACCTCTTCACTAACCTGTTCAGCAGCGTTAAATAAATAAGAAACATCAAACAATGCTTCGCACACAATATCCTTATATAAAAAGTACAAATACTGGTCATTAGACATTCATATAGAGACAGTTATATTAAGCTTTCAAAGAGAAGACAAAAGTCCACAAGAAAATTATAATTTCTTACAACTCTACGTAGAATCGGCTCCAATGACGAGCAAAGCTTTTGCAGACTATCCACCTTGAGAGCTTCAACAATTACACTGCATTAAGTTGAATATTCTCAATAAACAACATTTTGAGTGCAATTCATCATGCATAATACATTCAATTCATTCCAGGCTTATATTCTTTGGTCGTTTTTTCTTTTCTTTTTTCTAAAAGTAGTTTTTTAAGTTCATCTCTAACAAATGAATAACATGAATCCACAACAATATATGCCAAAAGTGATTAATTTCCCGATATTGTGCCCAACATAATCCCTAAGAGAATTAGATAACACAATGAAAGTGCTGTCCTTACAAATAAGAGAAGCATTAGACATCTGAAAAGAAACTTATAGAGTCATTAGACGACTTGTATGTCACAATTAGAGAAAATGCATGCCACACTACGGGGCACCAACACTCTTTTCGCCTCCACAAGTAGAGAAAATGTGGACTTGTATTTCAGCCACCATCCCTTATGAAAAAAAATTATCTCTAGAACATTATACTTGCTCCTACTTGCGATATATGGGAAGTTGGGCATGAACACACATAAATTATATAGTGAGCATGAATTAATTACAAAGAACTGAGACCAAGACCTTTGAGGGGGGGAAAGCTTCTTAATCACAATTGCACTGTGCGCAAAAAGCTTCTTAATTGTACTTTTTACATATTATTCACAACATATATATGAGTTTTGAGTTTCTATAGCACATTTATCAGTTCAACACTTCCAAGTTACAATATTTCTCACACAAAACACAAAATTCTAAAAGATTTCATATCCATTTTTACATTACAGCTAAATTACAAACAGAACACACCCAAACAATTAAGAAATTACTTCAAATTAACCGGAAAACCAAGTTTTTTTAACCAAACTAAAGAGAACCTGGCTAGAGCAGGCCGTTTCCTATCTGGCTGGCCTTCTTCAGCTGAAGACGAATCCAAACCTCGCTTCTCCCTCGCCATACTATTTGATCTCTCCATGTACCTTGTCTGCATCTTCAACGTTCCCAAAACTAAACCTCCTGTTTGGTTGCTGAGAAAGTGGAAGAAACCAATCAGACAAAATACACAAAACTTTCAAATCACTTAGAGCTAACGTTTAGTTTGACTTGAATTTTCCATTCCCAGACGCAAACACACACCAATAAACAAACAAAAGTCAACAAAACGACTCGAATTTCTTTTCTTTCTTCCGTTTTCTGAGCAGCCAAACAACATACGAAATCTGATCCAAAACACGAGTCGTTCTCTGCTTTATTTCATGTGTGATGTGTGGAATCAAATTGGATGAGAGAAAAAGGAAAAAAGCGAGCGGGAAAAAGTGAAAAAAAAAAAAAAAAAACCCGAGTGGGGGCGAATTTGAGGAATCTGAGAAGTTTCGTCGAAGCGTCTGCGAATTTTCTCGCTCGCTAACGTCCTTGAAACAATTAAAAGAGAAAGGGAGAGGCTTTTTGTCCCAGTGTGCTTGCTGGTCTTACACAGTGGCTCTCTTTTCGTTTCTTTTTTTCTTTTGCTCCAAACAGTGGCGAATCTGTCGCTGCTCCTTGGTCCGTGGCTGAGATCTTTTGCGAGCAGACGCTCGGCCGATCGGGACCGTTGGATCCCTTGAAGTTTAGGAACCTTTTGAATTTTTTAAGGATTGGCCACGTGAGTGTGCTTGCGTGTGTTTGTATGGGTCCAGAGGAACTGTGTACTTTGGTGATTGTAGCCGTCGATTTAAGATTTTTTTTAATCCAAAAATAAACGTGTATTAAAAGAAAATTGAGAAATGAGTGATGAAGAAAGTCAAGCCTGCTTAAGGAATCAAACTTCAACTTTACTTCCTACTAATCTGATAAGGAACAAGCACCATGTGGTATTTACCATTTCAATTTGTTTACTTGCTAAGCAAGTTCATATTTTGACTAGGACATTTCTTTCTAGTTATGAGTAATGAATGAGTTCTTTTCTTTCCATCTGACTTGAGAAATTCTTCGGGTGATTATCACACCACCACGTGACATTACAATTCCCTTGTGTCATAATATGTGTATTTATTATTAATACGTGTGTGACGGTCACACCTAAGTATTTCCATTGCCCATCATTTACTACTTTAATAATAAAATCTGTGCGACAAACCGAATTCTTCTATAAAGGGAAGGCAGCTTCACTTTAACAAAGATGCTACAACATATGCAGATAAGGCTAAAAGATACAATATATCCAAAAGAGATATAAAGAGATTATGCAGAACAGAATAATGTAACACATCCCATTTCAATCAAAGGTCTAATACAAAAATGGGCAGTATACAATTAAAAGCATGATTCTAACAACCAAAAACTCCAAAGACCCAAATGGAAGTTCTGGGAAGCTGAGTTCATCTACTTCATATTTCTCTATAGGAAGGACATGTTGATCCTACAACCTCAACAAATCGGGAAAGGGAAGACCGATGCCTACCTAGCGCCTCTTCTTGGTCTTCTCCGCTCCCTTCCTTTTATCTCTTTTACGTTGCAGCTTGGGCCGTGATTTTCGTTTTGCAACTTTTTTGAAAGGTTTCGTCTTGCTCACAGGAACATTGTGCTTTTTAGAAGCTCCAACTGATTGTGGTAATGCTGCCTCTGTCTTTTCATCTGAATCACTTTCCTCTTCTCGAGAGATCTCGCTTGTTGTCACAGTGACTTTCATGTCACCATTGTCATAAGTCGTTGTGCCTTAAACAATAACAAAAGGTCAACTCAAATGCTGATTAAGCATGAACCGAAGCATTACAGCATAATAAACCACAATATACTTCTATTTATATAAAATCCAAGGACAAATTCACTGATAAGTTCATATATCTGACATTCAAAAAGCCATTACTATGACTTGTACTTTTATATTTGTTTAGGCAAGAGCATTCAAAGGGATTGAAATGAGTCATCAAAAGACTCGCACCCAACAGTTTAAACCTTTTTGGTACTATTAGTTCTATAGAAACATTTCATATATCACAAGTATGGGAAGAAATCTATAATTATGGAAATATAAAGAATTAATAACTCCCATCTTGCCATACATAATGAAATCTGTGATCGGTAGCAAGTGATGTGATTCAATTGCAACTTAAGTCAAGGTTTTCTAAATTCAATAGTGTGTACCTTTGGTTCCATTCCAACTTTGTTACTGTCTCACTAACCAAAAGACCAACCACTAAAAAGTTAACACTACAGGGTTAGAGACAGCAGGGTTAGCAGCACTAGAGCTCCCAATATAACCCATGAGTTCTTAGTAGGTACTGACACATAAAAGTAGCTTAAATATATGTTTGTATCCATTGTGAAACAAAGTTTTGGAAAATACCTGAAACTGGTAGAGCTGGCTCACTACTTTCATCATCCTCATCATACCCATCGCTCTCATCAGCTACTGTGTCAGTGGCTGGGGGAGCGTCACCATTAAGAGCCAGTTCCTTTTCTAGTCTCCTCTGCAACAAAAGTTACCAAAGGTAAGACAATGAAAACTTAGAGTTGTTTTTTAAGTAAGTTAACATACATTTATCAGTGCCCTTGTAAAAAAAACAAAAACACAGTCAAAAGAAGAATCTCATAAAGGATGAAATATTTATGAACAACGATGCCCCTTTTCTCCCTCTTCCTGACCCCCACCCCCGCAGCAGAAAAATAAAATCTTTGTGCCTCAAAATTCAAGAATTACTGGGTTAAAATGGTTTAAGTAGCCAAAGTTTACCTGAGGTCAAAGCCCTTGAACAGTTGCAATATGGCTTTGACGGCCTGAAAGGACATGCTCAGAAGCAATACCCTATCATGCATGTGCAATATGGCATTCTCTTCTGATTTCTATGGTGGAAAATGTTTGCGGAATAAGACTAAGTTTGTTGACATTGGTTACCAAAATTTTCAGTTTTTGGCATAGAAAAATGGTGCTACTGGTTTTTTCCAACAAAAAGGCTCTGGTAACCCTCCACAGTAACTACCATCCTACCAGAAGTTGAATCTTCTCCACTAAATAATTTTTTATGTTATGGCGCGCGTGAAAATCATCATAGGGAAAAGAGAAACAACGTTTATTTGCAGACATACAACAATTCAATAATCATTCTTTCTTTAAAAAATTCTAACCTTTTTGCGCAGCTCAAGACGCTTACGCCGTAGCGTCTCCCCTTGCTTCTTCTCGGCTTCCTTTCTCCTCTTCTTCTTCCTCTTGTGAAACCCAGACACAAAATCGCTTCACAAACCAAAGCCCCCCAAGTTAAACACCCAAAAGAAGTAAACGTCAAAACCCAAATATGAAAAAGACTTCAAAAAAAAAAAGACCCAATTCACAAAATACAAAAAGAAACAAATTCAGGGCTTAGTTTTTGTTACTGATGATGCTCGTGATGGCGGTGTACTACCTGAGATCTTTCTCGTTGAACGTGACGGCGAGAGCCTTGTTTTTAAGAGTCCTCTTCTTTATGTGACGGCCTCGGGGATTTGGCGCCGGAATCGCTTCCACTTCGACCTTGCCTACCATTGCAGCTTCACTGCTCGGAGTTGGTGCGTTTTGTGGTTAAGAGGCCGGTTCACATTTGTTTTCTTCAGTACATGAAAGTGGTTTGAGCACATTTGCCTTGGCCCAAATGGTTTGAGTACATTCGACTCGCCCGAGAACATATAATTGGAATTTGGATATTCAGCCCAAAATGGATGAGTGCGTTAACGATGCACCTTACAAACATAGGTCAGATTATTGAAGCCGAAACCCATTACATGAACCTTTTTTAGAGCATCGCCCAGAATCCAGCATTACTTTTTATTATTATTTAAATATAAGTGATAGTTTAAATTATAAAGGAGATAAGGTTTCTAATACACAACCGATCTATTATGGGAGTTCAAATATGAGACAACTAATTTTTAAATCAAAATCATTTTTCATTAAGCTAGACCCCGTTAAATAACAAAAGTTTTTCTAATCAATCAGTGGAATTTCAAATTATGGACGTCACCAAATATGATGTCAAAAACTATAGACAATTTAATTTATCGCAGATAAATACTTTTCCGTTTCGTTTTCGATAGATGTCGGCTCTTTGGGCGCAACGCCACTTTTCTTTTATCTTTGTGGGCATCATATAATAAACCGAATGATGCAAATTACAATAAACCCAACAACTAATTTCTGTTTTTTAAGGTTGTTTGGTAAATGAAACTAATTTCCGTTGGCATCGTTTACATCAAACCCGGTTCGCTTCATTCAACCTCAACCAAAATGAACCGGTGTCTGCGCCAACGGGCGCATAAATTTCTACATCACTTCAGACCCCAAAGAAGGAGTAATTTTTGGAGAAATTTTTAAATGTCAAGATGCTGTTACGTGGGTGGTGTCATCCAAATGAGCAGATTTGGAATTCTTTTATAATTTATTGTATTATTTTTATATGTGGGTAGTGCGTTGGAAACATTCGCATGTCCCACACCAATGGATGGTACACCGTACGTGGTGTACCATCCACTAGGTGTAGGGCATATGGAATGTTTCCAACGTCTACACGTGTCATAAAAATAATACAATAAATTGTAGTAATTCCAAATATCTTAGTCTATTGGAATGACACTGCCCACGCGTATGCGGTACATTTAAAAATTTCTCCCAAAGAAGAGTCTCTCAACGACTCTTTGAAGACTTGAAACACAATCCAACATGTACCGACCCGATTCCGCTCAACCGCAACCCGTACTGTCCGACCGGGTCCTCATAAACGGCACCGTCACTCCGTTGACTCTATTCGCCGATGGAGTTCTCCGGTGGTCGGAGAGAGGTCAACGGAGCTTGATCGTGGAGAAGGAGGTCCTCGGGTTCGTAGCAGAAGGTCCGAAGATCAGGATCAGAGCCTTAGTGGAAGACGGAGATGCAATCTGCTGCGTCGCGAGCAGAGGAGCTGTGGTGAGGAAAGAATTGGTCTTCAAGCCTCTCTCTGAGGACGCTCCGCGAACACATTGATTCTCTGGGTAATCATCATATGCTCTATTTGGCTTCTGTCCTGTTTGGTTGATAGGAAAATGCAGGAAAGGAAATGAATGCTTGGGAAGTTTTGACTTTTGACTTTCGACTTCGGGTTGTTTGACCGTTGCGCGATTGAATTTCCGTTGTTTTTGTTACAATTTTGTTAGCTTAAGCTACTCAAGCTCATTTTAGTCTAATTTCCACTTAAGTTTTTTTTTAAAAGCCTAATTATTGAAAAGAATTGAGTTTTTGGTTTTTTTATTACTTCTCGAATTTATTGTGATAACATAGATGGTAATTTATTCTCTTTGTAACAGGGCGGCCAAAGAGGCTTTTCATTTTTGTGAATCCATTTGGTGGGAGCAAATCTGCTTAAAAAATATATGCTGAAAACGTAAAACCTCTTTTCCAGGATGCTAATATCCAATTTACACTACAAGGTTTGGAATCTTCCTTAAAATCTTGCTTAATAGTTGATATGCCAAGTTTTGGATTTGTGGATTGTGGGTCAAGTTAATGTATCCCCTTTGTAATTATTTTTTCAATCAAATTTTCAGAAACTCAATATCAACTACATGCGAAGGAAGTTGCTAAAACACTAGATCTTTCGAAGTATGATGGCATTGTTTGTGTTAGTGGGGATGGAATCTTGGTTGAGGTTGGTTGCCAATGATCACTGGCTATGTGAATATGCTTTTGTTGCAGGGTTATTAAACACGAGGAATGCCATCTTGTGATTGTGCAAACAACTTCCTCGAGGAATTTCAAATTTCTTATATATAATGACTAGCCTTTTTGTTTTCCTCCAATGAGTTAGATTTTTTTTCTGGTAATTTGGTAAACATATAGTGTTAATTTTTTCTAATAAGTTTTTAATGCTGCGACGGTCTCTCTAACTGAAAGTGGCAAATCAACTGACTGGCAATGTTATTAGTCTGAAATACAACAAAGAATCTATTTTTGGTTTAGTTTTATGTTTATATCGTGCTAATCCAGTACATTTGTCTTCAGGATCATATGCGTAGATTAAGCTTATCATTTTTCTTCTTACAAGCATTGTACTTTTTAGTAGGTAGTAAAGGGACTCCTTGAGAGAGAGGATTGGGAAGCTGCAATAAAGATGCCTCTTGGAGTAGTTCCTGCAGGTTCAATACTCTTTCTCTCTCAATTTTCTTTATATTTAGGAAGAAAATAAAAATCTCTGAGAATATCTAGATCATTCATGTTATGGAAGGTGAGGCCACAGCAGTGAATTGTGATAATTTGTGCATCAAAACAAACATAGTTATTTGTTGGTTGTTTTCAAGATTAATTTCTGACGAGATGTTTCTTCATTTAGGTACAGGAAATGGAATGGCAAAATCTCTTTTGGATTCTGTTGGTGAACCTTGTACAGCAGCTAATGCTGTTCTTGCCATTATTCGAGGTTGCATATGCTGTCTGTGCATCATTATATTGTGTTCAAAATAATAGCAATGCTCCCTTTCTCTCCCTCTAATCTGTTGCTACTTAGTTCTTTTGATTAATGATATTTTCTTCTTTGTGGTTTATTTATGGCCAGGGAATAAGCGTTCACTGGATGTAGCTACCATATGGCAGGAGAAGACCAAATCCTTCAGTGTGTTGATGCTTGCATGGGGTGAGTCAAAACTAGTGGAATATACTATGCTCTTTCTATAAGTTTCTAGTTGTACTGGAATAATTCCTACTAGAATATCTGATTCTCACAGCAATTGAAAAATGTAATATGATTTTTCATATGCTTTCAGGTTTAGTGGCAGATATTGACATTGAGTCTGAGAAGTATAGGTGGATGGGAAGTGCTCGTATATATTTCTATGTAAATTTACCTCTCATTTGTTGTGTTCTACTTTACTAGATTATGCCGTTGCTTATTTAGATGTTTGTGTGCTTGTGGATCTTTTTACGTGATTTGTTGCCCTGGTATTATTATTAACTACTGCATTGAATTTAGGTCTGGAATCAAAATTTCCAAGTATAACACTATTTGTTTTGTTAAATTAGTTTCTGTACAAATTTTTAGGACCTAATAGTATCTTCAAATAGGAATCATTATAGAATGCTTCAACAGGTGAGTTCAAATTTAATCATTTCTTATGGTAAATCAAATTTGTATTACAATTAGGTCTCCAACAGTTGTAAAATAATGAAAACTAGTAGTATCCGATTCTTTCTAAAGGATTTCAAACTTAAACTGTCACAATTAAATAGGGTTCTTCTTTGTAGCATTTCTTGGTGGAAAATGCATGCAATTGACAGCCCCATTTGTACACTTGGTGGGATCTGGCATATGTTAACCAAACCTTTTGCACAGGCTCACTTGTATGCTAATTGTTTCTATATTTTAGGCTGTTCAACGAATTGTGCATTTGAGGCAATATAATGGATCTATTTCCTTTGTGCCTGCACCTGGCTTTGAAGCTTATGGGGAGCCTACTAGTTACAACAACAATAGTGAACCTACTAACCAACACAATAAATGTGGTCCAACTCAAGAGGAACCTGTTAACATTCGCCAGCATGGCTATGAGGGACCTGATATTAATGTGGAGAACAAGGACTGGAGAACTATTAGTGGGCCATTCGTTTCAGTCTGGCTTCACAATGTGCCTTGGGGAGGTGAAGACACAAAGGCAGCGCCTGATGCCAAGGTTGGACTGTAAAATTGATTAGCATCTGCTTCAGATACTTCTCCGCTAATACTGTCAAGGGATATTTATGCAAAACCTGAATAATTCACATGTATTTGTGCTCTTTTTGCCTGTTGGTATGCAGTTCTCAGATGGTTACCTAGATGTGATAATTATGAGGGCTTGCCCAAAACTATCCTTGCTCTCGTTGATGTCAGGGTTGAGCTCAGGAAATCATGTCAAGTCACCATATGTCATGTACTTCAAGGTCAGAAAAACCAAATTATCGAGCATTTAGTTTAGCTTTAATATTCCGTGTCTGCCTTTTGGTATATACAAGAAGCTTTACTAACGTTCCGCTACTGTTTACATTCTCTTTTATCTCGCGACATACTGCAAGTGAAAGCATTAATTTTGGAATCAGGTCCTCTCACTGAGGACCCAACAAAGGGAGGGATTATAGACTCAGATGGTGAGGTCCTGGCTAGGGGCAAAGGAGCATACAAATGTGACCAAAAGACACTGATGGCCTATGATAAACTTCAAATTACTGTGGATCAAGGTTTAGCTACTCTGTTTTCCCCAGTATAAAGTATACTTCTTATCATGTATTTGATTTTGGTTACACTTCGAGATAGAAAGTAGAATCCACTCCGTACAAAGCTGCAAGGCGTACAAGCAATTTTGAGGCGTTGGTCGGCAAGTTGCATGCTGAAAATTGATTTTGTAACAGCTACCAAGATTACCGTCGAAGTAATGTGCAGTTTGTCTTTCACTCTTTTGCATTGATTTTACAATTTTCTTTTTGTTCTGAAACAGATTTGTAGTACAGAAATGCATACGACTCTGGTAAATCCAGAAACCATATTTCATCCACTTTGTGAAATACATGGATACATGAGCATTTAAGACCAAATGTGAATGCAGATTGCTGATTTACTTTCTAAGAAATGTCATTTTTCCATCAACAAGACAAGAACCCCACTTTTTTGGTGGAAGCCTGTCATTGTTGAGACTAGCGCCAACAAGTTCATGTCACTTTTGCTCGCCCAAAATCTCATGTGACAAATCTCTTTAATTTCTGCTCTCCATCAAGCCAATTGTCTCTTTTTCGGCCGTGCATATTCTCTGTGAAAAGTAATCCAATCGAAGAAATGTGGGAACAGTTGCATTTTTGCAAAGAATGTAGTCATGTGCATATAATGCAACTGGATAGCAACCATACATGGCAATGCCACAAAAGACCTTCTGGAAAACCAACATCTTTGGGAATTCTCATGAGCCACGCTCACCCCACCAATAATGCCGTCTTCATTTTTGCCATAGCCAACGACTGTAACACCATGGTCAAGTGACATCCCACAACCTCCAGAAAAGACCCCATGGAGTAATGTCGGAATGTCAATCCTCCGCCTTCAACCGCAGATGTGACTGGTTGCATCAAAACTTCCTTCTGCAATGCCTCCTCGCTGTTATATGGCACAGATTCATAGCCGGCAATACAGAAAGATGCAAATTTAGGCCATCAACGGAGACTGCAGGTTGCACGAAGCCATGAAATAAAACAAGATCCTTAATACATCCAATATATATAGATGACCAATACGAAATGTATTTGTATAATGCTAATTAATTTATAAAGTTAATATGCTGGAAACGAATAATAGAAGGGATGTTCAACATGCCTGCCGACATTCTAATAATTAAATTAATTACATATAATTGTTTACGACAGCTTAAATCATTGACCTTTGTAATAAAAATCCATGTGTTTTGGTAATCGAGAAATCCGGCGTTGATATAAATAATTAGCATTCTTTTTTCTTCTTTTTTAAGAAATTATGAAATTGCATTCATAATTTAGCCAAAAAAACCACTAGTCAGAAATGGCAAATACAAACTCGTCACAAAAGGGTCATTACAATAACGAAGCGATCTAACATCAAAATTAAGAAAATCTAAGACTCTTCCACAAACGATCACACATGATCGAAGAAACTCTGGCATAGGCATTCCAACTAAGAATGCAAACTCAAAACAAAACAAAAAATAGATAAAGCTTGAAAAAACTAAGCCAATAACAAAATAAATAAAACTCTCACAAATGAGATGTGGAAAGCTTCACAGAGAATATATGAAAAACTATCACATAAGGAAAAGTGAAAACTATACAGAAAACCCAAAGAGTCTCTACGACTTATTCCGAACATGAAGAAACCGCAAAAATGATGGTGGCACTGGTAGAGATCCGACACCAAAATGCATGTGAAGATCTGACGCCGAGACGCATCCGCTTGTGATGGGTGGAGGAAGGGAGAAGGGGAGAGGGGATGAAGAGATAAGGGGAGAGAGGAGGAATAACAGTGACCTCCTCCTCCCTCAAAGTGAAAATGGTTGTAGAGTGTTTTTCCTGAGAGAGGAGGTTAGGGTTTTTTTCAAGACAATAGATTAAATAATTAGCATTCTAGTACACAACAAAAATTCATTCACTCCATAAACAAAATATTTATAAAAAAAAACAATTATGTGATGAAATATTAAATAATAATAACAATTATATAATTTAATTCATTATGATGCAAGATATGTGACAATGATGGGCACGTTATCATAATTATACCAGTCATAGGTTTTTATGCATGATTTATGCATCTAAAAGTTAGCTATGACGTGGGGGTTCATCATGGCAGCGTCAACACGCCTGCTGCAGGGTTCGCTCTTTTTTTCTTTGGGTCAAAAGTCAAAATCAAATATACAACGCGGTCCAAATCATTTCACCTCCAAATTTAATTGTGGTCAACAATGCACACATATGTCAATTTGTTTAGGTCTCATATTCACAAAAAGGGGGAAAAAGAAAACAAGTTTTAACTCTCGTTAAGGTATGAGAGTTTTTTTTTCTTGACAATTTTAAAAAATGAGATCGAATTTAAATTCAAGGAGTCGAGTATATTGTCGTTGACTAAATAACCTAATCGACGTGAAACTCTTATCTGCTCTTAAAACCCTAACTTTATACTCCCCACTTTTTTACATTGGAAAATCCATTGAGCCTTCATCTCAAGTCAAAACTCAAGACTAAAACCAACAAAACCAAAAACTAATTATTGGCATGTAAATTGTGCTATCTATATAGCTACCTTGCGTACGTGGTACGTGGTGCATATATAATACATGCATATGTGGATAATCTTGCTTAAGTGGGTTTTCCCCTTTTATGATGAATCCTAGACCTACACCGCCACTGTAGCTTAGCTGGAGACGCCACCACCACCAAACAATTGGCCTCTTTTATTCAGCCTATATCTTAATCATAAGGGTTCTTAAGGGAAATACCCACGTAATTCTTTTTTTTTAGATATAAATTCAACCGTTTCTAAATGTTTAAGATAAATCCAAATTTGAAATATGTTGTCATTTAAGATAATATTTGTCCTAGTATTATCAATTAAATTACAATATGTGCCACTAACCTTCATTAATTCTTTCGTTTGCAATTGTACATTGATTCTTTTCCTAATAAACAGTGGATGATCGCTTCCTTGCCGTAAATTTGTATTGATTTTATAAAAAGTAATAATAAAAATAATTGTTGTACTGATGTACTGATAGGGATTTTTTTATTATATATAAATGGCATGTATATTATTTTTACAATGTACCTACAATGGTGCTCTTTTTTAAATAAAAATAATTTACCTGTATGACATGTACCTACATAGTAACCTATTATCTTTGATTGATAATACTTACATTATGTATTTTAAAAAAGAGGTACGTTATTTTTTATTGATAAAGTCAATTTACCTATTATCTCTTATTGATAATAATTTACCTATTATCTCTTATTTATAATAATTTACCTATTATCAATAGATAATAGGTAAATTATTTTTATAAGATAGTAGGTACATTATTTTCAAAAATGTGTTACATAAGTTGGGTATATTATTTAAATCATAAGTAAATTCATAATCAAAACCAATGCATAAAGAGTATTGAATTGCAGTTACAAAAAAAAACATTGAATTGCAGGCTAATTCAGTGGGAGAAAATCAAAACAATAAATTCAGGAACTAAAACTTAATACACCCACCACATAACACATTAACTTGTAAATAGGGGTAGTTTTGGAATTCAAAAAATATAATAAATCATATTTTAAGTTAGATTAGGTAACTTGCTTAGTTGGATCCTAGTCATCGGGTTTTATTTGAAAAAATTGGATATTTTAAATAGAAAAATAAAGAGTAGAATTGTAGGTGATTAAAAATGAATTTTATGGGTATAAGCTCAATTTACTATAATCATAATTATCAATCACCTATATATATTATTAGTTTTGTTTCCTAAGTACATAACGTACAGCTTAGTGAAAACGAGCTAATTAAACATTTTTATTATTATAACAATTAAGGGCATATGGCACCGTATCGATGGCAGCTAAGGCAAACTAGTACAAAATTTATTTGGTATTATCTATCTTAACTAGCTACCATATATATGTTCATTTTCGCATGCATATATATTGACCTAAAACCAAAAGCCAAAAACAAAAAAGATAAATTTATATTTTGGTCCTTATTTATGGGTTTACATGTGAAAAGTCCCAAAAAAAATGAGCTATTTAGTTAAATACATTCTTAGTACTAATAATATAGATAAACCCTACACCATTTAATTTCTATAAACAAACTCAAAAAAAACCTAAAAATTGAATTGAATTTTAATTATTAAATTACTTTAATGCCCTATTGAGTATTTTGGGTTTTTTATGAGGTTTTGGATTGGGCTTGTTTTAATAAAACAATGGTAGTTTTGTAATTATAGGAAGTTTGAAGTCTCTTTATTATGTTGTAAATGGGTTTTTGGTGTGTTTCTAAAGTCCATTTCATGTAGGTTTTAAAAATAATAATAATAATTTAGACTCAAATATTGGGTATAAATAGTGAATCTCCCAAAAAAATCCCTTTTATCTCTTTCACACAAGTGTCCAAAAATGTTATTGGATATGGAAAGGTATATGTGGCTGGCTGTCCGTCGGCGCCTGATCACTAAATTGCAAACTTGTTAGCTTCCTCCTAGGAAGAAATAACAAATAACAAACAAGGAAAACAAACAACATTGTTAGGCTTAGATAGATGTGGCCGAGACAGACTATATTTTTGCTAAGCTTCATCATTATTCATCACTCACATCAAGTAAGTTTCAACATTTAATATTTAGGGCTTCTTAGATATAGGTCCAAAACTATTAATTGTAATTAGATTTAGTCTACGTGTTTTTAGTTTTAGATGTAGGTTATTTGACATTTATTAAGTTTTTTGTTGTGTCGATTTTACAGTTTGAGGTAAATAAAGAAAACACATTGAAAATCTAAATTTAATGCATTATTTCATTATAATTGAATTTTTTATTTTGAATTTTGAATTTTTTTCATTGATAATATATAAATAAAATACAATTTAATAAATGAAAAGTAAAGACCCACATAATATACCAATCGATCAGACAAGCACCCACATGAAATTATGTACCAAACATCCAGGTAAATAGTGTTATTATTAGCAACGAAAAAACTTAGTAACAAATCGTGTTACTTATAAGTTATGAACATAAATTAGAAGACTACCTATAAGTCAGATATAAAAATAGACAAATAAAATTGTATGTTACCTACAAAAAGTTTTTTTTTTTTTTTTACATAAATGACTATTACTCGATTCAAGTCATAAGGGGCAACATTGGAACTAAAAATGATTTTAAAAATAAATTTTAAAAAAATGTAATCCTATGTGGCAAAAAAATCAAAGGACTTTGATCAAAGTCACCAAAATCTAGAATTAAACCCAACTCCTTAATGAAAATTTGAATATATATCAACTTTTCTGTAATATTTGTCAGGCTGATATAGTCAATATGCAAAATTGTATTGCAAATTACCTATCATGCGATGAGTGGGAGTTTCACATTAAAATTCATAATTTAATATTTAAAGAATCAAGAATTATATTGATTAGGAAGACTAGTTCATTTCACACTCATTCATTTTCTTACCTTATTCATAACTTTTCTCTGATTCACGTTATTTTAAAAAATTATATTTTCATTCATAACAACCAACATAAAGCAAACAGTACCATACATAGTAAAAACAAAAGTAAAGAAAAGGTCTGGCCAATGAAAGACGATAAATATGGTAAAAACATAAGCGACTGGAAAGACATGTCAAACCAACAAGGCAAGAAGAGAAGTAGGCCTTACGTGATTGCATGACCTTTAGCGGGCCATGCATCTGATTATACCCCACATCACCTACAAACTCCCTACTCTCGCAAATACCAAATCTCCAAACTCGCTCTCTCTATCCAACTTCACGTACCGTCCATTGGTCCTGGCAAGTCCAACTTAGCTCCAAATTACTAAAACGCCCCTGTCTCGTTTGCTCAGGTGGGCTTACATACACTCGTCATTACAGTAACATTTTCAGATAAAATGGCATTTTTGTATTCAAAGCCGCGACGACAACGACATCAGATATTATTAAAAAAATTAAACAGAAAAACAAAAACAAAAAAGTTTGAGAGAGAAGCGACGACGCCGAACATAAGGGTACGACTGGACGTGCTTTTAAAGCTTCTTTTTAAGTCTTAAAATATTTCTCAACAAAAAAAGGAAAAGTCTTAAATATAATTTTCACGCATTTATTTATTTAGTTATTTTCTCTCACTGCCAGAAATAAATACATTTTCTTTCTTTCTTTCTATCTCTCTCTAAAACCCTCTCCAACTCCTCTGTCTCTCTCTCTCTCGCTCTATATGATTACGTACAGATCAGGCCGAAACCATTGTATCTCGATATCTATACTGTTCTCTCTCTCTCTCGCTATAACTCCTCCGCTGCTTAATATCTAGGGTTTTAGTTTCTTGTATGTGGAGCTTCTTCGATGTCGTCGTCGTCTTCCAAGGTCTGCTACAATTCCGAGTGCAAGGAATTGAAATCGGAGCATCCGAGAAAGGGCTGGCGGCTACGTACGGGAGAGTATGCTGAGCTATGCGATCGATGCTAGTAAGCCAAGCATTTTGTTTTCTTTTGTTTTGTTTTTTTTCAAAATCTGTTAATTAGTTGATTTTGAACTGGTTCAGTGTTTTTTTTTTCAAGTCACGGCTTCATTTGACGTCGTTTCGAGTTGGATTGATCGGTTTGAGATCGAGTATAGGGTTTTAGTAGTGGGTTTTTGGGGGGAATTTACTAAATTTGGAGGAAGTCGTGGCGTTATGCTCTAGTTTCGAGAACGAGATTGGGCTTTTTAAAAAAGGTAGTTTGGGAACACTGGGTTTACCTCCGTTTTCTTCTTATTCTTTCAAATTTGATTGAGGGCGCGGAATAGCTTGGCTTCTTTAGGTAAATGCGCGGGAGCTGTCATTTCTATTAGTGCTGAACTGCTTGGTGAAGTAGGAGCTTGGAGAGAAACTATAATTTAATTTAGGGGAAAGATTAAAAGATTCTTTGTTTTAACTGCTCCATTGAATTCGACGGATGCTTTAGTGTGATATTTATGAAACAATTTTGTTGCTTCACTTGGTTTTGGGAATTTTTTTTCCCTTTGGTTAAATGTTTTGCTCATAAAATACTTTTTAATTAAGCCTATCCTGCTGGTACTTATTTTTTGTGAATGCAACCTGCAATGCCTATGCTTGCCTTAATATAAGTAGTACCCTTGAACGTGCAATATTACAATCCTTTCTGTTTTGTTTGTCTGTATTTGTTGGGATATTGAAACCCCATAGGACATGAAGGTGAAAATGTAGAGTAGCTTAAGTATACTTAAGGTAGTTGGAGCTGTTGTTGAGAGCTTTGTAGGCTAAAAAAACTTAGAGAGATGCAATGAAAACCATAAAAAGAAAGAGTGAAACTGCAAAATGATTATTTTTCTTCTTTTTTTGGGTTAATTGACAAAATATGGAAGGTTCATATGAGAGTTTGACTATTTGAGGCAGTCAAATTAATCAAATATCCGCGGCATCTAATGGTAATGGACGTTTATGTTCTCAAGCAGAAAAGACGTATATATGTTAGAAAAATTCTGAATAATAAGGTAAAATTAAATATTTGTTCCATGGGAGCCGTTGCCCCCACTACGCATATGGAAGGCCCGCCTATGGTGTCAAGGTGCAGAATTACTTGGGAGAACGAATTTATGTTATTAGGTTTCCCAACTTTTCAAGCTTGATTACCAGTTAGTGAGTCAGCTCCTAATTGGGGAAGTAGGGATGGCAAGGAAACGCTATTGCCTGTTGAATTCATTTTAAAACACGTTAGAATTTCAACCGGCTATATAGATCACAACTTGACTGTATGTGTATCCGGTGATTCATCTACCTTGTCTTTCAAGTTCTAAGCTAGAATAGTGCGCGCTTTGTAGATTACACTAACAGATAGCTTTTCCCTTTTTTTTTCTCTTTTTTTTTTTGGTGATCCAAGTCTTGCTTATGAGGAAGGAAGATTCTGTGAGACTTTCCATATGAATGCCGCTGGTTGGAGATGCTGCGAGTCTTGTGGGAAGGTCAGTAGATAGTTTATGCTGTCTAATTTGTATCCTTTATAGCATAAACGTTTAATGTTAGAATTAATGTTGTATTAGATTAACTGACTTTAGTTTTGGATTTCTAGTATGAATGTTAATTTGGTTAGTCTTCCTTTGCAGCGGGTTCATTGTGGATGCATCGTTTCAAGTCATGCATTTACATTGTTGGATCCTGGAGGAGTTGAGTGCATGACATGTGCAAGGAAAAATTTTGTTTTGGTAGGGATTGTTTAAAAGTTTAAATAACTAAACTTTAATATCATATGTTTCAATTGTCAATGTTCGGCCACATCAACCTTTGTTTATCTTAGTTATGTTATGTTCCTTGAACGTACCACAACCGTGTTATTCTCTGTTGTTGAACAGACACCAAATCCAGCATGGCCAACATCTATGTTCTTCCATTCACCGTTATCTGAGAGACTTAAGGACCTGTCTGTCAAAAATTGGACTCATTTGGCTGGATCTGGTCCTGTACCATGGAGGCAAGCACCCAGTTTATTCAATTCTTCAATTCCTTCTTCTGAGTTGCATACAAGGGTGCCGTATGAAATTGATGTTTCAACTGGGATTAACAAACTTAACGCCAGTGAAAGAATATTTGTATCCTCCATGGAAAAGAAGAAAGTGGAGGATATTCCTGAAAGACTAATGAAAGTTAACCTCACTATGGGCACACAAGAAATTCTTGAAAACGGGAAGCCAGGTATGGACTCCATGGCATTTAAGCTAGTGTGAAATATAATAGGATATGCCAACTTGCCACGTTTCTGTTTCCAAGCTGTAGGTAGATGGCTGTTAAAGTGTTGTCAACATTTTGTTGTAGGAAATAACCGCGAGGAGCAAAGTAGTTCATGTTTAAATATATCTCAGCAGTCTGCCTCTTTGAAGGAGGACCCTTCTACTCCACAATTTGGTCCATATGGATCTGTGAGCGAAACAAATGCTCAAGTGGGGGTTACTGGAACTAATTTGCGGCCAACCCTTCCTTTGGCAAAGCAGTTTAATGGCAATTTACAGAATGGAGTTGAATCATCTGCTGATACTCAGATCCGCAATGCAAGGCCTCGAGCAGATGCCCGAGGAAGAAATCAGTTACTTCCACGGTACTGGCCTCGATTTACTGATCAAGAGCTACAGCAAATATCTGGAGAGTATCCTTTGATTCAATGTCTTTTATTTTCCTTTCTCTAAAAAGACAATGTTGTATATGTTTTAATATTATAATTGTAAAGGCAGTTTGTATAGTGGTAATGGCTCTTCTTCAAATGTGTTGTGCCTTGAATCTTACATACTGTAAACCTTAACCATGTTTTAAGTAAAAATTCTGTAATAACTCCATTATTCGAGAAAATGTTAAGTGCAAGTGATGCTGGGCGGATTGGACGTCTGGTGTTGCCAAAAAAATGTGCAGAGGTGCGTCTTCATGTTTTCTCAGCCGGACCTGGCACTTGGCTTCTTGAGGCATAATGGAAAGAATTAGCATGAGCTATATTATGTATTGATTATTTTTTGAATCTGTCTTATAAGTTTTAGCTTCACACATTTTATTATTTCATAATCAATTAACATTATTTCCCTACGAGACAGGCCTACTTTCCTCCAATTTCTCAGCCTGAAGGGTTACCTCTTAAAGTCCAGGATTCAAAAGGCAAGGAATGGGTATTTCAGTTTCGCTTCTGGCCGAACAATAATAGCAGAATGTATGTTCTGGAGGGGGTTACTCCTTGCATACAGTCCATGCAATTGCAGGCAGGCGACATAGGTAATGATCTTATATCACTGGAGAAATTTCTATTGAATGGTACCTTGTTCATGCTTAAACTTGCAAGAACTCTGCCAGCAGTTATTTAAGGAGCTCTTTTGGATTTGGTTCAATCTTGTTAGTTTTCTGGATTCTTGCATTATCCATTTATTTGGCTTATTATGCTCTCGAAGAGTGTCTTCCATGTTTCCTTATGTAATTTCCCTACTGTGTGTGTGTATTAGTAATTTCCCTACCCTGTGTGTATTTGTAATTTCCCTACTGTGTGTGTTAGTAATTTCCCTAATCTGTGTGTGTTGTCAGCTTACTATGATTTAAATCATCTTGTTATTCGACCAAAAAATTCATCTCGTTACTTTGTTCCCTCACTTTGGCACTGAAGAGTTAATCTGTTTTATCAGTAACCTTTAGTCGATTGGAGCCAGAAGGGAAATTGGTTATGGGGTTCAGAAAGGCTTCAACTGCCCCACCATCTGATCAGGTTTTTTGCTGCTCAACTCCTATTTCCTTGTAACTATATTTTTTTGGTTGTGATTGGCAATATATGTGTGATTTGAGTGGGTAAATGGCAACTGGTAACCATAATAAAAGGCAGTATTTTATATTTCCAGTATGCACTTCTGTTAAGTTGGATGACCATGGTATTTTGTCTCTGAGCTGCTTTGAATTAATGGATAATTTTTGTTGCATGCATTTTTATTCCTTTATATGGATCTTTGCATTTGGTTTTCTGTAAGGTCTACTACTAAGGCTTCGTTTTCTTTTACTTTATGTTTCTCTTTAGGAACATGAGACAAACAAGGCAAGCAATGGAGTTTCAGCCCTTGCAGATGTTAGTATAGCAGAAACTAATTCTGGTTAAGTTTTTTCAATATTTGTCATATAAAAAATGGTTCAGATGTTGTATTAAAAATGGTACAGAATCACCTAGATTTTCATCAATGAACCAGGCTGAATTGGCAGATCCTAGCTCATGGTCTAAAGTTGATAAGTCTGGTTACATAGCAAAAGAAGCACTGGGAACTAAGTCATTGATCTCTAGAAAAAGGAAGAACAGTAGCTTGGGTTCTAAGAGTAAGCGCCTGAGAATTGAAAATGAAGACCTGATAGAACTGAAGTTAACATGGGAAGAAGCTCAAGGCCTGCTTCGCGCTCCTGCTAACCATATACCTACTGTTGTGGTGATTGAAGGCTTTGAGTTTGAGGAATATGAGGTACATAGTTAATTATGATTCCCTTTTTTATAGGATTCACATTGCCAAATGTTGCTCATAATTTTTCTTTTTCCATCACTCTGATGTGTGTGTGCAATCCAATTCACTATGACGTCTGTGCTCTTTCCAATTCACTCTGATGTCTGTGTTCTTTCTCTTTGACCACAAATGTTGCATGGATTCGTTTTCTAATAGATCACAATTGCTAAGTGCCCCCAGAAAATAACTAGGGGTACAATAACTATTGTAGCTTGTGATGAGAACTGTGAAGAATTCTTAGTATCGTATCTTGTTATGATTGAACTACATGGATACACTTTATTTATATGCCATTTTGATACTGACTTCTAAAAATAAAAAATAAATTGATTATTTCTGTCAGCTTCTTTTACTTGAATAATTCCAAAGTGGCGTTTGAAAATATTACTTTATAAAAGCTTGTGATCTTATACTTATAGAGTTTTCTGGTCTGCAAGTGATTCCCCTCTCTTCTTTTCCGGATGCAAGAATCCTTCTCTTCATTTTGGTCTTTACCAAACTTGTTACTTCTATTCATTTTTTGGCTGAATGACACGAGCATGTTATATAATGAGGGCTGCCCTCACCCATTTCCCAACCATCCCAACCCAAAAACCCCATGTCAAATGTTGAATCAAAGCTTCCTCTCTTAAAGCGGGAAATACCTCTTGGTGCTCATATGACAGTGTTACATCTTTCATTGCATCTTTGTAGTTTTTCATGTGTTATGTCTTCTAACTATGATATCATGCTGAATATAGGGTTGGGATCCCTCCATTATGGATTCTGACATCTGCTATTTCTTACAGGATGCTCCAATTCTTGGGATGCCAACAATTTATGCTACAGGCAGTGCAGGGTAAATCATTTTTAGTGCTAAGATCTGTGTCTGAAGACTTCTATTTTAGTTTTCTGTGTTACTTCTTAATGCTTTAGTTGAACTTTTGCATATTTATCAAGAAAATTTGTTGATAAGTTTGTAGGTCAGATAAGTGGTTCAGAAAATTTTGTGCCTAGTTGCTGCTGCTGGGTGAATTTGTTATAATTATTTTAGATTTCTGGAATATTTCGAAGAGCCTAATGGGGATGTAATAGGATTTTTTTAGGGCTGTCTGGTTATTTTCTTCTTGTTAGATTATGCATGGTATGCTTTTTGTTTTCACTGATTTGCCTTATACTGTTCAAGGTAAGGAAATTCTGTTTTTTTAATTAGAAAAAGAAAGAAAAAATAATCTTGTTTAAATGGTGTCTCCAACTTGCACCACACATAGAAGACTTGGGGTTTCCTCCTTTCAGGACCTTGTCTTGGTCTTCACATATGGAGCATGTTTTAATGCCTAGAATGAAGCTGAAGAGTTACTTTCATCCTGTGTATTATTTAGCCTGAAGCTTTTTATTTTATTTTATTATAATTTCTATCTGTTTATCCTATATAAGCTAGTAAATTGCCAAATTCTAATGCTTTTTTCCGTTCTTCCCAGTGAGAAGATTCAATGGGCTCAATGCGAAGATTGTTTCAAATGGCGCAAACTGCCTATGAATGCACTTCTACCCTCAAAATGGACTTGTTCTGATAATTCATGGGACCCTGAAAGGTAAAATGGACATTTTCTGCAAGTTCACCTTAAATTGATATGAACTCCAAGGATGTGCACATGGATTAACTAAATTTTATGTGTTAAAAATTATCTACCAGATCTTCGTGTTCAGCAGCTCAAGATTTGACAACAGAACAGCTTGAAGATCTTCTACCTTCCCATAGTACAGGTATGAATTGCTTGAGACAATTATTGTAATCCAGAGCTCGTTGAGTAATGTCATAACTTGGCTTTGGTTACCCATTCTCTTATGTTTGCCTGCATATGTTTAAAATGGTTGTCTCCTTTCGTACTCGAATTTTTTTCTCTTACATCATGTACATGTGCATATCATTCCAATTTGTCAATTTGTAATTGTTTTTTTTATTCTGCTTGGGCAGTTACTTCCAAGAAAATGAAGGCTGCTAAACAGGACCCAGATAACATTGAAGCTCTGGAAGGGCTTGACACACTCGCAAACCTCGCTATCTTGGGAGAGGGTGAGTCACTCCCAGCATCAGCTCAAGCCACCACAAAGCACCCCCGACATAGACCCGGATGCTCATGCATTGTCTGCATCCAGCCCCCTAGTGGGAAGGGTCCAAAACACAAGCAAACCTGCACCTGTAATGTATGCTTAACAGTGAAGCGCCGTTTCCGTACATTAATGATGCGGCGTGAGAAGAAACAGTCAGAAAAGGAAGCAGAAAGTACACGCAAAAAGCAGCAGCAGCAGCAATTAGTAGTGATTGATAAACTAGACGACGACACCCCCATATGTTGTAATGCAGGAAGCAGTAGTCCAAACCAGAAAAAGGAGGTCCTTGAACTTTCTGATGATGACCTTAACAGGACGAAATCCTCAACCCCAACTTTTAAAGGCCAAATTGACCTGAATATCCAGCCAGAGCGGGAGGAAGAGCTGTCACCTGGCTCCGATTCTGGCAGCATGATGAAGTTGCTCCAAGATGCCACAGAACGGTATCTCAGGCAGCAGAGATTGTCAAGCTCTGGTGGCAGTGAAAATTCATCAGGCAATCGGTCACAGCAAGTTGGAGGTGAAGCCCGTGGGGGGGAACCCCCCAGCAACGGTGTAACCCTCGGAAGTAGCAATCATGATGGTGGCAACGACTGTCCTGCAACTTTATCCATTAAGGCATCAGCGTCCATGACTGCGACGGGATAACATTAGTGCATTCTTCTGTACAATGATATGTCAGTTATCAGCAATGCGGGGCTGTTGTTCCAAACTGGAAATAGTTTTGTTGTACATTCATCCACATGGGATCTCGCATCTTCAGGTTTGTACATATAGAAGAGAGGTGGGAAGAGGGAAGAGGGCAACTTGGTCGAGAAACTATAATGTGATTCTGTGAATGTTGTCGTCACTAAAGTATAATTAAGTGGACATGAAAGCCTTATTAATTTTAATACGGAAACGATAAATGCAACTGAAGTGGGTGGCAGGTTGAAGCTATTTAGTTTCATTTTAGAAGCTCACCTCGCTGCCTTGATGCAATGACTTTGAGGATGTAACTAAATATCTCCTTTTTCGGCCTAGTAAAATAGAAATTGAATTCACCTCATTTTGTTTTTATTTTATTTTATGTGTATATATATATTTGAATCAAACTTCCCTTGAAGTGGTTTTTGAAGTCTTTTATTTTGGTTTCTTCATAAATTACATATTAGTGAATCTGTCTTTGTACTATCGTATTAAACTATAAATACTCGTGAATCTAGATGTGCAACTTTGGCTTATTTTGGATCTGATTTTATTTCCATCCTTGGGTTTTTATCTTTATGGGCTCATTAAGGTTTACTTGTAATAAATCAGTTGTACTAGCTATTTATCAATCTGCAATTACAAAATGGTTACCCAAAGGGGTTTGGTCTAGTGGAAGCATGCTAGGCCTGCAAGTGGGGCGAACGCTATAGGGATTTTCTTGGTAATAGGAGGTCTCTGGTTCGAAACTTGGCTTGTGAAAAACACCCCCTGGGGAGGGGAGTTACCCATGTTGCTCTATTTTCCGGAGTGGTTGCCCACTTTGTACCACCAAAAAAAATACAAAATGGTTAATTATATAACTAGTTGTTGCTCTTGCTAGCCTATCCATTTATAATTAGGGCAGGATCAGAAAAGTGGGTTACGCTATCATCCACAAATATCTTTACCAAACTAGCAGTCTCTCTTATATGATTGGGAGGAGAGAAATGTACGACCAAGTCAACCAAATTTTTATAACAGATGAAAAAAAATAGGAAGCTACTTGTTAACTAACTCATGAGCCACTGTACACGCATCCTTAAACGGCCTTATAGGTTTAATTAACTTAATTTGGGTGGTCCTAATATGCAATTAATCCAAAGCCTCAAATACATCCACCCTCACCAAAAATAAGGAAACTTCTACTTTCGTCCATATCATGGTGACAGCTTCTGCTTTTGTCACCTCCTTTGTATTCCTCCTCATCAATGTGATGCAGAGGAGGATGCAGAAACACTTTGAACACGTGAAGGAGAGATTTGATTAGCTTAGCTTAATTATATGCATGGTTTTTAATGCACTTTTTGTCTGTCCACTCAATTTTTTCAGACATAAAGAAAAAAGGAAGGAAAACCCATCTTGCACAAGATCAACAAGAGTGAGTGATACATATTAATATCATCATCAAGCCAAGATGAACGACTTATTTTCGAGCTCGTTCAAGAAATACACTGACCTGAAACAGCAGGCCTACCTGGACGATATGGAGGCCGGGAAGGAGACTGTTAATCTTGACAAGTTCTTCGAAGATGTAGAGAATGTGAAGGAGGACATGAGACAGGTTGAAAGGCTGTACAAGCAGCTACAAGACGCCAATGAAGAGAGCAAGACTGTGCACAATGCTAAAACCATGAAAGAGCTCCGAACCCGCATGGACTTGGATGTCGAGCAGGTCCTCAAGAAGGTCAAAATCATAAAGGGCAAGCTTGAAGGTTTGGAGCGTTCCAACGCAGCTCACAGAAACCTTCCTGGTTGTGGCCCTGGCTCCTCCGCAGATCGAACCAGGACGTCAGTGGTTAGTGGTTTGGGGAAGAAACTCAAGGACATGATGGATGACTTTCAGGGATTGAGAGCTAGAATGACATCTGAATATAAAGAAACAATAGAACGCAGGTATTTTACTATAACCGGAGAGAAAGCTAGTGAGGAAACTATCGAAAATTTGATATCAAGTGGAGAAAGTGAGAGCTTTCTGCAGAAGGCTATTCAGGAACAGGGGAGAGGTCAGATTTTGGACACCATATCAGAAATGCAAGAAAGACATGATGCTGTGAAGGAGATAGAGAAGAATTTGATTGAGCTCCATCAGATATTCTTGGACATGGCTGCTCTGGTTGAAGCACAGGGTCACCAACTCAATGACATTGAGAGCCATGTCATGCATGCTAGCTCGTTTGTCAGACGCGGCACCGACAATCTTCAAGAGGCCAAAGAACAGCAGAAGAAATCAAGGAAGTGGACATGCATTGCTATAATTCTTGGAATAGTCCTCGTCATTCTCCTCCTAATTCCGATTTTGATTCAAATTTTGCCTCATATGTTGTAGGAAGAGGAAAATGGGGGAGACTTTTACTTTGTTCTAATTGGAACTCCGAATGCATGCATGTATTCTGATTCTAACCATAGGAACATAGTTAGATCTTACACAAGTTCAGAAGAAGAAAAAAAATACATAAATAAAAAAAATTTGGCTCTCGAGGGGTGCGGTTTCAATGTCTAACAAACTCAATTTGTGACACAAAAACATAGCAAACTTAGATATGGAGGTTCAATGGGTTAGTTCATTCACATTTGGGCATCTTTAAGCTTTTGAATCTCTCGGGCCACCAACCATGAAAGGGACCAAATTTGCAGATGGTAGATGCATGAAATTCTTATGCGAGGGTTGTAGACATTATTGTAATTGATTTTCATTCTCATTCTATGAATGACATTGCATTTTTAACTGCTTTTTCCTTCCCACCTTCCCAGTTTCTTACCATTTGTCCAAGACTCTCAAATGTTAAAGTTGTGCACCCTTTTGAGTTTGATGAATCTATTAAGAGAAAAAAGTTGGGCTGAGCTATAGATTCTGATCATAAATATTACAGAGTCATTCTATAGCGAGGGTCTTATTAGATGAGGTCCTATCTCTTTACCGTTGGATCAAACTAACCAATTTGATCCAAGGGTTAAGAAATGAGAGATGGGGCCTCATCTAAGACCCTCACTATAAAATTCTTGTAATATTACAACCAACATTCCTAACAGCATTAAAACAACACAAATAAAGCCACAATTAGTGCACCTATCTCAGATTCTAAACGCTAGTTTAATAGAATAAGGGCCCAGTTGGTGCACCTAACGAAACTCAGATTTCGAGAAGCCTCTGGTTGTTAACTTATGGCACAATAAAAAAATGGTAGGGAAACTATTCATTCTTGTACAGAGGACAGCCACTCATCCATCAAACAATTTGCTTTCACAAAATGGCCTGATATTGAGCATTTGATTTCAATCAAGCCACTGACATCATATGCCATTAAGAATCAAGAAACCAAATTTAAGTACTTCCTACAATGTAGCTTGAAAATCATATCTGGCATGATTGCCACAAAATATCAATACTAATTACTAAGTTCAGAACTCAGGCATACCCAAAATATTATATATGCAGCAGAAAATTAGTAAATCCCTTCTGAGAGATCACTGAGGTTCTTGCAAGTAGCTGTGTCATGTACCATAGTTCGGCAAAGCTGCCATAAATGAGTTGTAGGACGACTCAAGATCAAAGTGGAGCTGCCTAGACTGCTGCTCTGTCAACTCATCAGCCGCTCCCATCTTTGACAATCTTGCAATCCACTCCTTCAACTTCACCTTCCCCAAAAAGTCTGGTGGTAGAAAGGTCAACTTACCCAGAGACGTTAAGAGGTCCGAGAGCAGCGGGTGCACCTGATCAACTGCAACCATGTTCAGCTTCAATGAGTCCATTGCAGTAATAAAATTCTGTGTGCATTCTGCCACAGCAGCAGCTGAGGAAGTCATGGAGGCAGCTGCAGCAGCCCGATGCTCCACTGTGGCAGGCACCCCTGAGGTCACAAGGCGGTTTATAGCTGCTGGGCAGTCCATCTTGTATGTTTCTGCAAAACGCTCGATGCTTGGGATGGTGTCTTTAAGCGTGGAAGCCAATGTCTTAAAGTGGGCAATGAGCTTTTGGCATTCAGTCTCATACGCTGATGAAGAGATCACATCACGAATATATGCCTTTTCAAGCTTCTCGGTGGTCTTTATAATGGCGTAAAGTTCGGCAAAACTATCATACATTTCTCTTTCACGCTTGTCATTCGCCAACTTGACCTCCATTTTACTAATGTATATGGATATACTTCTTTGGGGAGAAAAGAAGAATCTCAGGTAGATTTGTGTATGTGGAGGATTGGAGAAGAGAACGGGACACGCACAAAGGAGAGAGAAACTTATTCACTGAAGACAGAATTGCATACAAAGAAAACAAAAGAAAAGTATGAGAATTTATCCCTCACTCAACAACCAGAAAGAGAAAAGAAGATCATAGCATCTCAGAAAATCAACATAAGTTAACAGAACAAAGATTCATAACATACCATAAATTACAGTTGTCTTTGATGGTCAGAATTACAGTTAACTAGCCTACAAAACAGAATAACTCCAGTCAATAAAGTGTGTTGCAATATTCAGCTTAGATATGGATCGACTTCTTTATTTAACAAGAATGATGATTTATATTCTTTTCCTTTTGGCCAGAGAACAAAGATGTCAAAACATAGGTTTCTAATTTTATCCAAGTCATGGGAAAACCATTTCAAAATGTATAATCTTAGCAAGTAAGAAGCAGACTAGAATAATGGAACTCGCTAAACGGTGAAAAGTTCCAGATCACAACCTAAAACACCCACCAAGAAAACTATCCTGATTTTCAAAATCTCCCCCTGCATATAAATATTTCAACTTGAGCACCACAAACATACGTATAATGTCTTGAACTCCATTATGCTCAATAAAACTCTGAAATCTAAGAGACCTTAACACTAACCTGAAACCTAACGATACATAAATGTTCAAGTCTTCATAGAAAATTGACAAAAGCAAGAACACATCCATGGCATACCCAGTAAACCAAATCAAATAGTATTTTAAATTAGCAAGAGAAACACACACCCAAAAGCAAATTAGTCTCTCAATATGTAAACATGAAAGCCATGGCCCCCAATCTCAACTGCGAGAGAAAACATGGACGCCATGGCCTTCTCATCTCAAGAGACCATGGCCGTTGATTAAAAAGAAGAAATTACAACATCCAAACAACACCGCCAGCTTAAATCAGCACCCAAAGTAAAACGAGCTCAGAAATGTAACATAAATCCGAGAGCTGAGAGATTACCAAAGAGAAACACGGATAGAGAAAAGGAGAGAGCTTGGGGCTGCTCCTGAGGTGGGTAGCTGAAATTCCAAAAAGAAAAAGAAAAAAAGAAAAAAAAACTCGAGAGAGGGGTCGCGCCACAGAGCGTTGTATATCTGTCTCTCGGAGAAGAAGAGGGAAGAAAGTCTGATATTATGACACAGAGAAGAGAGAGAGAGAGGGAGGTTGCGTGTGCGTTAGCGTATATGATTGCTGCTGATTACGGCATCTCCGTGTAGCAGTTAGAAAGCGACAAGGCCTTCTTTCTTTTCTCTGTTTCCCAGACCGCGTCGTTTACGTCACTTCCTGAACATTATCATCATGGACCTCCATAGGCCCATTACTGTTTTCCCACAGGCCCATTTAGAACATAGAATTTTGTTCGGTTGGCTTGCTAATGGGCTCATAATGGGCCTAATCTTAATGAGCTTTAGCTTAGAACACTAATACTTAGAGCACTTCCAGCAAAGGAGGCTAGGGGGAGGGCTGGGGGGGTTTGGGCCAAAATCTGTTTCCAGCAACAAATATTTGCCCGGGCAGAGTGTGGGACCCAGCAACCTGGGCTGGCCCAAGGGCAGGGCGAGCCCCAGGTCCAAAACTCGGGGGCTGACGTCAGCGATGACATCAGCAATAAAAAAAATTTAAAAAAAATTCGAAAAAAATCTAAAAAATACAAAAAAATTCTGAATTTTTTAAATAAATACTTAGTCATATTTTCACTTCACACCAAAAATCTTATCCGAAAATATTGTCCAAATTAATTGTTTAGGTAAACAAATTTGTGAAAAAAACAAAAAATAAATAGTGTTTTGCTGTGATCACTTTGGAAAACACATATAAGCTTTTTGCGAGGGCACTATTCACGTGAATAGTAGCTGCGCTAAATCACTTCATGGCAAGGTTTATTCTTTGGAAGTCTCTTAAAGTTACATTGGGGGAGTCAAAATAACAATATGTAGGGATGACAATGAAGCGAGCATGCCATTTCCATTCTCATCCTCATTAAGTATTTTCTTCCTATCCCTGGTTTTATATTCGCAATATTCAAATTGGGAATTCTTGTCTCCACCTTGGTTGGGATTGGATTCTCAGACCCGCCCCATAACAAAGAAGAAGTATTATGGGCCCAATATGTGGATCAATTTAATATAAATATGAACTACTTAAACAAATTAGTGCCTACCAAAACTACAATGTTAATAGCATAAATCTAAATGAAGAATCATGATGATACCAACTATTAAATAGTATATATTGAAGATGGAGGGTTTAGGTAGACAAATAATATATCTGTATCAAAATTAAAAAATAAAAATTTCAACTCTATAAATAGAGTGAGAAGAAAATGTTGACGTTAGTTAACTTAACAAATCAAGAAGATTTATTTTCTAAGTTAATTAGGTGATTTATTTCATTTTTGCATATAGTTGGCAGTCCGTATATAATAATGAGATATTCTTCTAATTAATTAATGTATCTAAATTATTCAAATCATATTCATATTTAGCAGAAAACTCAAACTCTATAAAAATATAAATATAAATAAAAAATAAAAAGAAAAGTACACAATGATTTTCTTAATTATTTATCTTTCGTAACAAATTCCAATTCCGGTTAACAGTAGATCGAAGCTTGTGTTCCCTTCCCTCCTATCGACCCTCGTATTTAGGGTTTTTCCAACCCAAAATTCCCGATTATATACGCAAACTTTTTCCAGGAATTAGCAACACTCGGCAACTTCGGCCATGTCCATCTGTCCAGAATTATACCCCTCACAAGAGGACCTTCTTTACGAGGAAGAGCTTCTCCGAAACCCCTTTAGCCTCAAGCTATGGTGGCGTTACCTCATCGCTCGATCCGAATCTCCATTCAAGAAGCGTTTTATAATCTACGAGCGAGCACTCAAGGCTCTTCCTGGGAGCTACAAGCTTTGGAACGCTTACCTTCTCGAACGCCTCGAGCTTGTTCGCAATTTACCCATAACTCACTTCCAGTATGAAACCCTCAACAACACTTTTGAAAGAGCCCTGGTTACTATGCACAAAATGCCCAAAATTTGGACTATGTACTTGCAAGCTTTGACGGAGCAGAAGTTGGTCACTCGGACTCGCCGGACCTTCGACAGAGCGCTGTGTGCTCTTCCGGTGACGCAGCACGACCGCATTTGGGCCCCGTACCTGAAGTTCGTGAGCCAAAAGGGTATCCCAATTGAGACCTCGCTTCGGGTTTATCGCAGGTATTTGAAATATGACCCTACCCATCTTGAAGATTTCATTGAGTTCTTGATAAATTCTAGTCTTTGGCAAGAGGCCGCCGAGAGGCTGGCTTCAGTGTTGAATGATGATCAGTTTTATTCGATAAAGGGGAAAACGAAACATAGACTGTGGCTGGAATTGTGTGATTTGCTTACTAAGCATGCTACGGAGGTGTCAGGCCTCAATGTAGATGCTATTATTAGGGGTGGGATTAGGAAATTTACAGACGAGGTGGGACGGTTATGGACCTCACTGGCGGACTATTACATTAGGAGGAATTTGCACGAGAAAGCTAGGGATATATTTGAGGAGGGTATGACTACTGTGGTAACGGTAAGAGATTTTAGTGTAATTTTTGATTCGTATGCTGGGTTTGAAGATAGTATGCTTGTCCATAAGATGGAGACAGTGGATTTGAGTGATGAAGAGGACGAAGAAGAAAATGGAGTAGAAGAGGATGGAAATCAGGAGGAAGAAGATCTTCGATTGGATGTTAACTTGTCTACGGCTGAGTTTGAGAAGAAAATGCTTAATGGGTTTTGGTTACATGATGATAAGGATGTAGATTTGAGGTTGGCTCGATTGGAGCATCTTATGGATAGAAGACCTATACTGGCTAATAGTGTTCTTTTACGACAAAATCCCCATAATGTAGAGCAGTGGCACCGAAGAGTGAAGCTCTTTGAGGGCAATCCCACGAAGCAGATACTTACTTACACAGAGGCGGTGAGGACAGTTGATCCAATGAAAGCGGTGGGGAAGCCTCATACGTTGTGGGTTGCGTTTGCTAAGTTGTACGAGAATCACAAAGATATTGCAAATGCAAGAGTGATTTTTGATAAAGCAGTTCAGGTGAACTACAAGACAGTGGATAATTTGGCTAGTCTTTGGTGTGAATGGGCAGAAATGGAATTGAGGCATAAGAATTTCAAAGGAGCACTGGAACTAATGAGGCGGGCCACCGCAGAGCCATCCGTTGAGGTGAAACGCAGAGGTATCATCTTTAATTGGTTTTCCGTGTGTTTTTTTTCATCCTGGTCTGCTACTTTCGAGTATGTTACTACATTTTATTAGAGTGTGAGTTGGAAATTTTTTTTAAAAAAGAAAAAAAAAAAGCTTGAGATAGATTTTAATTCAGTATTTTAATTATTCTGTTATCTCAAACATAGAAACACTTCCTGATATATCTCCAACCTAGAATCCTGCAGATAATTATTATGCTATTGTTTTTATACTTTGAAGCCTTATATTTTCTTGTAAATTTAAAGGTGTTTCCTTTGATTTGTTTGGTCTTATCTCTAATAAGTATTCCAAATAATGTATTCGAGATCTACAATTGTCATGGACTTCCAAGTGCCTTCATCATTGTAGTTATAATTTTGATATTGCTAAATTTCAGCTCTAGAAATGCTCAAAAGAAATTTTACTCTAAGCCCCAGTTAATTATGTTATCATTTCTTTAATTTCCCATTCTTATTCTATTTTTTGTAAAGACACCTCATTTTATTTCTCATTTCTTTGTTTGAAATGTTGAACTATAACTTATGTGGCATTTGTGCAGCTATAACTAAACTTCTAACCTTTGGCTTATGCTCTTGCAGTGGCGGCTGATGGGAACCAACCAGTTCAGATGAAGCTGCATAAGTCCTTGAGAATTTGGACTTTTTACGTGGATTTAGAGGAGAGCCTGGGTGAATTGGAGTCCACCCGGGCTGTTTATGAGAGGATACTGGATTTGAAGATAGCCACGCCACAAATCATAATCAATTATGCATTGCTTCTGGAGGTATGGCATTCCTTTAATTCCTCCTTTCTTGAATTTTTACTTATAAATATCTTATGATGACAATTTGACCGTGCAGGAGCATAAATACTTTGAAGATGCGTTCAAGGTGTATGAAAAAGGTACCAAAATATTTAAGTACCCACATGTCAAAGACATATGGGTTACATATCTCTCTAAATTTGTAAAGAGATATGGGAAGAAAGAACTGGAACGTGCAAGACAGCTATTTGAGGATGCTGTTCAGGCGGTAAGAACATTATCAGTCCCCTTAGACTTTATTCTGGTAGTATAAGTTACTCTGGTATTTCTAAAGCACTAGATCCTTGATTTTTTGACAATCAGTAGAGGATTCCACAGTTTATCTGAGCTGAACATGACTATTTTCCACCTTGGTTTGGTTAATGAATGTGCTTTTATCTGATTAGCAAGTTGATTATTGAGATTCTGTCTTGTCATATCATTCCTGCATCCTACTATCCATTGTTTAAAGTGAACTTGACAAGATATTGAGGTCTAATTGCCAATGGTTTTTGTATATACTCTATTACTCTGTCTTGGGATGAATGGGAGGATACCCTGATTATTATAAGCCAAGCTTGTTTTTAAGTGTGCAAGTACCTTCCTCTCTGCTATTTCCATGAATTAAATTGTGAGAAAACGTGGTAGGTCTTCGGTTCATAACATACCAAAATAAATGTTGAAACTTGAGGACATCTGGAGCACATAGGAAATTACTTAATTCTAATCAACATGTTAACCTACCTTTAGCCTGACTCGCTAGATCCTGTAAATTTTTTTTTCGTGTCCAGATTCTCCTTCTGGTTTGCAGATGTATGTATCAATCACTCTGCTGACTGATGTGTATTACTGTGTGTGTGCGCGCGCGCTTCACAACTCGGAAATCTTTTTAGGTTTGAGTTCAACATGCTAGAATGTTGCCTTTGCACATCATTATTTTATTTTGATACTAACCTGAAAATGGTATTTCAGGCGCCTGCTGATGCAAAGAAACCTTTGTATCTTCAATTTGCAAAGCTGGAAGAGGATTATGGTCTAGCAAAGCGCGCTATGAAGGTCTATGATGAAGCAACTAAGGCTGTTCCAAACCATGAGAAATTGAGCATGTATGAAATCTACATTGCTCGTGCTGCGGAGATATTTGGCATCCCCAAAACAAGGGAGATATATGAGCAAGCAATAGAATCCGGTCTTCCAGACAAAGATGTGAAGACAATGTGTTTGAAGTATGCTGAGCTTGAGAAGAGCTTGGGAGAAATTGATCGTGCTCGGGGAGTATATATATTTGCATCACAGTTTTCGGATCCACGATCTGATGTAGATTTCTGGAACAAATGGCATGAGTTTGAGGTGCAACATGGAAATGAAGATACCTTCCGAGAGATGCTTCGAATTAAGCGAAGTGTTTCTGCAAGCTATAGCCAGGTTTGTTCGCTAATTCTATTTCTGTTTTAATTTTAAATATTTGTTACCCTTAATTTTTGTCAGCAACTTAGGTAGAGGTTCTATTGAGGTCTTAGAAAAAGAATTCCTCAATTGCTCATTTCAAATCTCTCTCTTTTTGTTGTTCTTATAGACACACTTTATTCTACCCGAGTATATGATGCAAAAGGATCAGAGGTTGAACATGGACGAGGCAAAAGACAAGTTGAAACAGGCTGGAGTTCCTGAAGATGAAATGGCTGCTTTAGAGAGGCAGTTGGCACCAGTGGCTAACGGTACTACCACCAAAGATAGTAACAGAAAAGTGGGCTTTGTGAGTGCTGGAGTAGAATCACAGACGGAGGGAGGGATCAAAGTGACTGCAAATCATGAAGACATTGAGCTACCCGATGCAAGTGACTCAGAAGATGATGAAAGGGTTGAAATTGCACAAAAGGAGGTCCCATCTGCTGTTTTTGGAGAGTTGGCTAACAAGAGAAAGGAGGCTGAAAATGATGATGGCGGAGATGGTGCTGCTGCAACCAAGGACGGTGACAGCCACCTTGGCGCCCTTGAGAGAATAAAAAGGCTAAAACGAGGTGGTTGATTGAAGAACATTTTGATGCGTATGTCGATTAACTGTTGAGCCCCCTGTATTCTGGTTTGTATCTTGGACCTGTATATCTTATTCTTAATGCAAGAAAGTAGCTGTAGTGCTGTAGTTTTCTGTTCACACTCAAATGTTACTTGGTAGCGGAGTCTGAAAGAGGCTTCTTGTTGTTTGCAGATTTTGAAAGAGATTAAAAGGAAAGAAAGTATAAACCTAACCTTACATTTTCTTGATAGTCCTGATAGTAAATTACTTTCTCATTCAATATTTCCATTAAGCCTACCTATGAATGAAAATTATGAAAGCGATCCAAATTAAGAAATTATACGATTAATGTTGATAAATAACTAGTCTCATTCTCAAGTTCTCAACAAGAAAAATAATGTGTCATTTTATGCTTGTGTTTGTGGGTTTGGATAAGGACAAACCAAGCAAATCAATTATGGACAATGCTTAGCTCCTGATGTATCAGGAGCCACTTCTCCACAACGACGTGGCTTCTTTATAATAAGACACGTATTTTATTTTTTTTTCTTAAGAGAGCAGGGGAGGAGAGGAGAGTGGGTGAGAAGAGAGAGGAGAGTGGATGAGAAGAGAGTCCAAAAAAAAGAGTACTTGTGTCTTATTGTAAAGACGCCACGTCGGTGTGAAGGAGGAGTGAGTGGCTCCTGATACATAAGGAGCAAGCATTGTCCATCAATTATAATGAGCTTGACCCAAAACTATAGGGTAGGGCCCATATAATTTAGACAGATGGAAAGCCATGTTTACTAATCATCACTAACTATTTTGACTAATCATAATTATGCACATATCCAGAGTTTAATACGGTGTACCAAACGAGTCCAAAAGGTCTCAGACCAAATAATTTAAGAGTTGGAGATTCCACAAGTCTTGGATCGGAGTTACTTATCTCACTAATTTTAAATTTTTTATTAACTAAATTCAAAATTATGTTTTGCCAAACACTAAAGAAAGAGAAAAAAATTGACAACGAAAAAACACAATCACGACAATTAAAAAAAACTTAAATAACTTTGTGAGTAATGTTCTCTTGATCACCTAGTACTGCTTAATCCGCACACCTATTTTCAATTTAAATCCAAAGCGCCTACATACTTTTCAGACTCATTTTAAGAACTTATCAACCGTCGGATTTAAATCCAACTACGAATGATCGATCCTCACTAAGTGACCAAGAGATCACTACTCATAACTTTGTTACATGAATAGTTGAATGGAACTTTGAAAAACAGAATCAACCCCAAATACAATAATTGTAAATTTGCAACTTCCATCTTTTTCTTTTCTTTTTGATTAAAATTAATTTCAATCCAATTTAAAAAATTTCTATTGACTAAATTAGGAGAAATATATATATATATTGACTCCATATGGTGATTAATGGCTTCCAGGCTTGACCACCTCCATGTATTGAGTCAACGACTCTTCTCTCTGCAACCTCATTTCCTCATTGAACTTGTTTATGAACGCTTCAACTCGGCGGTTCAACTCGTCCTGGCTCTGCGACGGCTCTTTCCTCAGCTTCCCTACGCACCCTGCCGACGAAGTCACAGCTACAGCCGACGAACTCACAGCTACAGCTGTCACTTGCTGCTGGTTCGTCCAGTCCTTGAACGGCTCTGAGTTCAGCACCGCTGACGTGTCCACTGCCGACTCAACGTTGAGTTGAACTTGACGGCCGTGATTCTCCCACGTCTCGCTCTTCTTCATGTGCCTACTCAACGGCATCGAACGCCCTTCCGTTATCGCTTTCCACGTGTTCTCCAATGTGTCGTGCCGTTTTGGCCTCGCAACTCTCAACGGCTTCCCACCTGTCAAAAAATCTCCCCGTCAATAAATTGTTAAATGACCACTGTACCCTTATGAGCTAGAGCTTCTTTTACTTTTCAACCGCTCATATATAAAAGGGCATCATAGACAATTCAATCGCACGCACACCACATTTGAACTCTATTTTGTTTTCAAACTTCAACACTGTTACTTCACTACCGGCAAACGATGCTCTAAACCTAGACGCAAATTACGATTAGATTAATTAAACGTAAAATTACGACCACGAAATTGAGAATTAAATACCTTCAGGACTGGATCTAGCCAGTTTCCGGTGGCTGAATCTCACAGAAACCAGAGGTTTCTCCACCGGCGAAGAAATCTCGTCGGACTTCATCACACTCTTCGGCGGCGTCCACGTGGAGCTCGAGATCACAACCTCCTCTTCGTCGTCTACACGACGATCGTCAACCTCAGCCTCAGGCTCTGTAGAAATCTCGTCGGACTTCATCACACTCTTCAGCGGCGTCCAATTGGAGCTCGAGATCACAACCTCCTCTTCGTCGTCTACACGATGATCTTCAACCTCAGCCTTAGGCTCTGTAGAAATCTCGTCGGACTTCATCACACTCTTCGGCGGCGTCCACGTGGAGCTCGAGATCACAACCTCCTCTTCGTCGTCTACACGATGATCTTCAACCTCAGCCTCAGGCTCTGCTTCTACAGAGCCATTGATCACCGCAGGCCTGTCCTCATGCACCTCCACCTCCTCATGATCATGAACTAGAGGCTCTCGGTCTCTCTGCTGCTCGTAAACCGCCGACGTCTCCCAAACCGTCGAGTCAGACTCTTCCGGTTGAAGCTTTGGCTGAGGTGAGCGGTCGTGGTGGAACCTCGAGGAAGCGACGATGGTGATGATGATGCCGTTGATGAGAACGTAGATATACGGAGGCCTGAGCAAGGATCGTAAGGAGGCGCACATGAGCGGCACGAGAGAGGCTACGAATTCCATCGCCAGTGGAACGGAGAGCTTCATAGCCCACGCCAACGCCACCACGCCGCTCGAAATTAGCACAATCTTCAAAGAAGCAATCCACGCCATTTTGATTTATAATTATAATCAAGTCTTAATTATGTATTTAATTATGGTGAGGGATTAAGACTCAGAAAAATGTTGTCTTTGAAGTGAAAAGTAATTGGTGTTCCTGCTGGTGGATTGGAGATAATGCATGGAGATGTATATATATAGAGGGAGGGAAGGAGAGTAACGGACGCGTTTTTCTATCTTTCTGAGGAGGAACGACTTAGATGTTCGCAGTGTGGACTGGGTTTATTAGGGGTGGGCCTACTTGTGGAGTGTCGGAGGAATATCCACGTAGGAGGGCCAACGTATCATATATAGTAAATTTTGATTTAAAGATAAACTATGTGAGTTGGAGTAATTTGGATGTTCCAGATACACCACGTAGTTAGTGTATTATCCAATAAACGTAAGATATGTGACAAAATTTTCAATGTAGCTAGTCACATGTCATAAAAAACAATGCAATAAGATGGAAAGTAATTTCACATATCTTATGTCTATTAAATGATACACTAACCATATAGTATACCCGACACTAGCCGAGCTAGAGCCTCCTCTTAATGCGCGTGACATTTTTTCTTCGTTAAGCGTGGGCATGGCATGATGATAATTTGTCAAGTGACAGTGAAACAGTGTAGTTTCTATCTCAATAGTTATGCTCCTAAATTTGGACTGTTGATAAACATGATATTCATATTTAATTAACGGTCAGAAATCGTAGTTCAAAACATGAATAAAATCTTTCCATTTCACACTACACTCGTTACTTTTATGTTTACTTATCAATTAATCTCCTTACTTGATTTCATTATTTAATTTGAAGATATTTAATTATTGATTTTAACGTTGAATTCACATAATTTTTTATTCCGTATGTTTATGGCTCGTTTGAGACTGCTTCTCTAGAGAGTAAGGAAGCACTTTTGCTCATAAGCGTTTCTAATCAAAGCGCTTTTAATATAAAAATATTGAAATTTTCTTTAAAAATCCAAGTGCTTCCTGAAAAAGCACTAGGCAATGCTTCTTGAGGAAGCACATAGTAAGTGCTTCGCCAGAAAGCACTTCTAAACTTTTATGTCAAACACTATTAAAACCGCTTTTGGTTGTCAGAAATCGCTTATAATCCTTCCAAAAGCACTCCTAAACACGTGGGGAAGTCACAAATTTGAATTATTCTTATATAATGTGAAAATTAGAAATTTAAATCATTACAATACTCATTCATGATAAGGGAACATATTACTATGTTTTCTTTGTAATGATTTTGTTTATTAAGGACAATTTATTTGTATCACAAACCTTTTTTGAGATCAAGGTGGCTCTATCCCTAAGGTAAGATGGCTAACACGTGACACGTGTCTTGCAGCACCGCCAAGGAACCCATAAACCGACTACCACCACGCGATCTTTAGGCACTCGCCGTACAGGTACAGCTGGGTTACGAAAATGCTTAATTACTTCCTTTTCTTTTTACAAAAGATAATTAAAATATAGTGGAGGCCAGCCAGCCAGGCAGACAGATTTTCTTCTTCTTGAGCTTTTGTAAATTCTTATGCATGAGCAAAAGAAGATACAAGATATTATTTGATGACATTAGCAAGATATTAAGTCAACTTTAATACAGTATTAATGTTCACTAAACTTAATCTTGTACTGTTTTTTAGTCGACCGAATATTACAAAACCATCTTAGTCTTTGTCACACTCTAAAGTCTAAGAGATCATTACATACTTAATTATGAGTTACGTGAGGCAACACATGTACATTCTCGTAACAATATGAGGCAACACATGTACGTTCTCGTAACATCCAGCAAAACATATATATATATATATATATATATATATATATATATATATATATATATATAGAGAGAGAGAGAGAGAGAGAGAGAGAAATAACTTGAGTATATATTCACGGCACACATTTGCAACCAGAATAAAAAAATAAAAAATAAAAGAAGAAGGGAGGGGGTTTCGGTCTAGGTGTTTTCAGAGTACTGTGATCAATTTAGCTGCCGGCTCTTGGGCATTAATATTTGTGATCATGGAAAAATTCTTTGCCTTTTCCAATCAACAAAAAAATGCTCATATCTAATTTTTTTTTATCTTAAGTTCTCATATCATCATCAATCTCACACTCTCTCTTTGGTTTCTCCCACTAAAAAACAATTGATGAAGTTGTTTAAAACCGAATTCCACTCGTTACTAGTTGCTACAACTTTTTATTAAACATATTATTAATCTGGTAACCTATTAAATAACATGTTTAAGACAACATGAACCCGATACAATACTTTTATTAAATGGGTCGGGTTTTTTTTTGTTGAGAAAAAGTGATCGTAATTATTTTTGATGAAACATATCATAGTACAAAGCCACAAAAAGAGCCAAAATGGGTACAACATCTCCGGTGACCAAACACAACAACGTGTTGATTTGATCCTGAGAGAATTACGTCTAAAACCAACAAATACTCTACCCCTAATTCAACATCTCGAAGGACTCGTACTCAGACTAACAATATATCTCCACTGCGCAACGGCAGAAACGACAGATCTGTATTGTAGCCGAAAACTAGAAAATAAAATATAGCAAACTCCTAAAGCGTTCCTGAGAAATAAAATATAAAAATATAGCAAACTCCTAATGAGTAATAGACTTAAAACAAGAAACATAAACACCGCTCTACATCCTCTCCGGCAACCGAAGAAATCCATAACGTCAAACCGGCTAAACCCTTAGTGACGCATTGGCTAAACCCTCACCCATACAAACCGGTAACTTTCAAAATTGAAACGCCAAAACTCTGTATATGTGGGCTAAAAGCGACAACTAAATCATGACAATAATGGTGTTTCGCGGTGTCTGCTTCCACATCACATATGAACCAACATAGCAACCGTTACTACCTTTACCGACGTCAACGCCGCCTCCTCCTCCGGAAGAGATAGTACCACCGGTAACTCTTATTACAACCAAGCCAAAAACACCCAAATTAAAAAGCCTGCAACCCAACCTGCAGCCAGCAACAACAAAACAAAACCAAAATCCACATGAAAGGAAAGAGAAGAGAATATGAGAAGAGAAAAAAGGGAGGATATAGAAAGATAGGGGTTGAGATGAAAGAGAGAGGTGGAAGATAGGGACAAGATGGGGGGTTAGGGGAGGAGAGGCAGAGGCCACCTCCCCTCCTGTGCGCCACCGAAGTGTGGGGGGCTAGGGTTTTTTTCCTCCCTTTAAAAAAAAAAATGTTATAAGCTAGTCATATATTTTTTTTAAATGGGTCGGATTTGAATTGAGACTTCTTGACACGTTTATTATCTCGACACGACACGACCCATTACCAACATGGGGTAGTTAATAAACTTTGGCCGCTGAAAGAGATCTAATTACTTAGCTAATTGAGAATTAATTGTGGAAGTTAGTTAATTAGCTTGGCAACAAAGCAATGCATACATAGCTAGAAACACTGTGAAAATGAAATTGGAAATAAATAAATAATAAAAGGACAAGGTAGGTAGCAAATTGGAATATGGATGTTATGGTTGGCTTGGCTGGGTCCTTGCAAAGCTACCGGATGAGACAATTGATCCATCCAGGAAATTCCCACTTCCCATACGAGGATCGATAATAGGCAAAGGTAGCCAGCCAACTGTCTCACATCTCATGTGGCGGAATTTCTGTCAAGTCAATAGCTTTTCGTCCAAACCAAATAATAAAAAAGAAGAATATATAACTATAAATAATAAATAATAATATTATAGCTAGGATAGGAAAACGGTTTTTTGGTGGTTATTTGGGTGGTGGTGATCAGTGGTCAGAGGGAGGGGATATGGTAACGTACGAGGATAAGAAAAGGGTTTTACTTTTCTTGGTCCAAAGTCGTTACACCGTCCATTTCTTCAGTGGCTGCCATATGTTCATACTTGTACTTGTACACCTGCCGGACTGAGTGAGTTGTGCTCGTGGGCTGGGCGGGGCCCATGCTTTCTTTCTTAGTTTTTCTTAATCCAACAGCCCCAAGTCTTTTATTTATTTAAAAAGACCGACGAGTCCAAAGCCCAGGTGGGCGAACCAATGCTTTAAGCTCAGGCCACCTGATCAGCTTCTAGAACTCAATGTAGTGGGAGACCTCGGTGTACACTAAGCAAATATGAGTATTTCTACGGTGAGAGTGTCGTGTATGAATTATAAATGTAAATTTTCATATTAGACATACGATTTATTTGAATAGTAAATTCACATAAGTTTTATGAAATGATGACGTAATTAATATAAAGATTCACATAAAAGGTCTATATACGACACTCTCATTATAGAATTTCGCAAGTAGACAATCGCTTATTGCCGCTTCTCTTCGCATGATAATCGTTTATGGATTATACTATTACTTACTAGACAACCAGAAAAAGCAATATAAGGTTCTTTTTCTGAATTAATTAATTACAAGTCATACATATTCCAAGAAAAATCCTGCGTAATCTTGGAATTGCTGGGTTTCGTAAAAGATGGGCTTGAAGAAATACTCGAACTTGTAAGATTAATCATAAATATTAAAATAATTTTTAAATCATTAAAACTATATTAAAAGTAATTTTCGAAATTAAAAACTAATTCTAAAATTTAAAAGTCCACAAATAATTTAAAATAATAAAATATAATTAGTTACTCTTTAATAAGTAGTTTTGGAAATTGAAATAAATAGCAAATAAATAAGTAAAATAAATGAATTAAAACTAAATAACTATACTTAATTAACAAAATTAAAATAAAATAAACTAAACCAATAGAAAAAAGTCTAATAAACTAAAATCAAAGCTAATAGTTAAAACTAAACTAAATAAACAAATAATAAAAGCAATTAAACATAATTGATCAAGTAGAGAAGGACAGAACTTACCAAAACAAGAAGAGAGAGAAGCTCTAGCACTCAGTCAACGCTGCCCCAGCAAAAAATGTAAGAAAAATAGGAGGGGAGGATTAAGAAAATGGAAGGCTGGGATTAATTTACAGAGAAAATTAGGAGAAATGGGTGGCTGAGATCAAGTTTCATGGGAGGTGCAATTTAAGCCGCGGGATCTGTGCCAAAAATCCTTATGAAAGGTCGAGATTATTCTACAAAAAATAATCTAAAAACGACATGTCGTTCTTCTGCCCCAATAGGAAACGCAAGAAATTCAGAGAGTGGACTATGAAATGAAACCAATTATACACACACACACGTGAGAAAGACAACGGACAGAAGGGATTGCTTTGGTTAGCTTTGTGCCCAACAATTTAAGTACATGACTTTGTGAAGGGACTCTTCAGCCAGAGCCTGCTGCTTTCTCCTCCTATCACTTTCGCTCCCACCATTCGCTGGGTTATTAGTATTACTATTACTATTGCATGACAAGAACCAGTGTCTCTGTTTGTTGAGCTTGCTGCTGCTCGCATCATCTCTACGGCCTTCCGCAGTGCCTGCGCCTGCACCCGCACCTACCCAATAACTCATTTTGCTTTTTCTTTTCACACAACTTGTTCTTCTTGTTGATTGTATTGTAATTTGTAAGTTGTAACTGAATTGGAGGGGTGCTCTGAGTAGTGAGTTTATTATAGGGGGAAGGAGGAGAGGGAGCTTTGGCTGGCAGAGTACCTATCAGTTGGCGCGAGAGGGATGGGGTTTTAGTGGTTTTGGATAACCACGAAACCAAAAACCATTGGTAGGAAGCCATGGTTTCTGGTGTTACCAGTGGCCGCTGCACGTTCATGGGCAAGTAGAAGTAGATATCAAAGTTTTAACTTCTTAATGCTAGGAGCTTCACACATGTCAAATAATGGTTTTAGAGTTTCATACTTGGGCTTGCTACTTAAAACTAGCAAACCATATGTCCAATTTCTTACTTAAAAGATATGCTAAGAGATGCTCAACTTAACTTGTACACTTCCACATCATCCGAAAGACCAGTTTTATTCTCGAAAGAGACACGAAATCGACACAAAATCGGATTATCTACAGATAGATGTGACTACTCGCCAGGTTCAGAGTACTCCCATATTACAAGAGACTCTCCACTTCAAATCGTTTTCTTTTTTTACATCAGCGTATATTGGACTGTCCTCGACATTTTTTTGAATACAACATCTACGGGAAAGATAAAAAGGGTTACAAATGATAGACCATAATAGACTATTGATTTTGCCACCCAATCAGAGAACCATCCAAAACAAATGAAGCACCAGGTCATGCCGAGTCCACCCCTTCCACTTGCTGCCTAGCAAGATATCTTTCCCTCCTCTCCTTCTAAACAAGACACAAAGAAACGATAAAAATGGATGAAGCACATAATAAGGGGCATTCATTTCACAACCAACTTTCTCGTCGCAACAGAACAAAGTACTCACCCATTCATCTATCACGAGCCCTTCTCCAATAATCTTCGGACCAGCATCTTCTGGAGGTTTCTTGCGTTCCTCAAGCGCAGCATCAGCATCAGCCAATTGACGCTTCAGTTTTTCCATAGCCTGAAGAAACAAAAAAGGTATAATCTCTTAAAACAGGTATCCCCTTCAGTATCAGTATCATAAATGTGAACAGCGAACACGTGCCTAAGCAGGTTCATGATATACACTTCACAAATACAAATATTGACACCAAGTTAAGGACACGTCAACCACACTTACCGGGGTAGAACGCTCTGGATCTAGAAAGACAACCCGTAGTACCTGCTCTATTGCCACTTGGTCCTTCTGCTCATCAAACTGTTCCCAAGAAAGAATTTCTAAGGTTAGTGCCGGAAAAAAATTTCAAAAAAATGTTCCGCGTGACTGGGACTTCATTTTTTCCATAGCCTTGAAGAAACAAAAAAGTTATAATCTCTTGAAACATGTATTCTCTGCAGTACGAGTACCATAAGAGCATCCACAATCATGCTCTCTATTTTTTAGTTAAATTTTAGCTAAAAACGTATAAAAGTTATTTTAGGAGCTCTCTATAAAATATAAACTTCAATCATGCTCTCTAGTTTAGAGAGTCATAAATATTATAACTCTTTTTTAATTGGTCAATCTCTATTAAAAAATAATATAAAAAATAGTTGGCATTAATTAAAGGTTAGAAATACTTATTAAGTAAAGCACCATTAAATTATAGGGAGCCACTAGGAATTCTTTCTCTCTCCTCAGATTTAGGAGCTCCTAGAGGTCTCCCTATTTTAGGAGGTGGATAGAGAGCATGGTTGGAGTTGTATTTTTCCAATTGCTCCCTAAAATTTGTCTAAGGAGGTGGTTTAGGGAGCCCATTGTGGATGCTCTAACAGCAGACACATGCCTAAGCAGTTTAGATCATTCAAAAAATTCAAAACAAAATTGAATTTTATTGCATACCAATTAATGCAAACAGCAGACAAACACTTTTCACTTTTCAGCATGACTGCCAATTTATATCAACTTGTATCTACTGTGGCGAAACTATGCAATCAACAGCTAAGATAATTCAAATGTATTAAAAACCGAAGCTTTATACCGTTATGGCTACGACTTCTTCAGAATGAAGACTGCTATTAACTACACTCAATCAGCTTTCAATTAAAAGAGTTAATATCCCATCAAGTCTGGACACTGTAATAGTCACCTCAAGAAAAGTATCACTATATGATTTCAATAAAACAAAATTGCCTCATATAGCCATCATTCATTTGACATCTACTCCAGGACAACTACAGCAATGCCCCGTTTTTTATTCAAATACAAAACTTCATAGTGTCACTTACTACCTGCAATCAGTATTATATACTAAATGTACCACCACCAAAAAGAACTAAGATTAAACATACACGAAAAATCTAAATATGCTCAGGTATAGAGATGTTCAGGCCTATAAATAAACACACCTAAGAGAACACCCAAATTAAATATTTCTGAACATGGTTATAAAGTTGAGTTAATAAATTAACACTAAAACTCAAGACAGTATTTAAAGAATGCATGCAACTCACCAGCTCGGGTACATAGTCCATTGCTCCTTTCACCTTCAGGCTCATGATTTTAAATTTAACCCTGCTCTTTTGATCCACTAATTTTTCATTGTTCTCAGGAACCTCCACAAACTTGAATACTGTCATCACAAACCAAAATTAACAAAAACTTGCTAGAAAAGCAAAAGTAAGAAACCACTTGAGTAGAAAGATAATAATGGTTCCAACTCCATAATATAAAAGGGCATTCGATGAAATTGGAAATTTTTTTTACAAAAACCATTACCAGTTGCTATAATGCTTTCGCCAGGACTAAGAATAGCTCCTGGAGGACGCATGAAACAACTTTTTGGTGCAGTTGTTTGAAACTACGGTAGGAAAAGTAAGCAACTCATTAGAAAAATTCAACCAGGATAAGAAGCTTTAACAATGTCATCGACATTGGCAGAAAGAGAACTGTAAACATAAGATGGTTACGGTACCTTGAAAGCTACGTATGACTTGCTTGTGTTTTTAATTCTAATGGCGCTCCTAACCTGCTTTCCAGGTTCACCTTCAAGAAACAGAGTTCATAAATAAAAATAACCAAATGAATCATCACAGGGAACAATAAAGCGAGCAAACCTGCATACATCTTTAATCACAAACAAATACCTAAATAAACGGTTTGATTGGCCTCTTTAGCCATTAAACCATTCTAAGAATTCTGATTAGCAATACAAAAATCATCGATATCATCCGAAAGAATATCGCTAATTAGCAACACGATTACGTTTTAAACAATCATCAAGCTAAAACAAATAATTTCATACTACCTAAAATCAACAACATAATCTAAAATCTAGAAGCAAATCTAAATCCACAACAATTTATCACAATATAAAGCTATTTTAGGCAAACGCAATTAAACTGTAACATACCAAATATGGTGTATGTATAATTTATAATAAATCAATAAAATGGATTAGATAAGACGTACAAGGAAAATAGAGTTTATTGTGGGGATCGAGCTTGAGTCTACGGCGAGTGGGGAGCAGCGACCTGGCGACGGACGACACCGAATTCGTGGCGTTTGGATTTGATCCGTCGCCTTGAGGACCGTTGATATGCTGAAGAGCGTTGTGCGACGACGATGTAGACGACGTCATAACGGTGGTGTTCCCGGAAGGCCGAAACGGCCGCTTGAAGAAGCCCCAAACTGTTCCGTCAGACGACGACTTTTGGTCAGCTATGACCATCTCTCAGAGCATTAGACAAAGTCAAACGGCGTCGTTTACCGGCTTCACGGTCTGTAACTCTGCGTCTGGGTTGGTTGGTGGTGACAAGTGAGAGGGGCAAATCGGAACTGAGGGAGAGGATTTAATTGAATTTGACCGATGGAGTTCACGCCCTGCCTTTTGTGCGTCTTCCCCTCCCGCTTTGTACTTCTACTACTTGGACAATGCAGGAAACGACGCCGTACTGCTCATAGAATGCTTTTTCCGCCTTTCTGTGAAAGTGAACCAAGGCCAACTTTTCGACCAAAAAAAGAACCAAGGCCAAGTCTGGCTCTGGCTCGCAAAAGACAAACCGTTGACGCGAGGCTGTAGAGTTGACTCTGTGTTAATCCAATCAGAGGCCTGAGCTGATCTCAGACTGTAATTTTTTGTTAACGATGGGTTTTGGTGGGATTAGTTTAATTTAACCGTTAATTTCTTATTTGCTTGCTTACCAAATTCTTGAGTGCGCATTTTTTTCTTGAGTGTGCGTTTAATTAATAATTAAATCCTATGTGGAATGTGGACACGAGAAATGCTTGAGTTGAGTGGCGCCAGTGATGACCAACAAATCACACAAGCTTTTCACTGTTTTTCCTCCAAGCTGACGCAACCCAACCCAACCCAACATTTTAGACTTTGATTTTTCTTTTTCGTTTCTTTTTGCTTCAATCGACTGCCAATCAATCAAAGGCTAAATTGGAGGATAACAAAATAGCATACAATCACAATGGACTGCCACCCACTAAGCCCACAATAAATTTTAAATTTATTATCGATATGTTTTGCAATTTATTTCTATTACAACAAACAAACAATAGTTTAAATTACTTTAAATTAATCTTATATACGTAAAGTGCTGGATTTGAAATTGGCTGTAAAGAGACGGACTCATTGCTTTGACTAATTGGTGTAACTCATGTATGGACTCAAGATATGCATTGCAACTTTAACTTGTCTTTTCATTTTTGAAAGAGTGAAAAAAGTTTGGTAATATTTTTGCTCACAACTTTAACTTAATGTGTCAAGTTTCTGAAGTGAGACTTACATTCTTCAACACGCCTCCTCATGTGTGACAACCACATAGTATGCCACACGTGGAATCAAGTCCACATCATAGTCAAACATTCAAGTCCAATATGTAAACACCATGCTTGTTGTTTAATTTATGCTTAACTGTATCTAATGGAGTTGCTCAAGATTTTATGGAAATGTGTGAAATGGGTCTTGTTTCTTATAGCGAATTTGTGAAAATCGAGACTAAACAGACCCCGAATGACGAGAAAGAAATGGTTGTTTCGGATTTGGCTGTTATTGATACATTAATCAAATTCTTTGTGCTTGCATACAAATAAAGACTCAATTATACATAAACTTGGTGGAATTTATCATTTTAAAAACAAACAAAAATCCTTTGGTTTGGTGGAAAAGTAACCCCAAAAAATACATTTAATTATCTAAAAATTATTATATTTAAATATTTAAATAATTATTTTTTAGTCCGACACAACATCAAACATAGGTCTTCGCTATTTTTATAATCCAAATTTTCTAATCCGACAAGACCAAACATAGGTCAAGATTTAATTCAAATTTTAAGCCAATTCGAGCTAATCCAAGATAGTCCCAAGATTTAATCCAATCCATGACACTCCACCGAACTAAACGACCCCATACGGTTCATCCAGATATATGTCACAAAAGGCCAGAGAAATTTCGGCATAAAAGGCACATGCCTGAACAAATCATACTTGAATCGCAACGCCCAAATCTACCAATATAACTACAACTTTTAACTCCACAAGTACAAAATATAAGTAGTGACTAGAAAACAATCGAACACCCAACTCGTAAGGAGTTGATGCAATTATTACAAAAAGAAAACTGCAAACAAACAACCAAAAACCAACATACCCACTACCGCCGTTGTTGCCACCACCACCACAAATGTCGTTGCCACATTGGAGATAGATAACACCACTGAGATTGTAGTTCATCACCCTACAACAAAACACTGACCAACAAAACCACATATCCACAGATCCACAGATCTTGACTCAAATAACCTCATCACAAGTAAAACCTCAAATCCAGTAAATGGGGAATGAGAAAAATTAGTGGAGATGGAGAGAGGAGGGGGAGGAGAACACACAATGCAAAAGAGGTTTGAGAGAGAGAGAATGGAGGCTAGGTTGATTATCTTTATACAGTCTCGATTTCTTGGACCACGGGAGTTCAAGAGATTGTGGTCACCCATCCAAGGATTCAAAAATTTTTTAAAAAAAGTGCAAGAGTTGGTGAACTATTGAATTTATATCCAACAGTGGGTGATCACAAGTCTCTTGATCCCCTATGATCCAAGAGATCGAGACTGTATCTTTAGATAAGAAATTGTAATTTATCCAAAAACAAATATTCTCCCACAACTTATCTAAATAGCAATTTGGCTTTGGACATGACCTCCATGATTAAGACTTGAAGAGAGAGAGAAAGAGATAACTAGGTCTTAGATTCCATATAGCAAGAATTTTATAATAATAAAAATCAATTTGGAGCGTCAATTACGCGTTTGAAGTCGCCTTGGCGATGAAAACAACCTGGATTCATTGTTGAAATTCAAATTAAAGAATGCATTAGTTGAATTCTTAATAAGGTTGGTAATGTTATTAAATTAAACCAATAAAATAAAAAATAAAAAGACTTGGAACATTTGCTTTCCAATGCCCAAAAAGCGTGACAAAAGCATGAAAGGCGTCCTAAATTGTAAAACATAAGACAATTGAGCCGAGCAAGCGTTTTATTCAAAACTGGATGTCGTTATTACAAAGTCTTCTTCAGTTAGACTTACAGAAACTCAGAAGAATCGTCCCATTGAAGGACAGCAGAGTCTAAGTTCTGCTCTCTTTTCAGCTTATCCTTCACAAACCAATCGCATACTTTGCCTGCATTTAGCTCCTCAATTGGGCATCCTTCTTGCTCTGATATCACTCTTAGTAGATTCAAAGACGATATCTATATATGTGTACATATATTTATAAATAAAATAAAATAAAAATGAATAAATCTTTAGAGAGAAAATTAAAGAATAAAAATGTGTATATACAGTGGAATTAATTAATTAATTAATAGTACCGTTAAACGACATAGGAACCTCTCGTGAGTGCTGAGACCAGATATTTCTACTAGACCAGCTTCTTCTAGGGTTAAGAAAGGTCGTCTTTCGCTGCTTTTCTTCTCAGCTGCTTCCCCTCCTTGTCCACTGCTACTTGCTCTCACGCCAAGTTTTCTTTTATGGGGGCTCAATCTATTGCATGGTGCAAAATGGGCGCTTTGAGTTTTTCCTTCTTGTTGAAGTTGATGAGGGTTTGAGAGGAAGGGTGAGTTATGGTGGCTTTTGCAAAGCTTGAGCGAGAACACGTTTTCTGGTTTTAGGGTTTTGCTCTGTTTTTGGAGGTAAAATGTCTTTGTAGTGGCAAAGACAACAGCAAGAAGAAGAGCTTATCGGTTTTGTTTTGAGGGCTTTGTTATTTGTGGTGGAGGAGACTGGAGAAGGTGGATTGGGGATGTGGTTAGCAGATTAGATTGGGCTTACATGGAGCCATGTGGCATGAAGACCAATGGTTTCGGCTTGGCCCATAGTCTTTCTAAAATGAGCCCATAGAATTTGGCTATGCTATGCATAATTTGTTTGTTCCATCCATGTTTTAACTTTTAACCATACCCATCCTATAGCCATCAATTATTATACATCCTTAACTTTTCAATTTTCGTTCATGTTGTGTAATAAGTTAGTTTTGATCAGATACGTTTGGGGTATCCTAGCCATCAATTATTATACATCCTTAACTTTTCAATTTTCGTTCATGTTGTGTAATATGTTAGTTTTGATCAGATACGTTTGGGGTTTGGGGGATCGAACTCGGGTGTAAGGAGACAGGCACACTAACACTACCTTAAAATTTGCAATTGAACCCGATTTTCAAACTCATAGATATTGCCTTGAAATTTGATAAAAACAAGGGTTAAGAGTAGGTAATATGCATTAACATATACATGTATACAAACTATACAAAAGCAATTTACACATTTCCCAGGAAAAAAAAAACACCAAAAAGAAATCAGCTGAAGAGCTTGAAGCAAAACATCTCTCCAAAACTGTAAATCTCGTTTGTAGCTGCTTTGGTTTAGATTAAAAAGTAAAACGAAACCGCTGATCAGTTAGGACCCCAACAGCTCAAGTACATGACAGTCCTGAGAGACTCCTCTGCTTGCTTACGCTTGTCAGTGTCACTCTTGGCAGCCTTGAAAGGATCCGAATCCATAGATGCAGAGTAACGCCATGCCTGCTTTGAAGAGGAAGATGAAGAAGAAGATGAAGTACCACACTTCGGAGCCTGCTCTTTGATCCCCTGCATCACCCTCACCCCTTCCTGGTACACCACTCTGCTCACGTACCTCAAGCTCATGCCCAGATAATAATATCCCACAAATGAATTTTCAAAGCAACAAAAAATCCTGGGTTGCAATTGTTTTTTTATCAGTTTAGCTTTTGGATTGATCTTGCTTGTTGTAACTTGTATACATGGAGAGGGAGGGTAGAGAGAGAAATAAAGAGGTGAATTATTCAGTAGATGAATCCCAGTTTTAGAGATCTGTGGCTTTGTCGACCGCTGATAAATGGGAAACAAACGGCTGCGATGTTGATGGATTGCGTGATCACATCCGACTTTGCAATGAAAACTAAGGGCAGTGGGGTCTTATCCAGTGAGCGAGGGCCACCTGTCTTAGGATAGCTCTAAACTTCAGGATAAGGACAAGATTGTCTACGTGGGATTTTGGAAGTTTCTGTCTTTCTGGATTTTAAATTATTATCCTGATTACATGATAAAAGATCATTTCTGATATTTTTTTTTGGATGAGAAAAGGGAGTTAAAGGACCCCAAAAGACAAAACGCATAAACAACGGGCCGTAGCAGCCCCCAGCGAATCATCAATCAGCAGGTTGCCAAGCCCATTAGGATTTTCATCAAGGTATCAATATCCCTGGTCAACGTTGTGACTCCAAGAAGCTAAACGATCTGTAACAGTATCCCTCTCTCTATAATGTGCTGAATTTCAATTATTCTAAATTGATTTATGATTCTTTTACACTTATTAACCAGTCCAACAGTAGGATAATATTTATCCACCTCAACATTCTGTATAAGTTTCACAGCAATAATTTTCCATGCTTTCTCATGTGCCAGACAATAATTTTCCATGTTTTGACTTACCAAACATGGGAAATCAATTGATTTCTCATCCCCAAATCTCATTTCCCATGAACCAAAGACAAGCAGGTTAGGTGTGGTACCAAAAATATGGTAATTAGAACTTGAATGGCCCGAATCTTCTAAAAACCCTATCAGCAGCAACAAAGTAGCCTCTTTATTGAGACGCTGAAACATGTACTTGATGTCTCGGATGACCTATAAAACCTTACACTTTGTGATATGAGTATAAATTGTGTTAGGTTGTTACGAGATTATTGGTCCAAGAAAGAGGAGCACAAAATGAGTCTTAAGCTAAGCACAAACATGGCTTGAAATTATTTTTTCAAAATTAATTTTAAACTAGCAAGATTAATATTTCTAATTCTAACCAAACAATTTTACCTTTTGTATATAAGAAAAAAAATAGAAGAATTCAATATAGGGTGAGTCATAATCTCAAGAGAAGAGTTGTGCCGTATGAAATTTTAAAAAGGGCCCAGACTGAAATGATTCCCAGAATGGAGAAGCTGGAATTTGGGCTGTATAAAATTTTCGCTCCCAATTTGAGGCCCACTATCGTACACTTTGTTCGTTCTGTACCAACCTCTTTTTAACAACTGTTTAACTCAAACCATACAGCCGATCGTTAAACCGGCCATGATTCTCGTCCACTCAGCCCGGCATTTCTCGACCGTCCGATTCAGTCAGCCCGATCCGGCCGTCCGCAGGCGACGCTTCAGCGTGAGGTCGAGTTTGCCGTTCGGCACTGAGAAGGCCAAGTACCATCGGGAGCTGGAAGCAGCCGTCGACGCCGTAGAGAGAGCTTGCGCGCTCTGCGTCGAAGTCCAATCGTCTTTGCTATCGAGTAAACGACGGGTTGTTGAAAAAAACGACCATACTCTGGTCACGGTGGCGGATTTTGGTGTCCAGGCCCTCTTGAGTTTGGGTAATTGCTAAATAGTCCTTTTGTTTTTGGTATTTATTTGCTTAGCAAATTTTGATTGGAGTTTGGTGGTGGTGGCAGAGCTTGGTAAACGCTTCCCTTCAATTCCCTTGGTGGCGGAAGAAGACTCTGCGTTTGTACGTTCAAATAATCTAGTCGGCCCTGTTTTCGATGCGGTTATTAGCAAGACCAGCGAATGCCATGGAGAAAACCCATGGACGCCTGATCATGTATTGGACGCCATTGACAGAGGAGGCCAGGATGGTTTTACTTTCGGAGCTCAGCCGGCCACGTATTGGGTTTGTTTCGGATTTGCATTTGCATTGTATGCTTGAATTGAACATTACAAAGATTGTAGCTTTGTGTGTTTTCTGTATGCTCTCTCCTTAAAAATCATTGCTTTCTTTCATGGTTGCAGTTTTTAGTTAAACATTGTTGCCTTCCAATCCAATGAATTGAGAAGCATAATGCAGGTACTGGACCCAATTGACGGCACAAAAGGATTTGTGGAAGGAAACCAGGCGTTGTATGTGGTAAGTCTTACTAACTTAGAAAATGTTGCATTGAGTTTCGTTCTTTCGCCCCCTCCCCCCTCCCTGATATTTGGTCATGACATTGACAGTGAGTTTTGAATCTTATGGCAACTGTAATTGACTTTGCTATAGAATACAACTGATATTTGTCTGTAAAATTTTTCATCGGTCATCAAGTTGTAGTTATATAATTGTGTCTAATGTTTATCGATATTACAAGATGCATTTTACTGTATCTAAACTAATCAAATGCTGCTAGAAGTTGACACTATTGAAATTATACTATTCAAGAGTTTCTGCTTCCAACCCAACCTGCCTGATAGTATTACTAAGTAAGGATGTTTTAATTCAAACTTAGGATGCAGGAAATACATACAAAATGGAGTAATCTCTGTTGTGAATGCAATCAAAGATACAGAAAGAATACGCAATCTACACAATGGAAGTATCCAAGTAAGAGGCAAAGAGAAAGAGAAAGAGAAAGAGGGGAAGCTTAACTCAAGTAGGAATTTCAGACAAATTCTACCAAATTATCACAATAGTATTCTATATATAATGCCTTTTTTTGTGTGGAGAAAAACCCAGAGGTAAATGGATGTCTTAGTTATTGGTCAGATTGAAAATAAATCTTCAAGGAGGTTACAGCTTTTAAGTGATTATGGTTGCTATGTTGCTTTCTTATTTAAGAAGTAAGGCCAATGGTGTCAAATCAAACATAGTAATAGCACTTTTATGTTGTGAAAAGAAATGATTGAAGCTGGATTCTGTATAGAAATTTGTACCTGTTTCACTACATTGCTTAATACTGTATGAGTTGCCTATAAACGACCTCAATTTGCAGGTAGGTTTGGCTCTTGTAGTTGACAGACAGATTGTATTTGGTGTTATGGGCTGCCCGAACTGGCAGAATGACGTATCCAACAAATCCACCTCTGGAGTCCAGGAAGAAAAAAACACTCCACCTGGATCAGGGATTATTATGGTTGCTCATACAGGGTGTGGTACATGGACAAAACGCCTGTCATCTGTGCCAAATCTCACAGCCAAAATGCCTTATTCTTGGACGCGATGCTTTGTTGATGGATGTTGCATGGTGGAAGAGGCACGCTATTCTATCAGAGCAAGTGATGCATGGGAGTCATATCCGCTGTCAGCATTTTTCACCTCAACAACTAGTGCTGATAGCATTGACGAGGGTCAAATTCTTCTTGTGAAATCTTGTTGTGGAAGGTTTATTATCTTCCTCCATTACTAATTGTACTAAAAAGTCAGATTGCTCAGATATCTTAAAGTAGTTTTAAATGATTGTTAAACTTGTTCTTCTATCTGTTTACTCTCGCATACATAGAGAAACAATCTATACTCTATCACCAATTGCCTGTGTTACACAATGACTCATTGACCACTGTTTGCACAGGATGGTCTTGTGTTTCTCAAGTTTACATAGCAAAAGTTTCTCTATAGTGTTGAATCTGATTCACCATTGTACAATTGGCTCTTGACGTATTAGTCTTATTAGAATAAAGTTAAGAGTGTATTTCTGAAATTCCATTATCCATTACAAATTACTTTCAGCTTCTTGGTCAATGCTTACAGGAACTTGTATGTACCTTTCTTCTTTTTGGCATGCAGTTTATCCAAGTATATAATGGTGGCTTCAGGCAGGGTATCTCTTTATATGCAGAATGTGAAAGTCCAAAAAGTTACCAAGGTATTGCATTTCATTCCAGTTGTAAGTAGATTATAGAAACTGCATCAGTATGACTTACTTCAACTTATCACAATGTAGGTTTGGGATCACGCGGCTGGTATTATATGTGTGCATGAAGCAGGGGGAAAGGTATTTTTCTATGACTCTTTTTGTAGGATTGGTATAAACTGAAAAGAGGTTAACTAACGGGAATTCAGATTTCAGAACAGAAAACTAAAATTTGAGGCCTTTGACAATTTCTGGTATATATATTTTCTTTTTCAAGTTATTTATGATTGTTATATCTATTGCAAAACGAAGTTTCTCCAGCCTTCCTTGGAGAAGTGTTTTCTGATACTAGGTAAAACAGACTGATCATCTTGGATGACACCTCTTGCTTCAATGGACTAAATAGAGCGAACAAAACAAAATAACACCTACATGTACAACAGGAAGAGCCAGTACTTTGTTTATTGATACTTGTTCCATTGAGAAATCACAATATCCTCCTTTTAAGAGATTATCCCCTGTAAAACCAGGTGACTGACTGGAAGGGAGATCAAATTAATCTTGCAGCAGATCAACTTGGACGGAGGAATATATACCCTTCTGGTGGTATCCTTGTGACTAATGGCAACTTACATAACCGGCTTGTAGAGATGATATCTTCCAATTCGCCCACTGTTTCACGGTGATTACTATTTCAAATAGGTATTTTATTTTTGTTTCAATTTGATTATATTTTTTGACATATGGCAAGAAACTCTTTGGAATGCCATATGACATCAATTCTTCATGTGCACTATTGTCCCCTAAAATTATCATACACAATTCTTTTCCAGCTACCAGATCCCAGATTCTTTACAAGTCAGTTTAATAACCATACTTTCTATTAGAAGCAGATTTCAGTTCCTTATTTTTTTCTTTTTGTCTGAGATTTCAGTTCCTCGAGCAGAAGATCGTTTAGGTTTGTGAAAATCTGATACCCCTTCTGACTTTCTGATATTTGTTCAATAGGGGCTGGGTGTGCATTTTTTCACCAACTACAAATTTATTTACTCAATTGCTCTGATTAATAGGAGTTCCCTTAACCACGTTCTATCCTTAGTTCCTGTCTTAATAGGAAGCATGTTAGCGTCAGTCGTGAATGTGCGTATCCTTGTTGATTCCACATCAATTAACAGTGTAATGTTATTCATGTCCCTGTTTTGAGCAACTACCCTTCTAGAGAAATATTTTCCTTCATATGAACTCAAGCCCACCATAAAGTGTTGATGCCCTTTTTTCCCAACCACTCCTTCGGGATGAAGTGGAGTAAAATAGGAGGTTGCTGAGTCAACACCAATGCCCCGATTGGATCTCCAGATTGCGAGAGGGAACTGTTCAATTGTTGATAAAATTGAAAGTTGGATCAGGCTGAAATGGCAGCCGCACGGGTTGGGCCCTAGTGACATGCTTCTTCTGGCCCGAAAGTGCTTGTTTGTGTAGACGTGCCACTATTGGGTTTGAGACCAGCCTAATAGACCTAGTATATGTTGTGTAGAGTATGTAGTTTGATGGAATTGCGCTTGTTCTGGACCTCTGATTAAGCCATTGTGCTTCGAGGGGGTACTGTCTCAAATGAGTTCTTTTCTATGCCTCAATTAAGAGGATTTCAATATTCTTTCAATTGTGTGTCTATGACTTGGAAGATACGAACGGTACCTAGCAAAATACCAAAGTTATCGTCAATGATCCCTTGATTGGGTTCAAAAACTTAATTCGGGCTTAAGATAACCCTAGATTGGGTTAAGACTTAGTTAATTTGAGCCTAACGGTATGATTCGGGCCTAAATAAGTCCCTGTTTTTGGGCTAAGAAAGTCCTATTTGGACCTAAAAATCCTTGTTTAGGCATGTCAGCAATAAACAATTATATTATATTGAATAGTAAAGATTCAAATATAAAGTGCCGGAAAGTAAATTGTAAGAAAGGTAAATGGCGAGAATATAAAGTGCAAGTAAAGTAAGTTGCGATGAAAGTAAAGTTCTTGAAACTAGAGATTTATCTATCTAGCCCATGCATGATAACAAGTTAAGACAAAAGCTAAAGATTTCTCCATTTAGCTGCTTTGAAGAAACAAGTTACAGTTATGAAGAGATTGAAGATTTCTTTATCCAACCCAAGTATGATAAGAAGTTAAGACAAAAACTAAAGATTTCTACATTTAGCTGCTTTAAAGAAACAAGTTACAATTATGAAGAGATTGTAGATTTCTCTATCTAATATGTTACAAGTTTTAGTTGTTTAGAAGGAAGCTAACCTAATATGACATAACATCAAAAGTTGCGCAGGAGTTCTAACCTGGTTATCTGGGTAGCAGGTTGGATGTTTGAAAACTTGAAGGTTGTTCAAGTGTTTAAGAGATGTTGCGTCTAATTTTGGAGAAATAATCCTGGAGTGTTGCTGTGGAGCTTCTATATTTATAGGCAAAATATTCCAACGATGACGGTGGTGGGTGGAGGATAAAACTTGAGTGTTGTCCAATGTCAGTTGCAGATCTACCCTCGTAATTTGATTCACAAGTAGGAGAAAAAAAATCTTCAATGAAGATGTTGACTTTAGGGGATGTTACTTTGATTTGCTATCTCTTTGTAGTTGGAAAGTTAAACGGAAGACGACTCCTCTTGGTTTTGGCATCAAACAGCCTGCTTGCTTCTTTGCTAAGAGAAACGCAATCATGTCGCCCTTAATGGTGAAAACCCATTTTCAACAGGCTACGTGTGTCAACTTGGTGAAGACTACACACTCTCTGATTTTAGTAAATCAAGGCTGAAATATTTTTTGAGACATGAGCTTTTTGAGTGAATTTAAACCATGTAGTGGCCCAAATACAAAAAAGCCCATTCTGTTGGTTTTGAAGGAAAGAAAGTGAGTTTGAGTCCAATGTAAATTTATTTAAAAAATAAATCAACTTTGGTCCATTTTTCAAATATGGTACAAGCAATAAGTTAATCAATATGTAGAGAAATGACTGGTCCCCCAACAGGGAAAGTCAAACAAGTGATCGTGATACTTACTAACATTGGCATTTCAGCTTCAAACCACTGTTCTTCGGACACGTCCTGATCTCGTGAATGGTGCTCATCGTATCACCATTTCCAGAGGCTTCCATCAAACCCATCAACATGCCCTACGTGTCCCTAGAATGCTTACGTTGAACAGAAATCTAGGTCTTGAAATCTCATCATCTTCGTCCAAAAAAAAGAAAAGAAATCTCATCATCTTTAGGGTTTGATCACACTGATAATATATAGTTTAGAATCTTGTGGATTCAACTGGGACTACGTACTAATAAAGAAAACGAAATATTATATATATATATATATATCTCTTTAAAACACATAGAAAAATGTTGTTATATTAATTGTGCATATTATATAAATTTGCTTATGAGGTGTAATAGTGGGTGTGCAACTCTTTGAATCTCGTATCTCAGTATACTCTAATTTATGTGAACTCTGTCAACGAAATTGCATGCAACAAAATAATTAATCCGCCCTCGTTAATCATATTATTCAACGTTTGTTGTACAACATTTTTAGGAAATCTGCCAGGTATATGTATTTTGGGATTCAGTCAACACTAACACGCATATGCATTTGTTTTTTTGGCTACATGTATGTACAAGCAAACCCTAAGATTTGGATCACTAATTACCGTTTTTAGTATTTGACGTAATCGTCAGTATTTCGTATTTTAAGCAGCAATCCACATTTCTGTGTAATAATTAAGCTATTTTGTTACTTAATTAAGTGGACATTGTCTCCTTGATACCAAGCATGGAGACATTAGCCTACGGTTGCCTATATTAATCACGAAATACCAAAGATAGTAATGACTCATTTTTGTTGATACAAATGATTTTGAAAGAGGTATAACTTGAACACATAACTACGGGTGTAAAGATAATTACTTTTAATCATTTGAACTACGAGCTTATTCGATTTATGTATCTATAGCTTGAGGGTTTTATAATACAAAGGTACTATAAAAGTAAGGGGTGAGAAGAGCACGCAAGCAAAGGTGTGGGATTGGCTTAGAGATTATACGCTTTTTCCTCAAAAGATTAAGGTGAAGATCTTAGTAGACGATTAAAATAATATTTGACTGTACACCATTTATAGGCTTAGATAAAGGTGAATAAGACATAACGTCATGAACAGTATGTGCACAGGAAATCACGTTTATTACAACGATATTATACTTAAATTTGTGGGCCACCTCTGAAAAGTGTACACAAAAGCATCTAATGGACACCTGTCCAAATTAAACATTTGTTTTAGTTTTATAAACTCAATTAGTACTTTAATTAATGTGTTTTTTAAGTTGACTTAACGTAGTACTAGTAGAAGAAAGAAACTACTGGCCTGGTCTGGTTGGATGACCAAAATGCTTCCACGTCACCAGATGGCCTATTAGAGAAGTTTAACACAAGAAATTCAAACTCATTGATCAAACCCCTGATTAAGCTAATAATAATGATTAATTAAATAGAAGAGTGAAACAATATAAACTACAGCATAGACTTTCGTACGTCATGATTGGAGAGACCTTGTTTGTTTTGTTGTTGAGAGAGACTTGGAGATTAAATAATAGACGTCAGATTTCCTTAAGTGGCAGCTTAATGATGGTCTGATATATTTAATTCATTTTAAATTAGGCCATCTGGTTCAGGCAAGTGCTTGCTTTTTCAACGGTCTAAAACCCTCTTTTGGATGAACTAACGTCTTGCGTTCAGACACGTCACATGTAAAATTGCATTCCACCTAATCAATCAAATGAATTAATTACTCAGAGTCTCAAACAATTTTGCGCAAGCAAAACAGGTTCGTAAATTGGAGATCGTCGATCCGTCATGCATGCAATGCAATTTTATTTTCCTCCAACAAAAGAGATTTTAATCTATATACCAGAAAGTGTCATTGGTTAATCTAAATATTAAGAATTGAAATTATTAATTAAATGAAGATAATATGGTAAATTCATACTTTTTCATATTTAAAAAAATTAAAAAATAAACAAAATCAGATAATGGATCCTATTTTTATAGAAAATAACTACCCATTTTTTCTTTTCTTAATTCTCAAAACTAAAAACTAAAAAAAGGAGCGTGTGGCAAGGGGCTAGTATTTATTCAAGGAACTGATTTTCCCACTCTTTTTTTCACTAACAATAATAATTGTGGTTTCTTTTGTTTCATTGTATTAAATATATATGAAAAAATTGAGGACATTTCCTATTGAGATGAGCGATAATATACTAAACTTACACACACAACACGAATGTCAAGACTGGAATCCAGGACCTTACCTAATGGAGTAATTACTCCAAACAACTACACTGGTGAGTCATTTGCAAATATATAATAATTTTATTTCTTTGCAATGTGGATCTTTGCTATTAATGGCTATGATTGGTCAACTTATAGAAAACATTGCTTTAAATAATCACAAAATGATAAGGTACCAACTGGCAACCACGATATAGATAATCAAGGTTTGAAAAAAATAGTGTGCATTTCTGCTGGTTGGAGCTCTTTTAATATATTAATATAATTACACCACTAATGGTCAATGTTGGTCTGCTGCTGATAAACCCCCATTTTTCTAGTGTTGATTAGAGTAATAATGGATTTAAGATCCATGAACGATGATGGGGTTACTGCGGAACAGTTGATCAAAGCTTAATTAATTCCAACTATTCATAAGATTTGGAGGGATTTGGAATAAGTTAAGATTTAAATTACAGTGAAGGAAAGGCATCTTGAGTCGTTTTCTTTAACTAGTGTAATTACTATTTTTAGTCTATTCTGAAATATAAGCAACCATACATATGATATAATTGCTCAATCAGTTTCGCTTCAAGTCAATGAAGTGAAGTTGTTGACGTTTTGATTGACAGCAAGTGCCAAATGCGTCTGAGAGAGAGAGTAGAACATGGTTAGTTCAGTAATCAAAGATAAAGTCAAACTGGTTTTGTTTGTTTATACATTGTTAATCGGCAAAATCAAACTAACAAAAGAAACAAATAAGCGCTTAAAACGATGTTATAGTGTAATTATGCTAAATGGTTTTGTTTAGCGCTCAAACTGGTTTTGTTCGGTCATTATTATCGTGTGGACGTCATATATTTTTTATTACCACACCATACTTTCATACATATTCACAAAGACATCTGCACGATAATAACGTACGGTTCACCCACTCTTGCATTCATTTTAAGAAATTTTTTTGAATAATTTGATTTAAATTCAACGGTGGGTGACCACAAATCTCTTGGACCACTGTGGTCTAAGAGATTAGGACTGATATATATATATATATGAATTTGATTATGATTAATTATCAAATTTTTGTTCATTATAAGATAACCATGCTAATTAAAGTAAATTTCTTAATTGTTTGTGTGTGTGCGTACTTAAGAAAGATCTCCAAGAGTAGTAGCAAATAAAACTCTTCAAATTGAAGTTTGTTGACCTATGTGGCAATTTGAAAAGCCTTATTTGCTACTTGAATAATTTTTCTTTCCAATGCACTCGTCGATTCAATTAATGAAATATCATGGAAAAGAATGAAAAATATGAAAACATGTGAAAAATGTCTATGTATTTATTATATGAAAAGAAAAAATGCATGTTTTTAACATTTTCAAGATAGATTTTGTTTTTCCAAAGTAAAATTAAATATTTGAAGAGCCAAAGTCAACTTACCAGTCAAGAGAGAGAGAAAGAGGTTGCAGCTTTGATGGAGGTTGAAGAGGCTGTTGGAGAGAGTTTTTCGATGTGGCTCACCTATTTTAGAATTCCAAAAATTGAAGAGGTACATTGGAGATGCTCTAATTTGCAACATGTGACATCCGCTTTTTTTCAAATTAATTAATATACAAATTATATATTAAAATTTTGCAGAAGCCCTTTTTATCAGCATAATAAATGCCTCTATATTTCGGCAAAACAGCGAACTCCATTATTGCCGTCTTCACATCCGGTATTAAATGCGTGTCCTCAATCTCATCACGTAATCTAAAATTCCCATAGCAAGCTTGACTCTCTCTTTGGAAGTGTCCGTACAATTAATTTCTAAAAAATGTTGAATAATCTGACCTCCCACTAAAACTTACACGAAACTGCAGATCAATTAACTTAAAATATCAGAAATCTTTATCATTCTTATCAAAAAAGAAGAAGAAATTTTTTTGTTTTATTTTAAATAAACACAATAATTGAGTTGGCAAGCAATTATTTCTGGGTTATTTATTTATACCGACCACCATATTTTGGGTAGATATATAGCAAGATGAAGAGGGCTCGTATTATTGGCGTGAGTTGAGCCATGCAGTGCAGGGAAAGAAGAAACGACGCCGTGATCGTGAAGTTCCAGTAAGGACACAATACTGGTCAGCTCACAAGTCACAAAGGGAGGGAGAGAGAGAGAGAGAGAGAGGGGCGGTACGTGGCACCAATACTACAATAACTTATGTCGACGACAGCTATGCCTCCCTAATATGAATCCAGAAAACGAGGAGTGACACAACCCAATCCTGCCGGAAAATGATAACCCAAGAAGTAAAAACCAAGTAAAAATCCTAATAATAATCAATATGCAAATATGAATTATGTCAATTGGCCAAGTCAGTGAGTCCGTCATTTTGCATTTAAATTTGACTATTCCTAATAAATTTGATTAATTTAATATAATTTAGACTATTACTTGTAGAAAGAAAAATAATTAATATTATTAAATACACCAAGTGGTCCCATTGATTTATGTGTATATAATAGTGCATCAATTAATTAAAAAATAATTCATGCAATGCATGGCCGTGGATCATATGGATCATATGGATGATGGGTAGGTACAAAATTATACAAATCTAAAAGTATATGTAGAGAGAGAGAGAGAGAGAGAGAGAGAGAGAGAGAGAGAGAGAGAGAGAGGATTGGAGTTGAAAACTTATTGAATCTTGATGATGACAATAGCTATTTTGGTTTCTTAAAGGAAAAGGGACACGTAGCCATGTTGATAAACAGAGGACGGCACCGAATCCTTTTGACTTCTCCCTTTTTTTTTCTTACCCTTCCATTTCATGTGCCCTATTTATACATCTACGTCTTCCATACGGACCCTACAAACTAATCCATTCATCTCTTACGAGCTACCTCTTCCCTCTAAATCCTCCAAAATTTGGACCCATATATTTCCCATCAATTACTACATGAGCTACAAACAGTACAATTAAGCCAAGTACATATATTTTGAAGCCTGTGGGTGTTGGAGCACTAATCGTAACCTCAGCCGTTCAGAGTATAGAAGGATGGGAAGAGCACCGTGTTGCGATAAAAATGGCCTCAAGAAAGGTCCATGGACTCCGGAGGAAGATGAGAAGCTCCTTGATTTTATTCAGAAACATGGTTATGGCAACTGGAGGACCCTCCCCAAGAATGCAGGTAAGCTTTATGCCTTATTTTTATTAACTGGGTTGAATTGCTAATTAATTTGGGTTTAATTAATTTGTTTACTAAATTTGAATTGTTTGATCAATAGGGCTACAAAGGTGCGGGAAGAGCTGCCGTCTCCGATGGACCAACTACCTCCGGCCAGATATCAAGCGAGGTCGATTTTCTTTTGAAGAGGAGGAGACAATTATTCAACTCCATAGCATATTGGGCAACAAGTAATTAAGCTAATCTTTTTAATTAATTAGTACAAACTCAAATTGTCTCTTTAATATATAGTTCAACAGCTAATGGGTTCATTTCATATATAGGTGGTCTGCAATTGCTGCTCGTTTGCCCGGAAGAACCGACAACGAAATCAAGAACTACTGGAACACCCACATTAGAAAGAGGCTTCTCCGGATGGGAATTGATCCAGTCACCCATAGCCCTCGTCTTGACCTTCTTGACTTGTCATCCATTCTAAGCTCATCTCTCTACAACTCATCTCACCAGCACCAAATGAACTTCTCAAGGCTGCTTGGCCAACCCATAGGCCTCAACCCAGAGCTACTGAGGCTAGCAACTTCTCTCATCCAATCTCAAAGAGAAAACAACCATAACTCAAACAGTTTCCTTCTTCAAAACTCTCAAGAAACAAACAACTTCCACCAACTTTGCAACAATCCCCAAATCCCATTTCAACAAGTCCAATCTAACCAACTTCAGCAACCCTTTCAAGAAATCTCATTCTCCAATGAAGATCCACAACTCATCATGCAGCAGGCCAATGGAGACTACCCTTCAAACCTAAGTGATTTTAGGCCACAAAACTCTCAACCCAGTGAGTGGCAACAAAGCAATGTTGGGCCTTCAAATTTTACTGACGAGTATGTTGAATTACCAAGCTTTGCATATGAGTACGGCTCAGATCATCACCAAGCTATTTTGGATCCTTCACCTGAGACTTCAAATTTTCACTCCAACAACAGCAACCAGAATTTCAGCTTCACTACTTCTGTCATCTCAACCCCTTCCTCAAGCCCAACGCCTTTGAATTCAAATTCGACGACGTACAATTTCAACAGCAGCACAGAGGACGAACGTGAAAGCTACTGTAGCAACATGTTGAAGTTTGACATCCCAGACATCTTGGATGTTAATGAATTCATGTGAAAATATTGATTATTATTATTGTTGTTGTTGTCAGGATCAAACGATCATCCTATAATTAAGATTTTCCAATTTTCTGAGCATTGGGATTTGTTGTGGTTGATACATGTGAAATGGTCTAATAAATTAATCGTTGCAATTTTCGTCGTAATCTTACTTACTGTATCCGGAAGCAACTTCTTCAAGTCCCTTGTTTTTCTAATCATAGAAAGTTTCCACAATAATTGTCTCTCCTTAATTAGTATTATGTCCTATTTCATAATCATATTATAAAAACTTTATTACTTATTTATAGTAAAAATCTTGTCAGGTATTGAATTCATGACAAATGCTCAGACAGACAAACTCTCATGCCTATTATATCAACCAACACAAAACCTAATACATACAATAATCATAATTAATCGATCCATATGCATCTATAAGGGGAAAGAAAAAATCCAAGTGAAAAGGCTGAAAGCTTTGCTTGCACAAAGTTAACAAAGAGAAAGGAATAAGAGGAGCTCAAAGATTTGGTTTCTTGGATGCCGACAGTGAGTCCAATGTTCCGGCGACAGAGCCGGAGAAGTCTGCCGGTGGGGGGGGACCTGAGAGTTACACCTGTCCAGGCCAACTGTATGGCTATGTGTCATTTTCACGTACTAATAAAGTAATGATAAATTTGCATGGGGGGATTGTCTTGAAATTGCAAGTTTGACGAAACGGGGTAAGTACGTGTCGTTGCATGAGCGGTGAGTATTATTATGTTGTGGGGACCACGTACGCCAGCCAATCCGAGCCCTCGCTTTATTGAAAATCATGGCGTGCTGCTTGTGTTCTATTTTATCTTCTTCATCTTCATGCTATAATATGTGCTGTGCTGGGGAGAAGGATGCTATTAGTTTGCTGCCGTGTGATGCTAATTATTAAGGACCTAATATTAATTGCGTCAGCGTTTGGGACACGTGGTCTCAATAATGCAGATGTGGGCCCCAGACATGAGTTTTGGGGTGACCGGTTCGGTTGACCCGGTTGGATGAACAGAGAGTGGTCTTATCCTGTTAGAACTTTACAACTTTAGAAGTGGTGCGGAGGCCTTTGTGGGCTGTGGCAAAAGGAAAGACAAAGTACATGGTGGTGAGGGCTTTTGACTGCAAATTTCTACAATTGCTGATGTTTTCGGGCGGGAAGAACTTGGGTTCATTGGGAATAAAGGGCTGATGATTATTGATTAGCTTGAGTGGGTCCCTTTACTGATCTTTATATATATTATATTTCATCAGAAATGCTAGTTAACTGTAGTTGTCGAAACAAATAAGTAACTCTCAAGTTCAACTATAGATGTTAAGAAATCTCGAGTGAGGGATTTGACCTAAACACAACTCAGACTTCAGACTTTCTTTGTAAAGTTGGCTACAAAATTCAGAAATGGACATAAACATTTTTTGACAATATTTGTCCCTAAATCGGCTATGGACAGCTCCTGAATCATGACCAAATATGTGATCATTCAATTTGAACCTTGTCTTGGCCTTAATATGATTATCAATCAAAAGCAAACAAAGCTGTATATATCTCAAGCGGGTCCCATGTCACCATGTGTGTACTTCTCAGCAGATCTCCCGCCACCCCTTCACATTGTTTGTTCATGTCCCTCTGCAATATTGCCAACACTAATTTCTTGGTGGTTTGTGGAATGTGGTCTCCGCACGTCTCTCTGAAACACCCTTTTTCGCAGATTTACTTGCACATTGAACTCGTGGGCTCGTGTGGATGTGGACGATCTTTTGGCTTTGTCTCTCGAATGGTTTTAGCATTTTGTGTGAGTGTGTGTGCACCTTTCATGCCCTGTGGCCGGCAAGGCCTGTCTTACAAGTTAATCCTAAGATGAAATTAAATCGAGTAAAAGATATTTGCAAGATTCTCGTAGCACCTTAGATGTTTCTCAACAAGATTCTCAATAAATAATTAACTTGTGGCATAATCTGTAATTAAGTTGGAAAACCAGAACTTCTACTCGCCCGATTAGAAGGTCCAATATATCAATGTATCGAGCTCATAAGTCTCATTCATTAATAATTGATGTTCAAGGTCAAACTCAAAACCCCTTTCATGTATGTAATGTAAGCCTTGCATCATTCATGCGTCAACGAAACTTAGGTAAATGATTAATATGTATGCGTCGAGCGCCAACTGGACATCTGTCTCCAATGTGTTTCATATGAGAAACTTATTTGCACAAAAAATTTATAACTGCATGAAATTGTTTACATCTGTATAAAATGCAGACAATTTTGTGGAATACAATGAGTACGGCTGGTGTTTGACTAGCAGCCGACCACAAACATATACACAGAGAGAGAGAGAGAGAGAGAGAGAGAGAGAGGGTTTTCCATATCTCTCACTTTCTCTCTCGACCGCCCAAAGAAAAAGCTCTTCAACGTTTTGAATAAGTAAACTCCTAAAGTGGGTTTGTGTCTTTCAGCGCCTCAGTTTTTCTTTGAACAAATTGTTTCTCAACTTTCTTTCTAGCATGTGTTGTTTATTTACTTGTTGATATATTTGAGAGGAAAATGCAGAAAAAATTGAAAATTATGATAAGAATTTTAGGAAAATGGGGTCTCGCATGTGACAATTTTCCATTGAGGTGTGACGGCTTCTTTGACAATGAATGAATGGTCTTTTGGAGGCTTCCTCTCCTCTCATACTTGGAAGAAGAAGAGAGAGAGATGGGGTTTCTGTTGCACTTGTAGAAGCAAAAGTTAGGCCAATTTGTTTGTGTGCCCATCAAATCCCACTCAAAAGTTATGAGTTTTCATTTCTCACTAATAAAAGTTGTCAATCACTAAACGCAACGTTGCCCTAAAATTTACAGTGTTGATAATAGATGAAAATCTATATCAAAGTTTTCTTCTTCATGACCGTGGATTATTTCGATCCTCTGACTTGAAACAAGAATAATTGGGAATGTCTCGAATATTGTGCTTGAATTTTCGGCCGGATGATGAAAATTTGCGTTTTGGAACATCACCTCTTCCCTTGTCATAATCGAATTAATGCTACATATAATCAAAAGACTAATTGAGTCAAACAACGCTTGGGATATATTGGAGGGAAATTTAATATGTTTTGAAACATTAATAAACCGCTAAAGTCAGCAAGAAGTAATTGTCAATTCATGTCCGTAGCCATATACGACCCTTATCAAGGAATCAAAACATTTATGGTTGAATTTAAGTTTTGACATTATGTTCGGAATCCTTTCTAGGGTTACCCAATAATGTATTTCAACGATCAAAACCGTATTGATTTTAGGCTCAGCCGGTTGGTGACTTACAACTAGACAAAAGAAGGATTGATGTACATCAATGTAAACGCATCAAGGAAGAGATATGTGACTTGTTCAAAGTTTTGTTTGCATGACAGGGAGAGTTAAGTTACATAAGAAGGAAAAAATGAACAGTCCGGGATCAGAATGAGAGGATCCAATGTCGCCAGATTAAAAGCTATAGGCACGTACGTACGTAGTCTATATTATAATGACAGAAATAAATTCCAAATTGGTGACAAAGATTATAGGATAGCTTGGGCAAGCTAGGCCTAAGGGATTTGGACAATGGATACATGAATTTGATGGCGATGTATTAACTTTGAGTCGGTGTTCACATTCAACAAGTCACTATCTCTCAAGTTTGGTGCCAAAAAGATGTAGCGAACTTTTCTTTTATCAAAGCAATGGAATTTTGACTTTATTTATTATATTGGGTTGTGTTTCCAAGTTAGCCCAATTTGGATCCTTTTACAGCAAGTGGGATAAGTGACTACGTTTGAGCCCATTTCCTTTTGCTTGGGCCCAAAAAAGAATTCAAAATAGTATTATTATTATTGTTATTATTATTATATACGGGCCGGCAACGTGGCCGCATTTTGGAGGCAAACACGCATAGCAGCACTTTGATCTCCACCTATCCTTTCCCTGAAAGCATTCACTTTTCATTCTGCATTAATTTTCTTCCTAATCTAGGTCTTGCAATTTAATGGATAATTAGGTTTCTTCTCCTTCAAGAAATGAGTGTTCAGGTACTTAATAGTTGATATTTTAGGGACAATCACTAATGCCTTAGTTTATGTAATTTGGTTGTTTTTAGTGAGCCCATCATATAGCCTAATACAGCAGTTATTTTATTCATGAATATATATATATATATATTCGAGTTTCATTTTGATTTTTAAATTTCGCTGTTGAATTTTATAGTCCTCATGCTTTCTATTTTAAAAGACCAAAAAAAAAAAAACATACTATATAAATATACACCTTAAAGTCCAATCCAATGTATCTAGTGATAATATATCCTGCTTTTGGTTACTGCCGTTGAATAAGTTGTGAAATAGAGTGCTCTTGCTCCAAGCCCAGGTAGCAATCTGAAATTAAAGTCAATTTCATCCCCTGGAAAGCACGGTAAAAAAAATGTTAGCAAGAGCAAGAAAAAGATGAAGTTACAAGGGGGACGGGACAAATTGAAGCTTGTCTTCTTCCTACAACATAAATAAATGCATGGATTCTTTATTGGTATTAGTAATAGGTGTAGAGATAGTAATACTAATAGTAACAATCTGCTACTACTACAACAATAAAAATACTCCTGTCAACAAATTTTTAAGAAAACTATTGTTGAGAATTGCAACAACAATAATAATTTGAATTGTGGTAGTGCTAGTGGTGTTAAGATAATACATAAGTAGGAGTTGTGGTGGACGTAGTTGTACTAAAAAATTTGAAAACAAACTAGTACTATTATTACCACTACGAAAGAACAAATATAATAGAACCGATTTGACCACCAAATTTTTTTTTCTAAAAGAACCGCTAAAACAGCGAATAATCTATAATGTGCGAACATTTCTTTAAGTGGTGTGCAGTAATAGATGAAGGTCCATTTACAATAACCCCCATTCATCCATAGTAAACGTCTCTCGAAAATTACTCTGTAGTGACCATATTTTAACAAAATCAAAATTGAAAGTCACAGATGTTCGGTAAAAATGAATAATGTACTCAATGTATATTCCTACAATGGTCTTAGTCAAATTGACAAAAAAGCCAGAGTACCTGGAGAGTATTAGGAGCTGATGGTAACTCCATGTGAGTAACCAAGTGTTCAGAGAAAGATACTCTTTTCAGAGCATATAATTCCCGTGTTGAGGTGTTCCCAAGGACCAACCACCATGCTTCGTTTTTCACCTGTAAAAGAGAATCTGAAGCTCAGTTTGGTTTCTCATTACTAGTTGAGAACAAGAAATTTTTACCTTAGGGAAACGTGGGGTAAATGCTCTTGATTTGTTTTGCCTGAAATTGGTCTTCACCAGTCTGATGTCTAAAGAGTGAGACTTTCCGCTGTCCTTTTGCTGAAGTTTTAATTTCACTTCGATGCGTGGAAAAGGCTGCAGATCCTAGAGCATCGAAAAATTGTAGATGCAAAGCAGCCAAAGCTACTGAAATCAGTTAACATGCTAGAAAGCCCACAACTGACTTGTATTCCAATAACCTACCCAGCCCACTCAAAAAGTTGTCCAGTCATGTTAAAGATTGACCTGTGGGTTAGTCAGCCATGTGTCAACTATCTTAGAAGTCCGTACCTGATACAATTTTGAAGCAGGAAAATTTCCAATCATGGTCTGCAAAGTTGCCTTGGGGAGATACAATAGTTGCTGTACGCTGAATATTCCTCTTTTGCTTAGCGAGTCAGCAAGTTCAACATTCATGCATGGCATCATCCATAAGGAAGAATCCCTATCAAACCATAAACCCTGAAAAGAACCCAAAAGATATGAGAAGAGGCTAGGAGCTGAAAACTCTACTCTCTTAAGGAACAAATCATCCGAGTCAAAGAGTAATTGTTAAAAATAAATAAATAGATAAATCAAAGCTTCACCTTTTTCAGAAGCAATTAGTGTACCATTTAAATGCAAGTGTTGCACATTGTCCTTACAGACAAAAATATGGCTAAATTCCTAAGTGGCCCTTCTAACAACACTTTAATGAGTAAGTCATAATTTCTCATGTTTTAGGGGTCTCTGAAGGTCTGGTTAACTCACATCCAACCCTTCCTTAGGCCAGATAAATATAAATAAGACAATACTAAATTGTTATAGGCTGGCATCAATTTTCTAGTTGATTCTTCAGAATACAAAATCCTCAATGATATTAACACCTGGAATTTCTTATTTGTGGTTTTGTAGAAGGTTTGAGTCCTGCTGAAATGGCCCTATATTTTTTTAGGGTAATGTACTGTGAAAAAGAAAGACACAAAAGAGGAGCTTCTCTTGGAAGACAAAGGAAAAAACAAAACAAGATAAACAATACAGGAAAGAGGCATGGACTAACAACATTCAAGGGTGCTCAGCAGCGCCGATTAACATCTCTAACTAATCAACTGATATGCTGGCAGTAGAATGTAATAATATAAACAAGGCAGAATGCCAATTTGCACTCGTCTTTTATCCTGGGCAAGTACTACTAAGAAGCATACCTGCATGACCATTTGCAGAAGATGCATGCAAGTAATTGAGCTTGAAATCCACCCACTGTTAGCACATATATCTATCATGGCCTGGATGATTCGTATACTTTGATCCAATACTGACTTCAAGTCTGTGACATAATCACTGATTGGTAATTCTAACTGCGAGAAATGTGCCTGAATGCAGAATTTATGCTTGGTAAGAATAAAACGATGAGAGAACTAAAAAGGAAAATGACAGGAAGTTTTTATTTGAAAAACATATAGTTGAAGACAACTCTGACCTGAAATAGCAGATTGGCTTTGACATGTGGATCATCTAAGCGGTCCTTATCCACTTTATATAGAACTCTCTCAGATAATGCTTCATTGTAATTCTCCTAATATCAAAGAAGATATTACAGTTCGAAATCAAGAAAAAGATCTCATAATTTTTTAATACTTAACATTTCACTATGATCTGATGTAGAACTTGATGTTGTCTTTGTGGTATGCAAAGAAAAACATATTCTTGTTAGCAAATTTGTATGGAGGAAGAATGATTCCATATGACTGTGATATATAATATAATATGAATATTATATATTATACGTTTTATATGCCCTTTCTTAATAAATAGGACTGATACCACTTCGCTCACAAGCTAGTTGTTATAGGTCAAGTGTTAATTGTCTCCATTTTCAGAATCCACGGTTAATAGATCTAGTCACTCAAGTGTGCCTCATTATGAATCCAAAAAATAAAAAGGCAACCATAGACTAATTACCTCGTTATGCCGCACAGGAAGTTCGTTATATTCAGAAGCAGCAGATAGGATATGCAAGAAGACCTATAGTACAGAACCTTTTTAAGCATAATGGCATAAAAAGTAAAAGCGAGAAATTAGAATGCTGAATAAAAAATCTTCAAGAACCATTTCTTACTTCAAGCGATGTATCTGATCCTATGTTTGAACCAAACATTGATACAGTCATGTAGCTAAGATAATACTGGGATGCTATTGAACCCAGCATCGTTGACTCTACATTGTCTTCATTCATCTTGATGCATCCACTGTCTTCCAGATCCTCAAATGTGTTTTGCACTAACCTGCCAAAATAATCAATAAGTAATCAAAGCAATGCCACCAAAAGAGAGAACATATCCTGATAAAAGAAAAAGAAAAATCCATGAGAATTGAGCATGGTATTACCTAGACAAATAAGAGCTGAGAACTTCAGGTTCAGTATTGTCCAAGCCATAGTAAGCTGGATTAAACATCTGTACAAAACTATGCTCGTGTAAGATATTGTACAGGCTCAATAAATCAAATACTAAGGACACAAAATAATCTAAACCAAAGGCTTTTAATTTGTGTCTTCACCATATTTAAGTACAAGAGGATCATTGTGCCGCTCTTGTCACAACATGAATGCAAATGATAGGCGTTCCAAACTTTTACAGCAAAAAAAGATAGGTGTAGAGTATTGAAAAAATAAAAAGGAAAATGCTTTATTGATATTGGACTGCAAGACTTCATCCATTGACTTTCTTAGAAGTTCGATATTCAAAACCCCAAACAACCTGATTCCTAGTATTTGAGGCAAATATTCAGAACATGATTTACCACTATGGGACACATCTGGCCATCCCTAATAGACTAACTATTAATTGATCAAGCATATTAAAAATTGATGGACTGCTTGTGATATGTGTGGCGGAAGTACTATGATTTGTGTTTATTGATTGTTAGGCTGGCGGATTGTGATGGACATCTACTCCCATCTTTCTTGTAGATATACTTGTTTCTCTGTTTAGTTAAAGTTTGTGTTTCTTTTCCAAAAAGAAGAAAAAATGATGACTAGAATCTGAGCAACTGTTGATTATAAAAGGAGAAAAGCATGTAATCTGAGTCACATATTTCTTTCTTTCCATTTTTTATTCTATAGAGTCATGTGACCAAAACCATACCAGTCTACGGAATAAATATGTCCAGGTAAGATAATGCAACGCATCCTCTTTATGGCAAATTGTGCCAGAAACTATCTCAGCATTGATGTGATTGTGCAACTGTTCCCTCAGACTGCTCTCAACGGGAAATGGTTCATATAAAAACTGCAATTCATAAAACCACAAATTATTCCAGCATCTTGTGAAATATAGCCTTCAACTAACTATACAAAGTTCACCACATCCAATCTAACCTTTTTATAGAAGCTCTTTTTGGGTTCATGAACAAGAATGACTGCTTTCCCATGTTGATCAAATTGTGGGCGGCCAGCACGACCCATCATTTGCAAGATATCTGTGATTGGAAAATCAACATATCTCTTTGTTTTCCCATCATAATATTCTGTTCCCTGCAAGAGAATCAACAGTTCTGTAAATTTGTCCTGAAGAACAGCTGCTGCAGTATACTGCTGCTAGAAAACTTTGTAAATCTAGGAAACAAATAAAAAAGATACCGCACAAATTTTGCGTTACCTTAATAATGACCAGATGAGCTGGAAGGTTCACACCCCATGCCAATGTGCTGGTACAAACCAATACCTGTAAAATATATATGCCTAATCAGTATATAGAGTAAGAAAATGATCTTTTTATATTCTCCTTTCCTAATGTGTTTTTCAGGAAAGACTCATGATTCCTGAGATGTAAAAGAGAAATGCCTGAATCTTGTTGTTTGCAAAAAGCTCCTCAACCAGAGATCTATCTTTGTCATTCAGACCGGCATGGTGTAATCCAATGCCAAACTGCAAAGTGTGCCTCAGGTTATTATCAGTGACCTGATAAAGAACCATCTGCAGGGCTTCTTCTGGCATGCTAAGAAACTGCCTTGGATGTTCATCTGATGTTGCAAACTTCAATTACAGAAGAGCACAAAAAAAATTAGTCAACAGTTATGGAATGCTTCATAATTCCAGTATGACCTTGAAACCTACCTGAATGAGGTCTAATGCAGTAAGCCTTGTCTGTCGACGAGAGGAAACAAATATTAAAACTGGTTTCGTAGGTGAATGGGTGCCTATTGCAGCATATGCTGGCTTGTTCATGCTATTCATCCTTGGACAATAGAACTTTCCAGGGTATCCCTGTTCATAAACTGACATATTACTGCTATGAAGCAAATATATATGAGGCCCTTATCTACTTTCATCTCAACATGAAAAGGCACACATGAACAAGGAGACACAGCTTCACATGTCTACCTCATCTAGTGCACATCATCACTATCATAATAATAGGTAAGCTAACACGCATAGATCAAAAGGAAAACAGTATAATTTGTGCAGCAACATATCCGATTTTAAATACCTTTGTATGTAATATCTCTCAACACGTGTATGTACTATTGAGAAAAGATACAATTACATAGGACTAAAGTGTCCAGTGAGACACAAATTTAACAGCTAATATTAATGCAAAGGATTGCAGACCATGATGAGAAAATCTCACAGTTAACTCTACATCTAAAAATAACTACCATACCACTATTGTTTCTATAAAACCAAAACAATTACTATAAAACTTAATAACACAGAACAAGAAATAACAGAGAAGTTGTTACAAAGTAACTTGCAAATTTAAGGACATTATTCCCCAGGATAACAAATTGACAAATCATTTTAAAGTAGAACAGAAAGACTAAAAATGATATCAGAATCCATTTGAAACACTAGGGGGTGTATTCAATTGGGATTTTAAAAGACTATTTTGAGATAAATAAGTCTTGTGGTATTCAATTACGACTTTTAAATTATCTAAACAAGTCTTGTGGTATTCTATCAAGACTATTAGGATTTGTAAAAGAGAGTTGCCAAATCTAATGGTATTCAATCAAGACTTTAAATAAGTAACAAAAAGTCTTATGGTATTCAAAAACTTGCTAATTTCGAAGGATTTTTTAAAATGTGGAATTGTGTGGGATTTTTTAGTTAGAGGTATAAATACCAAATCCTATCTCAAATCCCACCCTAACCCATCATATTTTTCCCGTGGGATTTTTTTATTCTTTCCTCACCTTTACCTCCACCCAAGCAGTTGTGCACTGACCCTTGACGACCAAACAACCGATACCCAGAGCTACCTGCTCTTGGGTATAAGAAGTAAAAGCCATGCCTTCCTTCCATCCCCATCTCCCTCTGTGTTGCATAATAAATCTTTTGAATTCTCCATCAACTTCAATCCCCCAATTTAAAGTTACAAAAACTAATGATATCTATCTCTAAAGAGTAAATGTTTATACATTCACTGTTGTTTCTCATAGAATTGAAACAAAAACAACAGAGTCCCCAGTTGGGATCTAAATCATCTGATGTTTGAAGAAACCAACGACAAACACAGAGTATTACTAATGCATGTGCTGCTGTCCTTTTCTTTAAAATCAGAGTATTGTTAATCCGATGTTTGGTGGGCGATCACAATATACCCACCAAGTGTTCAACGAAAGTCTACAAAGAGCTTCACCCTTCAGCAACAGCATGCGCTGCTGTTCTTTTCTTTAGAAAAAACACATGGGCACCAAGTTAGTATACGCTCTGTTGTTTTAAAAAAGCAACTTGCCTTTATAAATAACTAGACATTTCTTTTGCTTTTGATAGGAAATAATTAGACATTCGTTGAATGCTTCTTCCTCTTCAAACTGAGGTTAGAAATAATAATATAAATTCAAGATAAAAACTTATAAATCAGTATAAATGGGAAAAGTGCAATTGGTTTTATTGTTTGCATGACATGTCTCTCTATGAATATAGGGAGATCACATCACATCCATTGCATTTCGCATAGTACCTATCCTGAAGGCAAGTTCAGTATTTTTGGGTGTTAGTTAAATCCATGTAGTCCTTTCAAATCTAATAAGTCCTATTATATAAATCTTTTAAAATCTATAAGTAAAAAATCATGATTATATAAATCCATAAATAAAATGTTATAAGTCATTACATTCTGCTTAAATCCACTAGACTTTTTTTATTCCTAAATAGTCTTTTAAAGTCCCAATTGAATACATCAATTACCTGGATATGGACTTCAAGAGGTACAGGTCTCACGCTTGGTTTGAAATTGAAGAGTCCAATTTCCCCAACACCCAGCCAATCAGCCAAATCCCTAAGTAATTGAAACGGCATAAGAATATGAAAACATTATATATTAAGCAAGGATAAAGAGAAAAATAAATCAATTCAAGTGCACCAATTCCACAAAAGAGCATAGAGCACGTGACAACTACCACTCTTGCTTAGCTTTGCAATTGTATAAAAGCAGTATAATTAAAACATGCCTAAGAATCCTGATTATATTGATGACAAATTAAACCACATCTAACTAAATAATGCATCAGAGAGGGTTGCATTGAGTAATCTACAAACATATGTCAATCAAGGATCCAACTCAGCATCAGATGTATGTATGGCAACAAAGTATTTATACACACAAAAAATACTAGAGGACTTCGAAGTGAGATACATTGCACTATGCTAGGATCGAAGATACATAAAGACATACCCTGCATTTGCTAATGCTGTAGAAAGGCCTACAAACCGTACTTCACGCTCTGTCTGTGATGATATGTATCTCATCCTTGACACAATAACCTGGAACATAAAAATTGCACTCAAACCCAGTCCAACAAATATGTGCTGGTTTCCATCAAATATCAGGTCACCGACCCACACATATTTGTACATATAATTTTGCAAACATCACATAACTATTTAAAAAATAAGGGATCCAATTATAAATAACAAAGATAAAAGAAATATTTAAAGAATTGAATTAAGATTGGCAGACTTATGAGCCTAATACTAACCTGCTAAGTAATAATACAAAAAACATGAAATTGAAAAGTTTACATTCAATAAGGATTATCACAAGACTTTCCCTTCAGAAATCAAGTCATTTATCCACTATTTCGTTACATATGAAAATAATTAATTGGTAAAGAATAAAAATAGAGAACAGAATGCCTATGATAAAATGTTAATCACACTTGACTCTGGATCACAAATTACAATAAGTTGCTCCAACTTGTACAGAGGTTGATAACCTAATACATACATTAAATACAGACCTAAAAAACGTGCACATTAGATATATTTAAAGTTGAAAGAACTATTTAACTGTTTTAGAAAGTCCTTTATAGTAGTATGTCGAAAGTCTTTTCAAATATTAATGAGAAAGTCTTTTCAAATTTACAACAAACACCACGTTGGAAATAAGATGCCTAATTGTTATTTGAAAAAGCTCAGGCAGTGTTTCGAAAACTAAATAATCTAAGGCTGCCCCACAACTTTCCTTAGTTAATAAGTCTCTATGTCTTTTATTTGTAGTACATTTATGTTTGTCATTATTATGATATTATGAATATATAAAAAAGTAAAGTAATAAAGAATAGTTTTCCTTCTCCAGAAGAATATCAGTTGGTCATCTAAAGAATAGTGTCCACACACACACATGGAGATGTATCAGCCAGTTGCCACTGCAGCATGAAAATAAGCAAGTTCATTTCTCTTGTATGTCAACTTTTGTGATTTCTTTTTTTGAATAGAAACGATATATTTGAAAAGGTAACTTTTGTGATTTCTCACAACTAACTAGAACCCAATGGAGCAGAACTTTTGAAGCATCCCATTATAAATCCTCTACAAATTAAAGGAATAGCTTCATTCAATCCATATATTCATTGAGTTACTTCTTTTATTTGAGTTGAATAAATAATTTGAAATATAATAGGGGTAATACTTGACGCTCAAAACTCAAATTTTACTACACAATCCATAATATCAGTAAATATGTTACACAAAGTGTGACCCAAAAAAAAAAAAGATGTTACACAAAAAACTATTGCTTCATTTTAGCTAAGAGCACTAGAGTTTTGCATAGGTACCTCAAGGATGGGTCCCCGGTCAGCTCCCAACAAGTGAATCTCATCCAAGATCACAAGCCCAACCTACTGATGAAATACACACATTAAGACATAGCTTGCACAATGACTTGAGAAGATCTAGTGGAATTCAAGTGTGTAAAAAACAAGTAAAAATAAAGTAGAAAAGTAATTACACAAACAAACTAATGCCTTCTTGAAGGAGAAAAAAATAATAATATGTGAATGAATGAATGCACCTTTTTAACATAGGCTCGACTATGCCAATTACGACTGATACCATCCCACTTCTCAGGAGTAGATATTATGATATCCGCTGACAATATGGCCATCAAATCTGGAGTATAATCTCCGGTCATTTCAACCTGATAAACAATTGAGTTATTACCAGTACCACATGTTAAGATGTTATTTATAGCTATAAGGGGAAAAAATTAACCATCTTTTTCCCTAGCTGAGAGACAAGACGTCTTTTCCAATCATTCATTCTTTCCCGAACAATAGCCTTCAAAGGTGCTATGTAAATGACCTACAGTCAACAATTCAGAAACAGTACACTTTAGTGTATAAAGCAGCATTCAAAACATGTAATGAAACACAAAGATCATACACCAAATGTTTCACCCGCAAAAATAAGGAACCTCAAGTGCAGAATCAAAATTTTATACTTAACTACATAGCATACTATTTGATGATAATCATAATCAAATCACAGCAGAGCTGTATGGCATGAAAACACACAAGTAATTCAGTCTATAAATTTGATAAAATGTGAAAGCATAAGACCAGGTGAGTGGTGACAGTGATTTGCTAGCTTTACCCAGATCAGCACCAAGAAGTGCCGTTCTGGAAACAAACCAAACCCTTTCTCGTTTAGCATTTCTCTATCTATTCTTATTCTGTGTTATATTGTACAAGGAAAAGAGTGGAGGAGATACCTTCATATCAGGCTGGGTATTGAATAGGTGAAGCATAGCGAGCTCAGCAGATATAGTTTTCCCACTTCCAGTGGGAGCTCCTAATAGAACATTATTGTCTGTGTGATACAGGACATGGAAAGTCTGCCCAATTCCGGAAAAAAATTATCAAGTCATTGAAATAAAACACGAATAAAAGGTGTAGAACCACTGAACCAAACCTGTGTTTGTATTGGATTAAAGTGTGAAAATTTGTACAATGCTTCATAAGTACTGTTGCCAAGTGAAGTCACAGGGAGAGGCTTCAAATCTAGCAGTTCTGTGTGCGAAGTACTAGCCTGAAGAAACCAATAGTTTTATGGTGAGACAAACCTTTTGGCAGGAGTACCTTGGCATTTATGAAACAAATAAAAAAATCCACCATATCCTAACAAACAATAAAATATAAATACCTCTGGCAGTGCTAGATTCTGGAAGGATATGGTGTAGAAAGCCTCTGCATGCAACCAAGAATCAGAAACAGCACGAATATAATACTGAGGTGGATGAGGCTCAAATATTGGCACAGTGAATGAAAGCTTCTGAGGTTCCCCTTTAGCCATCCGCTTTGTCAGAGTGAAAAGCTCTGAGTGGTAGATGTGGTCATTCTCAGAATCCTATAATGCAAGATAAAATTTAAAATATCAATCAAAATTTTGTTCTTTAAACATGTATAATATATGAAGCCATGACCCGCACAAAATTAACTAGAAAGTGGATATCACATCAGCACCTCAACTAGAATCCACCAGCGCTGGGATGTGCCATGAAAACGATCTTTCCATATAAAGTCTGGTGTAATAACCACATCCACCTGAAAATTTTAAAAAAAATACTTTTGTATTTCAAAATATAATTCTTGAATGATGAGTCAACAATATTTAACGAGGTAGAAATTACTATAAAAAGAAATATGAGGTTCACAAGGGAAGCTACCTTTAAAACAGTTCTGGTGATTGGACTTACAATTGCTGACAACTGGATCCATGGAAAATATCCCAAATATTGCTTGACCAACTTCAATTAGCCAATGAAAGAAAAGGAAAAAAGAGTTAAATAAATTTATTATTGTTTGGTGTATCCAATACCAGGGTTAACCTTTAAAGCACCATACTAAAGACAATATACCCTTCCTCCAGGTGCATAGCGAATCAGTGCTCCAATGTCTTTTTCCTGCATCTCATATAGGTGATCTAAGTCAGCCCCTCTTTCTTCAAGCTTTCGCACTATCTGTATGAATAGAAATATAAGTTCAAACAATGGATTACACTTTCCGCAATTAATATTATAAAAGTATGTTGTACAAACTTCTGCTGAAAGATCTCTGTCAAATTGTCTGAGAGGATGCTGATGGGGCCAAACTTGGCGATCCACAGCCTTGCAAAATTCCAACATGAACAGTGACATCTCAGACCAGCCTTTTCGTAGACAAATCTCGAATAATGCCCGCATAATGCGTGCCAAGCTTGCACTTATGTATGCAGCATCAGAAACCAACGAAAAGGTATCAATCGAGCCATGAGATATGTACAACTGCAAAACACATAAGCCATAAATTAATCAACAAATATTTCCTTTTTCTAACTTCTTCACTAGCATTTGGTACCAGTTGAGCATAGAGCAACCTGAATGAGAATGGATATCTTTCCATGTTTATTTGAAGGACCCCCCTTAACTTCTAATGGGCACGATGATCGCACCAACGTCTCTAGCTCATTCTGTTCCTCATCTCGAACAACAATATTTTCAAATTCAGAAGAGTGGGCTACCATGTCTATTACCTGAAGGAACAGCAAAAGCAGCACCAACGAAATCAAATAAAATAATAATTATTAAAAAGAAACTTTATATTACAAGAAATACAGAGAAAAATATTTCGAGGCTGTGCGTGGGATTCTTTTCTGAAAACGAATTTGATAGAAGAAATGAATGGGGTGTAACTGGTAGGAAAATAAATTTAAAATACAGATACAATAGTTCACAAAAGCAATAACCTCAGTCTCATTCATGTGCCGTCTCAACATTTCATTGTATGTTTCAACACTTGAGTACTGAATATAAAAGTGGCTTGCAATTCGACCAAGCTCTGTACAATAAAAGTTGCCACTTTTCTCATCAAAGCGCATCATTTTTGCTTTGTCCAGGGCACGTGCAGCATCTGCTATGAGAGCTCTTTGCTTTAAACTCAAGGAAGGATCAGCAACAACCTGCAAAAGGCAGAATAAAATATCAATAACCTGAAACAAGCAAAAGTAAATATCCTATACATAAGCACCATTAAAGACAAATGAATTATACATCATGTCCTCCTGAGAATAAAGTCAGGCTGCTAGTCAAGAAAATGTTCAACAAGGATCAACCAATCAACCATATAGATAAAGTCAAATCAACAAAGAATACCTCATCCCACCCAATACCATACACCAAAGGGTTCAGCCTCATTCTTATGAAAAGGTACGTATATCCAAGCCATGCACAAGCTTCCTTGACATTGGTGACAGTACCAAGTGCCACCTCTGCATTTAAATTGTCTTTCAAGGAACTAATAAACTGCATAGAGAATTTCAAGAACAATAAGGAAAAGTGAATCATCTTAACATATCCTTGGTTAACTTCAAACACACACACATGCAAAACTCAAAGTTTATAGCACACAAGAATGTTATCATATCACCATTCTACTTCATTTTATAACATAAAACATAAGCAGGCGGAGGACTTTTATTTGCAGCATGTCAAGGCATAATGAAGTACCCAAAGGCACATCCAGATCAATGATATCTTGGCCTAGCACTTCCAGATCTACTAAAATTGACTAATAAGCAAAATTTGAAGTGTACCTTGTCCCACAAATTAGTTACACTTTCAGATCTAAAGCGGACTGATAAGCAATGTTTAAAGTAAATAATCAAATAAACGCAGATTCAAAACCACCTAAAATTTATCTTAATATGTTGTACTGTCAAAACCACTTAAAGCTGACTAATAAGCAATGCAAGGACTATCTAAAATTTAACTAGGTACTTGACATTAGGAATACGAGGAACTCACCCACTGACTGATCTGGCTACATACATAACATAATGTTCTAAGCTCTCACTTAAACTACACAAGTACCTGACTTTCTATAGGAAGTTGGCTTGTCAGCAACCGCAAATAGTAGGCCAGTTTGTCATGAGATGTAATTATAATGCCTTCACCACTTTTGTCGAATTGAGGTCTCCCAGCCCGTCCAAAGATCTAAAGAAATATATCATGAGAACAAAAAAATAAATAAAACATATAATAAATTTTACTTAAGATGTATTTACAAGAGAAGAGCTTTGAGTCTCACCTGCATAACATCTAGCATGCCCAGGTCTCGCCACCCGCCAGCCTTTGCATCATATAATTGAGTCCCCTAAGGAAAACACCAGGTACTTCAAATATAATGTTTTTTTTTGTCACATCTTGCATCTTTAGAAAATTAAAGTACCTAAGCTAAATTAGTGCAAAATTTAAGCCAGGGAAATAAATAATAATTTCAGAAATGTGCACAAACCTTTATCACAACAGTATGAGCTGGTAGATTTACACCCCATGCCAAAGTTGCCGTACAAACAAGTACCTAAAACAGAAAATAACACTATCTGAAAAACTATTTCAGCCAAATATATTAGTGCTGCTACGAAGGGTAACTAGATGATATCTACCTTCAACAGTCCATCAGAGAAAAGGCGCTCAGTCAGCCCTCTATCAGTACGTAACATCCCTGCATGATGAACTCCAACTCCAAATTCAAAAAGTGCAACAAGATCTTTGTTTCTGGACTTCATAACTTCCCTCTGAAATTCATAAAATGGTGCATGCATTAAAAGAAATAAAAGGGGTGATACTAATAATAAGATCCAGGAAATAAATTATTCTTTCTTTTTTTTCCCTGCCTGGATCAACGAAAACTGTGGGTGTTCATCATTCTTAAAATACTCCAACCCTTCAAACTTGCGAGCAAGTTCAACCTGTTCAACATGTAATAAGTAGTTAATACTGAAAGCAGAAGCATAACACACCACTCATGATTGACATTGAAGAATTATAAACAATTAAAACTAGTTCATCTTGCTATGATAAACCACATTGGTGGTTGCTCTATAAGAATTTAAATGTCACAAACAGATTTTATCCTTTCAGATTATATGTAATATCGCATCCCCAATTGCATCCCTTTCAAATTATACCCACATGGTCCTTATAATCCATTTAACTGACATCTTAAGGAACTTCAAAATTATCCCAATAATTCACACATGTAAAATCAAACTTCCAATGATTACTGCATCAATACAGATCGTAGGTTTTTAGTACATTAATACATTTATTTTTCACTTAAGTCATATTGTTGATAAATTTTATCTTTTTGAACCAAAGCAATATCATTAACTCCAAAACTAAAAACAATATAAAAGAAAAGAAATGGCACATATACTCCAAAGGAAACATATTATACAAATATCAAGGCAGTTACTATGGCTGAAATCAAAACTTGCAAGGAATCATACTGGTCCAGCTGATGCAATCGCATCAGCAACCAACTGAAGCTTCCTCATTTTTGAAGTCAGCAGCATGACTAGTTTATTATTAACACTTGCAAAAAAGACCCACAAAAGTAAGATGGAATATAAAGGTATACCAATTTCTGAGCTGTTTTTGCTGTGTCCTTTCGAGAATGAACGAATACCATTGCCTGATAACCTTGCCTGAGTGATTCAACAACCTGGCAGAAAAAGTATCAATCAGTTAAATAATCGTTATAATACATACATTACACAAAGGAGAGCCCAAGGAAAAAGAAACCTTCTTGTAGCATATCTCATTCTGCAATTCAATACGGGCTGTAAAATTCTGCTCACTAATACCAATATACTGCTGTGCGAGGGGCACTGGGCGATAACTAGAATCAAAGAAGAAGAGTCCTGCTTCTGGATTCACTCTCAGAAACTGTGCAACCTGGGTGGTTATAAAAGAATAATCCACATTAACAAATAAATAGAATAGACTTCAGAGTACGGCACTTCAAGGCCAATAAATACAGATTAAAGATATCATCAGGTGACCAAAATACCTCTAAATAGTTCGGTAGAGTGGCTGAAAGGCCCACAATGCGTATCATTGTCTGTGTAGACTCCACCTGCCACACACATTTTATAAAATAAAAAAAACAACAAAAAGTAAACAAAAGGTCATAAGCAACTAAATTTTTTGCAACCAACCATAAACTACATAAGTAACATGTAAGTTGAAACAGACATCTGATAAACATTTTTAAATATAAACATCCCGCTATCACATTAACCCTAATAAGAAACAGATAATACCTATCCAACTTTCATGAGCATAAGCTGCAACTGTACAAATGTTCTCAACTAATTTAAATAGTGCGCTAGTTATTCAGCAGAAAGAACCCAGGAACACTAATAATTCAGTAAAAGTTTACCTGGCGCAAAGTTCGAGCAACTAGTGCCTCAATTACAGGGCCTCTATCATCATTTAATAGATGCACTTCATCAATAATTAGAAGCTTCACCAACATTGAAAGTGACATGTCACTGCTCTTGCGAGTAATGACATCCCACTTCTCAGGTGTTGTGACTATCATCTGAATAAGAAGAAAGTGAAGCCGTTAAGATTTTCATTTTCCTCTTTTGGGTAACAGTTAAAAGCACACTGAGCACACAGAATTTGATAAAAGTGACCTGAGTTTCTTCAAGTTCATTCTTAGAAAGTTGCATGTCTCCAGTAAGTTCTCTCACAGTCATATTCAATGGAGATAAGCGATGGCTAAAAGTTGATGTAACTTCTGCAGCTAATGCCTGAAAAATACATGATAATAAGTAACAAGCCACTATTTCAATGCCTACTTTCCCACCCCACCCGCTCATTAAAAAAAAAAGGAAGAGAGTTATATAGGGTGGATTACCTTCATAGGTGCAACATAAACTATCTTAAATTCATCTTTATGCAAGTAACCATCTTTGAAGTGCTGTCCAATCTGCCACAGAAAATGCCTACTCACTATCTAAATCTCAGAATGGATGTTATACTACCATACTGAATATTTTCAAAAACTAAATAGGTTGAATTTAACATGAAAAGTACAATAAGTACATCACCATGACATAAAAGGAGTTGAATAACTATGGCAGCCAAAAGCTTAGTTTCCTTGCTTTATTTTGTAAGCTGATATCTTTAACACACTAACCCTCCCAGAAAAATATATACAATACCAGCTCATATGACAGTACTGCTGTTCCCATGCCATTTTAACTATGCAATTAACCCATATAACTCATACACAATACAAAACCAAATGTGTGAATTTGAGATAAAGCCAGAGTAGTAAGAGAAAAAGTATGATTGCCAAAAATGAGAATAGGGACCCAGGATAGCCAAGCATTTGCATACCTCATGTAGAATAGAAATCATAGCTATGTTTGTTTTGCCAGCTCCTGTTGGAGCACAAACCTGCAAGTAAATGGAAATCACATTCAAGTATATCATATCAGCACTTTCACTGCAATGGTTTGGTATTCACATATTCAACAGAATCAACAACTTACTAGTATATTTTCATTAGTGTAATAAACAGTATGAAATATGCGGCTCTGAATACGGTTCAAAGACTTATATCCACGAAAAGCAGCTTGAGCAAAGTCATCTAACTCCGTTATCTCAATCTGACAGCATAAGACAATAAACAGAAATTGCAATAACAGAAATAGAGGTCAGTAGGTGATAAAAGAAATAGCAAGCAAGGACAATCCTATTTGTTTAACCACCAGAGAACACACAAATTTTTATGGCTAGTTTGCCAGAGAACTCCAATTGCATTACAAACTCCATACTGGAAATATATATTCATACAATTATCTTAGAGCTACAAAGAATTTCATGCTCCATATAATCTCCCATCCAAAGTACTATCCAGAGGCTTATACATGTAACATACATTCTATCCAATCCCTTTCCCCTGTTCGAAATCAATACAAAAAAACAAATATGATCAAATGTAGGCAAAATGAAGAAAGCCTCCAAGAAATATTTCTTTCTCTGGGACGGGGGCATAAGGGAAGTTTCTATAAGCTAGCACAAGTCATATCAGTCAATTTATAGGCCCTTGCGCAAGTTCCAAGATAGGACTACTTTGATTTCATTTCATAAGTTCATAAGTAATACAACAAAATAAAGTTTCTTTTTAGTTGACTGCCTTGATTAAAAAAGAGTGGCAATGTTCCCTAAGAAGGACCTGTACACCGAGAATTCTTAATTTTATTTTATACTCTGTTCATGCTTTCTTCACGTGTTTTGTATAATAAACTTAGCAATTCCTATTGATCATGGAAAGAAAAAAACATGTCTATATTTCGGTGTTACGAAAGCAGCTAGTATCTAAAAAATATAGGAGATTCCCCCACTTGGGGTCCACTTGTGCATTTCTAAAGGTCCCTATTATGTCATCTCCAATCATCAAATTTAAGTAAGAATATTGAGAACCAGTAAATAAAACTAAAATGATAAACATGAAGTAGAATGATGGAACTGCAAATGAGTACCAGCTTTTCTCCAGGTTTCATTTGTGCTGTTGGTGTTGGGGGAATAATGACCTCCTCATATCCCTTATGATGCTTCCTCACAGTTCCTTGAGGAAGAGCACTAACTGCTAAAGATTGAGGCCCTTCACCAAGCGCTAAGAAATCATCAACAGGATTTTTTCTTTCACTTGCTTGTAGTAAAGAAGAAAAATTTACAGCAGCCAGTTCACTATCAGTGCCATATTCTGTTCCTCGTCTTTGTCGTTTTTCCTCTTTGCGCCGAAGTTTATCAATTTGTCGTTCAGTTTCTGTTTGAACAGTAACCTGAAAACAGAAGTGCAATGCTTGATTCCATATGTTTTTATTGATTTATGTGTTAATGAGAACAAATCTTTTACATAAGCGGTTATACCTGTGTGCCATAACTAGGCATACGTGATTGAGAGCTTGAAGACAATTTGTCAGATTTCAGTCCCAGTAACCCATGATGGATGGCATCAACAAGTTCCTTTCGATGCTGGGAAAATATAAAAAACAATATTTAAAGAAGAAACTTTAGCTGTACACTTATCAAAGCGTAAATCTGGAATAGAGTTCTCTAACAAAAACCCATCCAATATGTATACCAAGATGGCCAGAGAAACAATTGTATCCTACAATTGAAAATGCAGGATGCTGTTAAAGGAGAGGGGAATGAACTTTGCATTTGAAGATCAAATCAGTTTATTTAACAGATAAGATCTCACAGAATGGCATAGTACTACTTCTTCAAACAAAGATCATGATGACACATATAAAAAAGTGTACTGTGGGAAGGGGATTTTGTTTTGTCTATACATGTGTGTGATAGTGGTGTTTTGGGAGGAAAACGTAAAGAGTAACTAAGATTAGTTCAGCAAAGTATTAGAATAATTATAGTCTTACTGATATGAGGTCTTGAACAGTTTCAAAGGCACTATCCCCAACAAGATCTAACAAGTCACCTGCTATCTTCATTAAGAAAAGATCTCAAAATTACTATGAAATCAGTTGTCTACAAAAACTCGAGAGTTAAACCCATAACAAAAGTAAATGAAATTTAACGAGTACCTCGTCACCAGGTTTATCAGAGTCAAGCACCCGACAAATGGCCATAGCCAGTTCATCTCGGGAAAACTGCGAACTACTTTTTGCTACTATCTGATCACATGCATCTTTTAACCAATTCAAATTGAAGCTTCGTCCAACAGAAGCAGGATGATGATCATTCAAATTACTGCGACTATATAATCCTTCATAATATGAAGAAGAAATTCCAGTGCTTTCCTCACCCAATAACTCGCCATCCTCCAAAGAAACATCCACCAGAAATCGAGCTGGAGCATGGAAAACAAGGTCAGCACCAAATTCCACATTGTCATGAGTCCCATTTACAGGCCTTTCTGAAACAATTGTAGTCCCCTTATCACTGGACTGCATCCCAGCAAGTCTCTGGGCTAGGGAGGCAACTTTCTGCACATTAGCATCTGAAACAGTGTGACCAAGTAGTTTTTGCACTTCCAGCCTGCATTTCAAATATGAGTAAATGCAATCAAAATTCTTGAAACTTTTCTTCATTTTGATCCATAATTATTGTTAAAATTATTCACAATCTCAAACCCCGCATAATAAATAAATGAAATAAATACTCATTAGACACAATCCCTGTGTTCTTTAATTTTTATCTTTATGACAAATTTAAACATCTTGTATAACCATGCACTGAAATTGGTTTTATCCTTCATGAGTCAACACTCGTTTGGGGTTCATAAGCGCTTTTCTAGAAACCCTTTTATAAACACATCAAAAACTTTATTAAAAATCCAAGTGCTTCCAAGAAAAGTACTTGGGGTGCTGTTGTGACCCATAAACACTTTTTAATTTTTCTGCCAAACGTTGTCTAAGGTACTTTTGGATGTTAAAAGGTGCTTTTAGGCCTTCCAAAACCATTCTCAAGCACGCCTTTAATCTGGTCTAGAACTGTTCAGTTTGGTATCTTGAGAAACTTAATTACTAGTACTGGGATTTGAATAACGTGTTCATTGTGTTCCCGGAGGCCAGAGCGCAAGAGATTCCTAAATACAGTAACTCTGAAGTTTCTAAATTTTAAATATAATGTACAACTAAATTTAACTTTACTTACCAAGAGAAAACAAAAAACAAAAACAAAAAAATAAAGCAAAATGTACTATCTGCTAGCTTTCGGATAGATGCATTACTTATTTCTACCAGATATCCATGCACATTAACTATACTATAGTTAGTAAATATCATAATTTGAACATGACACAGCAACCACTTATAATACTAATTTAATTTCTGTCTGATAAAAAAGAATGTTAATTATTGGGAACATAATTCTTACTTTTTTCCGGCAATATTTGTTTCAACATTGTCTTCCTCCTCTGGCCTGCCAAAAAGATGGTACACGGTCAGTGCTACCTCACGAAACTCTTCGGATGGAACTTCTCCCTCCATCAACTCCACCACAGCCCCAATAAACTGCTTGTAAGCTTGCCGCACTTCAACCGAAGCTGTCCACAAATTTTCAATTTATTAAAAATATCATATACGACGTGGTATGTCCACAATTTCATTACAGCAAGTTGTCTTACCTTCTTCCCATCTATAAACTATCTTCCGTGCAAGCTCTGACTCATCAACTGAGCTCGAACTCGAAGACCTAGAGCGCAAAAGTTCAGAGGTTCAAAAGTTATTTTGGGATTAATTGATCAAAGACCAGGTAATTAGGAATTATACACAGCTTGACTAGTAAAAATTAGCACAAATATCACGTGCCCAGCAGTGCATTACTCTTCCATTTGGTCACTAAGGAGCCTAAGGAGTACAGAAAATTTATAGAACATGAAATTTCGATAACCTGCTTTGAATTTTTCCATTAAAAACCAGCTAAGCCAAATTGCATTAATCTCATTGCAGGGGAAAATTCGGTATTCCAAGTCCTATCTTATACTAATACGTTTCCAGCTTACTTTGCCTCACTTTTCCTAGGTTTTCTTGGCAGCCAAACAGAACATTACAGTAAAAAAAACTATGAGAAGGAAGAAAAAAAAAGAGTGAATTGTTGAAAGGAAGTACCGTCGAGGCTTCTGGCTCTGAAGGATGAGCTTGCGCTGCAAATAGGCCTGATCGATGTCAAAGGGCTCTCTGAGAGAGCTGGTCAGGCGCGGAAGCTGAACCAACATATTTTTCCCAATTCTTCAACCTAAACGATCCAATGTCAATCTTTGAGACTGTCTGGTTTTACATGTGAGCTTTTTATACCTATTGTATTTTTAAATTCTAAAATAATTTTTAAATTTTAATAAATAAAAAAACAATTGCCACTGGTGTGAGAGCTAGTTACTGATCAAAGGTAATTAAGCCAGGTAGGACATAATTTAATTACTAAAAGGAAAATTTTTAAAAAATTATTAACCTAACGATGCTAAGTCTATATTTATTTTCAAAAACACTTCCCACATAGATCTATCCAGACAACAAATACATTTTTTAAAAGTGTACCTGTGCGGCTATACTCTATAGTTTGGACTGTAGATTAATTCAAAGATTTTTTACTTTATTTAGATCTTTAGTTTGGTTGTTGGGAATGCATCTGGACCATCCATCTTGGAGCTATCATGTGCCTTCCTACACATGATCCAAAACCCATCCTTTAATTTGGGCCTCTGAATTAAATATTCGAATCGATCTGAACCGTTGGATAATTCTATAAATACCCCCAAATCTCTTGTTTTCTTCACACAAAAAACTCTCCAAAAATCACACTCCCTCTCTTTCTCTCCTCCTCCACCATCAAAGTCACTTTCCGATATTTTTTTTCAAAATTACTATTCATAGTTACTATCCATCCCGAGAAGTCACTATTCATCCAAAATTACTATTCATGCCTAACATCGCTCGCGGTGTCTACTATTCATCGTTTTACACCATCTTCACTTGGGGATACTATTCATTATAGTATTTTACCAAGGTAATTTCTCTCTCTTACCTCGTCTTTTATTCATTTTTAATTCCATATTTCCATTCCTAGCTGTTATCCTGCCCTAAACCAAAAAAAAAGACCTAGAGGTTCTATGTAGAATTGCCATTATTTCTCTCTCGCAATTTAACCTAAAGCCAAACCACCCGTCGTCTCACAATTTTACTGTAAAGCAAAACCTCAAGCTCTGCTTCATGCATTTATCTCTTTCGCTCGCACAGACAAACATAGCCATGGACCTCGTCTCATCCTTGGAGTGCCAGAAGTCAGTGGTGCTCGATAAGAACGGCGGCAGAAAAGACATTTTCTAACCATATATGGTCCCGCTCAATCACGATACGCCAATTTGCGCTGATAGTGACACCCAAGCGGAGGACGACGACGGAAAGGACCTTTGCTCACCAAAGATGGTTCCCCTCAATCGCTATACGTCTCCACGTTTGCAACTTGGCTTTACAAATTGTATGTTTTCCTTTTCCTTTAATTTAAGGGTTTGTCATTATGAATATCTACAATTTAATTACTTGGGCTTTAAATTTTATGCCTCAGCTTTTGTTTTGTGTATGAAACATTATCTTTTTACAATAAAAATATTTATTTTTTTGTTCATGTAGTGGTAGGGGCAGACGGTGATGATATATTAGGGCAAACTATTCGCATGGAATTTTTTGATAAATAGGTGCAAACTGTTTGATGTCCAGTTTATATGATGCATATTATTTAAAATATGGTAAAAAAAATATATTAACGTGCTTTATTTGCTTCACCATTCTTTTTCCATGAATGAGGATGAACGATGATGATGATGAGGAATTTCTATCGAAGTACTTTAGTCATTCCCTCTAGTCTTAAGGAGTTGATTAATCTTCACTGATAGTGAGTTGGTAGTAGTTTTTTCTTGCCCTAAGAAGAAAATTCAAGGGTGTAGTAGAATATCCTAAATCAATTGACTTGGAAATAACTTTAGAGGAAAATTATTTTTGAGTTTGTTGCTCCATTTTGGCATTATATTGATTTATTTGTTATTATTCAACTGATTTGTTGGGTTTTCACAACCTTTTTTTATTGATATTTGATAATGTAATTGCAAACAGATAGCAAGGCAAATCTTGATTATATTCATTTCGGCTGGGGCCCTTCTATTCCTCCTGGTATGCCTTTGATTTTAGAGACAAAGAAAAAAAAAAATCAAAAGATAGCTTCCTCCCTCCTGCCTTCTTGTCCCAACTCCTTGCTTCCCCTTCCACACCCAGGCATTTTCATATGCATCCCTTGCATATGCAGCTTCTCTATGTTTCATCATAGATTTCATTTTTTCTCTAATTAATTATGACGTAATATATCTATATACGTGTTGTTATTTAATGTAATGTGCTCGCATCAATGATCTTTGGGTTTTGTCATCCTCATTCACTCATTCTTTTATTGTTTTTATTATATTTAACAATGGATATGCAAAACTGCACAGGTTAATGTATGTATTGTTTAAAGGTGGATGAGCATCGTTTGGTAAACTGCCCTTACAGGAAGCGTGTCCCAAATAATGCAATAGTTGGTGATGGTTGTGATATAGTAAATTTCCACTGTCGTCCTTTGCTTGGGTGTCACTGTCAGAGCAGATTGGCGTATCGCGATTGAGGGGGACCATATCTAGCGAGAAAATGTCTTTTTCACCGCCGTTGTTATCGAGCACCACTGATTCTGGCACTCCAAGGATGAGACGAGGTCCATGGCTATGTCTGTCCGTGCAAGTGAAAGAAATAAATGCGTGAAGCAGAGCTTGGGGTTTTGCTTTACGGTAAAATTGTGAGACGACGGGCGGTTGGCTTTAGGTTAAATTGCGAGAGAGATAGAAGGGCAATTCTACTTTTCACCCCGAGGTTTTTTTTTTTTAGGGCAGGGTAACAGCTAGGAATGGAAATACGGAATTAAAAATGAATAAAAAACAAGGTAAGAGAGATAAATTACCTCGGTAAAATACTATAATAAATAGTACCACGAGTGAATAGTGTCCCCTAGTGAAGATGAAGATGATGCGAAACGATGAATAGTAGACACCGCTGCGGTTTCAGGCATGAATAGTAAATTTGAATGAATAGTGCTCAGTGAATAGTAATTTTATATTTTCCAACTTCAAAAATTCCAATATTAATTTCCTATTTTCCAACTTCGAAAATTCACTAAAAATACTTCCGAGTTCCGAAAAATTATTTGAAAAATACAACGAGCTCGTAATGACGTCTACTATTTTTCTATGAAGTCAAAACACCAAAATTCTAACTTCACAATTTCATAAATATGTTAATCTTAAATATAATTATAATATTTACTTGGAAAAAAAAATGTCACTTACCTCAAAATGGACCGTGCAATTTTTACTGTGTGCGAAAAATAGTCTGAAATTTTTAGGGTGTCACAATAACTGTGCCGACAAAATTTTGTTAGGAGAGGTTTTTTTGCTTTTTTTTATTTAAAAATTATAAATTTATAAAATTAGTTTATTTACTTTTTGTTTTTGTCAACTTCTTTAATTTAATATATGATAATAAGTAATACTTTAACTTTTTTAATTTCTTTAATTATTATTTATTTAATGAATATTTAAATATTTTATGATCATCAGCAAGTTCGTTGCCGCTTTGCCCTCTTCCACCTTTGTAAGCAAGTTCGTTCAACAAATGGATGTTCATGTACTTATTAGTTGATATTTTAGGGAATATAACTAATTTGGTCTATCTAGTGTGGTTGTTTTTAGTTAGCCCATTAATTTTGCGGGAAGTTAACTAGGAGAGTTATTGATTTGTATTCGAGTTTCATTTTGGTTTTTAAATTTCGATGTTGAATTTTATAATTTTTATAATTTTCACTCATATTTCATTCTATTCCCTTTCGTCAATTATAGGAGATAAATCAATAATGTCACCTTACATATTCAAATTTGAAATCCCCATTGAAGTGAAACTCGAGTGCAAATTTGATGGTAAGGACGAAAGAGAAACATGAGTAAAAATATGAGAACTATAGAATTTAAAAATTGAATCGAAAGAAAAACATGATTAACCACTTATTCAAATATGTTCTTATAGTTAAGTTTCTTGGTCCAAGCAATAGCAAATTCCGAGTCTCTCATACCATTGGATTTTCCGGATAAATTCTTTATTAGCACATTCTAATTACAGACTTAACTTGGGTATTGATGGGAAGCCCTCCATTGAAAACTAAAAGACTCTTTCCCAATATATGGGTGATATTAAAAGCTATTATTAAACGCATCGAATATCTCTCGATAGGTCGGCAACTGAGAAAAGTAGCATTGCGTGAGGCCCACGAGACTGGGCCCAACAACGACCCAATTCCCACGGCAAGGCCGCTCTCTTCTGCTTCTTCTTCTTCTTCTTCTTCTTCCGATTCAAGCTTTGATCCGCTGCTGTTTGTTTACGTTGTCTGAAACCCTAAAACTCACCGACCTATAACAATCCGGAAAATCAATATCAAAAGCTCTCGAGCATGAACAAGGACGTTGCATAAGGCTAGAGTCCATGAAGAAAAGATGCTGGTTACTGCAACCTCACACGTCCTCCTACATCAGCGCACTTTAGTTCCAACCAGTCTTCCTCATATTCGATCATCATGTCAAGGTCCGTCGCCTTTCTTTCGGTTTTCTTTCGTTTTGCTTCTGCTGGGTTTAGGTTTTTTTTTTTCTTTTTTTCCTGATGATTCAATCGCCTTTAATTTGTGGTGATACACTGGAATTCGCGTAATTGTTTATATTTTCGTGCTCTTCCTTTTGAAATATGAATATATCTTGCAAATGAGAAAGGGAGCTGAGAAATGAAGCAAGCCTTGAATTTCTTAAATTTTCTCCACCAATGGAAATGGTATTGTGCTAATTTAATTGGCTTGATATTTGCAACGCAGATTTTTGACGTTCAGAGGTTTTAGGAAAGTTGCAAATGCCGTTGTTACAAGCCAGAAACACAGCTGTCCAGAAGCAGACAAGTATGGGACAATTGTTAGAGTTGGCCTCCGTCTTCCCCAATACAGATTCTACAGAGACTATATGTTTCCTGCTAGAGGAAATACCCCATTCTCATTGTACAATACCACGAACAGTTTTTACCGGAGTAATTATTCCAGGAGTTTCGCTGTCATTCCAGCAAGAAGTGCAGTGAGACATCATGCCCAACTTGCTTGGAAAAGGCTCTCCGATAGATTTTCTTTTAATGGTCGTGGATTTTCAGGTATAACTAATATTGCTCAAGCTTTCAGCTTGGCTGTAACCCGCTCTAATCTCATACTTCCTGGTATTTTTGCCATCACAAGTGGGAAGCTAGCATGGGCGCAGAGGTCTTTTTCAGAAACGGACTACCACCCATCACCAAATACTTTGTATATGCGTGCACAAGATGGACATGCTTTTATGACCTCATTAGTGTTTTCAGTTTTAGAAGGTGCAATCTTGGTTATGAGAGCACTCTATCTAGGGATCTTGTTCTCACCCAGTATAATGATGGCTGCTTTTGCTGACTGCTGTGGACCTGAGTTTAGGAGATTGTGGCTTCATGTTGTTCACCGTACATTGGAATTAGCAGGTCCAGCTTTCATCAAATGGGGTCAGTGGGCAGCTACACGGCCTGATCTCTTCCCTAGAGATTTATGCACCAAGCTCTCTGAGCTTCACACCAAAGCTCCTGAACATAGCTTTGCCTACACGAAGAAAACTATCGAACGAGCGTTTGGCCGCAAGCTCCCTGAGATTTTTGATAATTTTGAAGAGAAACCAGTAGCATCTGGAAGTATTGCTCAAGTGCATCGAGCTACTTTAAGATTTAGGTACCCTGGTCAACAGGTGAAACCCATAGTAGTTGCCGTAAAGGTTAGGCATCCTGGTGTTGGTGAATCAATTAGGAGAGATTTTGTTATAATTAATCTGGTAGCAAAAATTTCAAAGTTCATTCCTGCTTTAAAGTGGTGGAGATTGGATGAGAGTGTACAGCAGTTTGCAGTTTTTATGATGTCTCAAGTTGATCTTGCAAGGGAAGCTGCCCATTTGAGCCGCTTTATATATAATTTCCGTAGATGGAAGGATGTCTCTTTCCCCAAGCCTTTGTATCCACTTGTGCATCCTGCTGTTTTGGTGGAAACTTATGAACAAGGGGAATGTGTCTCACACTATGTTGATGATCTTGAAGGGCATGATCGGATTAAATCTGCGCTTGCTCACATTGGGACACACGCACTTTTGAAAATGCTCCTGGTAAGATATATATACCTTTGATGTTGCTTGCAATGCATTTATGCCTTTGGACTATTTTGATTGAATTGTGTTTAAATCTTATAAGCATCTTGTTGTGTCTCAAAGTTTGTGAATTATACCAGTGTATATACCTGAATGCGGTCTGAATACATAACAAATCCACAAAAAGTAGGAAAGCTACTATCTTTCTAATATCTTATCCTTTATGTTTAACGTTTTCTTTTCTTTTTTGTGTAGTATATTGGAACATGAACCCAACAAATTATTGTCTTTCATGTAAATTTACATGGTTGAATTTTTTTTTTCTCTCTATTGTTCTATCTTCCTCCATCTCCTCTCTAAAAATGGTTTAGTAACTTTAGTGGATAAGATAATAATAGTAATATTAATAGAGAGAGAGAGAGAGAGAGAGAGATTTGATTATCCTTGATTTCTTGTGGTTTAATTATTAGTGAGAATTAGTGAGAGCTCAGAAGTTCTGGTCTTTGCTACTTTTCAGTATGTTCTAAGTTATCAGAATTTCTTCTTTCAGGTGGACAACTTTATTCATGCAGACATGCATCCTGGAAATATCCTTGTCCGGGTGGCTCAGAGCAAGTCTTCTCGGAAGCGACTCTTCAAATCAAAGCCTCATGTCATTTTCCTTGATGTAGGCATGACTGCTGAACTCTCTAAAAGTGATAGAGTAAATTTAGTGGAATTTTTCAAGGCTGTTGCTCTTCGTGATGGGCGTACTGCTGCTGAGTGCACACTCAGACTATCTAAGCAACAGAAGTGCCCAGATCCAAAGGCTTTCATTGAGGTAAAATTGTTAGGCAACTTAAATTTATTACTAGGAATGATTGGGCTAAGGTTGTATGATTTAATTTTTCAATTGGAACTTGGAATTTCATTAGTAATTTTATGTTTGTTTATGAAACTCAACTCTCTTGAACCCTAATTCACCTTCAAAGGTTTTCCCTTGTTAGTGTTTCCTTAACAGTTTTGGAGATCCGTTGCATTTTTCTTGTTTGGGTGTTCCTTATTAAATAACTTGCAAGTTGGATATTTGCCCTTTAAATATATATATTCCTCCTTTATGCTAAGATTATGCAAAGAAAGAATTTCATATTAGAATGTTTTTCAATCCAACTTCTTGGTAATACTTCCTTGTCTCAAAGCGTGAATTTTCTCAAGCACAATTGAAATATGTGATAGATGTGTAGTATTCACTCCTTTTTTCGTTTATTCATCACTGTGTGTGTTATGGTTGTAGACAAATGCAGTTCCTCAATGATATATTGAACTCAGGAAGCTTCAGTTACAAGTTTCCCTCCTTAATATACATTCTGTATTTGATTGTAGTCTATATTTGGCCAAAGTTTCTAATCTTCTTCTTTTTACAGGAAGTGGAGGAGTCATTCGCTTTCTGGGGTACTCCAGAAGGTGATCTGGTCCATCCTGCTGAGTGTATGCAGCAGTTACTGGAGAAAGTTAGGCGTCATAGAGTCAATGTTGATGGCAATGTCTGTACTGTCATGGTAACCACTTTGGTTCTTGAGGTAATTTGTTTTTCCTTTATCTACTGCAGCTGAAGCATGTAAATTCTCTTATGAAATTCTGTAATCTTTGCAATATGAGCATGTGTAATTTATAAGTACAAAGACATTAGATTAAAGCACACGCAGATTATCAAGTTGTCTTTTCATTTTAATTCACACCGTTTTGTTTTTGTGCTGTTTTTTTGGGTCATATAATTTGTTCAGCTTTTGTCTATAATTTGTCTTTTGGTCTATATATACATATAAGTTTACCATGAGTAGCCAAAATAGACAATTACTGATCTTATACAAATCTGAGAGGCAATTTGCTCCGATTTATATTATCATTGTTGTGGTCGTCAATAACTGATCTTATACAAATCTCACTGATTATGTTTTGCAGGGATGGCAGCGGAAACTTGATCCCGGGTACAATGTGATGCAAACATTGCAAACACTGCTTCTCAAAGCTGACTGGGCAAAGTCCCTTTCCTACACGATTGAGGGGCTAATGGCTCCATAATGCGACAATTACTAAACAATTTTGACAGTTATAAAATCCAATACCAGTCCCAAGAAGTGGACATGAACATTTAGATCTTTATTTATTTTTTATTTTTTTGGTTTTGGAAATTGCAATACGTTTTGAAGGTTCAATCCTTCTTTATTTAGTTTGTTTTTATCAAAAGCATTACTGTTTTTGAAGCCTCACAATTCACAAGCAAAAACAGTAGAGGTAAAAGACAGAAATAAAGTGAAATTATATTCTTTTATTTTAAATATACCTTTCTGTACAGCTTGCATTTTGTTACTTTTGATTTTGAATGGAAAGAAGATAATTATCTAGGAGTATTTTGGAGACTCTTGTCCGTGTTGCAGATTAACGCGAATGATTCTTCTTGATGCAACCCGCCCAATTTTTTCTTTTGACTAATGCTTATTCACATCTGTATATATATTTAGTTGATGAGTATCATTTACATTTATACATGAAATCTATTTTATCTCCCCTCTTCCTGCAATTCCATTTTTTCACCTTAGAAAGCTACTCAAGTCCTTAAATCGTTCTGTTTTCTGTAAGTAGCAAAAACATGATGACCAAATGATGACCAATTTCCATGTGCAAGTACACTTGCCAAACAAAACGATCACTCAGATCGATCAGCGAGCCAATGAGCTGAAGGTAGCTGTAGAAATTAGGATTCAAAGTAAATGCTTTCTTTCTTATGGTAAAAAGTAAAAACTTAAAAATAATGAGAACCTGTCTAATTATGTAATGGGCAAGTGCAAAATGATGTTTAACAAACTTGTATACATGATTCAAAAAGCGACGGAAGCTAAATCCCTCTTGTGCCATCTGAAAATGCCCAAGTTATATCCATGCCCATAGACGATTGGGAAAAAGGGACTCTGGATTTCCATAGCAATCAATTCAAGGTTATATGCTCGTACCAATTCATGGTCCAATTCAAGTCCAATACCACATACATTTTAAGGCTGAAATGAAAATAATTGGCAACACCAAGCAGGGCTTTGAGAAACTTATTCTCTCCGCTGGGAAGGGGCTAGTGACGTCACTGAGCAGAAGAAGAGAATAGTAACACTGGGGGAACATTGTGCTCGTTTGTCAAGGCTGCAACAAAGGAACAAAGAATAAACAATTCTCTGTACGACAGAATAAAAATGAAACATCTGTAGAATCTCCATTAGCTGAAGCAGTTTCCGGATGTTCCTAGAAACTATATAGCCATGATCATCTAACCATTACCTGTAACGGAACATGGCGGTGCTTAGACAACCCTGCAGTAATCGACATAGCAGTGAACAAAACTGATGCTTATGTTTTCCAGTAACAGCCACTATATACAATACTTTCACTTGCCTTGCTAAAGCACTATTAATTGTTTAAGCTCAGAGACCTTGTGACATTATACGCATCACCGGGTGAAAGGTTTACACACACGCACGCAGACACAAAAATTGCCATCCAGTATACTATTCAAGGCCACAAATATGATTTATTAAAAAAATACGAGTTCTATATACCTTCTTTATTGGAGGTATGGATACAGTCCAAAAATTTTGGGCACCTAAAGCCTGAGCAATGCAGCATTTACAAACATACAGTGGATATTCGGCAATCATTTGAACTCCCAACTGTCATGCAACATCTTGATATGTTCAACGAAGAATCTCCACTTCTTCTCTTTTTCTGAAATATGTTCGGGTGCCACATGTAGAAGCACAGAGGAGATAAATGTCTTTCCCAGCAGTGGCCCTTACATTGCACAAGTAAGCTCACGTATTTCTTTGATTGCTGAACTAATACTATAAAGGGCCATTCTCTTCACCTGTTTTTCATGACAAAGGTAGGCACTTTCAATCACTGATCAACTTTGTAATCATATGATGGAGAAAATAAGACATTGGTACTAGGATCATTGAAAGTTCACCTCTAGCTTGTCAACTTTTGCTTTATGATCTTCTGGAAGCAGACGGACTTCATCAGTCAACTGGATGCACTCATTAACATTTTCAGGTGAGACAAAGTCCAGCACCACATGTACACAAGACTGCATGCCAAAATAAACAGAATGTACAAGATTACGATAATGTATCATGAATGTCATTTAGTCTTCTAACAAATTTAATAAGATGGGATAAACACTTGAAATCCAAAAGAGTTTTACTAATTTGCCAAAATGATGTGTGATTGTTGGGGGATACTATAAATTTATATGCATAACAAGTGTAATTCACTACACATTCTTAGTAACCACTCGAAAAAGTCAAAAGAAGTAAAAGTAGGAAAGATTCAAATGGTTTTCTAAATACTAGATCATGAAAGTGTTACACATGCCACCTTAGGACTCCTAATCTGGTATGGGCATCCAGCTGGGATGATGACAGCTTCTCCAATCTGTTGCTCGAAAGTCCAAGGTTCAATTTCTGGTAATAGTGAGTGGTGGGTTAACTTCAATTATTCATAATTCAACCAGTGATGGAAATGCCATGAATTATACTTACTAAATTCCTCCTTAAGCCTTAGTTTGTGACTTGAGTCTAGAAAGAAACTCTGATCGAGAATTGGATGATCAACCTGCAGTAAGTGTGGAAGTTAAAAAAGTAAGATAGAGTTTAACCTGATTTTCCCAAAAGCAGTAACTTCAGGTTTTGTACTTACAGGCTTATGAATGTCAAATTTACGCGTAAATTCATTCGAGTGCCTTCTGAGATATTGTATAAGTTTTGGAACATCTTGTCTGCGGAAAACATCCCATTGGGCACCACAAGACTCGGCCAAGGTTTTCCTTTTATAGCCATTGCAGCTTTCAAGCAGAACCTGAGACATTTTATCTTTGGACGTTTCATCATCATCATCAATTGTCTCAGAGCTACTTAGTGTAGCTTCAGAATCAGTCTCGGAATCAGACTCCCCATCATGGGGCATATTACTTTCTTTGAGATTCCTAGTGCATGCTGCATGTGTGGAGAAGCAAGATTCTCTAGCAACTCTTTTGCGTAAATGCATCTCTTCACCAATCACATTATGCAACCCTGCTTCTTCTGATTCTCCTTTGACTTTTTTAGCAATAGTTTGTTCAGAAGTAGCTCTTGAAAACTCCCTCTGATTTTGAGCCTTCTGCTTTTTCAGTAACTTTCTTATTTTAGAAACTTGTTCTTCAGAGATAGGGGCATCTGATGTATGTGCCAAAATGTTAACCTGGGGTCACATGCATAAACAGAATAAATGGAATATAAAACTTAGATTAAAAAATAAATGCTACCTATGCAAAACTAATCTTTAACATAAAATCAGATAACCCCAATTCAAATGTTAGAGATGCAATGCAAGAGGTGAAGCTTTATCAAAGACTTACGGTCTACCTACGCAAAACTAATCCTTAACATAAAATCAGATAACCCAAATTCAAATGTTAGAGATGCAGTGCAAGAGGTGAAGCTTTATCAAAGGCTTACGGTTTTCTCTATATAATTCAACCCAAATTTTACTAAGTTAGTCTAAAAACTCATATATAATTCAACCCAAATTACAATTAAGAAGAAATTACCACAAGTTAGATTAATGCTTGGTGATGTTGGTTTGATGAGGTGATACTTCTACAGGTACCATTCTATAAATTCAAATAATATGCATGGAAAGCAGTTACAGTTACTTGAACAATTGATATCATATTGTGCCTAATTTTGTCATTACAGCATAAATGGAAAGAAACAGCATTCCCAACATAAAATAATATGACAAAAAAACAAGATAGCAATGTAGAAGGGATAACTTCAAGGCATACCACATCATATGAGTCATAGCATAGCTTTATCACTGCATTAGCCTGTACAAGTTGCTCAGTGCAGCCATATGAAATATAAACACAGGGACCTAGATCAGGTTTTGGGATTTCCTGTGGCATCCTTGCCGCAAGATTTAGAAGACCCGACATGGGATTCATGTATTCTTGAAGTGGTAGAGCTCGTATTATTTCAGCATAATGAGCTGGGAACTGTTCCTGAAATAACTGCGAGGAAAGCCAACCCCTCAACTTCAGTGTCTCATTCCACACATTTCTTTGTCCCTGCCCCTTCAATGAGCCCATAAAATACTGCCTGATTCCAATTTCCACCTGCCATATGACATTTCTTCTTTTAGAAAAAAGAACAGTGGGTGATAGGACAACTAAGCGTACTTGAAGAGTTTAGAGATAAAGATACACAAAGCACACAATCAGTTTTCCTTTTACAAGCTAAAATTGAGAATGGGATTGGTTGTAGACAATTGTGAATTAAAAGAGAACAATTCTATAACCTTTAATTGTCTAGTAGTGGAAATCACTGACCTCACACCAATCCAAGCAGTGGATAGCTTCGTGTGAATTCTGGTTGTTTTCATAGCTAGCAATGCTCCTCTCAAGATAAGCGCAGAACATTAACACTGGATCCCAACTCAAATCTGACGTAGTTTGAAGTACATCTCGAACTATAACAGGATGACCTTTACTCCAGTGCTTCTGAAAGTGCTCAACATTATCACCATGTATCTCCAAAAGCGTGGGGTAGTACAGATAGTTATCATTTGAGTTCTCTCTCACAGCAGCTTCTTGCAACTGTTGAATTCCATCAACTTTCTGGTCCATGCCCAAACATAGTGTGCAGCACAAAGACATGTCAGAAGTTTCTGGAAATTCGTAGCTGCAAACTATTTCTTCTGCACTTACTTCTAGCTCATTGATCCAACTTAATGGGAAAACACATCTCAAATGAAGGAGGCTGTCACCACAACCTCCGAACTCCTTAGGTGGGCAAGATATACCCTTAACAGCATTACAAGTTTTCAAGCTGAGTACTGATGTAGAAGAAGAAAAGTACAAACTGCGGGCATTTTGCTTACGGTTGACTATTGGCTTCTTTAAAAGTTGCCCCTTACTAGAGGCACAATTTTTCTTTTTGTTAGAGTGCTTTGAGAGAGATGTGTTAATACCTCCAAGGAGGCTCCCGTTAAAAATATCTCGACAACAACTTAAACAAAGGTTATAGGAACAATTTGGGCAGCTTCTATGGAGATCCACAATTGAAGCTTTGCATTTATTGCTGTTCCAAAAGTCAATGGTGCACCAGAGAATCAATGCAAGAATATTACATAAATTTCATTTAAACCATTAAAACATTACAAAAGTATAGAACATACCAGCACTGTTTTTCATTGCAGCTATATTCAGCCTGCTTGATATGAACTTCAGATAGTTTTTCCCCTGTTATTATGAAGATGAAAGGAAAAACATTGAAATTTTTTTTTTCAGTTATCGACCATAAAGTTGGTGCAAAGAGCAACCTTCTGAGAAGAATGGCACACTACCTCTCATTTTTGCCTCTGCTTCTAGCTCAACTTTCTGATCTTGGTTTATTTGTTTTAGCGCAGGAAGAAGCATACAGATCAGGTAATGGAAATGCAATATTACTTCAACATTATTCTTAACCCCCAAATAATCCTGAAAAAAGGAGTGTGCACGATTTAAAGTATCAGCATACAATATCACAATAAGCATGATCTAATTCACAAATCATCTAACTTTAATGTCAGACCTTACTTTCAGCGTCTTTTGATTGATTTTCAGAGCATTCCTTACAGGTGCAAGTTCCTTGACAAACTGGACATGCCATCTTGACTTCATCTTGTGTATCAAAATACCTAAATTGTTTTAAGCAACAAGTGTTATCAAACCTCATCCCATATAACAAGGAGAAGAATTAAAGCATACAGTTAAGGAGCATAAGGATATTATCTTCACTCAGTTTTGTTTGTAGCAATGCATTGTCAGCTTTGGCTATAAAGGAGATAATTGGATTCTCTCTGTCTCTATCATTTTTTTTCTTTTGTCTTTTCATCTTGTAGGATGCAGAACATTCTACAAAACCATGGCTTCTGGTAGATTACTACATGTGAAGACAAGGGTGAATTTGCTAATGTACCAGCAAAACCAAAGTTGTTCATAAAGTTTTCTTAAAATTTATCACTTTCAGATCAAAAGAAAGATAGATACATTTCAGTATTTCACACCAGTATTTTACTTGCTTTGAATTGATTGATTTCTTACTTTTGGTTCATGAGCTGATATTCTGATGATTAACTGATGAAGATGCGATTCTTAAGCACCTGATTCTGCAATTTATTTATTTATTTATAGTGAGAGGCGTACAGAATACCATACAAATGACCCCTTTCAAAAATAGAGTTCATACATTCACGCTATTAGAATTCTAACTACGACCTAAGCACCATTCTATAAGAATTGTTAATTTCACATTTAACTTCTATAAAAATATGAATGGAAGCCGCAATTTAGCAACTTCTTCCACAGAGCGAAGCTCTAATTTTCAAACATAAATTTGACTACCATAACCCAAAGAACACGAAACAAACCTTTCTTTGATGCAGCCCAAGCAAAAGAAATGCTTTTGGCAACTCGAACACTTAGTTAGACAGGAAGAAACACCACTCCCACTTCTTTGACACCAGTGGCACCTTTTCCTCTTACCCCTTCTCAATTTCCCCACATTATATGGCAAAACCTAAACAAAAGAGAAAACCACTCAGAAAAAAAATATTCAAAATCCCACAAAAACCATATTATCAAAAAGGTTGAAGTCAGAGCTCGCCTGCAAAGTGCCAGCAGGCATTGGCTCAATGTTCTTGGATCGAAAGCACCGCCGCCGCATAGCAGCAGGCCCCATATCAACCCCAACCTTACCATCAGAAGACGAATTGGAACCTGCATTGCCGGAACGAAGCAGTGGCGACTGTGACGAAGACGAAGAAATTGCCATTAGGCCGTTAGGCAAGTCTCTGGTGAGATCGTCATCGTCATCATCCTCACTCTCTTCCTCGACAACCTTCTTCTTCTTCGTCTGGTTCCTCTTATCGACCTCCCTCTTCAGCACCATTCGTATAAGCTCCAAATTCAACTCGCTCTTCTTCAACTTCATCTTCTTCTTCCTCTTCTTACTTTTCTTCAATGTCTCCTCGGATCGTTTTCTCTTCAACAACTTCACCAAATTATCGACTTTCCGTGCCCTAATTTTGACGCCGTTGTGGTTCTGATCTCTGCTCGGTGCGTTTTTAGGCTTTCTCTGGAGTTTGAGTGACTCCGGGACTTTCTCTCTAAACTGACGGTGCCGTCCTTGGAGATAGTGAATCTCGCAGAGCTTCATGTCGTCCATGACTCTCCGTTTGCACCGCCATTGCCGGCCGTCTGTCCGGCCACACCGCAGATGGTCCGGCAACGCTCCCTCTTCATCCATTCAAGAAAATTGGTTTTTGAGTTTCCCGGAAAATTTGTGGTTTTCTCGGGAAAGCGCTTGCGAGTGGAAGATAAGAATAATTTCGAGGGGAGAGGATTGCAGAGAAAGAGATTTTTAGGGGTTTTCAGAATTGTATTTATTGAGAGAAACAGTTGGAGAGGAGAGAGCTTAATCTAAAAAATGGAGCAAGGAAAAGGGCATATTCCGTAATTAGAGGGAAAGAAAGAGTCCAATTTGGTCTCGAAATCTTCAATTTGGGTCAGATCCTAAGATTGAAGAGATTCAAGATAATTGCCAGTGCCACCCAATCACAATTCTGAGCAGATTTCATTTGACAGTGGAAGGCTCTGAAAGCTAATTTGAGTGACAGTAACTAGAAATGGATGGATGGGTGCAGTTGGTGCCATTTTCTCTGTTTTGGGGGCTATTTTTTTATGCAGTTTTGATTCATGGGTTGTTATGTATTTTGATTAGAGCTTTGTTTTTACAAGTTGGACTTTTTGGAATTTGATATTGATATGGGAATTGAAAGCTTTCAGTTCAGAGACTCAAATCTTATCTTTAGTTGCTGCATAATATTTCCCCTCCTTTTCTGTTTCTTTTGGATTAGTATTGTACAGTTAATTTTTATTTTATTTTTTTAAAGTGTCCTTATCTGAAGAATGCCAATTGAATTTGCCATGCAAGACAGTTTTTGTTTTTGGGCTTTTGGGATTTAGGATTATAATTAAAAATTATATGGGGGAGCAAAGGAAATTGTTGTTGTGTTATATATATTCTTGTTACACAAGAAACTATGCTTGTATTTTGTGCATAGTTTATAAATCAAATTGGTCTGACAGAATATTATTATGCAGAACTTTGATGACCAATCATGAGTGAGAGTGAGAAACAACAGTAGCTTGATTTGCGTTATATTTGAGTTTGTTTGCTGGTTCCAAATTAAAATCATGAATATCTTAGCTACATTGTTTCATGCTTGCTGTCAAATGAGGTGATTTATTATGTGTCATTGTCCAAATATAGCAAGTGACAATCTGAGATGAGATCTGCTGAATTTTATTATCCATTTTCTAACACCAACTCTCTGCAATGCATATGCATATGCATGATTGTATGTACGTACAATCAAATTACAACCATTTATTGTCGTGGTTATGCAGTTGAGATTGGAGGGAAAGCAATGAAGAGATTCAGAATTCTGATCATTTCTCAAACAATTATGATATTAGAGAGAGAGAGAGCGAGGTTTTCTTATCTTTTTCGCAATGGCTCGTCTGCAAGCACAAGCACTAGCTGGCTTTTCTTTTCGTTTTTGCAACATTCTCTTGATGGCTCGTCTGGTTCTAGTAGTACTAGTTACACTGTGCAGGTGGGAATTCGGGGAGGAGGCCGGTTTGTGTCGACCACCACGGGAACACAAATGGGAAGACAGGTTTCGCAGAGTGAATCTCAAAATAAGAATACGGTGTTTTTGAAACCTCCGTTAACTCGAAGCGAAAAAGGGAAAAGAAAAAAATATTGTTATGGATACTTGCTTCAAGTCAATGAAGAACATCAAGAAGAAGCTGATACAATGAAAGGTAGTCGTGGCATGAGTTATAATAATTTCTTTGGTAAAAGTTATGTATTATTTTATTTGACTCGTGATGGAAGGGCGATTTTTGGGAATTATGATATGTGCCTTATCCACTACTACTATGGACGACCCTGTATGTTAAAGAAAACTGTCAAGTTATTCTTGTTATACAAGAAATGTTGAGCAACAATGTTCTTCTATATTCTTTAGGTTCCATTCCAATGCTACATTGCATATGACCTAATTCTTTTTAAATGGATTATTGACCCAGCCGTAGGTGATAAATTAAATGGACCTACCATGATATTATGCAACATGATGCACAGAGCGCACAATACAGTTATTTGTTTTTGGGCTTTGGGATTTAGGATTATATGGAAACAAAGGATATTGTTGTGTTATATTCTTGTTACACAAGAAATTATGCTTCTAATTAACAATCCCAATCCTAATAGGAAAGGAAACTATTCGTAGAACCCTAGAGTTTATTTATTTATTACCCTCCAATCCCACCATCAATAAAGTACTTGGGGTGCATTGAGGGGTCCAATCTCCTTTTAATGGTGAGATTGAACCCCTCAAAGTAACCCCTCACTATAAATCCCTTATTATAGAAGCTCCCGTTAATGTTACACTCTTATTTTAGTACTACTTCTTTCTTTCCGATGTTTGGGCTTCAGTCTGACCTATGTTTGTAATGCAGGGTCCATCGTAAACTCACTCATCCATTTTGGGCTAGATATCTAAATCCCAATTATTATATTTTATGGGCCAAATCGAATGTACTTAAACCATTTGGGCCAAGTCCAATGTGCTCAAACCACTTTTATATACTGGAAGAAAACAAACCGGCCACGTAACCACAAGCCCACCAACTCGAAGCAGTGAAGCTGCAATGGTAGGAAGCGATTCCGGCGCCAAATCCCCGAGGCCGTCACATAAAGAAGAGGGCTCTCGTCGTCACGTTCAATGGGAAAGATCTCAGGTAGTACATCGTCATCACAAGCTCCATCAGTAGCGAATCGTCTCGTCGTCACAAGCTTCATCAGTAGCGAAAGCTAAGCCCTGAATTTACTTCTTTTTGTATTTTGTGAATTGGGTCTTTTTCATCTTTGGGTTTTGACGTTTACTTCTTTTTGGGGGGTTTTGGTTTGTGAAGCGACTTTGTGTCTGGGTTTCACGAGAGGAGGAGGAAGAAAAGGAGAAAGGAAGCCGAGAAGAAGCAAGGGGAGGCGCTACGTCGTAAGCGTCTTGCGCTGCGCAAAAAGGTTAGAATTTATGGTCAATTTTTTACCATTGGATGGCCTCTCTTTTATGGTCTTTTTTCGTGTAAAATGTAGCTGTAATTTATTGCTCTTTGGATAATAGTCGATTGATATAATCTCATTGTTGCCAAGTTGCTGTTTTTGTTTGCTATTAATAGGGTATAGCCGCGCGGCTATAATAAAAAAGTTTATATTAAAAGGGTATAGCCGGGCGGCAATACTCAAAAAGTTTCTATTAATGGGGTATAGCCGGCCGGCTATACCCAAAAATTCCTATTTATAAGGTATAGCCGGGCGGCTATACTTTTAAAATATTCCATTTACGGAGTATAGCCGAACGGCTATATTTTTTTAAAAAGTATTTGGTCGTCGGGACAGATCTATACCAGCGAACTTTCGACGGGATACGTCTGTACCGACGAAATTTCGTCGGAAAAGGTTTTTAAAAAAGAAAATATGGACTTAGAATCTTTATGTCAATAAATTTTTTTTAAATTTTTTTTTTCCATTTTGTAATTAAATTATATCTTACCCTGGCTTAATTACTTTCATTAGTAATTAGCCCTTCACGCATGTGCCGAATTGGTTTATTTTATTTTATTTTGGAATTTAAAAAGATAATAGGTAGTTATGTTACATAAAAAATAGGACTCATTATCTGATTTTGTTTTTAATTTTAATATGAAAAACATGTGAAATTTCCATATTATCCTCATTTAATCAATAATTTCAATTCTTAATTTTTGCATTAACCAAAGGAATATTATGATATTTTGAATATTTCACCATACTATGCCTTTTTCTTTTTATATATATAAATTAGGTTTAATTATTATTTATTTAGTGAATAGTTAGTATCAATATTTTAATTAAGTTCATAAACTATATTACTCAATAAAATTGCAATTAATTTTTATAATGTTTTTTCTTCAATAAAATATTTAAATGCTAATTATTCACTAAGTAAATAATAGTTAACACATAAGTACTCTATAATTAAAAAGAGAATTCATATCATGCTAATAATAGGGTAAAGCCGCGCTGCTATACCCAAAAAGTTTCTATTTATAGGTATAGCCGAGCGGCTGTACGTTTAAAATATTCCATTTACAGAGTATAGCCGGGCGGCTATACTGTTTTAAAAAAGTATTTTGTGGGATGCATTCCAGTCATTAAGGGGACTACACTTGGTTCAAAAAGGCCTGTAAATGGGACTCATGACAATATGGAATTGGTGCTGACCTTGTTTTCCATGCACCAGCTCGATTTCTGGTGGATGTTTCTTTGGAGGATGGCGAGTTATTGGGTGAGGAAAGCACTGGAATTTCTTCTTCATATTATGAAGGATTATATAGTCACAGTAATTTGAATGATCATCATCCTGCTACTGATGGACGAAGCTTCAATTTGAGTTGGTTAAAAGATGCATAGCTTTCCCGAGAGGAACTGGCTATGGCCATTTGTCGGGTGCTTGACTCTGATAAACCTGGTGACGAGGTACTCGTTAAATTTCATTTCTTTTGTTATGGGTTTCACTCTCGAGTTTTTGTAGACAACTGATTTCATAGTAATTTTGAGATTAATGAAGATAGCAGGTGACTTGTTAGATCTTGTTGGGGATAGTGCATTTGAAACTGTTCAAGACCTCATATCAGTAAGACTATAATTATTCTAATACTTTGTTGAACTAATCTTAGTTACTCTTTACGTTTTGCTCCCAAAACACCACTAACACACACATGTATAGACAAAACAAAATCCCCTTCCCACACTACGCTTTTTTATATGTGTCATCATGATCTTCATTTGAAGTAGTACTATGCCATTCTGTGAGATCTTATCTGTTAAATAAACTGATTTGATCTTCAAATGCAAAGTTCATTCCCCTCTCCTTTTCAATTGTAGGATACAATTGTTTCTCTGGTCATCTTGGTATACATATTGGATGGATTTTTGTTAGAGAAGTCCATTCCAGATTTACGCTTTGATAAGTGTACAGCTAAAGTTTCTTCTTTAAATATTGTTTTCTATATTTTCCCAGCATCGAAAGGAACTTGTTGATGCCATCCATCATGGGTTACTGGGACTGAAATCTGACAAATTGTCGTCAAGCTCTCAATCACGTATGCCTAGTTATGACACACAGGTATAACCGCTTATGTAAAAGATTTGTTCTCATTAACACATAAATCATAAAAAAACATATGGAATCAAGCATTGCACTTCTGTTTTCAGGTTACTGTTCAAAAAGAAACTGAACGAAGACAAATTGATAAACTTCGGCGCAAAGAGGAAAAACGACAAAGACGAGGAACAGAATATGGCACTGATAGTGAACTGGCTACTGTAAATTTTCTTCTTTACTACAAGCAAGTGAAAGAAAAAATCCTGTTGATGATCTCTTAGCGCTTGGTGAAGGGCCTCAATCTTTAGCAGTTAGTGCTCTTCCTCAAGGAACTGTGAGGAAGCATCATAGGGATGTGAGGAGGTCATTATTCCCCCAACACTAACAGCACAAATGAAACCTGGATTTTATCATATTTGTTTTTTTGTATTGATTTCGAACTAGGGAAAGGGATTGGATAGAATGTATGTTACGTGTATAAGCCTCTGGATAGTACTTTCGTTAGGAGATTATATTGAGCATGAAATTCTTTGTAGCTCTAAGATAATTGTATGAATATATATTTCCAGTATGGAGTTTGTAATGCAATTGGAGTTCTTTGGCAAACTAGCCATAATAATTTGCGTGTTTTCTGGTGGTTAAACAAATAGGATTGTCCTTGCTTGCTATTTCTTTTATCACCTACTGACCTCTATTTCTGTTATTGCAATTTCTGTTTACTTCTTATGCTGTCAGATTGAGATAACGGAGTTAGATGAATTTGCTCAAGCTGCTTTTTATGGATATAAGTCTCTGAACCGTATTCAGAGCCGCATATTTCATACTGTTTATTACACCAATGAAAATATACTAGTAAGTTGTTGATTCTGTTGAATATGTGATTACCAAACCATTGTAGTGAAAGTGCTGATATGATATGCTTGAATGTGATTTCCATTTACTTGCAGGTTTGTGCTCCAACAGGAGCTGGCAAAACAAACATAGCTATGATTTCTATTCTACATGAGGTATGCAAGTGCTTTGCTATTCCTGGGTCTCTATTCTCATTTTTGGCAATCATACTTTTTCTCTTACTACTCTGGCCTGATCTCAAGTTCACACATTTGGTTTTGTATTGTGTATGAGTTAATCTGGGTTAATTGCATAGTTAAAATGGCATGGGAACAGCAGTACTGTCATATGAGCTGGTATTGTATATAATTTTCTGGGAGGGTTAGTGTGTTAAAGATATCAGCTTGCAAAATAAAGCAAGGAAACTAAGCTTTTGGCTGCCTTAGTTATTCAACTCCTTTTATGTCATGGTGATGTACCTATAGTACTTTTCATGTTAAATTCAACTATTTAGTCTTTGAAAATATTCAGTATGGTAGTATAACATCCATTCTGAGATTTAGATAGTGAATAGGCATTTTCTGTGACAGATTGGACAGCACTTCAAAGATGGTTACTTGCATAAAGATGAATTTAAGATAGTTTATGTTGCACCAATGAAGGCATCCACCCTATATAACTCTCTTTTTTTTTTTTTTAATGAGCGGGTGGGGTGGGAAAGTAGGCATTGAAATAGTGGCTTGTTACTTATTATCATGTATTTTTCAGGCATTAGCTGCAGAAGTTACATCAACTTTTAGCCATCGCTTATCTCCATTGAATATGACTGTGAGAGAACTTACTGGAGACGTGCAACTTTCTAAGAATGAACTTGAAGAAACTCAGGTCACTTTTATCAAATTCTGTGTGCTCCGTGTGCTTTTAACTGTTACCCAAAAGAGGAAAATGAAAATCTTAACGGCTTCACTTTCTTCTTATTCAGATGATAGTCACGACACCTGAGAAATGGGATGTCATTACTCGCAAGAGCAGTGACATGTCACTGTTGGTGAAGCTCCTAATTATTGATGAAGTGCACCTATTAAATGATGATAGAGGCCCTGTAATTGAGGCACTAGTTGCTCGAACTTTGCGCCAGGTAAACTTTTACTGAATTATTAGTGTTCTTGGCTTCTTTCTGCTGAATAACTAGCGCACTGTTTAAACTAATTGGGAACATTTGTACAGTTGCAGCTTATGCTCATGAAAGTTGGGTAGGTATTATCTGTTTCTTATTAGGGTTAATGTGATAGCGGGATGTTTATATTTAAAAATGTTTATCAGATGTCTGTTTCAACTTACATGTTACTTATGTAGTTTATGGTTGGTTGCAAAAAAATTAGTTGCTTATGACCTTTTGTTTACTTTTTGTTGTTTTTTTTAATTTTATAAAATGTGTGTGGCAGGTGGAGTCTACACAGACAATGATACGCATTGTGGGCCTTTCAGCCACTCTACCGAACTATTTAGAGGTATTTTGGTCACCTGATGATATCTTTTATCTGTATTTATTGGCCTTGAAGTGCCGTACTCTGAAGTCTATTCTATTTATTTGTTAATGTGGATTATTCTTTTATAACCACCCAGGTTGCACAGTTTCTGAGAGTGAATCCAAAAGCAGGACTCTTCTTCTTTGATTCTAGTTATCGCCCAGTGCCCCTCGCACGGCAGTATATTGGTATTAGTGAGCAGAATTTTACAGCCCGTAGTGAATTGCAGAATGAGATATGCTACAAGAAGGTTTCTTTTTCCTTGGGCTCTCCTTTGTGTAATGTATGTATTAGAACGATTATTTAACTGATTGATACTTTTTCTGCCAGGTTGTTGAATCACTCAGGTAAGGTTATCAGACAATGGTATTCGTTCATTCTCGAAAGGACACAGCAAAAACGGCTCAGAAATTGGTATACCTTTATATTCCATCTTACTTTTGTGGGTCTTTTTTGCAAGTGTTAATGAAAAACTAGTCACGCTGCTGACTTAAAAAATGAGGAAGCTTCAGTTGGTTGCTGATGCGATTGCATCAGCTGGACCAGTATGATTCCTTGCAAGTTTTGATTTCAGCCATAGTAACTGCCTTGATATTTGTATAATATGTTTCCTTTGGAGTATATGTGCCATTTCTTTTCTTTTATATTGTTTTTAGTTTTGGAGTTAATGATATTGGTTTGGTTCAAAAAGATAAATTTTATCAACAATATGACTTGAGTGAAAAATAAATGTATTAATGTACTAAACAAGTTTTTAGATCTTAAAATCACTTTTTGAAAACTCATATTTTTATAAAGAATCATAGTTTTTTAGTTTCCTTTTTTGAGTAGGATACCAAACAGGGCCTTAAATTCTTATAGAGCAACCACCAATGTGGTTTATCATAGCAAGATGAACTAGTTTCAATTGTTTATAATTCTTCAGTGTCAATCTTGAGTGGTGTGTTATGCTCTGCTTTCACTATTAACTACTTATTACATGTTGAACAGGTTGAACTTGCTCGCAAGTTTGAAGGACTGGAGTATTTTAAGAATGATGAACACCCACAGTTTTCGTTGATCCAGGCAGGGAAAAAAAAAGAATAATTTTATTTCCTGGATTTGGTATTTTGAATGTTTCACAATTCTATGCCTTTTGCTTTATATATATAGATTATGTTTTAATTATTGTTTATTTAGTGAATAATAGTATTAATATTTTAATTAAGTTCATACACTATATTACTCAATAAAATTGCAATTAATTTTTATAATGTTTTTTCTTCAATCAAATATTTAGATGCTAATTATTCACAAAGTAAATAATAGTTAACACATCAGTACTCTATAATTGAACGAGAGAATTCATGTCATTCTATTAATACGGTATAGCCGTGCGGCTGTACTCAAAAAGTTTCTATTTATAGGGTATAGCCGCACGGCTATACGTTTAAATATTCCATTTACTGCGTATAGCCGTGCAGCTATACTTTTAAGTATTCCATTTACAGAGTATAGCCGTTCGGCTATACTTTAAGTATTTGGTTGTCGGGACAGCTCTTTACCGGCGATATTTCGCCGGGATATTTCTGTGCCGACGAATTTTCGTCGGGAAAGATTTTTGAAAAAATAAATATAGACTTAGCATCTTTATGTCAATAATTTTTTTTTTAAAAATTTCCGTTTTAGTAATTAAATTATATCTTACCCTGGCTTAATTACTTTCATTAGTAACTAGCCCCTCACACTTGTGCCAATTGGTTTATTTTATTTTATTTTAAAATTTTAAAAAATAATGGGTAGTTATGTTCCATAAAAATAGGACCCATTATCTGATTTTGTTTTTAATTATAATTATTTTTAATATGAAAAACATGTAAAATTAACATATTTTCCTCATTTAATCAATAATTTCAATTCTTAAATGGTATTTTGAATGTTTCACCATTCTATGCCTTTTGCTTTATATATATAGATTATGTTTGAATTATTATTTATTTAGTGAATAATTAGTATTAAGCTATTTCTTGGAACATAAGCTTAAGCTATTAGGATGTGGATCCGGAATAGCACTTCCCATTGACCACTAGTCTCTCTGTTTTTTGGTCTGATTATCTGATACGAGCCATGAAGCCTGAAAATATGAATAGAATTTTCAAGCTGTCTGCAATAATGCAATTATATTGTCAATTTTTCGTTAGTTGCTTGTGCTTTCATATTATTAATTTCTAAAAGAAAAATCGATTATTGAATTGTTGATTGATGATTATAGTGCTGAAGATTCAACCTCTGGTAGGATGGTAGTTAGTGTGGACTGTGGAGGGATACTTCTGCTACGGAGATGTTACCAGAGCCTTTTTGTTGGAAAAAGCCAGTAGCACCGTTTTTCTATGCCAGAAACTCAAATATTTGAACATTTTGGTAACCAATGTCAACAAACTTAGTATTGTTCCGCAAACATTTTCCATCATAGAAATCAGAATAGAATGCCATATTGCACATGCATGATAGGGGGGTATTGCTTCTGAGCATGTCCTCTCAGGCAGTCAAAGCCATATTGCAACTGTTCACATTATGCAAGGGCTTTGACCTCTGGTAAACTTTGGCTAGTTAAACCATTTTAACCCAGTAATTCTTGAATTTTGAGGCACAAAGATTTTATTTTTCTGCTTGGAGGGTGGGGGTCGGGAAGAGGGAGAAAAGGGGCAATCGTTGGTTGTTCATACATATTTGATCCTTTATGAGATTCTTCTTTTGACTTTGTTTTTGTTTTTTTACAAGGGCACTGATAAATGTATGTTAACGTACTTGAAAAACAACCTAAGTTTTCATTGTCTTACCTTTGGTAACTTTTGTTGCAGAGGAGACTAGAAAAGGAACTGGCTCTTAATGGTGACGCTCCCCCAGCCACTGACACAGCAGCTGATGAGAGTGATGAGTATGACGAGGATGATGAAAGTAGTGAGCCAGCTCTACCAGTGTCAGGTATTTTCCAAAACTTGGTTTCATAATGGATACCAACATATATTTAAGCTACTTTTATGTGTCTGTACCTACTAAGAACTCATCGGTAACTATATTGGGTGCTCTAGTGCTGCTAACCCTGCTGTCTCTAACCATGCAGTGTTAACTTTTTAGTGGTTGGTCTTTTGGTTAGTGAGACAGTAACGAAGTTGGAACCAAAGGCACACACTATTGAATTTAGAAAATCTTTGACTTAAGTTTCAATTTAATCACATAACTTGCTACTGATCACAGATTATTAACTATATATGGCAAGATGGGAGTTATTAATTCTCTATAATACATAACAATTTTCCATAATTATAGATTTCTTCCCATGATATATGAAATGTTTCTATAGAACTAATAGTACCAAAAAGGTTTAAACTGTTGGGCACGAGTGAATTGATGACTCATTTAGAGCCCTTTGAATGCTCTTGCCTAAACAAATATAAAAGTACAAGTCATAGTAATTGCTTTTTGAATGTTGTCAGATATATGAACTTATCAGTGAATTTGTCCTTGGGGTTTTATATAAATAGAGGTGGATTGCGGTTTATTATGCTGTAATGCTTCAGTTCATGCTTAATCAGCATTTGAGTTGACCTTTTGTTATTGCTTAAGGTACAACGACGTATGACAATGGTGACATGAAAGTCACTGTGACAACAAGCGAGATATCTCGAGAAGAGGAAGGTGATTCAGATGAAAAGACAGAGGCAGCAATACCCCAATCAGTTGGAGTTCTAAAAAGCGAGCAAGGCGAAACCTTTCCAAAAATAGCAAAACGAAATCATGGGAAGAGGCAAATGAGTAGGGGTAACTATAATGTTCTAGAGATACTTTTTTTTGGTAAGGGATGGTGGCTGGCATACAATTGTCCACATTTTCTGTACTTGTGGAGGCGAAAGTAAATCCTTCACAGGAATGAAAATGGGAAAGCTGATAGAAAGACAACTTGTTGAACTGGGCCTGAGTCATTTTTTCCTTGTAACTTAAAATTATTTGAAGTCGTCTAATGCCTCTATCATTTTCTTTTCAGATGTCCGATGGTTCTCTTATTCTTAAACACAGCAATTTCATTGTGTTATCTAATTCTCTTAGGATTATGCTGTACACAATATCTGGAAATTAATCGCTTTTGGCTTATATTGTTGTGGATTCATGTTAATCGTTTGTTAGAGATGAACTTCCCAAACTACTTTTAGAAGAAAAAAAACAGAGAAACAAAGAATATAAGCCCTGGACTGAATTGAATGTCCTATTATGCATGATGAATGCACTCAAAATGTTGTTTATTGAGAATATTCAACTTAATGCGTGTAATTGTTGAAGCTCTCTAGGTGGATGGTCTGTAAAAGCTTTGCTCTCGTCATTGGAGCAGACTAGGTCCAATCTTGAAACTCATATGCATAATTTTCAAATCCTACATGCCAGTTATAGCTGAAAGAGATGCTTTGAAATTACAAGTCAACTATACCTAATTTCAAACCAGATACTTACAACAAGTAGATACGGACTTCACCATCAGACCCTTTGGAAAATAATGTAGTACATTGCATGAATTCCTAACGTAACATAATATGGACAAGGAATGCGACTTGAGTTTCTTTTGGTCTGACATTGAGACTTGAGCTTTTGCTAATAACATATACAAGGAAAGCGTGATGACTTGAGGAGAAAGAGTGAACTCCAAAGACATGAGTTCAGCCCAACTCGCAGCCAAAAAGGAAAGAGCAAAAGAAAAACAGATTGTTATTGGCATTTGTTAGAGCCCAAAAGAAAATTCTCAAGTTCCATACATCTTTCAACTCAACATCATTATTCACTCATTCACCGTGATACTAGAAAGAAGAAATTCAATGTACGTGAGCAAAATCAACGTAAAGACTATGCATCAAATGATGTCTTGGCTTTTTGACCCTTACAACCAAAAGTTGTAAGAGACACCCATAACACTATACATGGTATCTTCATGAATCAAAGAATGAAAAGGCAGCTATTGTACAAGGGTAAACAATGCTTTAGCATCTGTTGGCTCATCACCATCTGCCTTCTTGTTCAATAAGGGCTCATCATATGCACCACCCGCCTTTTTGTCCAATAGGGGCTCATCATCTACACTACTAGCCTTCATGTCCAGTAACTTTTACTTGTCTGGTAAGGGCTTCTTGTTCTGCACGTCAGCTTGCAATTTGGCTTTGCGTTGAAAAGAAAAGAATCAGACCAACCCTGAGACTAGAAAAAAAGAAACTCAATTAGTTAACCTGAGAATTGCTAATTAATTCATTAGAACCAAAAGTAAACCTTTATGCATACTCTTTCAATATTCAAGCTACCATACCCAAATTGAACAAATGGGGTTTTGTTTCCGATGCTGTAGGGATTTTAGCCCAAGAATGCAAAGACAAGTGGTTTGCATGTTTCAATCCGAATATGAGGAGAGTTGAACGGACAAACGTTGAAGGCTTATGGATCTATTTGATGCACACCCGAATCTGTGGGCTACCATCTCCGAACTCTTCAATGGAACTCGGACAGCTGACCAATGCCATAGGAGGCACACCGAGCTATCCCGAAACAATCCTCAGGTTAACTAATTGGATTTCTTTATTTAATTGAATTTGAAGTAAATTATATTACTTTTGTGTTGAATTTAATTTAACCAATTCCCAATTGGGTTTATGAAATGGACTTGTTTTATTCTCTTTTTGTGAAAGTTATGCTTCAATTTGAAAATAATCTTTTTCGGTTGTAGGGTTGGTCCGATGCTTTTCTTTCACCAAAGACAAACTGCTGCTGCAAAAGGATGAAATGATGAAGAAGGAAAACCACAAATCCTTGCACAATAAGAAGCCTAAGCTACATGTAGGAAAGAGTATGATATTGTTAGGTAGGGGCTCATCATCTGCACCTCCCTTCTTGTCCAGTAGGGGGCTCATCATCTGCACCACCAGCCTTCTTGTCCGGGAGGGGCTTATCATCCGCACCACCACCCTTCTTGCTTGGTAGCTTCTTGTTGTCTGATAAGGGCTCATCATCTGCACCACCAACCTTCTTGTCCAGTAACTTCTTCTTGTCCGGTAGGGGCTCATCATCCGCACCATCAGCCTTCTTGTCCGCTAGCTTCTTCTTGTCCAGTAAGGGCTCATCATCTGCACCACTAGCCTTCATGTCCAGTAACTTTTACTTGTCTAGTAGGGGCTTCTTGTTCTACAGGTCAGCTTGCAATTTGGCTTTGGTGTTGAAAAGAAAAGAATCAGACCAACCTTGAGACCAGAGAAAAAGAAACTCAATTAGTTAACATGAGGATTTTTAATTAATTCATTAGAAACAAAAGCAAACCTTTATGCATACTCTTTCAACGTTTAAGCTACTATACCCAAATTTCAACGTTGAAAGAGTATGCATAAAGGTTTACTTTTGGTTCTAATGAATTAATTAACAATCCTCAGGTTAACTAATTGAGTTTCTTTTTTTCTGGTCTCAGGGTTGGTCTGATTCTTTTCTTTTCAACACCAAAGCAAAACTGCAAGTTGACATGCATAACAAGATGCCACTACCAGACAAGAAGATACTAGACAAGAAGGTTGTTGGTGCAGTTGATGAGCCCCTACTGGACAAGAAGAAGCTACTGGACAAGAAGGCTGGTGGTGCAGATGATGAGCCCTTATTGGACAAGAAGAAGCTACCAGACAAGAAGGCTGGTGGTGCGGATGATAAGCCCCTACCAGGCAAGAAGGCTAGTGGTGCAGATGATGAGCCCATACTGGACAAGAAGGGAGGTGCAGATGATGAGCCCCTACCTAACAATATCATACTCTTTCCTACCTGTAGCTTAGGCTTCTTGTTGTGCAAGGACTTGTGGTTTTCCCTCTTCATCATTTCACTATTCTGCAGCAGCAATTTGGCTTTGGTGTTGGAAAGAAAAGCATCGGATCAACCCTGCAACCAGAAAAGAAAAAGATTATTTTCAAATTGAAGCATAAATGAAAAAGATTATTTTCAATTAATTTCACAAAAAGAGAATAAAACAAGTCCATTTCAGAAACCCAATTGGGAATTGGTCCAATTAATTAAATTCAACAGAAAAAGTAAGAAAGTAATATAATTTACTTCAAATTCAATTAAATAAAGAAATCCAATTAGTTAACCTGAGGATTGTTTCGGGATGGCTCGGTGTGCCTCCTACGGCATTGGTCAGCTGTCCGAGTTCCATTGAAGAGTTCGGAGATGGTAGCCCACTGATTCGGGTGTGCATCAAATAGATCCATAAGCCTTCTATCTTCATCGTTTGTCCATTCAACTCTCCTCATATTCGGATTGAAACATGCAAACCACCTGTCTTTGCATTCTTGGGCTAATCTCCCTACAGCATCGGAAACAGAACCCCATTTGTTCAAGCCGTATTTCTCCGCCACCAAGTTCAAGATTTCATCTTGATAACAAGTTCAAGGGCTTTGTCTTTGTCTGGGTCGGTGGTCCTTGTCTTTGTTTCTCTGAGATGGGAGAATAAAGAAAGACCTTTTCTATGATTTCAGTCAAAAGTTTTGGAGGTATTGCAGAGTCTGCAAGAAATATTAAAACTAAACTACTTGCTCAATAATTTGGTTTTCTGACCTTGAAGTACATGACACATGGTGAATTGACATGAGTTCCTGTGCTCAACCTTGCCATCAACGAGAGAAATGATAATTTTGGGCAAGCTAGGCTTGCCCTCATAATTATCACGTCTCGATAGCCATCTGAGAGCTGCAAACCAACAGGCAAACGGAGCACAAATACGTGTGAATTATTCCAAGTTTTGAATAAATATCCCTTTGACAGTATTAGCAGAGAAGTATCTGAAGCAGATGCTAATCAATTTTACAGTCCAACCTTGGCATCAGGTGCTGCCTTTGTGTCTTCACCTCCCCCAAGGCACATTGTGAAGCCAGACTAAAACGAATGGCCCACTAATAGTTCTCCAGGTTAACATTAGGTCCCTCATAGCCATGCTGTCGAGTTGAATATTAAGAGGCTCCTCTTGACTTGGACCGCATGTATTGTGTTGGTTAGTAGGTTCACTATCGTTGTTGTAAGTTAACTAGTAGGCTCTCCATAAGCTTCAAAGCCAGGTGCAGGCACAAAGGAAATAGATCCATTATATTGCCTCAAATGCAGAATTCGTTGAACAGCCTAAAATATACAAACAATTAGCATATACAAGTGAGCCCATGCAAAAGGTTTGATTAACAGCTGCCAGATTCCACGAAGTGTACAAATGGGACTGTCAATTGCATGCATTTTTCACCAAGAAATGCTACAAAGAAGAAACTTATTTAATTGTGACATTTTAAGTGCAAAATCCTTTAGAAAGAATCAGATACTACTAGTTTTCATTATTTTACAGCTGTTGGAGACCTAATTGTAATACAAATTTGATTTTCCATTAGCGATAATTGAATTTGAACTCACCTGTTGAAGCATTCTATAATGATTCCTATTTGAAGATATACTATTAGGTCCTAAAAATTTGTACAGCAAATAATTTAACAAAACAAATAGTGTTATACATGGAACTTTTGATTCCAGACCTAAATTCAATGCAGTAGTTAATAATATTACCAAGGTTGACCACGTAAAAAGATACACAAGCACACAAACATCTAAACGAGCAACGGCATAATCTAGTAAAGCAGAACACAACAAATATAAATTTTGGCCTAAACTTCCATAACATGAATGATCTATAAATTTTCAGAAACTGTTTTTCTTTTTTCTTCTTTTCTAAATATAAAGAAAATTGAGAGAGAAAGAGTATTGAGCCTGCAGGAACTACTACAAGAGGCATCTTTATTGCAGATTCCCAACCCTCTCTCTCTCTCTCTCTCTCTCTCTCTCAGTCCATTTACTACCTAACCTACTAAAAAGTGCAATGCTTGTAAGAAGAAAATGATAAGCTTAATCTATGCGTAAGATCCTTAAGATAAATGCACTGGATTAGCATGATATAAACATATAAATAAACCAAGCAAAGAATCTTTGTGAGACTGCAGTTTGTGTTTCGGACTAATAACATCGCGAGTCAAGTGATTTGCCACTTTCAGTTAGAGACCATCATGGCTTAATTGTAAGAACAAAATACCACTATGTGCTTAGCAAAGTAACTTGACCCACAATCCACAAATCCAAAACTTGGCATATCAACTAATAAGCAAGATTTTAAGGAAGATTCCAAACCTTGTAGTATAAATTGGATATTAGCATCCTGGAAAAGAGGTTTTACGTGTTCAGCATATACTTTTGAAGCGGATTTGCTCCCACCAAATGGATTCACAAAAACGAATAGCCTCTTTGGTCGCCCTGTTACAAAGAGAATAAGTTACCATCTATATTATCACAATAAATGCGATATGTAATTAAAACAAAAATCAAAATTTTTTTCTTCAAAAATAAACTAACAAGCGCGCTCTAACTTGAGTGGAAATTAGACCAAAACGAGCTTTAGCTTAAGCTAAAAAAACGGAAATTCAAAATCGTGCAACGGTCAAACAGTCAAAAGTTCCCAAGCATTTAGTTCCTTTACTGCATTTTCCTATCAACCAAACAGGACATAAGCCAAATAAAGCATACGATGATTACCAAAAGAATCGATATGTTCGCGGAGCTTCTGGCACCAGAGCCTGTGCGAGTCCTCAGAGAGAGGCTTCATCAAGTTACCAAAGCTGCTTTGTACCCAAAAAAAGTTACCAAAGCTGCTGTTTTTCTTCAATCTCGGAGAGAGAGAGAGAGAGAGAGAGAGAGAGAGAGAGATCTGGGCAAAGAGCTATCAAGGTAAGTTGCCAACAGCTGCTTTGTACCCAAAAAAGTTACCAAAGATGTTGTCTTTCAGATTCAGCACTCAGAGAGAGAGAGAGAGAGAGAGCAATAAATAACCAGTAAATGATTGGTTTTGACTGTAAAAGGAAAGTTACCATGCAGAAACCAACATCAAATGAATGCTCAGATCCAAGTCCATACATACCAAATAACAAGTAAATGATTGGTTTTTAGTTTGACTGTTAAAGGAAAGCTACCATGCCTCGTGCTGAAACCAACATGAAATTAATGCTCAGATCCAACTCCAAACGTACGAAATCAACACAAATCTCACACATAACTAAAAGAAATTAATTTACATCACTGAAACAGTAAAATAAATTAATTTACATCAACACAGACTTATAAGAGAGGCTTGCAAAAAAAAAAAAACAGCAGCAGCAGCTCCATATAAACAACAAGAAACAGTACTAATCAATTGTAGCACCTAGAGAGATGCCTACTACTAATCAATTTACATTGTCCAAATGGACAAGTCAGCCAAGCCAGAATCTTTCACCAATCATCTAGACTGGTACTCGTCTAAAGTAAACTCAATTGTCTTCAAACCAACTATAAATTAATCACAAATTCACAATAATAAATGCCAGCCATAAAATTTGAGTTTATGGAATAATAAGGTCACAAAACAAGAACATGGGAATCAAAATCAGACAGTTTGATTGGTCTTCCAAAAGTCGAAGACTCTGAACAAGACCATGTGTTTCATTAATCAAATAAGTGCCAAGCAACAAAACAGACAATTCAGAAGCAAATCGGCCCATTCATAAGCATACGTCTGAATCTGATTATAAAATCAAAGAACAAGATACTGAATAAAAATAAAATGAGAAAGAGAGATTGTAAAATGTTCTCAGCAATCAAACAGATTGTAAAATGAGAAAGAGAGATGATTGTCGTCAAACCTTGCTACGATGGCCGAGATCTTTGGATCCACTAGAATCTCCCCTTTCAGTTCAACCCCAGAGATTTCTTTGTCTTTGTACCTCTCAACCTATCTACCAGACAAAAGAAACCCATTATCAAATTTAAACAGAAACTCACATTACCAACAAACAAAACCCAGCTATCCAAAAAAATTCGAGAAACCAAAAGACAAAGGAAAAGAAAAAGCAAACTGACCTTTGATTTGGAAATCCCCAATTTATAGGGTTTGAACTGATGAGAGAAAGGAGGAGAGAGGTAGAGAGAGAGAGGGACGAAGAGAGAGAAGGACAAAGAGAGAGATGGAGAGAGAGAGGGAGCAAGCGAGCGGGTTTGAACTGATGAGAAAGAGGAGGAGAGAGGTAGAGAGAGACGGACGAAGAGAGAGATGGAGAGAGAGGGAGCAAGCGAGCTTCAAGCTTCCCATGGAAGCTTGAAGCTTGAGCCAGAGCTAGTTGCGCAGAGCGAACGAGCAGGAACCACGCGAGAAAAAATATTCAAGACAAACGAATTTGTTTTGTTTTTAATAATAGGGTCTTTTTAAGTTTGTTTTGGGATTGGGTTTTTAAAAATGAGAGTTTGGTGGTAGGCTTTTAGATTTAAAATTTGTTTTTAAGTTTATTAAATTGGACTCAAATCAAATACTAAACAAGCCCTTAGTTAAATACTCATTCTTAGCGTTAATAATATAGATAAATTTTAAACAATTTAATTTCTATAAACAAACCCAAAAATATCCAAAAAATGAATTTAATGCCCTATTGAATTTCATTTTAATTATTAAATTACTTTAATGCCCTATTAAGTGTTCTGGAGTTTTTAAGAGGTTTTGGGGTTGTGTTTAGTTTAAGAAAATCATGGCAGTTTTGTAATTATATGAAGTTTGAAGTCTCTTTATTATGTTGTAAATGGATTTTGGGTGTGTTTCTAAATTCATTTAATGTATGATTTTTTTTTTAATAATTTGAACCTCAATATTGAGTATAATAGTGAATCTACCTAAAAAAAACTCAAACACACTCGAATAAATGAGTGAACATTATTCAACATAAGCATTTTTACCACACTTTTTAATTCTGAATATAAACTTACTAACACAAATTTTTGCCACAATGGCATCATCACCGTGACATCGACCAAAGATCATTGTACACATAAGTAAACAAATAAAGACAATTTTATTTCACCCAATTTGAATTTTTATTTGGGCTATTTGCAAAGATGGTTAACTCCCTGGTTGATCACAAAAGGCATTGGTGCAACAATAAATGGGGTAGAATTGATTCTTAGATGTCACTCTCATTGAGTGACCTGGTATGTCACAGTTATTTAGTGACATCCAAAAATCTCACCAGCAAGATATTTATATAATTATTTTCTCTCTTTTTAAATATATGCATGTGACACAAAAACCCATATGAAACACAAGTTCCAAAATATCATACAAATTACTCCCCTTTTAATTATTACAAATAAAAAGAATTACATCATGAGCATGTTATATATCCTACTACCTACATTTTATTTCAGGTACGTAATTCTATTTTTGCCAATGGTGTTGATTGGTTCCTAGTCTCTCCTCAAAAGTCAAAAGCAAAGGAAAACAATAAAATGCATTTTCGGAATAGAGGAGAAAATTGGGTTGGAAAAAAAAATATCCAAACCTGAAAGGGCTGCAGTCTGCTGATCCTGGCCCTTTGAAATTGAAATGTGCTGCGCAACAAGAAAAAGGCCTAAAAGAAAGAAGAATACCAGAGAAGGCAGCCAGTGAGAACATTGTTGATATTACAATCTTGGTACGATACAATACATAGGTAGCTAGCACTTTGCCAAAATTGGATGGAAACATAATTGGGTGCAGCGCTGATGAAATTTCGAAACAAGTTGTTCAATTCATCAACGCTGTACTCAATGATGTTTCTTCAATCTGGAACCTCCACTGCTCTCATCTCATCATCTGCATGATTAATTTTGAGCCACCCTTAAGTAGTATATATATATATATATATATATTGTCTGTGGCAGGTTGGCAACAGATGACATTAAGAATGCAGTACACCAAGACCAAGTTGTTGTTGTATTGAATCTTGACCTTGTACTACCATTTCACTTTCAAACCTCAACTCTGTTACTTGCTGCTCTCTTCTACCTGTACTGTTTTCTGGTACTGAAAACTTGTTGTACTACACATCTCCATCGTCCATCCTATATTAAATTAACTCCAAAGCTCTGCTCTCTCTTTCTCTCCGTTATTTTCTTTTACTATCATGATTAGATTTAGTCTTATCATCATGTTTCATTAATTAGATTGAGATATTTAAGTAAAAACCACTAATGAGGACTAGGTCCAATCTTGAAACTCTGATATATAATTCTCACATCCGATTCCTACCTGCCAGATATAGGTGAAAGAGATGCTTTGAAATTACAAGCCAACAACAACAACAACCTAATTTCAAACCAGATTCTTACAACAAGAACTTTCAGACCCTTTGTAAACTAATGTAGTACATTGCATGAATTAAAATAAAATGGACAAAAAATAAGTATGCACTGCATAAAAGATTTCATTTACAACAATTGCCTTAAATACAAACTTATGTGCATCAAAGAATTACAATGATCAAGAGCAACAACTAAAATCTTATCTTTTACGAAAAACAATCTTACCCTCGGCATCTTCATGCATAATGGATAAAACTTGATTAGGAGGAATGTGTTGCCAAACTTGAGGCTTTCCATACAAATGTCCCATTTGAGCTAACTTATCTGCCGCTCTGTTGCCTTCTCTATAAATATGAGTCAGGATGCAGTTGTTGATCTCTGGTATGATCAAGTTTATGTGACTAATATGCCTTTGTGCTTCTGCACATCGAATATGTCTCCTTTGCGCGATGATTTGAAGCAACGTCTTTGCATCCCCTTCGAGCCACACATTGCTCCAACCATTTTCCAGTACCAACTCAAGGCCTCTTCTGAGTGCAGCCAGTTCTGCAATAATGCTATTGGCTCTTCCTATAGGTTCAGCATAGCCAAGTAAGAATTCAGCCTTGTGATTTCTAAATAGCCCTCCAATGCTGGCTTTTCCTGCTTTGCCTTTAGAAGATCCATCAAAGTTCAGTTTTGTCCAGCCAATTTTGGGTTTTTCCCATGCCACTGGAATTGGTTCCTTGTGCAGACTCCGAAACAGACAAACCGGGTTTTGTATTAATTTTTCAAACCTCAAAATCTTTGTGAAGGCCAACATTTTCCAGCAGTTACTTTTTGTTAAAAACTATATGTTCTAATTAACATCTGCATGAATGCAGCACACTGGAGAAAAATGCTGAGAGTAAAATTGAGAGGAAGAAATGATTTATTTCCTAGAGAAAAAGATTACAAGATTGAAGAAGTAAAATTCAATGTAGTATCAACATTACATATGTACAATCTGAAATTGCTTCAAAGTAGGGGGATAAGGTTTGCAGAACAAAAGGAAGGCAAAGGCTTGCATGTGGAAAAGTTTATTAATGGCTAAGTTATGAATTTAAAACCTCAAACCAGGGCCATTAATCCTTTGGAACATAAGAAACTATTGCTTCACGTAACCATGCATTGATAAAGTTGGAGTGGAGAGAAGGCAAGGTACAATTCATATTTTACAACAACAAGGCAGCACTAAAGTAATGCAATATATATATACTCAGATGATGAAAATGGCCAGAGAGATTTCTTCAAGAACTCTCAAACACATAATTCTGATTCTGCAGACATTTTTTTCTTCTTCTTCTTTTCTGATATTTGGACTTGAGTTTTTGAGAAATTGCATGCTTTGCTATTACATGTAGAAGGAATGCGTCATGACTTGAGGAGAAAGAGTGAACTCCAACATTGACCATTAAACGGTAACTGTAAAAACCTACTGATTTTATCCAAATGGGATTTTTCATATATAAAAAAATGCAAATTAACTGCAATTTTCTATAAAATTGGTGGGAAATCCGAAAGGTAAGGATGCCTAAATTTGATTAGTTTTTTCAGGAATGAACTTGAGGAGGAGATATAGAGAAAGCATGCAATAGGATCTTTGACATTGGTCAACTGTGATTGAGATGATCTAATCAGTTGCCTTAGATTTCCATCCCTACAAAATTAGTTAGGCCAATCAGAGGAGGAACAAAAGAAAAAATCTCCTCAGAGGAGGAAACAAGGGAAGGGAGATGACAAATGAAATAACAAGCGGAAGCTTTGTATTTAGTGGCGGGTTTCTTTATTAATTTGACAAAATGTCGTATTCAGCAATTGCTTTTATATGTTATTTTAACATTAAAGTTTCACCTTAACCTCACAGTTCAAACCCACCTGTCTGGCAAGTAGTTGACTCTATTAGTTTTTTATGCTTAAACAAGTTCTAAAGACACCCTCAATTTTTTTACCCAAAAAGAAAAAAAAAGACAATCAATTATTCAAAATTAATTAGTCACCCGTTGACTTGGCCAACAAAAATGTACGTTTTGCAACAATGGGAACAATGGGAACACACTAATCTTCTTCTATCATCTTAATTCAAGAAAGAAAACCAATAATTTACAAGGTTGCAAGAAGTAGTTCCTATTTGGTCTTCAATTCAGCCAATCATGAAATTAGCATTCAAACTAGAGCAACTTTATTTCTTGGTGATTACACTTGGGCTCCTTAAAATTTGCTCTTGCCAATGAGCCATAACCAGTCAAGGGAAACTCCTGCAAATATGCCGCACAAAAGACACAACACAAGTATATTTCCCAAGGCATTTTGCTCAGGTCCCTGCAAATCAAAGAACCCAAGACATTACTTAACTTTCATGAGAAACCAGTAAAAATAACTTGTATATTTAGAACATGTTATGAACCATGTTGACCAACCTTGTAACCCTTGGGTGCCACTGTCATGACACAGACAGTGAGATAACCATTTGTTAATCCTAAGACTGATGTGAGCAAGATCATCCATCCCTGGTCGCCATATTTTCCGGTAAAGTAGTATGCTGGAACGAACAGGAAACGCAATAAAATTGCAATCATGAGGCCCTTTCTGGATTCGATCTTCAGGCATTTCACAAGGGGTATGTACCTTGATATCAAATCCAACACATTGTACATTGCCAACAGAACAAGTGGATACCTTTAAGTTCACCAGGCAACCAACACAAAGTTCTTATTTTGCAATTTGCAAGAGGAATTAGTAATACATGAGATTGTGAGCCATACTCAAAAAACAAGCATTTAAGAGAAAAAGGATTGAAACTTACCATGTGCCCAACTGGTGTTTTCCGGTATTTTCAAATATGAAGCCGGGGAAGATTGATAATGTCAGCACATATATCAGAAACAAGTCAAGTGCATAATCTATGTTCTGCATGAACAATTGCTTAGTGCTCAGTCGAGTTGGAAGTACTTTAGTATCATTTGAGACCTGTGAAAATTTTAGAAAGCTAGTTAGTAATTAGACATCTGAGCATATCCTCAAGAACATACATCATCAGATTAAAGAAAGTTTCAATACTTCTATATCTGCTTGTGTTTGGATGCCAGCAGCAGCAAGATCAGCGGATACAGTTTTAGAGCCTTCCGAGGCTGCCTTTGAGCGGTAGTATTTTACTATAGGCAATTTAGGGAAGTAAATTGCATATAGAATAATACACAAAAACTCAATGAGTGTGGAAATTGCTAGGAACAACACTGCAAAAGACCAATCATACAACAAATTGTCATTGATCGAAGTACTTAAAGTCCATTAGAAAGAATGAATCTAGCTTCAGAAAGCAACTTATCAGATAAAGAACCTGAAATGTTACTTCAATATACCTCAAATCCACATTTTCCGTTTTTGACACTTTTAACCACAATACAACAACAGGTATATGAATATCAACCACCAATTTGTCTATTAGTAAAGAAAATTCACATACTTGCCCCCTTACGAAGACCATTGTGATACTTCTCAAAGGCAGCTTTTGTCATCAGCCTCATGACAGAGGTAAGAGCACCTGATGCAGCCAAGCCAGCAAAGAAAGACTGCATAAGCAGAACATCAAAACAGCACTCACTAAAATAGGAAACTGTACGGTTAATATTACAAACGATAACAGAAGTGGTCACAAACATTGAAGAACTTTGAGAAGAAGACCAACCTGGATGAATTCAGGGCGCATAAAAGACAGGTCTCCGACCATTCCACCTTGAACATGGGCATCTGCAACCCCAAATGCACCAACACATGCACATATACCAATATAAGGTCCAATCGCTCCACTCCCAGACGTAGCTAAATCCACCTATTACAAAGGTGAAAGTGAAGTTAAGAACATGGAGTAGAAAGCGGCGCAAAAATACAGTATGTACATAGGCGTTACTTACCACTATTAGCATCAAGGTCCCAAGGAAGAAGAGAGCATATCCAATTAAGTTCCTCTTCCTGGTGTCCACCTTTGCTTCATGGTATGCTAGTGTTACCATAGTAATAAGTGCAAATGGTTGATAAACAAGGGTAAGAACCCGCGACGGGTGGTAACTCTATAAAAGAGAAATGTTCATCAGACTTTTAATCAGAGACTCTCATTTCATGGAACAGAGGTTCCCACTACTAAAAGTCCTAATTTTTTTGTTGCCCTGCAATTTCAAAAGGGCAATGATAATCTGACAAGAAGCCTAACTGATTTACAAATTGTAACTGCATTACAAGATATCCTGTTCATACAAAGCACTCAGCCTGGGACCTGAACAAGTTCTTAGACTCACCCACCATACCCTTAAAATGATAAAGATCATTCATTTAATCTTAAACAAAACAGAAGTGTATAGTAAGTAGCCGCTTACCGCTGGAAACAAGCTATAATAGTAATCTCCTATATTCAGCATACTGCTCCATGCGACAAGGGAGCCCAGTCCCAGAAACCAACAAACCGCCATAGCTTTATAATGTCCCTGCGTGTTACAAAAATTGAGAAGATGATATTAGATATTAGAAATTTCTGGTTCAGGTAAATCAGTTAATGAAGAAAAGCTCAATGCTTTAAGCAGCACAAACCTCAAGATTAATTGGAGGCGTGCTTTCATTGTCCTCTGTCATGGCCAGTCCCTATAATTGAGAAACGCAGAGTTAAGAGTCTGTATATAAGTTTCATGTACACTATAAATTTGGCTTCTTTATGACTTCACCCCATGAGTATTGTTTGAAAATGGTTAACAGGGAACAAATCAAAGATGCGGAAGAAGAAGATAAAAATGAAAATGGGTTTCAGAATCAGTATGCATACACTTGTTCTCATAGTTACCTGACTAGATTCTTAAGGCTGACTTGAATATGCAACTGGGTTTTCAATAGTATATCCTTCACTGCTTCCAGAAACAAGAATATAAAATATGATTACTTTGACTTGTTCAAGCAATATATAAAGGCAATGCTTGTGGACAGAAAAAGATTATGTTTTTGAGAATATGAGGTTGGACTGTGTGAAGTAATCTCAATCTGAAAGCAAAAAGACAGCAGGCTGTGGAATTTAAAAGCCAAAAAAAGTGAAGGGTTTTTTTCTTCCTTTTAGGAAAAGTGGAAGCTGGCTGTGATGTGATTGATGAATGAGATTGATAATGGCTAAAAGCTGAGGAGGAATAACCAGGAATGGGAACAGGGAAGGTGTAGCAGAAGTTAATATATAAAAGAAGAATCTTCCAAGATATTGACTTGTAAAACAAGCAGCTTCACTCAGATGCAAGACAAAGTGACGAACAACTCTCGTTTGTTTATATACCAATTCTTTCTGAAGCTGGGACGAGTTGAAAGTGCTTAAGTTTGTTTGTATCTTTAAGAATTGCTTGCATGACGACTTTTATTTCGTGGACAGCTGTGGGTTATCTAAAAAAATAAAAGAGTCCCACACCACACACTATTTTTTTTTTGGTCAATACTGAAACTTCATTCCAAGGCCAAAAAACGGCAAAAGAGCTTACAGATAAGGGAATAAAGCAAAACTAAAAGCCTTTCAACTGAATTCATACAACCCAGCAAAGAAAAACTTTCAATCCTAAACAAAAAGAGAACTTAAGGAGGACATGGGAGTCCATCCGAGACCAGAACATGCACAGGAGACAATGGTGGTCGTGAGACCCAGCTTTCCAGCTCCATAGCTCTAACTCCAATCATGGCTGCCTCATGAGCTGCCCGATTTAAATCTCTATGCACCCAGCTCCATCGAACCTCATGCATAGACCCACAGATTCTGTGAAGCTCCTCAAGGAGGGGCATAATGGACCACACTTTGTTTCTAAAGTCACCATTTATCCCATTGATAAGCAATTTTGAGTCAGTTTCCACAATGACATCTCTAAAGCCAAGGTTAGCAGACAAAGCAAGCCCTTTAATTGCTGAATGAGCTTCCGCAGCTAGTGCTGAATCACAGCAAATAGGACCAGCTAAACCCCCAACAAATTGACCACCAGAATTTCTAATAACAACACCAACGCCACCTTTCAGAGTGTCACCAATCCATCCTCCATCCACATTAATTTTCACAAAATCACCTGAAGGTGGGCATTTGGGACCGAAAACTGGTCAAACCGGCTGAACCAAATTGATTGGTTTGGTTTGGTTTGGTTTTTTTCTTTTCTTTTTTGGTCAACGGTTTATGAACCGAATCAAACTGGTGTTCATGGTTTGGCGTTCGGTTTCAAATTTTAAAAACCACGGTTAATCGAACCGAACCGAACCGAATATGTTAAATCATTTTTTATTTAATAATTATAATATACTTGGCTTATTTCTATTGGTTTGATTTTAGGTTCTATGCTCAAACCTATCTTTTGTCAAAAACTTTTTGCACTTAAAAAGATAGGTTTGTACTTAAAAGGGTTGTTTTGTTCTATTAATAATATGTTTTTGAAACTTTGGATGGATGTAAATGGTGAATGATGCATATGGTTTAGTTTAAAACTTTGGATGGAAGTGAATGACGAATGATGCATATGTTTTAGTTTGAAAGGATTGATTGAATGAATGATTTTGAATATGTTGTGATGTAAATGGTAAATGAATTTCAAGTAGGTTTTGAATGAATTTAGATTCTAAATGTTTTCAAGCCGGTTTTCACCGTACCAAACCAAACCAAACCGAGAAAACCGGTTAACTGATATGACCGGTTTCTCACCTTATGGTTCGGCGCATGATATGAATTTTCTCCAAACCGTAGGATACGGTTCGACGCACGATTTGGGCTCAAAACCAAACCAAACCAAACCGAGCCCACCTCTACCACACACATACAAACTCCTTGTTTATTCTTCAACCTTTTCAATTGGCTGGCCGCTGGTGTGATTTGGATTTTTTTGGAATAGTTGATGAAAATATAGAAAATAAATCGTAAATTTGTATTACTTCCTAAACAATCTGAAAAGTACATTAATGTATGGGTTTGATTTATGTTTGAAATACTTTTGTTAATATTTTTCCGGAAGCAACTTTTCCACAAATTTCTTGATTCTCTTTTTTTCAATGGAATCTTTCCTTTTTTATTTTATTTTTTATGGGTGATAGAATCTTCCTTTTTGTTGATTCATCAAAAGCTAAGTCAAACAAACAAGGCTTATTTATGCATATGAGCCCTGTGCTTTCAAACAAGTTTCATATTACCACATGTGCTTTGAAGTGTCTCAATATACCATCCATGTTTTCATTAAGTGTCTCACGTAAGCGATTCCGTCAAATTTGAGAGAAGTTCCGTTAGTTGATGTGGCCCCCACTTCTTTTCTGTTAAAAACAAGGACAAAATAGTATTTTTGTATTATTTTTTTATTAAAAAAAAAACTTTGTTTCTCTCTCTCTCCTTTCCCTCTCCTCTCCCTCTCCTTCCCCTGCGACCCCTCTGAGACCCAGCCCCATATCCCCGCAGCAGCTCCCCAACTATCCATGGATGCCACACTAAACCCCACCCCACCCCCTACCTCTTCTCCTCTCTCTCTCCATCCATGGTTATATTAACAAATATGCAAATAAAGGAAAAAAAAATTCGAACAACTACTGCAATTAAACCTGCAAATTAGGTTTTGTGGGTCTGGGTTCGTGGGGTCGCAGGGGGAAGTAGAGGGAGAGGAGAGAGAGAGAAAAGAGAGAGACATAGTTTTTTTTTTATTTAAAAAAATACAGAAATACTATTTTGCCCATTTAATGTAAAATAAGTGGGGCCACATACACTAACGGAACTTCTCTCAAATTTGACGTAATCGCTTACGTGAGACACTTAATGAAATCATGGGTGGTATATTGAGACACTTCAAAGCACATGTGGTAATTTGAGACTTGTTTGAAAGCACAAGGAGCATATGCATAAATAAGCCAACAAACAATTAAGGACAGTTTTTTTTTTTTGCTACAGAAAAGAAGATTACAAACAGAAACCACGCGGGCACGCAGGCCCAAATAAATCAAAAAAGAACGGCACAGAACAATTCAGTGGAAGCCCCGTCTCCCATAACTTGGAAGGAAGCAACCCATGACCCAAGCTAGCAACTGCATCAGCTGTAAAGTTCGCCTCACGAAAGACATGACTAAAAGAAACAGCATCACAAAAGGAACTGAGGAGACTAATATCTTGAAGTAAAATGCTAATACACCAAACGCTAGTTTGAAAACAAAACGCTAGTAAAATGCTGACAATTAAGGACAGTTGGATTTTTTTACAAAACGCTAGTTTGAAAACAACAATAAAATAATCAAAATACAACAACAGTGACAGTGTTATAGAAGAAGACGCATAAAAATTTGAAGAAAAAAAGGTCGTAACTTGTAGAAGAGAAATCGACTGTACGGACTTGGATTTAGATATCCCCCAAAAGGCCCAGTTAATGTACTGACACTAAGTTGGGCATTTAAGTAAGCCTAACGCTATGGTCTATTAGGCTCTGGTTGGGAGAGAGGGTAAACCAACCCAACCCAACCCAAAGGCCAATCCTTTGCTAGTGTTGGACCAATCTTTTATCTTCAGAAACAGTGACTAAAGATTTTGAAAAAACAAGTTCCTACGAAAATTAAAATATTTGATTGGCAAGTTGGTCATCATCACCCCGTACACATTTCCTTTGTTTAACAAAGGAAATTAGGGGTGTTTTCGGTGCGGTAACCGCCCAAAGAAAAGAGAAGGTTATGCAATGTACAACTGAAAAATTGACAATCTGTCTCTGTCTGTGTCTCTGTCTCTAAAAGGGAGTTATCCTCCATCATCCACCGCCCAAACTTTTCTCCAATATTTTTTTTCTTCTTTTTTGGTAACCAACAACCAGCACCGCCCAAGTTTGATATTACCATAAACGTCCCTTTAATCATTTCCAACTTGCTAATGCTAATGGACAAAGACTGGTATTATTTATTTAAAAGAATATCATAAGATTTTTCTCTGATCATAAAAGAATATCATAAGATTTTTCTCTGATCATAAAAGAATATCATAAGATTTTTCTGTATTTAACTTTTCACACGTGGAAATCAATAGTTTACCATGGAGCAAAAAGCACAAAGAAGGTAGGACCAGGACCCATCCGGTTTCGCGGATAAATCAAACTGTCGTATGATTGGACAGTGAGGGCATCACAGAAGCAAGCGAAGCGAGTGGGGGGATAGCAACACAAACGAAAATGGTGACAATCAGCCACGTTACATCTCACAATCAGACAGGAGCAACTGGACCCACAAAACCAGTCTTTTAAAGCATAATACCCACCACTACCGGGGCCCACAACTTCCTTCGCCCTGCAACTTTAAGCAATAACCATCTATATTTGGAGAGCAGCTCTTCAGCTAGTCTCTCAAATCTCCTTTCTTTGAAAGCAAACGGTTTTTGCTGGCCTGGGATTATTATTGTAGAGGAGATTACGGACGGACGGATCATCATTTCAACTTTCAAGCCCCATAATTACCAGTGCAATTTACAATTACAAGTGTGAGTATTCTCTTTCGATTTTCTGTCTCTTTCATTTTCCTAAATTTATGTATTGTAAATTTATTTGTTTTAACTTTAGAGCACAATTCATTCATTCTCTTAATATCCATTCAAATATCGAATCATCGATAACCGATTCAATATCAAATAAACAGTCGATTATGCAAAATAATAACATATGCATGTAGCAAGTTTGATCTTAGAAATAAAGTTATATAAGATATTGTTGGGGGAAGGTTTTATAGTTTATGATACTCATTACATGTATTAGCTAAGAATCTAATATTAATATATAGCTTACGGTAGTCTATTAGCTAAATTAGGTAAATAAATAAATAAATAAAATTGACAAAAAAAGTAAAGAAACAAAAAGGGGCGAAAGAACTAAGCGGGACCCAGAAAAGAAGGTGGAAAAACCCAAACTGGAAAACCAGGGTCGGGTCGGGTCGGGTCAGGTCAGGGAAGCGTCTGTGACGCCAATCCATCACACACAGACACCCAAATCTCTCATTCCAAACATGCAGACATTCCTTACGGTCTGCAACTTCAAGTCGATTTCCGATTGCCAGCGTAGAATTCGATACGCCAAAGCTGACCCTTAAAACTTCATAACTTTTGTTGCAGAGCAGGCAGGGCATAGTTAATATTACTGAACGGAGAATGACGTCATTTCACCCGTCCGAGCTGGACTCGGCCGCCACAGACTCCGTCTCGTCCACCCCACGCTCCGACCACCCATCGCACTATCTGAATACACGTGTACGGTTCATGTGCAGCTTCGGCGGCACGATTCTCCTACGGCCACACGATAATCAGCTTCGTTACGTCGGCGGTGATACTCGAATAGTTGCCGTACACCGAGCCGCCAGTTTCTCTTCCCTCCTCACCAAGCTCTCTAAACTCTCAGGCAAACTCCTCAAAACGACGCCGTCGAATCGCAATTCAGTGGTTTTGCCCTCTTCTCCTTATTCTAATTTTTTGTTAATTTTTATTATTTGCAGGGCTGAGTAACGTGACGGTGAAGTACCAGCTGCCGAACGAGGACCTTGACGCTTTGATTTCCGTCACGACGGACGAGGACGTGGACAACATGATAGAAGAGTACGACCGTATAGTACAGAATCAAAACCCCAAGTCGGCTCGGCTCCGCCTCTTTCTCTTCCCCAATGGCGAGGACTCAACAGTTAACTCTAGATCCTCCAGCATCAGCTCGCTGCTCGACGGCTCGGCTAAACGCGAGCTCTGGTTCCTCGACGCGCTTAACAGCCGCGCGTCTAATTCCTCAGTGCTCGAGCGCGGCCGCTCCGAAGCTTCCTCGATTGTCTCCGAAATGCCCGACTACCTGTTCGGGTTGGACAACTCCGACGAGACCCACTCCCGAGGCGAGTTCAAACCGAAGCCCCGACCCGTATTGCACGACAACGTGTCCGCTTCGGATCCGGGTTCTCCTGCCCCGGTTATCTCCTCGCCCTTTTGCTCGACGTCGTCTGTTCCTTCAATTCCATTGATGCCGAGTCTCCCACCCGTGAAGACCCGACTGGACTCCAATCAAGTTGTGGAGACGAAAGATAATCATTCGGAGGGGTTTACAGAGACGGTTGATCTGCCGGTACCGCAAGCGACAGGATTCTCGGTCAATCCCGGAGTGCATTATATCCCGGATCCTAATTACCCGGGTCATGTTGTTCGGTCAGTACCAGTTTATTATTACCCGGGTTCGGTTCCACCCGTGAACGTACAGGTTCCAATTCGGAGTCAGTATGCTCATCAGCAATACCAGGGTGTACCGGGTCAGATTCCGGTCGGGTACCACAACCAGATACCGGGTATGGGTCAAGTATATGGTGGAGGGTTGAGGCCAGTTGGAGCATTGGATCCATATGACGGGTCAGCTAGGGTGGTTTCTGATGGAGTGAACCAGCACCAACAGGTGTACTATGGAGTGAGGAACGCTGCTGTGGTTTCGGCATATAGTCCAGGTATGGTGGTGCCATCTTCTGGGGAAGAATGGCAAGGACCTGGACCCGAAATTAATATGGGTCGGGGCCCCAATACATCTTCTTGACAATGCAATGCATGAATGGAAATAACACTTATTACTGTGATTGATTAAAGTGTGGTTATTTCATTGTTGATGATGATAGGTGAGGTGAGTGAGTGATTATACAATTGTAATTAGCTTTTTTTTAAACTCGGTATTGTGTTGAAATTGTGAAGGGCTTTTTTTTAAAGGGAAAAATGGAAAAGTGAAAACTTTTGCTTTCAAATGCTTTTATTTAGTTCCTTTGTAAACTTGTTTTTTTTCTTATAAAAGTAAAACTAATAGTAAGAGGCTTTGTTAGAAATTATATTATCGCATAGGCCTTTTTTTAATTTATGATTTTTTTATTATATAGGATATCAATCAATTCAAGATTGATATGGAAGGGCAAATGCCAAATTAGATTCATATGAATTGATGGAAGCATATTGGTTGGGCATGCAAAGTCATGGGTTGAATTTTCACAAGTTTTTAAATGTTCCAATTGTTCTCAAGGATATGTCTGAGCCAGAATTATATTGTTATTGTTAGTAAATATATCCTAATTAATTGGATGATTAGGGGAAAAGTCTTCCTCGCATCTAAAGAGATAAATAGATTAATGCTAAATACAAACTTATTCTCAATCACATTAACTAATTATATCATGATAGTTGGTAGTATGTCTTTCTTTTTTTTTTAATATGAAAAAGTTCAATTATGAACATAACCCACGAGGGCACGCACACCCGAAAAGATTAAAATAAAATAGAAATGACATAGTTGGTAGTATGTCAAATAAATACAGTAAGGGCTAGTTTGACATTGTTTTGTTGTGAAAATAATCACTGTCAGATTTGCTGTGATAGAAATAAGCTGTTATAGAAATCAAGTTTCTTAGTGTTTGGTAAATGTTTGTGTAAAAGTGTTGTGAGTTATGTATAATGACTAAAAACGTCATTATGTTGAAATGAATTTTCTATTCCAGTGTTTGGTATAAAGAAAAGCAATTTTACTATCACTTATATAATTCTTGTGTTAAATATGTTTTTTAACCGTCACACGATCACACCTTAAAAATTATTTTAATCATAAAATAAATCATGTGTGGAAAACTGTTTTGACTGCACTAACATTCTACGCTATTATAATTTTAACGGTGTAAGAAAAATTCCATAATTTTTAATTTTTAATAGAACAAATATTGGACTTTTCTGTTGTTGGAATCTGGGCTGCAGTTTGTGCAATCAATCTAGCATTGCCGCATTGCCGTATTGCCAAGCTATTGGAGGGCGAAAAGAAATGAAAGAATCACAGCAGGTGGAATAGAAAGTAGTAAAGGAAAGAGGGCATTTTGGGGAAATTATGAAAAGAAATAAGGCTATGTTGAGTAGTTTGCAAAAATTTATTAATGTTCTAATCAGTTCCAACCTGATTCTTGAGAAAGCGGAAACTAGATTCAAATCTCACTAATGTAGTGGTTTAAAGTATTTACTCTCTCAGGCAAAGTTTTGGGTTCAAATCTTAGCATTCGTGTAGTGTATGTGAGTTTAGTATATTATCGCCCCAATCAATAAAAAATGTCCTATTAAAAAAACAATTTGATTTGAAATATTGACAAGGAGGGCCCCAGTCACAAATACATTGGACATTGCATCTTGGCACGTTTGCTAACGGGCTCAATCATAGGCCACAACTATTGTATGGCTTATGGCTTCTGGCTTCTGGAATAGCTTGGGCTTTGAGTTGAATTCATAAGCCCACAAAAAGTTTCAAGTTTCAATCCAAACCAACATGCCGAAAGAGTTTCAGCTTTTGGGGCTTATTTACCCTAAATCTGCCAAATCTTTTGTCTCCTTGGTGTCACGTGCCACATACATTCTCTTTTCAAGTCCAAATACACCTTTCAGAAACATGCCCAAATTCAAACTCATTGGCAGCCGCCTCCTCAAGGTGAAAAGAAGGGAAATGGTCATATGCTCTGTGCGAACCATTTCCTTTTTGTGCCTTTTTTTTTTTTTTTTTTTTCCATATATATATATATATAGTTATTCTCTTATCCGAATATATTAACGTGCGGAATACGCGGATGTAATTGTAAGCAGACAGGGAAAAAAGGAGGGGTAGTACAAAATACATGGCGTCATCGATAATAACGTACGGATGTCCGCATAAGAAGAATTTATATATATATATATATTTTAGTTTTTAATAATAATAATATTATTATTAAAATAAAATAACAAGTCACATGAAGGACGAAAAATTGGATGAAATTCAAAAAATTTAACGGTAAGTGCTAAATTGGTTGTTTTAATAAATTCAAGTGCTAAATTAGCTGACTTTTTAATTCGGGGAGTTAAGTTCAATTAGGGTCATAGTTCAAGGGGTAAAATGACTGAAGATCCAAGACTTTAATTGCGTCCCTTCCATTGGCAGAGGTTCCTAAAGAAGAAGGCATTCATGAAACAACAAATTTATAAAGATGGTGATATAGCTATTTGGCTCCTTCGCCAGCTCTTCTCCCTCTTCCTATATTCATCCCCATCCCATGTCCCTTTCATCAAATATTTGCTTTATATAAACATTGTTTAATATATTAATCCAAGTAAGTGTCGGGTTCCTTTTTGTACATAATTTATCATGTTATTCACCTTATATTTTAAGTTAGTTCGTGGTCTTTTATAACATTTTACTTCATTTTGTTGTTTTTATAGGTTTTACTTTAGTTGGAATGAATTAAATAGCATTTTACTTCCTTTTCTTGTTTCATCATGTTCCGATACTCGGATGAGGTGGAGCTCTTCATGGAACTTGTTCCAATGGATGTTGACTGCAACACATCTGAAATTGAGCGTCATTTGGAAGATCACAACTCTCCCAACCGATCTAGCATTGAGCCTAACGCAGGAGAGGAGACTTGGATGCTATACAAAAGAATTACTTGCACGTAATACAAAGGAAATACTTACATGTAATGCAATGGATTACTTGCATGTAATGCATGAGGAATACTTCCACGTAAAGCAGAGGAAAAGATCTAGCTTGTCTCCCATTGGATGCCATTCACATAAAGAGTTAAGCTATCAAGCAACATCAAGGAAAAAATCTTACAAATATAGAGAGAGAAGCTCTCAAGGAGAAGAAGAAGCTTTTCCACCAATGAAGCCCTTGAGCTTTCCCCCTTCATCTAAAATTTGTAAACTCTATCTAAGTTTATTTTAAGTTATTTTTGTAATGAATATGAGGAATTAAACCTCATAACTGGGGCTTAGGTTGAAGGCCTAGACATGGTTACTCTATTGTTTTGATGTTTTAAGTGTATGAATTTCTATATGTTATTGATGAATTCTTTTTCACTAAATTAATATATCCTTGATGGATGTTTTCTTTGATTAACTACCTTTGAAAATAAGTTTCTTGAGATTGTTGGGATAATATATATCTTCATGTTTTCCTTAGCAACTAATGAATGAAGTAAGAATCATTCATATGATTTGGTTTCTTGAATTCCTAATGCAAACACCATGCTATTAGGGTTCTTGTGATGTTCATATTCTCTTCAATCTTAATGGGTTTTTCATATGATGAAATCAAAGAGATGAAATCAAAGTACTAAGAACACTTAGATTGATTGTGTAGGAAGCACAAGTATTGTAGTACTAAACACGCACTTTACTTATTTTAGAGAGAATCAATGCTTCTTGAGTCACTAAATCCAGTCTTGATTGCAAACATCTTCATCAATATATCTAGAACTCATTACTTGAGTATCCATGAACATGAGTATGATTGTTTAGGGTGGATTCCTGAAATTCTAGTGTTTGTCACTTTGTTCATCACACACGCTTGTTAATCTTGTTAAATTAGAGTTTGAATACATTTACATCTTTAGAATTAAGTCATTTGAATCACCCCCCATGTGTGTGTTGTTGTGTGTTTTTACCAAGAGAATTTCTTCTCAGGTAAAAACGACCGGTCTCTTTTGTTTTCTTTCGAGACTTAAGCTCACTGTGAAAAACGGCCGGTCGATTTTCCCCTGTTTTGTAATTTCTGTTCACTTTTCTTGTTTCATTCCTTTTCCATTTTATTAATATCGTTTACGATTGTGTTTAAATTAAGTGCTCTTAACATGCTCAAACTAGATTTGTATATAAATTATCAAGTCCTCATGGGAACGATCTCGTATTTACAAATCTGTACCCCAATAGATTCGTACACTTGCGAGTATTTTTAATTGGATAGTTAGCTTACTAAATTTACACATGTTATCGATACAACAGTAAGTATGATACCTGCTATGTTTTTTAATTTTAATTTCTTTTCACTTTTCTTGTTTCATTCCTTTTCCAGTTTATTAATATCGTTTACGATTGTGTTTAAATTAAGTGCTCTTAACATGCTCAAACTAGATTTGCATATAAACTATCAAGTGCTCATGGGAACGATATCGTATTTACAAATTTGTACTCCAATAGATTCGTACACTTGCGAGTATTTTTAATTGGATAGTTAGCTTATTAAATTTACACCTGTTATCGATACAACAGTAAGTATGATACCTGCTATGTTTTTTAATTTTATTTTTTATACAATTAATATTGGGCAAAAGGGAAATCGAACTTCGGACCTCGTGTGCAGGTAAATGTTCATAACTTGAGTTACAAGCCCTTGAACGTACCATACTTGCAAACCAGGAATGGCCTAATTTGACACAGAATCATAAGTGTGTGTAGAAGTGTGTAATTTATTTAGGTATGTGATGAGTCCGTGAGAGGGATATGGACTGTGTACGTGTTTGAATGTTTCGCATTTAGGAAATAAACAAAGTGTAAACGTTAAATCATACAACTGTTTTCTTTTTATATGTCTCCACTACCCTTTTGCAGTTCTAGATGATTAAAGACAGACAGATCTAATAATTCAAAAGGAAATTAACAAGATTTGGAAATTTTGATTAATGGACAAACCAAAACGCTATAATTTTGGAAGTTTCCAAAGCTCCTGTCTTGGTTATGTGGGTCTGCTGCTCTACCTTTAAACGAGAGGCTCAAGTTCACAAATTAGATAAAGATATGAAGAAAGAAGACACAACATGACATGGTCTGCTTATGCTTCTGCACATTGATGAATGCATGTCTTATTCAATGGACACAACACAACATGGTTGAAAAAAGTTTGATATATATATAATGTATGGGACAGCTCCCCCCAACTTTTGTGTGAATTTTCAAACTTTAATTAATCACGTGCAAGGGCTCTCACATCTCCCTAATTGCCTCACATAATTACCATATAATTAGTGAGAAAAATAATAAGCCAAGGCACGAGCCATATACATACGCAAATGTGAATTAGTCCAGTTGATGAAGGCATTGTGTGTCCGCTCTTTTGCACCTAAAAAAACACAAGCCATGACAGAAGAAATTAATAAAACGATGACTAGTTACTTTGATTAGTTGCTGATTTGGGCACTTGATGTGTAGATGGGGGTCAGAAAACTCGAGAAGTTGAGATTTATGCACTTAACAGGGGCTCACATTTAACACAAGGACATGAACCCCAGCTGTCACCCTGGCATGACAAGGAAAGACCAGTATCACGGTTTGCATGTATGATCTTTAACTTTAAGACAAAAAAGAAAAAAGAAAATCATTGGAATGCAATGCATGGTTGTGTGTGGTTTGTTCTCCGACATCAATCCTACTTTAGCTGTCTATTTTTGTAACTCTTGGTAGGTGACATTATTTATGTCCTCTCTGCACTGCACAACACCCATTTTTCATCAGTTTTTACTTAAATTTTTCTTCATTGGTGCTTGTTGTTCTGCTGTGGATGAAAAATAAATGAAAGGGAAAAAATAGAAAATAGTTTCTCTCAAACTTTTCCCTTCAACCTAAAGGAAGTTGGTTGAATGGAGGAAATTGGAGGAAACAAGTATTGCCCGACATTTCAGTTCATCTTCTAAATAGTACGGAATTAAGAAAAGCAATTGGGTTGGGAAATTTCTGTGAATCTGAGACTCATTTGAGTGGTGGTGGGGTTCATTCAAGTGGGAAATTTCTATGAATCTGAGGTCCCTTTTGGTGGGGTTCACTTGATTTTCTGGGTTTTACAATTGCGAGATTCTGATAGGGACTTCAAGATTAAATTATGGCAACACGATATTGGCATTTATTGCACACACGTGAATCACATGAAGGAAGAGGTATGGAAAGCTCAAATGGCCCCAGTGCCTAATCTTGTTATAGCTGAAAGTAAAAAGATTCAATATGATGGGATTCAAATGTGAAAGAAGATGCAGATTTGACACATGACGATTCACCGTTTTCTCCATTAAATTTTCCGCTGACGATGATCTAAACGTTCCCATTTCTCCAATAATAGAAAATAGTCACGTTGATTGACTGTCAGGTTGTCTGTTGATTGTTAAATAAAGAAACACTGTAGACAATATTATTTTTATCGTATATAGAGAAGTCTGTGCGTCACATGCATTGCTAATCGTTCATGTATGAGAGTTCTATAACGAGTCTCACGGGCATCAAGATAAGGGTGCATTGTCAATTGTTAATATACGCATGAGAGTTCTACAACGAGTCTCATGAACATCAATATAATCGCATAGAGGACTATCGGAAGCAAAGCTCCTCTATAAGTTAAGCATATATGATAAAGGTCACGAGGAGGAAAATGGTATGCCAGCTACTGCTACTACTACTGCTGTGTATTGTGTACATAGCGGTGGATTTAGTAGCCTCCTCTCTAAATGTACCGGCGTTTATCCCGGATTATGGGAAGATATATACCACAACAGTCTGTGTCTCTTAACAAAATCTTCGTGATGTGTGTAAAAAGAGACCACTTGTCCCTCTCCAGCTGATAAGCAAATTATTCATTGTTCGATTGAAAATATTTTATTTGAAGTCTGATTAATTATCAATTTGTTTGTTTTCCATTAGCCAACTGAAACAAAACTATCCCATTTCAATCCCATTGGTATAAAGTATTTTACAACAGTATCAAATACCAATCACCATTAGCCTTTCTATTGTTTCATTTGTTTTGATATAACAGTATAAATTCTTATAAGATCGGTTAATAGATATTCATATTCTAAAAAATAACAACACATGTGAATGTTGTCATAGATATGCAAATAAAATTAGTATTTTTTTTCTTCTGGTATACAAGATTATACATATACAAATAGAAAATAGATGTTTTCAACTAGGAATATCATTTAAAGAAATATTCTTTTTATCTACTACTGGGGGTTAAAAAAGCATTAAAAATTTAACCTAAGTTATCCTGTTTTATTTTCCAATGAGACAGTGAAGAAAAGTGTCCAACATGCATATAAGTAAATGGAGCTGCAGAGAGAAGACAGAGAGGAGTTAAGGTGAAGACTTTATCAGCACAGTATGCGAAGCTTCTCTTTTCCATCATTATTATTACTTTCTTCAAACTGCTGCTCCAATGTCCTCTCCTTGACCTCCTCTTTTTCTACTCAGACTTCACAAATAACTCCACTTGAAACACAAAACCAAGCAGAGAAAATGGATGAGTTTGGTCTTCAAGAGCCACCCTCTTTAACAAGCTTCCAAGAACACAACCCTGATACAATCCCAGATCTCTTTGCCTCAGAATCTGATCACATGCCCTCACACAATTCCTTAAGCTGCTCAAAAGACTCAGATTTCTACTATGCATTTCGCCTGGAAGCTATTTCTCTGTTTTTACAGGTAAAAAATGAAATAGAATAAGAAGAAGAAGAAGAAAAGAATATTTGTGAGCTCTGTTTCTTCAGTTAATTTCTATCTTCTTGCATATTGGTCTAAATTTGTCATAATTTATCAGGCACAATATTCCTGCAACCTTGACCCTTTCATACCATACCTTGCCATTAACTACCTGGATCGATTCTTATCCAAGCGAGATATTCAGGTAATTAAAGATCTCGGTTTTCTTTAATTTGGTGAAATTCCTAGATAATGTTACATTAAATTGTATGCTTACCCATCATTCACATTGCAGCAAGGAAAGCCTTGGGTCTCAAGACTCCTTGAAGTCTCCTGTCTATCTCTAGCTGCAAAGATGAAGAACACACCCTTCTCCGCCACTGATTTTCAGGTAATTAAACAACCCTTCAATTTTAGCGAAAAGGAACTCAGAAAATCTATGAAGCAGGCAGAGGAACTAATTATCTTTTATTTAATGTATATGCGAAACAGAGAGGGGAAGGCTTCATCTTTGATGCGCAGACAATTCATAAAATGGAGCTTCTCATTCTTGACACTCTGGATTGGCGGATGAGATCAATAACACCCTTTTCTTTTCTGTCTTTCTTTCAATCTTTTCTGGACTTAAATGACAGCCCAACACGTACACAAGCTCTCAAAAGTCGAGCTTCGGATGTAATCTTCAATGCCCAGAATGGTACAAGTACTTGTTAGTTGTTCTAGTGCTTCAATTATAAATTAATTATTATTTCTTTAAGTACATTATACTTGAACTCATAACTCTGCCCTTTTGTTTTGACTTTGGTTACAGAAATCAAATTTGTTGAGTTTAAACCATCGATAATTGCAGCATCAGCGGTCCTCTCTGCATGTCAAGAGCTGCTCCCACTGCAGTTTCCATCTTTTAAAGCTTCAATTTCATCTTGCCAATATGTAAATAAAGTAAGCACAATCTTTATAGTGCTTAAATTGGCCAACAAACTTAAAACATCATATAATTAGAAGTTTTCTTTCTTCTATATTGCTCTTGCATTACAGGAGAGTTTGTTCAAATGCTTGACTTTGGTGCAAGAAATGATGGTGAATGAAGGGTACGAGTCCATGTTAGATACTTTGTCATGCGCAACAAGAACCACAATGAGTGTGGTGGACCGTCAGCTCACCAAATCTGATCAAAGCGAGAACACATATACTTGTTCTACTGTTATAGCAGAGAAGAGAGACAGCAAGCGGCGCAGATTGAATGGTACTTTGTGCAGTGAAAATAGGTTCCAGCTCTCCCATCATTTTCAAAAGTATTGATTTGTTTTAGTGTTTAATTGTCTATGCCTCACAATAGTTGTTCTCCTCCTCACTACCAGATAAGCAATGTCCCATTTTTCTGCCCAAAAAACAAAGAATGAATATTGAAGAGAGAGAGAGAGAGAGAGAGAGAGAATTTATTGTTTTATGGGGTTTTGAAGTTGGGCAAGGGATGGACAGAATGGGGTTTTGAATGGTGTGTGAATTGCTCTTGCCCTGTTTGGGTTTTTGTTATGAGTGGAGTTGAAAAAAACTTACATGTAATGGGGATAACACTGTTTCTTTATCACGGTGATAACACAACGACACGTGGAAAAGTTATCATACGTGCTATCACAGAAGACAAAGCCGATATCCTGCTATACATGAGAGTTCTCTCGTGGAGTTGGGGCTTCGGATGTGGGATGATGTGTCTCTTGTTTGGTGGCATCAAAATGCTTGTGTAAGATAATGACTTGCTTGAACTGGTAAGAAAAGCATTTTCTATTTTCCTTCTATTTTTTTTAAAAAAAAAGAAAAAGGAGAAAAGGAGCAACGAGTTTATAACTCAAGTGATTGAGAGAAGTTATTCTTACTACCGAGTTCCTGTGTTCGAATTCCTTCTCCCAATATCGCTAGTATAAATATATAAAAAAGCATTGCCTGGTTACCTAAAGCATGAACGTAGTAATTAAAGTTGGCGGGAAAAGGCATTTCATGGTGGGATGAATGAAATGGGTAAAATAAAAGGAACGTTGAAGACACGTAATTTTCATCCACTAAGATGAATGGAGTATCTTTGTCCAAGGAAAGTAGGCGATTGGCCAATTTATGTGCTTGAAAAGTGACATAGGAAGTAGCACTAAAGCTTAAATGTGTTACAGAATGCATGTGAATCCCACACAACAAAACACACACAATCATGATTCATATCACCTGCTGGTACTCCTCACTCAGTCCTCAATATTATTAACTTCCCCATGAATGTGGTTTGGAATTGAAGACAGAATGCCTTCTGCATATTTGCTGGTGGTATGTTGGATTGGTTTTTAAGTCCCCATCAGGACCCCAGTGGTTTTTTGTTGTTGCAAAATTACAAATAATGCTGACATTCCTTCTTCTTCTTTTTGTTGCTTAAAAATTAAAATTAAGTGCTAGCAATGATCAAGGACAGCCAAAGATTCCAAAAAAGTAAAAGGATTGAATCTTGTGGGCTTCAAACGTTCTTTCAAAAAAGAAAAGTTAAAGATATTGTGGGCTGGGCTATAACTCAGTCCATGATGCTCACAGAGCGATAACAAAGACACATATCATGGTGAAGGAAGACCGTGAACTTCAATTGCTCAAGAACCCTTCTAAGGACTGAAGCATAGAATCTGGTTATGGAGCAGCAAAGTAATAATACAAAGGATACAGCAAATTGAAGTATAAATTTCTAGCAATGATTGACACTCAGTCTTCCTTTTTCCACACACCATTCTCATCACATGGGATGGAACTGAGTTTAGGACACTCTAATATCTCCAAGTACATGAGGTCTGGAAACAAGCCTTGCAGTTTTGACCAATCCATCTGCAAGTCTTTCAAGAACTTCAAGCGTACCATTTTGGCACCCCATTTGCCTTGTTTTTTGTGACACAGATTTGAGAGGCTTCCATCCCGGATATAGAGCTTCTTTAGTTTATTCAAATCCCATTGCATCAGCCAATCAGGCATCTCAGAACCAGGGAAGTAGTGGAGGTTAAGTTTCTCCCAAGGAACAGAAACTGGAGTTGGAGGTGGTGGTGGTGGTGGTGGTGGTGGTCTTGTTGGTGGTGGTCTCGTTGATTTTACCCAGCTCGTAAACTTCTTGGTTGCAATCTTCTTGAGAGTTGGAGGCTTTTTGGGAGTGTAATAAAGTCTTGACCAGGATATAGATAAAGATCGGAGCTTTTTGAAATTTGCCAAAGAAATGAGCTCTTCTTTTGCAGCATCAGACGTTTTGTTTATGTCCACATGGGTAGTATGGATACTCAACGTCCTCAGATTTTCCAAGCCTGACAAATCAGCCAGCTTACAGTAGTTGCCTCCAGGCCTTGGCTTGCCTCCAGGCTTTGGCTCACCAATCACAAACCCTTTAAGCACTTGGAGTTGTGAGAGCAAAGCAAGTCCTTTAGGCATGTGGCTGATCAAGTAACACTCATACATATCCAAGTGTGTCAGGTTCTTGAGTGAGCCTATCCCTTGAGGGAGCTTCTCCAAATCAACACAACCATTGAGGTTCAGGATCCTCAGATTGCTGAGTTTGCAAATTGAAGCAGGAAGCTCCGTAATTCTAGAGACTCCTCGAAGGCTCAAGTACCGAAGATGTCTCATATTCTTCAACCCTTTTAAGAACTCACTGTCCTCTGCTTGAATCAGTTGCTCAGCTGAGCTCCGCCATCTCCCAAGCTGCAACACCTTGACGTGTTTCATCTTGGAGAACCATTCAGGTCTAAAATCAAGATTAGGCTCACTCACATTGATTATACTTTGAACCTTGTCCTGTTCTAATCGGTATGGCAGTTCGTGTACAGAAGACCCCTCTTCAGTTTTTACCAGGCATGCCCTCCTAGAACAAGTAAAATCTTCTGTGGGATTTCCATTGCTATCAAAATTGAAGAATTCAGCTCTCTTTGCAAGCATGATCACAGCATCACGAATACAAGGGTCCATCGTGCAGCTGTCAGCACTATCTCTGCGCTTTTTGTACTTCGGCTTGATGAGGCCTTTTTTATGAAGTCGTTGAAGAATTGATTTGCAGTATCCTCAGCAATCTTGCCTGATGTACCTAAAGTGTCTATAAACCCCTCACCAACCCACCAATGGACTAAAACCTTCTTCTTTATGACAGCGTTTTCAGGGAATGCTGAGAAACAGAGTAAACAGAGCTTGGATGTGACATCTTCTAGACCATTGTACACCGCCTCAATTTTTTGGAATGTAGAAATCTCTTCCGTTATTTTTTTGATATCTGCTGAGCGATGATGAAGGTTGAATTCCCTACGGATAATGGAAAACCAATCGTCTGAAGAGAGTTGAAGAGAAGAAAGCAGGGAATACCAATCGTCTAAAGAGCGTTGAGGAGAAGAATGCAGGGAATTCCTTAACATGGAGACAATGTCGCGAGTTTTACTGAGTTTGCCCTGAAGATAACCGGTTTCTTTTGTACATTCTTGTGACCCTGTTCTTTGTTTAAAGGCATCATCCAAGGCTTGGAAAGCTAAACCTTTCATAGAAACGTTGACTTTATATTCCCATTTCTGAAATTCCCTGCAGGTCTCTTTGATGTAGATGAGATCATTCAGAATTTCCTTAAACATCCCTTGCAGATTATTATGACCGGAGGAGTCGGAGTCCTCCTCAACGATGGTATCATCGTCAATGTTGGTGGTGCTGCTGCTGTTGCTGCCACTGCCGCTGCTGCCTTCAGCAGGAAACTGTTTCAACTCGGACATTTGGTGGAGGAAATCTGGCATGATAACCTCATTGAAAATTTGGAATGGTGTGACCTGCCCAGATTTCAAGTATGAAAGAAGATCTAGAGACACATAAGGTGACTCAAAAGATGTGTTTGAAAGGGGTCGTGTGGACATGGTTGTGAAGAGACGGAATCGCAACGTAAAGATGGAATGAATTCCCAAATGATGAAGAGAATAAGGGACTTGAAAACTTATTGATCATCTGAGAAGAATGAGTTGTGAAGTGGTCTAATGCCCCTCTGTTGAATGGTACCCACCAAAAGTAGGTGCCACTTTCTTAATGGTTAGTAAACTTTGGCATGCTGCTGAAGGTAGACTTGTGAAGACTATGTAGTCAAGGTCTCCTCTTATAATATATGAGGTGGGAGTTGGCTCTCCTTATCAAAATTAAAGAGTTATTCATTTAAAAAAGGAGCAGTTGTAAAAAGTAAAATAAACAAGTGAAGTGCCCCCTTCAATTATTGATGGGGTAACAAATTGGAGTATTTATATCACAGATTCCAAAAGATAGAGGTGTAAATTTGGTTTGTGGAATTCATTTGGGTGCGTGAGTAAATGAGTCTTATATCACTAGTAAATTTCAATTTTCTTCGAAACAAAGTAATGAAGAGTTAAATCTTCTAAGGGTCACTGAAGATATAGCTGTTTTGTACTTTGTTATGTTTCATCAATAATTACTATAGTTCTTTTCTCAAAAAAGCTTGGACAAGTCATTCAAATTGAAATTAACAAAAAGTTCATTTGGTTCCAAAGGGACCAAAATTTCAAGAAAATAAACTGCAACAAATTTATGATTTATTTCAGCCATCCCCTCCTAAAGAAATGTAGAGCCTAGATGATTTTCATTTTCTCCCTTTACTTAACTGCCACCATTTTGGTTCCAGCTTGGTTTTCCAGCTCATAGAATTGTGTTCCCAAGCCCAGATGATTCATCAGTAGCCAAGTGAAAGTCAGAAGTTCTCCACCCCTACTTGGTTGCTGAGCATGCACAATTGGTCTACATTTAATGGAAGCATAGGACAATAATTCCACCCACACTCGGCTCATTAGCTTCCATGGTGCCTCGACCTCTTCAAGCTGTTTTACTAGGTAACATGCATCGAACAACACAGATTTGCTTTTACCCTTCACAGCAGCTGGTCTGAATTTGGCTTCCACAGGCACAGCATTAATCTTTTCACAAGCTTTCCGATGATCAGATATTGAGTGCTTCAGAAAGAACCTCCCGGCGTCTGCACGTGTGTCCTGGAAGACTATATGCCAATTCCCCAAAAATGGGGCCATCATATTATGCTGCATCACCAGAAGATAAAACATATAATCTGAAAGTAGTTTGCAAATTTTTCTTCTTTTGTTATCATCGTCATCTTGCTCCGTTTCCGCAAAGTATTGCTCCGTTTTCACAAAGTAGAGTTCCGTTGCTATGTGCCACAGAAGAACACTTTCTGCATATTGATATTCCCCTACACTCCATTTGAGTTTCAGATAGTTTGAAGTCTGCAGGAGAGCCCAGTCACCTCTTTGTGAAGATGCCTCCATGGCAGCTCTTCTGTTGTTTGCTTCCAAAGATTTTAACCTCAGCTGCTTGAAAACAAATTTCTTGAGATCTTCAGTGACTTCCTCTGAGGATGAAAAAAAGCAGACTTTTATTTTATCTAGAATTCCTCTAACGCCCACATAACCAGCAAAAGTGTACACCCATTCTGGATGCTCATCCAGGCAATTGCTTATCATATTGTACTTGGACACCGATCCAGACCACCTTCCTCTTTTCAATATCCAATTAACAATATATGATCTGCTCCAGTTGTTGTTCAAGGCAATGACGGTCCAGTCTGAACAAATGAGCATCAACATAGACAGGATGTCCAGGATTATGGCTCCAACAAGCAAAGCATAGGTAAGAGCAATGTCAAACTTATCAAACTTGTGTTTTCCAACTAAAAAAAATGACATCAAGGCACCAATGGTTGAACAGAAGGTAATTAAGCGGAGAATGTACCCAACTTTGTGACGAACCACAACCACCTTGGTATGGAGAACCTCATACATGAATCTCAGCTCATACTCTATCAATTGAAAAGCGCTTACATGGGTTCTTTTGAGAAAAAAATCTCGGCTGCGTTCTCGTACTTTGGAGCTCAGAAGGAAACCAACAATGAGCCCTTTGAAACTTTCAAAGAAGTGATATGCTTCTTGCAGTAACTGCATGTCATCTAGAGATTCTTCACGAACTCCATCAACTGTAAATTTGGGGTTCTTATAATTCCCAATGTGCATTGGCCTTATTGGCAGCTCTTCTTGTGTTTGAACTTCGACTGACCTCATTGTAGAGTATATTGCCACAGCCTCTTCATAGTCAGGGCCAGGCTCTGGCTTTGACAATACAGTCTCTCCAAAATGGTCCAAGCTAGCAAGATACAGAGCACATGTTCTCTCCCCAAACTTGATAGTTCCCACAACAAACACTAGGACTGTTGGGAACCAAAGCTTGTTTTCAAAAAGTGTCATATAGAAGCTATAAGCAGCTGCCAGGACTTGTAGAATAAGTTGAATCAAATGCCTGAGCCAGAACTCATTGTCCTCTAGAGCAAAAGAAGTAATAGTATCGGGGCCACCCAGATGCACTAAAAGAAATGAAGCCCAGAATGCTAAAAGGTCTTTATCTTTTCCAGTGTCACAAGGGGCACCCTGGCTTTTGGTGATTACTCCAATTCCAACAGCGGCAAGCCAGTCGGAGAGCAAGTACGCCGACCAGATCAACACTACAATCAATTTGCTTCTGCATTTTTGCCTGAGTGGTGCACAAAAAAATAAGAAAACTTGAAGTGAAAGGCTCAAGAGCATACAGCCCCTCAGATTCCATTCATCCCATATCTTCATCAACTCCTTCGGTATAGGTAGCTCCATAGTTTTCACCATACCCTTTTACCCTGGTTAAGCTAGAAAGCCTAGCCTAGTCTCTGTTCTGCTTCATATGAGCTAGACACCAACTTATGTTTTAAAAGGAACACAGACATGTTTCAGTGGGTGACAGCCAAGCGCTCTTTCTTGACTGCATGACTTTTCTCTGGATTCACTTAAAAGAGACATTGTGTCACAATCATATGGAATAAGTTTGTCTTGCCGATAATTTACAGGTAATTGCTTTGATTATTCGTGTAGAAATTTCTATCCTCTTTCTCTTCGGGGTGATATACTTTAATTCGTACCAACTTCGAATATTCAAGTCAAGTTCCTTTCTTTAAGATGCACCTTCTACGAAGTAGGGTTTAGCAATATGAATGCAGATCTTTCACCTAAAAGTAAAACTTTCATGCCGTCTTGATAAGGTTGCTAGGGTTTTTGGTAATATTGGGTTTTTGGTTATGGCTTTGGTTGAGTTTATTTTATTTTGTTATATTATTACTTGTAATATATTAGTTGCTAGGGTTTTTGGTAATATTGGGTTTTTGGTTGTTGAGTTTATTTTATTTTGTTATATTATAACTTGTAATATATTATACACTGCTGTTAATAACAGCCTCTTATGTATTGCCCCATTTATATATGTTTCTTATTAATGAAACTTACCTTGAAAAGAAAAAGAAAAAAAAAGAGAGTAAAACTTTCATGTTATCCAGCTGCAGAAAAAAGGATTTCTCCTTCTATGGCGAAAAGGAGTCTTGTCTTTTCACCCAAAACAAAAAAGGAGTCTTGTCTTTCTATGTTGTTTTTAGGCTTATTTACTCTAGTACCCCATGAAATTTCGGTCAAATTTCATTTTACCCCCAAAGTTAAAATGACCCACTTTCATCCATTGACCGAGATTTGGTAACCCACTTTGCCCTCCGCCGTCAACTCCATCCAAAACTCCATTAAATCTGATGACGTGGCAGGATTATTTTTGTAATTTCATACATATGAATTATTAAACTAATTAAATGGGTGAGATGGATACCACGTGGATTTAAAAATTAATTAAAAATTCATCATTGTTTAAATTAATTAAAAACTTTTAAATCAAAATATATAAAATAATAAAATAACAACAAAATTAGAAAAAGTAACCAACAAAAAAGAGAAGAAAAAAAAAACCCAGCCCTAATTCCTCCTCCCCCTGCAGCCATAATCCTCGCCACTTCTTCTCCATTTCTCATCACTTTTCCTTCCACTAATTCCTCTGAGACCACTGAGACCATCATCTCCAACAACCCCATGTTCCTTCAACAGAGGCCATCTAAACCCAACCCCCAAACCTTTTATTTTTATTTAAAAAAGAAACCGATATATTGCATTCACAACAACAGCCACCTCCACAGGACCAAACAGGGCAGACAGCTGACTCCACCAAGACCAACCCCAGATCTCAGCACAGGCTGGGAGGGGGAGGAAACAGGGGAGCAAATCCCAGATCTGCAAAAAAAACAAAACCAAAACAAAGGGCCAAAATCCAAACCACCGAAACCCAAACACAAACGCCCAGCCAAAACAAAAGCAGAGGAGGGAGGGGAGGGGAAAAGCAGAGGAGGGAAGGTGAAAAGCAGAGACCACCCACCCCCAGAGGGGGTGGCGGCTAAGTCTTCAACCTAGGGTTTTGTTTCTAGAGAGAGTTTTCTTTTACAGTAAAGTGATCCTAGGAAGCCCTTAATGGGTCAACAACCAAGCCGTTGGTTGCCCATTTTCTGATTCTGCAAATTCTATAAGCCCTTCAAAGGTAGATACAGAAAAGCAACTGCAAGAAAACCCAAATGGCATATTTAAGTAATTGTGATTTGGGTCAGGAAGAGAATGGTGGGACTGAGGCTGTGACAGAAAAAGAGGTTGCTAATGTGAGCTAAGGGGAGCAAAATGGTCTAAGGGTGATTGATACACCCACAAATGGGAGGGAATTGTTGGAAGCATTGAAAGATGTTGAGGATGAGATAGGGTGGGCTGAGAGTGGGAGTCGGGAGGATGAGATGGGAGAGGAGGAATTTGGGCTGGGTTTGTTTTTCTTTTTTTTTTATTCGTTACTTTTTCTAATTTTTTTGTTATTTTATTATTTTATATATTTTGATTTAAAAATTTTTAATTAATTTAAACAATGAAGAATTTTTAAATCCACATGGTATCAACCTCACCCGCTTAATTAGTTTAATAATTCATGTGTATGAAATCATAAAAATAGCTCTGCCATGTCATCAGATTTAACAGAATTTTGGATGGAGTTGACGGCATGGGGTAAAGTGGATCACCAAATCTCGGTCAAGGGATGAAAGTGAGTCATTTTAACTTTAGGGAGTAAAGTGAGATTTGATCGAAATTTCAGAAAGTATTAGAGTAAATAAGCCTTGTTTTTATTAATAAGTAAAACTTTCATGGTATCCAGCTGCAGAAAAAGTCCATGCGAAAAAGGATTTCTCCTTCTGTGACGTTGATGGTTTAGTAAATTGTTTTGCAAAAAAGAAAAAAGAAAAAGAGTTTTGTCTTTCTCTGTTGCTTTTATTAGCAAGCCGTTTTAACAGGTTTGGAGTCTTTGGACCTTGTAGTAGTGTCATTTTCATCTAAACAGTTTCTTTTTTACCAGGAAGCAGATGAGACGAATGACTTAGGGCTAGTTTGGCATTCTTTGTGTTTTTAAAAAGCTAACCTGTTTGTCACGAAAATAATCATTTGTGAAAAAAGCATTTAGGCGTTTGGTAAACTATATTTGAAAAACTACGTGAGTAGTCAAAGTGTTTGGTAAATTTTTTTCATAAGTCTTTTAGAGTGTATAATTAATTTGAAAGGGCATGATGATGAAACTATTTGTTATTTTCTTCATTCTTTTTCTACTTTAAAAAAAGAAAACAAACTTCACTACATAAATTTTTTTCTTTTTTTAATTTACACTTTTTTTTAATCAAAAATTGTAATTTACAATTAGCACACATATTTTACCATAAATTATAAATTACTATTGTAACAAAAGTAGTTCTAAATATTGTTATATTAATAATAACAATGTCTTTTGAGGGCTTCAGAGAGGGTTAGCATAACAAATTTACAAAAATTGTTCAATTTTAACATGCCCAAATAGATTACTACAATATAAAAGAAGCTAATTAGATACATTCATTAAACTTTTAGCGATGCTATTTCTCAATGCTTCCATCTCTTGTGTTCCATTGTCATGAAGACTATGGAGTTCTTGTTTGTAGTACCCACACCATACATATATATACACAAAAAATTGTTTTTTTTCATAAAACTTGAAGATTCAATAGTAATTACATAGTTTACCAATCTTGGTTGTTTGTATCTCTTTTCCCTGTTTCGGGGTTACTTTGAATACAACATGAATTTCAGACCAAAAAAAAAATCTTGATTCCTACTATATCCATACAAAATATCATATCCATAGCATTAAACTATAATTAGAAATAGAAGAGCTACATGTGATTGCTCATAAATGCTGCCCATTCGATCCAAATTTCATAAATTTCATCAATTTGCCCATCTCCAATTTGCCATCTCGAACCATGTTCTAGCACCACCCGAGCATCACACAGGCTTTTCCACACATAGGAAGGATTACTGCCAACAGGAGCAGAAAGGTTAACTCAACTCCAAAAACTCAACTCCAAACAAACAAAAACCAAATTGAAGCAATTCCAAACTGAAAGCAAAGAATCCAAACAAACAAAAACCAATTTTATGGGTGCCGCTGAATTTTGATGCCCAAGAAAATATGGCGCTTCAACTCAACTCAAGTGCTAAAGAAAAGTCGAAGAATTGCTACAGATAAGGGAACAAAAGTTGAAGTAAATTTCGACTAATAACACACACCTGAACATTCTATAGTGTCAACTACAACATTTCCAAGCACCAAAAGAACAAAAAAATTATGCATATAACAGGGTGGGTATCTTTCCCTTTAAAACTCAGCAACAACAAACTACAATGAAAATAATATTACAAACAACAATAAAACAAATTAATAAGTGTAAATTCACTCTTATCCCGTATTACCTCCAAATTCTTTTTCTGGTAGTAAATGAATTATTAGTGAGGCTTGAAGAATAAGATAACAAATAGAAATAAAGGCAATCTAAGTGCTCCACATCCATGTGATGTGATGATATCCGATAAAATAACAAATCATATTCAAAAGCAAAACTACAAAATTGTTTCCAGATAAAAACAAGAGGGAGCAGCATATGTTTTAGATATTCTTTGTAAGGGAGTGAAGTATATCACAAACAACAATAAAATTAACTACCGTGGAAAAGTTAAACATAAAACAACAAATCGTATTCACAATTCATATTAATTAGAACAAAGTCTTGTTTCCAACAAAGACCCAGAAAAATTCACAAAACTTACCCCAAATTTTATATAAATCCAAAATATTTACAACAAAGATAATGAGGACTTACAATTCAATACCCAAATAGCTTCAAACTAAATCAAATTAGGGACATATCATTTGATTTGTTAGAAATCCTATACCATAATCCTAAGAGAAGATGAGTTGTTACCTGTCTTTAGAGTGGTGGCTAATCTACTACTGAATGGAGAAACAGAGTTTTGGAGAGAGAGAGAGATGAGAGAGAGCTCTACTGAATGGAGAAACAGAGTTTTGGAGAGAGAGAGAGATGAGAGAGAGCCCTCTCTCTCTCTCTCTCTCTCTCTCTCTCTCTCTTTCCCTCCCTCTGTATCTTCCCCCGAAAGCCCCAAGAACACAAAGCACCCAATCTCATAGAAACAAAAAAAAACCTAATTTCAGAACATATATAAACCCAAAAATCATAATAATGAAAAGAATTAACTCACTGATGAGTGGGTGATCGTTGTTAGCAATTAACTTCCTTGATTGAGATTGGAATTTTGAGATGCAGGGGGGGAAGAAGAAGAAAAGTGAGAAGAGCAGACTCTGTGAAGGTCTGATCGAGCGAGAAGAGGTGAAGGTCTGACCGAGCGTGAGATTTTGTCGAGGGATGAGCGTTGTCATTTTACAAAATATTTAAGGGCATTTTAGGAATATGAAAATTTCATTTATTCAAAGAACCGGCGTTTTTTTTAAGCAGTTTTTGGAAGTTGGTTGTTGGCTACTTTGAGAAACTGCTTTGGATGATGGGTGTTTTTAAAATAAGCTGGGTTTATTTGTTTTACCAAACACTTTCAGTTGCCCAAATTTTTTTTAAAGCTGCTTTTTTTTAAAACACCACACTCCCAAACGCCACCTAAAACCATGATTTGGGAGGCACGGACCCAACCCTGTCTAGGTAGGGCTGAAGCCCAACCCATATTCTTATAAACTTTCTCCAACCTATATAGCCAAGCGCCAATCAGCTTCTTTAATATATATATATAATAGCCCAGCTTATATCCTAAAGGCTATACACAATCTGATTTTATCTCACAACAGCCTCTCACTTCTCTCTCCAACCAAGAGCCAAAACGTGTGACTTTGTCTGCTCATCTCCAACACTTCCCATGTGCGTGCACTGTGCTTACTTCTCTTTCTTTTTCTTTCTCATGTTTTTCTTCTTCTTATACACTACTTTTTTTTCTTGTGATTTAATTATAAGACTATTTCAAAATTTTGATTTAGTGATCTAGCCATATATGCACGGTTCATCCCTATTTACTCGTATTGTCAAGTTCTATTTGATGTATAATTGAGGAAGTTAATGTAGAAGTAAATAACAAAAGTGTTTATTGTGTTTTATACAATTGGAAAATATCATTAAAAAATAAAATAGACTATTGAAATTTCAATAGAAACTTTCTGATTGGAAAAATTGGTCTAAAAATTAGTCCTAGTCATTTTTGAATCCTGGATCTGTGCCTGGCCACAACTGAGGCACCACAGCTCAGACTATACTTGGTTTAAACGAGAATGTTCAAAGAAACAAACAGTAAGAAATCCCACTAGAGAGCTAAGCTAAAATGGAGTTTGCAACTTATCTTTGCTTTATCTGAAAAGTTAAGACAAAAGTGTATTTTTTTTCTTTTTTGCTTAAAATTAAGTGCTAGCAATGATCAAGAACAGCCAAAGATTCCAAAAAAATAAATAAAGGATGGAATCTTGTGGGCTTTAAACATTCTTACAAAAAAGAAAAGTTAAAACAAATAAAACAAATATGAGGCCATCACATTGTGCTGCATCATCAGAAGATAAAACAAATAACCTGAAACTAGTTTGCAGATTTTTCGTCTTTCATTACCAGTGCATTGCTCCGTTTTCGCAAAGTAGAGTTCTGTTGCTATGTGCCACAGAAGAACACTTTCCGCAAATTGATATTCCCCTGCACTCCATTTGAGTTCCATATACTTTGAAGTCTGCAGGAGAGAGCTCAGTCACCTCTTTGTGAAAATGCCTCCATGGCAGCTGTTATGTTGTTTACTTCTAAATATTTTAACCTCAGCTGCTTGAAAACAAATTTCTTGAGATCTTCAGTGACTTCCTGTGAGGATGAAAAAAAACAAATTTTTATCTTGTCTAGAATTCCTCTAACACACACATAACCAGCAAAAGTGTACACCCATTCTGGATGCTCATCCAGGCAATTGCTTATCGTATTATACTTGGACACCGATCTAGACCACCTTCCTCTTTTCAATATCCATTCACCAATATATGAATCTGATCTGCTCCAGAAGTTGTTGAAGGCAATGGCGGTCCAGTCTGAAAAAATGAGCTTCAACACATAGGGTGTCGAGGATTATGGCTCCAACAAGCAAAGCATAGGTAATAGCAATGTCAAACTGACCAAACTCATGTTTTTCAACTGAAGAGAATAAGATCAAGGCAGCAATGGTTGAACAGAAGGTAATTAAGCAAAGAATGTACCCAATTTTGTGACGGGCCACAACTACCTTGGTTATGTTTTAAAAGGAACGCAGACATGTTTCAGTGGATCTCACCAAGCACTCTTTCTTGACCGCATGTCTTTTCTCTGGATTGACTTAAAAGGGACATTGTGTCACAATCATATGGAATAAGTTTGTCTTGCCAATAATCTACAGGAAATTGTTTGGTTATTCATGTAGAAACTTCTATCCTCTTTCTCTTTCGGGTGATATACTTAAATTCGTACCAACTTCGAATATTCAAGTTAAGTACCTTTCTATAAGATGCACCTACTACGAAGTTGGGTTTAGCAATATGAATGCAGATCTTTCACCTAAAATTTTCATGGTATCCAGCTGCAGAAAAATAGGATTTCTCCTCCTTTGGCGAAAAAGAGTCTTGTCATTCTCTGTTGTTTTTATTAGTAAGTCGTTTTTACAGGTTTGGAGTCTTTTGGACTATGTATTACTAGTGTCATTTTCTTCTAAATAGCCTCATTTTTAGCAGGAAGCAGATGAGACGACTGACTTAAATCATGAATTGGGACCACAACTGAGGCCATTCCTATATTTATAGAGTCTACAATGATTCAAGAGAAGAAATTTATAGTCTTCTAATAATTTGGGACCACAACTCAGTCTCAGTCTATACTTTGTTTAAACGAGAATATTCAAAGAAACAAACAATAAAAAATCCCACTAGACTAGAGAGCTAAGCTAAATTGGAGTTTGCAACTTATCTTGGCCTAAGAAGAAGTCACCTAAAGAGAAACGACTATACTGGGTCAAATTGATTCCTCTGCAAAAAAAAAAAAAAAAAGTGTATTTTTCCAAGCAGATGCAGATCACTAATATTTCATTCACTTATTAAGGATTCAGTACAAATGTCTCATGAGTAAAAAAATTCATATGATAATTAAGATTAACTCCAACTAGTTGTATCCAATACATCTTCACAGTTTACTTCCCCACGATGAGTTTTGCTCTAGCATGGCCCTCATTTATTTGGAACTGCTCCCCTATTCCAAAATGAGCCATCAATAACCAAACAAAAGTGACAAGCTCTCCACCTTTGCTCAGCAATTGAGCATGGTCATTTGCTCTGCAATGACTGGCAGTATATGAGAGCAGTTCCACCCATACTTTACTCATTAGCTCCCATTTCTTTTCCTTCAATTCCATCAATTGTTTGGCCAAAATACATGCATCAAACAGAACGGATTTACTTCTATCCCCTTTGACAGTAACAGGTTGAACTTCGGTATTCACATCAAGGATTCTCTGACAGGCCTCTTGTTGTTCATTTCCACCTGATAACCCTAGTTCTCTTCTGCTAAAGAACTTTTTGGCTTCTTCACACGTATCCCGAAATCTTATTAGTCCAATTCCTGCTACAGAAGACGTCAAAGTAGGCTGCATAACTAAGAGATATAACATATATTCCGACAGGGTCTTACTGAATTTAATGAATTTACAGCCATCGTTATTGCTCTGCTCCTTGTTATAGCAGAGCTCCGTAGCAATGTGCCACAAAAGAATGCTCTGATCATATTCAACATCCACAATATAAGATTGTAAGGTACTGTGTTCAGTCATGTTCCAATCACTATCCTGGAGAACCCAATCACCTCTTGCCGAAGATATTCTCTTGGCAGTTTCAGGATCATCTGCAAGCTCGGATTTCCTATGCAACTCCTGAAAAATGAATTCCCATAACTCTGTAGTGAGTGGTCTGCTGGACCTATATCTCATCTTATCTCGAAGATCCTTGAGGCCCATGAGTTTGATGATTTCAATGTAGGCAATGCCAATGTAGGCAATGCCAAGGTAGTAAAAAATGTTAGGGAACATTTTTCGGCGCTCCTTGAGGGAATAGTCTATCAAGTTAAATGTAGAGACGGATTCATACCACCTCCGAAACAGGATTTGTCTAAGCCAATCCAAACAACTGGTATTTGTAGACCAATTTGATCTCTTGAAACTGAGGTACTTTTTTAGAATAGTAGCGACAAAAGAGTTTCGCCAAGATTTCGTCAGAGCAGCTACAGTCCAATCAGAGAATATAACCATGAAAAGAGCTATTGAATCCAGGCCTAAAGCACCAAAAAGCAGGGTATAGGTAATCCCAACATCAAACTTATGGTAATCATGTTTCTCTAGTTTATAGAAGAAACCAAGGGCTATGGAAACCGCAGTGAAGGATATAGCCCGGAAAATGCATCCTCGTGTAGAGTGCACCACAACAGCCTTGGTGAAGAGAGCTTCATATACAAAGTTGAGCTCAATTGTAATCAATCTAAAAGCTTCTCCTGCCTTTAAGTCTTTGAAAAACTCACGGCTCTCAAAGCGTTCATGGAAGCTAAAAATGAGATCCACAATAAGACCCCTGAAGATTTTATAGAAGTGGTAAGCATGTCGCACCAATGCAAGCTCATCCTCCATATCACCTTTTTCCGCAACATAAGTTACTGTCCTGAATTCTTTGCTGCGTTCTGCTGTCAAGTGTATATGAGTTGGAAGTTTGGCATCTTTTTTTGAGGAGTACTCCTCCATGAGCTTTGCATAATTGGGTCCAGGGTCAGGTTTTTTAAGCATGGATTCCTTGAAATTGTCCAAGCTTGCAAGATACAAACTGCGTGTGCGCTCAGCATACTTGATGGTTCCTGCCAGAAACAGGAGGATTGTTGGTAGCCACAGCTTGTTGGTGGGAAATGACTGAATGAAGACATATATGGCAGCTATAACTTGGAATATGAGGCCAAGAAAGTGCCTTAGCCACAGCGTGTTATCTTCAAGAGCAAACGCAGTAATGGTGTCTGGACCACCAAGGTGTAACAAGAGAAATGGAGCCCAAAATGCCAAAAGATCCTCATTGTTATCGCCTGGACCTCGAGCATCGCCTTGGCTGTTTGAGATTAACCCAACTGCAAAGTTAGCAGCCCAGTCAGCGAGCAAATAAGATGACCAGATGATGAAGATCATCGCCATGTTGGGTGTTCGCTTTCTGAAAGGTGCACCAAGAATTAAAATGGTCTGCAGTGTGAGGCTTAAGAGGATAAAGCCCCGGAGGTTCCACCTTTCCCATAGCTTCTTGACGCTCTTAGGAATGGGATTTATGGAGGAAACCATATCCTAGATCTCCTTAATTCGCTCCCTTTTTCCTTCCAACCACTGAAGATCAGCAATTGCAAAGTTTCTACAAATCAATTAAGCACAAGAACAAATATGAAATTCTCTGCTTAATATGATATTAAATAAACATTAGTAATGGTATGTAGGTGATCCAACGTCTATCGATCACCGGATGGAATCTTTTCAATTGCAAAAGCATGTACTGAAAAGAAATTCAGTTTTCCCTAATGGGTATTGTAGCAGGAAATCTAATCTTCATGGATGGTGAGTGGCCAAAACTGCAAAAGTTACTTCCTATCTGCAGCTTTGTAGTTTTGGACTAGCCAGGGGTAAATTTAATCACTAGCTACCCTAGTTGTTGGCATTGTTAAAAAAAACTAGACTGACCTCAACTTATCTAGGATGGCAGACACTTATGGGATAAAAAAGGGGCTCCCAAATTGCCAATCTCACCTTCGTTTCATTATACTGAGCATGCAGTGAGGCTTTTGAAGAACAAAAACAACATAAAATGGAGTTCCGGATACATTTAACAACACACCCTATTAAAACAAGAAAATAATTTAACTCAAATGTATTCATAGACAAGCTCAAACAAATTTTCGGTAATCAGGATATTAAGTTGATGACTAACATGCATAGCAGGGTGTTTAAAAAAGATTAGCACAGTGTATAATGTGATTAACGGTTCATGAACTACAGTCTACAGCCAACAATAATATTAGCGATTTGGCAACAGAGAAAGCAACACCAAATAAACAATTCATGCCAAAGCAAAGAAACAAGGCCGAAAATGAAGATAAGAAGAAGGATAGAGGAAAAACCTGCTGGGTTGAGTGGACTTGAAGCTGAAAGTCTGAAGCACAAACCAATTAAGCTGTGCAGAAGGCTAATGACAGTGTGCTTAATTTCCTGTTGGTCCAGTACTGATATAATACTTCTCAGCCATGCTAATTGCTTGCTGGCAGTCAACTGTAAGTCATACTATGCTTGAAAGTTTGGAACTAGCTTCATTGAAGCTTCCAAACAAGTTGGGGAACATTGTGGCCCAGCCCAGCTGTCAAAGTAAGACTTGAAGGTCTAAAGCCAACTGAATTTAATTAAAGCACCTCTGACTTTTTGACTCACTTACCTACAATTAATTACTAATGTAAAATGTTAATTTATTTATGAACGTGTAAACTTCTACTTACCAAAGTGGAAAGACCTTATCAACGTCTGATCAGTTAAATAGATGGAAGAAATTTTTTATGGGTACAGAACATAACCATGAATAAGGGCATTTGCTAGCTATTTAATCTAACTTTTTCAATTTTTTAAATAGATTTTTAGTATACTATAAGCTTTCATGAGCCAAAATCAACTACAAATCCAGACAAGAGATCCCGCAAGAGAGCTAAAGCTAGAATGGAGGTTTGCGCAATCATGTAATTACATGAACGGAACATCAAGAAGCCAAGCCACCTAAAGATAAAGTATTACATTCGGTATTAATACTTTCACAACTTTTCTTTTTCTTTTATACTTTCCACAGCTTGTATTGGACAATTGGAAAAAGTTGATGCTCAGTTTCTCAATGAAGGGATCGTCTTGATTCGGTCAATTCCTTTGTTGCCATCACTTAATAACTGCAATTTTTCACGTTAAATGTTCCTAACGAATCATGAAGATTGCATAATTTCAGTCTTATGGTCACAAATTACCAACCCTTTAAGAACTTGGAGTTCTAAGACCAATTATTACCTTAGTCTGCAGTTTTTCTGGATCCAAATCAAAGTCTAGTTGTCAATATCATATGAGAAGAACCTTTCATCAAACGCAATCTCCGATTCTTCTTAACAGGTTCCTATCAGATCAAAAGTTGAGACTCAACTCAAGGCATGCATCTTGAAAATGGTAAAGAGAGTAAACAGCATAAGTTACAGAATGAGTAGGCTATACTTCATCAGGAAAAAAGAAAAAGAAAGAATGAGTACACTAAAAAAAAATACGGGTTTTCAAGCAGATGAGCAATATCTTATTCTCATTCACATATACAAAAGTCCTCATGAGATGAGACAAAAGATTCGTATAATGCTAAAGAATCTTTTGGCTTCTGCACATGTATCCCGGAATCTTACTTGTCCACTTGATGATACAGAACACATCAAAGTAATCCGACAGGGTCTAACTGAATTCAAGACCAGCATTGCTTTTGTCCATGTTATAGCACAAGTCAGTGGAAATATGCCACAAACAACAGAATCCTGAGGTCCAAATTATCAAAAATCTCAGGGAGCTTGCGGCCAAACCCTCCACGAAACCCTCGTTCATGGAGCTTTGGTGTGAAGCTCTGAGAGCTTGGAGCATAAATCTCGCTGGTAAAAACTTTCCGCGGTATTGTACAATGAGAATGTGGTATTTCCTCAAGCAGGAAACGTATAGTCCCTGTAGAATCTCTATTGGGGAAGACGGAATTGTCCCATACTTGTATCACCACAAATTAAAGGCGATTGAAATAATAAAAATAAAAAAATAATCGGCCTAGGCGCTAGGCAGTTCTAGGCGTTTATTTTTATAATAGATTTTTTTTTTCCTGACTTAGGTAAAATTTTTAATGCTTTTTTAACCTCCAGTAGTAGATAAATTTTAAAAAAAAATGATATTCCTAGTTGAAAACATCTATTTTCTATTTGTATATGTATAATCTTGTACCCCAGAAGAAAAAATATTAATTGTATTTGAATATCTTTGACAACATTTACATGTGTTGTTATTTTTTGGTGATGCTTAAATGAATGTTGGTGGAATGTTGGATTGGTTCATTAAGCTGCATGCATCTCATTAATTTTTTTTAGTCCCGCAGTGAAGCATATAGCCCGGAAAATGCATCCTCGCATAGAATGCACCACAACAGCCTCGGTGAAGAGAGCTTCAAATACAAAGTTGAGCTCAATTGCAATCAATCTAAAAGCTGCTTCTGCCTTTCTGTCGTGGAAAAATGCAAGGCTCTCAAAGCGTTCGTGGAAGCTAAAAATGGGATCTCACAATAAGACCCCTGAAGATTTTATAGAAGTGGTAAGCATGTCGCACCATTGCAATATCATTCACCATATCACCTGCCATTTTTTTTTTGAGGAGTACTCCTCCATGAGCTTGGCATAATTGTGTCTGGGGTCAGGTTTTGAAGCATGGATTCCTTGAAATTGTCCAAGATTGCAAGATACAAACCGCGTGTGCTCTCTGCATACTTGATTGAATGAAGACATAAACCGTAGCTGCAACCTGGAAGACGAGCCCAAGCAAGTGCCTTAGCCACAGCATGTTATCTTCTAGAGAAAAGGCAGTAATGGTGTCTGGACTGCCAATGTGTAACAAAAGAAAGGGAGTCCAAAATGCCAGAAGATCACCAGCATTGTGTCCTTGGCTGTATGAGATTAATCCAATATAGCAAAGTAAGCAGTGCAGTCAGCGACCAGGTAAGCTGACCAGATGAGCAAGATTACCCATACGTTTGGCGATCGCTTTCTAAAAGGTGCACAAAATATGGAAATGGTCTGCACACGTATAGCTTAAGAGGATAAAACCTCGGAGCTTCCACTTTCCCCCTAGATTCTTGACGCTCTTAGGAATAGGATTCATAGTCGAAACCGTATCCATATCCTCTCTTTGGCTTGGCTCCATGAACTCTCTTTTACTTCAAATCTCTGAAGATAAATTTTAAAGTTTCTAAAGATTAAAAGCAAAACAAATAAAAACTAAGTTTACTTAACATCATACTAGCTGAACATTGACTGATAAAGCTAATGGTTCCATGACAGCCTCTGTTTAAATTATTGGTAGCTAATGAGAAGATTAAACTATCATCAACTAAAGACAAGATTGGCAATTTGGAAATGCAATCTTCATGGTAAGTCACCAAAAACTATTCATCAACAAAATAGAAGATTGGCAAGTTGGAAAGAAAGAAAGCAAGAACAAAATAATAAATGAAGCAAGGGAAGCATATATAATGTGATCATTAACTAGAGGCATTTGGCAACCTTGGCAATGAAGAAAAGCCACACCAAATCAAAAGCTACATTTAAGACCTGATTAGGAGAAGAGATATACTATCTTAAAAAGCTATGAGCTTTATGATGGGTTGGGTGATACACCTAAGAAAGTGACAGTCCACATGGCATACAGTTAAGCTGCCACGTGGATGGCCAACTGGACAAATGAATAAGGTGAGCCTGAGAGCTCAAATGGAGTGTCATTTGCTTCAATGCTGATGCTCAGCTCAGCCCTGTTGTGTTGTGCCACCACCTTCCAAGTCAAAGACAGAATTTTCACATTCCTCAACTTGGAAAAGACCAGTTTGAAAATATCTGGATAAGGGTCGTTTCCTACTCTAGTCTGCAGTTTTACTGGACCCATCAGCAATTTGCTCGACCCTCTTTTTTGCCATTAAGGACCTCTTCTTTATAACCTCATTTGCAGGGAACAAGACGAAGCTTGGTGGTAATGTGACACCCCAAAACTGGTGTTATAAACAACCAGAGAAACCTTAAAAGCCAGGCTATTGTAAAAACCCTTGCTCTGTTTTAGAACGTAAACCATGGCGCTTTCGCTGACGCTCTCAAGGTCCAAGTTTTCGTCGGAACTGAGAGTAGACAAAGACGTGGCTCAAGAAAACAAACAAAATCTCAAATGGAATTGAAAAATGCCAAAAATTCCGTTAGTGGGTTTTAGATTTCAGTTTCAGTCATCAATTCAATCCAGAGGAAAAAAATGATTTTGCCAAACATGCAGATAAACAATTGTCTGCCAGTCGTTGCTAATTCCTTTCCCAACATTATTAGTTCTCATGTAGAGCAATCTGTTTTGGTAATCTTTGCAACTTAAAAAGTTAATGCCTCTTTGATCCGAGTTAGCTGTTAAAATATTCGAATATATTTAAGAGTATAGCCGCGCGGCTATACTCTTAAAATATTCAAATAAATTTAAAAGTATAGCCGAACGGCTATACTATTAAAATATTCAAATAAATTTAAAGAGTATAGCCGCTCGGCTATACTTTAAATATTCGAGTATATTAAAGGGTATAGCCGCGCGGCTATACTATAAAATATTCAAATATATTAAAGCGTATAGGCGCTCGGCTGTACTATTAAATATTCGAGTATATTAAAGAGTATAGCCGCGCGGCTATACTATTAAATATCCGAATATATTTAGAGTATAGCCGCGCGGCTATACTATTAAATATTCGAATATTTTAAACATATAGCCGTACGTTTAAAATATTCGAATATATATATTGAGGGATAGGAAATGACGATTTGAACCAACTTTGTCTCTTGAAACTGAGGTACTTTTTTAGGATAGTAGCGACAAAATATTTTTTCCCAGATTTCGCAGAGCTGCGACAATCCAATCAGAGAATATGAGCATGAAAAGAGCTATTGAATCCAGGCCTAAAGTACCAAAAAGCAGGGTTTAGGTAATTCCAACATCAAACTTATGGTAATCATGTTTCTCTAGTTTATAGATGAAACCACGGGCTATGGAAACCGCAGTGAAGGATATAGCCCGGAAAATACATCCTCCCGTAGAATGCACCACAACAGCCTTGGTGAAGAGAGCTTCATATACAAAGTTGAGCTCAATTGTAATCAATCTAAAAGCTGCTTCTGCCTTTCTGTTATGGAAAAATGCACGGCTCTCAAAGCGTTCGTGGAAGCTAAAAATGGGATCTCACACACTAAGACCCCTGAAGATTTTATAGAAGTGGTAAGCATGTCGCACCATTGCAACACCATATCACCTGGTTCCGCAACATAAGTTACTGTCCTGGATTCTTTGCTTGCGTTCTGCTGTCACCTCTATATGAGTTGGAAGTTTGCCATCTTTTTTTTAGGAGTATTCCATGAGCTTGGCATAATTGGGTCCAGGGTCAGGTTTTTTAAGCATGGATTCCTTGAAATTGTCCAAGCTTGCAAGATACAAACCGAGTGTGCGCTTAGCATACTTGATTGAATGAAGACGTAAACCGTAGCTGCAACCTGGAAGACGAGCCAAGCAAGTGCCTTGTGTAACAAAAGAAAGGGAGTCCAAAATGCCAGAAGATCACCAGCATTGTCTCCTTGGCTGTATGAGATTAATCCAACAGCAAAAATGTTTAAACTGAATCCACAATGTGCTGGTGCAATTATTCTCTGTACCAGATGGAAATTTGTGGAACCAAATGCCTCAACCCTCGGCAAAACCCATGAATGGATTTTAAATTCATAAGTCAATTAGATAAGCAATTGAGATGCTAACATTAGGAATTCACTATTTGTTCAAATTTGTAATTCATGGTTTCTTAGACAGTGTGTTCCCATGTAGATTTTAAATTAAATCCTAGTTTTCTGTCTTCCTATAGTCTGTTTGCTTGAACTTTTTGAAAAATAAATTAAAGAAATAATTTCAAGCTCAAGTTTGGACTTCCATTGTTTGTGTGTCAGATTGGTTCCTCCCCAGGTTTCGAGGATGGAAATTTTGAATCCGCCAAGTTGGCGCGCCCTGCAGCCTCATTTTATATTGCCGATGAGGATTGCCTATATTTTGTTGATTCAGAGGTATGCATTGACTTGTAAATTGTGATATGTGATTTTGATGCTGGGGCTATTTTGCATAGTTTTGTAACTTACCAGTTTACGTGTGTGGGTCTCTATCTACTGAGAATCATGCCATCAGGAAAGCTGACATGGGGAGGCAGTTTTTAGAAACCCTCTATCCAGTGGGCGATACTAATAAGAGTAATCAATTTTGGACTTGGATCATGCTCAGTCTAGGTTTGAGAAGTAATGCTGATACAAGGTCTGAAGAATTTGATTTACAATCACTAATGTTTCCTTGGCGTCTGATCAAATCCATTGACGATAGTCTCTTCATTATAAACCCAAGCTAAAACAAACCCTTCAAGTGCTATTGTTTCCTAACCAATAATCCGTGGTCACTTGTCTTTAACTTTTAAGTGGTATTCCATTTGAGTGAAATGTGTTTCACTTATTTTTTCATTCATCATCATGTTATTAGGAATGAACTTTTAGTGCTTATTAGAGATGGATTCTAAATTTGGCTTCAGGAGACATAAAAGAAGTAGTCAAAGGTTTGTTTGTTTTTTAAAAAAACTTTTTCGCCACTTTGTTTATATTACATTTCATTGAGTCTAACATCAGAATTTAAAAGGGTTCCCGGAGATTTTGGAGGTCTGTGGACCGCAGATCATGGAAAAAGTAACCCTGTTAAAACATATGCCACATGATTGGTTGCAACAGCAGACGAATGCTGTCTGTTCACCAGAGAGGCTTCCATATGCTGGTCTATTATCTTCGCTGATCACCTTGCAGAATCACATAAAGCTTTGTGACATGGGTACCATTTTTACTGGATTATTATTATTATTATTTTCTCTTCAAGTGAGTTTGTTTTGTACTCTGTCTATAATACTCAATTACTCATTTCAATGCATGTAATTTTGAAGTTGGACAGACGATTTTGAAACTAAGTGAAGAATCTGGAGTATGTTCGACCATCAAGTTTTCAAATTTTGGCATCCTTGGAATACATTATTGGTTGTCTTCCTCATTGGAGAAAGTTTATGTTGTGTATGTTATCAAAGACAACAACATGCTAACTAGTTTCCTTATAATTCCAAGTTTCTTTTACACTTTCCATGTTCTGATTATGTGACAATCAAATGCTGGTGGACATCAGGGAGAGATTGATCGTTTTCAAATGTTTTAGTTTGTTACTAGGTATTTTTCTTACTCTTAAATAAGCTTCTGCTATTCCTTGACACTGTATTTCACTCTTTGGTGTGATATTTGAATTGGTTCTGCCTATATTTTCTTGATATTTCCAACTGGAACATGCATCGCCTTGCCATGATTATTTATGATTATTTCAAAGTTAAGCAAAAGAGCCATGTTTCCTGAAGATGTTAGAGAATATTTCAATTTGGTGGAATGTTGTGCTAGTTGTTTGTCTTAGCTTACTTGAATCTTATTATTGGCATCAAGTCAACATCCTCGACCCAGAGAGAAAAAACATGATTTTGCAGATATACAATTGTCTGCCAGTCGTTGCTAATTCCTTTCCCAGTATTAGTTCTCATGTAGAGGAAGCTGTTTTGGTAATCTTTCCAACTTAAAAAGTTAATGCTTCTTTGATCCGAGTTAGCTATTGAAATATTCGAATATATTTAAGAGTATGGCCGTGCGGCTATACTATTTAAATATTCGAATATATTTAAAAAGTATAGCCGCGGCTATACTATTAAAATACTCCAATATATTAAAGAGTCTAGCCGCGCGGCTATACTATTAAATATTCGAATATGTTTAACGAGTATAGCCGTGCGGCTATACTATTAAAATATTCCAATATATTTAACCAGTATAGCCGTGCGGCTATACTATTAAAATATTCCTATATATTAAAGCGTATAGCCAAACGGCTATACTATTAAAATATTCCAATATATTTAACGAGTATAGCCGCGCGGCTATACTATTAAAATATTCGAATATATTCAAAAAGTATAGCCGATCGGCTATACTATTAAAAGAGTCAAATATGTTAAAGGGTATAGCCGTGCGGCTATACTATTAAAATATTCGAATATATTAAAGAGTATAGCCGCCCGGCTGCACTCTTCAAAAAGTATAGCCGCGCGGCTATACTAGTAAAATATTCGAATGTATTTAAAGAGTATAGCCGATACTCTTAAAATATTCAAATATATATTGAAGGATAGGAAATGACGATTTCAGGCCAACTGCGATTGAGGCCGTGTTTCAAAATCCCCAAATCCCTAACCCTAAACCCAGCACTCTGTTAGATGAGTAACAAGAGGGGAAATGCACTACCGTGCTCCCAATTTGTCCAAAAGTAGGTAAATACTAGCTTCTAAACTAGAGGAAAACATTCCCATGCTAATGGAGTTTCAAAATGTTTGACATACATATGTTAAGATTCACATGTTCATGGAGTTTCAAAAATGTAGTTCGGAATAACATGGTATGCTGTGAGTGCTTGTTCCACAACACCAAAAGCCGCAAGGTCTACAAATTAGTTAGTAGCATCCTAGTTCCTTCAAGTTCTGATTGATAGATTGCTTCGAGTCAGTCTTACTTAAATCTTTCTGATTAAAAAAGCTTTCCCCTGTTTGGTGTAATTCTTTGCTCTTGTATAACTGAGTTGTATTTCAAACTCTAAGTTCTAGTTTCGGAAAGTAGAGGATATTTGGTTCCATACTTGAGAAGAAATATATTGCTCCACAAGGTTCTTGAGGGAAACTTACTTAAATCTGGTTTTTATTTTTGTGAAATATACGGGGACAGAGATTTTATATCATAAGAATCCTTTTCCCTTATAGAAGAATCTCTAGTTTTGGTCTGGTGTTTCAGGGCTCTAGTTTTGGCTTACTCTTTGTTTTCTTTTTAAAATAAAACTCTTCATATCCTGTGGTACGTTGTTTTCTCATTCTCTTTCGGGTGGTATTCAACTCAAGTACCCTTTTCTGAGATGCACCTACTACGAAGTTGGGCTCAGCAAATATGAATGCAGAAAAAGTCCTTGCGAAAAAGATTTCTCCTTCTGTGGCGTTTGATGGTTTAGTGAATTGTTGTGTTAAAAAGAAAAGAAAAGAAAAGAAAAGGAGTCTTGTCTTTCTCTGTTGTATTTATTAGTAGTGTCATTATCTTCTAAACAGTCTCATTTTTACCAGGAAGCAGATGATAAGAAGTGTATTTTTCCAAGCAGATGATAATATTTCGTCCATTTATTTAGGATTCAGTAAAAATGTATCATGAGAAAAAAGAATCATATGATTACTAAGATGAACTCCAAATAGTTCTATCCAATACATCTCTCCGTTTACTTCCCCACGATGAGTTTTGCTCTCATGGCCCTCATTTATTTGGAACTGCTCCCCTTTGCCAAAATGAGCCATCAATAACCAAACAAAAGTGACAAGCTCTTCACCTTTGCTCAGCAATTGAGCATGGTCATTTTCTCTGCAATGACTGGCAGTATATGAGAGCAGTTCCACCCATACTTTACTCATTAGCTCCCATTTCTTTTCCTTCAATTCCATCAATTGTTCGGCCAAAATACGTGCATCAGACAGAACGGATTTACTTCTATCCCCTTTGACAGCAACAGGTTCAACTTCGGTATTCTCCTCAAGGATTCTCCGACAGGCCTCTAGTTGTTGTTCATCTCCACCTGATCTTCCTGACCCTAGTTCTCTTCTGCTAAAGAATTGTGTGGCTTCTGCACACGTATCCCGAAATCTTATTTGTCCAATTCCTGCTACAGAAGACGTCAAAGTGGGCTACATAACTAAGAGATATAACATATCATCTGACAGGGCCTTACTGAATTTACAGCCATCTCCATTGCTCAGCTGCATGTTATAGCAGAACTCAGTAGCAATGTGCCACAATAGAATGCTCTGATCATAATCAACTTCCACAATATATGATTGTAAGGTACTGTGTTCAGTACTATTCCAATCACTATCCTGGAGAACCCAATCACCTCTTGCCAAACATATTCTCTTGGCTGTTTCAGGATCATCTGCAAGCATGGATTTACTTTTCAACTCCTTAAAAATGAATTCCATGACTCTTTAGTGTGTGGCGTGCTGGACATATATTTCATTTTATCTCGAAGATCCTTGAGGCCCAAGAGATCGATGATTTTAATGTAGGCAATGCCAGGGTAGTCAAAAATATTAGGAAACATTTTTTCGCGTTCCTTGAGGGAATAGTATATCAAGTTGAATGTAGAGATGGATTCATACCACCTTCGAAACAGGATTTGTCTAATCCAAATCAAACAACTTGTATTTGTATTTGTAGGCCAACTTGTTCTCTTGAAACTGAGGTACTTTTGTAGCATAGTAGCAACAAAATATTTTTGCCAAGATTAGCTGGGACAGTCCAATCAGAGAATATAAGCATGAAAACAACTATTGAATCCACGCCTAAAGCACCAAAAAGCAGGGTATATGTAATTCCAACATCAAACTTATGGTAATCACGTTTCTCTAGTTTATAGAAGAAACCAAGGGCTATGGAAACCGCAGTGAAGGATATATCCCAGAAAATGCATCCTCGCATAGAATGCACCACAACAGCCTTGGTGAAGAGAGCTTCATATACAAAGTTGAGCTCAATTGCAATCAATCTAAAATCTGCTTCTGCCTTTCTGTCCTGGAAAAATGCAAGGCTCTCAAAGCGTTCGTGGAAGCTAAAAATGGGATCTCACAATAAGACCCCTGAAGATTTTATAGAAGTGGTAAGCATGTCGCACCATTGCAATATCATTCACCATATCACCTGGTTCCGCAACATAAGTTACTGTCCTGGATTCTTTGCTGCGTTCTGCTGTCACCTCTATATGAGTTGACGCCTGAAGATTTTATAGAAGTGGTAAGCATGTCGCACCATTGCAATATCATTCACCATATCACCTGGTTCCGCAACATAAGTTACTGTCCTGGATTCTTTGCTGCGTTCTGCTGTCACCTCTATATGAGTTGACGCCTGAAGATTTTATAAAAGTGGTAAGCATGTCGCACCATTGCAATATCATTCACCATATCACCTGGTTCCACAACGTAAGTTACTGTCCTGGATTCTTTGCTGCGTTCTGCTGTCACCTCTATATGAGTTGGAAGTTTGGCATCTTTTTTTAGGAGTACTCCTCCATGAGCTTGGCATAATTGTGTCCAGGGTCAGGTTTTTGAAGCATGGATTCCTTGAAATTGTCCAAGATTGCAAGATACAAACCGCGTGTGCGCTCAGCATACTTGATTGAATGAAGACATAAACCGTAGCTGCAACCTGGAAGACGAGCCCAAGCAAGTGCCTTAGCCACAGCATGTTATCTTCTAGAGAAAAGGCAGTAATGGTGTCTGGACTGCCAATGTGTAACAAAAGAAAGGGAGTCCAAAATGCCAGAAGATCACCAGCATTCTGTCCTTGGCTGTATGAGATTAATCCAATAGCAAAGTAAGCAGTGCAGTCAGTTACCATGTAAGTTGACCAGATGAGCAAGATTACCCATACGTTTGGCGATCGCTTTCTAAAAGGTGCACAAAGTATTAAAATGGTCTGCACACGTATAGTTTAAGAGGATAAAACCTCGGAGGTTCCACTTTTCCCCTAGATTTTCTTGACACTCTTAGGAATAGGATTCATGGTCGAAACCTTATCCATAACCTCTCTTTGGCTCCCTGAACTCTCTTTTACTTCAAACCTCTGTCAAGAAATTTTAAAGTTTCTAAAGAATAAAAGCAAAACAAATAAAAACTAAGTTTACTTGACATAATACTAGCTGAACATTGACTGATAAAACTGATGGTTCCATGACAGCCTCTGTTTAAATTATTGGTAGCTAATGAGGTGATTAAACTATCATCAACTAAAGACAAGATTGGCACTTTGGAAATGCAATCTTCATGGTAAGTCACCAAAAACTATTCATCAACAAAAGACAAGATTGGCAAGTTGGAAAGAAAGAAACAAGAAGAAAATAATAATTGAAGCAGGGGGATAAAGCATAAAATGAATATAAAGAAGAAAGATAGAGAAAAACCTGATTTGATAAAGAAGATAGATAACAAAAGACTACTGAGAGTCTGCTTTCTTGTTCATCTAGTTGGTGTGATACTTCTCACTCCTCACTTCTGACTGAGCCATGAGAGGACTCAACTGTAATTAAAGTCTCTTTACCACAACCAGCAAAGCTGCATCAAGTACAAGCATATATAATGTGCTCATTAACTAGAGGCATTTGGCAACCTTGGCAATGAAGAAAAGCCACACCAAATCAGAAGCATACATTCAAGACCTGATTAAGAGAAGAGATATACTATCTTAAAAAGCTATGAGCTTTATGATGGGTTGGGTGATACGCCTCAGAAAGTGACAGTCCACATGGCATACAGTTAAGCTGCCACGTGGATGGCCAACAGGACGAATAAATAAGGTGAGCCAGAGAGCTCAAATGGAGTGTCATTTGCTTCAATGTGATGCTCAGCTCAGCCCTGTTGTGTTGTGCCACCACCTTCCAAGTCAAAGACACAGAATTTTCACATTCCTCAACTTGGAAAAGACCAGTTTGAAAAAATCTGGATAAGGTTCGTTTCCTACTCTAGTCTGCAATTTTTCTGGACCCATCAGCAATTTGCTCGACCCTATTTTTTGCCATTAAAGGCCTCTTCTTTATAACCTCATTTGCCGGGAACACGACGAAGCTTGGTGGTGATGTAACACCCCAAAACTGGTGTTATAAACAACCAGAGAAACCTTAAAAGCCAGGCTATTGTAAAAACACTTGCTCTGTTTTAGAACGTTAACCATGGCGGTTTCGCTGACGCTCTCAAGGTTCAAGTTTTCGTCGGAACTGAGAGTAGACAAAGACGTGGCTCAAGAAAACAAACAAAATCTCAAATGGAATTGAATAATGCAAAAAATTCCGTTAGTGGGTTTTAGATTTAAGTTTCAGTCATCAATTCAATCCAGAGAAAAAAAATGATTTTGGACATGCAGATAAACAATTGTCTGTCAGTCGTTGCTAATTCATTTCCCAACATTAGTTCTCATGGAGCAAGCTGTTTTGGTAATCCTTGCAACTTAAAAAGTTAATGCTTCTTTGATCCGAGTTAGCTGTTAAAATATTCGAATATATTTAAGGGTATAGCCGCGCGGCTATACTATAAAATATTAAAAAGTATAGCCGGTCGGCTATACTATTAATTATTCGAATATATTGAATAGTATAGCCGCCCGGCTATACTATTAAATATTAGAAATATATTCAACTAGCTATACTATTAAATATTATAAATATATTCAACTATTATAGCCGTTCGGCTATACTACTAAATAGAAATATATTCAACTAGTATAGCCGAGCGGCTATACTATTAAAATATTCCAATATATTAAAAAGTATAGCCGCCCGGCTATACCTTTAAATATTCGAATATATTCAAAGATTATAGCCGCGCGGCTATACTAAAAATTTGGATAGGGGTCGTTCCCTATTCTAGTCTGCAATTTTTCTGGACCCATCAGAAATTTGCTCGACCCTCTTCTTTGCCATTAAAGACCTCTTCTTTATAACCTCATTTGCAGGGAACACGACGGAGTCTGGTGTTAATTTAACACCCCAAAACTGGTGTTATAAACAACCAGAGAAACCTTAAAAGCCAGGCTATTGTAAAAACCCTTGCTCTGTTTTAGAACGTAACCATGGCGGTTTCGCTGACGCTCTCAAGGTTCAAGTTTTCGTCGGAACTGAGAGTAGACAAAGACGTGGCTCAAGAAAACAAACATAATCTCAAATGGAATTGAATAATCCAAAAAATTCCGTTAGTGGGTTTTAGATTTCAGTTTCAGTCATCAATTCAATCCAGCGGGGAGGATAGGATATGAATGGGCTCTGCAGCTCTGCCACCTCCGGCTGCGTTTTACATACGATTAAATAATCAGAGTTACATGGACTTATCAACAAAGCTTTCATAGCTCAGTTGGTTAGAGCACCCGTTTAGTAAGCGGGAGGTCTTGAGTTCGACTCTCAATGAAAGCAAATATTTTCTTCATTTTTTTTTCCAATTTTTGAGCCTCTCTTCCTGAGCCTAATTTGAACAAACATTTTGTCCATTTATCCAACAAGGTTTCTTCCATTGTAATTTGTAACTAACCCTAACCTTTATACTATCATTAGAAGGCATTGGATTGAAGTTGACATTAAATGGCAAGACATACAATTCCCATTAGTTCCAAAGTTGAAACAAACTCCTAACTATTGGCAAAGAGAACATTTTCAGATTCCATCTATTTCAGCCAGCATTGATAAATTAACCCAATAATCATTGGAGGCATCATTGTATGATGAACCAGAAGGGAATATGGGCTCTTGCAGCCAACACTGAGTTGGAGGATTGGATAATGTGAATCTAGGATCTGTAAATATTGCCTCAGAATCCTGCACAATGTGTGAGTCTGCCCACAAACTTTGTAGTTCACCAAATGTTTCAGATGCACAAATGTTCTGCTCTGCAATCTGGTCTTTATTATGATCACCATGAACAGGACCAGAGCTTGATGAAGTTGAAGTTGTCTCCAACTTTGATGCCTTTGGAGCTTCACCCAGAAGAAAGAGTTTGGTTTCAGAAAACTTCTTCTTGTTGTCATTGAACACTTGTGCTTCTTGTACTGATTCAGTCGCCTTCAAGCGTTTTTTCAAGTGAGTGTGCCAGTAATTTTTGATTTCATTGTCTGTTCTTCCAGGAAGTGCTGCAGCAATAGCAGACCATCTAGAAAGAAAAGAAAAATGGATGAAACTGCACAAATTGCTCAATCAGAACATGGATTTCCAGTCCCTCCTAAACTGAAACTTGCATGCTTATTCTTTTATGAAGTTTTTAATGCAAACTCATAAATTTTAACTGGTAGATAGTTGCAGAACTATACAATACTTACCTATTTCCAATTGTTTCATGCAACTTGAGTATGGCCTCCTCTTCCTCCTTGCTCAAGCTTCCGTGCTTAATATCCGGCCTCAAGTAATTCACCCAACGAAGCCTACAACTTTTCCCAGACCTTGCCAGACCTGAAACATGGCAGACTATTATCATTGACATCAACTTGAACCCCAAAAACAAACAGAAATTAAGTACCAAAATGAAAGGAAAAGAAACCTCTGAATGGCTTCATAGTTTCATACCAGCAGGTTTTGGCATCTGACTCCAATTCCAAATACCATATCTCAGAATGTAAGCTATCAACTTGTGATCCTCATCAGGGCTCCATGGCCCTTTCTTCACAGCTGCCTTCTCACACTGCTGACTCTTCACCATCTTCTACACCAATCTATCTTTCTATCTCTGAATCAATTAGTTTTCTCAAGTTGGTTTCTCATTCTTCTTATGTCTTGAATGTGCACAAATAAATTTATGATCACATTTGCCTAGCTACATATGTAAAACATGTCACCAAAGTCCAAATTCTCCAATAATTAGGAAGCTTTTCAAAGGAGATGAGCAAGCAGAAGGGTCCCTTCAATATATCACTCAATATTTGTTTTGATGACATTCATTCAGTGCTGATTTTTTTTTTATTAGTTTAACTATACAAGCAAATATTACAAAGTCAATCCTGTCAACTTCCTTCCAAAAGTTAATGCTGTTGCCATCACACCACCATATCCCATTCCTATATGTAATTAATTAAGACTCTGAGAGGAGCAATTATTTATTTGAATGGGTTAAGCTGTTAATTAATTAGTATTATTATTATTATTAGCCAGAATAATAAATTAGAAAATAAAATTTAGATGTAATATTTGTTGAGCATTATATCTTTTCTTTTAGATGGAACAGTGGTCAAAATTGTTCAGCTTAGCTTCCTTAAGTATCTTCTTTAGTCAGCAAGAGCATGCATGTTCATTTTTGATATTGCATTTACATGCAATCCTTAGCTTTGAAGTTTCATCGCAATAAAAATTCATAAATAAATAAATAAATAAAAACAGAGTAATATTCTTAATATTTGATTGGTGGTTAGCTCATGCTTTGGGAGAACTAATTAAATTAAATTAATTATAGAGAGGGTTTAAATTAAATTACAAGTGTGGCGTAGAAAGTAATATACAAAGACAATTGTACAAGATGACAAACAGTACATCAAGTTTGAACTTCATCAGTCTAAAACACGAGGGATCGATTACTACCTGCTACATCAAATTAAAATTAAATAACCCAGCAGCAATATAATTTTAATCGTTTGATTTAGATTTGAGTTGACATTGAGGACTAATTTTAAATTTATTAACAATTATATTATGACTTTCGTCGAAGTAGAAATCAATGTTTCGAAGAACTTATTAGTAAATGAAAAATTGGGTGTGTAACACATGCTGATATAATTATGAAGTTTCTCAATTTCGTTGACTATTTAATCATGTAATTATGCACTAACCACCTTAAAATGGATTGCCATTTCTACTTTACATATATTACACTTCTTCGTTTTGCATATTGGATGCAAATTATTGGTTTGCATACTTGTTCAAAATATATGAATTTAAGCTAGGACTAGGCCCAACATGTGTTTTATTATCCTACGGTCTGTGGGCTTGGCAATTCCTTGTTCACTGTTCCAATCAATTTCATTCTCCCCTAAGTATAATTAGTGCCCACCAAAATGTAGTTTAATTTGGGAAATGTTGTGATGAGGAATATATAATCGGCATTTCATTGATCAACGATAACAATAATGATATCATGTTCTACAGCTAAACAACATTACAACGAAACAAATCTAGAGAATGGGGATCAATCTGAGAAACCCCGTAACATGTACAAATACATGGTTATCATCATGCACGTAGATCAATGAAATCTTCCTCATCAAATAATCTTCCAGAGCAGATCACCTTCCATAGCTGAAAACACAGCAATCACAAAGGTGGAGCAGGAAACTCAAAGCAGCTCTACTTCCCAGTGGCAACCGCAGCGAAATCCTGAATGCAAAATGCCGGCATTCCATAACGCAGATAACCCTTCCTTGGGGAAGAAATCAAATCGAAAGTCAACTTCCAATCATAGCTGTAGCCACTTCTGGAATGGTAAATGCCCAGCTTATTAAACTCATCAATATTCACAACAACCTGTGCTCTTTTACAAGCTTCAGGGGTCAGGAGATTTGATCGACACAATAGGAGGCGGTTGTAGCTCAAAGATCGACTTTCCCCCTTCTCCGAGGCTACCTATGTAAATTGTATCACCCCGACCATGCCAGGTGCCATCTTGGACGTTGTTCATCTCCAATGTTCTGGATTCCTGTTCACATTTCAAGAATACTATCTATAAGTTTTCAGGAATAACAAGCTTAATCAAAATTAAGCCCTATGTCTACTTTTAATTTTTGGCAACTATCTTGTAGGCATAGGTTCCGCAAGGATAATCACCTGACATAATGCACAGCATGGGCAGATAAGATGGTAGATGCAATCATCCAAGGAACTATCACCACCCTGAAAATAATAACATTTCCCACAACAATGTTAGTGTAATTCAAGTATAACCATGAAAGAAAACCACCAGAAGGCATAAGTTAAAAGATAGTGAAAACTTCATCGCAATCAGATCATAAATACCAGGAAGGTATGTAATTAGTAGATTCACATGGAACTATCTTCTTTCCTAAGAATGCATGGATTCATAACATTACACTTGCCAATTGGTCAATCATATAGCAATAGCACCCTCTCTACAAGAAGAGAAAATGCAATCCCTCTCCCAACCACACCCAAATTTTCTCTATTTTTCTATAGCATGTAGCTTTCACACCCTTGAATAACCATTCGAGTTTTAAGATTTAAAACTTATAATTGGAATTAAAAAGAGAGAACAACCTCAATGCAGGAGAAGTACATGATTAAAAATATGAATGGACAATATGAGGCAAATACTAATATTAGACAAAGAAAAGAAAACTACTGTTTCACGGTAAAACCAAAAATTATCAGTTAGTAAGGAACCACACACGATGACCGATAAAGAAAGAAAGCTTACCCTGATGTTAAATTTCTTTTTCATCTGCGTACGGAAGTACCCCAAATATGTTCCTAGTGAAATGGTGAAAGCAACCGCCAAATATATAAAGCAGTGCTTCTTGGTGACAATGAAGGCAACGCAGTTGAGAATGACAAGAACAGCGAGAATCAAATGAAGAGTTCCCTGTAAAATAATATCCCGAAATTCAGAATCTACCTCAAAAACAGCCTTGATTGTGGGGAAAAAACAATCTTAGAATCAAAACGAAGTGAAAAGATAGAACATTTTCAATTTCTCACTTCCATATCTAACATTTTGACTTTTGCGCACTTGACCAAAAGATAAAAAGAGAAGAAAAAGATGATAAACCTGCAATGAACAAGGACCAAAACCAGCTCGTCTCATGTTCTTCCCAAATCTATAGCACGGGCAACTGCAACATCAAAATATGTGGCGAACATAAGTAAAAGATTTGTCCAACAACGAGTAAACAAGAAATTCCCATTCTGAAGATAAAAATAAAAACGGAATGCCGTCTTCAACAGTCTAGCGACTGAGTTAAACAGCCAATGACAAAAACATTGACCGATTCGCATTTCTTTGACTACTTTCTATAATTCAACGACAGACAGAAAAATATGTATCATCAGAAAAGAAACTGGGCAAATAAAAATGATTCGAAAGTAAAAAAGAATAAACGGCAAATCTTTTTGGCTCCCCAGTTATTCAATTTTTGAACGTGAATAAAAAAATCGCCTTTATACCCAAAATTAAAACTTTTTTCCCAGGGAGAAGAATTCCGGGAAACATTTTCCAGGAGGCCAAACAGAATCGCTATGAAAAAAGAAACAATCTATAAATGAAAAAGGAGAAGAGTGAGAGAGAGGTACGGACCAAAGGGATTCGAGAGCAATACGACGGTCGTCGAGGCAATCAAGGACTTCGCCTTCCCACATCCTGAAGACGCCACCCAAGTCCCCAACGTCTCCATCTTCTTCTCCACCATGAAAGCTCTGCAGCTTGGCCGCCAACTTGCCTTGGGTCTGCAACGCCACCGTTGAGCACAGCACGTCGAAATCGACCACAGACTTCCCGTTTCCCTCCAAAAATCTCTCCTTTTCTTCCTCCTCCACCTTCTTGAGGACCGTCTCTTGCTTCTCCAAATCCCCCATTTCCAAACCCCAAAACCAGAAGAAGCTCTAGGGTTCCCTTCCTCGCTTCGTTTCTCTCTCTTCTCCTCCTCCCCTTCTGTTTGTGCGTTTTCGCTTTTCTTTATTCAATGAATGTGATTCTGTGAAGAAATAATCAAGTTTTTTATTTATTGAACAAATAAAATATTTAAACTTTTTTTTGGGGGGGATTTATTATTTCTGAATAGGATTGGGACGGTGGAGAGGATGGTGACGTTTGTCTGTTGAGAGACGGGTGCGTTTTTTGTTGGCGCGTAAGCTAATAATCGTTTATTTTCTTCTTCTTTTTTGCTTTAATTTTCATGTGGGACCCGTGTGTTTTTGTTTGATGAACGGTCCCGCTCTTGTCATGTTAAGAAGCAGAGATATTAGGAGGAGATTTAGGAACCACCACTCACTTAATCACCAAATTAACGGCCTCTCTCTTCCCATCTCTCTCTCTTCTTTCTTCTTTGATATGTTTCTGTTTCTTTCTTTCTGCCAATTGTATTGGTATTTGTTTGGTAAGCCACCCTCATACCATTTAATATCACCTCCCCTACCCAAACACACGATGCCCACCATCATATTTGTTTTCATTTTATTGGAGTATATTTCAAGTGCGGCTCATATGGATGAGGATAGTAATATATATTTATAATAGGTTTGATACTTAATTATGATTAAGCTAGTTATAGTGATGTAGCTTTGTTGTAGGTGTGTATGATTTGAAAGAAGGAAAAAAATGAAAAAAGGCACCCATCATTTTTCCTCAAACTCCCACATGTGACAATGATAATATCCTATTGAGGGGAGATTAATATACTTTAATCCTACAATAGATTCCAATTATTTGGAGATTGTTAGAGCATCTCCAACAGTGGTAACAAAAAAACTCTTCAAATTGAAGTTTGTTGACCTACGTGGCAATTTGAAGAGCGCCAGAAGATCCACATGATAGACTCTAAACCACCTCCTTAGCTAAAATTTAGGGAGGAATTGAAAAAATCAATCTCCAACCATGCTCCCTATTCACTCCTAAAATAGGAGACTTAGGAAGCTCCTAAATACGAGGAGAGAGAAAGAATTTCTAGTGACTCACTATAATTAAATGCTTCTTTATTTAATATTATTTTAAGCATTTATTTAAAGCCAACTATTTTTATTGTTTATTCAAAAATTGAATTAAAAAACATTAAAAACATTTATGACTCTTTAAATTAGGGAGTATGGTTGGAGTTGAAATTTTATAGAGAGCTCCTAAAATAGCTTTCTAGTGTTTTTAGCTAAATTTTAACTAAAAATAGAGAGCGTGATTGTGGATCTTCTTATTTGCTACTTTAATATTTTATCCTCATCGATCTCTTCAATTCAATTAATACAATATTTGACTTAAAACAATAATAATTAATAAAATTTGAAATAATTAATAACATTCTTTTTTTTAAAGATAATATTTATGAAATTTACATCAAATCCATAATATAAAAAAATGTTATTAGCCTTTTGATATGATTTTGGTTCTCCCAAAACAAAATAAATGTTTTGAAGAAGCGGTCAACTTACTAGTTTTGAAGAGAGAGAATGGAGTTGCAGATTTGATTTGAGGTTGAAGAGGCATTTGTTGGAGGAATTTTTCCGATGTGGCTCACCTTTGAAAGCGTTAAAGTGGTTGAAGAGGCATTGGAGATCTTTCTTAGATACTAACAAATGTATGATGTCTTAATTTAGTGTTCATTGACAGAAACAGAAACTTTATCATATGTCAAAAACATACAGCAGCTGCCGAATCAAATATGGTTGCCGTTTAATTATTAAAACCAACAAGGGGATAAGGCCGGAATATGGTTCAACATATTGGGGTTGGGTTGGGTTGCGTTGAGTTGGATTTGGGTGGACAACACACAAAAGTCAGAATACCAAATTGATGGGTTTCGTCATTAGTGGAGATTATATTTTTAAGACTACAAGATTAGGATCTATCTTACTTTATTTAAAAGGTACAATTAAAAAATTCATGTGAAAGGACAAGGAATGAGTCGAATGAGTGACGATGGTGGGTGGGAAAATAATCAGGTGCCAGTGAGCGAGCTGCCCCTAGCCAGCGCCCACCGGAACCTGAGCTGTATCCTACGTTATTTCATGGCTAATCCCCATGATTAATTAACGTGATTGTTTTTAGAGTTGAATTAATAATTAGTAATTAAATCAATTAATTAAAATCCTGTGCTTAAATTATTTATACATGATAACAGGAGATATCTCGTGCGTGGGGACCCATAGTGCTGGCTCATGGCTGTATGGATTTAGTTTTAGATAAGCATGAGCTTTTGATTTGTGATTTCTCAAGCTCAATGCTCAACCACCCCACGTGCAAAAAGCTTTGCCCAAAAATGTCAGCATTCAATTCCATTCCATATCAAAGGTTGATAGATTTTTGGCCCTTGATCGTGTTGTGCTACATTACATAGGTGCCCAAACATGGGTGTGGGCCCCCTACTTTGAAAGTTGGGGCCCTATGGTTTGTGCGGTGGGCCACTGATTTAGCAATATTAATCAAGTCATTATCTACGATTAGTTTAGGATTAACCCAGGTTTAATTGCTCATTAACCAAAGTGCAGAATCATAAACCATGTTCAAGCAAATGCATAGCCACACAACTCAACTTACAGACAAAATCTGCCCCAATGTTGCTGTATATAAATACCATTAAAAGCCACAACAAAATAGATCCAAAAAAGGATTGGAGAACTTGGTGTTAAAGTCAGTCACCAAACCCTAAAAATTCAAAGGTCAAGTCTTCACTGCGGGCCTCACCAACCCTAATCCCGAACCACTCCCCAAATGCTTGAAGTCTTTTGCTTCAAGATTATCTCCATGACCAGCAAAGCCTGTTCCACCTTTTGCCAAGTTCACCAAATGCCTTTCTTTACATCCCTTGTCGCAAACAAGGCAAACCTTATCTACAGCCATGAACTTATCAGCGCATTTCTTACAAAAGACGTGCCCGCATGAACTAAGAGCCACAAGTGACATCGTGTTGGTCAAAGTAACCTTGCAGCTCGGACAGATAAATGTCTTATCCAGAGATGAAGATTTCTTCTTCTCGCTACTGTCTTCTGTGTAATAAACAGGGAAAAGGGACTTCAGCTTTAGTTTCTCACTTCCTTCTGGACAGATCGTGCTTGTAGAAGGAGCATCTACTTTAGCAGGAGCTGCGGGTGTAGCGGAAGGCAGCCAAAATGCTTTCATTGTCCGAAGCGCCTCTTCTTCATACGAGGTGACCTTCACACTATTGGCCCCATGGAAACCAGTCTTATCTCGGCTCTGGTTTCTATCATTGTATTGTGGTAGTGCACCATGGTTTTGCTGATCAAAAGCCTCGAGCTCTCTAGCTTTCTGCTGCAGTAACCTCTCTTCTTCCTCTTGGTTCTCTTGCTTCTGCTGAGCAGTATGTGCAGCTTGCTTTCTGCCAAGTGGAAGAAACAAACTCTTAAGCACAAACCACACAAAGGATATAATTTATATATAACAAACCCAGGAGACATTTTACTCGAGCCAGTATAAAGAAATACAGCCAAAAGGCATCAAGCTCGGCCAAGCTCACAGCTTTCAAAAGAAGCCTTGAGGAAACCAGAACACAAACATGGACCACCCAACTCACCCAACTACAAAAACTAACAACCAGCAACCATGTTTGACTTCTATAAGCACACTTAAATGCACATCAGTTTTAAAAGTTACAAATTGGATAATCTCATTCAGTAACAAAACTATAAAACTACATTAGCCTAGTCGAAAAGGGTTTGAATACCATCTGTTAGGCTTTATATTCCGAAACCATGCTAGTAGCTGAGCCAAAATGATTAACCACACACACAAAGAAAAGCTATAGGATTATGTTAGTCAAGATGCAAATTCAGGGAAGAACTATAAAAAATGCATTTCTGTTCCTATCTTTCACTTTTGGCATTAACATAGAACATACTTCTGAAACTCTTTCATCCCATAGAAGAAAACCCACACTTGAGTTGTAATCAACAGTAACATACCACACAGAAAGCCAGAGCCCAATTTAAATGAGATACTACTATGGCAACCTCCAAGAGGGGTCCTATTTTGGTAGCTGAAAAAGCTAGCTTCTTTATTAAGGAAAGTGACAAAACAAATATAAATGGCATTTAAATTATGATTACCAAGCAAAATCCCACTTTCAAATTTTTGATCCAATGCAAAATGGGGCTTCTCAAACGATCTTAGGAGTGTCAATAGCGTTCTCTACGAGTTGAAGTTGGTCTATTGGGTCAATTAAGTACTTTCTACGTCGTTAAAGGTGGACGCTTTCGGGTATACAGTGATATTGATGTCATCCAGAAACCTAATCCTATTTTCGAAGAGCTCCTACCTCTATTGGACCCTATCTTCTACTCATAAGCTCTTTGTCAAATACAGAAATTCAATGCATCAAAGCCAAATTCGTGAAAATAAATAAAACCGGACACTAATAATAACAAAAAAATTCGTGAAAATGGAGGTTTGAGATAGAGAGAGAATCGACGTACCTCTGGATATCTTTCTTCTGAGAAAGCAAGCACTCGAAAATGCATTCTTTACAAAAGACGTGGCCTTTCTGGCAGCACATGGGGTCAATGAAGGGCTTCAAGCAGAGGCAACAAGCGTCGAAAGGCTTGATGGAGTCTCTGCCCAGCCTCTCCTTCTGCGTCCCATACCCTAGCTTTTTCTTCTCATCGTAGGTGAAGAAAGCGAGGTCGTTGTTGTTCTTAGAGTGCCTCTGAGGCATATTTCTCAGAGACGATTGAAACGAATTTGGAACTCGCGTCTGGTCTTGGATTGAGATTCGATTTGGGAATTTGGGAAGAGAGATACAGAAGCAGCCCTAAATATAACCGAGGTGCCTGACCCCGATTTCGATTTGGATTAGGAATTTTATTACCACCGCCATATTAAACGACATGCCGCGGGAACTATTAACGACAACATGGTGACCCCAATTCCCTTTTTTCTTAAATTACACTATAGCGTGTTTAGATGAGGGAAATAAACTTGGGATTTTGACAAAAGTCAAAAATTCTAAATTGACATGAACCAATTTCCGTGTTTGGATAAAAAAAAAACATAGAACTTTAGAAATTCCTTGTGGAAAAAAACATTGAATTTTTAGATCATAAATCTCAACTTTAAATTCTATCTAAAAGTCGTCATTTCTAAAATTTCAAGAGATATTGAGTTAAAAAAATATATAATTTTACAAATAAAGTTTAAATTCCGTACTTTAAATCCGTTACTCAAACAAGAAACTTTACAAATTCTATAACATTAATTTATGTCATTTATGAATCCCTCTATACTTTTAAATTTCCTCATCCAAACACAATGTTAAACTTTTTGAATTATACACTTCGTCTTGCAATTTCTTACACGAACAAAATGGAGTCAATTTCTAATTTAACATTGCATCTATGGTATGGTTGAGTTATAGATTTATCATTTTTTTTTTATTACAAGCTATAATCTAAATTAGAGGGAAGAGGTGAGAGAGATTTCTCACACATATTACTATGATGTTATGGGGGTTCGAACCTAACACCTTTAGTCTGAAAGTCAATGCCCTTATTCCACTGAGTTAGACCTCGTCAAATCTTCAATGTTCTTCAACTTTGGACCTATGTCGATATACTCTTATTTTGGCAGATATATTCTCATATCTTGGTTGGTTTTGGTTGTGCCTCATCTTGCAAGGCTACTCTTTGAGGTATTGCAACTTGGTCATAGTAGATCTACTGCTCATTGATGCGTTGAGGTCGTATAATAACTAGGTGTCGCTCTCTATGTCATATGTCTCGAATAAAGATTAGCGTTAGTTGATTTTTTTTTTTTGGTCGACATTGTTTTAGTTTGTTCAATAAAGTTCAAAAACTCTAAGAGTTTTCTCTCATAATTCCATAAAATTAGTTGAGTTTGATGGGTGTTCTTAATCTTTTAAGAGAGTCGTGCCAGTTAGCGGCTAGTTTTTGTATTTGATGTTATTGGATTAGATTCGGGGAAATTATGGTGATTAAAAAGGGTTTTAGAAAAGATATTTTCAAGTGTGATTCTCTCAAGATCGTTTCATCTTTTCGGTTGGCTCAGGTTACTCTGATAGTTGCCATATTGTTATTGAGATGGCTTCTTTACAATTTGTGTCATTTGTACTCTTTATTTTTATTTATTTAATAAAATTATATTGCCTTTTTATAATAAAAAATTAAAAAGTGGTAATTTGTAATAATGTCTAATTAAAATTACTGTATTTACAGGGCAAAATTACCTAGAAGGATAAAAGGAAATATTAATTAGCTTTCTCTTCTCTTTTAAGAAGCTTTGGAGATCCACTCAAACAAACATCTGTGACCTTGACAGTCTTTACTGAGAAAGTACTGGTAAGTTGTAACCCCTTCATTTGTTTCTTCTTCTCTAATATCAATCAATCCATGGCTTCTCCGAGAAAGAGCCCACTAAAAGAAACAGGAGATCGTCAGTCAGCGGCAATCGTAGTCCAACCGTCGTCCCCGCGTTACCCTCCGAGTGGGACCCCCACCTCCGGGGCCCAGCGCCGAATCGGGATCGCCGTCGATCTCAGCGACGAGAGCGCCTTCGCCGTCAAATGGGCCGTCCAGAACTACCTCCGCCCCGGCGACGCCGTTATCCTCCTCCACGTCCGCCCCACCAGCGTCCTCTACGGCGCTGACTGGGGCGCCACCGATGTCTCCATCCCCGAAGACCAAGAGTCTCAGCAGAAGCTCGAGGACGATTTCGACAATTTCACCGTCACCAAGGCCAACGACCTCTCTAAGCCTCTGGAAGAGGCTAAGACTCCGTACAAGATTCACATAGTGAAGGACCACGACATGAAGGAGAGGTTGTGCTTGGAGGTCGAGAGGCTCGGCCTCAGCGCCGTCGTTATGGGCAGCCGGGGCTTCGGCGCTTCGAAGACAACCTCCAAGGCCAGGCTCGGCAGTGTCAGTGACTACTGTGTGCACCACTGCGTCTGTCCTGTCATCGTCGTAAGGTTCTCCGATGAAAAGGACGAAAACGACGTCTTAAGGCAAGGTAAATTTGGCTGTCCGGTCGTGCGTGTGGAAGATCCAGAGTTCCATGACGCTTTGGATAAAGGTTGAATCTCTATCTCTCTGATGTTTCTTCTTTGATATCTCAGCTTCATTTCACATGCATAGAATATTAACTCTGCTTCTGTTAAATTCATTGTTGCTCTGTTTTTTTTCTTTTACTAAAACTAAATTCCTCATAATACATTTGTAGTTAGTATCAGACAATAACTATGCATTAGATTCAGAATCCGTTTGTTTGGAGATTATTGTCAGTTTATCTTTGTTTAGTTTTAACTAAAATTGTATTGATGTCTGGTTTAAGGTTCGGGCTTAAAAAGTAGCTTTGTTAGTTAGCATACATCATTTGCCATATGATTGTAAATCACGAGATTAAGAGATAGCATTCAGGTTATTATTGCAGAGAAGGTATACTATTTACTTCCCTCACCTTCTTTCCACCTGAGTATGTTTACTGGAATGGAAATATGCTCTAGTATGTTAAATTTTTTGTTTTCTGATTTGTGTTTTACTCATGTGGTCCAATTCTTTAAAGCTCTATCTAACCACTGCAATCTAAATCCAAAAGTTGATAGAGTTCTATGTTTCCTTTCTTTTGATCTTTTGTGCCAAAAACTTTGCATTCAAGAACTGAGATACATCATTTCGCGTCGGGTTAATTAGACGGTTTCTCTTTTTTCGTCATCTCTTCTGAAGTAACGTATTACTATTTGTTTGTTACCTAATACACGTAAGCAGATGTTGTTCTGTTTTCTCCTGGCAATAAGTTGAAGCAGCTAAACATCTGGGTTGGTGTGTGGTGGTGATCCACTCGCTTGTTTCCTTTCATTCTTTTTTTCATTAAATGCAATCCTCAAATCACGGATTCTTCTTAAACATTCATATTTTAGATTTTGGGACATCAAGTTTAAGGGCTGATTCAAGATTCGTTGCCTAATTCAGCGTCATTGCATTTGATTTCTAAGAATCAAATATAACAATTAGGTGTTGGGATTTCAGTTTTTTACATTTTTCCTTGATTTAATGAAAATAAGTCTTTTTATTAGGAAAAGTTATAATGGTTTAATGTTGATTCCCGTGGTGAATTATGTTGGTCGACCAGGAAGTTCTTTCAAGCACTTATAAATGTTTTCTCTTGTCATCAAAGCGTGATTTTTTTTTTTCCTTTTTCATTGATCTTTTGAATGTAAATGTTGGTTGCACAAAAAGTAGTTTTGATGGTGCTTATAAGTTATATTTAACATTTTTCCAAGGATTGAAATATCGGCCGATTCACCGATATATCGGTATTTTCAAGTGTCGACATCGATACTGGCGGGTAAGGCCATATCTTCCCTTGTATCGGCAATATATCCCCGATAAGTGCGATATTCCCGATATTTTGCCGATATCCTCGATATTTCCCGATACCCATAACAGAACCTAGAAATTTTTTAGAAGTTTTGAAGGCAATTGATGCAAATTGAAACCCAAAAATCTATAATCCTTGCCCATAACCCTACAATATATGAAGAATCTATCCATAGTCCACTGACCACATACCTCCAAAAACATCTTACTACCTTTAGTTCCAAAAAAATAATCCGATATATTGCCCACATACCTCCAGGAACTAGACCTAGTACTAACTCAAATGAATCTTATTATGGCTATGGTTATGTCATGTCTGATTATAGTGGAACTAGTTATGGAGCTCAAGATGATGAAACAAATTATGGACCTACTAGTTGGGTCAATCCTAACTATCCCATATATGGGAGGACAGTAGGGAGCTCAAGAGAGACATATGTGCACCATGTTCAAACATGGCTTAAAAACTGCTCGGGTTACATGACTTGGGATGGCTATTGTATGAATCTAGATGGTTGTTCCTCATTGTTTGAACCTCATAGGAGCCCTTATGTAGATGGACACTTATCTAAATTGTAATCCAATGTTTAAACAAACTATGGATTTATGCATGGTTTATTCATTCTAATCAACATTTTATTTTCAAACTTTTCATTAACGCGCATTACATACCACTTATATTTCATCATATGTATATCTTATTCTTAGTAAATTTTGAGTTTTATTTGTTCAATACATTCATTGATAATGTACATAACATCTATGAAAGTTTTACTCCAAAATTCTGTGTTTCAATGCCCATATCTGTCATTTTTGTTGAATTTTTTCCGATACCTAAAACGATAACGATATATCCCCCGAAATATCCGTAAATTGGAGTCCCAATATTATCTGCACGGCCGATATTTTAATCCTTGTTTCCAACCAATGTTTCCTAATAATCAAGATACTGAGAAGAAAGGGGAAAAAAACTGTATTAATAGGAACAACCAATGGTGTGAATACTAGCAGCCTTGCTAGTGCTCCACGTTTACAATGAGGACATCTACTGCAAGCAGATACATTTTTTTAACCATCCTAAGGCAAATAGAAATGCCAGATTGAAACTACTATTTGTGCTGTTGCATGGCGGGTATATATTGCACTAGACCTGTCTTATGAGAGGATAATTTTGTTTCAATACATTTGTGCTGTTGTATGGGTGGTATACATTGTACATCTGAAACATGTTTTATAGAAGTTTGTTATGCTAGAAACTGACGATTCAAGAACAAGGGGTTGATGGTGATTAGGTAAGTGTTTGATGAATGATTGAATCTTAGCTGGCGCGTTGTATGTATGGTATTGTGACAATGCTGTTTGCATGATAGTGTGATACAAACCCAGTGAACCAAAAATGTAGCAATGAATAGCCTATGATTGTAATGGACAATCATCTTGTAAGGGCTGAAATCAAATGCTTACTGGTAGAGTTCCTCTTCAAGAAAGGAGGACATAGAGGGCATGGGTAGGGTATTTAAGTAAATGTTTCTGGTTGCGTTTTAGAAAAAGTTGCTGGTTCCTTTGGACTGTACAGGTTCTCTAAGCAGAATGATCAACTGTGCAGTCCATGCACATGTGTTGATGGGCGGGATGAGTTCTGTGGAATAGGTTGTTTCTTCCTGTTCATTGCGAAACATAATTGTTGTAACTTTCAGAATCACCTGGAAATCCATCCTTCAATAGTAGGCATCTTATTTTGGATCCAACTAACCATGCATGAGTTTCAAGCCATTGTTTTGTAGATAAGTTCATCATGTTAGGTTAGGTTAGGTCTTTTGGAATAGCTTTTTTATGATTTTAGCTTGCACAATGCATCATTAGAGGTTCTGAATCTCTCTCTATCAATGATTCAGTTGAAAATTCATATGAATTTCATGGCTTGCAGATTCAGACAAGGCGCATTGAACAGATGGAGATGGTGAAGAGCTTTCAGATGATGTTTATCAAATGCTCCTGGTTCGTATGTAATCGTGTTGTATGAAAAAGTGTGGCGGTTGTAGTACTGAGTCTGAGTCTTTTCTTTTTGGTTTGTGGCATATCTGACTGAATCTGCTCATCTTTTGTTTTAACCACCTTTTCACTGCCTTGCATGTTTATGAAGCTCCAGGATGATGAATAATGGATGATTTCTATCTTCTTCTTCCTTTTTAGTATTCTGAACATACAAGGCTGCATTTCCATTTTGTTGTATGAGTTTCCATACCCCAAAGCCCTTTTACTAGTTTGCCCCCATCTTCTCGAGGTTCATAACATTTGTAAGGGGAAAAAAACGAACATGTCAAGACTGCTGCTTCTAAATTGTTTGGGGCTTCATAAAACCCTCAAGCCCCCAAATTGCCTTTTATGAAAACCCAAAGGTCCAAACCAACCCAACTTAGCCCTGGAATTGGTTAGTTTAGGCCGCTGGGCTTGCATTTTTTGAAGTCAAATAAAAGGCAATTTGGGAATTATACAATAAACAAACGTGTCGGTGTGTTCTTCTGAGTCACTTCGAGATCTCTATCTATTTTGATTTGGAACTCATTGATTAGATAATTAGATTATTCTAGTGTGTTTTGAAGTTAAGGCGAGCGATCGTGCGTGATTGTGCGGTAAAGAATGATTCGATCGTTGAATCGGGCCAAAATTGATGTGGTGTGATGTCGGGACTATTTAGAGTCCATTTGTGCGACCGGATTTGAAATTTGAGATCGTAGGCCCGATGTGAATTTTTGGAGTGTTGGTTGGACGATTGAACGGTTGGGACCCGTGGGGACCCAAATAGTGAATTTTTGGACAATGAGTGTCATTGGTCCTATTTTGATGTCGGCAATGTGTACGTCGGAGTTTTGGAGTGTTCTGGAAGATAATTGATCGCTTTGGACTCCGGGTTGGTTTGAAGGGTATTTTCGTTATTTGGAAGCCGAATCTTAGATTTTGGATTCTAAGTTAAGTTGCAAACTTTTCTTAGGTTTTGCGGAGCCAGAATGCTTGATGGGATTGTGGATTCGTTGAGTTGACATAATATTTGCAGCTTGGACGAGAGGTGAGTTTAATCATCTGGATTGTGAGTAAAATCACATATTATTATATTTATTATAACGTGGTTTTGGATAATATTAATGAAAATAATTAACATGCTGATGTGGTTTTTAAGAAACTGTTTAGTGTGAGTTTAAAATCAAACAAATGTGTTTTGTTTTTAAATAAGTTGCAAGTTTTTGCAAAATGGATGGTATTCTGGGGAATGACCATATTATGTTATGATTGTATGGTGGTGTTCATAAGTGAATGACCATGTAAATATATATATATATATATATATATATATATATTGTTGTAATGATTGTATTTGAGATAGAAAACAATATTTAATGTGGAGAGTGCATTTTATTGTTTTCAATGTATATTATGTTGTGATTGGAGCATGTAGGTGAGAATGTCTGGCTTCCTCAGTGGGAAGATGACCTGAAAGATGGTCTAACCGTGGCAAGAAATTAGGGAATTGAGCCCTGGGGTGTGAGGCCCCAAACCATTTAGAGATCTAAGTGTCACCATTACGAATGTTCATTAGGGTAACACATAGTTACTTGGCTTCGAGCCAGATTTGTGAACAGGCACTGTGTCATGAGGGCTGCAACAATGTTAGTGGGTTGGGAGAGTCGAGTGTATTCTCACTTTTGTTGTCCAAGAGTGACATTGTGGATTGATGTTTCTTAAGCTTTGAAACATATTTTGAGGTCACATGTGGTGACTTGATAGTTCTTGAAAAAATAAAGAATTGTGATTGGGGTGAGTTGATTGATTATGAGTACCTTAATTATACAAGGATTGTGTGATGCTAATAAAAGTGCATGTGACTGTATATTATGTGTAAAATGACATATTTATATTGATGGATGTGGTTTACTCATACAAGCTTTAGAAAGCTTACCGGGTTTGTTGGTGATGAACCCGGTACACCATTCAACGGTGTATGGGATTATCCTGATGGTAACTAAGGTTAGGAGCAGAAGGCTCTTTGGTGTACTTGCAGTGTACAAAGTGTGGTTTGAGAGTATTTGTGAGTTTAGGCTTTCGCTGTGTGAAATAAGCTCTAATGAATAGATTATGTAATATGTTGATGATTCAATTTATTATGTAAGTTTGTAATGTAATATTTGACTCAGAAAAGTTGAGTCAATATTGACATTGTAGTTTGGAACAATGGTGTTGTATTTAGAAAAAAATTCAGGTACAATTGTTGAAGGTTCCGAGCTTCACGTCCCAGATTGATTTGTTTGTAATAACAGGTTATTTGTGGTTGAAAATTCGGGGTGTGACATTAATAATACCTTAATCAGTCAGTCTGTTACTGTATCAACAATTCACTGTCTCTATGTGTGTGTGTGTGTGTGTTGGGAGAGGGGGGGCTTGTTTGTATATTTTTCTTTAAGAGGAAACAAAAAGATAAAAGAAAGAAATCATGTATGATGGAAGAAACACTTGCATGAAACGGATGAGATTTTGCTATGATAAAGCTTGTCTAGCCCAAACAATTAAGTCTTGTTGTTTGCCTAGATTTCATTGTTTTGGCAAATCCAAAATGCAAATGAACGACGTCACTTTGGTGATGTAGGTAAAGGGACAATATTTATTTTCCATAAAAAGGCCTATGTAACAAGTGGCCACCATTGCAAGTTATATAATAGGAATAACCCATTCGGCAGTGGAGAAATACTTTCCTATCCTGTTGTTGTTTGTGGCCATATTTATGAGAGAAACTCTCATATAACAGGGATAGTAAAACAGTGTTATTTCCGTCACTAGAAGATCCACGTTGGGGCAATGGGGGACAAGGGACCCCTGCAAACCAGAAACTACGGCCTAGAGAGAAGAATTGTGACGCCTGGAAAGAGACTGAGGGAGAGAGGAAGAAGATGAAGGAAAGAGAGAGAGAGAGAGAGAGAGAGAGAGAGAGAGAGAGAGAGAGAGAGAGAGAGAGAGGTGGGATGTTTTGTCAGACTTTGACATTTGACATCTACTTTTGGAGAGAAACTCTCATGTTACTAGGATATTACTTTTTGCTATCCCGGCCAATAATGCAATGACACGTAGGATAACTTTTCCACATGTTATTGTTTTATTGATCGGAGATAGCAAAATAGTATTATCCCCGTTACATGTAAGTTTTTTTGCTGCTTTGGCATGCGTGAAGATTTTTTAATTTTCTTTTCTACCTTGGAAGTACTAAACTTTATATAAATTAGTTATATGGAATTTAAACAACCAAAGTTTTTAAGGGTTTGCTTACAACAAGGAGCATGTAAGTTTTTTTGTTGCTTTTGTCATGCGTGAAGATTATTTAATTTTCTTTTCTACCTTGGAAGTACATAAACTTTATATAAATTAGTTATATGGAATTAAAACAACCAAAGTTTGTAATTTAATGGTTCAAGGGTTTGCTTACAACAAGGAGCTAAGAGGTGCAAACCCCCTTTGGAGCAAAAGTCCTATTCTACTTTCTTTATACTTTCATTAATTAATAATGATTGTTGTATGTGCGTACTTTTCTTGATTGGTTATATTCTTGTTAGTTTGAATACATTTTGTATGCTTTAATTAAGTAATAAAGATTGTTGTTTATGGGTTGAGTTTTGTGCTAATTTTTGTTTTTGTGTTAATTTTCTTAACTGTTTTCGTTAAGTAATTATTGGTGTTTTTACATTTTTTTTTCCTTAGTACACTACATTAATTGTTGATTATAGGGTGATAAGTGTAATGTTGCTTACTTTAGATGTTCAATCTCTGTAGATTGATTAATAATAATATGGTGCATTGTAGATTTGTCCAGAAAAATTTATGAACTTTTATCCTTTAACCCCTGAAAAGAAAATTTATCTAATTCCCGATACATGTAAGTTTTTTTTGCACATATACACATGAAAATGAAAATAGTGTACAGCTTAAGGAAAACAAAATCCAAAGGGAATCAATCAAAACCCAGATAGACCCAAAATATCTCACATCTCCAGGTGTTAGAAAGTTTCAATTGGATCAACCACAACCACAACCACCTAATAAAACTTGTCTCCCTCTACAAGCAACAATTTCCCACCACAAACAAAACCCACAAGGCCTAGGCTGACTAGCTTCCCTTTCTCTTTGATTCCTTGTTTCTTTCTTTCAAGTTTTAATATTAGTTTATTAGTAGCTTAGCTTTCTTAACAAATCTCTAATCAACTTGCTAATAAAAAAATATTATTTGCTAATTCATGAATTATGGTAGGCACGTGGACATGTTTCATGCTTTGACCCCACCTCCCATTCTCAAGCTTCTCTAGAGCTATATTCTACTAGTAATACTATTACAAAATCAATTTTGTATGCTTCTCTAAATCTAGTAACAACCTGCTCAGATCAAACCTCCCCAATATAATAATAAAAATTCTATGAATATGTTCATCGTATTGGAATTAAGGGATGTTTTAATTTAAAATGAGCATCCCCTAATTCCTCCTATGTGTTGTTGAGTGTTTGACAACTAAATTTGACTAGAAAAAAACCTTTGATCTGATACTGAGCTAACGTGAACCTAATTGTGGCAAGACCTTTTTATTATATTTTGCGTTATGTGCGGGGCATTTGTTCTACTCGTAAGGTCAAATCATATTCAAATTCTTTTTCCTTCCAAGATGCTGGAAAATCATGAGAGAGAGAGAGAGAGAGAGAGAGAGAGAGAGGGTTTCAAAAACAGAGGACTGAAAAAACTTGTGGCTCAAACTTTGTTAGGTGGAGGAAAAATGGAGTTTGCTACTTGCAGAAACTTTGTGCAAACATAAAGTAATGAAAAACAGAGAATACCATACAGCACAATTTGGTTACATCACAAGATTAATGGTGACACTTGTGAGGATCCATTTGAAATTTGAAGTCACAAAACTCACAACGGCCTTAAATCTGTAAGACCTTCATTAACAGCTAGATTTGCAGAAACCAATGATTGTTTTAAACTTGTTCTTGCCTTGAGTTTTTTTCTTATTGAAATCGGTTTCACTTCAACATTGGTTGATCTGGTCATCTGGGTTCTCTTCCGGTCCTTGTGTTGTGTCCCAATTAAGGCCCTCGTCGTTCTGCTTTTGAAAAGTTCTGTTTAGATGAGGCTCAGAGAAAAGCTATAAAAATAGTAGCAAAGTTAATTTAGGTGAAGAAGAACTAAAGTACCAGAAAATTCCAGGGTGAATTGCAGGAGCGCATGCGCTTACATGAAAATGCTGTTGTTGATTTGGAGAAGCTTTCACTGAAACATTCTTCACTGCTACTTAAAGAACTTGATGACACTGGTGGGGGAGACCATGGAACAACTTGATTTTCTTCCTCATCATCATTACCATCATCTTCTTCTTCATCATCATCATCATCATCTTCATCTTCTTCTTCAGGGTTATTTTCTCCATCATCTCTATCATCATGATCATGGTTATGATCATCATCTTTTTCTTGTTCATCATTTTCTTCACTTCTGGGTTCCTGGTTAGAAGTATGAATGCATCTCTCACAAACCGAAACTGTAGGGCCGAGGTTGAGTCCAGAGCCAGTCCAGGGGTTGGAGATTGACAGACATGGCAAAGCAGATTCCTTGAATGCTTAGCCACCAGGAAGTTTGCAGAATGAACCTTGATGTCACAGTCCCAACACAGGCTAGCCTGATCTGATTCACAATACATCTTTGCTACAGAATCACAAAGCTCACACTTCTTCATCTCTCTCTCTCTCTCTCTCTCTCTCTCTCTCTCTCTCTCTCTGCCAAGACAAGTCAATCCCTCTTAGTTTTGATTCCTTAACCACATCTTACTTATGCTCTTTGTTGTTAATCCCCTGGGTGTACCGTGTATATAAAAGGGAAGAAAGAAACTGAAAACACATGGTGCAGGGCAACTTGCACCCATTTATATTCAAAACCAGCCCCCTGTTTTCTTTCTTTCGGCTTTTTTTTTTTCAAAGACAGAGGGAATTTTATTTCCCTTCTGAGCCGGCAGGGAATAAAGATACACCAATCACTCTGGCTCCTTGAGTTTATGGGGCAACTTGATTGGCCAAAAAAATACAGATAAAAGTTATTTTGGGTAAGCATTGACATACTTATCCCATAACAACAACAACAAAATAAACAATTCATTCAGAACACCATTGATTTTGGGAAGAAAAAATTAAAAAAGATGTGACAACTGGATGTAATATCACCGGTGCTGATATTGTTGTGTATTATTTGTATACATTTGTTTGAATAAGAATCACAACAAGACTTTTAGCACAATATGGAAGGAAATAGGCAAAAACTTTGAAGGCAAAGGCTTCACCATAGAAGTTTTTTCCTTTGTTTCATAAGAGGAATGCTCTAAAATTACCCCAATGTATAGGGAGGGGTTCAAACTCGGATACAACGAGGAAGATACATTGTCTTGGTCAAGTGGCTTAACTAGGGACGGACCCAGGATTTCAAAATGGGGTGGGCTAGATTCACCTTATTGAACTTTTAGATTTTAGGCTCGGCTAAACTCTTAAGGGAGACTTATGGAATTGATCATAAATATATAAAAATTTAATTTAAGAACATATAATTTTTATTTTATTTGTTTAAAAGGCCTATTTCACATTAACAATGCCACCTAAGGTCTACCATGATGAACAAAAATGAATTAAGAGAAAAGAAAATTCATAAGAAAATTCAAAAATGAAAATTTATCATCACAAAGATAGAGCCAGATAGACGCACATCACCCAGAGATAAGACTACGATTATCCAATTAGTTTAATTGATATTTATACTCTAAATGGGCTTAACATTAGAACTAATTATAAGAAAGAAAAAGAACTCACCTAGGCTATAGCCCAGGTTGTACATTGCATGGGTTTGTCCCTGGACTTAACCCACATTTACACGTATAAGTTTAAGGACTAACGACATTTCACACCATCGACGTTTAGGGTGCGTATCAATATGGACCACGAGGTTTCAATTTCATCAATTTAATACCCAACATTTCAAAATCTGACCAATTTACATCAGCCGTTAGATTGATCGTCTAGTCAGACGTTAAACGTTAACGTGGCAAATGCGGGACCCACTCCATATCCTGACACCGTAGTCCAAATTATCCACTCGAAGGGGCATTTCTGGAAAATAATAAGCGCCGAGACCTTGGCACCCGTTCCAAGGTCGTCGTTCCAATACCCAAGGATTGGACAAAGAAATCGAACAAAAAAAAGGAAAAAATCAGGCAACTCAACCTTTCTAAGTTTTCGACAAAGATTGAGAGAGACTGGGAGAGGGTTTCTTCGAATTCTTGAAATTAAGTTCATCCATTGCAAAAATAAAACTGAAAACTTGAGGTTTTGGCAAAATCTGAAGAATATGAGTTGGGTACTTCGTCCTAAAGGATATGGACAACCTTTCTACGGTATGTATGGGTTACTGTGCTTCATTTGTTGGCATATTGTGCATTTCTGAGTTTTTTGGTTAAAGATGGGGTGTTTGGCTTGGCAGATTTTGGTTTTCAAGTGAATGTGTTAAGAGAGAGTCAGAGTATTTGGGTATTGCCTATTGGAATTTTGGGTTTTATTAATGGATGTTGATTGTGAGTTTCGAGTGTTTTGTCATGTGTTTTCACTGTGTGGATTTAATAATGGCAAATTGGTAGGTAGAATTGTATGAATGGTAGGTGTTATGTGGAAGTAAAGTTTGGCTTTTGTATGTGGTCCTACAATAACAGTAATGCTTTCCTTTTCTGTATGTGTGTATACAGACATGGAAAGTTTGGCTTTTGTATTTGGAAAAATAATGTGTGGCTTTTGACATGCAGGAGACGAAGATGGATTTTCTATTCAAATGTACCACAATGGTGAACTAAGAGGTGACTATTATATGAATGGGTATGTTGATTGGTTTGATTATTCTGACAATGATAGAATGTCAATGACTGAGATAAATGGTTTGGTAAAAGAGTTAGGGTACGATGGTATCATTAGCTACTGGTACAGTATCCCAGGTGTTCATTTTGATGGTGGCCTAGTTAAGCTTAGTGAGGATGCAGATGTCTTAAACATGCTAGTATTTGTGCCAGACACTAGGTTGATAAATATATTCCTAGAACATGTGTTGGCATGCAGTCAAGAACAATTTTATAGTCAAGTAGGGTCAAATGTATTTATCAATTTGGCTGATGATTTTTGGGACCAACAATGAAGTAGTGATTGAAGAGCTTGATGACAATTACGGTGTCATTGTTCTTGTGGGTGGGGGAGTATCCCATGTGAGAAATGTGAAAAAAAAAAAAAAACAAGTGTTGTAATAGAAGAGTTGAATGAAGAAGATTTCAATGATGACGGGCGTGGAGTATCCCAGGAAAAAGGATAAAGAATCTTACAGGATTGAGGAAGCTTCTGAAAAAGGCAAACAAAAGGATGCCGAGGAAAATATTGAGACATTGCAAAATGAGGGTTGTTCTCACAAGGGCAAAGAAAAGGCTACTCATGGTTGTTCTGAAAAAGGAAAAGGCAAAGCTAAAGTCACTGGCATGTCACAAAGGAAAGCAACTGCACAATACATTGTGGACTTGGAATTCATGAGTTGTTCTTTTAGGGCATGAGATTTGCAAAGATGGCCTTGTGTTCATGCCATTTCAGCAATAAATTATAAATGGGGCCTTAACGTCATGGAATTTTTGGATGACTGTTATTTGATAGCAACTTACTTCAAGACATATGATAATGTCATAATGCCTATGAATGAGATGGATTTGTGGGATATGAGTGAGTTCCCACCATGCGTTCCTCATTCTTACTTGAAAAAACCTAGAAGGCCAAGAAAATCAAGAAGGAAAGAAGAGGGAGAGCAAAAGGGTAAAATGAAGATGGGACAGTCAAGCAACCAATCTCAAACTACATTGTCTCGTATTCCCAAGACACATGACTCTCTGCAATGTTGCCAATGTGGTAAAAAGAGGCACAATAAGAGGACTTGTCATATGAATCTTCCCTCAAAAGCCAAAATTGCAACTAAGAGGAAGAGGCTTGCTGCAAATACCTAGGTATAACAACTAAATCTTGTTCAATAATATTCAATTAATACTTTTGTTGCAAACTGAAAACTTTTTTTTTTATGTTGTAGAACAATATTGATGCATCTCAAGCAGCCACTTCACCTAGTCCAAGCATCATAAAGGAAAATCAAAGCCTCCAAGGCATGTGAAAAAGGGATACCTCTGATAAGCAAATTCTCTTCATGATGGTTCTTCTCAATATTTATCTTTCAATTCCAAATCATGTCTTAACATCCTAACAAAATATAATGCAGCCAAAGCCAAGCAAGAAATGAGCTGGAACTTCTCATGCACCACCTAGTGACTCAACACCACCAGCCTCAACTTCATGCCCTTCTCCATCAACTGCTACTTCAACTGCAAGATCAAATGTTGTAGATTGAAGCATAATGAAGAAAGGGATCATTAGGGTTTAGGGTTGTTGGATTGGCCTTTTGTGATGGATAAGATGGTTTTTGTTGTTGGTCAATTGGTCCTAGGGTTTAGGCCTTTTTGTTTAAGCTAAATTGGTCATGTATAACTTAATCACTCACTTTTTTTTTATGGATGTAATGACATTCACATAAGCATCATTGGTCAACCACTGTGAATGCAAATACATCCATTGGTTATCATTTTGGGATGAATTTAAAAATGCTTGAAATATGTAATTGTCAATGTTATTATCTGGATATTTTAATGCCATTTTGATGGGAAGATTGTCTAATTTATTCTCTTGAACCATACTTCATTTTTAACATCTATTATTTTGGGGATTCAAAGCACAAACTTAGTTACCAAATATGGAAGATTGCAAATGTTTCCTTCACAATCTCATTTAGTACAAACACAGTTCCCAAATACATTTCATAACCATTAACCCTTACATAGTCATTAAAGCCTCACAAAATGACACTATAAATCCTAAACCCTTACAAAATCACACAAACAACCCAAATACTCCAACACCCAACAACCCACAACACTTCATTCAATGGCAGAGGCCAATTCCAAGCTCCTCTTTTTGTTTAGTCCAGATCCATGCATCCCTCATAATATGAAGCTTGTGAATAGAACCCACGAAGCCACCAACAACACCTAAACCACCTTTTCTCTTTGTCTTGCCTTTGCCACTGATTTCTCCAGCTTATTTTGTGATCTTAGAAGCCTAGGAATTAGTGCCTTTGACCGGTCACACATTTATGCATCAAACCATACCCAGAACTGACAACCCTTGTTAGCATCACGTACCTTTGCTGCACACATAGAAAATCGCCTCCCAGGATTCAAATATGTCCAAGAGGTTCGAATTGTAGCTGCCTTGCCACACCAACACTTCGGCGCTTGTTCTTCCATTACAGGAATTGAATTGCTTCTTGATCTTCTTCTTCACAAAATGAGTTAGGGCACGCTCTATGAGCAGTTTCTTATGGCCTCGATTTTTTGGTCTGAAACTAAAGAATTGATGTTGGGTTAAATGAGCTAGTGATGGCCTTGGAACAGGTACCAAGGTCTGGGCGCGAATTTTTTATTTTATTTTTCCATAAATGCCCTTTTGCGTGGACAATTTGGACTGTGGTGTTAGGATATAAAGTGGGTCCCATATCTGCCACGTCAACATTTAATGTCTGGTCAGACGGTCAATATAATGGCAAGTGTAAATTGGTTAGATTTTGAAATATTAGGTATGAAATTGATGAAATTGAAGCATCGAGACCCATATTGATACACACCCTAAGCTGCGATGGTGTGAAATGTCGTTAGTCCTAAATTTAATTATGGGTGACAATTCGGTGCACTGAGTCAGCACTATTGACCCTTTAACATGACCTAGAAATTTGACACAGATGGCACCTACCAATGCCATGCAATCGATTTAATGGATTTTGGGGGTGGGGTAAGTAGAAGAGACCAGAGGTCCACCCGTCGGCCCCATTTTCAAGCAATTTGTGGTTGTCATGCACGCACTCAGTGCTCTCTGAAGTTAGACACCCAAATGGATGCAAGATAAGGTCCTTTTGCCCTTACAGCCTTCTCTGTCAGATTTAAATATCTCACACAATTCTCCTCACAATAACAAGAATTGTTGTACTTGCATATATAGACAGACAGACAGGTGTCTAAATTGCAGTGAAGAAGAAATTATGTGGACTCGCTTCAACTCTTTGAAAAATAATTCTTCAGGGTTGTTGTAGTGACTTGATTTAATTAGAATTTAAAGGTTGCTAGAACTCTTTTTTTTTTTTTTCATTAGAAGAAATTCAATCACGTGGCATGCTAAAATGAGGGTTAGTGGGTAGAAGAAGTCACTTTGGTAGTTGGTATTTTCATGGCATTGACATTGGGCATGGTGGTGAGTGGTGCACATAAAAGCCTTGACTAAAACAAGGTGTTCGATTTGCTTTGCATATATGATATATGTGTCACCATTTGATGGTGGGCTTAAAAGTCTCAAAATTAAACTCACGTTGCCTCTTTCTTTAGCAATTTGGGAACCAAATATAACTTGTTATTGAAGGAAAAGAAGGTTGATTTTGATTACTTCCAAATGCTAACTAAGCAGGAGTAGCTATGGGTCTTCCTTCCAAGAGGAAAGAAAAATCTGAGGGTCGGTGTCCATTTCCATTGAACTTAAAATTTGGATGAGTATGGGCTCGTTTGTGAGTGATTCTAAATAGATCAAAAATCACTTTTATAGAAAATCACTTATATGGAGAATCAGTCTGGGTTGGCATTCTTATTAGGTGATAAGTGATTTTTAAAAATTTTGGGAAGCGTACTGTTTGGTAAACTATGAAAAATCACTTATTATTAAAAATTCACTTTGTGAGAAAGCTATAAGGGAAGCGGTAATGAGGTGCTTTCATTTTCGATTATGCGAGGAATCGATTTAAGAGGCCGGATTTAATGATTATGCGGGAATTATTTTCCGATTATGCGGGAATTAGTACCAACAACACTTTTAACAAAAAGTTTACCAAACGCCAAACCGCTTTCTCTCACGGTGATTTCTCACGGACAAATCGACGATTATTTTCACAAAGATGCCAAACCCTCACTTTAAATTATTTTAAGTGACTCGTTTGTGAGTGATTCTAAATAGATCAAAAATCACTTTTATAGAAAATCACTTATATGGAGAATCACTTTAAATTATTTTAAGTGATTTTATGTAGAAGCACATGAGATGTGCTTCTTCCCATAATCACTTAAATCCACTTAAAGTGATTATATGAAGAAGCACATAAGAGATGTTTCTCCCTAAAAGTGATTATGGCATATCCAGAATAATTCCTAAACGAGCCCTATATGTGGCTGAGGTTTTTAGCAGTACATATTCAAATTGTTGGGACATATATCACCTAAGGCCATCTCTAGCAGTGGAGGGCCAAACGTAGCCCAGCCCACCCATAAAATTTAACCAACCATTTATAGTTTTTTAAGAAATAGTGTTGGGCTGTATTTTTATAGTCTCCAGCAGGGCATGGCTAAATCAGAGCCCCCTCAATATTTTATTAGTTTATAGTATATTATTTAAATATATTGAATAATTTAATGGTGCTACTATTTTAATCCCTATTTAATATTTATTTTAGAAGAGATAAATATTTTCGAATATGGGGGGGTGGCAATTTTTTATGAAAAATTTGTGGAAAATTATGTAGAATGATGAAAAGAGTAAGGATGGTCTGTAAAAGGATGAAAAGATGTGGGAAATTATGTAGAAATATGGTTGGTGAATTTTTAATTTTTAATTTTTTATAAAAAACCAATCTTTAGGATTTTTGATATATATAATGACTAGCTGACGCTAGTAGCCTGAGGCCATGTCCAAGAGTGGGTTAAATCCTCACTTTTGGCACTTTCACACCAAAAACCCATCTTCAGCAAATGAGCTATGTGTACCATATCACCGGGCCAAATCCAGTGAGCGGACCAAAAGGGGTAAGCGCTGGGCCAAATATAGGATGGTTCTTGGGTGGGCTATATGTTATTTTATTTTATTTTCAAAAGGAAGCAATGGCTCTTTGGATTTTTCAAAAGCCACCAACGGCTCTTTGTTGTCTCAGTTGGATGACGTCAGCAAGCTATATATACAACAAATCCTAAAATTTGGTTTTTTAAAAAAGAAAATTTCAACCAACCTCATTTCTTCATAATTTCCCACATTGTTTTCATCCTTCTATCTAATATCCTACATTCTTGTCATCCTTTTACATATTATCCTTATTTTTTTCATCATTCTACATAATTTCCCACAAAAATTTCATCCTTCATTTTTTTAAAAAAGAGTGGCCCCCTCACTCTTAGGGAAAAAATGGCCGCCACAGTCCCCGCACATAGGAGTTGTTTCTGAATTCATATTCAACATCCAATTATTATCCTACAATGTCGGGAGATGATGATTATCTTTTTTAATTTGTTAGTTGTTGTTTTTAAATTAATATATCGTTGTTGTTTTTAAATTAATGTAAAAATCATGTCATATTTTTATCTTCTAAAATAAATTTTAAATAGGGTCTAAAATAGTACTTTAATTAAATTATCCAATATATATAAATAATATACTAAAAATTAATAAAATATTAAGGAGGCTATGATTTAGCCCTGCATTGTTGAAGACGGTAAAAATATAGCCCAATACTATTCCTTAAAAAACTATAAATGGTGTGCTAAATTTTATGGGTGGGCTATATTTAACCTTCCACTGTTGGAGATGGCCTCAGAGCAACAAGGAGCTGTTGTTGGCTTTTGAAAAAAAATATAAATAAAGCCACCACAGTGATGGTGGGTTCCCCCTCTCGCCTATGGCACCCAGGATCAAAAAACCCAGGGTGGGTTGTCTTTCCTCCCAATATAACCAACAAAAAAAGAAAATATAGCTCACCCAAGAATCATACTACATTTTGCCAAGCATTTGACCATTTTGGCTTGCTGACTGGGTTTGACCCAGTGACATGGCACTTGATGGAGATATGTTTTGGGTGTGAAAGACTAAAAGTGAGGATATAGCCCACTGTTGGCAATGGCCTATGCCATTTATTGTTTAATTTTCAAAGCATTTTGTTGCTTGGGTCATGTAATATTGCTAGGCCCATGACCTAATTCAGATTTCAGAAGTGTCAAGCTCCTACCTGGATTGGTAACTCCAATACTGTGATCCATCGTAAGCCTAGGACCCAACTTTAGTTTAGGCCGAGAGTTTTATAAGATCTTAATAATCTTCTTAAACATTCCACCTCCCTAATTTCAAAGCCAATAGTATAGCGGGGGAGAGGCTAGAATGAGGGCTTAAAGTGAGAAGTTATAGTGAGGAGAGCAATCTCACCATTAAAAGGATGGTGGACCCCCCAATGCACCCCCCATGTACTTTGTGATTGTTAGATTGCTCTCCTCACTTTAAGCTCTCATTCTGGCCTCTCCAATAGTATAGCATGATCATATTCATATATGCTTGCCGATCCAAATTCAGTGAAAAAATGACCCAACGATAAAAAATTCCAGGGGAAAAGAAAAGAAGTACAAACTAGGATGGTTATGGAGATAGAAAGATAACCAAGACAAACAATTAACTTCAAAGAAAATGAAGCTCCCACACTAAGAGAGACTACATTTGATTATCTAAATCTAAAGCTTCCACTAATAATTCCTTAGAAGTTTGCATCATGGCAGGGCTCAATCTGAACATTAAGGTACAAAACTCCATCTCATTCAAACTCCCATCGCCATCCAAATCGCCTTCCCTCAGCATGCACATGATCTCCTCATCACTCATACCTTGCAACCCCAACAGGCCTGAGTTCCTCTTCAGGCTCTCAAATGTGATCACGCCCTTCTCTCTGTCCATCAGCAACCGGAACCCATTGCAGAGCTCCTTCATGAAACCTTCTGCTCCCAATTTGTCAACCATGGCAGGAAAGAAATCTTCAAACACAACCCCATTTCGACAAGCCATTGACTTTTCAGTATGGGAACATGAAAATGAAAGAACTCAAAGTAATTATATTAATTTTAAGGGCAGCTGGCTAGCTAGCTTTACGTGTATTTTTATGTGAGAGATGGAGTAGTATTGTGGAAAAGTGACCAGATGGGGATTTATAAGGCGTAGAATTACGTGAAGGGGAGAATGAGGAAGATTTCGAGGAAAGAGGGTTGGCTGTGGGTGACAACAAAGGAATTTATGTTTGTTGCCGGCATGATCGAAATTTGCTCTGTTTTTTTTTCTGAGCAGAGACTTCTCTTTCCTCGAAATTACATGGGAAGGTCCAGAAAGCAGAGAGGGTCAGCAGGCATGGCAAGCAATGTAGCATTTTCCTATGAAAACATGAAACTTGGCTTGGCAGCTTTGTTGGCATACATACGTACAATACATGGGCTCTTTCCACATCAGCATATATGAATCCAATTACTTCTTAAACAAAACAACAGCCAGCAGACACAGGGTTTTGCCACGTTCATAATATAATAAAGGAGGAACTAACAATAATTGGAATTAACAAAGAAAGAGTTTCTTGAGCAATATTGATTATTATTAATCCTCGAAATTGTTTATCTAAGGAATTTAAATTGAGAAAGTGTCAAATTCAACCATAAAATCCATTATTTCTCGTTTGCTGCTCAAATTAAGTCCCATCCGATTAAAAAATGGAAACATTTTTGCTCACCACTTTAACTCAAGGTGTATACTATTTTCAACACTTGACACGTGAGCATGATCATGGTTTTATAAATACAAAGCAAAAGTTAACTATGGTTATGCATATGAACACGTGTCAAGTGTTGAGAATGGTAATGAGGGTACACGTTGGGTAAAAGTGGTGAGCAAAAATAATTCCTTAAAAAAAAGAGAAAAAAAAAAGTAATAGCATATTAAGCCAAAAATAAAGATGAAAAGTGGTATAAGACCTAATATTGTGTAATAAGCCTCAAACATGCAAGGAAGTTGTGTAAGGAGAAAAAAATTATACTTTGCTACTTGAGGAGAAAAACCACAAGGGTGCTTTAGTTTCCTTGTAAGTAATTCTTTTCCCATCCAAAGTACAAAAATGATTCAAAAGCATCTGGATTCCGTCCATTATATGAATCTTTAAAAATGAACCTATATATCATTTACGTCCAAGAATTCTATAGTGAGGGCCTGATTTCTCTTAACCGTTAGATTAAATTTAAGGGTTACCTAAGGGCCTTACACTATAGAATGACTCCATCTATGTCAAACCAAATTAAAATCGACCAATTCATCACGGAAGCTCCAAGTATTATTCCCGTGGACTGAAGCCCTATTCTTAGGTGCTAATCGAAGTAAATGCTACTAGCAAGGAAGTTGTTAATTTTGGTAAATTAAATGGGATTTTCCTTACTATGTAAAGCTTACCTGCCAAGAAGAAACTATGATATGCAAAAGTTGCACATGTCATTATTGCTTTGAATTAGGTTCCTTATTATGCAAAACATAATTAATCATTTAATTGAAAATTCCTATATTCTACTTCCTATTCCACATTATATATATATATATAGTTATTCTCTTATCCGGATGTATTAACGTGCGGAACATGCGGATGCCATTGTAAACAGACAGGAAAGCAGAGAGGAGTAGTACAAAATACATGGTGTCCGTACGTACGATAATAACGTTCGGATGTCCGCATAGGAGAATTTCTGTATATTAGTTATTCTCTTATCCGGATGTATTAACGTGCGGAACATGCGGATGCCATTGTAAACAGACAGGAAAGCAGAGAGGAGTAGTACAAAATACATGGTGTTCGTACGATAATGACGTCCGGATGTCCGCATAGGAGAATTTCTGTATATATATATATATAATGTGTAACAAATCGATTATTCAATGTAATGAGGAATAATCATCAATTCTCAATGTGAATATGAGCTATATTATGTTATGACCTAATCAGAGTCAAACTTGGATATTTGAAAAAAGAAAGTTCCTTATTATTGATGGTGTATATATATATATATTATAAATTGACTTAATTCCCATTTGTCTTGTGGAGAAAGAATCTATTGCTTGTTTGCAACAACTTAATTTGTATCTGTAACCCTTTCCTTGACCCTACAATTAGTCTGCAACAACTCCCTGGTATATAATTATTATAAGCAAACCCCAATCTTCTTAAAGAACATAGAAAACCAACACATTAAGTTAAAGAGAAAGCTATACGTGTAGTAAAGAAGAAGAATAATTGTGATAATAATAAGCTCCAACTACAGATGATCAGAACATAGCCAGAGGGAAAAAAGTATACATGCATGCATGCCCTAGAACAACAAACTAAGAGATCAGTGTAGCTAGGCAAGAGCTTCCTCCAACAAGTCTTTAGAAGTTTGCATCAAAGCAGGGCTCAACCTAAACATGAGAGTACAAAACTCCATCTCATTCAAACTCCCATCACCATCCAAATCACCTTCTCTCAGCATGCACCTCAAGTCTTCATCACTCATCTCCTGCAACCCCAGCAGTGCAGAGTTTCTCTTCAAGCTCTCGAATGTGATCATGCCTTTCGCTCCGTCCATTAACAACTGAAACCCGCTGCACAGCTCCTTCATGAACCCTTCTGCTCCCAACCTCTCCACCATGACTGGAAAGAAGTCTTCAAACACAACTCCACCACCTAACGCCATTAACTATATATATAAAGTAAATATAATTTCGATCTTAAATTCTGAATGTGTATATACATACAGAAAGGTGGTGAGCATTGTGTGTGAGGGGTGTTATGTGTATATATACACATGAGGGAGTGGAGTAACAAAAGGAGGGTGAAAGATGAAGATGATGAGGAAAGAGTGGGCTGCGTTGATGACAAAGGTATGTACATGATGATTAGGGATTGTCTGCGAAGGTTGTTGCAGCCATTTTCTCAAACTTACTTTCTTGGCTTCTTCCACATATATATCTAGTACTTTTCCCCGAAGTTACATGGGAAAGTAGCACCAATTTGGCATGGTATAGAAGCATAGAATCAGTTATTGAAGTGGCAATCAAATTCATGACCGACACGACACGTATATTTTGAATCTCTCTACATATCTGAGACCTATGGCTTGCACAAGTCTTTACGCACCAAACACACGGTTTGAATATAAATAAATATATGTATGGTTGATGGTTGGTTCCGGTTTTGATCGTTGGTTGATCAATGTGGACTAGGTGTTCTGAGATTTCGTCATCCTTTTGAGATGGTCATCTTTGCATATCTCTTCACTCCATCGAGTATCCTGGACCTGGAACTAAATGTTAATATCCCATCCCATGGAGAAATGTCTTCAAATTCAGCCTTGTGTCATCAAATTAACGGATTCGGGGAAATTACTTATTTGACCAGTCGTCATATGTTTCAAATCCCGATACATATTCACGTGCCCTACTCCTACTTTTAAGGATTGTGGAAGGAAACGCATAGTTTTTTAATTGTCGACTTTTCTCTGCGGCGGAAATAGGATTCCTAACATGGAGGGGATAAAATTTCAAAATCACTTCTATATAGGTTTTTCATCTTCAACTAGTAGGGTCATCACTAATCTAATTGTTGCAATTGTATTGCTATATCATATATTTTATCATATATTACATGAGATTGAAAATTAAATGAGAGGGCTTAGCCTTTTCTTTCTTAATCTTATACATATATATCTTCACTATCTGACACATATGCAAGCGAAGCCTTAGTTTGTTTCCCAACGAATGTTGAGAATACTTAGATAATATTTGCTAATTTTCATTGTTAATTACTGTATTTAGACGCATCACAGTTTAACACATATGCCAAAGTAACTCGTTAAACTACAAAAAGAAAAAGTTTTAATTAGAACAAATGTTAGAGAACTGTGATTTCTCTGCAAAGAGGAATGACTCTTTATATGTAAGTAGCCAATCATTTTCCTTATTTAGACGTACCAAGACTATAGGAACAAGAAATATAGCACAAACATAAGCTTGATGTAAAGTAGTGAATAACAAAAATAATTTTGTTGACAAAGCACAAAATTACATATAGAGAGAGTACAACATAGCCTCCCAGCGAGGGAATAAAAAGAGAAATGAAAATGCATAGCAATTGAGTACATTTGATCACTGCTTTGCTCTCTTACAATGTTAGAGCTTCCTCCAACAATTCTTTAGAATTCTGCATCAACTCGGGACTTAACCTAAACATAAGAGTAGAAAACTCCATCTCATTCAAGCACCCATCCCCATCCAAATCGCCTTCCCTCAGCATGCACCTCAAGTCTTCATCACTCATCCCCTGCAAACCAAGCAATGCAGAGTTCCTCTTCAAGCTCTCGAATGTGATCACACCTTTCTCCCCATCCATTAACATGCTGAACCCATTGCTAAGCTCCTTCATGAACCCTTCTGCGCCTAACTTCTCCACCATTGTTGGGAAGAAATCTTCAAACACAACTCCGTTACTTGTCGACGCCATTGTCTGCTAATTATAACAAGAAGGAATTGAAACTTACTAGTTGCTAGGCTAGGAACTTAAGAACACTATTTATAGTACATACATAGCTAGCCCAGACCAGAGGGGGAATTGAAAATTTCCAAAAGGGTCGCTTTTGGTGACAGGGAAGGTGCGGATCCTAAGAGATTTGTTTTGTCAAGACTCAAGGGCAGATATTGCAGGGGCATTAATGTTATAGCTAGCTTCTAGTATAATTTTGATCCAGGAGAGAGAACTTTCAAAGTTTGATTTGATCAGAAAGTTATCTCCTTCCTCGAAGTTGCATGGGAAGCTACTATTGCAGTACTAGCGGTTGGCATGAAAAGATGTGAGCTCAGCTTTTAGTTTGGAATTGGAGGGCACTTGAATTACGAAAAGGTCCATTCTTTAATGAGATCAATTTTTTCAATTGGGAAAAGAAAGCAACGTTTTTCTTGCTGTGACAAAACAAATAAATAGATCGAAATTGAGGAAAACAACATTCAAATGTCAATTTCTCTTCCTCTATCTCTATTCTCATTCTCAGCTCCCCAATGTGTTCAATATTTTTCTGAAATTGAGGAAAGATTTGCCCATATCTATACATGTTAAGTTGAAAACCCTAATTTATATTCATGATATTTCCATTTATGCGTATGTTTATTAAATGTCAAAAATATTCTTATGAATTTGGTCTCTATGGAAAGTGAACCGCGCTTTCCTGGGGGGCCTTGTGCCTGGATCGGAAGTTGGGGAAACAATCCCTTTTCGTTTTCATAGCCATTCACAGTGGGCCTCGGGGCGTTTGGCTGGGTTCGAGGGCTAGGCCCATAACTCCTCCATCGAAAAGTAGATAAAAATATAGACAAGGAATGAATGAGGAAGTTGGCTTTACCTGCACTTGGAAAGTTGGAAGACTTTTCTTGGCTTTCCTCGAATTAGCAGCCACTTTCCAAGAAAATTCCCCTCTTTCTGTTTGGTACATATTGTCAAGAAAGCTGATTGGTACGTGGTCCGATTTAGATTTAACTCGTGCCCAAGTTATACATTCCATAAAGAAACAAATATTACTTAACTTATACTTACGTCACAATTATTGAACATGGCGTGTACAAAAGTTTAGAGTTTATGTGATAATTACACGCACGAAATTATTATTGTAACAATAATACTATTTAGACACACAAAATTGATCATATTTGTTGATTACCTTATGTGTCAATTGAAGTAGTCATGTCATGTCAATTAATGAATATTGTTATGTGGATTATTTATTTATTTATTTATCTTTTTAATCATTATTAAAAATATAAAATAAAAGTGAGATAAAAAATTTAAAAAACCCTAAGCGTTTGTGGACTCTTCGTCTTAAACGCTCCCTTCTTCCTCCATCAAATCTACCCATTCTCATCCTCCATTGTTGCTGAGATTTGGAGTTTTCTCAATAAAAAAGAAATTAAAAAACCCTAGCGTATGTAGCCTCTCGTTGTTCTCTATCATGTCTCTCTCATGCCCTCGTTTCCTCCTCCATTGTTGTTGTTGAAAGTTGGAGTTTTCTCAATAAAAATGAAATTAGCATCCCTGGGCTACTGCCTGTCTCACAGAGAGGTTGAAGATTGAGATACATAATCAATTTTTAGTGTAGTTTATTGCTTTCACAATGGAACAACAATGGAGGATGGGAATGGGTAGATTTGATGGAGGAAGGGAGTGCATGCGAATAAAAGTAGAGATGCTAGGGTTTTTTAATATCTTTTTTATTGAGGAAACTCCAAATATCAGCAACAATGGAGGAAAAGGATGGGTAGATTTGATGGAGGAAGAAGGGAGCAGTGGAGACGAAGAGTCCGGGGATGTTTTTTTTATATCAATTTTTTAATCTTTTAATAATTATTAAAATAGAAATAAATAAAATAAAATCTACATTACAATATTCATTACTTGACATGGCATAATCACATCAGCTACCACATAAAGTTGTTAGAAAATGTGATCAATCTTGTGTGTCCAAATAAAATTACTGTTATTATAATGATGGATGGTGATTTTAGTGCGATTTTTGTGTAAGGATTTCTTGTTGTTTTTATAGGTTGCTCAAAAGGGGATAAAAAGATGATAATTGACATAACATATGATATGTGGTAATCAAATGGGGCAGTTTTGTGCATTTGGCCATATTATATAGTTCCAAGTTTAAAGGATTTTTTTACCAAAACAAATTTATAAAAGGATTTGAGTATTGATAAAAATATGGAATCACTATTTTGCAGTTGCTTAGAGGTTTGCCAAGTTGACACTTCCAAATTGTGAAATACCCTCAAAATCAAGCTATAACTTCTTAATTTTCAATCTTTGTTTTAGCTAGGTTCACAAAGAAACTAGTACAAATGTTAAAGGGCCTTTTATGAGGTCATAAAATGTTAAAGGGGCTTTAGGAGGTTGGATATTTGAAAAGGCAAATGGTGGGCTCTACTATTGTATTGAAGACAAAATTAATAATTTTTAACGTAGGGTTTATTTTTTACGGGTACGACTTTAAGGGAATGGGGCACTCTATCAGGGGCAAAGTTCATTCTCTCACTTGCGGTTGAGAGGGTAGACTATTTGGTTAGTCTGAAGCTCACCTAAATTCCCTTAACGCATAACTTGGTTTTTTTAATACTTATATTTGTCCTCTTATCAATAAAATCCTATCGTTGATTTTTTTTAAACGTATACCAAATAATTACTTAATTTGCAGTGTGTACCTTAGGCCTACATGTTTATTTTAGCCCACTCTAAAAATAGGACTTTATTATACTGTTTCTTCTCTTCATATATTATTGTATAGTTCCAATTTTGAGTCAAGTTGAAGCGTTTCCATTCATTCATAGAAAGGGAACGTGGCCAATCCAACGACTCCAAACGTGTCCAACATGGTGTGGCAGCTGCACTATTTGATTCTTTAATTTGTCAAAGTCCACATCTTATATGCGTGTAACAACCCACACGTGACACTACCTAGAACAGAATTTGCCAGCCATTTTGTTTTTTCAATTCAAGGATGGAGAAGTTAAGAATCGAATTCTATCATTCAACTAAGCGGAGTTAAAGAGTCAAATTCTTGATTTTTTAGGTCTTGAATTACATACTGTAATGTAGAATCTCGATAATTTTTTCTTATTCCTTTGGTATTAGTAAACAAATAAAAAAGTCAGAAATTGAAATAACTCCAATACACATTTCAGATAAATAAAGATGCATGTATGTATTATTTACTTTGTATTTTCTTCATAAAAAAAATATGATCATGAAGGATCTCATGCTAGTAAGTCATAAAAAACGACATCTATTATTACTAAGTTAATAGTGAATCGTCCTTACTGCCATGATGATGCCATCTCCTAATTAAGAAGACCAGATGTTTTCCGTTTAAAACTTGTGCCATGTGAGAGCACTTCCACTTTTATGGGAAAGGACAAGGTAAGGGTTGTTACTATTTACGTGAATAGTGATAGTCTTTGTAATTTTGTTTCCACCCTTATGGGTAAGGGCAATGACAGTTACTATTCACATGAGATATGAGGAGATGAATTTGTATTGAGTTTTGGTGTGAGAAGTAAAAAATATGCCTAGGTATTTATAAAAAAATTTCTGGTATTTTTTTTTCAATTTTTTTGTTATTTAAAATGATTGTTGACGTCAGTATGGCGTCACTTTGCCCAAGCAGCAGCACGAGTTGAACTTGCCTGGGTTGGTGGGTCCCACGCCTTGCCTAGACTTGCCCTTTGCGCGTCGGAGCTATTCGTGGGCCTAGGGGCGTCTTGCTCGGGGAAAAAAATCTTGCTGTGGACTTGCTCTGATGTGATCAACGTGAGGTCAACACTTATATTTCTATGAAGCTTCTAATCCCTTCCCCATCGCAAAGGCAACATAAACACATGAAAAATGAAGATTGAAAAAACAAACATAAATTTTACAGTAAATCATCGGTTGAACTACTTTGAAAATTAGACCACACGAGAAGGTAGGTGTCTAATTAAATTAAAATAAGTAACAAACAAGTAACCGGTTGGAACATGGTGGAACGTTTCTAAAATTCTATAATGGGCCCTTTTTTTCTGCGGGGGCCACTGGGTCAATTCTTATTTAGGAAACAAATTTATTAAATTTTACCAAAAATAAAAAGGAATCAATTTATTAATTAATCTTGTATCTTCTATTTAGGAAAGAATTGAGCGGTTGGCACCCCTTATAGTAATAAATAAAGAGGAATGCTAGCAACATTTTCTTTAACCTTCTTTTTTTGGACCTTCTCATTTCTCCTTATGACACGTATTAATTTCCTTACACTTAAAACCATGTCATTAATGTAAAGGACCCACTATATTATTCTGAGAGTGCTGTTATTTCCACTCACTTGTCCTATTTTCCCACCCATCTTATTTTTTCACCCACCTGTGAATTTAAAAAAAAACACAATCCTATCTTTCCACCCATCATTATTCCTAAAATACCCTTTGAAATACTTGTTTTCCTTCAACTCCTCCTCCCAAATCTGAAGAGTTAATCCAGCGGCTGAAACCACAACCCACGACGTCTTTCTCCTCCTCTCTCTCTCTCTCTCTCTCTCTCTCTCTCTCTCTCTCTCTCTCTCTCTCTCTCTCCAAGCACGCATCTCCTCCCTGGGTTTCTCTAAACAAGGATTTGCTTATCAGGCTTTTGGGTTTTTGTCTCAAATGGTGAGGAGGGCTATTTCAATCGATTCTCATGCTTGCAAATTGGAATACACTATTTAATGAGTTTTGTCAAATTGGGTTGGTAGATTATGTAGAATGGGTTATGGATAATTTGGTTTGATGGGAATTAGGTGTCTTGAGAGCTAGTGGGCGGGTGGGTGCTGTTGGGGTTTTGGTAGATGGTGGTTGCTAGGTGGCTGGTGGTGTTTGGGTGGTGACTTCTTGTGTGCGTCCTGGGAAGAAAGTGATGAAGTTTTTAATGTTTTTAATATTCTAATATAATTTTTTTAAATAGTTAACATCCAAGACGATGGATTAACACTTTAGATAAGTTTAGTTTCTAGCTTTTTTTAGATGAGTTACATAAGTCCTTATAAGTCATTTTACAAAAGAATAAACTTGTCTTGAAAATTTTAAAATTAAGGTGGGTGGGGAAATAAGACAAGGGGTGGAAACAACAGCATTCTATTTTAAATGTAAGAAAATTAACATGTGTCATATTGAAGAAGAATGAAATAACTGTGTATATTCTCATTGATTGAATTAGATAATTACAGAGAGAGGTATTTATACAAGAATAGTATGATCAACTAATCAGTGCCACCTGGATAAGCTTAACAAACACTCTAACTAAAATGAACTACCTCTAACAAATCTAACAAATTATAGCAGAGATCTGCTATCTATAAGGTACATGATAATATGCTACAGCAGCAGTATCAATAGCATTTGATGTTGATCTCTCTTCACACCCCCTCAAGCTAAAGGGAATGGAATGAACTGAGAGCTTGTTTTTGAGAGAGTGAAATCTGTCCGCAGCATGAGATTTAGTAAAAATATCAGCAATTTGATTAACAGAAGCAGCATAGGCAACTTGAATGGACTTGTTCAAAACTTGTTCTCGAATGTAGTGATAGTCGATTTCGACATGCTTAGTTCTAGCATGGAAAACATGATTAGAGGCCAGAGCAATTGCACTTTGATTATCACAGTAGAGAATAGGGATGTGAGAAAGATAATGATGAACATCTTTGAGAAGCTTGCAGACCCAAGTGATTTCAGCAGCAGTATTAGCTAAGGAGCGGTACGCAGCTTCAGTAGAAGATCGAGCTACCGTTGGCTGCTTTTTGGCACTCCATGAAATAAGGTTAGGGCCAAGAAAGAGACAATATCCACTAGTGGATCGTCTATCAACAACACAACCTGCCCAATCAGCATCGGACCAAGTAGTAAAAAGTTGGGAGCCTTTGGAAAACCATATGCCATGATCAACAGTACCTTTAAGATATCTCAGGATTCGTTTCGCAGCTGCCATATGAATATCCCTAGGAGCATGCATATATGGACAGACTTGGTTGACTGCAAAAGCCAAGTCAGGTCGTGTCCAGGTCAAATACTGCAAAGCACCAACTATGAATCTGTAAAATGAAGGATCTTTAAGCAAAGTCCCTGAATGATCAAGTTTAACAGAACCTACAGGAGTAGGACATGGTTTAGCACCAATCATATCTGATTTCTTAATCAAATCCAATGCATATTTAGATTGAGCCATAAACAGACCAGAATTTGTTCTTTTGACCTTTAAACCAAGAAAGAAGTGAAGTGGACCTAAGTCTTTGATAGGAAAGAGAGTACCAAGAGTACTAATCAAAGATTGACAATGCGTTGAAGAACTCCCTGTGATGATGATATTGTTAAGGCCCAAAACATCCAAGGCTGGGCCCAAATATATTTCTAGCCCAATACGACACTTAACCGAGAAAGAAGCCCGATTGGAGTACGCTAGAGTTCGTTGTATGTACTCCATAAGTTATAGTCCACATGCCACGCCAAGCAAACATGCAACACAAAGTGGAAAATCCTTATTTTTGCATCAAGCCACGCAACAAGCTTAAGTGGGCCCAAGCCACGCAAATGCCTGGGGCTTGCTGAGTAGGTTGTGGTATGGATGGTTACGAGCGTTCATGAGGCCTATTGATGGTCCAAGGAATGAAGGTTTTGGGCTGCTTAGGAGCACCAGAACCCATGCCCATTTCTTGAGCCCAATCACATGGGTAAGCATGAGAGAGAAGCAGCCCATCATCTTAGAAAAATAGCCCAGCCCGTAGAAAAGTATTCCAGCACCTCCAAAATATCCCAAAGATCTCCAGCACATGGTAAAAGCCTAAATCCAAGACAAGCCATCGTTAGAACCAAGGGGAAACACATGGCTGCTGGAAATGAAACACCATTTGGATCAACAGTCATTACCTATCATTTCCTCTTCAAGCTCTGATAAGACAAGACCACGATAGAAAACCAAGGGATATTTGTATGCAGGCTGCTGGGAGGCTCCAGCACATGGCCAGAGGCAAAACCCAAGGCAGACTGTCCAAAAACCATGGGATATTAGCACGCACAAATTGCTAGGAGGAAGTAGAACACCCTTCTGACCAACGTTGTTACCCGTGTCTTGCCTCAACCAGCTCGTGCCAGAAATTAGGGAAGAAAACCAGGGAGAAAGGCAGGAGACGCTTTGCCCATGATGGATGAGTCCAGCCGCAGGAATACCTCGGAACCCCAAGGAGTTCTGCCTCTGTGTGGTTGGGTAAGAGAAATTTCACCAAAAAATGGTGAATCGAAGAAGGGAAAAGAAAATGGAGAAGAAGACTTAGCAAAATTAGGGAGAACCAGCTGTGGTCTCTTGGGAAGGAGGATTTTCCAGCGCCTATAAGAAGAGGCACCCTCTGCCCAGCAAATAAAACCCATCCAGAGCAAAGCAACGCATCCAGAGAGAGCAAGCATCAACTCTCACCTCTGGAACCCTTTGATTTCAAGCTCTGCTATTCCATTCCTTCCCATTTTCTCATCTAGCAAGCCGTTCCAGAGCTTGACAAAGCTTTTGTCAAGCTGCCGGAAAATTACTCAAACCACCCACTTTTCCTCCCTAATCTTCCCTCAACAAATCTGCCCAAAAATCCCTCTCCCCTTGCTTTAAACCTCTGTTCCTCATAGGAAATTCAAGCTCTCTCTCTCTCTCATGCTAAACTTACGAATGCTCAGCTCCCATGCCACAAGCTTCTCATGCCAAGCCACAGTTTTGATCTGTAAGCAACCATTGGTTTCGTTGGTGAAGGAAGCCAAGGTGTTTCCTAAGGTTCCACGAACCTTTTGAAGCGCTCTTGGGGCCTGGTTCTTGAACTCAGGCACAGGGGCAACTATCTCCATTTGCTCTTTACGGCAGCCCAGGCCCATTCGTGCTGCTGCTGGAACGAAAAGACCCCTACAGATATCATCAACATAAACCAACACAAAAGTAACAGAGGTTGCAATCTTTTGAATGAACAAACTAGTATCAGATGGAGAATTGAGAAATCCAAGAGAGAGAAGAGCAGTACACAATTCCTCATACCAGGCTCTAGGAGCCTGCTTAAGACCATACAAGGATCGTTTGAGTTTACACACATAGTCAGGCTTGGAGTGATCAATAAACCCTGGAGGTTGTAGCATATACACATCTTTCTTAAGATGACCATGTAAGAAAGCATTGCTTACATCTAATTGATTGAGAAACCAGTCATTAGAAACTGTAATAGAAAGAAGAATTCTGATTGTGACCGGCTTAGCCACTGGACTAAAGGTATCATGATAGTCCAAGCCTTCCTGTTGGTTGAATCCCTTAGCAACCAAGCGTGCTTTGTACCAATCAATGGTCTCATCTTGTTTTTGCTTTATCATGAATACCCATTTGCAACCAACAAGGTTATACTGTGGAGAAGGGGGCACTAAATCCCATGTGCCAGTACTTTGCAGAGCATGAAACTCAGATTTCATAGCTGCCATCCAATGAGAGTGTTTAGCAGCTTGAGTGTAGGTTGTAGGAACTGAGGGAGCAGAAACAAGTGTATCCATAGTTCTTGGAAGTGGATGTTTAGTAGCTGTGAGAGCTTTAGGCTTAGAGATACCATTTTTGGATCTTGTAAGCATGGGATGCACATTTTGAACAGCAGTGCGAACCTCAGAGGCAACATGTTGTTGAAATGCAGCTTGAACTTCAAAGGCAGCATTTGGTGAGTGCTCAGGTTGAACTCCAGAAGCAGCTGGAATTATTGCATGCTCAGGTTGAATTTCAGAAGCAACATTTGATGATGATCGTGAGATAGCCGCAGGAGGATCAGAACCAGTGGATGGTATAGGTGCAGAAGGAAAAGAAAGAGAGAAAGAGGAAGAGGAAGATGAAGAGGCAGGAGAAGGTGAGGAAGGAGAGACATAAGGGAGTAAAACTTGAAAGGGGAAGTGAGATTCATCAAAGACAACATGTCTTGAAATATAGACCCTGTCAGTAGAGATATCCAAACACCTATAACCACCATGATGCAAACTATATCCCAAAAAAACACACATTTTTGCTCTTGGGATCCAATTTGTGCTTTTCATAGGGAAGCAACCAAGGGTAACAAGCACATCCAAACACCTTAAGGCCAGAGTAGTGGGGAGAAGAACCAAATAAGCGTTGCCAAGGAGATACCGAATGATGGTGATCAGGGAGCCTATTAATTAAAAAGACTGCAGTTTGAAAAGCATCAACCCAATACTTAGTAGGAACAGAAGATTGAGCCAAAAGCGTTCTAGACATCTCAACAATATGCCGATGTTTCCGCTTAGCACAACCGTTTTGTTGTGAAGTATGAGGAAAACTGAACTGATGAACAATGCCACTGTGATTTAGAAAGCTTTGAAAATCCTTACTTAAGTACCCCCTGAATCTAAGCGAAGAGACTTTATGGTGAGACCAAAATAATTTTCAACCTTGGCCTTAAACACTTGGAATGTGGCAAAAACCTCAGACTTATATTTCAAAGGGTATAACCAAGTGTACTTAGTAAAATCATCAACGAAGAGCAGATAATAGCGAAAACCAGAACAAGATTCAACCGGATATGGACCCCAAACATCAGAAAATACCAATTGTAAAGGAGCAATAGTGGAAGAAATGATTTTATTAAAAGGTAATATGGTAGCTTTTCCAAGTACACAAGCTGTACAGACAAAACCATGTACAACAGATGCTTTTACAGGAATTTGATTCTTGTGCAAAACAGAATTAAGCACATAAGATGAGGGATGACCGAACCTTCGATGCCATGTAAGTACATCAGCCTTAGTGACCAGAAAAGCTTGAGGAGAACCAGAGGTAGGTGGATTTGACGAAGTGCAGTAGAAAGGATACAATCCATTTTCAGTTGGGCCTTGATATAGTATCTTCCCAGAAGCCAGATCCTTAATAAAGAAGCCAAATTCATTAAATGACAAATCACAGTGATTATCTCGCACAAACTTGTAAACGGACAAGAGATTGTGGACTGCTTCAGGAACATATAGAACATCTAGCAACTAAAATTTATGATGAGGAGTTTTAATAAAAGAGGTGCCTGTATGAGAAATATGCAAACCTTTGCCATTTCCAACATGGAGCTGCTCAGAACCATCATACGAAGCAGGTTGTTGAAGAGTAGAGAAGTCAGAAGTAACATGATGACTAGCCCCAGTGTTCGTAACCCAGTAATTTGGAGGAGTGGTAGTAGCCATTAGAGCAGATAGAGATTTGCCATAAAGAGAACAACGCAGAGCAGAGTGACCAAATTGATTGCACACTTGGCAGCGAACAGAGCCATAACCAGAAGAATTGGCCGAGTACTAAGAGGGAGCAGAACCAAGAATGCCACCAGAGGAAGAATTAAAGTGACCTCGTGAAGCTGGATATGAATTGGGGCGATCATAGCCAAACGAACGATTACCATATCCAAAGGAGCGACCGTAATTGCCAAAATTCCGATTCCGATTTTGCGATTGAAAATTACAACCTCGATTGAAAGAGGATGGAGAAGGCTTGGTAGTACCAGCAACATAAGCATGAACAGGGTCATTAGAGAGAGAAGAAGCCTTAGCTTTCTTACGATTCAGATGAGATTCACAAGCCAAGAGAAGACCATGGAGCTCATCAGAGGTAACAGGTTCAATGCTCACCTCAATAGACGTGACAAGGGAGTCATATTCGTCTGGAAAACCACCAAGAGCATAGGAAACAAGATCAGATTCCTCAATTGGGGAACCAGCAGCAGCGAGACCATCAGAAATCTCCTTGATTAATTGAAGATACGAAGCCATGGAAAGAGTGCCTTTCTGAATATTTTGCAGACGAGATTTAAGCTGGGTAACATGCGTACGAGTCGTACCAGAGAAGCGTTTCTCCAAGACAAGCCAGAGATCACGAGAAGTGACAGAACCAACAGTATGAGGTAATAAATCTTCAGATAAAGTGGAATTGATCCAGATGATCAAGCTTTGATCTTTGTCAATCCAAGCTTCATAAGCCGAATTCGGAATCTCCGTACCAAAAGCAGCAGGAATGTGTGATGGAGGACAGAGATCAGTGCCATTCACGAGACCGAGAAGTTTGTATCGTCGAAGCACTGGAATGAACAACGAGCGCCAAAGAAGATAATTGTCACGCTTGAGCTTCACAGGAACCATGCTCGCCATGTTTTGAATCGTAATTGAGTGATAAGAGGAGTTAGGGTTTGTAATGGGGGAAGAAGTTGCAAAGACAGAATCAGATGAAGAATCCGCCATTGTTGAAGCAGAGAGAAGTCGCAAGAAAGGAAATTGAGAAAAAAGATGAAGAAATCAGAGAAACGCAGCAAGAAAATAAGAGAAAGAAGTGTTTGGGAGCTGAGAAAATTCGCAGAGTCAGAAAGTCGTTAGACACAAGGCTCTAGATACCACGAAAAAGAATGAAATAACTGTGTATATTCTCATTGATTGAATTAGATAATTACAGAGAGAGGTATTTATACAAGAATAGTATGATCAACTAATCAGTGCCACCTGGATAAGCTTAACAAACACTCTAACTAAAATGAACTACCTCTAACAAATCTAACAGATTATAGCAGAGATCTGCTATCTATAAGGTACATGATAATATGCTACAACAGCAGTATCAATAGCATTTGATGTTGATCTCTCTTCACATATATATTTATTGAAATGTGTCTCTTAAACCGTGTCATCGGCACATGACGTGATGTGATGTGATGTTGAATTGTTTCCTCAAGTTCAACTAACATATATTCGTTTGACTTTCAGCAAACAATTCTAGTCTTTTGCGAAGATCCAGAGGCTCAAGGCCAAACCAAGTGAGTCCGCAGTCAAATGCAAGATTGTCGCCTAACTCCGCAGTCCAGAAGAACTTACACAAGCGAGTCCGAGTCAGAAAAAAGCAGCACAAAGCCGCCATTGAAGCCTATGCGCTGACTTTGGCACCTTTAATTCTAGACAGTTTCTCTCTGTTGATGCATGTCTGCAATTCTCAGAGTTTGTCAGATGATGGGCATCGCTAGCAAAAACCCACGTTCCAAGTTCCATCTTTTCTCCTTCCTCTTCACTTTCTCCTCTCTTGCTCTGTTTTGCTCTGCTGCCAGTTCAATTACACAAGGCCAATCTTTAAGAGATGGAGAGACTCTTATTTCTGACGGAGAAAAGTTCGAACTGGGATTCTTCAGCCCGGAGAATTCTTCGTCCCGGTACGTTGGGATTTGGTATTACAACATTTCACCTTCAGAGCCATCAGTCATATGGGTTGCAAACAGAGAAAGGCCAATTTTTGATAAAGCTGGGATCTTGAAGATTGGAAACGATGGGAATGTGGTGGTTTTAGATGGAAATAACACCGCAGTCTGGTCTAGCAATGCTTCAGCCTCCTCTAACTCCAAAGCCATACTCAATGATGAAGGAAATCTTCTTCTTTTAAGCAGCGGCGGTACTAGCAAGGAGTATTGGCAGAGCTTTGGTGACCCAACAAATACATTTTTGCCTGGTATGAAAGTTGAGGTGAATTTGACAATTGGAGAGAACAAGTTTTTGAGTTCGTGGAAGTCAGAAAATGATCCATCTACAGGAGCGTATTCGATGGGGCTTGATCCACGCGGATCACCACAGATAGTGATATGGGAAGGATCAAATAGGCGGTGGAGAAGCGGGCATTGGAACAAGCAGTTGTTTATTGGTGTTCCAAATATGCCAAGTACATACTCATATGGTTTTAAGCTTAGCGATGAGAATGGGAATGGAAGCATGTATTTTACTTACACACCATGGAAGGTTTCGGATAAGTTGAGTTTTCAGATAAGGTGGGATGGGTATGGAGAGCAGCTTAGGTGGGTGGGAGATAAAAACCAGTGGGAAGTGATACAGTCTCAGCCTAACAAGTCCAATGACTGTGAGCTTTACAACAGGTGTGGCAAGTTTGGGGTCTGTAGTGCATGGGGTGGTTCGCGTTCGGATTGTAGTTGTATGCATGGATTTCAAGCAACGGATTGGGATCAATGGAGTAGGAGAAATTGGTCAGATGGGTGTTCTAGGAAGACCCTGTTACAGTGTCATAGAAATAGTACAATTGGAACAGAGGAAAATGATGAAGAAGATGGGTTTGTAGGTCTAAGGCGTGCCAAGTTGCCTGACTTTGCAGACTTAGTTGTTGCTGGTTCAAATGATAACTGTGAGAAGATTTGTCTTAAAAATTGTTCTTGTACTGCATATGCATTTGTTCAAGGGATTGGCTGTATGATATGGACTGGGGACTTGCTGGATGTCCAACAATTTACAAAGGAGGGAAATACGTTGAACATTCGTGTTGCGCATTCTGATTTGGGTAAATTAATTCTTCCTTTGTCTTTCTTGATGGTGTTATTGGAGTTTATTTTGTCTTATCTTTGCTATAACCAAAAGGCCAGTACTTGCTTTCTTTGTCATTGTTGAGGTTTTTGGTTTTGGAATTGGAGTCACTTTTTTTGGGTGTAAAATTGGAGTCATTTCATTTGCTACATACATGACTTCAACATATCAAACCACTCTAATACCTTTTCTTATGTCTTCTTTTATATATAGGTGGCAAGAAAAAATTATCCATCCTTGTGATAATAGTCATTTCTGTAGCAGGAGCACTCTTCTTAGTCATCGCCATGTTGCTATTATGGAGGTTTAAAGCAAAACTGAAAGGTAGGATGCACATTTCCCTTCCTTATGGTGAATGAGAGGGTCTATATCTTTAGGCAACTTACGCAAAATGTCAACTGTTCCATTATATAACCTCATTTCCATTTTGTTTCTAAGTTTTTCTTTTGTTGCTATCTAGTGTTGCCCACCACTTCTTCTATTTCATGGTTGAGGATGAACAATCCACCAATGCTCGATGTTAGCAAGAGCATAGAATTCTCAACAGATGTTTCAGGATCAATTGACCTTTTTGCAGAAGGAAATCAAGTAAATGGATCTGAGTTACAATTATTCAATTTCAGTTGTGTAGCAGCTGCTACAAACAACTTTTCTGAAGAAAACAAGCTTGGGAAGGGGGGTTTTGGTACCGTCTACAAGGTGAATTTATATTATGAGCATGTCTGCAAGTATTAAAGTGAGCTATAACGTACTAGAGATTTTACCCATTTTTTTCCGTCCCATTACCAGGGTATCCTTCCAGGGCTACAAGAAGTTGGTGTAAAAAGACTTTCGAGAAGGTCTGGCCAAGGCTTGGAGGAGTTTAAGAATGAGATTAGTCTGATTGCTAAGTTACAACACAGGAATCTTGTTAGATTATTGGGCTGCTGTATTCAAGGAGAAGAAAAAATGCTACTTTATGAATACATGCCAAACAAAAGCTTGGATTTCTTCCTTTTCGGTATGTTCTCTTTCAGTTAACTAAAGTATTCTTTTGCATCAAAATATGTACTTAAAATTCATTGCAATGCGTATAGAGATTGAAATTAGGAGGGGTTTGTTTTATTGAGCAGTTGCTTTTTTGGTAAAATGGCAGATCCATCCAAGCAAGCACAACTAGATTGGAGAAAACGCTTCGAGATTATTGAAGGGATTGCAAGAGGGCTCCTTTATCTCCATCGAGATTCTAGACTTAGAATAATTCATCGAGACCTAAAAGCTAGCAACATTTTGCTGGATGGAGATATGATCCCCAAAATTTCAGACTTTGGTATGGCTAGAATATTTGGGGGGAACCAAAATGAAGCAAATACAACCCGAGTTGTTGGCACATAGTAAGAATGACTTGTTGACACAAATATTACCTATTTATATCATTTCAAAGTTTATTAATCTAATTTTCACAATATCCTTGATGCAGTGGTTATATGTCACCTGAATATGCAATGGAAGGTCTGTTTTCTGTAAAGTCAGATGTCTACAGCTTTGGGGTACTGTTGCTAGAGATTGTGAGTGGCCAGAAGAACACTAGCTTACTCTCAACAGAACACTCGAGCCTCATTGGATTTGTAAGTTTATACGTGATGTTTTGAGTATTAAATGTGAGCTATTACTTATCTAGTTAGTACTATTCATAAATTGTAATGATGAAATGAATTTTTGGAATGTTTTCAGGCATGGCATCTTTGGAATGAGAATAGAGCAGTGGACCTCATTGATCCTTCAATTGCAGAAACATGTTCCCAAAATCAAGCTGAATTATTGAGATGCATACAAGTAGGGTTATTGTGTGTGCAAGACTCTGCAATTTCTAGACCAACCATGTCGTCCGTGGTGTTAATGCTGGAGAGTGAAACTGCATATCTTCAATTGCCAATACAACCTATATTCACTTCAATAAGGAGATATGTGGATAAAAAATTTAGTACAGACGGCCAAGATTTAGCATCCTCAAACGATGTCACAATTACAATGGTAGATGGGAGGTGACTCATAAACTTGCTACATGTTTATATGCAATTCCATCTACTATGGGGGGGGGTGGTTTAAAGTAATGTGTATAGTATATAGTTTTGGTTATACAATTGTGAGGGGAAAAAGTAAATACTCATAGTAGAATTCTAATAGCACTTCCACCCATTTGCTGTGGCAAAGGGTAAGGGGAGGCAATGGCTGTTACTATTCACATGAATAGTGGCAGTCCTTGCAAAAGGCTTGTTGTGTTTCCACCCATTGCCCTTTGCCATGACAATTACTATTCACTTTATATTATTATTATTATTATTATTTTATACTTAAACGATTAGTTTGGATAATATTTTCGTATAATATTTTCGGTTACCACGTGTCAATATTTATTAAAAAAATTATCATCTCATATTTCAGATAAGATTTGCGGATTAAATTTTCGATTACCACGTGTCCATATTTATTATAAAATTCACATCTCAAATTTCAGATAAAATTTTCGAATAAGATTTTCGATTGCCACATGTCCATATTTATTTTAAAATTCACATCTCACTCATCATACAATTGAAATACTCCCGGTCCTCATAGTCCGACACAATCAAGTAGAAGGACGCCTCAATCATTGGTGGAGACGGTTCCTCCGGATCACGACTTAGGGGAGTATTTTCCCTCGGAGGACGTAATAGTGCAATTATTTCTGACACGGAACACACCATGGGAATTGACTGTGGGCATTGTTCACTTGAGGAGCCATGTGTAATGGTTTTCTTTACACAACTGAACGAACCACGTGTAGTGAATCTCGAACAATTTTTCACAACGTCCCAATGTTGGTGATTTTTGAATCTTTTATTACTTTGGCCAATGGCACAAAACCACATTTGTGCTTGAAGAATTTATTAAACAAATAAAATTGGAAATCCAAGAAAATATAAAATAAAAATATGACATTAAATTGAATAAAATTTGTTACCTTGTCGCCAAAATTTTCACCACTTCGAATCAGTTCCCTTGCTTTTGCCAACGCATCTCGCCATTTCTCCAACTCTTTATTCAAAATTTCCACCTACTAGCCAATGCCATTTATGTACGACCGGAACCCTATTTTTCACAAAATTCAACATGAATTTTTTTTTTTCCACATATGAGAGAATTTCATCTCATTGCCTGTGATCGGACAATGACAAACTTGGACCCAACACTCACACAATAGAACATCTTCCATGGTTGTCCACGTCCCTCCGGCTTCGATGGAAGATGTCATAAGATGGTGAATAAAAATGAAAATTGAAAGTGAAGAAAATTTTGTGTAGAAAGTGAATAATATTAGAAGGAGAAGAAAATGTATGAGGATTTGGTGTTGAAAGTGAAGAATATTGGTAGGTATTTATAAAAAAAAATTCCAGAATTTTTTCAACAAAAAAAAGGGCAGCCATTGGATTGATCCAGAAAACCAGATCGGAGAGCCCAGAGATCGCCACGTGGTGACTAACCGTTGGCGCACAGAATTTTGATTTTGATTTTGATTTTTTACCATGAAAACCGGGCGTTGACGTCAGCTCGCCCTCGGGCCAGAGCACGGGCTCGTTTCGCCTTTGGGATGGCCCTGTTTCGTGGGACCCATAGCTTGCCCGGGCAAGCTTGGCCCGTTGGAACACGCAGCTTGGGCTTGGGCTTGGGCCCTGTCCTGTCCTGGCTTGGGCAACCGGTGGAAACGCTCTAATAGAAATTGCAGTTTTGGTTTTTGATGACTGTCATACTCAATAGCATGCCTCATTGGCACCACCATCCTTCTCCACTTTCCAATCAAACATGCATGATAAGTTGAAGAACATACTAGTTTTGCCACAACAAATTTTGCAGATTCCCTTACAATTTTGATCCATGCAGATGCTTCTCACCTATTAAAACGAACTTTGAAGATAGTAAAATTAAACCTTTAAAAAAAGACCACAGAAAGAAGAGCACTTCCATTCTCAGAATATGTATCTTGTACCTTGCTCTGTTAAACATTTATGAAGTCGGCACCTCAAGAATCAAATCTGTTATACATTTGGTCTGATTGAAACATCCCATGCCCTCAATACATCGAACTTCAAGGTAGTCATTGACTTTAAGGGAGAAGACAGCTGCACATAAAGTCTGACACTGATAAAGGTAAGCTGAATTATTGCAATGCATACAAATAGGGCTATTGTGCGTGCACGACTCTGCAATTATTGCGATGAAATAATGCCCATTGCCCAATATAATGTGTCATTTTCACTCAACACAGGAGAACCATTGATTTAGATCACATTGATCAATGGCTCCCTGTGCACGCATAGATTAGTGCACTACATTAATCAGTCAAATATCTCCACAAGGAGCCAAAATCTATTTCAAAGTTTTCTGCGCTTGACTTTAAAATTCTTTTTTTTTTTCATAATGAAGTTTCCTAATGTGCTTCATATTGCCCATGTTGATGTTGGGTGAGAAAATTAACAAGCATCAAATGCGAACCCACTTGCTTAGATATCATCTGAATTTTATATCAAAACAGTGTTTTATTTCAGTATTGCTGTTCTGGACAACATATTAGGATTTAAATGGGTATTATTAGAGCTGAAACTATTGCTAGTGCTTTAAATTCTTCCATGTTTTTCCTATTCTTCTTCAGCTTGCTTTTGTCACAGCACCATTGTGCTGAAGTTTATGACATAACTCCTTCACAACCATTATCACAGGGACAAAACCTCGTCTCTCCTGGCCACATTTTTGAACTGGGTTTCTTCAGTCCTAATAACTCAGCTAATAAGTATGTGGGGATATGGCACAAGGATATATCTCCTCGTAAAGTTGTATGGGTGGCCAACAGAGAAAAGCCTATTGCAGCTTCAGACACCTTGGCTAGTTTGACAATTAGCAGCAATGGGAATTTGGAGCTTGTAGATGGCAAACAGAATTCTGTTTGGTCAACCAATATTTCTGTGCCATCTAATACTTCAGCTGCAGTTCTTTCAGACACTGGAAACTTTGTTGTCAAAGATGATGGTATAGCAACTGCTGATCCATTGTGGCAGAGTTTTGATCATCCTAGTGATACAATACTACCAGGCATGGTGCTTGGATTTGATACTAAATCTGGGAAGAAGAGTTTATTGACTGCTTGGAAAAGTGAGAGTGATCCATCAGCTGGGATATTCTCTGCTGGACTTGCACCCCAGACTCCATCACAAGTGTTCATTTGGGTTAATGAAACAACTCCCTACTGGAAAACTGGGCCATGGGATAAATCGAAGTTCATCGGTGTCCCAGATATGGACGATCGATATCAAAGTGGATTTACTCTAGTTGATGACGTGCAGCAGGGAACGAAGTATTTTTCCTTTAAGCTCTTGGACAGTACTCTCTCATATCTAGACCTCTCTTATGAAGGAGTACTTACGCTTATGCTTTCAGACAATGGCAGCAACTGGTTTCGTAACTGGGAGGCACCAACGAATCCATGTGACATTTACGGAACATGTGGACTTTTTGGGGTTTGCAAAGCTTCCAAATCTCCAACTCCAACTCCAACTTGCAAGTGTTTGAAAGGTTTTACACCCAAGTCACATGAGGCATGGAGCAAAGGAAACAGGACAGGAGGGTGTGTGAGGCAAGCTAAATTGTTTTGTGAGAGTAACACCAGTAATTCAGTTGTTTCAAGTGGAAAAGAAGACGGGTTTCAGCAGTTGGAAAGGTTAAACGTGCCAGATTTTCATGAGTATATTGTAGATATGGATGTTGATGAGTGCAAGATAGAATGCCTAAAGAATTGTTCTTGCCTGGCTTATGCATATGTTACTAATATAGGGTGTTTGGTCTGGTCCAAAGACCTTATTGATATACAAGACTTTGCCTCTGGCGGATCAGAGCTTTTTATTCGCCTAGCTCACGGAGAATTAGGTATATGATAATATTGCTTGCACAACTCTACTTAGCAATATCTTTTCTTTAAAGCCTAATACTTTATGTGTTCCAATTTACAAATTCAATTGTTTTTTCAGGTGAAGGAAAGCCAATAAAGTTAATTGTTAGCCTCACAGCCATTTGCTTTATCATTATCTTGGGTGCCATAGTTTTCGGTGTGCACAGGTTGCGAGCGAAACAAAGGGGTAAGAGAACGATATAGAGGGATATCAGCTGATGCATTACTACTTGCTCTCTCCCTTCCTCTCTCTAAAGTATATCATAAAATTAGCATAGCTTCTATGGATAACTTCATAACTTCCTAAGTGCATATCAGCTGATGCATTACTAGTTGATATCCAAAACTTGATTGCCTTTCTATGATGAAGTAGGTAGGCTAATTGGTCCGACTTCATTGTTTTTTTTGCTCTGACTCGGTATTTGATTGCTATCTTTGCCAAATCAGGAAAAATCAAAGTTAAAACAAACTTCTTTCAATTCTCTGATGTGAATGAGAATTCAAGAGAGAATCTTCAAGAGTACATAAGAAAACATGATCCATCAGAGCTATTCATCTATGATTTTGACAGCATATTAATTGCTACGAACAGTTTCAGCATCACAAACAAACTCGGGGAAGGAGGATTTGGCCCTGTTTACAAGGTGATTATTTTTCTTTTTCTGAAGGAGAATATAGTATTGCAAAAGCTACAAGATACAGATATGAATGCAATGATTAATTTGCAGGGTAAGCTACAAGAAGGGAAGGAAATAGCAGTTAAAAGACTATCAAGTAGCTCAGGGCAAGGCATACAAGAGTTCAAGAATGAGATGCTGTTGATCTCCAAACTCCAACATAAAAATCTTGTTAGGATCATGGGATGCTGCGTCAAAGAGGATGAGAAGTTACTGATTTATGAGTTCATGCCAAACAGAAGCTTGGATACTCTTCTATTCGGTTAGTTTCACTGGCGGTTTATGTTTGGCTGCAGTTTCTCTTTGTCACCTGTCTCCTTTGTTAAACTAATATAATTGATAATCTCTTAGTTCTCTGTACTATGCTGTACTCAGGGGGACTCATAAAGATTCTTTTAGAAACAAAAACAATCAAGCAAGACAACCCTGCAGATATAATGCTCATAGTTATTAAATGAATTGAATAATATGTGAGTTCAGTTCACTATAAAGTTGAAGAAACAATATTGAACTAGACCTGCAAATGAATTTCAATTTAAGTACATTTACACCCCTGTTTCACTATTGTTCATACAACTATGTCACTATTTTCTAGCAATTAAAGTCTGAAAATATTGGTTACATTTCAAATGTTTTCATTGATTAGATCCAGTGCGGCGACCTGAGCTTGATTGGGGTAGACGCTTCAATATTATTCAGGGTGTTGCTAGAGGGCTTCTATATCTCCACCATGATTCTTGTTTGAAGGTAATACATAGAGATTTGAAGGTCAGTAACATTCTCTTGGATGAGAACATGAACCCAAAAATTTCAGATTTTGGATTGGCACGTATCGTTCAAGGGACGCAGAATCTAACAAATACTCAGAAGGTTGTGGGAACACTGTAAGCATCATTCCTTTTCCTATTATTGGAAGAACAACAGAACTTAACTTTCAATGTTAGTGAATTTATATGGAAGATTAGTGGCATGGCATTTAGATATATAATTTTTGGTTGCATTCTTAAGATCAGAAACCAAGAAAGCAATTTTGCCAGTTAAATACTAATGAATTGATTGTGCAGGGGCTACATGTCTCCGGAGTATGCCATGGGGGGGATATTTTCTGTAAAATCTGATGTATATAGCTTTGGGGTCTTGCTATTGGAGATTATTTGTGGCAGGAAGAATACCAGCTTCAGTTACTGTGACCAACAGCTAGGCTTCCTAGCTTATGTAAGCTAACAATTACAGCTGAATGTGAAATTATGAGTTTATGAGCAGTCTCCTTCATATAGCCTAAAAGTCTAACAATTCTACACGACCTATATGAATTTTTTCAGGCATGGCACTCATGGAATGAAGGCAGGGGATTGGACTTGGTTGATGAAGTATTGGCTGATTCATCGTCCTCATCAGAAGTAATGAGATGTGTGCATATTGGACTTCTTTGCGTACAAGACAATGCTGCAGATAGGCCAACCATGCCAGATGTAGTTTTCATGCTAAGTAGTGAGAGAGATCTTCCACAACCTAAACGGCCTATATTTACCTTCCAACACTCAGTCTCTGATCCTCAACCAAAGTATGAGAATATTTTCTCCACAAATGAAGCTACAATAATGATGATTGAAGGACGGTAAGGTAAGAAATAGAAAATTGTTACATTAAATGCAATGAGCATTCTGAAGTGTTCTTACACATATAGAAGGTTTTCTTTTTGGTGTACAAAACAACCCTTTTTTTCTTTGGACCGTAAATGAAGGTTTTCCCAAAAGCAGAGACTAGTATATTTTTACTCTTAGTAATCCTTGGTTGTAACAATTGCTTACTTCTCTACCAACAAGATTTTCCATGTTAGATCTCTCTCACAAATGGAAAGGCCACCAAATCAAAGATTCTAAGGAAATATGGAACAGAGAAAATTAATTATTGATTTAATATCGAATGAAGGTTGCCAAACTGAATTATTAAGATGCATAAAAGTAGGGTTATGGTACGTGTAAGATTCCGAAGTTTGTAGACCAACCATGAAGTCCATGGTGTTAATGCTGGTGAGTCAACTGCAAATCTTCCATTGGCAAAACAACCCACACTTACTTCAATTAGAAGCTATGTGGATACAAAATTTGGTACAGACGGAGACGATTTAATATACTAAAACGATTTCACAATTACAATGCAGATAATCTGGCTAAATGTCTATATGCATATTACCCACTATTGAGATATAATCATGTAAGTTTAGTGCAAACTTTTCGTTAAGGGAATTCCACCTCTGATGAACTTCTTACTTGCCTCATTGGCAATCAAGGAGAATATTGAAATGAGTTGAAAGCCTCAATGAATGGAGGCGTGTGTATTGATTATTATATATTGTTTACAAGAGGTATAATGATGATAAAGGTTTACAGCACAATGATGTCTACCTATATAGTAATGTAAAGCACAATGAGTGTTTACAACACAATGATTCTATCGATACCTATATAGTAATGTAAAGCACAATGAGTGTTTACAACACAATGATTCTATCGATATAATAATGTACAGCAATTATCCAATAGTTTAATACAAAGCACATCATGATGATGGAGGAGTGGGATGCGAATTATGTTTATCACGCCCGCAAGCTGAACGTGGGGGCGAACCGGAAGCTTGGACACGAGGAAGAAAAACGAGCGAGACAAGCCTTTTGTAAACACATCGGCAAGTCGATCAGCGGCAAATGTATCTCGACATCAATCTCTTTGCGAATTACCTTTTCACGAATATAATGATAGTCGACTTCAACATGCCGGTGCGAAAAGTGTGATAAACAGGATTTGCTGCAAGGAAATGGCACCGAGATTGTCACACCAAAGCTTGGGACAAGTGAGAGAGAGGCAAATCTTTGAATAATGAGCGAACCCAGAAAGATGAGCTGGCCGTGTAGGCTAGTTGACGATATTCAAGTCTTCCGCATTAGAACGAGACACACCCGTTGCTTTTTCAACTCCAAGTAATAAGATTGGGACCCAAGTAAATACAATGACCACCAGTGGAGATTCGATCATCCGGGTCACCGGCATAATCCCATCACAAAAAGCAAGAAGAGTGAGGAGCCGTGTGTGTAAAACAAACCATGCGAGAAGGTGAATTTCAAATAGCGGAGAACTGCTTGACTGCCGTCCAAAGGAGTAGAGGTTGGACAATGCAAGTATTGGCACACTTGGATTGACTGCAAAGGCCAAATCAGGCCTCGGGTGAGAGTTAAGTATTGAAGAGCACCGACAACACTTCGATATTGAGTAGGATCTTTCAAAGGCTCACCATCATGGAGACTCGAGACGACGACCATGGGCCACCTGGAGTAGAGATAGGTTTGGCGTCCAACATGTGAGTACGTTGCAACAAATCATGAGCATATTTAGACCGAAAGAAATAAGCCATCCTTGGTCCGATAGCAGGCCGCAATGCCAAGGAAGTAGTGAAGAGGGCCCAAATCCTTCATAGAAAAGAGTCGCCCAAGTGTGGTAATTAATGTGGTAATGAAAGTTGGATCATTGCCGCTGACCAAAATGTCATCCACGTAAATGAGTAAGTAAACAATAATTGATCCGGTAATGATAGGTGAATAAAGAAGAGTCACAGCAAGGAAGCTTCAAATCCCAATTCCTCCAAATAAGAGGAAAAGCATGAGAACCAAGCCCCTGGGTGCTTGTTTAAGCCCATATAAAGAACGTTGCAACTTACATACATGGTGAGGAAATTCCATATCAACAAAGCTCCTTGGTTGCTGCATATACACATCTTCATAAAGAGAGCCATGTAGAAATGCATTTTGACGCCAAGTTGGCGAACGGGCCATTCAAAACTAACGGCAAGAGCAAGAATCAATCGAATAGTGGAGTGCTTGACAATCGGACTGAATGTTTCACCATAGTCAAGTCCTTCCTGTTGATGAAACCCATTGGCAACCAACCGCGCCTTGTATCGCTCAATAGACCCATCGACTTCCCTCTTAATTCGAAATACCCATTTATTAGGAAGAATGTTCATATTTGGTTTAGGAGGGACAAGGATCCATGTACCACCTGCCGCAAGGCATTGATTTTGCTCCCATGGCTTGCCGCCACTCAACATGCTGATTTGCCTGTAAAAGAGCTTGGCCTCGACAATGCTAACATTAGAATGAGCAGTAAAGAGCATATTTAGGATTAGGCTTACTAACACCCATTTTACCTCAGTGACCATAGGATGAGCAGATGTGGTTGGTGGAGTATCTATGGGAAAGATAGTTGAGAGGGAGGGGGATGGATGTGTTAGTTGGAGGAAAGGTGAGAACATGTGACGATGAGTGGTCACGACGGTAAACTCCGTAAGGGAGACAAAGGCAAGTGGAGGATGTGTAGGGGAGATGGGCTAGGAATGGGAGATTGTTCAGTAAATGAGAGGGATGAAGAGGAGGAGAAGGTAACGGTGAGATGGGCAATGGAGATCAAGAAAAGTAAAGGTAGTGAAGGTGGAGTGGATGCTTCCATAGCTCCGAGTCACGTTGATCTCTTTAAAAGGGAAAGAACTTTCATCAAAGGTAACGTGGACGACAGATACAATACCACGAGTAGAGATATCTACAACGATAACCTTTATGATTTAATGAATATCCTAAAAAGACACATTGAGTGGATCGAAAATTTAACTTATGTTGGTTGTAAGGACGTAAATAAGGATAGCATGCACAACCAAAAACACGAAGGGAATCATAAAATGCGAGCACGTTGAAATAACTTTTTGTAAGGAGAAGAAAAATGCAAAACCTTAGTGAAGTCTATTAATTAAATAGAGAGCGGTGTAAATGGCTTCAACCCAATATCAGATGGCATGGAAGCACGAGCAAGGAGAGTTAAAGCTATATCTACTAAATGACGATGTTTTATGCTCTAAGTGGCCATTTTGTTCAGATGACGGGACAAGAAATTCGATGTTCGATTCCTTTAGTAGCCAAAAATTCTTTAAGTTTATGATTAGTGTATTCGCCTCACCATCCTGCTTGAAAAGATTTGATAGAGAAGAGAATTGAGTTAGAATATAAGTATAAAATTTAATAAAAACATCACAGACTTCATGTTTATGTTTTAAAGGAAACAACCAAGAATACCGAGAAAATCATCCACAAAAAGCACGTAATACTTAAATCCTTGAACAGATAAAATAGAGGAAGACCATACATCGAATGAATAAGCTGAAATGGAAAAGTAGTAATGTATTTGGACAAATGAAAGTGGAAGTTTGGTAGCTTTTCCCAAGGGACAAGACGAATGTAAATCCAAAACACGAGAACCTAAAGATGGTAAACTAGGAAATAAATGATGCAAAATAGGAGGAGATGGATGACCCAACCGAGCATGCCAAAATGGGTGAGCATCAATTTTGACGACATGAAAAGCAAAAGGACGTTGAGAGGAGGAATGCTGGATAAACAGGATAGACCACCGCTTACTCGAGCCTTGGAAAAGCGTCTTCCCCGTTTTGAGATCCTTCACACAAAAAAAAATTGGGAAATATGGAGAAAGTAACAATTATTGTCTTTACTAAACCTGATGAGCTGATAAAATATTAGTGGAGGCATTAGGAGAATACGTAATATTATTCATGGTAAACGCAGTGAGAAGAGTGAGTGAAAATAGATGAGCCAATTTTTTTAATTTGCAAACCCGTACTCGAAACAACACCACCAACGGTATCACCATGATAGTCACGTGATAGATTAAGATTACCAAGATCGTGAGGTAATACGAGCATTACTACCGTATCCAACAACCATGCGCGAGGATCGAGACGAAGAGGTCGGGCAGCCATAACAGAGTGTTGTCCAGTAGGTAGACGTGGAGCAAAAGACGAAGAGGTGGGCAGCCATAGCCGAGTGTCTCGAGTAGGTAGACGTCTTCAAATGACAGTTCATGCGATTGTAACAATGATGGGCGTAATGGCCAGGCGGTACAAATTTGACATACAATACGGCCTGTAGAAGACCGGGCCCGAAGAACATGAGGAGATGAGGAGGACGCTGCCTGCCCAAGAATGGGTGTAGAGCGATTTGAAAACCTGCTACCATAACCAACAACAATTGGAGGAGAAAAGGAACCACTTACCATTCACCACCAATGTAGATGTGAATCCATGATCACACCAAAACCAGCAGAAGGAGCGTACCATTACGAGAACCACCACTATCGATTAAGAATCGCTGCCACGACCAGACAAGGCTTGAGGAGTGGTATCGTAAACAACAACGCCTTGAGCATGAAGACGATGTTCACAGCCAACAAGAGAGCTTCAAGATCATGATACGAATGGGAGATTCGCGAGCTTGGGCGAGCTCACGGTGGTTTCATATAAAGGTCCAACATTATTCATGATGATAGAAACCAAGTCACTATCGGGAACGGAATGCCCTAAGCAAGAGCAAGATTATCAACAATGCCATTTAATTTGTCCAAAGTCGAGATAGAAAGATCACCACGAGAGGTGCGTTAATAGCTCACTACGCAATCAAGAGTGCGATTGTGAGATTGGGAAGCATATCGGCTTTGCGATAGCCAAGTGGCACGCAGCAGAAGTTGAACGAACAAACTGCACTCCAAGACGGTCGGGTGTGAGAGAACCGCTGATCCAACTCGAGCACCATTTGATCGCTTTGAATCCATTCTTCATAAGCGTAATTCGACAACTTCAGAAACTTTGCCTTTGTCATCGCAAATTTGAGAAAAGCGTATGACACTATTAGTGCCATCAACAAACTTCATGAGGCCACGACTTTTAAGGATGGGAATAATTTGAGCTAACCATATGATAATTGCTGCAGCATCAAGCTTGATGAACAGAAGATTGTGAGACAGACATGGATATGGTTAATGAAAGAGAAGAAGAAGGAGGAGCAGACGCAAAGAGCAGTAGCAGGAGGATGCAAGACACAAATAAGCAAACATGGGAGAAGCTCAAGAGATGTTTGGCAGGAAAGTCGCTTATCCAACAAGCTCTTCTCATGGAGGAACTTCTTAATCTTCGGATGGAAAGCTAAGGTGGAAATCGATGGAGCACCTAACCAATTTTTAATAGTGTCTGCTGATTTGCAAATGATGGAAGTTGTTTATGATACTGAGGATAAGGCACTCATGTTGCTAACATCCTTGCCTCCGTCTTATAAGCATTTCCGAACGACGCTATGTTCGGGAAGAAAGTACTAAGTTTGAGCGAGGTGGTGCAAGATGTGATGACGCATCACCATGTCCCAACGTCGTGAGGAGAACTCTAAAGATGCGGGTCTATTCGCAGGGGCCGTTCAAGCAAGCGTGAGGCAATAGAAGCAACGGAGGAATGCTAAATCCAAGGACAATGAAGGATGCTTGAGCGTGGGTCTATGACCATTGGAGGCGAATTGTCCCAAGTGTGGAAGGAGAAGCAGAACAAGATGAAGAAGGCCGAAGGTTCGGTGCAGCCAACGTGACTTTTGAAGAAGCGGATGGTGAACTTTTGACTACTAAGAGAAGCTGTAACGGGACGCCGTGGCAAGTTCTTTCTGTGAAAATTCTGATTCAAGATGGATATTAGATTCCGGTGCTCATATCATGTGTGTTCAAATAAGTTGATGTTTGACACATATGAGGCAAAGGAGGCATGCAAGATTATAAGTTGGAGACAAAACTACATGTGAAGTTTTGGGCTTAGGGACTGTGAAGATCAAGTTGCAAGGTGGTGAAGTTTGAGTCTTAGTGAGGTAAGGTTTCAGGCTCTCACTAAGAACGAATCTACTCTCTCTGGCTCTCTAGATGTGAGAAGTATTCGTACAAGGCCAAGAGGGAAGCTCATAATCACACAAGGTTCCGTTGTGGTTATGAGGGGGAGATTCAACCAAACAACACATACAAGCTCTTGGTGGTACAATGCAAAAGTGGTGCAGGAGTTTTACCAAGGAAGAGCAAGCAAAAGATCTTAATGTCAAGGAGGAGCCAAGCCAACATAATGTAGCCATGCGCTTTGCTCAAGAAAGGTTGGAGCAAGGAAGGTTAGTCAAGGTTGTGTGACTAACAATTTATCATCAAGGGCGGAGCTTGATTTCAAAGGTGTAGAAGTCGTGGAGTATAAGGTCCACAAAGGTGAAATCAAGACAAGGGATGAGGTGGAGGATGTTGTTAAAGGAAGCTTCTTGCCAAAGGTGGTCATGGGAGGTCTTCACTTGAGGTGGAGCTTGACACAAGGGTCAAGAAGAAGTACAACAACAACAAACTCACAAAGCGGGTTCTACTGAGGTGGAGCCATCGTCAATAGCAAGGTCCCGGCCCAAGGAATCCATCAAACTGTTCCTAGGTTTTGGATGGATGGATCAAGAAGTTCCAACCACGCTCGAGTGCCACAGGAGCATGAAGCGGGAAAGTTGGAAGGGTGCATTGATGAAAAGAAAGGTGTTCTTAAATCCAAGAGCAAGGTTGGCTAAGTGGGGATTTATAGAGCAAAGGTTTGGTATGAAGTTTCCATACCAGGCATGTCACAAATTCAGGGCTCTAAGATGGCAAAGGAGCAAGGAATTTGGCATGGAGGGTCTCTCTTCTACACAAGGGATCCGTGTTGCCCAAGTCTCAGATTGGGTGGAGCACCTTCACCTAAGGTGCATTAAGGCAAGAGGTTGATTTGCCATGGTGGAGATCTTGGAAATTACTAGAACGATTTCTAAGAGGTTGAAGATGTTCTAGAGGTCAACAATGGTTCACGGGGTGATTAATGGTTCGCCAAGGTGGAGATTGTTGGAAATTGGCTCACATTAAGGTTGCAAGCTTCGGAGAAGCTTAACGTCGCAAGGTTTTAGCGATCGTCATTTTGGAGCAGATTGGGTGAAGTCGAGAGGCTGGGAAATTCGCAGTGAAGCGACCGTCGCAGTTTTGGGCACCGGCCGCATGCAGCAGATTCAAGCAGAGTGTAGAATCGTATAAAGCGACCGTCGCAAAGAATCAAGGGCGACGGCCGCATGCAAAGATGTGTCAATGTTTTTCCACGCCGTTTTCAAGTTGCTTTTTTCACATGGGTCAGATCCTCACCCAACTCCATGTGCCTCCAAAAGTCTTAAATGAGTGCTAGGGCATATGGCAGCCTACTAGGGAAAGTCTTAAACAACATTAAGTATAGAGTGGTGGGTTGTAGGATTGCCTACCACTTATACTTTCCTTGAATCATGGATCTGGTTTTTAGGGTGGCTGGTTTGCCACATGTTAGAGGCTTCTTGCTGGGTGGCTAATGATGTTGGGAGGCTTCCCACTTGTCTACTTTAAGTGGGAAGTGCAGACATTACAAGGTGTGCTTAGTATTTTGTGTTTAGTGCTCTTGTGCTAGAGAGCTTAAGTGCAAAGTGCTAAGGCCAAGGAATCAGAAATCCAAAGGAGTTCAAAGAGCTAAGGGCTGAGAGAAAGCCAAGGAAGCTAAGGAGAGAGAGAGCTTAAGTGGTCGAGTCTTGTAAGTCTAGAAACCAAGGGAGTGGAAACACCAAGGGTGAGAGAGTGTTCACAAGTGCATCAAAGTGTTGAGCAAAGGGGTGAGAGAGAAAGAGAGCTTGGGGAGAGAATAGAGTTCTAAGGGGGTTTTCTTTGTAAACCAAAGTTGTAACCTATTCTTTCATGAAGTGAATTTCTCAAGGGATCACCAAGAGGAAGTAGGCAAAGAGTTGGCCGAACTCTATAAATCTTGTGTCATTTGTGCTTGGTTATTTTCTCAAGAGTGTGTGTGTGTGATTCATCCATCATTGTGTGTGTTACAAGTCCATCAACAACAAGATCATTAGGGAGTGCATTCAATTTGCACAACAAGTGGTCATAAATACAATAATTAAAATACAAAATAAAAATTGCAAAACAACCAAACGAATTAAAAAAATTAAATAAAACGAAACAAGAAGTTCTAAAAACACAAGCTTACGCAAATTGAAACCCAAAAAAAAAAATTTGAAGCCCAAAGCCCACAATTTTGAAACCCGACCCACAATGAATTCAAGCCCACACGTTTAATTTTTTTTTTTTTTTTTTTTTAAAACTTTTAAAATTAATTATTATTATTATTATTATTTTTTAAACGTGAATTGGAGGATTCTGAACGAGGGTCCGTATGTCGCTCCCTGGCAACGAAGCTAAAGAGCCACGTGTCGTCGCATGTAGGCGCCAGAGAGCTTTTGCGCTTCCCAGCTAAAATTACAAGCGTATGGAAAGGCGCGAAGACTTTGTTGAACGCGTTCGCTCGTAAAAAAGGTGCACGTCGCGACAAATTATTTTGGGGACGGGGAAAGCCTGTAAGGCCGTGGAGCTTGAGTGGTGCTAGGGTTTGATATCTATAAAAGGAAACTAAGGGAGAAAACAAAAATTACAGCCACACTCAAGAGAGAAAAGAAGAAGAAAAGAGAGAGGGGAAAAGGAAAAAGAAGAGAGAAGAGAGAAAAAGAAAAGAAATCGTAAAGAAAATGTCGTCTCCTTTCCCATTTTCACTGATCTTAACCTAGCTCAACCAATTCGTGACGTCGAGTCAAGGAGCAAGACCAACATGGATGCCCTCATTTGGCTCAAAGAAGAGGGCCCGTGATGTGCTGAATGACACAATACTCATGGACAACGGTTGCCCTCGAGTCGCAAGGAGTTTAGTGACTCCTAGAGATGCACGAGTGCTCGGGCGCAGTGTGACAATCGAATCGCCAAGGATGCCATGGCACTGGCCGCACAAAACACGACTCACTATCGCGAATCAGTGGGTTATCGCCAATTGCGTAAATCCCGTGAGTTGAGCTAGTAAAGGCTCAGCTTGGCAAAGACGCGCAGCACGTGGTCGAGGATTGTCAAGGCATTATAAAGCGACTTGAAAAAGGAGCGGACAAGGATGGTGGAGTTTAATCGACGCCGCTAGAAGGTTTGCAAAGCGGAGAATAAACAAATTTATCATCGATGGTAGATTTGTACGCCAAAGACATGCGCACAAAGTCGGAGTCTATCGGGCGACCGGTAAGCGCAAGCAACCGCAGAGCACGAGACAAGTGGTGCTCCAAGCCAAGAGTGCAGCCATAAGTGCGATCTTTGGGAGCTCAAGTGATGGGCCCCAAGAGGTCGTGCGTGAAGACCCAAAGGATGACGCCCAGCACGGCCAAGTTTCCAATTTTGGAATCTGGAAGCCGCGCTGTCGATGATGCCGATGTCGACGCCGATGAAGATGATGAAGAAGAAGAAGAAGAAGAAGAAGAAGAAGAAGAAGAAGAAGAAGAAGAAGAAGAAAAAGAAGAAGAAGAAAGAAGAAGAAGAAGAAAAGAAGTTTTATTTATTTGTATTTTGTTTTTTTGTTTTTTTTGTTTTTTTGTTTTTTATTGTAATGCTACTGCTCAGTTTGAAGTGATTTTTTTTTTAAATTATTTTATTTTTTAACACTTAGAAAAATACTAACTAACCACACCACAAAAACTAAAACTAAAAATAAAAATAATACAAAAATAATAATAATAATAAAAACAGAGACTAACTTTTAAGAAAACAACTAAACGTAAAAGAAAACAAAGAAGTTCCAAATTGCAATTTAATTTAATTTTTTTAAACACTAAACAAACAAACAAACCACACCACATACAAATTAAAATAATAATAATAATAAAAAATCACATACTATAAAACATTATTTAAGCAAGAATACAATACCCAAACTTAAATTTTTATTTAAACTAAACTATTATTGTAAAAATAAATTTTAATTTAAGAACACACAATTATACAAGCAACTCTAGGATGACCGCCATGGCCTCGTAAAACACAAACAGGGTTCCTGGAAGGTTGGAGGCCACAATGGTCCCGCTTAAAACCCAAACTTCTTAGACACCTAAGGTGTCGCCTTAAAGAACTCCTAGACACCGCATAGACGGAAGTTGCATCGAGTTACCAAAAGTCAGCTCATATGAAAAAATCTTTTTAATTTTTTTTTAATTATAAAAGAAACAGAAAATTAAAATTACTAAAATAATAACAATACAAGTAAAAGAGAAAGGATTGGATACTCCCTTGATGCGATTAGGTCGAGCATAGATGCATTTGGAGGTCGTTACTCCTCCCACTACTCCATACTTCCTATCCTTAAGATTGAAGTTGCCTTCTCTCCCTTTTTATTGAGCTATCTCATATAGCTAAAACAAACACAGAACTTGAAGGAGAGATGGAGGCGTGTGTATTGATTATTATATATTGTTTACAAGAGGTATAATGATGATAAAGGTTTACAGCACAATGATGTCTACCTATATAGTAATGTAAAGCACAATGAGTGTTTACAACACAATGATTCTATCGATATAATAATGTACAGCACTATCCAATAGTTTAATACAGCACATCATGATGATGGAGGAGTGGGATGCGAATTATGTTTATCAGGCACCACCTTCCTCTGCCCGCTGCTTTCCAATCTGAATTGCATGTTTTGCTGCAGCTTGCATGTGAAAATCTCATATATATGACAGTATCAAATGTATTCATCAGTTATGAAGTAAGCTCCTCAAGAATCATTTTTGTTCAACATTGGTTTGATTGCACCATCCTAACATCCCATACCCTAACATCCAAGCTGGTAAATGACTTGATGCAGAGAAGAGAGCTGTACATAATAATAGTCAGACATTGATAAAGGTATATGCATATACTTTGTGCTTTCTCAATGTCTGTGATATTTGCAGTGTGCAAGATTTCCAGGTGGCTGAGCCATTGATTGAGATGGGCCCTACCATATGGGGTTCACATTAGTTAACGGCTCCGAGTTGGCCACGTGGAGCAACTAAATGTAGCATTCTCATAATGTCTTATTATAAGACTCTTATATATGCCCTGGACTACAAATATAATTTAGTCAAAAGATCTCCAGAAGGAGCTGAAAATAAATGTCAAACTTTTCCGCGCATGACCTTAAAAAGCATCGGTAGAATTTTCTTCATAAAAAAAGAGGAAAAGTCAATTTTGTCATAGTGAAGATTACTGCTTCACGTAACGTAGGGTGCTATATTAGAATATTGACAAAATTTGCGTTTCTGTTAGCGCTTTAAGTTCCGCCATGTTCATCCTATTCTTCTTCAGCTTGCTTCTGTCACAGCATTATTGTGCTGAAGTTTATAACATAACTTCTTCTCAACCATTAGCAGAGGGACAAACCCTTGTCTCCCCTGGCCGCATTTTCGAATTGGGCTTCTTCAGTCCTAATAATAATAACTCAGTTAATAAGAATGTGGGGATATGGCACAAGAATATATATCCACGAAAAGTTGTATGGGTGGCCAACAGAGAAAAGGCTCTTGCAGTTACAGACACATTGGCTAGTTTGACAGTTAACAGCAATGGGAATCTGGAGCTTCTAGATGGGAAACAGAATTCTGTCTGGTCAATCAGTATTCCGATGTCATCTAATAGTTCAGCTGCACTTCTTTTAGACACTGGAAACTTTGTTGTCCAAGATGATACAGGAGCTCAATTATGGAGGAGCTTTGATTATCCTGGTGACACACTTCTACCAAGCATGTTGCTGGGATTAGATAGTAAATCTGGGAAGAGGGACGTCTTGACTGCATGGAAAAGTGAAAGTGATCCATCAACTGGGATGTTCTTGGTTGGATTGACACCACAGATCCCAACACAAATCTTCATTTGGATTAATAGATCAACTCCCTACTGGAGAAGTGGGCCATGGGACAAATCAAAGTTCATCGGTGTACCAGAAATGATTGATGAATATCTTAGTGGATTTAATCTAGATGATAATGTGCAGCAGGGAACAAAGTACTTCTCTTATTATTCATATAACAAAACTCAGGCATATCTGGATATCTCTTCAGAAGGTACACTCAAGCTTATGTATTCCGAACATGGTGAGAACTGGAATCTTGACTGGGAGGCCCAAAAGAACCCATGTGACCATTATGGAACATGTGGACCTTTTGGGGTTTGCAAAGCTTCTGAATCTTCAATCTGCAAGTGTTTGAAAGGGTTTGTACCTAAGTCACATGAGGAATGGAGCAATGGAAACAGGACAGGAGGGTGTGTGAGGCAAACCAAATTGTCTTGTGAGAGCAACACAAACAAGTCAGTCACTTTGAGAGGAAAAGGAGATGGGTTTTCGAAGATGGTACGGTTAAAACTACCAGATCATCATGAATATATCACGTCTTCGGATGCTGAAGAGTGCAAGATACAGTGCCTAAATAATTGTTCTTGCTTGGCTTATGCATATGTGAACAATATAGGATGTTTGGCTTGGTCCATAGACCTTATTGATATACAGGAGTTTTCCTCTGGTGGAGTAGATCTTTTTATTCTCCTAGAAGGTGCAGAACTAGGTAAATGATGATAATATTGCTTGCACAGCTTTAAGTAGAAATATCTTTTCTTTTCTGTCTCACACTGTTTGTATGACAAACTCATTTTTTCAGATGAAGGAAATCGAACGAAGTTAATTGTCAGCTTCACAGCTATAGGTCTTATTTGCATCTTGGGAGCCATAACGTTTGGTTTGCATAGGTTACGAGCTAACCAAAAGGGTAAGAGAATGATATGGATGCAATTCATTTTAGTAAGCTAACTAAAAATGTTTTGGTTTGATTGATTGTTATGCTTGCCAAATCAGGAAAAGTCAAAGTGACTGACACTATTGAGAAATCAAGAGACACTCTTCAAGAATATATTAGAAACCAAGATCCATCGGAGCTATTCATCTATAATTTTGATAGCATATTAATTGCTACGAACAATTTCAGCATCACAAACAAACTCGGGGAAGGAGGATTTGGTCCAGTTTACAAGGTTATTATTTATTTGTTTATCTCTTTCTAAAGGAAAATATAGTATCACATCTATACAATTCTACACAACTACAAGACAAGGACATGAATGCAGTGATTAATTTGTAGGGTACGCTACAAGAAGGGAAGGAAATAGCAGTAAAAAGACTATCTAGTGGCTCAGGGCAAGGCATAGAAGAGTTCAAAAATGAGACGTTGTTGATCTCCAAGCTCCAACATAAAAATCTTGCTAGGATCATGGGCTGCTGCGTCAAAGAAGATGAGAAGTTACTGATTTATGAGTTCATGCCAAACAGAAGCTTGGACACTCTTCTATTTGGTTAGTTACACTGGACTTATCTTTGTAATTTGCCTACTAAATTAAAGCCACAAATGAATTCACATGAACTAAATGTTCAGGGCACAAGGAATCAAAATTATTTTCGAATGATAGACTTATTTTCAATACACAAACAATCAAGCAAGCCATCCTGCAGATTTTTAATGCTCATAAGTGTAAACTCAATTGTACAATACGTGAGTTCATTCTATAAATTAGAAGAGACAATGTTGAACTAGACCTGAAATAAATTTCGAATATGATTACACCCACTATTGTTCATACTAATCTGTCAATATTTTCTATAGCAATTAGAAGGTGAAAATGTAGTGACAGTCAACATCATTGTACAATGCATGGGATATATGAATGAAACTATTGGTTATTTTTCGAATGTTTGCATTGATAAGATCCAGTGCGGAGACCTGAGCTTGATTGGGGCAGACGCTTCAATATTATTCAGGGTGTTGCTAGAGGGCTTCTTTATCTCCATCATGATTCCTATTTGAAGGTAATACATAGAGATTTGAAGGTCAGTAACATTCTCCTGGATGAGAACATGAACCCAAAAATTTCAGATTTTGGATTGGCACGTATCGTTCAAGGGACACAGAATCTAACAAATACTCAGAAGGTTGTGGGAACACTGTAAGTATCATTCCCTTTCCTATTCTTGGAAGAAAATCAAACTTAAATTTCAATGTTCAGCATATTGCCATTCATTTAAACATATTAGTGAATTTATATGGAAGCAGCAGAGACAACATGTAGGAAATCTAGCTGTAGCATTCATTTTATTTAGAGCCCTGCAATCTTAACTGAAATATTAGTTGCATGCCATTAAGATATAAATTTTTTGGCACTTTTCTTAAGACCAGAAACAAAGAAGAAATATTGTCAGTTAAAAAATACTACTGAATTGCCTTTGCAGTGGCTATATGTCTCCGGAGTATGCCATGGGTGGGATATTTTCGGAAAAATCTGATGTCTATAGCTTCGGGGTCTTGATATTGGAGATTATTAGCAGCAGGAAGAATACCAGCTTCTATTACTATGAACAACATCTAGGTTTCCTAGCTTATGTAAGTTCACACTGTAAATGTTTTAAATTGTTAAACAATCTATATGAAGCTAAGTACAGCCGAGTCTAACAAGTCTAGCCAACATATATGAAACTTTGTCAGGCATGGCACTCATGGAATGAAGGCAGGGGATGCGACTTGGTTGATGAAGTACTGGCTGATTCATATTCCTCATCAGAAGTTATGAGATGTGTGCACATTGGGCTTCTTTGTGTACAGGACAATGCTGCGGATAGGCCAACCATGCCAGACGTTGTTTTCATGCTAAGTAGTGAGTCAGATCGTCCACAACCTAAGCGACCTATATTTACTTTCCAAAACTCAGTCTCTGATCATCAACCGCAGTCTGAAATTATTTTCTCAGCAAATGAAGTTACCATAACAATGATCAAAGGACGATAAGCTATATCAAATTTTTACATCACAATGTAATGACCTTTTGGTCATTCTTTAGTGTTCCTACACATAATATGTGACATCAATAACAAAACTTTATCTTTCAAATTTGATTCTTCTCCGTCAAGAAACTGATCATTCGATTCAAAAGTGAGAACAAATATGCCTTTATGTATTTCACACGGCGGACACATCTCCCAAATAGCTTCTCCAAGAAGCCAAACAAATGGCTTCTCTTCAATAAGACTCCAAAGGAATGGGTGGTAAGGCCATCTCTAGTTATATGGTTAAATGTAGTCCAGGGTTAAAAATTTAGTCCTCCAAAATATTAATTTTTTAAAGAATAGTGCATGTGGGAGCAAATTTCGTCCCATGGGAATATTCGATCGATTGATTCCCTTTCTTCTTCGTCGTCTCTTTCTCCTGCAAAATAGATTGGAATAAGAGGACCACACCGGGGGTGTTGGCCAAAGGCCCTCCGATGCCTAAGTTAGTTCAAGTGTTTGTAGAAAAACAATAGCTAACGAAAAGTGCGAGTTATGTGTATGGTGTGAGCGTGGCCGGAGCCGTGTGTGAGAGAGAAAGAATTATGGTGGCTAGGGTTTGTGAGAGGGAACTTCAAAGTTTCGAGAGAAATTTAGACGTGCCTTTACCCTGCGTAGCCATCTATTTATAGAGGGCCTCCCAGGCTAGGGTTTCGTAAGAATAATTCCATAGATGGAAATGAATTATTCTTCCTGATTTGGTGAGGTTTGTGAGGTTGGTGAGGTTGGTGTGATTAGGAATTTAAATCAAATCCCTAATTAAGGCAAGAATCAAATAACCTCCCAATTAGTTTAGGTAACTCCCAATTAGGTCAATTAATTGAATAAATCCCTAAATCAAATAATCCCCAAATGGAAGGAAATTATTTGACATAGGAAATTATTAAGGGAATAAATTGGTTTCCACAGTGCAAGGCTAAATTTTTCCATCTCCAACCATGCGATTATATTTTAGGTCCTTCATATTTTATTATTTTGAGAAGTATGGGGCGTAAAATGGATGAATTTCAATGTGCGATATGAAAAGCATATGCATGGGACAAAAATTTGGCTTAGGCCAAAGCTAAGCCAAATGTGGCACGGTTAGAGGGCTAAAGCCAAATGTGGCCTCCAAATTTGGCTAAAATTTTGTTTAGCCATGGCTGTAAATGAGATTGGCATTATTTTAGCTATATTTGGGATAGGATAATGATTTTCCCACTCCATTTTTATCCACTTACACTCCTTTTTAGTTATAAAATGAAGTGTAAGGCAATCTCCAAATCATGGCTATAACCCAAATATAGTCTAAAATAATGCAAAACCCATCTCCATAGGCTAAACAAAATTTTAATTTGGAGGCCACATTTAGCCCTTTAGCTCCAATCGCCACATTTAGCCTTTTGCCTAGGCCAAATGTTTTTAGGCCCCATGCGTATCTTTCATATCGCACATCAAATCCATCCACTTTTTGTGGTACGCTTCTCAAAATAATAAAATATGAAGGGCGACCTTAAAATATGACTTACTGGAGATTTAAAATTTTAGCCTACTATTCTTTAAAAAATTAATATTTTAGAGTCTTCAAATTTTTCATTCCGACTACATTTAATACGACCTATAGTGGTGATGACCTAAGTGGATAAAATTGGAGTGGGGAAATCACCCACCTTGGAATATAAACCATGATTGGAGATGGCCTAACAGCCCAAATCACCAGGTGACGTGGCCAACTAAAAGACCACACATGAAGGCTCAAGTTCCTACACATAAGATAGTCTTCTTATATGTCCTGGACTACAAATATTGAACAACGTGATTTAGTCAAATGATTTCCCGAAGGAGCTGAAAATGAATGTCAAACTTTTCTGCCCATGACTTTAAAAGCATTGGTAGAATTTTCTTCATAAAAAAAAAAATGGAAAAGTCAATTTTGTCATACTGAAGATTACTAATATGCTTCACGTGCTAGATTAGCCACGTTTAACAAGAATACTGACAGAATTTGCATCTGAATTTTAACGAAAATAGTATTTAATTGTCCCTGTTGCGTTTCTGTTAGCGCTTTAAGTTCCACCATGTTCATCCTATTCTTCTTCAGCTTGCTTCTGTCACAGCATTATTGTGCTGAGGTTTATAACATAACTTCTTCACAACCATTAGCACAGGGACAAACCCTTGTCTCCCCTGGCCGCATTTTCGAATTGGGCTTCTTCAGTCCTAATAATAATTCTGATAACAAGTATGTGGGGATATGGCACAAGAATATACTTCCTCGAAAAGTTGTTTGGGTGGCCAACAGAGAAAAGCCTATTGCATCTGCAGACACTTTGGCTAGTTTGGCAATAAGCAGCAATGGGAATCTGGAGCTTGTAGATGGCAAACAGAGTTCTGTTTGGTCAACCAATATTTCAGTGCCATCTAATACTTCAGCTGCAATGCTTTTAGACAGTGGAAACTTTGTTGTCAAACTCAGTATAGGAGCAGCTGATCAATTGTGGCAGAGCTTTGATGATCCTAGTGACACACTTCTACCAAACATGCTGCTGGGATTCGATAGCAAATCTGGAAAGAGGAATGTCTTGACTGCCTGGAAAAGTGAGAGTGATCCATCAACTGGGATGTTCTTGGCTGGATTGACACCACAGGAGCCATCACAGGTTGTAATTTGGATGAATGGATCAACTCCCTACTGGAGAAGTGGGCCATGGGATAAATCAAAGTTCATCGGGGTACCGACGATGGATAATAGATATCGAAGTGGATATTATCTAGATGATAATGTGCAGCAAGGAACAAAGTATTTTTCTTTTAATTTCCTTGACAAAACTGTGGCATATCTAGACATCACTTCAGAAGGTAGAATGAACATTATGCGTTCCGTAAATGGAGAGAACTGGAATCTTCTCTGGGTAGCACAAAAGAATTCATGTGACAAATATGGAGCATGTGGACCTTTTGGGGTTTGTAAAGCTTCTGAGTCGCCAACTCCAATCTGCAAGTGTTTGGAAGGGTTTGTACCTAGGTCACATGAGGAATGGAGCAAAGGAAACAGGACAGCAGGGTGTGTGAGGAAAACCAAATTGTTTTGTGAGAGTAACACAAGCAAGTCATTCACTTCGAGAGGAAAAGGAGATGGGTTTTCGAAGATGGCACGGTTGACACTACCAGATTTTCATGAATATATTACGTCTTGGGATGCTGAAGAGTGCAAGATGCAATGCCTAAATAATTGTTCTTGCTTGGCTTATGCATATGTTAATAATATAGGGTGTTTGGCCTGGTCCAAAGACCTTATTGATATACAGGAGTTTTCCTCTGGCGGAGTAGATCTTTTTATTCTCCTAGACAGTACAGAAATAGGTAAATGATGATAATATTGCTTGCACTGCTTTAAGTAGAAATATATTTTCTTTTCTGTCTCACACTGTTTGCATTACAAATTCATTTTTTCAGATGAAGGGAATCGAACGAAGTTAATTGTCAGCCTCACAGCTATTGGTTTTATTAGTATCTTGGGTGCCGTAGTGTTTGGTTTGCACAGGTTGCGAGCTAACCAAAAGGGTAAGAGAGAGAGGGGGATGCAATTCATTTGTGTAAGCTAACAAAGAAATTTTATGGTTTGATCTGACTCAGTATTTGATTGTTATATTTGCCAAATCAGGAAAAGTCAAAGTGACAACAAAGTTCTTTAAATCGACTGATACTACCGAGACTTCAAGAGACACTCTTCAAGAATATATTAGAAACCAAGATCCATCGGAGCTATTCATCTATAATTTTGACAGCATATTAATCGCAACGAACAATTTCAGCATCACAAACAAACTAGGGGAAGGGGGATTTGGTCCAGTTTACAAGGTAATTTTTTGTTTGCCTTTTCTCTTTCTAAAGGAAAATATAGTATCACAACAGCTACAATTCTATACAACTACAAGGTAAAGACATGAATGCAGTGATTAATTTGCAGGGTACGCTACAAGAAGGGAAGGAAATAGCAGTAAAAAGACTATCTAGTAGCTCAGGGCAAGGCATAGAAGAGTTCAAAAATGAGACGTTGTTGATCTCCAAGCTCCAACATAAAAATCTTGTTAGAATCATGGGCTGCTGCGTCAAAGAAGATGAGAAGTTACTGATTTATGAGTTCATGCCAAACAGAAGCTTGGACACTCTTCTATTTGGTTAGTTTCATTGGACTTTTATCTTTGTAATTTGCCTAATAACATAAAGCCAAAAATGAATTCACATGAACAAAATGTTCAGGACACAGAGAATGAAAATTTCGATTGATACACAGAATGAACATAATTACTTTCAATACACAAACAATCAAGCAAGACATCCTGCAGATTTTTAATGCTCATAACTGTAAACTGAATTGTACAATATGTGAGTACATTTCAGTTCTCTATAAAGTAGCCTCAAATCAATTTTGAATCTGATTACACCCCTGTTTCACTGTTGTTCATACAAATGTGTCAATATTTTCTATAGCAATAAGAGGGTAAAATCTAATGAAAGTCAACGTTTTCATTGTACAATGCATGGGATATATGAATGAAACTTTTGGTTATATTTTGAATGTTTGCATTAATTAGATCCAGCTCGGAGACCTGAGCTTGATTGGGGTAGACGCTTCAATATTATTCAGGGTGTTGCTAGAGGGCTTCTTTATCTCCACCATGATTCCTATTTGAAGGTTATACATAGAGATTTGAAGGTCAGTAATATTCTCTTGGATGAGAACATGAACCCCAAAATTTCAGATTTTGGATTGGCACGTATCGTTCAAGGGACACAGAATCTAACAAATACTCAGAAGGTTGTGGGAACACTGTAAGCATCATACCTTTTCCTATTCTTGGAAGAACATCAAACTTAAATTTCAATGTTCAGCATATTGCCATTCATATCAATATATTAGTGAATTTATATGGAAGCAGCAGAGATAGCATGCAAATCTTAACTGAAATTTTGGTTGCATGCCATTAAGATATAAATTCTGTTGCACTTTTCTTAAGACGAGAAACAAAGATGAAATATGTCAGTTAAGTATTAATATTGCCTTTGCAGTGGCTATATGTCTCCGGAGTATGCCATGGGCGGGATATTTTCTGAAAAATCTGATGTCTATAGCTTCGGGGTCTTGATATTGGAGATTATTAGCGGCAGGAAGAATACCAGCTTCTATTACTATGAACAACATCTAGGTTTCCTAGCTTATGTAAGTTCACACTGTAAATGTTTTAAATTGTTAAACAATCTAGATGAAGCTAAATACAACAGAGTCTAACAAGTCTAGCCAACATATCTGAAATTTTGTCAGGCATGGCATTTATGGAATGAAGGCAAGGGATGTGACTTGGTTGATGAAGTATTGGCTGATTCATATTCCTCATCAGAAGTTATAAGATGTGTGCACATTGGGCTTCTTTGTGTACAAGACAAGGCTGCAGATAGGCCAACAATGCCAGATATAGTTTTCATGCTAAGCAGTGAGACAGATCTTCCACAACCGAAAGAGCCTATATTTACTTTCCAAAACTCAGTCTCTAATCCTCAACCACGGTTTGAAAATATTTCCTCAGCAAATGAAGCTACCATAACAATGATTGAGGGACGATAAGCAATATCAAATTTTTGCATCACAATGTAATTACCTTTTGGTCTTTCTTAAGTGTTCCTACATATAATATGTAACAGCAATAGCAAAACTATATCTTTCAAATTTGTTTCTTCTCCGTCAAGAAATTGATTATTTGATTCAATATTTAAGTTGGGTTTGGTTCTAATTCAAGGCCAATGTAATTGTATTTGAAACTTTTAAAAACCAATTCATATTGATATTATTGAATCAGATTGAGTTCTATAAATTTAAAAAAAAAATGTCAAAATTCAATGGTTCGAACCTACAAACATCCAGTTGGATTCTAGAGTGTTGACCTGTACCCAGTTGCATTCTAAAATTTTAACATCAAATTCTATTCTCTCTGGTGTAGTGCCAGGTGCCAACTAATTGTGAGGTTCGTAGTAACTTCCAACCAATTCTTTCACTTTTCTTTCTTTTGTGATTTCTTTATAGATACCCAAATTTATATATTCAGTCAATTTGAATGGTCAATTTTTTTAGTATTAAGTAGCTTTCTGCGCCCAAGGATTAATAATTTAATAGTAATGGGTACGTCAGTAAGGCAGGCCCCAACCAGAGAGGAACACTAGCTAATTTTGTTTCTGATGTTACTAACTTAATATTGAGAGAGAGAGAGAGAGAGATTGATTAGCATAGAACCAATAGCTATTGTTTTGGTTGATAATTAGATACCCGTGTTCTTCGGTAGGGAGATTAACAAGCTTGAAATTGTGCTCCTTGATATTCAATCTCAAATTTATCCAAAACAAAACAGTATTTAGTTGTCATCACATCACTGCTTTTATGAACAAAAGATATTGGGATGCAAATGGGTAAGAGAAGTGAAACTTTTCCTGCTTTTAATCCCTCCATCTTCTTCATCCTATTCTTCAGCTTGTTTCCATCACAGTGTTGTGCTCAACTTTATGACATAACTCCTTTGAAACCATTAGCTCAGGGACAAACTCTTGTCTCCCCAGGCCACATTTTCGAATTGGGCTTCTTCAGTCCTAATAATTCTTCTAACAAGTATGTGGGGATATGGCACAAGAGTATATTTCCCCGCAAAGTTGTTTGGGTGGCCAACAGAGAAAAGGCTCTTTCAGTTACAGACACATTGGCTAGTTTGACAATTAACAGCAATGGGAACGTGGAGCTTGTAGATGGGAAACAGAGTTCTATTTGGTCAACCAATATTTCAGTGTCATCTAATGGTTCAGCTGCACTTCTTTTAGACACTGGAAACTTTGTTGTCCAAGATGATATAGGAGCTCAATTATGGAGGAGCTTTGATTATCCTGGTGACACACTTCTACCAATGATGTTGCTGGGATTCGATAACAAATCTGGAAAAAGGAATGTCTTGACTGCCTGGAAAAGTGAGAGTGATGCATCAACTGGGTTGTTCTCGGTTGGATTGGCACCACAGATCCCAACACAAATTTTCATTTGGATTAATGGATCAACTCCCTACTGGAGAAGTGGGCCATGGGACAAAGCAAAGTTCCTCGGCATACCAGGAATGAATGATGAATATCTAAGTGGATTGAATCTAGATGACAATGTGCAGCAGGGAACAAAGTATTTCTCTTATTTTTATTTGACAGAGCTCTGGGGTATATGGATATCTCTTCAGAAGGTACACTAAAGACTATGCATTCCAAACATGGTGAGAACTGGAATCTTGACTGGAAGGCCCAAAAGAATCCATGTGACCATTATGGAACATGTGGACCTTTTGGGGTTTGCAAAGCTTCTGAATCTCCAATCTGCAAGTGTTTGAAAGGGTTTTACCCAAGTCACATGAACAATGGAGCAGAGGAAACATGGCAGGTGGGTGTGTGAGGAAAACCAAATTGTTTTGTGAGAGTAACACAAGTAAATCAGTTCCTTCGAGAGGAAAACAAGATGGGTTTTGGAAGATAGGAAGTGTAAACCTGCCAGATTTTCATGAGTATATTTCGGATTTGGGTGCTGAAGACTGCAAGGTACAGTGCATAAATAGTTGTTCTTGCCTGGCTTATACGCACGCTAACAATATAGGGTGTTTGGTCTGGTCCAAAGGATCCAAAGACCTTATTGATATTCAAGAGTTTGCCGTTGGTGGAGATGATCTTTTTATTCGCCTAGCACATGCAGAATTAGGTAAGTGATGCACAACTCTAATTAGCAGTATCTTTTCTTTTCTGTCACCTACTTTATATGATACAAATTCATTTTTCAGGTGAAAGAAAGCAAATAAAGTTAATGGTCAGCCTCATATCTATTTGTTTTATCAGTATCTTGGCTGCCATAGTGTTTAGCTTGCACAGATTGCGATCTAACCAAAAGAGTAAGAGAATGAGGTCGAGGGATGCAATTAATGCATTAGTCCATGATCTCACCCTTCCTCTGTTTGAAGTATTAATCAAAACAGTATAACTTCAATGCATTACATTATATAAGAGCATATTTACTGCTACTTTGTTTTTCTCTGACTTCGAGTTTGGTTGCTATATTTGCAAAATCAGGAAACATCAAAGTAACAACTAAGGGCTCTGAAATGGCTGATATGATTGAGACTTCAAGAGACGCTCTTCTTCATGAATATATAAGAAAACATGATCCATCAGAGCTAGTAATCTATGATTTTGATAGCATATTAATTGCTACTAGCGATTTCAGCATCACAAACAAACTCGGAGAAGGAGGATTCGGGCCTGTATATAGGGTGATTATTATTCTTCTTTTCTTTTCGAAGTAAAATATATATAATGATACAGACATGAAATGCAATGATTAATTTGTGGACCTTGTGTAGGGTAAGCTACAAGAAGGGAAGGAAATAGCAGTAAAAAGACTATCTAGTAGCTCAGTACAAGGCATAGAAGAGTTCAAGAATGAGATGCTGTTGATCTCCAAACTCCAACATAAGAATCTTGTAAGGCTCATGGGTTGCTGCATTAAAGATGATGAGAAGCTACTAATTTATGAGTTCATGCCAAACAAAAGCTTGGATACTCTTTTGTTCAGTAAGTTTCACTGGGCCTTTAAGTTTGGCTGCAATTTCTCATTGTTACCTATCTTTCTTCAATATCACTGGTAATCTATGAGCTCTTCCTAGAATGCTGAGCTCAGGGAACTATTAACTGATATGCACAATCTTTGAGTACAGTTTAGCTCTTCAATATATCACACCTACCTGTTTACACGCCACTTACTAGTAGTGTTCTTACAACTATGTCCCTATTTTATAGCAATTAAATATATGACTGACACTATTGATTTCATTTCAAATGGGTGAATTGATTAGATCCTATGAGAAGAACTGAGCTTGATTGGGCAAAACGCTTCAATATTATTCAAGGTGTTGCTAGAGGACTTCTATATCTCCACCATGATTCCTGTTTGAAGGTAATACATAGAGATTTGAAGGTAAGTAATATTCTGTTGGATGAGAAGATGAGCCCAAAAATTTCAGATTTTGGATTGGCACGTATCTTTCAAGGGACACAGAATCTAGCAAACACTCAGAAGGTTGTGGGAACTCTGTAAGAATCATTTCTTCCCTATTATCATTCAGAATTGTTATTTCCCAACTAAATTTCTAATGCTTTTTAGCATTCTATATCAGGAATAATAATAAGTTAGTGGATAATTTCCTGTGCAGCGGCTATATGTCTCCGGAGTATGCCATGGGAGGGATATTTTCTGAAAAATCTGATATATATAGCTTTGGAGTCTTGCTATTGGAGATCATTGGTGGCAGGAAAAATACCAGCTTCTATTACCATGACCAACAGCTAGGCTTCATAGCTTATGTAAGTTCACACTCTAACTCTTATAAATTGTTAAACAATCTATATGAAGCTAAATACAACAGAGTTTAACAATTCTAGCCAACATATATGAAACTTTTTCAGGCATGGCACTCATGGAATGAAGGCAGGGGATTGGACTTGGTTGATGAAGTCTTGGCAGATTCATATTCCCCATCAGAAGTGATGAGATGTGTGCATATTGGTCTTCTTTGTGTACAGGACAATGCTGCAGATAGGCCAACCATGCCAGATGTAGTTTTCATGCTGAGTAGGGAGACAGATCGCCCACAACCTAAGCGGCCTATATTTGCTTTCCAAAGCTCAGTCTCTGATCCTCAACCACAGTATGACAACATTTGCTCCGCAAATGAAGATACCATAACACTGCTTCAAGGACGATAAGGAATAGAAAATTTTTGCGTCTAATGACCTTTGGCCATTCTGTTTCTGTATAGAAGTTTTCCTTTTGGTTTAGAAAACAACCCGGTTTTTCCTTGGTGGGATACTTTGCTAAAATGCGCCAAAAACACATTATAAGACTGGTGTTAGTATAACATCCAGTTCATGTCCTGATCCCATGCTATGCTATTATTAGAAGCATATGTTTTGTATATGTTCCAATATCTTACGCTATTATTAAAAAGCAAAGAAAAAAGAGGTTTTGGGTTCAACTTCACTTGCCTTGTTATTTTTCCGACAAATTGTGATTGTCTAACACATAATATGTGACAGCAATAACAAAACTTCATCTTTCAAATTTGTTTCTCCTTCGCCAAGAAACTGATTATTCGATTCAATATTGATTTCTATCAAAAAAAGTCAAAATTCAATGGTTCAAACCTACAAACACCCAGAGGTGGATATCTAGAATTGGCTCTGTATCTGATAAAAAAGCCTTGATCTTTTTGTCTTTTCAACATTGTGGACTAACATGATTCTTGACTGTTCACCTGGAGCCTATCTATAAAAGAATGATTGTAAAGTTTTCTGAATGTTCGAACGCCTCTGCTTGCCTCACGAGCACTCTAATCTCAAAGAGGGAGTTAAATATGCGAACCCATTTAACTCTCAGACAGATTGGCTTCTGTAACTTGTTAATACAGCTCGGTGGAAAAACGGCGACAAAGTTCTGACGTTGTTTGGCTGCTGTAAATTTGAGGTTCGTAGCAACTTCCCACCAACTGTTTGTTTCCCGACCTTTTTCTTTCTTTTGTGATTTCTTTATAGATACCCAAATTTATATATTCAGTCAATTTCAATTTGGGGGCGAGGATGATTATATTCATAACTGGTCGTATAAGCAACTTTTTTTTAGTATTATCACCTGTCCAAGTAGCTTTCTGGACATGATTATTTTTTCTTTTTACTGGTCAATCGCCCAAGGATTAGTAGTAATGGGTACATCAGTAAGGCAGGCACCAACCAGATAAAAGTCGTCCAAACAATCAATTCGTCACAACCCGACATGATTTTGTAAGCATTGGTAGAACTTTCAATGAAGGTAGGTTCTGATGTTATATCAGTTAATATATTAAGAGAGAGAGAGAGAGAGAGGGAGCACAAATGAAGTACACTAACAAAGCTTTTAAGTGATTGATTAGCCCAAAACACTACCTAATTCTCATCATTGTTTGGGTTGACAATTAAATACCCCATGTAGTTTTGTGAACAAAAGATATTGGGATGTAAATGGGTACTAGAACTGAAAATTGTAGTGCTTTTAATCCGTCCATCTTCATCCTATTCTTCAGTTTGCTTCCATCACAGTATTGTGCTCAAGTTTATAACATAACTTCTTTGAAACCATTAGCAGAGGGACAAACTCTCGTCTCCCCAGGCCACATTTTCGAATTGGGCTTCTTCAGTCCTAATAATTCTGTTAACAAGTATGTGGGGATATGGCACAAGAGTATATTTCCCCGCAAAGTTGTATGGGTGGCCAACAGAGAAAAGGCTCTTTCAGTTACAGACACATTGGCTAGTTTGACAATTGACAGCAATGGGAACCTGGAGCTTGTAGATGGGAAACAGAGTTCTATTTGGTCAACCAATAATTCAGTGTCATCTAATGGTTCAGCTGCACTTCTTTTAGACAATGGAAACTTTGTTGTCGAAGATGATACTGGAGCACAACTATGGAGGAGCTTTGATTATCCTGGTGACACACTTCTACCAAGCATGTTGCTGGGATTCGATAGTAAATCTGGAAAAAGGAATGTTTTGACTGCCTGGAAAAGTGAGAGTGATCCATCAACTGGGCTATTCTTGGTTGGATTAGCACCACAGATCCCAACACAAGTGTTCATTTGGATTAATGGATCAACTCCCTACTGGAGAAGTGGTCCATGGGACAAATCAAAGTTCATCGGCGTACCAGAAATGAATGATGAATATCTGAGTGGATTTAATCTAGATGATAATGTGCAGCAGGGAACAAAGTATTTCTCTTATTATATGTTTGACGAAGCTCTGGCGTATCTGGATATCTCTTCAGAAGGTACACTAAAGCTTATGTATTCCGAACACAGTGAGAACTGGAATCTTAACTGGAAGGCCCAAAAGAATCCATGTGACCATTATGGAGCATGTGGACCTTTTGGGGTTTGCAAAAGTTCTGAATCTCCAATCTGCGAGTGTTTGAAAGGGTTTGTACCCAAGTCACATGAGGAATGGAGCAAAGGAAACATGGCAGGTGGGTGTGTGAGGAAAACCAAATTGTTTTGTGAGAGTAACACAAGTAAATCGGTTGCTTCGAGAGGAAAAGGAGATGGGTTTTGGAAGATAGGAAGTGTAAACCTACCAGATTTTCATGAGTATATTTCGAATTTGGGCCCTGAAGATTGCAAGGTACAGTGCGTAAATAGTTGTTCTTGCCTGGCTTATACACACGCTAACAATATAGGGTGTTTGGTCTGGTCCAAAGATCTTATTGATATTCAGGAGTTTTCCTTTGGTGGAGTAGATCTTTTTATTCTCCTAGCACATGCAGAATTAGGTAAGTGATGCACAACTCTAATTAGCAGTAACTTTTCTTTTCTGTCACCTACTTTATGTGATACAAATTCATTTTTTCAGGTGAAAGAAAGCAAATAAAGTTAATGGTCAGCCTCATAGCTATTTGTTTTATCAGTATCTTGGCTGCCATAGTGTTCAGCTTGCACAGACTGCGATCTAACCAAAAGGGTAATTGAATGAGGTCATCAAGGGATGCAATTAATGCAATTTAGCACATGATCTCACCCTTCCCCTCTGAAATATTAATCAGATCAGTATAACTTCCATGCATTACATTATAAGAGCATATTTACTGCTATGATGAAATAAGGGAGCTAATTGAGCTGACTTCTTTGGTGTTTTTCTCTGACTCTGGATTTGGTTGTTATATTTGCAAAATCAGGGAACATCATAGTAACAACTATGGGCTCTGAAATGGAGGATACTTTTGAGACTTCAAGAGATGATCTTATTCAAGAATATATAAGAAAACATGATCCATCAGAGCTATTAATCTATGATTTTGATAGCATACTAATTGCTACGGGCAATTTCAGCGTCAAACAAACTTGGAGAAGGAGGATTTGGGCCAGTATACAGGGTGATTATTCTTTTTTTATTTTTTCAAAGGAAAATATATAATTATCCAGATATGACTGCAATGATTAATTTGTGGACTTGTGTAGGGTAAGCTACAAGAAGGGAAGGAAATAGCAGTAAAAAGATTATCTAGGAGCTCAGGGCAAGGCATAGAAGAGTTCAAGAACGAGATGCTGTTGATCTCCAAACTCCAACATAAAAATCTTGTTAGGATCATGGGATGCTGTGTCAAAGAGGATGAGAAGTTACTGATTTATGAGTTCATGCCAAACAGAAGCTTGGATACTCTTTTGTTCGGTTAGTTTCACTTGGCCCTGTATGTTTGGCGCCAATTTCTCATTGTTATCTATCTTTCTTCAATATCATTGGTAATCTCTGAGCTCTTCCTAGTATGTGGAACTCAGGGGTATGCCGAACTCAGGTGAACTATTAAAAATTCTCTTAGAAATTTTTATTTATTTATTTTTTGGACGAAAAAATTCTCTTAGAAAATGAAGACACCACCTTTGTTTGTTTGTAAGAAAAGAACCAAATTCAACCATGTAAGATTAGGTTTTGCAATACAGATGCTGGCTAGCGCAAACCTATGATTTTAATCCATATGAACTATATTATGAGGGCACAAAAAATGGATCGTTGAAAGAATCATTGATTCAGTACACAGACAAATCAAGCAGGGCATCTCTGTAGTTTAATGCTCATAACTATTAACTGCAATGCATAATCTTGAGTACAGTTTTAACTCTCTATAAGTTGAAGTAACAACTTACCATTGTTCGTACAACTGTCTGTATTTTCTAGCAATTAAACCATTGTTTTCGTTGTACAACACACCAATATATGAATGATATTGATTACATTTCTAATGGATGCATTGACTAGATCCAATGAGAAGATCAGTGCTTGATTGGGCTAAACGCTTAAATATTATTCAAGGTGTTGCAAGAGGACTTCTTTATCTCCATCATGATTCCTGTGTGAAGGTAATACATAGAGATCTGAAGGTAAGTAATATTCTTTTGGATGAGAAGTTGAGCCCAAAAATTTCAGATTTTGGACTGTCGCGTATCATTCAAGGGACACAGAATCTAACAAACACTCAGAAGGTTGTGGGAACTCGGTAAGTATCATTCCCATTCTTGAAATTGTTATTTCCCAACTAAATTTCTAATGTTTAGCTTATTGTCTGGAATATTAATAAGGTAATGGGTAATGTCAGTTAAATACTAATGAATTTCCTGTGCAGCGGCTATATGTCTCCGGAGTATGCCATGGGTGGGATATTTTCTGAAAAATCTGATGTATATAGCTTTGGGGTCTTGCTATTGGAGATTATTTGTGGCAGGAAGAATACCAGCTTCTATTACCATGACCAACAGCTAGGCTTCCTAGCTTATGTAAGTTCACACTCTATATCTTATTGTGAAATTTTGTTTATGAGCAGTCTCTTTCGTGTAGGTTAAACAATCTATCAGAAGCTAAATACAGCAGAGTCTAACAAATGTAGCCAACATGTATGAATGTTGTCAGGTATGGCACTTATGGAGTGAAGGCAAGGGATTGCACTTTGTAGATGAAGTGTTGGCTGATTCATATTCCGCATCAGAAGTAATGAGATGCCTGCACATCGGACTTCTTTGTGTACAGGACAATGCTGCGGATAGGCCAACCATGCCAGAAGTAGTTGTCATGTTAAGTAGTGAGGCAGAACGTCCACAACCTAAGCAGCCTATATTTACTTTCCAAAACTCAGTCTCTGATCCTCTACCACAGTATCACAATATTTGCTCCACAAATGAAGCTACCATAACAATGATTGAAGGACGATAGTAATAGCAAAGGGTTTGCATCACAATGCAATGACCTTTAGTCATTCTGAAGTGTTCTTGTACATATAGAAGTTTTCCTTTTGGCATAGAAAGAAACCCCTTTTTTTTTGGGACAGTAAATGAAGGTTCCCTTCATTGGATACTTTGATACATTGCTACTCTTAGTGTGTGATACATCAGTACTCTCCGTATTAAGATTGCAGAAAATCTTCTAAAACTTAAAGCAGGCAACCCTTGGTTACAACAGTCTCTTGCTTCTCTTCCCTAGCTTCCTCGACCAACAAGCTTTTTCCATGTTAAATCTCTCTCACAAATGTGGGGACCCCGAATCAAGGATTCAAGGGCCATACGGGGTTGAGAAAAATTAATTATCAATTGAATCCAATGAATGTAACCACCATCCTCCATCACTTCTAATCTGAATCTTATGGTTTGCTACACAAACTAACTAATGGCAAGCATGATCTGGATGGACAAACAAGTGATAGAGGCAGATGCTTATGTGAAAGGCACATGCTTCTCATCAATCACAGCAGCAGCTAGGTGAGATTGGTTAGGTTTGGTGAACTGATTAGTCAGTCTTAGTCTATCATTAGTTCGTTAATTAGTCAGGTTGTTAGTCAAAGTTAACAGTTCGTTAGAAGCTTCTCTGTCAGTTTATAAAACACAGATGTAATCTTATTATCATTTACTGAATGAAAGTACATAATTTTACCATTAGGCTATTAAAACATTGTTCAAACTGTTAATCAAGAAGAAGAAAAAGAGAGAGAGAATGGAAAAACACTTTGATTTCTTAGACTACAAGGTTCAACGCTTGGACTGGTGTTAGCATAATATTCTGTAAATAATGATGTATTTAATGCATCTTTTGAAGAAACCGAGACTCTTTCAGAGTTTCTGCTCTTGATTTTCAGAGCACTGGTAGGAAATCTCCTCAGTACAATGCAAAATAGTAGACTTTTGTCACAATGAAAGTTTCTGCTCTGCACTGGTCCAATTCTCTCCAGAACAAAACAAAAATGTTTTTGTCCAGTTAAGTTTCTAGTGTCATGCACAACGGAGTTTAATAAAATTATATACTTGGGTAATTAAGAAATTAACAAGTTTTAAAATGTGCATATACATTTGGTACTTTAGCAAAGTTTGCATCCGAATTTTTATGAATAAAAATGATTGGGATGAAAGTAAGTATTAGAACCGAAAGGAGTTTAAGTGCTTTGAATTCCTCTAGGTTCTTCCTATTCTTGTTCAGCTTGCTTCTGTCACAGCATTATTGTGCTGAAGTTTACGACATAACTCCTTCCCAATTATTATCACAGGGACAAACCCTTGTCTCCCCCGGCCGCATTTTCGAATTGGGATTCTTCAGTCCCAATAATTTTGCAAATAAGTATGTGGGGATATGGTACAAGAATATATTTCCTCGTAAAGTTGTGTGGTTGGCCAACAGAGAAAAGCCTCTTGCAGCTACAGACACATTGGCTAGTTTGGCAATGAACAGCAATGGGAATCTTGAGTTTGTCAATGGGAAAAAGAACTATCTAGTACTCTGGTCAACCAATATATCAGGACCATCTAATAGTTCAGCTGAAGTTCTTTTGGACAATGAAAACTTTGTTGTCAAAGTGAAAGATGGAACAGGAGTAGCTGATCAATTGTGGGAGAGTTTGATTATCCAAGTGACACAATTCTACCAAGCATGGTGCTGGGATTTGAAAGTAAATCCGGCATGAGGAATTTCCTGACAGCCAGGAAAAGCGAGAATAATCCATCAACTAGGATATTCTGGGGTGGTTCTCTCTCTACAGATGCCATCACAAGTGTTCATTTGGTATGTCAACGGATCAACTTCAACTCCCTACTGGAGAAGTGGTCCATGGGATAAATCAAGGTTCATTGGCATACCAGAAATGGATGATCGATGTCTAAGTGGATTTAATCTAGATGATAACCTGAAACGGGGAACAATATGTTTTATTTGAAAGGCCTCCACAAGGATCACTAAGGCATACATATACGGAAAATGGCGGGAACTGGCATGTCAACTGGACGGTACCTGTGACTGTGAGAGTCCATGTGACATTTATGGAGCTTGTGGACCTTTTGGGGTTTGCAAAACTTCTGAATCTCCCATCTGCAAGTGTTTGAAAGGGTTTGTGCCCAAGTCAGATGAGGAATGGGGCAAAGGAAACAGGGCAGCTGGGTGTGTGAGGCAAAACAGGTTGCTTTGTTAAATACGCTTACATAAGTCATCAATCTCATCCAGAGGAGAAGAAGATGGGTTTTGGAAGACGGCGAGGTCAAAAATACCAGATTTGCATGAATACATTATGGCTTGGGATGCTGAGCACTGCAAGAAATTATTCTTGCCTGGCTCATTCATATGTTAACAATATAGGTGTTTGGTCTGGACAGGAGTTTTCCTCTGGTGGAGTAGATCTTTTTATTCGCCTAGCACACACAGAACTAGGTAAATGGTTACATTGCTTGCACAACTCTAAGATTAGCAATATCTTTGTTTTTTGGTCTGTCTCATGCTTCTTTCTGTATTATTTATTCCTCTGTTCAGGTGAAAGAAAGCCAAGAAAGTTAGTTATTATCACCTTAACAGCTATTTGTTCAATCAGTATCTTGAGTGCCATATTGTTCGGCCTCCGCAGGTTGAGAGCTAACCAAAGGGGTAAGATAATGAGATAGAGTGATGCAATTAATGTAGACTCTATAAGAACATATTCACTGGCTGATAATCAAAACTTGATAGTCTTGCTATGATGAAGTGAGCTATACTGATCTGCCTTCTTGATTGTTTTGTTCTGACTATGATTTTGATGGTTGGATTACAAAATTCAGGAAACATGAAAATAACAAAAAAGGGCCTTGATGGTGTTGCTAGAGGGTTTCTTTACCTCCACCATGATTCCTGTTTGAAGGTAATACATAGAGATTTGAAGAGGATCAGAAAATGAACCCAAAAATTTCAGATTTTGGATTGGCACGTATCGTTCAAGAGACGCAGAGTCTAGCAAATACGCACAAGGTTGTGGGAGCAATGTAAGCATCATCTCTTTCTTTTCCAATTCTCCAAAATCTTACACTGTCACTCATATTGTTAATATTACTGAATAAATGGCCTAGGCGCTAGGCTGGCTCTAGGAGGCCTAGGCGGGCACTAGGAGCGAGAAAGAGAGAGAGAGATGAGGATTGAAGAAGAAGAGAGGTGGCGGGTTATGTCTGAGCGAGAGAGAGGGGCTGGAAGACGGCTCGTGGTAGACTTAGGGTTGAATTTATATGTTGATGAAAAAACCAAAAGAAGAGATGGCTTTCAATTGGGCCGGGGCTTCAAACACTTATAAAACCATTTGGTCCTGGGCCTGGGCCTCAAAAAATACAACATTAAATGGATTTTGCATTATGAAATCACTAAGCAACCACTAATAAGTAACAAATAACAAATAAATATTTTACTCTTTGTTTAATATGTATCTATTATGGTAATATTTTATATCAATTATGGTACTTTATAATTTATGTATCTTTTTATTTTGCATAATTTTGGTATGAATTTATTATACTAGATAATTTTATAAATAAAAAAGAAAAGAAACGCCTAGGCACCCGCCGCGCCTAGGCCCCGATTACTTCTCTAGGCGCTAGACCCATGCCTGCGGTCCGATACTGCCTAGCAATTTTTGGAACATTGGGATTAACATGTTGGTAAATCGAGGTGTACGAGCACTTCAATTTACAAACCTGCAATTTTAACTGACTCCCCTTCCCTTCTGTTTGTGTTCATAATTAACTGAAGATTAGTTGCATTGCATGGCATTTATATTTAAATTTTCTGGTATCATTTTTCACAAGACTATAAACAATGAAGCAATTTCGTTAGTTTAGTACTACTCAATTGATTGTGGAGAGTATGTCATGGGCGGGATGTTTTCTTAAAAATCTTATGTCTATAGCTTCGGGGTCTTGCTATTGGAGATTATTAGTGGCAAAAGGAATACCAACTTCTATTGCAGTGACCAACAGCTAGGCTGCCTAGCTTATGTAAGCTCACACTCTAAAATCTTAATGCTAAATCGTATCTTTCATACAGCTTAAGTAACCTATATGAAGCTAAATGCAGCTGAGTCTAACAATTCTGGCCAATATACTAGCTTGGACCTATCTTGATTAAGTAAATAAATTTTTTCCCAAAAGTAGATACTAGATACTAGCTTGGACCTATCTTGATTATATACTTTGTCCACATTGGTATTCTTTAGTAGACCATTATCAGACACGAATTGCTAACACGACACTAATTCGCACAAAATTATCGGTATTTGGGTTGAGCTTAATGGGTCGGATTAACGGTGAACTCATAGCCACCCGTTAAACTAACGGGTCGTGTCGGGTCGAAAACGGGTGAACCCGTTATCACCCGTTAAGGAGGGTAATTTTGTAATTTTGCAAAATATTTTTTTTTCCTTTTATTCTTTACCTTTTTCTCTTTACTTTTCTTCTCTTCTTCTTTTCTTCTCCCCACTTCCCGTCATTCTTCTTCCTCTTTTTTTTTTTCTTCTCTTCTTCTCTTCTTCTCCTTACTTCCTGTCATTCTTCTTCCTCTTCTTTTTTTTTCTTCTCTTCTTCTCTTCTTCTCCCCACTTCCCGTCATTCTTCTTCCTCTCCTTTTTTTCTTCTCTTCTTCTCTCCACTCAATGAACTTAGACAGCCCAGCCACCATATCCCACCAACGAGCCCAGCCATGGATCAAGGATGGGTTGGGTTCATACCAAGTGAGTACATCTTACCTTCTATTTTCCCATAGATTCTTTGGTTAATGCATTGGCTGGGTTGGGTTCATATCCCTCTTCATTTCTCACAGTGAGTAAATCGGGGCCTAACACATATTTGGCTGATGCTTTAGCAATTGCTCAACATCATGAATCATGATGCAGTTAGTGGCACAGAGAAATGAAAAGGGAAAGAGGGAAGAAAATTTGGGGTTTGGGGGAAAGAGGACAGACAAGGCGTGTTGGCTTGGCTGGGTAGAGGTTTTTTTTTTTTTTTTTTTTTTGGGTTTATTCTTAACGGGTCGTGTCGGATATTCGCGAATTGTAACGGGTCGTGTTTGGGTCTAGTATTTGTCACCCGTTAACTTAACGGGTCGTGTTAACCCGTTAATTAATCTGCTAACACGAACACGACCCAAAACCCGTTAATTCGACCCGTTTGCCAGGTTTATTCTTTAGTGTGATATATTATTATTATCCTAAGAGATTGCAAGAGATATGCTTAAACTCAAACCAGTCAATCCTTGGTTACAAAACATGCCCACTTATAGCCATTCATTTTTTATATCCTAAGCCTAATGTTTTAGCCTTTATTAGGTCAAAAGTCTCAAGGATTGAAGGGTTGGTAGACCAAAAGCAAAAAGACCGTGATTTTTGGTTGGACTTGATTCCTATAAAAAAATACAATTAAATTAAATTGAATTGAAAGCGGAGGCTTTTTTTTCCGCTGTCAATTAAAAAGCAGGGTTGATGCAAATGACCAATTAATGTAGTAGTTTGGAGTAGCAATTTCGAGTCCTAGCATCTGTGTTGTGTGTGTAAATTTAATATATTATCGCTCATTTCAATAGGAAAGATCCTATAAATAAATATAAAAAAAAAAACAGGGTTGACAAGTCACAAGGTAGCTTTGTACCATATCGGCCATCAGTGTAACTGCTTTAGAATTACCCTCTGTTCTGTTGGCCTTTGTACCAACCAAGGAATAAAATATCGATGATATCGGAAATATCGGTAGTCCAAAAATACGGAAATTTCGATGGAAATATCGGGATATTATCGATATTTCGGTCCATGTTGTCAATATTATCGATATTTTGGTTCATAGATATCTAAAATATCGATGGTATCGAAAATATCGGTAGTCCAAAAATACGGAAATTTCGTGGAAATATCGAAGATATTATGGATATTTTATTCCTACCAACTTCCCAACTTTTGTTTTGTTTTTTGTTTTGGTTTTTGTGTGGTGATTTCTCTATAGGAAGGAATGTAAATTGTATATTCAGCCCAATTGATTATATTTAGTAACTGGTCATGTAAAGCAATATTTTAATTGTGCGACCACTGCTTGTACCACATTATTAAGTCAAATAGTCAACAAGATACAACCCAACATTTATTTTATTTTATTATTTAAATATGGGAAAGCCACCTAATGCCAAAACAGGGGAGGCAAGACAAAGCAAGTGGACATAATCGTTGAATTTCACTACGTACGCGTAAGAAAAAAGCCATTACCAAAACTTGTATCAACCCAATCCCAAAAGTACTGAAATGAGGAGGTGGGTGACAAGGTTGACTATCTCGACCAGAGAATATGAAGTTTCTAGGATAGAGAGAGCAGAAATTAGATACCCCTTGTTGGGTAAGAAAGCTAAGAAGCTTCAAAAATATGCATCCATGATCCATTTGCTACTGACAAAGTTTGCATCTGACAAGCTAACAAGCTTGAAGGAAAGTAGCCCAAAGTTGTTTTTATGAACAGAAGATACTGGGATGCAAATGGATATTGGAAAAGAAGGTTTTAGAGCTTTAAATTTCTCCATCTTCATCCTGTTGCTGTTCAGCTTGCTTCCATTACAGTGTCGTGCTCAAGTTCATGACATAACTGCGTCGCGACCCTTAGCTGAGGAACAAACTATTGTCTCCCCAGGCAACATATTCGAGTTGGGATTCTTCAGTCCTAATAACTCTGCTAATAAGTATGTGGGGATATGGTACCAGAGTATACTTCCTCGTAAAGTTGTATGGGTGGCCAACAGAGAAAAGCCTCTTGCAGTTGCAGACACGTGGCTAGTTTGAGAATTAGCAGCAATGGGACTCTGGAACTTGTAAATGGGAAGCAGGATTCTGTTTGGTCAAATAATGTTTCAGTGCCATCTAATGGTTCAGCAGTTGCCCTTCTTTTAGACGATGGAAACTTTGTTGTCAAATTCAATGCAGGAGCAGCTGATCATTTGTGGCAGAGCTTTGATTATCCTACTGACACACTTCTACCTGGTATGCTGCTGGGATTTGATAGTAAATCCGGAAAGAGGAATTTCTTGAGTGCCTGGAAAAGTGAGAGTGATGCATCAACCGGGTTGTTCTCGGTTGGATTGGCACCACAGATCCCAACACAAGTGTTCATTTGGATTAATGGATCAACTCCCTTATGGAGAAGTGGGCCATGGGACAAAGCAAAGTTCCTCGGCATACCAGGAATGAATGATGAATATCTAAGTGGATTTAATCTAGATGATAATGTGAAGCAGGGAACAAAGTATTTCTCTTTTACTTTATTTGACAAAATTGTGGCAGCATATGTGGACATCTCTTCAGAGGGTATACTAAAGCTTATGTATTCCGAACATGGTGAGAACTGGGATCTTGACTGGGAGGCCCAAAATAATCCATGTGACCGTTATGGAATATGTGGACATTTTGGGGTTTGCAAAGCTTCTGAATCTCCAATCTGCAAGTGTTTGAAAGGGTTTGTTCCCAAGTCACTTGAGGAATGGAGCAAAGGAAACTGGACAGGAGGGTGTGTGAGGAAAACCAAATTGTTTTGTGAGAGTAACACAAATCAGTCAGTTGCTTCGAGAGGAAATGACGATGGGTTTTGGAAGATGTCCAGTGTAAAACTACCAGATTTGCATGAGCATATTTCGTCTGTGAGTGCTGAAAACTGCAGGAGACAGTGTCTAGATAATTGTTCTTGCTTGGCTTATACATATGTTAATAATATAAGGTGTTTGGTCTGGTCCAAAGACATTATTGATGTTGAGGAGTTTTCATCTGCTGGAGAAGATCTTTTTATTCTCTTACGCACAGAATCTGGTAAGTGATAATATTGCTTGCACTAGCCATATCTTTACTCTTCTGTCTCATACTTTATGTATTACAAATTCATTGTTTCAGGTGAAAAGAAGCGAACAAGGTTAATTGTTAGCCTCACAGTAGCTATTTGTTTTATCGGTGTCTTGGTTGCCATAGTGTTCATCATTTTGCACAGGTTGCGAGCGAAAAAAAGGGGTAAAAGAATGATCTCTCTCTAAAGTATTAATCAAATCAAATCCATGAGTAACTTTATAAGAGCACATTTACTGGTTGATTTTCAAAACTTGATAGACTTGCTATGATGAAGAAGATGAAGAAGGTGGGGTAATTAATTGCTTCTACTTTTCTGTGTTTTGCTCTGAGTACTCGTTATTTGTTTGTTACATTTACCAAATCAGGAGACATCAAAGCAGCAACAAAGTTCATTGAGTTGAATGATACAATTGGGAATTCAAGTGACACTCTTCAAGAATATATCAGACAGCATGATCGGTCGGAGTTACTCATCTATAATTTTGATAGCATATTACTTGCTACAAACCATTTCAGTATCACAAACAAACTCGGGGAAGGAGGATTTGGCCCTGTTTACAAGGTGATTGTTAAAATTATTTTATCTTTTTCTGTTGGAAAATATTACTACAGCTACATGCCTGCAACTTCAAGATACAAACATGAATGCAATGTAGGGTAAGCTGCAAGAAGGGAAGGAAATAGCAGTAAAAAGACTATCTAGTAGCTCAGGGCAAGGCATAGAAGAGTTCAAGAATGAGATGATGCTGATCTCCAAACTCCAACATAAAAATCTTGTTAAAATCATGGGCTGCTCTGTCCAGGAGGACGAGAAGTTACTAATTTACGAGTTCATGCCAAACAGAAGCTTGGATACTCTTCTATACAGTTAGTTTCATTGCTGCTCTGCAATTTCTCTTTGTTACCTGTCTCCTTCTTTCATTAACATAATTGATAATCTCTGAGCTCTCTCTTTGTACTAAGGAGGGGACTCATAAAGATTGTCTTAGAAAAGCAACATTCTCAAAGTGCATGGGATGTATGAATGACATTAATTTACTGTTATATTTTGAATTGGTGTATTGTAGATCCAATGCCAGGAGCAGTGCTTGATTGGGGTCGACGGTTCAAGATTATTCAGGGTGTTGCTAGAGGGCTTCTTTATCTCCACCATGATTCCTGTTTGAAGGTAATACATAGAGATTTGAAGGTCAGTAACATTCTCTTGGATGAGAACATGAACCCAAAAATTTCAGATTTTGGATTGGCACGTATCGTTCAAGGGACGCAGAGTCTAGCAAATACTCACAAGGTTGTGGGAACAATGTAAGCATCATCTCTTTCTTTTCCAATTCTCCCAAATCTTCTTTAAAAGTTAAAACCTTGAACTTTTAGGTTGTGGGAACACTGTCACTCATATTGTTAATATTACTGAATAAATGGCCTATGCGCTAGGTGGCCTAGGCGGGGGCTAGGCGGGCGTTAGGCGGGCATTAGGGGCTAGGCGGGCGCTAGCGCCTAGAAAAAAACTCCATTTTGGAATCTCCAAGGTCAGGGACGAGATGACGATGGTGCTATGGGCGAGAGGGAGAGAAACAGATGAGGATTGAAGAGAAGAGAGGTCGCGGGTTATGTCTGAGCGAGAGAGGGGCTGGAAGACGGCTCGTTGATGAAAAAAACAAAATGAGAGATGGGCTTTCAATTGGCCGGGGCTTCAAACACTAATAAAACCATTGGTTCCAGGTCCTGGGCCTGGGCCTCAAAAAAACAACATTAGATGGATTTTGCATAATGAAATCACTAAAGCAACCACTAATAAGTACCAAATAACAAATAAATATTTTACTCTTTGTTTAATATATATATATATATATATATATATATATATATATTTATGTATTATGGTAATTGTTCATTTTATATCATATAATTTATATATATGCTTTTATTTTGCATGCTTTTGGTATAAATTTATAATTTATAATATTAAATAATTATAAAATTTTTTTTAAAAAAAAAAAAAAAGGCCTAGGCACCCACCTAGGCTCCCGATTACTCCTCTAGGTGCTAGGCCCCTCTGCCTACCGCATCGATTTTTCGAACATTGGGATTAACAGGTTGGTAAATCGAGTTGTACCAGAACTTCAATTTATAACCCTGCAATTTTAACCTACTCCTCTTCCCTTATGTTTGTGTTCATAAGAGTAGTGTTCTCTTGGTCACCTAGTGATCGAGGAATCTGATCGCGTCTTTGGATTTAAATCCAGGTCACCTACTTTTGCACTCCTTTTAAGAACTCTATTGGACCATTGTATTTAAATCCAACGGTGGGTGTGTGAGATCCTTGGTCATTAGGTGACCAAGAAATCACTACTCGTGTTCATAATTAACTGAAGATTAGTTTCCTTGCATGACATTGAGATTTAACTTTTCCGGTATCACTTTTCTGAAGACTATAAACAAAGAAGCAATTTCGTCAGTTTAATACTACTCAATTGAGTGTGCAGTGGCTATATGTCTCCGGAATATGCCATGGGCGGGATGTTTTCTGAAAAATCTGATGTCTACAGCTTCGGGGTCTTGCTATTGGAGATTATTAGTGGCAAAAAGAATACCAGCTTCTATTGCAGTGACCTACAGCTAGGCTTCCCAGCTTATGTAAGCTCACACTCTAAATCTTAATCCTAAATCATATCTTTCATACAGCTTAAGCAACCTATATGAAGCTAAATGCAGCAAGTCTAACAATCCTGGCCAACATACATGAAATTTTGTTAGGCATGGCACTCATGGAATGAAGGCAGGGGATGTGCCTTGGTTGATGAAGTATTGGTTGATTCATATTCGTCCTCAGAAGTAACGAGATGTGTGCATATTGGGCTTCTTTGTGTACAGGACAATGCAGCAGATAGGCCAACCATGTCAGATGTAGTTTTCATGCTAAGTACCGAGACAGATCGTCCACAACCTAACCGGCCTATATTTACTTTCCAAAAGCCACTCTCTGATCCTCAATCACAGTATGACAACATCTACTCTAGAAATGAAGTTACCATAACAAATATTCAAGGGCGATAAACAATAGCAAATTGTTACATACATCACAATGCTATGACTTTTGGTCATTGACAAGTGTTCTTCCTTCTCACACACATTGAAGGTTTTCCTTTTTGTATAGAAAAGAACCCTTTTTCTCTCTTGGGACAGTAAATGAAGATTTTCCCAAACGTAGGACCTTTTTCTTGATTGGATACTTTGTCTACATTGCTATTCTTAGTGTAATATATATCATTATTATTCTTATTAGAGATTGCAAAGAGATCCACTTAACCTTTAGTAGGTCAAAAGTCTCAAAGATTGAAGGGTTGGTAGACGAGTCACAAGGTTGATGCAAAAAGCAACCCCAGTCATCGCACGAGGAAGAAAAGTCTGAGCCTCCTCTTTCATGTGCTTGTACAAGTTTTTCGTAGTTTTGATACTAGCTGACCTATTTTGTTGAACAGTGTAGGTCATGAAAGAATCTTAAGGGGTTCATATTGTCATTAAATAATCACCACCAAATGTGTCCCCTCCCATAATCAAATTTAAAAAACGAAACACAGTCCTTATGAATTTTGGAAACTTGGTCTTTCCTTAATTCATCATATAACGGAATTAAAGAAAGAATCAAATAATCCATCACTACCAAAACGTTAATTTAACCCCGCGAAAAAAGAATCAAAGTGACCAGCTAAAGTCCATTATTTGATCCCACCATACAACCAACCAACATTTTTAGTCGAAATGTTTTGAACATTTTGAAAACCAAGTGGATTTGGAAAGCAATCAACTGCCAATGATCAATTTCAATCCAATTAAATCGAGAAAGATGAAGCATGCAAACATACAAGTTTGGAAAAGTTAATCAAATCAAGAGGAGATCAAACCACAATTTGGGAAACCCCAAATTTGATCTTGATTGAGAATCAGAAAGATTGCGAATTTTGCAAAGGACCCCAAGTAAAATTAAAAAAACCATTTTTTGCCCATAGTTCATCTTGGTGCCATAGTTGAAGAAGAGACCAAGAAAATACATAAAGATCCAGAGTGAAAGTAGCTCTGTTTTCCTCTTCACCCTTAGATATATTGAAAAAAAATGAGAGCTTTAACAAAGCAACAGTCTCTGTTTTTCACCATTTGTGCCTCAACATTTTACTTACTTTCTCCCCAATTGCGAGCTTAGAAGACAACTTATTTTTCACTCCAGATATATTGGTCGAAGGAAACATGACCATTGTCTCCCCCAGTGAAGTCTTTGAGTTGGGTTTCTTCAAGCCAGGCAATACTTCAGGCTGGTACTTGGGCATATGGTACAAAAATGTCCAAAACAGAACAGTTGTTTGGGTGGCCAACAGAGACACCCCACTTTCAAATTCATCAGGAGCTCTTTTGATGACTGGTGATCATGGAAACATTGTCCTTCTTGATCCATCTGGAAATGTCACTTGGTCATCCAATCACACCCAAGTTTTGAGACCAAATGTCCTGCTTTTGGATACAGGCAATCTTGTGATCAAAGAAGGAACCGAAAACAGCCAAACATTTTTCTGGCAGAGCTTTGATTATCCCACACACATTCTGCTTCCGGATATGAAGCTTGGATGGAACTTGAGCACAGGTTTAAACAGGTACTTGACCTCGTGGAAAAGCTCAGAGGACCCATCAACAGGGGACTTTTCTATCAAGCTAGATTACCATGGCTTCCCGGAGATTTTCCTTTGGGACAAACAATGTTAAAAAATTTCGAACCAGCCCCTGGAATGGGATGATATTTAGTGGTGTGCCGGAAATGTGTGCTTCGAAGCATGGTGTCGATTTCAACTTCGTTATGAAACAAGATGAGGTCTACTACTTGTTTTCGTTGCAGAATAAATTGGAACTGCAATATTCAGGCTTGAAAGTGAGTCCAAATGGGGACGTTCAAAGGATTACATGGGTTGGGAGCACAAAGATGTGGAATATATTTCAGTATCCCTCAAAGGACCAATGTGACAGCTTTGGAGAGTGTGGTCCATTTGGTATTTGTAACACAAATGCTTCGCCTGTGTGTAAATGTGTGAGAGGGTTTCAGCCTAAGAATTTGGAGGCTTGGAATTTGGGAAATGGGTTTGATGGGTGTGTGAGAAAATGAGAACTGAAATGCACGAAAGACAAGTTCTTGAGGTTGAGGAGTGTGGAATTGCCTGAGAGTGGGGGTGCATTTGTGGATGGGGACATGAGCCTTGAGGCATGTAAAGAGAAGTGTTTGGAGAACTGTTCTTGCACTGCTTATTGTAACATGGACATTACAAATGGAGGGAGAGGTTGTCTCATGTGGTTCGGGGAGCTAATGGACATGAGGGTATATGCAGATGGTGGCCAAGATCTCTATGTTCGATTGGCACGGTCTGAAATAGGTACCTTCCATTATTCAGACCACTTTATAATAACATCAACTATCACTAACTACAGCTATGTTCATTTCAGGTGGTAGCAATCATAATTGTAGTTGCTATAGTTGGTCTTGTCATTCTTCTAGCAGGACTTGGTTTCTACATTGTATGGAAGAGGAATTTGCGTATTAGCCGCAATGCAAGGACACAACCAAAAGGTACCTAGTAACTTAATTACATATGTTCAACAAATGAGTGCAAAGCTTTTAGATATTGACCTACCAAGTGTTTTGTTTTCTAATTTTTTGGTTATTTCTGAACAGGTCCTTATGGAAGAAGCCAAGTTCTTCTGCTAAATGAGGTGGTTTTTGTTAAATTTAGAGAGACGGGCTAGCAGCCCACTACTAACAACACCGATATTGTCCCCAACTTAACTACCTACAAAGCCTAGTAGGTGTGGGGTTTTATCACAAAAGGCCTCGGTGATGTTAGTAGTAGAACCATTCATTATATATTGTATTTTATTTAGTCAAGTTTCCGATGTGGGACTTATATTCTTCAACAGTTTTCACAAGGACTTCTACTCATGTGAAAGGATCAATGATGAGCCAGAGTTGGCATTGATTGATTTCAGCACTGTAGCAGTGGCTACTAATAACTTTTCTGATGAAAATCTACTCGGAGAAGGTGGTTTCGGTTATGTTTACAAGGCTAAGTACATTTGGTTAGAAATAAATCACTAGATCATATATAAAAGAAACTGCATATGCACCCGAAGTGGCTAAGAATATATACCCTTACACTAAAGTCCCAAGTTCAAATCCTCGACATCCCCCAAGTTCGTTTGATATATATTAAGGTGACCTGACAGATTTATGTGTGGCTAATGCCAGGGGACATTGACAGAAGGTCAAGAAATTGCTGTCAAGAGACTTTCAAAAAACTCTGGACATGGAACTGAAGAATTCAAAAACAAATTGAAGTTAATTGCAAGGCTTCAGCACATAAATCTTGTTAGACTGCTTGCTTGCTGCATTGATAAGGATGAACAGATGCTGATTTATGAGTACATGGAAAACAAAAGCCTGGATGCCTTTTTATTCAGTAAGTGCCTCAAATTTAATTGTCTTTACTTAATAGTTAATTAAAGTTGTTATAAAGTAAGTCAAAAATCATTGTAGGCAGAGAAAAAAGGTCTACGTTGGATTGGCAAAAGCGTTACAACATTATTTGTGGGATTGCTCGAGGACTTGTTTACCTTCACCAGGATTCAAGATTTAGAATCATCCATAGGGATCTCAAGGCAAGCAATATTTTACTTGATGGAGAATTCACCCCAAAGATATTAGACTTTGGAATGGCTAGAATATTTGGTAAAGATCAGAACGAATCTCATACAAGAAGAGTAGTAGGAACATAGTGAGTATCATAAGCTTTCTATTTTACTGATGAGGTCAACCCAATTACCTGACCAATATACTAATCTCATCACTTCTTTTTATTGGGTGATCTGCAGTGGGTATATGTCTCCTGAATATGCGATGGACATGTTCTTCTCAACTAAGTCTGATGTCTTTAGTTTTGGTGTTCTAGTGCTGGAGATTATTAGTGGCAAAAAGAACAAGGGATTTTTCAATTATTCAGACAATAAATCAAACCTCCTTGATCGTGTAAGTAAAAAGCCGCATAGATTGTAATTACATTTCATTAGATTCACAAGTAACAAAGAAATGACTTGGATTTGTTGCAGGCTTGGAAGCAATGGAAAGAAGGAAAGGGGTTGGAGATAGTAGATTCATCACTTGGGAATTCATATTGCCCCTTTGAGGTGTTGAGATGCATTCAAGTAGGCCTTTTATGAGTCCAAGAGCATGTGGTAGATAGGCCTACAATGTCCTCTGTGGTTTTCATGTTGAGCAGTCCAGATGCAACAATGCCCCAGCCTAAAACCCCTGGGTTTTGCCTAGGAAGGAACCCTGCAGGTCAAACAGATTCATCTTCAAGCAAGTTGGAAGAATCTCAGACTATAGACCAAGTAACGATCGCAGCATTAGACGGTAGGTAGTTAAGGTATGACCTTATCAAGCATGTTTATACATCTTACACAAACACGATTTTCTTGTGTATATTTAATCTGTGGTTAATTTTGTGTCAAAGGTATCAGAAGTCATGAGATGATGAGAGACAAAGAAAGAGAAAAATGGTCTATACGTTTGCGCACACTTTAAGTTTTTCTCTGAAAGGTATGACTTCACAGTTATTTTGGGGCGAAGAAACGAGTACATTAAACCAAAAGAGCCAAAACCCTGTACGCCAGTCCAGAATGCAAGTAAACGAAGGACAAGCTCAACATGCTGAGCAAAGACATGGGAAAAACCCAACTGATCAAGCAAGAAGCCAGAAACAAAACACCGACACTACAGAAAGTTCAACCGCACTCGTGAAGACGAAGAATCACCCAGCAGGGTCCAATTTCCAAATGATGGCATTACACTTTAAAATGTACAATTGTCAAGATACAAAGGAAAAACAAGAAGCTCACAAATAAAGTATTTTGTGGCCACAAGACTGAAGAGGATTGTGTAAATTTGTGACCAGAGCAACAAGCTGCTGTGTAATGTCAAATTTTGAAGATTGTAAAAGCCAATGTATGCATTTCAATTTGTGGCTTATCTAAAGGTTGCATCTCCAAATTCTTCACTCTCTTTCAAAAAGTTCACACGAATGGATAGATTAGAAATTTTTATTAAGGTGATGGGCACATTATGCAGTGCCGATATGTCATATGAAGGTTAATAAAACAACTAACATTTTGATAATTGTGGAAGCTAAAGCCTGAATCCTTATCGAGCTTCAAGTTTAGTTATTGTCAAGTCGTTATCAGAATATAATCCTTGTGGAATTGATAGATAACCACCACCGCAGGAACTTTTTCTGAAGACAAATGCAGGCTGCTGAGGAGATGGTAGAGATGCTTCACCACTCAACATAAATACAACGGCTGACATGGTTGGTCGGTCCTCTGAATCTTCTTGCACGCACAAGAGCCCAACCTGAATGCATCTCATGACTTCATCAGAATGATATGACTCTAGTGATGAATCCACGATTTCTAAGGCTCTTTCTTCTCTCCACAGCTGCCAAACCTGTAGTTGTTGACAGTAACATTTTCAGAAAGAGATGAATATGAGTAGTAAGTAGTAAGGGGAAATTGTTGGCAAAGTTTGTGTTGCTCACATGTCCTATCAAGTTCATGGAATGGTCCTCTTGATAAGAGCCACTGTTTTTCTTGCCACTCACAATCTCCAATAATATGATCCCAAAACTAAACACATCTGATTTAGTTGAGTATCTTCCAAACACTGCATACTCTGGTGACATATATCCACTGCAATTGAACAAAACAAAACTGCATATTACAGCCAAAGGATAGTGAAGGAATATGAAAGGTGAGATAATGGTGATTTAATCCATGAATGAGTGATTGCAAGTATGATTCTTACTATGTTCCAACAACTCTGTTGGTTTTATCCTGCAGTTGGTCCCCATGAAATATTCTTGCCATGCCAAAATCTGATATTTTTGGGTTCATCTCAGCATCTAGAAGAACATTGCTGGTTTTTAGATCCCTATGGATAATCCTAAGTCTTGAATCCTGGTGAAGATACAGAATCCCACGAGCAACACCGTTGATAATTTCATAGCGCATTTTCCAATCCAGCAAGGACCCTCTTGTGTGATCTACATCAAGATATTTGGCTTTTGAGTAAATAAATGTTATATACTTTAGTAAGAAGATTAAAACATATTCTTCACAATTCTAGAAATGGCACGTACAAATTAATATTTCCTCTGGACATACCAAAAAGAAAGGCGTCCAAGCTTTTGTTCGGCAAGTATTCCAAGACTAACATCCTTTCTTCTCCCTTTATACAACAGCCTAAAAGTTTCACAAGATTCCTATGTTGAAGTCTGGCTATCAGTGTAACTTCATTTTTGAATTCTTCAATTCCTTGTCCTGAAGTTTTGCACAGTCTTTTTACAGCAATCTTCTGATCATTTGGTAGCTGACCCTGAAGTTATGGTTCAACACTACTATTAAGCTTACAGAAGAAGAGCGTTTTCTACTGCTCAGAAGAAATCATTCGATTATGAAATGTTAGGACTTTGAAATGGGACCTTACCTTATAAACAGAGCCAAAACCACCTTGGCCAAGTTTATTGACAGGAGAGAAGTTGTCTGTGGCAGCTATTATTGCGCTCAGATGGAAAAATTGCAGCTCTGGGTGTCTCCTACTTTCCTCAAGTTCATCCGCCTCCACAAAGTCTTTACTATCACAAAAAAAAAAAAAAAAATAGCATTCATTTTCTCCTCAGTGTTCTGTTTGCACACAAGAAAATGGAAATTTAACACAGCGCATATGGATCCTATTGAAGCGGAGTGGTTCAGACTGCAATAGTGTTATGACCAATTCCATACTTCCATGAGCACACTGCTTTTTATTTATGAGACAGTTAAACCATTGAAAGCAGATGAGTACTTCTCATACCTTTTATCTTCCTCTTGTTCTCAAGCCACCAGCAGGCAAACACAATGATTAGTACCAATGCAACAGCCACCATTGGAATAGCCAGCAAGCCCCTACTTTTGAGAAAACCTTTCGATTTTATGGTATTCTCAGCTACACAAAAGAGTGAGACAAAGGATTAGAAAGCCATGAAAAAGAGAACTCATGTGGACACCAAAACCAGTCAAGTAAGTTTCACACAAATTCTGAAATTTTACAATTGAATTTTCCTTGGCAAGCCAACTAGTACCTAATTCCATTTTGTCCACACGAACATATAGATCTCGCCCTACCTCCGTGTGCACTAAAATGTCCCACAACTCACCATACCATGCCAAGCAAGCAATGCGGCTTTCCCACTCTATGCTCATATACGCCGTGCAGGAACAATTGCTTAAGCACACCTGCTCACACTCATTGGCACTAGTACTTGTGAACAAACGTACTGCCTTCAACGTGTCTGGATCTTTGACCCGTGCCACCTTCACAAACCCATCCCCACTCCCACATTTTGGCACCCCAAATCGCTTACTCACACAACCCTCTGAGCCATCTCTCCGGTTCCAATCATTCAAAGATTTTGGTTCATACCCTGGTAGACACTCACACTCAAACAAATTAATATTATCAGGGCTACATTTGCTGTTGGCACCACACTGTCCATATCGGTCGCAGCGGTATTTTGGTACAGCAAAGAGTTCCTCCCATTGATTAACAGCATCATTCCATCTCAGTTGTTGTAGTATCCCATAATCCCTCACCACGGATCTAATTACAGAGGTGTTATCAGTTAAAAGGAAATAATACATTTCTTCATCATTACTCACAAAATTGCGCCATGGTCCTGGATCACTTCTCCAATATTTGGTCAAACCCTTATACAAAAAATATTGGGGTGTGGCAGTCTGATTCCAATAGAGCCTCAAGCTATAGTTCCCTGTTCCAGGGTCATTTTGGGACTTCCAAGATGTTAAGACCCATTCCATCCCAGTTTTCCAATTCATCCCAACTTTCATTCCGGGAAGTAGAGTATCTGTAGGATAATCAAAACTTTGCCATATAAAGCTTTCACTTTTACTATCCTGGAAAAGCACTAAATTTCCTGTATCTAAAAGCTGAGCTACACAAGTGCTTGTGGTTTCGACCGACACATTTGTTGACCAAATAGAATCATTGTCAATATTGTGGGCATAAAGAACCAATTTTCCGTACCTGTTGATTGTGAGAACACCAGAGCTATCATTGATGGGGTTGTTTCTGTTTGCAACCCAAGCCACTGCCTTTCCAGACTTATTTGCATACCAAATCCCAACATAGCGAGAGCTAGAGTTGCCAGGGCTGAAGAAGCCTAACTCAAAGTTGTTTTCTTTGGACACTATAAAGTCACCATCTTTCACATGCTGGTTCAGTGCTATGGTGTCAATGGATGTGCAAAATGGGAAGAGGAGGAGGAAGAAGAAGACAAGCAAAGTGTTTAAAAACATTTTGTTTTTTCTGGGCATTTACGAATTTGCATGTGCGATGAACGGGGGTGGTGTGTTTCACTTATTTTTCTGGGTTAGTTGATGGCTCTGTCTGCATTTGAATCATTGACAATGTTTGATCTTTTGTTGAAATTTCTGTCACTTGGTTTGAAGATCAAGTACCCATCAGCAAGGCACGTTTCGTTTGTCATTCAACACGACAACAACAATCGCACACGTAACCAGGTAACTCAAAGTCTTGGTGTTGACTGACTCAATTAGTCAACATTGAGATTAAATAGTGTTTGACAAAAATAAAAAATTACTGGTAGCCTTGTTTCAATTAGTCTCGGTAGAACTGTTATAATTTAACTAGGGAAACATTTTTGTTCACCACTTTAATTCAAGGTGTATCATCATCACTATTATCAACACTTGAAACGTGTCCATATGCATAACCATAGTTCCATAAATACAAAGCAAAAGTTTTAGTAAACACGGGTATAATCCGTAATCGAAATCGAATTCCTTATTCTCATTCCGATTACGGGTTAATAAACACGCCCTTGGTGTTGACTGACTCAACTAGTCAACCATTGAGATTAAATACTGTTTGACCTAAAAAAAATTTAAATACTGATAGCCTTGTTTGCATTAGTCTTGGTAGAAATGTTAAAATTTAACTAGGGAAATATTCATCATCAACACTTGACACGTATCCATAGGTATAACTATGTTTTCATAAATATAAAGCAAAAGTTATGAGAAATTTAACTAGCATCGAAGATAAATGAATTGAGAAGTTCTGAGTAATTTTGAGTTGTTAAAAAATAAGGATTTTTTAAAAGTAATTATAAAGTTTTCATTTTTTTTTTTTACTATGGGAAGTTATGCTTATGAGTACTGTGGAAGCAAATATTTGAAGATCCTAGGTCCAATCATTAATCCCATCAATTTGGGGATTATTTGATTAAATTGGGGATTTGATTCTAATTAAATTCTTAATTGATTCAATCTCGCCAAATTAAGGCAAAATAATGTTCTTCCATGAGAGGATTTATTTTTCCTAAAACTCTAGCCCCCAAGGCTCCCATAAATACGAGGCTACACCAAAGCATGAGGTAAGTCCGGCCCCTGGAATGGGATGATATTTAGTGGTGTGCCGGAAATGTGTGCTTCGAAGCATGGTGTCGATTTCAACTTCGTTATGAAACAAGATGAGGTCTACTACTCGTTTTCGTTACAGAATAAATTGGAACTACAATATTTAGGCTTGACAGTGAGTCCAAATGGGGACGTTCAAAGGATTACATGGGTTGAGAGCACAACGATGTGGAATATATTTCAGTATCCCTCAAAGGACCAATGTGATAGTGAAATTACTTGTAGGATGACTAAAAATGCCTAGAGGAGGGTGATTAGGCAAATTAAAGATTATAACCAATAAACAAAAAAATAAACTTTGGTAGCAGGATTGATATGGCTTATCAATCCTGAAACGTGTTGGACATAAAATAAAGGAACACGCAGAGAATTATTTTACATGGTAACATCCCTGGGGAAAATCCACGAGACTACTCAGTTCAACACAAATCCACTACAGAACGATGATTACAAGAAATACTCACACATTTATCCTAGACACCTTCTAGATAATGTTTACCGACTTCTTCGTAACTCAACTTCTGTCACGAGATGATCTTCGACACTCCTTATGTTGAACGCAATACTAGCCACGATTGCTTCAAGCTCGCCGGAGTAAAACCGCCACCACGGTCTTGATGCCCTCAACCGTATGAGTCACCGAACAATGCAAATGAATGCAGTATGAATGATTAAAGTGTTTGATAAATCACCAAGTAAACGATGATTTATCTCAAATATATGCTTTCTATTGAAAATTCTATAGGCTCAAAAACAAATATGTCGAAAGCTGTTTGTTCTAAAAGAAAGACACATGTTTTATTCAACGTTGGATCTCTCTCCTCAGAGAGAAACCCAAGAGGCACATAATTCTCATTCAATTAAAACACTCAAACCTAGTCCAATATGGACTCACAGAAAAAACTCCAAACAGGGGACCAACGAATGTATATAATCATTAATATGAGATTTGATTAACACGCAGACTTTGCTTCCTATGACTTTTTGATTTCTTTAGAATCCTATATGACTTTTTCTGCTTCAGACTTCCACTCCAATTAATTATCACTTTGCAAATATAGTCTAATATGGACTCTTAAGCAACAGACGCCAGAAAAGACGCCAATCACTAATTCTATTCAATTATGACTTCCCGAATTAAATCTAATCCTATTAAAAATAGGACTAACATTAAAGTGCTTTAGAGAAAACAACTCCAACTAAGAATCCTATAATTTTGAAGATTGTAAAAGCCAATGAATGCATTTCAATTTGTGGCTTATCCAAAGGTTGCATCTCCAAATTCATCACTCTCTTTCATAAAGTTCACACGAACGGATAGATTAGAAATTTTTATTAAGGTGATGGGCACATAATGCAGTGCCGGTATGTCATATGAAGGTCAATAAAACAAATAACATTTTGATAATTGTGGAAGCTAAAGCCTGAATCCTTATCGAGCTTCAAGTTTAGTTATTGTCAAGTCGTTATCAGAATATAATCCTTGTGGAATTGATAGATAACCACCACCGCGGGAACTTTTTCTGAAGACAAATGCAGGCTGCTGAGGAGATGGTAGAGATGCTTCACCACTCAACATAAATACAACGGCTGACATGGTTGGTCGGTCCTCTGAATCTTCTTGCACGCACAAGAGCCCGACCTGAATGCATCTCATGACTTCATCAGAATGATATGACTCTAGTGATGAATCCACAATTTCTAAGGCTCTATCTTCTCTCCACAGCTGCCAAACCTGTAGTTGTTGACAGTAACATTTTCAGAAAGAGATGAATATGAGTAGTAAGTAGTAAGGGGAAATTGTTGGCAAAGTTTGTGTTGCTCACATGTCCTATCAAGTTCATGGAATGGTCCTCTTGATAAGAGCCACTGTTTTTCTTGCCACTCACAATCTCCAATAATATGATCCCAAAACTAAACACATCTGATTTAGTTGAATATCTTCCAAACACTGCATACTCTGGTGACATATATCCACTGCAATTGAACAAAATAAAACTGCATATTACAGCCAAAGGATAGTGAAGGAATATGAAAGGTGAGATAATGGTGATTTAATCCATGAATGTGTGATTGCAAGTATGATTCTTACTATGTTCCAACAACTCTGTTGGTTTTATCCTGCAGTTGGTCCCCATGAAATATTCTTGCCATGCCAAAATCTGAAATTTTTGGATTCATATCAGCATCTAGAAGAACATTGCTGGTTTTTAGATCCCTATGGATAATCCTAAGTCTTGAATCCTGGTGAAGATACAGAGTCCCACGAGCAACACCGTTGATAATTTCATAGCGCTTTTTCCAATCCAGCAAGGACCTTCTTGTGTGATCTACATAAAGATATTTGGCTTTTGAGTAAATAAATGTTAAATACTTTAGTAAGAAGATTAAAACATATTCTTCACAATTCTAGAAATGGCACGTACAAATTAATATTTCCTCTAGACATACCAAAAAGAAAGGCATCCAAGCTTTTGTTCGGCATGTATTCCAGGACTAACATCCTTTCTTCTCCCTTTATACAACAGCCTAAAAGTTTCACAAGATTCCTATGTTGAAGTCTGGCTATCAGCGCAACTTCATTTTTGAATTCTTCAATTCCTTGTCCTGAAGTTTTGGACAATCTTTTTACAGCAATCCTCTGATCATTCGCTAACAGACCCTGAAGTTATGGTTCAGCACTATTATAAAGCTTCCAGAAGAAGAGTATCTTCAAATGCTTAGAAGAAATCAATCAATTATGAAATGTTAGGACTTTGAAATGGGACCTTACCTTATAAACAGTGCCAAAACCACCTTGGCCAAGTTTATTGACAGGAGAGAAGTTGCCTGTGGCTACTATTATTGCGCTCAGATGGAAAAATTGCAGCTCTGGGCGTCTCATAGATTCCTCAAGTTCATCCGCCTCCACAAAGTCTTTGCTATCACAAAAAGTAAATTAGCATTCATTTTCTCCTCCGTGTTCTGTTTGCACACTAGAAAATGGAAATTCAACACAGCGCATATGGATCCTATTGTAGCGGAGTGGTTCAGACTGCAAAAGTGTTATGACCAATTCCATACTTCCACGAGCACAATGATTTTTATTTATGAAACAGTTAAACAATTGGAAGCAGATAGAGTACTTCTCATACCTTTTATCTTCCTCTTTTTCTTAAGCCACCAGCAGGCAAACACAATGATTAGTACCAATGCAACAGCCACCATTGGAATAGCCAGCAAGCCCCTACTTTTGAGAAAACCTTTCGATTTTATGGTATTCTCAGCTACACAAAAGAGTGAGACAAAGGATTAGAAAGCCTTGAAAAGTAGAACTCATGTGGACACCAAAACCAGTCAAGTAAGTTTCACACAAATTCTGAAATTTTACAATTGAATTTTCCTTGGCAAGCCAAGTAGTACCTAATTCCATTTTGTCCACATGAACATATAGATCTCTCCCTACCTTTGTGCGCACTAAAATGTCCCACAACTCACCGTACCATGCCAAGCAATCAATGCGGCCTTCCCATTCTATGCTCATATATGCCGTGCAGGAACAATTGCTTAAGCACACCTGCTCACACTCATTGGCACTAGTACTTGTCAACAATCGTGCTTCTTTCAATGTTTCTGGATCTTTCACCCGTGCCACCTTCACAAATCCATCCCCACTCCCACATTTTGGTACCCCAAATCGCTTACTCACACATCCCTCTGAGCCATCTCTCCGGTTCCAATCATTCAAAGATTTTGGTTCATACCCTGGTAGACACTCACACTCAAACATATTAATATTATCAGGGCTACATTTGCTGTTGGCACCACACTGTCCATATCGGTCGCAGCGGTATTTTGGTACAGCAAAGAGTTCCTCCCATTGATTAACAGCATCATTCCATCTCAGATGTTGTAGTATCCCATAATCCCTCACCACGGATTTAATTACAGAGGTGTTATCAGTTATAAGGAAAAAATACATTTCTTCATCATTACTCACAAAACTGTGCCATTGCCCTGGATCACTTCTCCAATATTTGGTCAAACCCTTATACAAATAATATTGGGGCGTGGCAGTCTGATTCCAATAGAGCCTCAAGCTACAGTTCCCTGTTCCAGGGTCATTTTGGGACTTCCAAGATGTTAAGACCCATTCCATCCCAGTTTTCCAATTCATCCCAACTTTCATTCCGGGAAGTAGAGTATCTGTAGGATAATCAAAACTTTGCCATATAAAGCTTTCGCTTTCAGTATCCTGGAAAAGCACTAAATTTCCTGTATCTAAAAGCTGAGCTATACAAGTGCTTGTGGTTTCGACCGACACATTTGTTGACCAAATAGAAACGTTGTCAATATTGTGAGCATAAAGAACCAAATTTCCGTACCTGTTGATGGTGAGAACACCAGAGGTATCATTGATGGGGTTGTTTCTGTTTGCAACCCAAACCACTGCCTTTTCAGACTTATTTGCATACCAAATCCCAACATAGCGAGAGCTAGAGTTGCCAGGGCTGAAGAAGCCTAACTCAAAGTTGTTTTCTTTGGACACTATAAAGTCACCATCTTTCACATGCTGGTTCAGTGCTATGGTGTCAATGGATGTGCAAAATGGGAAGAGGAGGAGGAAGAAGAAGACAAGCAAAGTGTTTAAAAACATTTTGTTTTTTCTGGGCATTTACGAATTTGCATGTGCGATGAACGGGGTTGGTGTTTCACTTATTTTTCTGGGTTAGTTGATGGCTCTGTCTGCATTTGAATCATTGACAATGTTTGATCTTTTGTTGAAATTTCTGCCACTTGGTTTGAAGATCACGCACCCACCAGCAATGCACGTTTCGTTTGGTCATTGGTACAACACGACAACAACAATCGCACGCGTAACCAGGTAACTCAAAGTCTTGGTGTTGACTGACTCAACTAGTCAACCATTGAGATTAAATACTGTTTGACCTAAAAAAAATTTCAATACTGATAGCCTTGTTTGCACTAGTCTTGGTAGAACTGTTATAGTTTAACTAGGAAATATTCATCATCAACACTTGACATGCGTCTATATACATAACTATGATTTCATAAATACAAAGCAAAAGTTATGAGAAATTTAACTAGCATCGAAGATAAATGGATTGAGAAGTTATGAGTAATTTTGAGATTGAGAAGTTATGAGTAATTTTGAGTTGTTAAAAAATAATGATTTTTTAAAAGTAATTATAAAGTTTTCATTTTTTTTTTCACTATGGGAAGTTATGCTTATGAGTACTGTGGAAGCAAATATTTGAAGATCCTAGGTCCAATAATTAATCCCATCAATTTGGGGATTATTTGATTAAATTGGGGATTTGATTCTAATTAAACCCCTAATTGATTCCATCTCGCCAAATTAGGGAAAAATAATGCCCTTCCTTGTGAGGATTTATTTTTCTTGAAACCCTAACCACCAAGACTCCTATAAATACGAGGCTACGCCAAAGCATGAGGTAAGTTTGAAACCCTGCAGGGATTGAGAGACGACAAAGAGAATAAGGGAATCCATAGACAAATATTCTCTAGGGAGGAAAATCACTCCCACAAGTACTGTACAATTGTCAATGTATAAAGTTCACATTATGCAATGCAAGTGCCATACGAAGGTCAAATAACAAATTTAACATTTTGATATTGTGGAAGCAAAGCAATGCCATGAATCATTATCGAGCTTCAACTTTGGTAATTGTCAAGTCATTAACCGAATATAAATGCGGGCAGGAACTTTTTCTGAAGACAAATGCAGGCTGCTGAGGAGACGGTAGAGATGCTTCACCACTCAACATAAATACAACGGCTGACATGGTTGGTCGGTCCTCTGAATCTTCTTGCACGCACAAGAGGCCGACCTGAATGCATCTCATGACTTCATCAGAATGATATGACTCTAGTGATGAATCCACAATTTCTAAGGCTCTATCTTCTCTCCACAGCTGCCAAACCTGTAGTTGTTGACAGTAACATTTTGAAAAGGGATGAATATAAGTAGTGAGTAGTAAGCGGAAATTGTAGGCAAAGTTTGTGTTGCTCACATGTCCTATCAAGTTCATGGAATGGTCCTCTTGATAAGAGCCACTGTTTTTCTTGCCACTCACAATCTCCAATAATATGATCCCAAAACTAAACACATCCGATTTAGTTGAATATCTTCCAAACACTGCATACTCTGGTGACATATATCCACTGCAAGTGGACAAAATAAAACTGCATATTACAGCCAGAGGATAGTGAAGGAATATGAAAGGTGATATTATGGTGCTTCAATCCATGAATGTGCGAGTGCAATTAGGATTCTTACAATGTTCCAACAACTCTGTCGGTTTGATCCTGCAGTTGGTCCCCATGGAATATTCTTGCCATTCCGAAATCTGAAATTTTTGGGTTCATCTCAGCATCTAGAAGAACATTGCTGGTTTTTAGATCCCTGTGGATAATCCTAAGTCTTGAATCCTGGTGAAGATACAGAATCCCACGGGCAACCCCATTGATAATTTCAAACCGCTTTTTCCAATCCAACAAGGACCTTCTTGAGTGATCTATATCAAGACATTTATCTTTTGTGTAAATAAATATTATATAGTTTGGTAAGAACCATCAAACATATTCTTCATCATACTAGAAATCGAATGAACAAAGTCAAGAGGCATTCAAGCGACTATCTTTCCTCTAGACATACCAAAAACAAAGAAGTCCAAGCTTTTGTTTGGCAAGTATTCAAGGACTAACATCCTTTCCTCTCCCTGTATACAGCATCCTAAAAGTTTCACAAGATTCCTGTGTTGAAGTCTGGCTATCAGTGCAACTTCATTTTTGAATTCTTCAATTCCTTGTCCTGAAGTTTTGCTCAGTCTTTTTACAGCAATCTTCTGATCATTTGGTAGCTGACCCTGAAGTTATGGTTCAATACTACTATTAAGCTTACAGAAGAAGAGCGTTTTCTACTGCTCAGAAGAAATCATTCGATTATGAAATGTTAGGACTTTGAAATAGGACCTTACCTTATAAACAGTGCCAAAACCACCTTGGCCAAGTTTATTGACAGGAGAGAAGTTGTCTGTGGCTGCTATTATTGCGCTCAGATGGAAAAATTGCAGCTCTGGGTGTCTCCCACTTTCCTCAAGTTCATCCGCCTCCACATAGTCTTTACAATCACCAAAAAAAAAAATTAGCATTCATTTTCTCCTCAGTGTTCTGTTTGCACACTAGAAAATGGAAATTTAACACAGCGCATATGGATCCTATTGAAGCGGAGTGGTTCAGTCAGACTGCAAAACTGTTATGACATTTCATACTTCAATGAGCACACTGCTTTTTATTCAGATGAAACAGTTAAACAATTCAAAGCAGATTACTACTTCTCATACCTTTTATCGTCCTCTTTTTCTTAAGCCAACAGCAGGCAAACCCAATGATTAGTACCAATGCAACAGCCACCATTGGAAAAGCCAGCAAGACCTTACTTTTGAGAAAACCTTTCGATTTTCTGGTATTCACAGCTACACAAAAGAGTGAGACAAAGGATTAGAAAACTAGGAAAAAGAGAACTCATGTGGACACCGAACCAGTCCAGTAAGTTTCACACAGAATCTGAAATTTGACAATTGAATTTTCCTTGGCAAGCCAAGTAGTACCTAATTCCATTTTGTCCACACGAACATATAGATCTCGCCCTCGCTCCGTGTGTACTAAAATGTCCCACAACTCACCGTACCATGCCAAGCAATCAATGCGGCCTTCCCATTCTATGCTCATATACGCCGTGCAGGAACAATTGCTTAAGCACACGTGCTCACACTCATTGGCACTAGTACTAGTCAACAATCGTGCTGGTTTCGATGTGTCTGGATCTTTGACCCTCGCCACCTTCACAAACCCATCCCCACTCCCACATTTTGGCACCCCAATTCGCTTACTCACACACCCCTCTGACCCGTCTCTCCGGTTCCAATCATTCAAAGATTTTGGTTCATACCCTGGTAGACACTCACACTCAAACATATTAATATTGTCAGGGCTACATTTGCTGTTGGCACCACACTGTCCATATCGATCACACCGGTATTTTGGTGCAGCCCATTGTTCCTCCCATTGATTAGCAGCATCATTCCATCTCAGGTTTTCATATACCCCATAATCCGTCAGCACAGATCTAATTACAGACGTGTTATCAGTTAAAAGGAAAAAATACATTTCTTCATTATTACTCACAAAACTGGGCCATGGCCCTGGATCAATTCTCCAATATTTGGTCAAACCCTTATACAGAAAATATTGGGGTGTAGCAGTCTGATTGGAATAGAGCCTCAAGCTATAGTTCCCAGCTCCAGGGTCATTTTGGGACTTCCAAGATGTTAAGACCCATTCCAACCCAATTTTCCAATTCAACCCAACTTTCATTCCCGGAAGTACAGTATCTGTAGGATAATCAAAACTTTGCCACATAAAGCTTTCACTTTTACTATCCTGGAAAAGCACTAAATTCCCTGTATCTAAAAGCTGAGCTACACAAGTGCTTATGGTTTCGACCGACACATTTGTTGACCAAATAGAAACATTGTCAATATTGTGAGCATAAAGAACCAATTTTCCGTACCTGTTGATTGTGAGAACACCAGAGGTATCATTGATGGGGTTGTTTCTGTTTGCAACCCAAACCACTGCCTTGTCAGACTTATTAACATACCAAATCCCAACATAGCGAGAGCTAGAGTTGCCAGGGCTGAAGAAGCCTAATTCAAAGTTGTTTTCTTTGGACACTATAAAGTCACCATCTTTCACTTGTTGGTTCAGTGCTATGGTGTCAATGGATGTGCAAAATGGGAAGAGGAGGAGGAAGAACACAAGCGAAGCTTTGGAAAACATCTTCTTCTTTTTTCTGGGATTTTGGGATTTTGGTCATTGGTAGGATGAATCTTTTCTTGGTTAGCATGGCACGTTCGTTTGGTCATTGTCATTGGTAACACAAAGTTGACAGATGAAATGAAACACGCATTCTGGTCTCGGCGCAACTCAAAGTTGACTGACGAAATCAATAGTCAAAGTTGACTGACGAAATCAATAGTCAATGATTTTTTTTTGCTTTGAATACAAGCCGCAGGAGAGAGGGGTTTTTTCACACTAGTCAACGAGCCTTTTTCCCTCTACTAGACTCTCTTAGCTATGGCATGATTATTGATTAAGTTGAAACTCAAAACTCTTCCACTGTTAAACTGGACATAATTTGCAGGTAATTCTGTATTGATCTTAACCATTGAGATTAATTTACAACTAATCTTAAATACTGCATATGATAGGGAAGCATTCGATGGCCTTGTTACGAATGGGCCGACTTTACGTATGAATTGCCAGATCATGACATTCCCCAAGAGCAAATAGGTAGAACTTTGTGCGAAGACCATGTTGGTGTTTCACGGCCCAGAATCATGTGTGGCTAATTAGATGTTATGGTAACATGTTCTAATGAGGGTTCTTTAATAGTTGTCCCATTAATTACAGAGCTATTATTGAAGGGCTAAATTAAACCCCTCAAGAAATCTCATCTACATAGCCGCTTAATTATAGAAGCTCACATGCCTAAATTGATAGGACCTTAGTCCTCCAGTTCACCAAAACGTACTAAATAGTTTATGGTTATTTACTCAAATGGTTCTCAAATTTATACCCGAATTGCATTTTGGTTCCTCAACTAAATTATTCATTCAAATGATCCACTAACTCTTTATTAATTTGCGCACTGGTCCTACCATTACATTTTCTGTTAAATTTAGTCATGTGAGCAGCACATGCTACATTTGTGGGAGTAAATAAGACTTTTGACATCTAAAAAAAAAATATTTATGATTAAAAATTAATACAAAATTTTATTTATTTTTTAAATTAATTAAAAACTATAAAAGAATAAAAAACAACAAAAAGTAACCCCAAAAAAAACCAGCCCTCGCAACCCTGCCCCCATCTCATACTCCCCCACTCCAATCCCAAACCCCAATAAATGTTTGAAGAGAGAAATAGAGGGAGGAGAGAGGAGGGGATGGGAGGGAGGAGGGGAAGAGAGGGTGGGTTGTGGGGAGGAGAAGATAGGGCGTTGGGGCAATGGTTATCGAGCTGGGGGTTTGGAGGTGGGGCAGGGAGATAGGTTTTTTTTTCTTTTTATTTTTATATTTTAATTTTTTTACTATTTTATTTAACTTGACTGTTTTACCGTATTTTTTAACCAATGTAACGGTAGGACTAATGCGCTGATTAATAAAGAGTTTGCGACCATTTGAATGAATAATTTAATTGAGGGATCAAAATGCAACTCTAGTATAAATTTAAAGACCATTTTAGTAAATAACATAAATAGTTTACATTGTTTGCTAATGTAATACATGTCATATAAAGAAGAAAAATTGTTTAAACTATCTATGACCAATGAATGCTAAAAAGCATAAATACTAAAAAGGAAGGAACCAAAATAGAATAGCACTTCGATAATTATGACAGCAAGAGCCTCCTGTATCGTTATCGAGCTTCAACTTTAGTTATTGTCAAGTCGTTAATAGAATGTGACCCTTTTGGAATTGTTGGATCAGCAGCATCATTGACGGAATTTCTTCTGAAGACAAATGCAGGCTGCTGAGGAGATGGTAGAGATGCTTCACCACTCAACATAAACACAACGGCTGACATGGTTGGTCGGTCCTTCGAGTCTTCTTGCACGCACAAGAGCCCAACTTGAATGCATCTCATTACTTCATCGGACACATAAGACTGTAGTAATGAATCCACAATTTCTAAGGCTCTGTCTTCTTTCCACAGCTGCCAAACCTGTAGTTGTTGACAGTAAAATTTTGAAAAGGGATGAATATAAGTAGTGAGGAGTAAGCGGAAACTGTAGGCAAAGTTTGTGTTGCTCACATGTCCTATCAAGCTCATGGAATGGTCCTCCTGATAAGAGCCACTGTTTTTCTTGCCACTCACAATCTCCAATAATATGATCCCAAAACTAAAGACATCTGATTTGGTTGAATATCTTCCAAACACTGCATACTCTGGTGACATATATCCACTGCAATTGAACAAAATAAAACTGCATTACAGCCAAAGAATAGTAAAATGAATATGAAAGGTGAGATTATAGTGCTTCAATCCATGAATGTGCGAGGGCAAGTAGGATTCTTACTATGTTCCAACAACTCTGTTGGTTTTATCCTGCAGTTGGTCCCCATGGAATATTCTTGCCAGTCCGAAATCTGAAATTTTTGGGTTCATCTCAGCATCTAGAAGAACATTGCTGGTTTTTAGATCCCTGTGGATAATCCTAAGTCTTGAATCCTGGTGAAGATACAGAATCCCACGGGCAACCCCATTGATAATTTCAAACCGCTTTTTCCAATCCAACAAGGGCCTTCTTGAGTGATCTATATCAAGACATTTATCTTTTGTGTAAATAAATATTATATAGTTTGGTAAGAACCATCAAACATATTCTTCATCGTACTAGAAATCGAATGAACAAAGTCAAGAGGCATTCAAGCGACTATCTTTCCTCTAGACATACCAAAAACAAAGAAGTCCAAGCTTTTGTTTGGCAAGTATTCAAGGACTAACATCCTTTCCTCTCCCTGTATACAGCATCCTAAAAGTTTCACAAGATTCCTGTGTTGAAGTCTGGCTATCAGTGCAACTTCATTTTTGAATTCTTCAATTCCTTGTCCTGAAGTTTTGCTCAGTCTTTTTACACCAATGTTCTGATCATTTGGTAGCTGACCCTGAAGATATGGTTCAATACTACTATTAAGCTTACAGAAGAAGAGCGTTTTCTACTGCTCAGAAGAAATCATTCGATTATGAAATGTTAGGACTTTGAAATGGGACCTTACCTTATAAACAGTGCCAAAACCACCTTGGCCAAGTTTATTGACAGGAGAGAAGTTGTCTGTGGCTGCTATTATTGCGCTCAGATGGAAAAATTGCAGCTCTGGGTGTCTCCTACTTTCCTCAAGTTCATCCGCCTCCACAAAGTCTTTACTATCACAAAAAAAAAAAAAAAAATTAGCATTCATTTTCTCCTCAGTGTTCTGTTTGCACACTAGAAGATGGAAATTTAACACAGCGCATATGGATCCTATTGAAGCGGAGTGGTTCAGACTGCAAAAGTGTTATGACCAATTCCATACTTCCATGAGCACACAGCTTTTTTTTTATGAAACAGTTAAACAAATGAAAGCAGATGAGTACTTCTCATACCTTTTATCTTCCTCTTTTTCTTAAGCCACCAGCAGGCAAACACAATGATTAGTACCAATGCAACAGCCACCATTGGAATAGCCAGCAAGCCCCTACTTTTGAGAAAACCTTTCGATTTTATGGTATTCTCAGCTACACAAAAGAGTGAGACAAAGGATTAGAAAGCCATGAAAAAGAGAATTCATGTGCACACCAAAACCAGTCAAGTAAGTTTCACATAAATTCGGAAATTTTACAATTGAATTTTCCTTGGCAAGCCAAGTAGTACCTAATTCCATTTTGTCCACACGAACATATAGATCTCGCCCTATCTCCGTGTGCACTAAAATGTCCCACAACTCACCATACCATGCCAAGCAATCAATGCGGCCTTCCCATTCTACGATCATATACGCCGTGCAGGAACAATTGCTTAAGCACACCTGCCCACACTCATTGGCACTAGTACTTGTCAACAAACGTGCTGCTTTCGATGTTTCTGGATCTTTCACCCGTGCCACCTTCGCAAACCCATCCCCACTCCCACATTTTGGCACACCAATTCGCTTACTCACACACCCCTCTGACCCATCTCTCCGGTTCCAATCATTCAAAGATTTTGGTTCATACCCTGGTAGACACTCACACTCAAACATAATATTATTATCAGGGCTACATTTGCTGTTGGCACCACACTGTCCATATCGGTCACAGCGGTATTTTGGTACAGCAAGGAGTTCCTCCCATTGATTAACAGCATCATTCCATCTCAGTCGTTGTAGTATCCCATAATCCCTCACCACGCATCTAATTACAGAGGTGTTATCAGTTAAAAGGAAATAATACATTTCTTCATCATTACTTACAAAACTGCGCCATGGCCCTGGATCACTTCTCCAATATTTGGTCAAACCCTTATACAAAAAATATTGGGGTGTGGCAGTCTGATTCCAATAGAGCCTCAAGCTATAGTTCCCTGTTCCAGGGTCATTTTGGGACTTCCAAGATGTTAAGACCCATTCCATCCCAGTTTTCCAATTCATCCCAACTTTCATTCCGGGAAGTAGAGTATCTGTAGGATAATCAAAACTTTGCCATATAAAGCTATCACTTTTAGTATCCTGGAAAAGCACTAAATTTCCTGTATCTAAAAGCTGGGCTACACAAGTGCTTGTGGTTTCGACCGACACATTTGTTGACCAAATAGAAACATTGTCAATATTGTGAGCATAAAGAACCAATTTTCCGTACCTGTTGATTGTGAGAACACCAGAGGTATCATTGATGGGGTTGTTTCTGTTTGCAACCCAAACCACTGCCTTGTCAGACTTATTAACATACCAAATCCCAACATAGCGAGAGCTAGAGTTGCCAGGGCTGAAGAAGCCTAATTCAAAGTTGTTTTCTTTGGACACTATAAAGTCACCATCTTTCACTTGTTGGTTCAGTGCTATGGTGTCAATGGATGTGCAAAATGGGAAGAGGAGGAGGAAGAACACAAGCGAAGCTTTGGAAAACATCTTCTTCTTTTTTCTGGGAATTTGAGATTTTGGTCATTGGTAGGATGAATCTTTTCTTGGTTAGCATGGCACGTTCGTTTGGTCATTGTCATTGGTAACACAAAGTTGACAGATGAAATGAAACACGCATTCTGGTCTCGGCGCAACTCAAAGTTGACTGACGAATCAATAGTCAAAGTTGACTGACGAAATCAATAGTCAATGATTTTTTTCTTTGAATACAAGCCGTAGGAGAGGGGTTCTCACACAAGTCAAACAGCCTTTTTCCCTCTACTAGACTCTCTTAGCTATGGCATGATTATTGATTAAGTTGAAACTCAAAACTCTTCCACTGTTAAACTGGACATAATTTGCAGGTAATTCTGTATTGATCTTAACCATTGAGATTAATTTACAACTAATCTTAAATACTGCATTGATAAGGAAGCATGCGATGGCCTTGTTACGAATGGGCCGACTTTACGAATGAATTGCCAGATCATGACATTCCCCAAGCCCAAATACGTAGAACTTTGTGCGAAGACCATGTTGGTGTTTCACGGCCCAGAATCATGTGTGACTAATTAGATGTTATGGTAACATGTTCTAATGAGGGTTCCTTAATAGTTGTCCCAATAATTACAGAGCTATCATTGAAGGGCTAAATTAAACCCCTCAAGAAATCCCATCAACATAGCCCCTTAATTATAGAAGCTCACATGCCTAAATTGCTAGGACCTCAGTCCTCCAGTTCACCAAAACGTACTAAATAGGTTTTTTTTTTTTTTTTGGTCTGAACGTACTAAATAGTTTATGGTTATTTACTTAAGTAGTTCTCAAATTATATTATATATATACTAAAACCCAATGCAACTAATCACTGTAGCTAAGCACAGTGAATTTACGAAAATGCCTTCATTTTTAACTGTTCAACCAGCTTCTTTTTTACCCCTGCACAGTAAAATCTCGGTTTTGCCCTTGGCTGACTGTTTTGTTTTTCCTGTTTTGCCCCTTCTCTCCTTCAGATCGAACTATGCTTCTGTTTCTTCTTGAGAGGTGCCTGGTTCGATTTCAACCGGCTGGTTCGACAGCTTCAGGGGCAAAGATGGGAGAGCAGGGTTGGTTCTTCGATGTCTGCATCTGGAGGCTTCGACTTCTTTACAGAACCATCTGCCCAGACCATCAGTTTTCCATTGTTCACCCGCTTCCTTGCCGCCTTCTTTTTCGATTCGAAAATCCATGTCCATCTAAACTCATCTCCGTCTGCTACTAACCTCGCCTTAGCCTCTGATCTCTTCCAAGTCGAATACGCGCTCGAAGCTGTGCGCAAGGGTAACGCCGCCGTCGGCGTACGTGGCACCGACACCATCGTTCTCGGCGTCGAAAAGAAGTCCACTGCCAAGCTCCAGGACTCCAGGTCCATCTCTCTCTCTCAAACAATGTTTTTCTGTGCTTTGATCTAACAGATTGAAAATGAGGTTGGGTTTAGGGTTAGGGTTTTATATGACATTGATTTCTAATTTTGCTTTCAATTTCTGCAATCGGTTGATTGATGCATCTGCATTTGTAACTTTGGAACGAAATTGAACTAAGGAAATGTAAGATGTTAATTGGGTCCTTGCTATAAACAAACAAGATGTTAATTTTACTTTGGAAATCCCAGTGTGAAAAAAAGATAGTTTATTTATTCGTACACAGGCAGATATAAAATAAGTCTAATGATGTTGATGACTGATGGAGAGAGAAAAACAGAGGAGAATAGTATCTGTATAGAGTTGTTTTTTCATTGAAATTATGATTTGGATATGTGGTAGGATTGATTTTTGATTGAATTGAAGAACTGAGTATGTGTTGTATTAAAAATTTCATTATGGTTATGAACCAGACATCTTCAAACTTTAGTAATTTTTTTTTAAAGAAAATTTATGAATTAATTCTTATATACTACCATGGCTGAATGTTGAGAATGGTATCTGTATAGAGTACTTTTTCCCATTGAAATTATGATTTGGATATGTGGTAAGATTGATTTTTGATTTAATTGATGAACTGAGTATGTGTACTATCATGGCTGAATGTTAAACGATTTACTCTGTTTCATACATTGGGATTGCCCGTTTTATCATATGGTTGTGTTTATGTATTGTAGTGTTTATCTTGCAACTGAGGGTTGCTTTGAATATGGTTATTCTCTTAATTTGATTTGGTAAGTTTGAGTAGTTTAGAAGAAACCATGACAGAATTTTGTACTGCACTCTTCTAAAATCTTAGTGCACTATAAAAGGTGACACAAGTTATTTCAGTTAATTGTTGAGTATTCTGAGAAAGATAGATAGATAGATAATTAGATAGATAGTTCTTTTCGCAATGGCTGATGTTGAAAGTTTTGAGAAACTCAAAGCTACCCAGCAATCGTTAAAGGCTAGCCTAGAGAAATCTACAGCTCTTTCTTCAGCTATTGATGAAACTGGGTCTAGGATTTTGAAAATGTCTTTTTGACATGTTGAACTAGACTCGATAAGGGTCGTTTAAGAATGGATTTTTTGTAAACTGGTGTTGTATATAACTTGGTTGATTAAATAAACTCGAATCATGTGCTGGTATTTGCGTGAGTAAAATTTAATGACATTATCCTGTTGCCTGCATATTGTTTGCCTTTTGTATTATTGGTATGGCATTGTCATCTTTCATATGTAAACAATACCAGAATGAGATCCCATACCAGAATGAGATAATTGTGTAATAATTACTGAAGTTGTAGTATCAGACCAAAAGTAAAACAGAATTTGTAATACATCATACATTTCTGTATGTTCATTTTACTGAATTACATATCTTTGAAGAAAATTATTTCTGGATCACTTTAGGCCAGGTAAAACAAAAGGGAGAATAGTGGAGAGAAGAAAGGATGCTTTTATTTTCATAGGTTTGGAAAGATGGAGAAAATCAGTAGTTTTTCATTTTCTATGAGCCGACTTTCTCTCAGCTGTCACCTATTTTGTAGAGTAGCTGAGAAGGAAATCTAGAGTTATTCAATCTCCTCATCTTCTTTTTTTCTTTTTTTTCCCTCTTTAGATATAAGGACATCATAATGAACATTTATTATGTAAAACATTTCTCATCCACCCCTCCCTAACAAGGACAAGTTAGGTTAAGGAAAATCAAAAGAGGGGCAGCTCTATTCGTGCAAGACATGAAAGAGAAGGGTTAAAAGAAATTGAAATCAGGAATTCAACATGGTTGAATGAATCCCATGGAAGGAAACTACATACACATTACAGAACTTCAGTATTATACGAAGTTGTCCCTCACACCAGCCTACAGACATTTAATAGTTTTCGAGATTGAACAGGAATTCACAAGCAGAGTGGAGTAAAAAAATTTAACATTTCAAGGGAAATTTGCACCTGGAAACGGCATAGGCAAGGACTCCAATTGACACTGAACCAAGAAAAATCCCACTCCAGAATAGTACTTTTGTGTGTGATTTAAGATCTACAACCATTTGATCCTTAGACATCTCAGAGCTGCAAAAGATACAATATCAGTTTAGGGCAGTCAAGCAACAAATAAATTGACCTTCCTACAGCCACACATTACCAATCGGGGAGGGTGAATGAATAAAGGAAAGAATTGGAATCTTCACAAATAAAATTTAAAAAAGGTAAAGCTGTATATAATATTTCTATCTTATGGTTGAGCTTTAAGAATTGTTCTTCCATATTACATTTGTCTTCCTCTAAATTTTCTCTCAAGTCAATTCCCTTAATTTTATAACGTGTTTCATTTAAAACAAAAGTGTGTTTTAATTAGTGTCATATGATACTACCCTATAATATATCTATGTATACACACACACACACACAATGATCTATACTATTTGTTCATTATGAATGGAAGTAGTTTGTGCTACTTGCATTCAATATGTTAGTCTTGCTCTACACAAATAAAATATTGCAATTGTCAAGCTCAAATGAATATACTTATATGTGTTGTTTCATGCATAAAAGAATTTATAATTAAAAGTTTAAATGAAGATAGTTTAATTTTTTTTTAAATATACACATACATAGAATATTTGTATGTGGGTACTAAAATATATATATGAATATAAATATATCCATAGTTCTTTCTTTATGTTTGTGCGGTGTCTTTCAGCTTCCAAATTTTGCTTTAGTTTCTACACTGGCCACTGATTTTTTTGCACTTTCTATTTATCGTAAATCATGTGCTTTTATACCATTATCACAAACAGAATCTGTGTGGATTTTCGTCATATTTTGCCTTAACGAATAATGATGTTGCTATTTATGGATCCTTTTCTTTTCTTAATGTTGCTTAATTGCTGTTTCGCTTTAGCAAAGTGTTTGAGTTTGATCATATTAATTTGATCTTTCTGTTAATAGGAGGTTTTTACCCAAGAATGCAGGTATAAATATTCATATATATATAGTCGCTAGCTAGCCTTGAAAGATTTTTACAATAAAGGATCCTTTATATATATTCCCAATGTGTCTTCATTTGGTTACAAAAGGATCCTTTATATAGTTCTACTTGGTTAGTTTTTAAAAAAAATAATAATAATAATAATATATCTATGCTTAGAAAATATGAATGTAACCATCCTCAATCTGTTCTTAGTTTGTGAGTTCTAATTTTATTGAGATCCCTCTTTGAATAGGAGAAATCCGGTAGCCTAATACTTTATAAAACTATTTTTCAACTTGGTTATGCTAAGCTAGATTCAAGCTTTCTAGAACTCTAATATTTGTGTTAGTTGGAAAATCTGATATAGAACAATACTCATGTCAATGCCAATCGATCTACAATTTTGCTAACATTTTAATTAATTTGATTAATTACTTGATTATGGTTGCATTGTGATATTGCCAATGTTGATTATGGTTGCATTCTGAATCTTTCTTGCTTTTTCTCCTCTTCTTTCTAAACCATGTCTGTTTTTGATGTTTTGTAGGTGGTGTTTTGCTGTTTTAGATACAGCTGTGTGGTGGTTATTCTTGATTCTGTTAACCAAGAGGTACATTTCTATGTTGAAATTCCAATTTATTGTTTTGGTTCTGTGAATAAAGCATGCTAATTAGCTAATGGTATCAATTGACAATTGGTTAGGATAAATTTGAACTAATTGTTATGGTTGTACAGATGTAAATAAAGCCATGTAATTCTTATGTGGTTTGAACCAATGACAAGCTGTAAAAGTGATAACAACATGAGACTGCTTTTAATTATATTAATGCCTTTTCATGTCTTTCATGTGGTAACGCTGTTTGAACTTTTTTTGTTTTTTTAGGGAGCTATTTTAACATGAAAAAGGACACGGAGTGGTTATATTAGTAAATATAAATATACAGCTATCATTCCTTAAGTATATTATAATTAATCGATATATTAATTGGATATTGATTCTTAGATATATAAAAACATTATTATAAATACATAAAGACATTTGAATTTGTTTTTTAAGTTTGTTTTGTAAGTCCATTGCCCAGTTTCAATTGAACCGGCTGCTTGGGCTTTTGGTAAAGAAGCTGGTGTGATATAATTAGCTGGATGACTTTTATGGTTGAACAAAACAAATGGTGAAAATTAATGATAATGATCTAAAATATGAGAAAATGATTGATTGACCTGAGCCCAAGTTTAATAATTATACAAATTAAAACAAATTAGCCAACTGTTGTGTTTTAGAAAGATAAGACCAAAGTCTCTTACAATTGTTATTTTGATAGTAAATATAAATTTACAACTACCATTATTTAAGTATATTATAATTAATGGATATAAAAACATTTGAATTTGCCCTTTGAATTTCTTTTCTAACTCTGTTGTCCAGTTTTTGTTAAATTGAACAATAGACTAGACATTCAATCCAAATATAATTCAATCATTTCTTTATTTCACAGCTTGGATACACCAAAAAGCAAGGGACTAGACCTTTGATTCTGGTGTCATTTTTGAGGTATAAAAACTCCTTTAATTCATTGCTTTTAAATTAAACATTATTAGTCATCTTAGTCAATTCATTTTAATCATTTTGTAAGATTTTGTATTTTATTTTCATCGATTGTGCTTGCATATAAGTTATTTAGAAGTAATATTTATTCTGTGGATTGATACACATTGAATATGCTTTGATGTTAAATTTTTTCCCCTCTTTTAAATGTTTTCTCCTTGATGTTCTTATTGAACATTTTATCTAAATAATTAATCAGGTGAGCTTGGTTGATTATAAATTTTAAGTTAAATGTCTCAATTATACACTTTATATTAGTATATATATACTGTTTAATCATTATGGAACAAAGTTGGTTGTCCGATAAAATAATATATATCTGTAATTGTTATATTATATTTTAATTTTTATTCTTCTACAGCTGTGTCTTTCTACAAATATATTTTGATCAAATAAAAATTACTATCGTTGCTTTGTAATCATAATGTAGTGATATAAAACAATTTCTAAGTATGTACTTTCTTTATAGTATGTATGCATGTATGTAGATACACACACATATACATATGTATGTATTATTTTATGTTTTTGTTTCTTCCCATTATACCAATTTATGTACAAGTTCTTTACCTATTCAATTATTTCCTTTTTTCCCAAGAAACTTATTAGGGTTTGAGTATTTTGATTGTTTTCCACATGGTTAAAGCCTACAAGTTTTGAGTCCAAGGCAAGAAGGAGAAGAAGGAGAAGAAGAAAGATGGAGGAGGAGATGATGGTTAAACTGATGATGAAAAAGACAGGTGAAGAAGGAATAGGAGGAGAGCATGTGTTTTGCAGAAGTGGGTAGTGAGCATATGAATATCTTCTCTTTCTTACCCAAATTGATTTATTTGTTATTTTAATGATAGCTTTAAATGATATATCTTTAAAAACGACTTATTATTGTAATTACTATATTGTTAATATTTCGAATTACTTAAATTTTATCAATGGATTTTAATTGATGTATAAAGTTAAATACTTTTGCTTTATCAATTTGATTATTTGGATTCAAAACTATTAGCGAAAATTGTTTCAGTTTGAATAATATATTTTCAAGTTTTTATATTCTATATTTTAGTAAACCATCTATTAATTATATTGCTTTCATGGATTTGATCATATTGAAAATAGTATTAAACAATTTTATTTAAATTAAGATATACATGTACATGTATTAAGTGAGTGAATTAATTGTTTACAAATTTTAATTTCAGTTTGAGTACTTTTTGCTAATAATTAAGAATTTCTTCTTAAAAACCTAAATTCTAAACCTTGACAATTGCTTACATAAATATTAGTTAGAAGTTTGAGAACCTTTTATACAATTTCGAAACCACTTATTTATTTATAAAAAATATAAATCAAATTTACTTTTTGGAAATCTTTACGGGCAAATGACTAATTCTTGATAACCATTTTTTTGGTTTTTTTTCCCCTTTTATCCTTTTCAAAACAATTGTTAAAACAGAAGAGAACCTCACTTTTGTTAATTAACGAAAGGTTCACAAGTGGGCTTCTTTTTTTCTTTATCTATATGTCATAATAAATTTTACTATATACTATCAAATATTAACATTTACTCAACATATATGAATTACACAGTGATATACCTCTTTGTTAACAAATGTTAGTTCTAGAATAATACACGTTTAACATCAAGTTTGGATCTATGCCTATAAAATCGTTTATTTTACAGAAAACCCTTTTTCTTAATCTTCCAAATTTTAATAGATTCATTATTTGCTTATGTTAGTTTGTTATTATAAATGTCATTCATTTTTCTCATAGTTTTTCTAAACATAGATGCTTTTATATATCTAAAAAAACAATCATTCATTTTAATCTATATTATGTCTTTATATAATAATCCAATTTATCATCTTTTTTTCTTAATGCTTATTTATTTAATTCATACTATTCTCCTTTCTGTTCTGTCAAACACTATATAAATAGTATCTATGTTTTAAATTATTTTTTTATTCTAGCCCTTATAAAATAGTATTTTACTGCTAGATAAAAAGTTTTATAAAAAATAGAATAGCATGTGTTAACCCACAAATTATATATCTATATATACCTTAATATGTCAAAATTCAATTAATTGTTTAGTCTACATTACTTTTTTTTGTTTTAGTTTGCAATATTAGATTCTCATTGTGTTATTCTTATTATTATAGTTGTTTTCGCTTTTGCAAATTGGTATCGACATATAGTTTGACCCTTTTTTTTATAAATAATTTGGATACACGAAAAAACAAGAGTATAAACATTTTTGTGGTGTCATCATTCTGGGAATATGAAAATGCCTTCAATGCGTTGCCTATTCAAATTCAACATTATTAGTTATTTTACTCAATTGATTTTAATCATTTCAAAGCATTTTATATCTCTTCTACACATGACAAAGAAAACATGTTGATCAAAACTACCCAAATTTTGCTATTTTAATAGCTGCTTCCCACTATTAGCATTTCAATGTATATACAAACATGTCTACTATTTTAACATAACATGTAGCCTATAAAATATGTTATTACTTCCTTTTTTGTCACTTATACTTCCTTAGTTAAGCATAATACTACAAATTAAATCTCATTATATATATAAATAATCTTATTTTGTCTACGTAATTTCAAAATCCAGCATCGCGGACTTTTTTGCTAGTCTAATGCTATTTATGCATGCAAAGCACGCCGTAAATTTTATTTCCATTTATGGCGTGTTCTTGCACGCCGTGAAAGCCCGTGTTATTTTTTTGGCAAAACATCACTTTTGGTCGCATGGTTTCTACTTTTACCACTTAGGTCAGTGTGGTTTTGATTTGATCATTTTTACCCTTGTGGTTTTCAATTTAAGCAAATCAAGTCCAATATCCAATTTCTGTCAAATTAGCTTAACTGCTGTTACTTCTTGAGGGGCATTTCAGTCAAAAACAAGAAAGAGAAGAAAAAAAGGAAAAAGAGAAGGGGAAGAGGAACCGTCTGCTACACCACCACCCCCACCAGCCCACACGCCGAGAGCTTCCTGGACGAGCTGCTTCAGTTCTTGAAGAGCTTTTCTCTCGAAATCCGATAGATCAGCCACTATATTACTCTCCTCCTTGAACGAAATCAAAAGTCGAGGAATTTGCTTCTGCTTTGGCTCTTCTTCTGAAATGGGGAAGACCAAGGAATAGGTTTGAGAGACTTACAGGGATTCACCCTGCAGACAGGAATCTCCTGTTCCGTGGCCTTGGTTTACGGATGGCTCGCAGTGGGATTGCATCATTCGTCATGGATAGAAATTATTTCTTGACTGTGGATCGTCTTGCTTGAAGATGATCAAATTAATTGGCATAGAATGCTTAGTTGAATTCACAGAGAACTGCATATGTGTAGCTGTATACGTTTCTGTTTTGTTATCTAAATGAAACTGGTCTTCTTGTCCAAAGGCATTGATAATACATCTTTGGGTTTAAGATGCTTGTCCATGTCTTCCTCAAAACGAAGTCTCGTCTTGGTTATTCTTAATTATGACTTTTTAACTACACTTCTGCACATTTTCGTTGTATGATTCTCTCTCTTCTTTTTTTATTTTTCTGTTAGTTAGTTATTTATTTATTTGGTCACTTATCCAGAACAAGAATGATCACAGAGAATTAGGCGATGGCGGAGTGTGGTGGTCGGCGTGTGGGCTGGTGGGGGTGGTGGTGTAGCAGACGGTTTCTCTTCACCTTCTCTTTTTTCTTTTTCTTTTTTCTTCTCTTTCTTGTTTTTGACTGAAATGCCCCTCAAGAAGTAACAGCAGTTAACCTAATTTGACAGAAATTGGAGATTGGATTTGATTTGCTTAAATTGAAAACCACAAGGGCAAAAATGATCAAATTGAAACTACGGGGATCTAAGTGGTAAAAGTGGTAAACCACAGGGACCAAAAGTGACGTTTTGCCTTTTTTTTTCCTGCGTGCCGCTCTTTCTTTTCACCAAATTTAAGTTTTCTTTTCTACTCTCCAACCCTAACCCCCAAATACAAATCCTCTCTCATCTCTTCTCAGACGCACCTCTCTCTCTGCTCAACGCTTTCCTTCGACCCTCCATCATCACTAACAATGGTGAAACTTCCCCTGATACTCATAACCCCACCTTTTCTTCGATCTCAGACTGCAAGCCCCTCTCTCTCTCTCTCTCTCACTCTTGTTTCTCTGGCTCTCTCCCAGCAAATCCCACCGAAACCCTCCCTCTGTTCTTTACTTTCTTTTCATTGCTTTGGTTCAGTGGTGAACATCTGATGAGGCTCTCTAAATCCTCAGTCAAAAGGAGAAGAGATTGAAGAAGGTATATGATGTCTTTAGATGTTTCATTTTTATTTTTCGAAATTTCTCTAATTTGTCTACAGATTTTTTTGATTTTGGTTCTTTGATGTCCTTATTCTTTGCTTATCATGATTTGATTTCGTATAATTTCTGTCGGTCAACTTATACTTTCAAGTTTGAACCTAGAATTTTAAGTTTTCGTACAATTGCAGTTTAATTAGTGAACAATATGTTCTCGAAATTTTGGATTCTTCGAGGCACCCAATCATCAATGCATTTCAGCATATGGGTTTCTTTCATTAAAATATTTTTGATCGGTTTTGTGCATTTCTCGTCTATATTTTTGGATAGTTTTTGCTGTTGGCGCTAGATATTCATTGTCTTTAGTAAATTGGTTGTTTCTTAACTCTGCCGCCTGTGATTATCAAATATTGAGACTTGGAGTCAAATGTTTGTCTACTTGTTTGCATTGCTCTTGTAATTCGGTAAAGTCTTAACCTTGGTGGTTGTTTTGTAGCAAAACATGTTTGAACTTGGCTATTTCACGCATGAAATTGCTGCAAAACAAGAGAGATGTGCAGCTCAAACACATGCGCAATTTTTGCAGGCTGGCCAAGAAGCAATAGCTTGAATTCGGGTACAACTTTCAAAACTATACTCAAAGATGTCAATGCCTTTTTGATTAAAATTTAATTCATGTTTGAATTATTATTGATAGCTTTGGTGAGCATTTCATAATCTGGTCAGGTGGAGCATGTTATACGAGAGCAAGACATATGGGCTGCATATGAGATATTGGAGCTGTTCTGTGAATTTGTCCTTGCACGCGTTCCCATTATTGAAAGCCAGAGGTAAATCCATTGATAGTTGGTAATTGTCAAATATGACATGTAAAGCATCAGGTGTATTACATTAAGAAAGTGCATTGGAGTTTATATCATGATATACTAATGGGAGTAGGAAACACTTTGAGCATTGTGGGTTTTTTAATTTCTTTACTGGAACTTATATGATTTATGTGAAAACTGGTTCTCTTTTCTCTGACTTAGTTTAATCGCTTGAGATTCTTTAATTGGGTTTTTGGCCCCCACTCTGCTGATTCTTTAATTGGATTTATAGTTTCCCTGTTGCCTTTGATTCCTTGACTGTTTTTCCATTTTTGTTTTTGGGTTTTTGTTAATGGTCCCCAAAACCAAAGCTTCCAAGTTCATTGTAAAGGAGGAGAGAAAAGTGAACATACAGACAGATTGAGGGGATTGAGGTATTGTTTGACTCTGAATTTAATTTTTGTCCCTGTAAAGAGTAGATTTAGCTTCAAAATTTTATCATTAGTATTTATGCTCTAATGGAATTCAAACTTTTAGTTATTTTGCAGCCAGGATTTTTTTGCATAGGGTGTTAGAGATTAAATTTGGTTGTTAACTTCTTCATGACTGAATGGGTTGGGGGATGTGAACAAATTATATCTTTCTTGTATACTCTTTTACAGGTCAATAAAAACAGTGTATATATGTTCCTTTACAGGTCCTATCTTGGGGTGGGGTCCAATAGCAATGGCACTTATCCATGTCGTAGCTAAAGGCCTTCATACCTCTATGGCATGTGTTCTTGTTAGGGATCTTGGAGAATCAATTACAGAACTAGCACAGGATGCTCTTGTTGCAGAGTATGAGCGATGTTATTGCTCGCAGGATGTGAGTTTGGGTTTTTAGCTTGTCAGGAGGGTGTTTTTGCATAGGTTATATGTGGTAGAGATTGACTTTTGTTGTTATAGTCATGAGTGAACGGTTTGGATGCTAAGTGTTTCACTTTTTATACTCTAAAGAGTTTGTATTTGGAATTGATTATGATTGGTATAGTTCTCAATGAAATGTTTTTTTTTTAAAGCTCGGTTGCTATACTTCCCTTTTATATATAAACATAAGTCAAGCATGGCGTGCAATGAAGACCGTAAATTGTACTAAAAATGGTCTTTCATGGTGTGCATGGTAAGCCGCAAAAGGTATTTTAAGGCGCGTAATACACACCGTAAATTAAACAGACTTTTTATGGCTAGACCTTTCGTGGCACGCTATACTACATCATTCTTGTGCACTTGTGCACTTGCAAGGGCAGACCAACTCCTAAAGGAGTTGTTTCTCACGCTTAAATAAAGCACCACACTTCTATTCCTACCCTAACTGGGCTTTTACAGCAGCCCAAACATAAAGAAAAACCTAATTAAAACATAAATCCAAAATGGTAAGTAATTGACTCCTCTTCCTACTTTGACTGGGATAACACGTCAGTTACTTTGCATGCACGTTTGGGGTCGTTCGTCCTCCAAGAAAATTTGGGAAAAATATATGAATTGTAGGTCTTTGTCTTATCTTTCCAGCCATATATCGCACGCCATGAGGAAAAATCAGAAAAGTCTACAAATAATCATTCTTCCACAGCAGCACAGTTTTGACGAGATTGCACCTTATGCTGACTTAACTTCAAAGACTGCTCTCATTACCTGCTCCGAAAATTCTATAAAAATTCCACAATCATCTTCAAGATCTTAGCTTTCATCTCCAACTGGTCTTGTACTTAAACTCCACCAAAAAGTCGTATTTCTGTTGAAAACCAATTACTTGCTCCGGAAAGCTGAAAATTGAGAAAATAAAGTAATAAGTCCTTTTTAAATCAAATTCTCCTACAAAAACTAAGTATAAATAGTACATAAATGTGTAAATTTATGGACTTATCACAACTTACAAAAAAATGTCAAGTGTTCCATTATATAACCTCATTTCCATTTTGTTTCTAACTTTTTCTTTTGTTGTTATCTAGTGTTGCCCACCACTTCTTCTATTTCATGGTTGAGGAAGAACGATCCACCAATGCTCGATGTTAGCAAGAGCAAAGAATTCTCAACAGATGTTTCAGGATCAATTGACCTTTTTGCATAAGGGAATCAAGTAAATGGATCTGAGTTACCATTATTCAATTTCAATTGTGTAGCAGCTGCTACAAACAACTTTTTTGAAGAAAACAAGCTTGGGAAGGGGGGTTTTGGTACCGTCTACAAGGTGAATTTATATTATGAGCATGTCTGCAAGTACTAAAGTGAGCTGTAATGTACTTGAGATTTTACCTTCTTTTTTTCGTCCTATTAACCTTTCAGGGCTACAAGAAGTAGGTGTAAAAAGACTTTCGAGAAGGTCTAGCCAAGGCTTGAAGGAGTTTAAGAATGAGATTAGTCTGATTGCTAAGTTACAACACAAGAATCTTGTTAGATTATTGGGTTGCTGCATTCAAGGAGAAGAAAAAATGCTACTTTATGAATACATGCCAAACAAAAGCTTGGAATTCTTCCTTTTCAGTATGTTCTCTTTCAGTTAATTAAAGTATTCTTTTGCATCAAAATATGTATTTAACATTCATTGCAATGCGGATATATAGAGATTGAAATTAGGAGGGGTTTGTTTCACTAAGTAGTTGCTTTTTTGGTAAAATGGCAGATCCATCCAAGCAAGCACTACTAGATTGGAGAAAACGCTTCAAGATTATTGAAGGGATTGCAAGAGGGCTCCTATATGTCCATCGAGATTCTAGACTTAGAATAATTCATCGAGACCTAAAAGCTAGCAACATTTTGCTGGATGGAGATATGATCCCCAAAATTTCAGACTTTGGTATGGCTAGAATATTTGGGGGGAACCAAAATGAAGCAAATACAACTCGAGTTGTTGGCACATAGTAAGAATGACTTGTTGACACCAACATTACCTATTTATATCATTTCAAAGTTTATTAATCTAATTTTCACAATATCCTTGATGCAGTGGTTATATGTCACCTGAATATGCAATGGAAGGTCTGTTTTTTGTAAAGTCAGATGTCTACAGCTTTGGGGTACTGTTGCTAGAGATTGTGAGTGGCTGGAAGAACACGAGCTTATGCTTATCAGAACACTTGAGCCTCATTGGATTTGTAAGTTTATACATGATGTTTTGAGTATTAAATGCGAGCTATTACTTATCTAGTCAGTACTATTCATAAATTGTAATGATGAAATGAATTTCTTGAATGTTTTTAGGCATGACATCTTTGGAATGAGAATAGAGCAGTGGATCTCATTGATCCTTCCATTGCATAAACATGTTCCCAAAATCAAGCTGAATTATTGCGATGCATACAAGTAGGGCTATTGTGCGTGCAAGACTCTGCAATTTCTAGACCAACCATGTTGTCCGTGCACTACAAAAAAAAAGTCACAATAGTCACCAAATAGTCACAATTTTTTGGTTACATATGTGTCCGTGACAAAAGGCATTAGTCACCTTTTTTGACTTTTTTTGTGACTAAAAGGGCTTTTAGTCACTTTTTTGCTTTTTTTGGTGACTAAAAGCCTTTAGTTACCCCGAAAACAATCACCAAATGTCACCAAATAATAGTGACAGTTGTCACTTTTTTTTTGTAGTGGTGGTGTTAATGCTGGAGAGTGAAACTGCAAATCTTCAATTTCCAATACAACCTATATTTACTTCAATTAGGAGATATGTGGATACAAAATTTAGTACAGACGGCCAGGATTTAGCATCCTCAAACGATGTCACAATTACAATGGTAGATGGGAGGTGACAGATAAACTTGCTACATGTTTATATGCTATTCCATCTACTATTGAGAGGGGGGTAAAGTAATGTGTATAGTATATAGTTTTGGTTAAACAATTGTGAGGGGAAAAAGTAAATACTCATACCAGAATTCTAATAGAAATTGCAGTTTTCGTTTTTGATGATTGTCATACTCAATAGCATGCTTCATTGACGCCACCATCCTTCTACACTTTCCAATCAAACATGCATGATAAATACATACTAGTTACCAATTTTGCAGATTCCCTTACAATTTTTTTTTCTAACAATTTTGATCCATGCAGATGCTTCTCACCTGGTAAAAAGAACTTTGAAGATGGTAAAATTCAACCTTTAAAAAAGGACCACAGAAAGAAGAGCACTTCCATTCTCAGAATATGTATCTTGTACCTTGCTCTGTTAAACATTTATGAAGTCGGCACCTCAAGAATCAAATCTGTTATACATTGGTCTGATTGAAACATTCCATGCCCTCAATACATGCAACTCCAAGGTAGTCATTGAATTTAAGCAGAGAAGAGAGCTGCACATAATAGTCAGACACCGATAAAGGTAAGCTGAATTATTGCGATGCATACAAGTATGACTGTATGACTATTGTGCGTGCATGACTCTGCAATTATTGCGATGAAATAATACCCAATATATTTGTCATTTTCACTCCACACAGGAGAACCATTGATTTAGATCACATTGATCAATGGCTCCCTATGCACACATAGATTAGTGGACTACATTAATCAGTCAAATATCTCCACAAGCAGCCAAAATCTATTTCAAAGTTTTCTGCGCTTGACTTTAAAATTCATTTTTTTTCCATATTGAAGTTTCCTAATGTGCTTCATATGGCCCATGTTGATGTTGGGTGAGAAAATTAACAAGCATCAAATGTGAATCCACTTGCTTAGATATCATCTGAATTTTATACCAAAACAGTGTTTTATTTCAGTATTGCTGTTCTGGACAACATACTAGGATTTAAATGGGCATTATTAGAGCTGAAACTATTGCTAGTGCTTTAAATTCTTCCATGTTTTTCCTATTCTTCTTCAGCTTGCTTCTGTCACAGCACCATTGTGCTGAAGTTTATAACATAACTCCTTCACAACCATTATCACAGGGACAAAAACTTGTCTCTCCTGGCCACATTTTTGAACTGGGTTTCTTCAATCCTAATAACTCAGCTAATAGGTTTGTGGGGATATGGCACAAGGATATATCTCCTCGTAAAGTTGTATGGGTGGCCAACAGAGAAAAGCCTATTGCAGCTTCAGACGCCTTGGCTAGTTTGACAATTAGCAGCAATGGGAATTTGGAGCTTGTAGATGGCAAACAGAATTCTGTTTGGTCAACCAATATTTCTCTGCCATCTAATACTTCAGCTGCAGTTCTTTCAGACACTGGAAACTTTGTTGTCAAAGATGATGGTACATCAGTGTGGCAGAGTTTTGATCATCCTAGTGATACAATTCTACCAGGCATGGTGTTTGGATTTGATTCTAAATCTGGGAAGAAGAGTTTATTGACTGCTTGGAAAAGTGAGAGTGATCCATCAGCTGGGATATTCTCTGCTGGACTTGGACCCCAGACTCCATCACAAGCGTTCATTTGGATTAATGAATCAACTCCCTACTGGAAAACTGGGCCATGGGATAAATCGAAGTTCATCGGTGTCCGAGAAATGGACGATCGATATCTAAGTGGATTTACTCTAGTTGATGACGTGCAGCAGGGAACGAAGAATTTTTCTTATAAGTTCTTGGACAGTACTCTCTCGTATATAGACCTCTCTTATGAAGGAGTACTTACGATTATGGTTTCAGACAATGGCAGCAACTGGTTTCGTCAATGGGAGTCACGATCGAATCCATGTGAGATTTATGGAACATGTGGACTTTTGGGGTTTGCAAAGCTTCCAAATCTCAAACTCCAACTTGCAAGTGTTTGAAAGGTTTTGCACCCAAGTCACACGAGGAATGGAGCAAAGGAAACAGGACAGGAGGGTGTGTGAGGCAAACCAAATTGTTTTGTGGTTCAAGTGGAAAAGAAGATGGGTTTCGGCAGGTGGAAAGGTTAAACGTGCCAGATTTTTATGAGTATATTGCAGTTATGGATGTTGATGAGTGCAAGATAGAATGCCTAAAGAATTGTTCTTGCCTGGCTTATGCATATGTTACTAATATAGGGTGTTTGGTCTGGTCCAAAGACCTTATTGATATACAAGACTTCGCCTCTGGCGGATTAAAGCTTTTTATTCGCCTAGCTCACGGAGAATTAGGTATATGATAATATTGCTTGCACAACTCTACTTAGCAATATCTTTTCTTTAAAGTCTAATACTTTATGTGTTCCAATTTACAAATTCAATTGTTTTTTCAGGTGAAGGAAAGCCAATAAAGTTAATTGTCAGTCTCACAGCCATTTGCTTTATCACTATCTTGGGTGCCATAGTTTTCGGTGTGCACAGGTTGCGAGCGAAACAAAGGGGTAAGAGAACGATATAATGGGATATCAGCTTATTCATTACTACTTGATCTCTCCCTTCCTCTCTCTAAAGTATATCATCAAATTAGCATAGCTTCTATGGATAACTTCATAAGTGCATATCAGCTGATGCATTACTAGTTGATATCCAAAACTTGATAGCCTTTCTATGATGAAGTAGGTAGGCTAATTGGTCCGACTTCTTTGTTTTTTCGCTCTGACTCGGTATTTGATTGCTATCTTTGCCAAATCAGGAAAAACCAAAGTTAAAACAAACTTCTTTCAATTCTCTGATGTGAATGAGAATTCAAGAGAGAATCTTCAAGAGTACATACTAAAACAAGATCCATCAGAGCTATTCATCTATGATTTTGACAGCATATTAATTGCTACGAACAATTTCAGCATCACAAACAAACTCGGGGAAGGAGGATTTGGCCCTGTTTACAAGGTGATTATTTATTTATTTTTCTATTTCTGAAGGAAAATATAGTATTGCAAAAGCTACAAGATACAGATATGAATGCAATGATTAATTTCCAGGGTAAGCTACAAGAAGGGAAGGAAATAGCAGTTAAAAGACTATCAAGTAGCTCAGGGCAAGGCATACAAGAGTTCAAGAATGAGATGCTGTTGATCTCCAAACTCCAGCATAAAAATCTTGTTAGGATCATGGGATGCTGCGTCAAAGAGGATGAGAAGTTACTGATTTATGAGTTCATGCCAAACAGAAGCTTGGATACTCTTCTATTCGGTTAGTTTCACTGGCGGTTTATGTTTGGCTGCAGTTTCTCTTTGTCACCTGTCTCCTTTGTTAAACTAATATAATTGATAATCTCTTAGTTCTCTGTACTATGCTGTACTCAGGGGACTCATAAAGATTCTTTTAGAAACAAAAACAATCAAGCAAGACAACCCTGCAGATATAATGCTCATAGTTATTAAATGAATTGAATAATATGTGAGTTCAGTTCACTATAAAGTTGAAGAAACAATATTGAACTAGACCTGCAAATGAATTTCAATTTAAGTACATTTACACCCCTGTTTCACTATTGTTCATACAACTATGTCACTATTTTCTAGCAATTAAAGTCTGAAAATATTGGTTACATTTCAAATGTTTTCATTGATTAGATCCAGTGCGGCGACCTGAGCTTGATTGGGGTAGACGCTTCAATATTATTCAGGGTGTTGCTAGAGGGCTTCTGTATCTCCACCATGATTCTTGTTTGAAGGTAATACATAGAGATTTGAAGGTCAGTAACATTCTCTTGGATGAGAACATGAACCCAAAAATTTCAGATTTTGGATTGGCACGTATCGTTCAAGGGACACAGAATCTAACAAATACTCAGAGGGTTGTGGGAACACTGTAAGCATCATTCACTTTCCCATTCTTGGAAGAACAACACAACTTAACTTTTCAATTTTAGTGAATTTATATGGAAGATTGGTTGCATGGCATTTAGATATATAATTTTTGGTTGCATTCTTAAGATCAGAAACCAAGAAAGCAATTTTGCCAGTTAAATACTAATGAATTGATTGTGCAGGGGCTACATGTCTCCTGAGTATGCCATGGGCAGGATATTTTCTGAAAAATCTGATGTATATAGCTTTGGGGTCTTGCTATTGGAGATTATTTGTGGCAGGAAGAATACCAGCTTCAGTTACTGTGACCAACAGCTAGGCTTCCTAGCTTATGTAAGCTAACAATTACAGCTGAATGTGAAATTGTGAGTTTTCGAGCAGTCTCCATATAGCCTAAAAGTCTAACAATTTTACACGACCTATATGAATTTTGTCAGGCATGGCACTCATGGAATGAAGGCAGGGGATTGGACATGGTTGATGAAGTATTGGCTGATTCATCTTCCTCATCAGAAGTAATGAGATGTGTGCATATTGGACTTCTTTGCGTACAAGACAATGCTGCAGATAGGCCAACCATGCCAGATGTAGTTTTCATGCTAAGTAGTGAAAGAGATCTTCCACAACCTAAACGGCCTATATTTACCTTCCAACACTCAGTCTCTGATCCTCAACCAAAGTATGACAATATTTTCTCCACAAATGAAGCTACGATTACAATGATTGAAGGACGATAAGGTAAGAAATAGAAAATTGTTATGCGCATCAGAACACTTGAGCCTCATTGGATTTGTAAGTTTATACATGATGTTTTGAGTATTAAATGCTAGCTATTACTTCTCTAGTCAGTACTATTCATAAATTGTAATGACGAAATGAATTTTTGGAATGTTTTCACGCATGGCATCTTTGGAATGAGAATACAGCAATGGACCTCATTAATCCTTCCATTGTAGAAACATGTTCCCAAAAGCAAGCTGAATTATTGTGATGCATACAAGTAGGGCTATTGTGCGTGCAAGACTCTACAATTTCTAGACCAACCATGCCGTCTGTGGTGTTATTACTAGAGAGTGAAACTGCAAATCTTGAATTGCCAATACAACCTATATTTACTTCAATTAGGAGATATGTGGATACAAAATTTAGTAGGGAAGGACAGGTTTTAGCATCCTCAAACGATGTCACAATTACAATGGTAGATGGGAGGTGACCGATAAACTTGCTACATGTTTATATGCCATTCCATCTACTATTGGGGTAAAGGAATGTGTATAGTACATAGTTTTGGTTAAACAATTGTGAGGGGAAAAAGTAAATACTCATACCAGAATTCTAATAGAAATTGCAGTTTTGGTTTTTGATTACTGTCATACTCAATAGCATGCCTCATTGACACCACCATCCTTCTCCACTTTCCAATCAAACATGCATGATAAGCGGAAGAACATACTAGTGTTTGTACCATATTTGGCAACCAATTTTGCAGATTCCCTTACAATTTTTTTATAACAATTTTGATCCATGCAGATGCTTCTCACCTATAAAAAAGAACTTTGAAGATAGTAAAATTTAACCTTTAAAAAGACCACAGAAAGAAGAGCACTTGCATTCTCAGAATATGTATCTTGTCCCTTGCTCTGTTAAACATTTATGATGTCGGCACCTCAAGAATCAAATCTGTTATACATTGGTCTGATTGAAACATCCCATGCCCTTGTTGTGAAATCATTGCAAGCGCACAATCCGCATAAGTAATATAGAAGTAAATAGAGTGTCGTTCCATGAAGACTGTAATTTTCTATTAATTACCAATTATGATTAATTCAAAAGTTTATTTGAACAATTGATTAAGGAGATTGAATGATTTATTAAACTAAATTAAACAAATATGAAAAGTAACAATTTAAGTAACGGTTTAGAAAATCAAGTTGATGAGACACTAGAGCATCCAATTTCACCATAACCAATTCCACTTAATTCTTATAGCCAATTAACCCTAACTAATATCCATGTTGACAATTGGTTTCTCATAATTTATTCGATATCCCCTCTCGGCTCAACCAAAAGTATTCTTAATTAACAACCCACTCTCTCTCGAGCAACGGATTTAGAAAATCAAGAACTCATTAAGTTCTATGAGAACCTACAAGAAAACTGCATGAGTCATGTTATTCCCTCTCCGGCACTCATTCAAAATATGGTATTTGTTACAAGAAGCAAACACCAAACATCTCTTCTCGGTCTCCGCTTGGATCATCAATTAAATATTTGCTAGATATTTAAAGCATTAAGAACAGTAACAAATACTTAACATAGAATAATAATCAGAAATTAATATAACTATAAAAATTAAGTGTTCATGGTTAGGTTACATCGTAGCCCTAGCAAGGAAAATTAGTTCATGACAAAAGAAAAGGTAAACAAGATAATTATTGTCATAAAATCAATTTGGCTAATGGATTTGATCTCCGTAAACGCCACAGTAACACCTTCGTAAGCTCCTCCTCAAGCACGACAGCAATAAACTCTTGGCTCTCTTTGATGTTTCTCTGGGTGTATAAAAATATGGTGTCAAAGTATATGGTATCTCGTGTATCATCTCCCCCATAGAGAGAGCTTAGGGTGACCTTATCTAGTGTAAAATAACTAAACCCTACTCTAAAAAGGTATGGACAAACTCTCCTAAAGTAAAACGAAATCCTAAATAATTAAGGAAACAAACTAGGAAAGAATCCTTCTTTGACTGTGATACACGTCAGCCAACTTGCACAGACGTTTTGGGTTGTTCAACTTCCTAGAAAATTATGGAAAAATATGGAAAAATCGGGAAAGTCTTCAACTCTTCAATTTTCCACAATAGTGCAGTTGTGACGGGATTTCAACTTAGGCTGTCTTGATTTGCAAGTCTAGAGAAATTGGATTGATAGAAAATTATGAAAATTTGATACAATCATCTTCAATATCTTAGCTTTCTTCTCCAATTGTCCTTGCACTAAAATTCATTCGAAAAGTCGATTTTCCGTCGAAATACTTCCAAGAGCGCAAAATAGCTGAAAATTAGGAAAGTAAAGTAATAATGATCTTTTTAATTAACTTTCCCTATAAAAACGAAACAGAAAGAGGTATAAAAGTATAGGAAATAATGCACTTATCAAACTACCTCAAACCTATCTTTGGCTAGTCCCTGAGCAAAACTTATAACATAAACACAAACAAACGAAAAACTAACTAAACCACTTTTGCATGTAATCTTGATGGCACTTAGCATGTGTCACAAGCCGTTAAACCTCTAGGTGTCCATATCTCATGTTCAAATGTTTCCGAAGCAATTTTATCAAATGTGAAAACAATCCTCCGCTTTTCTTAGAAATTTCATTGGTTCAAAAACTTTGAATGTTGTTTTTTCATTACCAACTCTCACAGTCAGGAACCCTTCTTCCACGTCAATTAGAGTTTGTCCAGTAATCAAGAATGGGCGACCCAAAATTAGATGTGTGTCAGAATCTTCTTCCATATCCAAAACCAGAAAATCAGCCAAAAATATGAATGTATCAACCTTCACTAGAACATCTTCAATAATTCCATATGGATATGTAACCTATCCGCCATCTGCAAAGAAACAGTAGTTATTTTAATTTCACCAATACCAATCTTTTTAGCAACAGATAATGGGTAGTAAGTTAATGCTAGAACCCAAATCACATAAAGCTCTTTCAAAGAAATTATTTCCAATAGTGCATGGAATTTTAAAACTCCCTCTATGTTTTTGTTTTGGTGGAAGCTTCCGTTGTAGGATGGCACTGCACTCTTCAATTAGTTGGATTTTTTCGTGCTCGCCAAATTTCCTTTTCTTGGAGAGGATGTCTTTCATGAATTTTGCATAACTTGGCATTTGTTCTAAAGCTTCGGCAAAGGGAATGTTTATCTGCAACTTTCTGAATATCTCTAAGAATTTAGAAAATTGCCTATCAATTTTATTTTTCTTCAGCCTTTGTGGAAGAGGAATTGGTGGGACATATGACTTCAATGGAAGGGAAGGAATCGACATAGCATCGAATTTTCTTCTTCTTGGGATTTCTCAGCTTCTTCTTTTTTTTCTAATTTTTCTTTTTCCAAGTAAATCACTGTATTCATTTGTTTCCCTTTCTGAAGAGTGATTGTCATTACTTGTTCTTGATTTTTTGGATTAATTTCGGGTTGGCTTGGCAATACTCCTTGGTTTCTTCCACTCAATACATTAGCTAATTGGCCTACTTGCACCTCCAAATTCCGAATAGAAGCTTGCTGATTCGGAAATTGGGTTTTTGTTTCAGTCATAAATTGGGTGGTAGACATAGTCAAATGAATAAGAGCTTCTTACAAATTTATTTTCTTCTCTTGAGGCAGAAAGCTAGGTGGTAGTCTTTGCACATTATGATTATTGCTCCATGAGAAATTTGGATGGTTTCTCTAACCAGTGTTGTATGTGTTTGAATAAGGATCATTCTTTTGTCAATTAAATTCTGCAATCTGATTTACTTGCTCAGTGGATGCTAATGGGTTCCCTGTGGTGCCCTCAGAACTTGGGTGAGGGCCTGCATAGAAATCACAACCAACATTAGTATTAGTGATTATAGGATTAATACTCAAAGAATCAACTTTTTTAGTAAGGTTAGAAATTTGTGCTGTTAACACGGTCAAAGCATCGACTTCCAAGACCACAAACTGGCCTCGTATTCACTCTTTCACTCAATCATTGGTAAATCATTGGAAGCCATGGTCTCCAATAGTTCAAATGCTTCGGTAGCTGTTTTTGCCATTAAAACACCGCAAGCTGCTGCATCAACTAATGTCCTGCTTGTTTGACTCAATCCATTATAAAAAGTCTGAACTTGAATCCAGGTTGGGAGCTCATGATGAGGACACTTGAGCAATAAATCTTTAAATCGTTCCCAAGCTTCATAAAGAGGCTCCTTATCATACTTAGCAAACGACATTATATCTTGCCGAAATTTTGCAATTTTGGCTGGAGGGAAATATTTAGCAATGAATTTCTTAGATAAATCATCCCATGTTTGGATGGAGTCTTGTGGTTGTGACATTATCCAAAGCTTGGCTTTATCCTTTAAAGAGAAGGGGAATAGCCTTAAACGAACCGCATCATCGATTACGCCATTGAACATGGATGTGTCACAAATCTCCAAAAATATTGCAAATTTATATTTGGATCCTCATTCGGCAAATCACAAAATACAGATGAATTCTGCAGCATGGTGATCATGGAGGATTTAATCACAAAATTGTTGGCTGCAATAGCTGGACGTAGGCTCGCTGAGAGAGTTGCCATTGGGGTGGCTAATTCCCTCAATGCTTATTCTTCTGCCATAGATGGGGCATGGGCAAAATCCAAAGTACCTTAAAATAAAATAAAAATCAGATTAAACTCATAATTAAAATATATTTATATTAATAGAAAATAAAACAATACCCACAAGCCAAAAACTTGTTGTGAAATTATTGCAAGTGCACAATCCGCACAAGTAATATAGAAGTAAATAGAGTGTCAATCCCACGAAGACTATAATTTCATATTAATTACTAATTATGATTAATTCAAAAGTTTATTTGAACAATTGATTAAGGAGAGTGATTGATTTATTAAACTAAATTAAAACAAATATGAAAAGTAACAATTTAAGTAACGCTTTAGAAAATCAAGTTAATTAGACACTAGAGCATCTGATTTCACCATAACCAATTCCACTTAATTCTTATAGCCAATTAACCCTAATTACTATCCATGTTGATAGTTGGTTTTGAAGGGAATATTATGTGTTGGGTATGTAGAGATTTCTAAAAATCTCTAACCAAAACTTTGAGAGAATAAATCACCTAGCATGTTATATCTAATATGAAATTAAAGTAAAAATGAAAGCATTAAATAACTAGGGATTCATGCAAGTCTCATTTAGTCCCAATCTTTATAAGTTGATGAAAGTGTGCACCATGATTCTCTAAAATCCTATTTAAGAGAAAGATAGGATATTCATACCCTTGGAGCGGATCTTGAAACCAAGAATGTTGTTCAAGTAAAGGAAGTGGTCCCTTTGTTGTTGGCTCTACCTTTGATGTTGATTCTCCACCTTTTAGCTGTTTATTCCTAGAATTTTCAACCCAGATCACGATGAGCGATGTCGATACACTTAGCTCAAAATGGCCAACGTTTGGGATCAAGTCCCTGCGACCGTTTCTCGGTCCAGGCTCTGCCCAACAGATCAGGCTTGGCCGAAGGCTAGTTCATTATCGGGCCAACAAATGAGCTCGGCCCAACATGCGAGTTTGGATCAACGGATGAGATCGACCTAAATTTCAAGCTCGGCCCAATGACCAGTATCGACTAAGTGATCCACTTCGTCCCAAGGCAAGTCCCTAATTTCCATCTCGACCAAAGCCACCTCGGACATGTTTAGCCCTACAGATGAGCTCGGCCCAGCATCCAACCTCGCCCCACGGCCGAAAACCCCTCCTTCAGTCAACCCGACCACGAGATGAAGTACAATTTGTCTTCAAATTAAAAAGGAAACACCCCCACGTGCTTTCATATGGCTTCATATGGTCATCGTCTTGGAAGATGAAAAATGGGAGACGCACGGGTCAAATTAGAAGTAATTTCTAGAAAGGCAACGTACTAAAGAAAACATGAGACATGATTTTTGGAAAATGAGAAGACTTTCTGCATACGGACAAGCACACGCTTTGGAATTTGTCGAATGAGCTGTAGAGAATCATCAATGATGAACAAAACAACATAGACATATGTCCAAAAGCTCTCTTAAGTCCTCCAATCATATTAGGACGAGAGACAAAAGTCCAAGCTCGACCAAGGGCGAAACTTGGCCGAGGGTTCCTGTTCGACTTGTCCACATCTCCAGAAGTGTAGTAGTTGACAACCGCCACAGCCACTAAGAATAAACAAATCAAAAGCAAGCTGTCCAAAAAGTCTTGTCAACAAAGGAGGAAAACATACGCAAACCATCAATATCTGGTTCTTCTTCAAACGGACTTCTTCATTCAGACTTCTCCATTTGCAAGATCCAGCCTCTCCTATAAATATCAGACCTTCAGCAACGTTCAAAGGGTCCCCAACCAAACAAGTCTCCCATGGCGCAAATTATCTTTTCTTGTCATTTATTTTGCAGCAATGCACTTTCAATACCTTTAATTGCTTTCCTATGAGTAGTGGTAAAGTTAAGTTCTTCCATCCATCAATATATCATACGACCCTTGAATTTTCAAGGCACTGGAGCACCATCCTGGTTATTTTTCCATCCACCTTATATATCATACAACCTTCGCAATCTAGCGAGGCGCTCGAGCACCATCCTAATCCACCGACTGTTGTTTCCAACCACCATCATCAATGACCTTGTAGCTCAGGCCATGAACCTGACGACCAAGACTTGTTCCTTTCTCGGCCACAATCTCTTTGAGTTAAGTCAGATCAAATAGGTGCACTCAATCAAACAATCAATCCATCCATCCTCATAATCCTCGAATGCATGGTAGACCGTGTTGGCACGCCCGCGCACACCCCATCCAACACAAAGTAGGACGACCTGCGCTAACGCATATCTCCTTGGCCCAATACACCAGACCGTAGGATTTGCGTAGCCAACATTAGCTCTCCAAATAGGTACAAAGATATGTACCTCCCCAAAGCTCTTCACCAAAGTTGAATGGGATGAGAAAATGAGAAGACAAGTGAGAAGTGGTTGCTAGCCTTATCACTTGATGTGGCCGCCAAGGGGTAGAGGGAGAAAGAGTTTTGATGTTTTCTCTCTTCCAAAGTTACCAACTTGAAACCCTAAAAAGATACGGTGTTATAGTTACATATATATAGAACCAAAATTGTCACTTGTGTGACAAAATTGCCCTCACACATTAGTGTTGCCGCACCCTCCCCCTTGTGTGCCCTATTTGTGCCATCTTGGTCAAACACATTAATCCTGTAATGTGTCACACTTGCGCCTAAGTCCATATGGTACATTCCCTATTGAATTTCCAAGTCATATGGGTCCTTTAAATAAAGTTTCATAACTTCAATTGAATAATTAAATTAATCTAATCAATTTAATTACCTTAGTGACTTAACTAATTTAATCACTCACTTGTCTAACAAGTGTTGGTCCCGGTCATCCTTAGTTGAACATGTCAAGTGTTAGGTCAACCATTTGACCTTTGACTTTTGACTTGGACCTTTGTGTTTGTTGCGCAAATCTCACGGCCTGCAATATTAGGCCTAGAGGATATGCACCAACACAGGTGGTCCTACTTTGTGTTGGATGGGTGTGCCCAGGTGTGCCAGCATAGTCTATCGTGCATTCGAAGATGATTTGGATGGTTGGATGGATTGATTGAGTGCGCCTGTTTGGATCTGACTTCACTTAAAGCGATTGTGGCCGAGAGAGGAACAATTCTCGACCGTTTGGTTTACGGCATGAGCTACAAGACCGTTGATGAAGGCGGTTGAAAATGACGGTCAGTGGATTTGGATGGTGCTCCAGTGCCTCGCAAGATTGCAAAGGCTGTATTATATATGGAGTAGACGAAAAAGTAACAGGGATGGTGCTCCGGGGCCTTGAAAATCAAGGGCCGTATGATAGATTGATGGATGGAAGATCTTAACTTTACCACTACTCCTAAGAAAGCAAATCAAGGTATTGAAAGTGTATTCCTGGAAGATAAATGACAAGAAAAGATAATTACTTCGTATGAGGCTTGTTTGGTCGGGGACCCTTATTCCGTTGCTGGAGGTCTAATATTTATAGGAAGAGAGCTGGAGCTGCAACTGTAGAATTATGAAGGAGATGAAGCTTGCATTTAGTGACGACAAGGCTTTGAGGGGTTGCATATGCTTTTCTCCTTTCACAATTCTTTTTGGACAACTTGCTTTTGATTTGATTATTCTTAGTGGTTGTAGCGGCTGTCAACTACTCAATTTCTAGCGATATGGACAAATCAGGAAAAGAGAACGGACTCTTGGCCGAGCTTTGGCCTAGGCCGAGGCGGCTCCCCTTGTCTCTCGTCCTAATCTAAGTGAAGGACTCGAGAATGCTTTTGGACATATGTCTTTGTCATTTCGCTCATCATTGACTATTATCTACAGCTCCTTCAACAAATTCCAAAGCGTGTGCTTGTCCGTATGCAGAAAGTCTTCTCGTTTTCCAAAAATCACGTCTCATGTTTTGTTCAATGGGCTGCCTTTCCAGAAAATTACTTCAGATTTGACCCATGTGTCTCCCCTTTTTCATCTTCCAAGACGATGGCCATATGAAGCCATGTGAAAGCATGTGTTGGCTGTGCAAATCCCACAGCCTGCTATATTGGGCCGAGTGGATATGCGCCAACACAGGTTGTCTTACTTTGTGTTGGATGGGTGTGCACGGGGGTGCCAGCAAGCTCTACCATGCATTCGAGGATGATGAGGATGGATGGATGGATGGATTGAGTGCGCATGTTTGATCTGACTTCACCAACAGTGATTGTGGCCGAGAGAGGAACAATTCTCGACTGTTAGGTTCACGGCCTAAGCTACAAGGCCATTGATGATGGTGGTTGGAAACGTTGGTCTGTGGATTTGGATGGTGCTCCAGCGCCTTGCTAGATTGCAAAAGCTGTATGATATATGGGGTGGACGAAAAAGTAACAGGGATAATGCTTCGGCGCCTTGAAAATCAAGGGTCGTATGATATATTGATTGATGGAAAATCTTAACTTTACCACTACTCATAGGAAGCAATCAAAAGGTATTGAAAGTGCATTGCTGGAAGACAAATGACAAGAAAAGATAATTTGCTCCATATGAGGCTTGTTTGGTCGGGGACCTTTATTCCGTTGCTGGAGGTCTGATATTTATAGGAAGAGAGTTGGAGCTACAACTGGAGAAGTCTGGAGAAGATGAAGCTTGCATTTGGTGAAGACGAGGCTTTGTGGGGTTGCATCTGCTTTTCTCCTTTGACAAGACTATTTGGACAACTTGCTTTTGATTTGTTTATTCTTAGTGGTTGTGGCGGCTGTCAACTGCTCCATTTCTAGCGATATGGACAAATTAGGAAAAGAGAACGAACTCTTGGCCAAGCTTCGGGTCGAGGCCGCTCCCCTTGTCTCTCGTCCTAATCTGATTGACGATTCTCTACAGCTCCTTCGACAAATTCCAAAGCGTGTGCTTGTCCGTATGCAGAAAGTCTTCTCCTTTTCCAAAAATCATGTCTCATGTTTCCTTCAATGTGTCGCTTTTCTAGAAAATTACTTCATAGTTGACCCGCGTGTCTTCCCTTTTTTATCTTCTAAGACGATGGACATATGAAGCCATGTGAAACCATGTGGAGGTGTTTCCTTTTTCACTGGAAGATAAGTTATACTTTAGCTTGTGGTCGGGTTGACTGAGTCAACCTTCGCTCGGAGTTGATTCGGCTGAAACAGAACTTGTCTTGGCACGAGGTTGGATGTTGGGCCGAGCTCATATGTCGGGTTGAACTTGTCTGAGGTAGCTTTGGTCGAGATGGTAATCAGGGACTCATATTGGGATGAAGTTAATCGTTGGGCCGAGCCTGACGTTTGGGTCGAGTTCATCTATTAGGCCGAGTTTGTCTGTTGAGAGGAGCCTGGGCTAAGAAACGGTCACAGAGACTTGAACCAAAACTTTGGCCATTTTTAGCTAAGTGTGTCGACATCCCTCATCGTGCTCTGGATCAAAAATTCTAGGTATAAACAGCGCCCCCCATTCCTGAATTGTTCGACCGAGGTCCTTTGCGATGACTCGGCCTAGAAAAGCCGAGGCTGAATGGATCTTAAGGAATGGACACCATGCACGTTCTTCCACCTTCAATGCCAAGGAGTGTGGGCAATAAATGAGCCTTAATCATTTTATCTATTGGAGCTGTTATTTTTCCTTGTAAAATGTACGGTGGCAGAAGAAAAGACGCCACTTTTGACAACTGATGTCTTTTGTCTAAAAGGTCGTGCCTGTCCAGGAACCCATGCGTGCATTTTTAAAACTCGCGCCACTCTATAAATTGGCATCTTCTTCTACTTGTTCTTCACCTCAAGTATCCAGAAATTTCAAAACGCAGAGTTTTCCAAAACCCTCCGTCTCTACCCGCGACTTCTTCAATCTTCAATGTTCCAAGTTCACAAAAACGAATATGAAAAATCGGATCCCTTGAGCGCCTCCATCAATTCCATCCAGTTTCATCTGACATTTCGCTTTTCGCTCGTTCGCTCGTTAGAGACTTCGGTTCTCGCGAATGTTAGACATTTCTAGATTACAGACCTTGCGCAATCGACTAGAATAGGTAAGATTTCTTCAAACTTATGAACACCCATATCGATTTCCCCTCTAGTTCTGATTATGAGATTCTTAGTTTTTGTTCATGCGGCGACTTCTCCATTTCTCCAATCTCTAATCGCCTCTCCAATTTCCAAATCTTGGGTGAATCGACCAAAATAAGTAAGTTTCTCAGATCTATGAATCGTTTTTGTGTTTTTGTCAATTTCATTGAGTTTTGAGCTTTAGATATGAAGTTTATGTAAATTTCTAGATTTCTGGGGGTTCGTGTTCTTCGTAGAATTGAAAAAGTTCTTTCTGAAAACTAATAAGATTCCCTTTGTAGATATGAAAGCTGACCGAGCTGTGGCCAAGCAAGAAAAAACCATCCATGACCGAGCTGTGAAGTCGTACGTGAAAATCACTTCGGCCGTGGTCGAGGCCGAGAGTGAGATTGAGCATGACATCTTGGACGAGACGCTGAACGATAATGAAGAATTCACATGCCGATGCTTCCTCGGCCCATACTTCGAAAATGGAAAGCCTGAACCTATGGCCGAGGTGTTCCAGGCCGACCTAACAGATGAGTCATGCTTCCTTCATGGGGATTTGAAAGACTGGGAAGCACCAATGGCTCAACCCCATTGGCTGATGATCACTCTAGAATGGCAAGCGTGGTTACCAAGGATTGAGCACTTCTTTGGAGATCAGTGGAAAGAGCTAGGTATCTACCATACCATCAAGCTCTTTGAGAAGCAGGTAACGATGGATAAGTAACTGTTGGTCTCAACCTTGTGTTTCTGGTCCTCGGCCACAAACACCATGAATCTCAGCTTCGGCCTAATGACGCCCACGGTCCTAGACATGGCCGCGCTTTTTGGCCTTCCTACTTCAGGCTGAGAGATAAGCGCAATCATGACGGTTCCAGAGCATGCTGGTAGTTTCAGGGAGTTCTAGACGCTCTCCCCAAGGGCGAAAGAAACAAGAATAAGTTGAACTTCTCCTCATTCTACAAGGAGTTTGGCCGAGTTGATAAGAAGATAGGCACTCGACAACCTATGGGTGAACAAGAGCATGCGGCCTTCCTCCTTTATTGGCTATGAAAATTTGCGTTATGTGTGCGGGCCAATAAGGTGACTTTGGAGTATGCGTCCATAGCTGATTCCTTGGCCGCGGGTACAAAGCTAGCACTCGACCCAATTGTCCTTGCGAATACATACCGGGTTCTCCATGACATTGTGGTGACGAATCTGAGCCCAACGCACGATGGACCTCTGTGGGTGTTCCAATTCTAGCTCCAAGCATACTTTCCCAATCTGAGAGGTTTGACCAACTTCGACGAGGCAGAGCCAATGGCCAATGGGATTGCTAGCGGTCATGAGAAGCACAACTCGGTCGAAGGCTGTTTTAAGTTCTTTCACTCCATGAGTTGTCACTTCAAGGTTGGCCTTACGGTATGTGCAAACAGACTATTTCCTTCATTCCTGGCTAAAAATTTTAGCAAGTTGACTAAGGAGAAGAAGAAAGAAGCGAGAGAGACTTGGGGCTCAGTCCTGATTGCCAGGGATCTTCACTGGGGTCTGACGCTGGGTAAGAATGCTAAGGTCGGGGCCAGTTACATTTGCCCAACATGGTGGCCCGTCAGTTCGGCCTTGTCCAAGTCGTCCCTATGATCCCCTTGACCAAGAACCTGATTGCTTTGCCATATCAGACGAGTTCCAGGAAGCACTCGGTCGATTTCAGCTGAAGAGTTGGAAGAGGGCCCATATCGTTGACGATAGTTTTGTCAGCTTCTAGCGAACCTTCATCAAACCAAGGCTGGCTGCAGAGTATAGAGTGGTCGAGGCATTAGCCTTGAAAAATTTATCATGGGGATAAGCAGTTGAGCCGAATAAGAAACAGAAGAAAAAGAAGCAAGGAGAAGGCTCATCCTCTCTACCAGCGGCTAAGACTCAAGCTGCTGTTTACACAAAAAATTATCTCATATTTGTCCAATATGGGACTGCATAAAGTGGGGCCATTTTCCATGTAAATGGGTTTTGCATAGGAGAAAAGAGGAGGCCACGTACAACAATGGATGAATTTGGCCATTGAGAAGTTTGACTACTGAGGCTTTAACCACCGAAGAGCTTGACTGTCAAAGTTTGATGATCGAGTATGACGGCCGAATTTAACGACCAAGATCGGTGACTGAGCTTTGAGGCCAAGGATAGCCGTGCAAACGGCCATGGCTAGGGCGTGGAGGAGACGACACTGGCCAAGGAGAGATGGCCATGCAAACGGTCAAGGCCAAGATATAGAAGGAGATGACTGTGGCCATGCATGCAGACAACCATGCATCATGACCATGGCCATGCAAAAAGGGGAGAAATGGCCATGCAAGTTGCCATGCAGAAACTTTATCGGTTCTTTGCATGTGTTGGGATGTGGCTAAAATATGAGGAAAGACCGTGCAATATTTGATAGCCATGGAAATAAAAGCATGCGGAGGCCATGAGATTGAGATGAAGAAATTACCATGGTCGTGAGCTCATGACCGTGACCGTGGCCCGACTTCAATATATGCTACGGTCAATGCCGATTCTCTTTGAAGGAAGAAAGGCTGTGCACACATGATGGGCTGCCTTTGGAAAGCTAATAATTCATGCAAGTGGGTTATTTGAATATTCAAGCAAAAGGTGATGGAGTTGGCTTTGCATGAAGAGAACGTGGGGAGAAGAAGAAAAGATGACACTAATATGATTAAAATAATTATTTGGTAGGCAAGTTGAGTTGGTGGGAAAACATGGAATATTAATTGATGGGGAGAAAGTAATCAACTTTCGGATGAGAAGAATTAAATACTTCTCCCAATGACAGAAATGGATCAACCATCATTTTTGCCACTAGCTCTCATTGGTCCAAGACAACTCACCTTCAATTCTGATTGGACCGCAAATTCCAGGGCATATGGGTTTGTTCTTCACAAGTATTATTTCCAGACATAGTGCGGCAGACACACTCCACCAAATCAGGCACCTTACTCATTTCTAGATGATGCCCAAGCCTCCCACTAGCTCCAATAATTCAAGCCATGCAGGCCACGGCTGTGGCTTTCCTCTGGACTTCTTCATTTCAGATCATGCCTTCACAAGCTTCATCTTCTTCCTATACATACAAGACCCTCATCAACGTTCAAAGGGTCCCCGACCAAACAAGCCTCCCACGAAGCAAATTATCTTTACCTGTCATTTATCTTCCCGTCAAGGTCTAAAATATCGATGGTATCAGAAATATCGGTAGTCCAAAAATATGGAAATTTCGATGGAAATATCGGGATATTATCGATATTTTGGTCCATGTCGTCGATATTATCTATATTTTGGTCCATGGAGGTCTAAAATATCGATGGTATCAGAAATATCGATAGTCTAAAAACACGGAAATTTGGATGGAAATATCGGGATATTATGGATATTTTGGTCCATGCCTGTAATGCACTTTCAATATCTTTAAACGCTTTCCTAGGAGTAATGGTAAGGTTAAGTTCTTCCATCCATCAATATATCATACGACCCTTGATTTTCAAGTCGCCGGAGCACCATCCCTATTACTTTTCCGTCCACCCCATATATCATATAGCCTTCGCAGTCTAGCGAGGCGTTGGTGTACCATCCAAATCCACCGACCGTCTTCCACCATTGACCTCGATTAACGGCCTAATAGCTAAGGCCGTGAACCTGACGACCGAGAACTGTTCCTCTCTCCGCCACAATCGCTTTGAGCAAAGTCAGATCCAAACAGGCGCACTCAATCCATTCATTCATCATCCACATTATCTTCGAATGCACAGTAGACCGTGCTGGCATGCCCACGCGCACCCATCCAACACAAAGTAGGACAACTTGTGTTGGTGCATATCCCCTCCATCCGGAGCACCAGGTCGTAAGATTTTGCGTAGCCAACATCTTTTGCACGCCCGGTGGGACTCTTTTCAAACCATTTTCCGGCATCCATCAGCGGATTTTTTTAAAAGTTTATGGTGGAAACTCAGTCACAAGCGAGGCTCAAGAACAAATAAGGCCAAAATGTTTTCAAAAATTCCCGAGTGCAAACTGTGACTGCTCAGGCCAAGGCTAATATTGTTAGTACGTTGGCCTTCATCCCGTTGACATCGGCCTACATGGCCGAGTTCGTGTAGACACAGTCTCCTTTCTTAAGAGGGCTGCAAGGGACGGCTTATTCGCCCGTTTACGTACGGTGTTACAATACAAATTCGCCAACAATGACTATCGAGGCCGAAGCTACATCGGCCTTCATCCAGCAAACATTGGCCTATGTTGTGAATTTTAGACAACCTGCAAAATGGAGATTATAAAGATTAGTCTAAACACAAATTATACTCGCAAGTGCACAAGGTCAATCGTAATTAGTATGGCAAATACGAGGTCATTCCCACGAGGACTGAATTCAACTCCAATTAGTCTAACCTAATTTACTTCACAAAATACTTTAACTACTCTAATTATATAAACAAGAAATTAAACACGTAGCATACTCACGTAAACACAAAGGAGGTTTTTGAATGAGTGATCTAATTAACAACGAAATTAAAAGGCAAACAAGTAGAAAGCCACGAAACACAAAGATGAGCAATTCAAATTGATAAAAGCACTAGGACAATGAATTCACCACTAGTAATCCAATCTAGCCTCTTATTCACCTACCTATCAATTATCCGATCGACGTTGCTGCTTAGTTTTCCTTTTTCATGAATTACCTATGGTATTTAGGCTAACTCGTATATTCCTACATGCAATTCGCCTATGGTATTTAGGTCAAATATCAACACATAGAAACTCATTAAGATCCGTGAAAACCTCAAACAATCACGTAAACCCTAGGAGTATGGTATTTACCCTAGACAAATTACAAATCTTAATCACAAGAAGCAAGCCTCAAATTAAGTATGGTATTTACTCTAATTTGAATCCGATTAACCCAATTAAAAGTCTAGATGGTGATCAAACATCAAGATAATCAACCAAGTTATTAAGCACAGTGATTAAGAATCCAACATCAAACAGCAATCAATAGATAGGTAAAATAAGAACACTGGATTATCATACTAGGGCTTCATCATGCCCTAGCATGGGAAAATTAGTTACACATAGTCATAGAATTCGGCATAAGCAAAAACATAAGGAAGAAATAATAAAACTTAGCCAGTTGTAGTACTCTTCCGGCGTCTCCAATTTCTTCAAATCTTGCGTCACCCTAAATGAGTTGTTTTCTAACGCTTAAATAAAGCACCACAATCCTATTCCTAGCTGGGCTTTTACAGCAGCCCACAAATAAAGAAAAACCTAATTAAAACATAAATCCAAAAAGGGTAAATAATTGACTCCTCTTCCTACTTTGACTGGGATAACAAGTCAGTTTCTTTGCACGCACGTTTGGAGTCGTTCCTCCTTCAAGAAAATTCGGGAAAAATATGAGAATTTTAGATCTTTGTCTTATCTTTCCAACCATATATCGCAGGACTTGAGGAAAAATCGGGAAGTTCTTCAAATGGCATTTTTCGCACAGTAACTCAAATCTGACGGGATTGCATTTTATGCTGACTTAACTTCAAAGACTGTTCTCATTGGCTGCTCCAAAAATTCTAGAAAAATTTCACAATTGTCTTCAGGGTCTTAGCTTCAATCTCCAACTGGCCTTGCACAAAAACTCCTCCAAAAAATTGTATTTTCGTAGAAAACCAATTAACTGCTCCAAAAATCTGAAAATGGAGAAAATAAAGTAATAAGTCCTTTTTAAATCCAATTCTCCTACAAAAACTAAGTATAAAGAGTACATAAATGTATAAATTTATGGACTTATCAGCCTACTCGCCCGAGTTCGTACAGACACAGTCTCCTTTCTTAAGGGGGCTGCCAGGGGCAGCTTATTCGTCCGTTTACGAACAACGGGGTTACAGTACAAATTCGCCAACGATGACTATAGAGGTTGAAGCTACATCGGCCTTCATCCCACAGACATCGGCCTACTAGGCCGAGTTCGTACATACACAGTCTCCTTTCTTAATGGGGCTGCCAAAGGCGGCTTATTCGCATGTTTACGAACAAGGGGGTTACAGTACAAATTTGGCAACGGTGACTATCAAGGCCGAAGCTACATCAACCTTCATCCCGCAAACATCGGCCTACTCGGCCGAGTTCGTACATACACAATCTCTTGTCTTAGGAAGGGGACAGCCAGGGGTGGCTCATTCGCCCGTTTACGAACAATGGCCTCAATATGGCCATAATAATGGATATTATTATAGTACTCCAAACCATGATAATAATCCCCTTGAACAACCTCAATACAGCCGAAGTGCTGGGTATTATTATAGTATCCACCATGAACAACGGCCTCAATACGACCGAAATGATGGGCATTATTAAAATAATTATGGTAATCCCATCCATTATGGTGCACAACGGCCTCATCATGGCCGAATTAACGAAAATTATGATAATAATCTGAACCCCACAGATTATTATAATAATGCTAGTACCAACTTGCACCACAAGGCCGAACCACAGCCTCAATCATTCAGTCAACCTCATGACCGAACCCAAGATATTCTGGAGGCCATAGTTAAAACATTGGAGGATTCGAAAATGGCCTTGAAAAGAAAGTGAGAGGAGTCTAGAAAGAAAACAGCACATGCATCTCCCCAACCACATAATATTCATGGCCAACCACCAAAATAATATTATTATAATCTAAACCACTTAGATTATTCTAATACTTTAAATGGTGTCTTAAATTGTGAAGTTGCCAAGCCACGGCCATCCCTCCCACACAACCATCATGAATATTGTAATCTAACCCCTTTGGATTATAATATTGAAGTAAACCAAGATTGCCCCAACATCACATGCAATAAAGGCTTAGACCATGAAATGGCCGACCCACGGCCACACATCCCGCATCATGAATATTCCAATCCAACCCCTTTGGATTGTAATATTGATGCAAGCCAAGATTCCCCCAGCACCACATGCGATGATGGCTTGAACAATGAGATGGCCGACCCACGGCCACACCACCCACATGGCCAACTTGATGGCCAAAATGACTCTGTAGAGGCCGATGTAGATTTTGAAGACCCACGGCCTGGGGAGCTCGTCCGTGGTATGGACTCCCTCACACTTGAGGAAAAGATCCAAGAAGGCCGAGACACGGCCTTAAATTTTGAAGCAACCGTGCACATCGACATGGTTGTTGGCGACAAAGCGGACTTCGTGGAGTCAATGTCGGCTAGTGAATTCAACAAGCACGCCCAACAAATGCTTGGGGGACTTGACGCCACGGCTTCTTTTGAGGCCAGGAAATATTCACAACTTCCTCCCATTCCAAGTCATACAAGAGGAAGAAATCAATGCCCAAAATGAGAAAAGATCAAGGCTTTGAGTGAAACATGGTTGGCCCCCTCCATTATCATGGTTAGGCCATTTTAATTTCCTGTCATTTATTTTCTGCAAATAAAAAAAACCAAAATAAAATTCGGCAGCCGAAAGAAGAACTTGCAAAATATACAAAGGAACGGCAGCCGAAGAAATATATATACATGTCTAGTGTTTTTAATGGGTTCCACCCACTATCTTTTACAAGTAAAATAAAAATAGGGAGCTTTGGTTTTAGCCAAAGAAAGGGAAAATAATTAGGAAAAGAGAGGTGAGATGAGGAAAATAAAAATAGAGCTCGGTGGGAGAGAGTTTGAAGTTTCATGTTTTCTTATTTCTTCTTTTTCAGTGGGCCCTACATTTCTTTTATGTGTGTATTTATATAAGGCTAAATTATTGAAATGCCCCCTGTAACTCAATTTCAGTCTCACTTTTCCCCTTGAAACTCTAAGTGTCTCACTTTTCCCTGAAACTCTATTTAGTGTCTCACTTTCCCCCGAAACTCTAAGTGTCTCACTTTCCCCGAAACTCTAAGTGTCTCATTTTTCCCCCGAAATTCTATTTAGTGTCCCACTTTCCCCCCTAAAACTCTATGTAGTATCTCACTTTGCCTGGATTCCATCCAGCCTTAACCGAAGTCGTCAAACTTGACGCCCATGTGCCGTTTTTCATCTCATTTGATATGCATATTTTGTTATATGTTCATTCTTCTATATGCATATTTAGATAGGTAAACAAATTTTAGAAAGAAAAAAAATAGAAATAGAAGAAAAATGTTTAAACTTGTTACAACAAAAAGTATGTCAATATTAAAATACCATTGGATTAACCATTACCAAAAAACTGCAAATTACATAACACACAAATGTCATTGTACGTAACCATTCCCAAAAAAACTGCAGATTACATAACACACAAATGTCATTGTGCTCAACCATTCCCAAAACACTTGCAGATTACAAACATCCCTCCTCCCCTTGATTACAGTTAAGATTGCTAAACCTACATTACATAGCCAACTCTAAACCTGATGATGATTATCCCTTAAACCACCAACCATCATGGAAATCAACATTATCCAAGAAAGAAACAGAAAACCCCACAACAATTTCTCTCTACCTCGAAGCTTGGCTAGATCTTGTTCTAGTCTTCCCTTATTCTTCAGCAACCCATGTATTATATCTTTTGAACGAGAACACATCTCTGGATCAAACCACTCAAAGAAGCGACAACCTTTGTTCCTTTAATGCTTTCGTTCTCGACCCTCCATGGACACAAGAACTCATAAAAACAGCACATGGGCATCAAGTTTGATAACTTCGGTTAAGGCTGGATGGAATCCAAGCAAAGTGAGACACTAAATAGAGTTTCAGGGGGGAAAGTGAGACACTTAGAGTTTCAGGGGGGAAAGTGAAACTGAAAATGAATTACAAGGGGCATTTCAATAATTTAGCCTTTATATAAATAAAGCGAGGAAAAAGAGAAGTAAGAGAGGGGCTGAATAAACCAACAGGGCCGTTTGTTTTGTAAGGAAAAAGTCAAGATGGGTTCCACCCACTTTTGATTTGTATATGTCCATTTTCGGCCAAAAGAGAGAAAAAAATGACAACATCATCTGCAAGTTGGTTTTCTTGTTTAAAGTGGTCCCCATAATCCATTTGCTAATATGGAGAAGAAGTTGGCGGCAAGGAAGAAGGAATTTGCTCTTGCAAGCTTTGATTCCCCAGATGGTCCCCACGGTCCACTTGCCTTCAAAGAAATGGGAGTAAGAGTTTGCATATGAAATGAAATTCTTGCAGGTTTTCTTTATTCCTTGAGTGATCTCCACGGCCTAATTGTTTTCAAAGAAAGTAGGGAGTTTTGCATGAAACAAAGGAGACTTATGAGAATGCTTCATTTAGTTGCTCCACGTGGCCAACTCGGAGCCATTAACCAATGTGAACCCCATGGTAGAGCCCATCTCAATCAATGGCTCAGCCACCTGGAACTCTTGAAGTAAGCGTGGGTTGTTTTGCCAATGGAAGATTTGTAGTTCACTCTCCTGCATTAACACCATGGACTTCATGGTTGGTCTACAAACTTCGGAATCTTACACGCACCATAACCCTACTTTTATGCATCTTAATAATTCAGTTTAGCAACCTTCATTCGATATTAAATCAATAATTAATTTTCTCTGTTCCATATTTCCTTAGAATCTTTGATTTTGTGGCCTTTCCATTTGTGAGAGAGATCTAACATGGAAAATCTTGTTGGTAGAGAAGTAAGCCAATTGTTACAACCAAGGATTACTAAGAGTAACAATATACTGGTCTCTGCTTTTGGGAAAACCTTCATTTACAGTCCCAAGAAAAATGGGGTTGTTTTGTACAACAAAAAGAAAACCTTTTATATGTGTAAGAACACTTCAGAATGCTCATTGCATTTGATGCAACAATTTTCTATTTCTTACCTTACCGTCCTTCAATCATTGTTATCGTAGCTTCATTTGTGGAGAAAATATTGTCATACTTTGGTTGAGGTTCAGAGATTGAGCGTTGGAAGGTAAATATAGGCCGTTTAGGTTGTGGAAGATCTCTCTCACTACTTAGCATGAAAACTACATCTGGCATGGTTGGCCTATCTGAAACATTGTCCTGTACGCAAAGAAGTCCAATATGCACACATCTCATTACTTCTGATGAGGAAGATGAATCAGCCAATACTTCATCAACCATGTCCAATCCCCTGCCTTCATTCCATGAGTGCCATGCCTGACAAAATTCATATAGGTCGTGTAAAATTGTTAGACTTTTAGGCTATATGGAGACTGCTCGAAAACTCACAATTTCACATTCAGCTGTAATTGTTAGCTTACATAAGCTAGGAAGCCTAGCTGTTGGTCACAGTAACTGAAGCTGGTATTCTTCCTGCCACAAATAATCTCCAATAGCAAGACCCCAAAGCTATATACATCAGATTTTTCAGAAAATATCCCTCCCATGGCATACTCCGGAGACATGTAGCCCCTGCACAATCAATTCATTAGTATTTAACTCACAAAATTGCTTTCTTGGTTTCTGATCTTTAGAATGCAACCAAAAATTATATATCTAAATGCCATGCAACTAATCTTCCATATAAATTCACTAACATTGAAAGTTAAGTTGTGTTGTTCTTCCAAGAATAGGAAAAGGAATGATGCTTACAGTGTTCCCACAACCTTCTGAGTATTTGTTAGATTCTGTGTCCCTTGAACAATACGTGCCAATCCAAAATCTGAAATTTTTGGGTTCATGTTCTCATCCAAGAGAATGTTACTGACCTTCAAATCTCTATGTATTACCTTCAAACGAGAATCATGGTGGAGATACAGAAGCCCTCTAGCAACACCCTGAATAATATTGAAGCGTCTACCCCAATCAAGCTCAGGTCGCCTCACTAGATCTAATCAATGAAAACATTTGAAATGTAACCAATATTTTCAGACTTTAATTGCTAGAAAATAGTGACATAGTTGTATGAACAATAGTGAAACAGGGGTATAAATGTAATTAAATTGAAATTCATTTGCAGGTCTAGTTCAACATTGTCTCTTCAACTTGATAGTGAACTGAACTCACATATTATGCAATTCATTTAATAACTATGAGCATTATATCTGCAAGGCTGTCTTGCTTGATTGTTTTTGTTTCTAAAAGAATCTTTATCAATTATATTAGTTTAACAAAGGAGACAGGTGACAGAGAAACTACAGCCAAACATAAACCGCCAGTGAAACTAACCGAATAGAAGAGTATCCAAGCTTCTGTTTGGCATGAACTCATAAATCAGTAACTTCTCATCCTCTTTGACGCAGCATCCCATGATCTTAACAAGATTTTTATGTTGGAGTTTGGAGATCAACAGCATCTCATTCTTGAACTCTTGTATGCCTTGCCCTGAGCTACTTGATAGTCTTTTAACTGCTATTTCCTTTCCTTGTAGCTTACCCTGCAAATTAATCATTGCATTCATATTAATATCTTGTAGCTTTTGCAATACTATATTTTCCTAAAGAAATAGAAAAATAAATAAATAATCACCTTGTAAACAGGGCCAAATCCTCCTTCCCCGAGTTTGTTTGTGATGCTGAAATTGTTCGTAGCAATTAATATGCTGTCAAAATCATAGATGAATAGCTCTGATGGATCATGTTTTCTTATGTACTCTTGAAGATTCTCTCTTGAATTCTCATTCACATCAGAGAATTGAAAGAACTTTGTTTGAACTTTGATTTTTCCTGATTTGGCAAAGATAGAAATCAAAAACCGAGTCAGAGTGAAAAAACAAAGAAGTCAGACCAATTAGCCTACCTACTTCATCATAGAAAGGCTATCAAGTTTTGGATATCAACTAGTAATGCATCAGCTGATATGCACTTATGAAGTTATCCATAGAAGCTATGCTAATTTGATGATATACTTTAGAGAGAGGAAGGGAGAGATCAAGTAGTAATGCATCAGCTGATCCCTCTATATCGTTCTCTTACCCCTTTGTTTCGCTCGCAACCTGTGCACACCGAAAACTATGGCACCCAAGATAATGATAAAGCAAATGGCTGTGAGGCTGACAATTAACTTTATTGGCTTTCCTTCACCTGAAAAAACAATTGAATTTGTAAATTGGAACACATAAAGTATTAGACTTTAAAGAAAAGATATTGCTAAGTAGAGTTGTGCAGGCAATATTATCATATACCTAATTCTCCGTGAGCTAGGAGAATAAAAAGCTCTGATCCGCCAGAGGCAAAGTCTTGTATATCAATAAGGTCTTTGGACCAGACCAAACACCCTATATTAGTAACATATGCATAAGCCAGGCAAGAACAATTCTTTAGGCATTCTATCTTGCACTCATCAACATCCTTATCTGCAATATACTCATAAAAATCTGGCACGTTTACCCTTCCCACCTGCCAAAACCCGTCTTCTTTTCCACTTGAAACAACTGAATTACTGGTGTTACTCTCACAAAACAATTTGGTTTGCCTCACACACCCTCCTGTCCTGTTTCCTTTGCTCCATTCCTCATGTGACTTGGGTGCAAAACCCTTCAAACACTTGCAAGTTGGAGTAGGAGATTTGGAAGCTTCGCAAACCCCAAAAATTCCACATGTTCCGTAAATTTCACATGGATTCGTTGGTGACTCCCAGTTACGATACCAGTTGCTGCCATTGTCTGAAAGCATAAACCTAAGTACTCCTTCATTAGAGAGGTCTAGATATGAGACACTACTGTTAAAGAACTTATAAGAAAAATACTTCGTTCCCTGCTGCACGGCATCATCTAGAGTAAATCCACTTAGATATCGATCGTCCATTTCTCGGACACCGATGAACTTCGATTTATCCCATGGCCCAGTTTTCCAGTAGGGAGTTGATTCATTAATCCAAATGAACGCTTGTGATGGAGTCTGGGGTCCAAGTCCAGCAGAGAATATCCCAGCTGATGGATCACTCTCACTTTTCCAGGCAGTCAATAAACTCTTCTTTCCAGATTTAGAATCAAATCCAAACAACATGCCTGGTAGAATTGTATCACTAGGATGATCAAAACTCTGCCACAATGGATCAGCAGTTGGTATACCATCATCTTTGACAACAAAGTTTCCAGTGTCTGAAAGAACTGCAGCTGAAGTATTAGATGGCACAGAAATATTGGTTGACCAAACAGAATTCTGTTTGCCATCTACAAGCTCCAAATTCCCATTGCTGCTAATTGTCAAACTTGCCAAGGCGTCTGAAGCTGCAATAGGCTTTTCTCTGTTGGCCACCCATACAACTTTACGAGGAGATATATCCTTGTGCCATATCCCCACAAACTTATTAGCTGAGTTATTAGGATTGAAGAAACCCAGTTCAAAAATGTGGCCAGGAGAGACAAGTTTTTGTCCCTGTGATAATGGTTGTGAAGGAGTTATGTTATAAACTTCAGCACAATGGTGCTGTGACAGAAGCAAGCTGAAGAAAAATAGGAAAAACATGGAAGAATTTAAAGCACTAGCAACAATACTGAAATAAAACATTGTTTTGGTATAAAATTCAGATGATATCTAAGCAAGTGGATTCATATTTGATGCTTGTTAATTTTCTCACCCAACATCAACATGGGCAATATGAAGCTCATTAGGAAACTTCATTATGAAAAAAAATGAATTTTAAAGTCAAGCGCAGAAACATTGAAATAGATTTTGGCTCCTTGTGGAGATATTTAACTGATTAATCCACTAATCTATGTGCGCATAGGGAGCCATTGATCAATGTGAACCCATGGTATGGCCCATCTAAATCAACGGTTCTCCTGTGTGGAGTGAAAATGACACATATATTGGGCAACTGGACAAAGTCTATGCTTAAAGTCAATGACTACCTTGGAGTTGGATGTATTGAGGGCTGATAAGTGCATTATTTTCTATATTTTTATATCTTTGATGTTTGGTTTTTGTAGGGAAAGTTAATTAAAAAGATATTACTTTACTTTCCTTATTTTTAGCTATTTTGCACTCTTGGAAGTATTTCGACAGAAAATCGATTTTTCAAATGAATTTTAGTGCAAGGCCAATTGGAGAAGTAAGCTAAGACATTGAAAATGATTGTATCAAATTTTTCTTAATTTTTTATCAAGCCAATTGCTTCAGACTTGCAAGTCAAGACAGCCTAAGTTGTAATGCCGTCAGAACTACACTATTGTGGAAGATTGAAGAGTTGAAGACTTTCTGGATTTTTCCTAGTGGCGTGTGATATGTGCTTGGAAAGGCTACGTTTCTCATATTTTTCCAGAATTTTAAAGGAAGTGGAACGACCCAAAACGTATGTGCAAGTTGGCTGACGTGTATCACAATCAAAGAGGGATTCTTTCCTAGTTTGTTTCCTTAATTATTTAGGATTTTGTTTTGCTTTAGGAGAGTTTTTCCAAACCTTTTTAAAATAGGGTTTAGTTGTTTTACACTATATAAGACCACCCTAAGCTCTCTCTATGAGGAGACAATATACGAGAGACCATATACTTTGACACCATATTTTAATACACTGAGAGAAATATCATAGAGAGCCAAGAGTTTATTGCTATCGTGCTTGAGGAGGAGCTTACGAAGGTGTTACTGTGGAGTTTCCGGAGATCAAGTCCATCAGCCAAATTGGTTTTATGACAATAATTATCTTGTTTACCTTTTCTTTTGTCATGAACTAATTTTCCTTGCTAGGACTATGATATAGTCTAACCATGAACACTTAATTTTTATAGTTATATTAATTTCTTATTACTATTCCATGTTTAGTATTTGTTACTATTCTTAATGCTTTAAATATCTAGCAAATATTTAATTAATGATCCAAGCAGAGACCGAGAGGAGATGTTTGGTGTTTGCTTCCGAATGCATCTCATGACTTCATCAGAATGATATGACTCTAGTGATGAATCCACAATTTCTAAGGCTCTATCTTCTCTCCACAGCTGCCAAACCTGTAGTTGTTGACAGTAACATTTTGAAAAGGGATGAATATAAGTAGCGAGTAGTAAGCGGAAATTGTAGGCAAAGTTTGTGTTGCTCACATGTCCTATCAAGTTCAGGGAATGGTCCTCTTGATAAGAGCCACTGTTTTTCTTGCCACTCACAATCTCCAATAATATGATCCCAAAACTAAACACATTCGATATAGTTGAATATCTTCCAAACACTGCATACTATGGTGACATATATCCACTGCAAGTGAACAAAATAAAACTGCATATTACAGCCAAAGGATAGTGAAGGATATGAAAGGTGATATTATGGTGCTTCAATCCATGAATGTGCGAGTGCAAGTAGGATTCTTACTATGTTCCAACAACTCTGTCGGTTTTATCCTGCAGTTGGTCCCCATGGAATATTCTTGCCATTCCGAAATCTGAATTTTTGGGTTCATCTCAGCATCTAGAAGAACATTGCTGGTTTTTAGATCCCTGTGGATAATCCTAAGTCTTGAATCCTGGTGAAGATACAGAATCCCACGGGCAACCCCATTGATAATTTCAAACCGCTTTTTCCAATCCAACAAGGACCTTCTTGAGTGATCTATATCAAGACATTTATCTTTTGTGTAAATAAATGTTATATAGTTTGGTAAGCAGCATCAAACATATTCTTCATAATATTAGAAATCGAATTAACAAAGTCAAGAGGCATTCGGGAAGCGACTATCTTTCCTCTAGCCATACCGAAAACAAAGAAGTCCAAGCTTCTGTTTGGCAAGTATTCAAGGACTAACATCCTTTCCTCTCCCTGTATACAGCATCCTAAAAGTTTCACAAGATTCCTGTGTTGAAGTCTGGCTATCAGTGCAACTTCATTTTTGAATTCTTCAATTCCTTGTCCTGAAGTTTTGGACAGTCTTTTCACAGCAATCTTCTGATCATTTGGTAGCTGACCCTGAAGTTATGGTTCAGTACTACTATTAAGCTTACAGAAGAAGAGTATTTTCTACTGCTCAGAAGAAATCATTCGATTATGAAATGTTAGGACTTTGAAATGGGACCTTACCTTATAAACAGTGCCAAAACCACCTTGGCCAAGTTTACTGACAGGAGAGAAGTTGTCTGTAGCTGCTATTATTGCGCTCAGATGGAAAAATTGCAGCTCTGGGTGTCTCCTACTTTCCTCAAGTTCATCCGCCTCCACAAAGTCTTTGCTATCACAAAGAGCAAATTAGCATTCACTAGCAAAAGCCCGCGTGATGCTGCGGGTTTTAAAATTATGTAGACAAAATAAGAGTGTTTATTCTTATTTTTGTCTTTTGTTATCAACTTGAGAAATGTTTTGATGGTTGTTGATAGGAATTTTCTTGCTTGGATGTTTTTCATCAATATGATAAACATTTTTATTTGGGACTTGTATATCATTTGAAATGATGAGATTATGAGGTTGTTGCATGATTTGTTTTCTCGTGGTATTTCTAGTTCTCTTCGACATCGTCAACGAAGAATTCAATTTCCCAAAAACATATTGATGTCTAGAAAAAAATATATATATATATATATATAAGTAATATTTCACATTGTTAATAACATTTAAATTCTAAGAATGCAAAATAAATGTAGAAATATGATGATAGAATTATATAAATGAGAATCTTCAAATGGTATAATATTTATTAATCAATTAGTTATAAATGTTATGCACAGTTTTTTAAAAAAGGTAGAAAATACTGACCTGTAATGAGAGAAATTATTAAGCACTTGTAGCAACACGTATGCAAAAGCGGGATGATAATAACAACCTAAAATACATAAGTAGAAGAACAGAATTAAGTTAAAACAATAAAGAAAAATAGAAAATTTTGATAATTGTTTGATAAAAATGATTTTGATTTTGTATTGAGCAAAAAGGAGAATATGATGAATTAAATAAATAAGCATTAAGAAAAAAAAAGATGATAAATTGGAATATTATATAAAGGCATGATATAGATTAGAATGACTGATTGTTGTTGTAGATATACAAAAGTATCTATGTTTAGAAAAACTATAAGAAAAATGATTGACATTTGTAATAACAAACTGACATAAGAAAATAATAAATCTATTAAAATGTGGAAGATTAAGAAAAACGGTTATCTCTAAAATAAACTATTTTATAGCCATATATGCAAACTTGATGGTAAACGTGTATTATTTTAGAATTAATATTTGTTAGCAAAGAGGTATATCATTGTGTAATTCATATATGTTGAGTAAATGTCAATATTTGATAGTATATAGTAAAATTTATTATGACATACAGATAAAGAGAAAAAAAATTATGATTAACAAAAGCGAGATTCTCTTTTATTTTAACAATTGTTTAAAAAGGATTAAAAGGGAAAAAAATCTTAAAAATGGTTATCAAGAAATAGTCATTTGCCTATAAAGATGTGTAAAAAGTCAATTTGTTTTATAATTTTTGTAAATGAATAAATTGTTTCAAATTGTATAAAAGATTTTCAAACTTCTAACTAATATTTATGTTGTGGTCTTCTCTTTCTCTCTCTTTTATACACCAAAATCTCTTGTTTTTTTATACATAGTAGGAAAATGGGTCTACAAAGTATGTAAAATAAGAATACAAATTTCGTCTTGTCTGTTAATAGAAAAGTTTAGTCAAAAGCAATTGTTAAGGTTTAGGGTCTAGGTCTTTAAGAAGGAATTTCTAATTATTAGTAAAAATAATTTAAACCGATATGTATAGTTGAGACATTTAACTCAAAATTTATAATCAACCAAGCTCACCAGATTAATGATTTAAATAAAATGTTCAATGAGAACATCAAGGGGAAAAATTTAGTATTAAAGCACATTCAACTTGTATGAATCAACATAATAAAGATTACTTGTAAATAACTTGTATGCAAGCACAATCGATGAAAATAAAATATAAAATCTTATAAAATAATTAAAATCAAGTGACTAAGATGATTAATAATGGTTAATTTAAAAAAACAATGAATTGGAGGAGATTTTATACCTCGAAAATGACAGCAAAATCCAAATGTCTAGTCCCTTGCTTTTTAATGTATCCAAGCTGTGAAATAAAGAAATGATTGAATTATATTTGGATTGAATGTCCAGTTTATTGTCTAGTTCAACAAATACTTAACAATTATAAAAGACTTTGGTTTTATCTTTCTAAAATACTATGGTTAGCTAATTTGTTTTAATTGATATAATTATTAAACTTGATTGGCACCTCTAAGATATTATTTTGCATTCATTTTTGTTTTGTTTTCTATACAACTGGGCAATTATTAAAGTTTAGAGTTTAGGTCTTGAAGAAGGAATTTTTAATTATTAGCAAAAAGAAGTCAAACTGAAATTAAAAGTTGTAAAAAATGAATTCAATCACTTAGCACATATACATATATATCTTAATTGAAAGAAAATTCTTTAATCCTATTTTCAATACGATTGAATCCATGGAAACAATATAATTCATAGATAATTTATTAAAATACGGAATATATAAAAACTTGAAAATATATTATTGAAAACGAAATAATTTTCGTTAATAGTTTTCAATCCAAATAATCAAATTGATAAAGCAAAAGTATTTAACTTTATACATCAATTAAAATCTATAGATAAAATTTAAGTAATTCGAAACATTAGGAATTTAGTAAATTGTATATAAATTGAATAGGTAGAGAACTTGTATACATCAATTGAATAGTAAACTGTATATAAATTGAAGAAGTAATTCAAAATATTAGCTATTTAGTAATTACAATAATAAGTTGTTCTTAAAGATGTATCATTTAAAGCTATCATTAAAGTAACAAATGAATCAATTTGGGCAAGAAATTATATCATCAGTTTAACCATCATCTCCTTCTCCACCTTTCTTATTCTCCTTCTTTACCTCCTTCTCCTTCTTGCCTCAGACTCAAAACTTGTAGGATTTAACCATGTGGGAAACAATGAAAATATTCAAATTCTAACCAATTTCTTCGGGAAAAAAAAACAAATAATTGAATAGGTAAACAACTTGTATATAAATTGGTATAATGGGGAGAAATAAAAACATAAAATAATACATAAATATGTATATGTGTGTGTATCTATATACATGCATACATATTATAAAGAAAGTACACACTTAGAAATTGTTTTATATCACTGTATCATGATTACAAAGCAACGATACTAATTTTTATTTGATCAAAATATATTTGTTGAAAGACAGTTGTAAAAGAATAAAAGTTAAAATATAATATAACAATTATAGATATCTATAATTTTATCGGATAACCAACTTCGATTCATAATGATTAAACAGTACATATATACGAATATAAAGTCTTGTTAAATCAATATGTATAATTGAGACATCTAACTCAAAATTTATACTTAATGAAGCCTATCAGATTAATGATTTAAATAAAATATTCAATGAGAACATCAAGGGGAAAATATTTAAAAGAGGGGAAAAAATTTAGCATCAAAACATATTCAATTTGTATCAATCAACAGAATAAAGATTACTTCTAAATAATTTGTATGCAAGTACAATCAATGAAAATAAAATATAAAATCTTACAAAATGATTAAAATCAATTGACTAACATGACTAATAATGCTTAATTTAAAAAAACAATGAATTGGAGGAGTTTTTATACCTCGAAAATAACAGCAGAATCCAAATGTCTAGTCCCTTGGTTTTTGGTGTATCCAAGCTGCGAATAAAGAAATGATTGAATTATATTTGGATCGAATGTCCAGTTTATTATCCAGTTCAACAAAAACTTAACAACTGTAAATTCATGTAGAGACAGATTTTGTGACGCTAGATGGGTACGTGAGGAGAGGCGGCAGACAATGAACATGTCAAAATGAGTTTTCAAAACACAAGTTCATTGTATTATATCTCTCTGAAATATGTCAAAATGAGTTCATTGTATTATGTCAAAAACTTAACAACTGCTATATTTGTTCTTCTGAAATTTGTTTGAAATCTTGACTGCTATAGTTCATAATTATGTGTTGAAACCTTTATCTATCAAGAAGAGGAGCCGACTAATATGGTATATATCTCTCTCTCTCTCTCTCTCTCTCTCTCTCTCTCTCTCTCTCTCTCATTATACCAAGATACTAACTCAGTAGCATCTTTGCATATCAGGAACAGCAATAATAAAAAGCCCGGTGTTTAAAATTATTAAAAAGAGTACATCAAGATTTTCTTCACTTCACTGCCCTTTCCTCTTTTTCTACTCGAGAACTTAAAAAAGTCCCTATGAGGATTATGTTTGTCTTTCCTTTGCTTTAAAGGAGATATACGTAAAAAGGAACACCAAGCCACTTAAAAAAATGCAGAGCTTCAAAGCACCTTCAACAAACTCAGAATTGTATTCCCACTCTTCCTTCTATTTCAGGTCTACTTATTGTTCTCTCTCTCTCTCTCTCTCTCTCTCTCTCTCTCTCTCTCTCTGTGCGCTAACATCTTGAAATAAAGTATTTAAGAACTGTCAACAAACTCCAACACTCTCTTTCCTCTAATAATAATACAGACTCTGTCAATCCCATTAAAAATTATAAAAACCATTGTTGCGTGAGAATGTCTTAGAGACTCCAAAGTTACTATAATAATGTTTGCTTGACTCATGATTCCATAAAGCTGTTGGTAATTACCCTGAACAATTGGACTACTCACAGCCATCAGCTAAACAATAAAATCATATAAAAGAAAAAGCGAAAGAAACAACGAAGAATATTGGGATTCATAATGAAAAATCATCCCTGCATATAAGAATAGATAAAACAAAGAAACAAATCATCCTTGCATATAAGAATAAGAAAAGAAACAATGCAATAAAAATATGGCAAAAAGGTATTGCTGCAAGAATAGAAGTTAAGACAAAAGGACTAACCACAGAAGCAGGGGATTAACAAAGCACGGATGGAAGATCAGACGCTAAGGCCAGGTGAGCAGCAGACGGAGATGAGTTTAGATGGAGATTGATCTTCGAATCGAAAGAGAAGAAGGCAAGGAAGTCGATGAAGAATGGAAGCCAAAACTGAAGTCGGTGAACTATGGCTGTTTCTCTGTAAAAAAATCGAAGCCTCCAGATGCAGACATCGAAGAACCAACCCATCTCTCCCATCTTTGCCCCTGAAGCTGTCGAACCAGCTGGTTGAAATCGAACCAGACGCCTCTCAACAACAAACAGCCGCTAGTTACATCTGAAGGAAAGGGAGGGCAAAACGGGAAAAACAGAAAACAATCAACCAAGGGCAAAACCGTGATTTCACTGTGTAGGGGGGAAAGAAGCTGGTTAAACAGTTAAAAATAAAGGCATTTTCGTAAATTCACTGTGCTTAGCTACAGTGTTTAGTTGCATTGGGTTTTAGTATATATATAATTTTCTCCTCAGTGTTCTATTTGCATTGACAAAATGACTGGAAATGGAACTTTAATACAGCGCATAAGGATCCTATTCAAGAGGAGTGTTTTGATGTGAATTACAGACTCTGCACGTGTTATGACCAGTTCCATACTTCCATGAGCACATTGCTTTTTTATTTAGATGAAACAGTTAAACAATTCAAAACAGATGAATACTTCTCATACCTTTTATCTTCCTCTTTTTCTTTAGCCACCAGCAGGCAAACACAAGGATTAGTACGAATGCCAGAAGAACAACCACTATTAGAATAACCAGCAAACGCCTCCTTTTGAGAAAAACTTTTGATTTTGTGGTATTCTCAACTACACATAAGAGTGGGACAAAGGATTAGAAAATCAGAAAGTTCACAGATTCTGAATATTTATAATTGAAATTTTCCTTGGCAAGACAAGTAGTACCTAATTCCATTTTGTCCACACGAACATATAGATCTTGTCCTAGCTCTGTGCGGACTAAAATGTCCAGCAACTCACCGTTCCATATCAAGCAATCATTGCGACTGTCCCAATCTAGGCTCATATACGCCGTACAGGAACAATTGCTTAAGCACACCTGCTCACACTGATTGGCATTAATACTTGTCAACAATTGTGCTGCTTTCGTTGTGTCTGGCTCTTTCACCCGTGCCACCTTTATAAACCCTTCCCCATTCCCACACTTTGACACCCCCATTCGCTTACTGACACACCCATCTGACCCATTTCTCCCATTCCAAGCATTTTGAGATTTTGGTTCATACCCTGGCAGGCAATCACACTCAAACGAATTAACATTGTCTGGGCTACATTTGCTGTTTGCACCACACTGTCCATATTGGTCACACCGGTATTTTGGTGCAGCCCATAGTTCCTCCCATTGATTAAGAGCATCACGCCATCTCAGTTGTTGATTTAACCCATAATCCGTCAACACCCATCTAATTACAGAGGTGTTATCAGTTACAAACAAAAAATACATTTCGTCATTACTACTCACAAAATCAGGCCACGGCCCTGGATCAATTCTCCAATATTTGCTCACACCCTTATACAGAAAATATTGGGGCGTAGCAGTCTGGTTTGAATAGAGCCTCAAGCTAAAGTTTCCAGTTCCAGGGTCATTTTGGGACTTCCAAGATGTTAAGACCCATTCCAACCCAATTTTCCAATTCAACCCAACTTTCATTCCGGGAAGTAGAGTATCTGTAGGGTAATCAAAACTCTGCCATATAAAGCTTTCACTTTTACTAATACTATCGGGGAAAAGCACTAAATTTCCTGTATCTAAAAGCTGAGCTACAGAAGTGCTTGTGGTTTGAAGAGACACATTTGTGGACCAAATAGAAAAGCTGTCGATATTGTGAGCATAAAGAACCAATTTTCCGTACCTGTTGATGGTGAGTGAGAACACCAGAGGTATCATTGATGGGGTTGTTTCTGTTTGCAACCCAAACCACTGCCTTGTCAGACTTATTAGCATACCAAATCCCAACATAGCGAGAGCTAGAGTTGCCAGGGCTGAAGAAGCCTAATTCAAAGTTGTTTTCTTTGGACACTATAAAGTCACCATCTTTCACATGCTGGTTCAGTGCTATGGTGTCAATGGATGTGCAAAATGGGAAGAGGAGGAGGAAGAACACAAGCAAATCTTTGAAAAGCATTTTGTTTTCTGGGAATTATTGGAGTTTGCATGTACAATGATTCAGTTGGTTTTTCTGTTACTTTTGAATTATTGACAATGTTTCATCCCAGCAGCATGGGCTCTACTCAAAGTATGAATGTTGACTGACGAAATCGGCGGCAGGCAGACGGCATGGGCTCTACACAAACAGTCACACATATCTACATCTATAGCCGATTACAAATAGGCGCCATTCTGGGCTCAACTCAAAGTCTTTGACGTTGACTATTGGCAGTTGGTCAGTTACCCATTTTTCCATCCATCTATATAAAATGATTATTGACTTTCTTTTTATTCATAGTCATGAGGTGAGGCGATCATTGATTAAATTGAAATTCACTGATAGATGCTTCTTCTTTCGAGTTTTTTTTTTTAATGGCAAGATTTTAGTGAGGCTGTACCCTCCGTTTTCTATTATTAGTTTTTTTTTGGTCAAACTTCTTTTATTAGTTGATTATAAATGGATTCATATATGAATTATAGTTGATCCGATCGGACTTAGTGTGAAGTATAATTTGATTTTTTTTTTATGCTTTATATTAATATTTTATATATGTAAATAAGTAATTTTAGTTTTATATACAATAAGAATACACTTACAACTAATGTTTATGATAGAATATATCAAAAATTGATATAAAAAGTAGATAATTACAATTAAAGAACGAGGCTACTAATGAAATTTTAATTTTTTTACATCATAAAATAAATCGAATAATGATCCGAACCGATGTGTAATGGATATAGATTGATAGGTGAAATTCAATAGTCCAAATACGATCCAAATATGATGATCCGATTGTAAATGAATTTAGATTTGGATTGATGTATATCCGATCCGAATCCGACCCGTTTACAGGTCTACCCTCAGCACACAACCTCAACTTAGGCCCCCTCCCATACCAAAAGTGCTTGGAACTCAGGCCTCCGTTTCACCAAAAACGTACTAAATAGTTTACATTGTTTTCTAATACAAATTATGTCATATATACAAGTCGTGCCATTCCAAGGGTTTTTTTTTTCGGTCAAAACCATTCCAAGAGTCTAGCAAAACAGTAAATTGATAAGAAGGAAGGAAGCCAAAAAGAATAGCACTTTGATAATTATGACAGGAAGAGCATGTATCATTACCGAGATTCAAGTTTAGTTATTGTCAAGTCGTTAATAGACGAATCTGATCCTTTTGGAATTGATGGATCAGCACCATCATTGCCGGGACTTTTTCTGAAGACAAATGCAGGCTGCTTAGGAGATGGAGGTGATGCTTCACCACTCAATATGAAGACAACAGTTGACATGGTCGGTCGGTCCTTTGGATCTTCTTGCACACACAAGAGCCCAACTTGAATGCATCTCATGACTTCATCAGGCACATATGACTCTACTGATGAATCCACAATTTCTAAGGCTCTGTCTTCTCTCCACAGCTGCCAAACCTGTAGTTGTTGACAGACAGTAACATTTTGAAAACGGGATGAATGAGAAGTAAGTGCAAAGGGTAGATAGATTGTTAGCAAAACTTGTGTTACTTACATGTTCTATCAAGTTTAGTGATTCATCCCGCTGATAAGAACCACTGTTTTTCTTGCCGCTTACAATCTCCAACATTATGATCCCAAAACTAAAGACATCTGATTTCGTTGAATATCTCCCGAACACTGCATACTCTGGTGACATATAGCCACTGCATTATGCATATAAACAAAATCAAACAGCATATTTACAGCCAAAGAACAGTAAAATGAATATGAAAGTTCACTATATGGTGATTTATTCCAAGAATTTGTGAGTGCAAGTATGATTCTTACTATGTTCCAACAACTCTATTGGTCTTATCCTGCAGTTGGTCCCCATGGAGTATTCTTGCCATGCCAAAATCTGAAACTTTTGGGTTCATCTCAGCATCTAGAAGAACATTGCTGGTTTTTAGATCCCTATGGATAATCCTGAGTCTTGAGTCCTGGTGAAGATACAGAATCCCACGAGCAACCCCATTGATAATTTCAAAGCGCTTTTTCCAATCCAACAAGGATCTTCTCGTGTGATCTGCATCAAGATATTTGGATTTCAAGTAAATAAATGTTATATAGTTTAGTAGGAAGCTTCAAGAATATTCTTCATCATTTTAGAAATGGCATGTACAAATGAATCTTCCTCTACACATACCAAAAAGAATGGAGTCCAAGCCTTTGTTTGGCAAGTGTTCCAGGACTAACATTCTTTCTTCTCCCCTTATACAACAGCCTAAAAGTTTCACAAGATTTCTGTGTTGAAGTCTAGCTATCAGAGCAACTTCATTTTTGAATTCTTCAATTCCTTGTCCTGAAGTTTTGGACAATCTTTTAACAGCAATCTTCTGATCATTTGCTAACAGACCCTGAAGTTATGGTTCAACACTATTATAAAGCTTTGAGAAGAAGAGTATCTTCTACTGCTCAGAAGAAATCATTCAATTATGAAATGTTAGGCATTGAAATGGGACCTTACCTTATAAACAGTGCCAAAACCACCTTGGCCAAGTTTATTGACAGGAGAGAAGTTGTCTGTGGCTGCTATTATTGCGCTCAGATGGAAAAATTGCAGCTCTGGGTGTCTCCTAGTTTCCTCAAGTTCATCCGCCTCCGCAAAGTCTTTGCAATCACAAAAACCAAATTAGCATTCCTTTTCTCCTCAGTGTTCTATTTGCATTGACAAAATGACTAGAAAATGGAACTTTCAACAAGCAATTCCATACTTCCATGAGCACATTGCTTTTTTATTTAGATGAACAGTTATACAATTCAAAACAGATGAGTACTTCTCATACCTTTTCTCGTCCTCTTTTTCTTAAGCCACCAGTACGCAAACACAAGGATTAGTACGAATGTGAGAAGCACAGCCACTATTGCAATAGCCAGCAAACCCCTCCTTTTGAGAAAACCTTTCGATTTTCTGGCCTTATCAGCTACACATAAGAGTGGGACAAAGGATTAAAACCATGAAAAAGAGAACTCATATGGACACCAAAATCAGTCTAGTAAGTTTCAGATTCTGAAAATTTATAACTGAAATTTTCCTCGGCAAGCCTAGTAGTACCTAATTCCATTTTGTCCACCCGAACATATAGATCTTGTCCTAGCTCTGAGCGGACTAAAATGTCCAGTAACTCACCGTACCATACCAAGCAATCATTGCGACCGTTCCATTCTATGTGCATATACGCTGTGCAGGAACAATTGCTTAAGCACACCTGCTCACACTGATTGGCACTAATACTCGGTGACAATCGTGCTGCTTTTGATGTGTCTGGCTCTTTCACCCGTGCCAGTTTCACAAACCCTTCCCCATTCCCACACTTCGACACCCCCATTCGCTTACTCACACACCCATCTGACCCATTTCTCCCATTCCAAGCATTTTGAGATTTTGGTTCATACCCTGGTAGGCATTCACACTCAAACCTATTAATATTGTCAGGGCTACATTTGCTGTTGGCACCACAGTGTCCATATGGGTCACACCGGTATTTTGGTGCAGCCCAGAGCTCCTCCCATTGATTAGTAGCCTCACTCCATATCAGTTGTTGATTTACCCCATAATCTGTCAACACCGATCTAATTACTGAGGTGTTATCAGACATAAAGGAATAGTACATTTCTTCCTTATCCTTCACAAAAATGGGCCATTGCCCTGGATCCATTCTCCAAGATTTGGTCAAACCCTTATACAAAAAATATTCAGGGGTAGCAGTCTGATTGGAATAGAGCCTCAAGCTATAGTTCCCAGTTCCAGGATCATTTTGGGACTTCCAAGATGTTAAGACCCATTCCAACCCAGTTTTCCAATTCATCCCAATTTTCATTCCGGAAAGTAGAGTATCTGTAGGGTAATCAAAACTCTGCCATATAAAGCTTTTACTTTTACTATCCTGGAAAAGCACTAAGTTCCCTGTATCTAAAAGCTGAGCTACACAAGCGCTTGTGGTTTGAACAGACACGTTTGTGGACGAAATAGAAAAGCTGTCAATATTGTGGGCATACAGAACCAAATTTCCATACCTGTTGATGGTGAGGACGCCAGAGGTATCATTGATGGGGTTGTTTCTGTTTGCAACCCAAACCACTGCCTTGTCAGACTTATTAGCATACCGAATTCCAACATAGCGAGAGCTAGAGTTGCCGGGGCTGAAGAAGCCTAATTCAAAGATGTTTTCTTTGGACACTATAAAGTCACCATCTTTAACAAGTTGGTTCAGTGCTATGGTGTCAATGGATGAGCAAAAGGGAAACAGGAGGAGGAAGAACACAAGCAAAGCTTTGAGAAACATTTTTATTTTTCTGGGAATTTGGGATTTTGCTTGTACGATGAATCCGGTGGTGTTTCTGCTGCTACTGTTGAATCATTGGTGGATGTTTCCTTGTTGTATTGAAATGGCTGCTACTTGTTTGAAGTCCTATCACGTACACTACCCAGCAGCATGAGACGTTCGGTTTGGTCAGCCGTACAATAACATTCACACTGTGGCGGACGGATATGAGGACAAGCGGGGTCGCTTGACCCCATGAACTAGCCGAAAAAATGGCTATGGATAGCCTGTGGTGGTCTGACCAGACCCCATGGCTTGCAGGAAGACGACCCCATGAGTGCACGCAAGGTGCTCGACGAAAGGCCACTGCGAAGATAGCCTTGGAGGTCCTCCCTTGGCCCCCATGGATGACTGGAAAATAGCCTTGGGTGTATGGAGAAATTGGAGATGGAGGTCTAGGTTTTACAGAGGGGAATGGCTGTTTGGTTTCGGGAAGAAGAGATAAAGAAGAGAGGATACGCTGGTCATTTTTTAATTTGTTAATTCATGGCCAAAACGACGTCGTTTTGGTCCAGGCAGATTCAAATTTTTTTTAAAAATCGCTTGGCCCAAAACGACGCCGTTTTGAGCCAAGCTTTAATAACTAAAAATAGAAGCAGAGGCATTCGAAGCCTCTGCATCAGATTTTCTTCCCTCCTCTAAAAAACCTAATCCCTAATTATTCTTATTTTCTCATCTTCTCAAACTCCTAATCTCCTAACTATTTTCTCTCATCTTCTCAATCTCAACCCTCTAATCCCCCAAAATTATTTTGTGTGTCACCACCTTTTCTTTGCCCTTGTACTGTGGAAGGAACACTCTAATTTCAAGTGAGTTTTTTTCCCTTAATAATAAGAATGTTGATATAATATATAAGAAATAATTATGTTTGTACTGAAATTGATATATGTGGTGTTTATTGATGTTTTTTTATGTTGATTGGATTAGATTGATTTATTACATGAGTTTATTGATTTATTAGATGAGTTGATTTGAATAGATTTATTAGATGAGATTATTTGAATTAATTTAGTAGATGAATTTATTTTTATGATAATTTGAATAGATATATTATTGATGATATGATTTTATTAATTGATAATTATGGAACGATACTTTAAGAGGACATTACTGAGTAGTAGTTCCCATAATCCGAGTAGTTCAAGGCCGAGTGAGTTAGATGAAGTGTTGGCTAATCTTCAGGCAAACCCTGGTCTACGAACTAGAATGGTAGATTATAGTCCTAATATTCGAGATGAGGTCCGAAGAGCAAATATTAAAAAGGACCTTGTCAACCAAGAGGACATACATACGTTTTGAAATATGGAAAACTCATCGTAGACAATTGTAGGCTTGTATTGTTAGTTTCGCAATGAATTATGAATGAAAGTATTATCTTTATGTTTTTAGTGTAATTTTCTTCTTAAAAAAATTCTGACACTTTTACACTAAGACCCCATGATCTGACAATCCTACGTTCGCCACTGTTCACACATATCTACATCTATAGCGGATTACATATAGTTGCCATTCTGGGCTCAATTCAAAGTCTTTGACGTTGACTATTGGCAGTTGGTCAGTTGCCCATTTTTCCATCCATCTATATAAAATGATTATTGACTTTCTTTTTATTGATAGTCATGAGGTGATCATTGATTAAATTGAAATTCACTGTTAGATAATCCTTTCGGGTTTTTATTTTTATTTTTTATGGAAGGTCATGAGGTGATCATTTCTACATGGCCCGAATTTAGGAATGTGTTGCCCGACACTTGACCTTGCCCAGGAGCTTCTATAATGAGGGAGATTTTGATGAGGAGGTTCAATGTGGGATTCCATCCCACAATTCATTCATTTAAAAAGTTTAACCCCAACATTTTCTCTCTCTTGTTGGATGGTGGGATGGACCCCTACATGGACCGGGGGGTTTAGGCCCAAAACCTATTTCCAGCAGTAAGGGCTGGCCCTGGCAGGAGGTGGGGGCCACGAGATTGGGCTGGCTCGAGGAGTTCAGCATGAGTTAGCTCGAGTTCTTGTCGGCCAATAACAACAACAAAATTTTTAATCGAATAAAATCTAAAAAAAATACAAAATATTTTATTTTATTTTATAAATAAATACTTAGTCATATTTTTCACTTCCCACACCAAAATTATACACAAATTTCTCTCCTCATATCTCATGTGAATAGTTGTTGCCATGGCAATTGGTGGAAACACCACAACCTTTTGCAAGGGCAGCTACTATTCACATAAATAGTAGCTGCCCTAGCTCCCCCCTTGCCATGGCAAAGGGCTAACTGCTGGAAGTGCTCTTAGAGTGAGAATTTTATTTGAGGGGTTCAATCTCACCATCAAACCATTTAAAAGGTTTAAGTCCATTGATTTCCTCATATTTGTTGATGGTGGAATTAAACCCTCAAATAACTCATCACTTTAAACTCCTCATTATAACATTTCCGCACCAAAAATCCCCTCATTGTAGTATTTTCGGACCTTCCCCAAACCCAAATTGGTGGAGCCCAGTTTGAAGACCATGTTGGTGTTACTCGGCCCAGATTCGTGTGTGCCTAAAGGTTGCTTGGGCCTTAGGCCTCCACTTCACCAAAAAAGTGTGGAAATGCTATAATGAGGGGTTTATAGTGAGGGTTCTTTGAGGTCTATTTCACCATCAAAAGTACTTTGGGGTGGGGGTGTTGCATTGGGGAGTCCACCCTCCATTTGATGGTGAGATGGAACCCCTCAAAGTAATCCCTCACTATAAACCCCTCATTATATAAGCGACTATTTTTTTTAATAACATTTCCTACTGTTTTATACAATATTGCATTAGTCTTTATAGAACTGTGAGATTATTTTTATAAAAATATAATTAGCATCTAGATACATGAATTTTTATTGTAAAGCTCCTATTACAACCAACTAGTTATTTGCGTAGTTGTACTTCACTTTCAAATGTTAATAGATGCTTTAAATTCAAATCCTCCGTTTCCAATTAATAAAAATAAAACCAAAAAAGGTTCCTATTATAGATGTGAGTCATGTGACAAGTGTCACAAGTCACAACCATGCATACAGCACACATGAAGTATATTAATGCCCTATTATTAGAGAGGTTCATAGTATACATCAAAATGCACATCAACTCACTCTAAACCTTGACTTCCCCAGAAACTGGAATCTGCAAAAAGTCTTTTAAAAGCCACTCTGGGAGTTTACCATCCTTGAATCAGTCACCATTTAAGCAAATTATAACAACAAACCACACAGCAAATGAGTCCTGTCTGCTACTATGTTCTTTTAATATTCATATGAAAAGAGTTTCTGGGTTTTCTTGCTCCTAAAGCTAAAGCACTGTTTTTAAAAATAAAATAAAAAATTAGTTAAATTATTCCATGATTCCATCAAAGTTCAAACCCAAGCTGATGATAAAATTTAATTTAATTTCAATGATATAGTCATCTGCTCCACAGAGTTCTTTTTGGGAACCTGAAGTGTGAAAAGGGAGAACCCACCCCGACTTTCAATGTAGACTTTGCTGTCCTCACAATATTTTATAAGACGCACGCCCAGCCTGCAGGGCACTTCTGATAAAATGTTATGATATTGAGGGTTAAGTATTAGAGGAGCCTATTGACGAACATAATGTGTTAATATAAATATTATATATATTTTAGCAATGGCCTACTTAATGGGCGAGTAGTTGAAACATTTAATTGCTTTTCGGAAAATTCCAAAGTGGACTTGAGGGGCTGTAAAAGCATTAGCCTACACGAGTGATGGGGCCATGGCTACCGTTGGTGTCAATTTCCTCAAAATTTTGGCTTTCTTGAAATGGTCAATCCTCGTGCTCTTATGGTTGTGACCAAATCCAAATTTCAAAATTTATAGAAACGCAGTCATTTTTCTTTTCTTAATGTGACATCTATGTCCTTTGAATAGAAAATTTGTGATCAGAATATTGATCCTTCATCCCAATCACCGAACTTAAGTTACACATAAGAGCATCCGCAATGATTGTTCAATAGTTCAATAGTTCAATATAATAGTTTAATAAATTGAACTATTTTGGCATCTGTTGAATTGAACTGCAATTTTATTTGCAATGGTACATTTCAATAGATTCAGTTTATTAGCATGTGAGTCGCATGATTAGCTTATTGCAAATCAATAGAGCGTTCATCACATAGCACCCTCTATTGCAATTACATCTATTGCAATGAACTAAATCACACCATTACAAGTGAGATTTTACTGTGTTAGTTCAATTTCATGTAATAAAATTGCATTAATTCTAACCATAGCGGATGCTCTAATAATATAAGTTAAAACATATGTTTTTGACCTGGAGACGTATATCCCACCGACTGTTCAAAGTCCAAAGGGCCTTGCATTCTAAAATGGATTGTCTGTATCAAAGTTTTCTTCCATGGAGTCCTTTGTGGTGGGCCAAATTTCTCCTTAAATAAAGTATGAAAAATGAAACAAAATAATAATAATGATAACAAGTTAACTTGCTCAACATTACATTAGCTAGCAATCAATCAGTGCTTTGTCGACCTGGTTCTGCAATAATGCATTTTGTAAAAGGTCTTCTAAATGCATTAGTGCTTCAGCTCCTTCTTCTGCAGCTCTGCTCTTCTTTGGACACCATCAGTTTTGATCAATCTATCGGAGATGGTGACTTCTTGGTGTCTAAGAATGAGACCTTTGTGCTTGGTTTCTTCAGACCTGGCACATCTAGCAACCGCTATGTTGGAATTTGGTACAAGTTCTCAGAGGACATGGTTCTGTGGGTAGCTAACAGAGACAATCCTCTCAATGACACCTCTGGAGTTCTCTCAATCAACACTGATGGAAATCTCATACTAGCTCATGGTAATAGCAGTCAAGGCCTTCCTCTGTGGTCAACAAATGTTTCGGTCTCATCATCAGGTAACAACAATATTGTAGCACAGCTCCTGGATTCAGGAAATTTTGTTTTGGTTCAACAAGACAACCAGAATGTTTTATGGCAAAGCTCTGATCATCCTACACATGTTCTTCTCTCAAGTATGAAACTTGGGTTGGACAAAAAAAGCGGTATCAACCGGTTCCTCACATCTTGGAACTCGAACAATGATCCCGGAACTGGTAATTGTTCATTACGAATGGACACAAATGGGTCACCACAGTTGATCTTGTACAAGAATCAGGCTAAGTGGTGGAGGTCAGGTCAATGGAATGGGATTCAATGGGGTGGCATACCGGCTGTGAGCAGCAACAATGTGTTTAAGATCAGTTTTGTGAACAACCAAGATGAAATTGCTGTTCAATGGTCTGTTCTTGACCCTTCAATTTACTCAGTGATAACCATAGATGGGACAGGATCACTCAACCAGCTATCATGGCAAGGGCAGCAGCACCAGTGGGTTACACTTTGGTCAGCACCATTGGATGCTTGTGACAGCTATGGCAAGTGTGGTCAATTTGGAGATTGCAATCCTTACACTAACAGTGGGTTCAACTGCACATGCTACCCTGGATATGAACCCAACTCGCCACAGGATTGGGATTTGAGAGACGGGACGGGTGGATGCAAGAGGCCTCAGGGGTCACCATCTATGTGTAGCAATGGTGAAGGGTTTGTGAAGATGGAAAATGTTAAGGTTCCAGATACTTCCACTATAAAATTGGAGAGGAGTTTGAGTTTGGAAGCATGTGGGAAAGAGTGCTTGAGGAACTGCTCTTGCTTGGCTTATGCCAGTGCAGATGTGAGGAATGGAGGGAGTGGATGCATGGCATGGTTTGGAGATTTAATGGATACTAAGCAGTTCACAGAAGGGGGGCAAGATTTGTACATTCGTGCTGATGCGCTTGTGTTAGGTACTTGATCTTTTAAGAAATTGCTTGAGCTTTCAACTTCATATTCATCAAGAACATGATTTTTGATCTCAGAATTTTAATGGAAGTTGGAATTTTAATTTCTGGTTATAGTTAAGTCTAATATCTCACTCATGGCATTAATTTAAAGCTTTTTCTTTTTGTTCTTTTTTTCAGCTCAGTATACAAAGAAGTCAGGAGGAGGGTTCTCTGCCAAAGAAAAGAGACTGGCTATTATATTAGGAGTGTCTATCGCTATTACATTATTGCTTAGCGTCGCTGCTTTATGTTGGTTTAGGAAAAGGAGCAGGAAAGGTAAGCAAAAACTTCCCATTTATTCATCTTGTAAATTCATAAGGATCTTAGATATGTAGAATTCTGTTTGGTTGCTAATTAAGTATCAAAAAGCAAAGTTCAGATAGTTAAAATTTGAAATCTTTTTTTCCTGAAATCTTCTGTTTGGTTGCTAATTAAGTATCAAAAAGCAAAGTTCAGATAGTTAAAATTTGAAATCTTTTTTTCCTGAAATCGTAATGGAATTGAAACAGGGAGAGGAGGACAACCCGAATTGCTGAATGAATCCGTTGCTGGTTCAAGAAGCCATGAAGATCTACTTAAGAAAAGTGAGGTTGATGAACACAGAGGAAAAACAGATTTACCTTTCTTTGATCTAAGCACCATAGTTGCAGCCACGGACAACTTCTCTTCTGCTAACGTGCTTGGACATGGTGGCTTTGGCATAGTGTATAAGGTACTTTCTTTAGAACATTTTGAGTATCTCAGTACCTTATGACTCGTAAAAAATGCGAAATATGCATCTGTGTTATCAGTTTACTCTGCAACAAATGTACCAACACATTAATGCAAACATTACATTGATCTGAAGTTGTGATTATAATTTTTGAATCTGTTTTACTATTTTAGGGATGTCTAGCTGATGGACAGGAAATAGCTGTCAAAAGATTATCAAGAAATTCAGGACAAGGTGTTGAACAATTCAAGAATGAAGTAATGCTTATAGCAAAACTCCAGCATAGAAATCTTGTGAGGCTTTTGGGTTGCTGCATAGATAAAGAAGAGAGGATGCTAATCTACGAGTACATGCCACACCGCAGCTTGGACTTGTGCATTTTTGGTATGTCATCTCTACACCCTGCTAACTCTGAAATTATGCAATCCTAAACTTGTATCTCATACAAGCTTTTATGTACCGGTTTAGATAAAAGCAGAAGGTCATTGTTGGATTGGAGAAAGCGGTTTCAAATTATCATCGGGATTGCTCGAGGTGTCCTATATCTTCATCAAGATTCAAGACTAAAAATTATCCATAGGGATTTGAAAGCAAGCAATGTTTTACTAGATGCCTCAATGAACCCAAAAATATCAGATTTCGGCATGGCAAGAATGTTCGGAGATGACCAAATCGAAGCAAATACAAACAGAGTTGTTGGCACATAGTAAAACTCTCACACTCTCTGCTCTCAATCCCAAACATGCACAAACGATTTACAAAATGAAACTCGGATAGTATCCATATCTTTTTAGGTACTGATATTGTGTCATTGCAGTGGTTACATGTCACCTGAGTATGCAATGGATGGGCTATATTCCACAAAATCTGATGTCTTTAGCTTTGGAGTCTTAGCACTAGAGATCATTAGTGGAAGGAAGAACAATTTCCATTTTGAAAATTCCTCTCTGAATTTGGTTGGACAAGTAAGTAAACAGAAATCTTTCTTCTTTTTTTTCAGATGATGAATTTAACTTTTGAACAGTTAACCTAAAGACCATGCTCAAAATGGTTTCAGATCTGGGACTTGTGGATTGAAGGCAAAGCCTTGGACACAGTTGATCCATCGTTGAGTCGATCATATTCTACTCATGAAGTTATGAGATGCATTCAAATTGGGCTCTTGTGTGTGCAAGAATATGCAACAGATAGGCCAACCATGTTAGATGTTGTATTTATGCTGGGGAACGAAACTGCTCTTCCACGTCCTAAAAAGGCAGCATTTAGTTTCAAAAATAGCGGCCAGGATTCTTCAACATCTAGAGGAGCTTCTTCTGTAAATGATGTAACAGTCACAGTTATTGAAGCTCGTTAAATTTGTAGACTTTTCTAGGTTTTGCATTACTTTTGAACTCTTTCTATTTTCAAATCGAAAATTATTTGTACATGAAAGATATGAGGGGGGCTCCAAACAGATGTTCCTATATTTCCAGAAAACACTACACTCCAAATTGTCCATGCATCACCAAAGATTTATTAGAACCAACCATGCTCTCACCATCAAAAGTTTTCCGGAAATGGCAGATATATATATATATATATATATATATATATATATATATATATATAAGTCGGTAATTTCTATGAAAATAGATTTAAAATCGCCAAAATGTTTCAATGTTAGGTCGTTTGGTTGAGTCATGCATGATTCCATGAAGACATGTGCAAAGCTGAGTTGTATATAAAAGTCTTGGCTGTGACATTTGGTATCATCCCAGTTCCCCTGTTTTTCCCCTGTTTTCACCTGCCTTGGTGTAAAAATATTAGAATGTTATTGCAGTCAAAATCTATATGTTCTGGTGGATACTTATAGCTTGAGGTGTACAATATTGAGGTAGAAAAGTAAACAAATGTCAAACTAATATAAACATAAACATCAAAGAATTTGTTTAAAGCTGCCATCGTGGACTTCCTAGTCCTCTTAGATAACCAGTCAATCCCCGAAAAGAGTTGATAATTCGTTGTTGAAGTTTCTTTAATGGATTGTACTTCTTCCTGGAGCTCACATATATATATATATATATATATATATATATATATATATATATTTTTTTTTTTTTTTTTTTTTTTTTTTTTTGGGAAGAAAAAGTTCTTTGAATATGTTCGAGTCGCAGAGATACATGTTCATGACAAAATATGCTCATGAATTTTACAAAACGTTTAACCATTACAGCACTTGTTCAATTCGTTCTTCTTCTCCGGTCCTGCAATTCGATAGATATCATAACAACTGATCAAGCCATCAGAGATGGTGAAATTCTAGTCTCTAAAGGAGAAGTGTTTGAGCTTGGGTTCTTCAGCCCCGGAAAATCCACCAACCGCTATGTTGGAATCTGGTACAAGAAAGATAAAGAAAAAACAGTTGTATGGGTCGCAAACAGAGACGATCCTATCAATGACACCTCAGGGGTCCTATCAATTGGTGCAGAAGGAAACCTTATCCTCTACGCCAAGAACCAAAGCAACATTCCACTCTGGTCCACCAAATCCAATGTTTCAATCTCATCATCATCCACACCTGATCCTAAATACAAAGCTCAGCTCTTAGATACTGGAAACCTTGTGTTGGTTGAACAAGACAGCCAAAAGGTAACATGGCAAAGCTTTGACTACCCACGGATACAATCCTTCCGTATATGAAACTTGGGCTTGACAAGCGAACAGGATTCAGCTGGTTCCTGACTTCCTGGAAATCCGAGGATGACCCTGGAAAGGGGAATTACACCTATGCGATTGACCCAAATGGAGCTCCTCAGATTATCTTCTACAACGGTAATGTTCGATACTGGAGGACTGGTAATTGGAATGGGATAAGGTGGTCGTGGAGTGACATACCGGTAGTGCTAGATACTATTATCTTCAATGCCAGCTATGTGAACAATCAAGATGAGATCATCGTTACTTGGGGTGTCCTCAACTCATCCCTCTCCACAAGAATTGTGGCAGACCATTTGGGATTGATCCAACAATTTAACTGGTATGAACAAGACCTCAGATGGAGTAATATCTGGTCTGGCCCCAGGGACAGATGTGATATTTATGGAAGCTGTGGAGAGTTTGGTTACTGTGACTCGGAGAGTCTCCGTGTGTTTGAGTGCAAATGCCTACCAGGGTTCCAACCCAAGTTCCCAGATGAATGGAACATAAGAAATGCATCGAGTGGCTGCGTGAGGAAGCTCGAGGCATGCAGGAACGGGGAAGGTTTCGTCAAGTTAGCAAACGTGAAGATTCCTGATACATCGCAGGCACGGATAGATAGGAATTTGAGTTGGAAAGCATGTGAGCAGCAGTGCTTGAGGGACTGCTCTTGCTCGGCATACGCCATCAACAGCAATGCAACTATGATAGGGTGCATGGCATGGTATGGGAATTTAGTAGATACAAGGGATACTCCAGATGGGGGTCAAGACATGTACATACGTGTGGATGCACTTGAGTTAGGTATTCTTTTTTATTCACAACTTCTCTAACATTTCTTGAACACGGTTGGATTCTCACCATCTCCTCCCCTGAATCAAAATACAAGAAAAAAAGTTTCCAAGCACTAACATTGCATATCTTTTGTTTCTCATCCATAGAAAATATTTGAGGGTTTTTCTTCTTCTTCTTTTTTTCCACATTAGCTGAATACAAAAAGAAGTCCAAGGGTTTTCTTGCCAAAAAAGGGATGGTGCCGATTTTGGTAGTGTCTATTGCTATGGCATTCTTCTTCATTGGCTTTGGATGTTGGTGTGCACAGAGGAAGAGAAAAAGTAAGCAAACTTCCTACTCTTTTTCTTTTATCATTGTGTGCATCATCTGACAAGTATAATTTCACTGCCAACATAATAGAATTTGGTGTTGAATAAATGCTGCAAAGAATACACAGATGAATTTAAAAAAAGGCCAAGACTTAACCCTAATCCTTATATAGTAATTCTACATTCTGGCTACCCAATAAGCATTTTTCCTTTCTGTTGAATAGTTTAGTTTCTAGGCAACAAAATTAAAATAATTTAATTCTGTTTTGAAGAATATCCAAGGGAAAGGAATGATGATGATAGTAGCAGAACACATCAAGACCCGACAATTTTTGACCTAAAAAGCATAGTTGCTGCTACAAACAATTTCTCTCCTGCTAACAAGCTCGGCGAAGGTGGATTTGGCACAGTCTATAAAGTATGTGATGCATGACACATTGAAATTAGAATTTCCACTACTGTTTCAAATTTCAATCACTAAACTAAAGTCAGGATGGCAATTTCAGGGTCTATTAGCTAATGGACAAGAGGTGGCTGTGAAAAGACTATCAAAGAATTCAGGGCAAGGTTCAGAACAATTTAAGAATGAGGTGATGTTGATAGCAAAACTTCAGCACAGGAACCTGGTGAGGCTGTTTGGTTGCTGCATTGATGCCGAAGAGAAGATGTTGATATATGAATGTTTGGCAAACAAAAGCTTGGACTTCTTCATATTTGGTACGTCTTTTCACAGACTAAATGAACTAAAGCATATAGGAAGAATCAGTTACAGCAGAACTTGTAAATGTTAGCGTTTGCTTTCCCCAATCTGCATGCTAAGATTGGATGTTTCATGTTTTGGACCAGATAAAAACAGAAGCTCATTGTTGGACTGGAAAAAACGTTTTGAGATTATATTGGGAGTAGCTCGGGGGGTCTTATATCTACATCAAGACTCGACTAAAAATTATCCACAGGGATTTAAAAGCTAGCAATGTCCTCTTGGATTCTACAATGAACCCAAAGATCTCAGACTTTGGAATGGCTAAAATGTTTGGGGAAGACCAAATTCAAGCAAATACAAATAGAGTGGTTGGAACATAGTAAGTGTTTCACAGAGTACTTACACTTAGAAGCATATGGTGATTATTATGAAACACTGAACTAGCTCACTAGTTTATCTCAATTTTCCCTGACTGCAGTGGCTACAAGTCACCAGAATATGCAATGGAAGGGCGGTATTCAGAAAAATATGATGTTTTCAGCTTCGGCGTTTTACTGCTAGAGATCATTAGTGGCAAAAGGAACACTAGTTATGATCCCTCCCCAAATTTGGTTGGACAAGTAGGCAATTCAAACTATTTCTAAAATACATATGCAATGACTTACAAATCTTTGCGCTAAACTGATCTTCTGAATTGCATCAGATTTGGGATATGTGGACAGAGGAGCAAGCGTTAGGTATGGTTGATCCATCTTTGGGGGAGTCATATCCTGCTGATGAGGTTTCAAGATGCATCCAGATTGGGCTACTTTGCGTGCAAGAAAGTGCATCAGATAGGCCAACTATGTCGGAAGTTATTTTCATGCTGGGTAATGAAACAACTCTTCCCTCTCCCAAGAAACCTGCATTTATATTACAATCATCCAGCAAACTAAACTCAGCAACATCAAAAGGATCAACCCTTTCTCTAAATGATGTAACGATAACTGTGCTCGAAGCACGCTAATGACTTAGATGTTGTACATCATATTCATTTTTCTCATCTTACAGTTAAGTCTTATGTATTGCCATTTGTTATCAAACTTAACACAATGTTTTGTAATTGTTACAACAAAAAGCTTGGTTGTAATTGTTTAGTAGAATATTTTGCGTCCCCTGTGATTATCCTGTTTTAGTACAAAACATATTGAAGACTTGTTGTAAGGTCGAAATTTATATTGGTTTGAAGTGAAAAAAATGATAATAATAATAATAACAATTGCATTTTGGTTTGACTCGTGAAGAAGACATGTGCAAAGCTAGGAACAAAATGACATTCTGAGATGTATACAAAAGTTCACCCCAGCTCCCCTGTCTTGGAACAGAGTATTTAAGAACTGTTGTGTCATTGCAGTCAAATCTTCATTAGAGTCAACAGAATCCAACATCAAGGTTGACAATATTGTAAAGCAGTGGACTTTTTCGGTCCTGTAATAATAAACATTGAAACTTCTAAGTTAGAACAACACCGTTTGGTTGACTCAAAATTTGGGCAAATTAAATTTCTCCAAGTAAGAAAATAATTAGGGTCTGGTTGATTAAATTGTGGGCCCCACGATTCACTCACGTAGTGTATGACGCATCAAAATTGGATTAGTTGTCAAATGTGACACGTGTCGACATCCGACAGAGTGCATCAGACTGTCCAAATTGGAGACAAAATTAAAAGAAAGAATCTTCTGTGATTGACTTTGATTTAAATCAAATATTAATCAAGTCAATCAATTTGGTTAAATTGCCAAATTATCGGAATTGATTTTAAATCAAATCAAAATCCCACAAATCAAGGGATTCAGATTGGGGATTCCAAACCAAGACCCAATTCTTGGCCTATAAATACTAGGCTCTCATTCAGAAGAAAGGACCTGGAGAAAAAGTGGCATACACACTTTGGAAAACCAGAAAACTCTCTACCCAAAGCAACACCTAGACTCTCAAGTTCTTCATCAAAATCGTGGAGAATCACCAAGCATAATAAACACGTGCCGATTCCTTCACCGACAAAGTCGAAGACTATCCACCACGTGACACTACTCGTGGTCCTGACGTGCTCGAGATCAAGCCGTGACGGCCCTAGACGAAGTCTCAAATTCCGATTCAAGATAAAGTGCTTGGCACCCTTGAACCGTACACACCCTTGGAGATCGAATCAAATGAAATTCTTTTATTTTTGTAAAAGAATACCCACAGAGATTGTAACCTATACACTTGATAAATCAATACAAATATTATTTTGTACACATGTTCTTGTCTCATTTGTCGCAAGATTTTCGTGTTTACAATTTGGTTGCAATAATGAGCAATAAAAGAATATAAATGTCAAACACATAAAAAATATTGAGTCTGAAGCTGCCAAAGTGGACTTCCTAGTCTTCTTATATAGTCAGTCAATCCGAGAGTAGATTCCCCAAATTGTTGAAGTGTCGAAACATCTTAGAGTCGGGCAAATTCTAACCACATGATAGTTGTTGAAGTTTCTTAATGGATTGCACTTCTTCCCTGGGGCTCCAATCACAGATTTTTTTTGGAAGATACTGTTCTTTGAACATAATTGAGTTGAAGAGATACAAGTTAATGAATTTTATGAAAGGTTTAATCATTACAGCACTTGTACAACTCCTTCTTCTTGTCCGGAGCTGTAATTCGATAGATAGCATAACAACTGATCAAGCCATCAGAGATGGTGAAGTTCTAGTCTCTAATGGAGAAGTATTTGAGCTTGGTTTCTTCAGCCCCGGAAAATCCATCAACCGCTATGTTGGAATCTGGTACAAGAAAGATAAAGAAAAAACAGTTGTATGGGTTGCAAACAGAGACAATCCTATCAATGAAACCTCAGGGGTCCTATCAATTGGTGCACATGGAAACCTCATCCTCTACCCCAGGAACCAAAGCAACAATGCTCTCTGGTCCACCAAATCCAATGTTTCAATCTCATCACCATCCACACCTGATCCTAAATACAAAGCTCAGCTCTTAGATACTGGAAACCTTGTTTTGGTTGAACAAGACAGCCAAAAGGTAACATGGCAAAGCTTTGATTATCTCACTCATACATTGATTCCATTTATGAAATTTGGAATTGACAAGCGGACAGGATTCAACCGGTTCCTAACTTCCTGGAAATCTGAAGATGACCCCGGAACGGGGAATTACACCTATGTGATTGACCCAAATGGAGCTCCTCAGATGGTCTTGTACAATGGTAATGTTCGATACTGGAGGACTGGTAGGTGGTGGTGGAGTGACATACCGGTAGTACTAGCTACTTCTTTCTCCAATTCTAGCTTTTTAAACAATCAAGATGAAGTCACTGTTACTTTGGGTCTTCTCAACTCATCCATCTCCACAAGAATTGTGATAGACTATTCTGGAACGATCCAACAATTTAACTGGTATGAACAAGACCTTGGATGGAATCATATCTGGTCTGGCCCCATGGACAGATGTGATTATTATGGCAGGTGTGGAGCGTTTGGTTACTGTGACTCGGAGAGTATGAGTGTCTTTGAATGCAAATGCCTACCAGGGTTCCGACCCAAGTTGCCAGATGAATGGAACATGAGAAATGCATCGAGTGGCTGCGTGAGGAGGCTCGAGGCGTGCAAGAACGGGGAAGGTTTCATCAGGTTAGTAAAAGTGAAGGTTCCTGATACATCGTGGGCACGGGTGGATATGAATTTGAGTTGGAAAGCATGTGAGCAGCAGTGCTTGAGGGACTGCTCTTGCTTGGCATACACCATCAGCAGCAATGCACTTATAATAGGGTGCATGACATGGTATGGGAAGTTAGTAGATACAAAGGATTTTGCAGATGGGGATCAAGACGTATACCTACGTGTAGATGCCCTTGAGTTAGGTATTCTTTTTTATTGACAACTTCTCTAACATTTCTAAAACACAGTTTGATTCTTACCATTCTCCTCTCCTGAATCAAAGCAGAAGAAAAACGTTTTTTAAGTACTAACATTGCACATCTTTTATTTCTCATGCATAGTCAATATTTGAGGTTTTTCTTCTTCTTTTTGTTTCCCACATTAGCTGAGTACACAAAGAAGTCCAAGGGTTTTCTTGCCAAAAAAGGGATGCTGCCAATTTTGGTAGTGTCTATTGCTATGATATCCTTCTTCATTTGCTTTGGATGTTGGTGTTCAAAAAGGGAGAGAAAAAGTAAGCAAACATCTTACTCTTTTTCTTTTAATATCATGTGAGTAATATGAACTGAAATAGGTTGAGTTGAGACTAAAATGTGAATTAACTTAACTCTTAATCTTTATATAGTAATTCTTTGTTACCCAGTATGCATTTTTCCTTTCTGTTTTTTTTTAAAAAAAATGCGGTTTTCCTTTCTGTTGTATAGTCTATTTTCTAGACAAAATAATTAAAATAATTCTGTTTTAAAGAATATCCCTGGGAAAGGAACAACGATGATAGTAGAACACATCCAGACCTGACACTTTTTGACCTAAAAAGCATAGTTGCTGCTACAAACAAGTTCTCTGCTGCTAACAAGCTCGGCAAAGGTGGATTTGGCACAGTCTATAAGGTATGTGAAACATGAAAGCTTCGTAATTAAACGGATCTCTGAATTGCTTATTTCATGTTTTCAATACTGTTTTAAATCTCTAAACTAAAGTCAGGATGACAATTTCAGGGTCTATTAGCTAATGGACTTGAGGTGGCTGTGAAAAGACTATCAAAGAATTCAGGGCAAGGTCTAGAACAATTTAAGAATGAGGTTATGTTGATAGCAAAACTTCAGCACAGGAACCTGGTGAGGCTTTTTGGTTGCTGCATTGATACAAAAGAGAAGATGTTGATATATGAATACTTGCCAAACAAAAGCTTGGACTTCTTCATATTTGGTATACTTTTCAATTCACGAGTACCCATTGCTGTAATTTGATAAACAATGCTTCTCATAACTTAGATGAACTAAGATATAAATTATTACAACAGAACTTGTACATGTTAGCTTTCGACCAAAAAAAAAACTTGTACATGTTAGCTTGTGCTTAATTTCCCAACTCTGCATACTGACTGGAGGTTTCATGTTTTGGATCAGATAAAAGGAGAAGCTCATTGTTAGATTGGAAAAGGCGTTTTGAAATTATATTTGGAATCGCTCGAGGTGTCTTATATCTTCATCAAGACTCGAGACTAAAAATTATCCACAGGGATTTAAAAGCTAGCAATGTCCTCTTGGATTCTACAATGAACCCAAAGATCTCAGATTTTGGACTGGCTAAAATGTTTGGCGAAGACCAAATCCAAGCAAGAACCAACAGAGTGGTTGGAACATAGTAAGTCTTTCAAAGTACACAAACTTAGAAGCATATGGTGATTACGAAACATTGTACTAGGTCAAGAGTTTATCTCATTTTTGTCTGACTGCAGTGGCTACATGTCACCAGAATATGCAATGGAAGGGCGATATTCAGAAAAATCTGATGTTTTTAGCTTCGGTGTTTTACTGCTAGAGATGATTAGTGGCAAAAGGAACACTAGTTATGATAACCAAAACTCCACCCCAAATTTGATTGGACAAGTAGGCAATTCAAAGTATTTCTAAAATACATATGCAATGACTTACAAATATTTACGTTCGAATCTTTACGCTAAACTGATGTTCTGAATTGCATCAGATTTGGGAAATGTGGACAGAGGAGCAGGCATTAGGTATGGTTGATCCATCCTTGGGGGAGTCATATCCTGCTGATGAGGTTTCAAGATGCATCCAGATTGGGCTACTTTGCGTGCAAGAAAGTGCATCAGATAGGCCAACCATGTCAGAAGTTATTTTCATGTTGGGTAATGAAACAAGTCTTCCCTCTCCCAAGAAACCTGCATTTATATTACAATCCAGCAATCCAAACTCAACAGCATCAAAAGGATCAACTCCTTCTCTAAATGACGTAACGATAACTATGCTCCAAGTACGCTAATGACTGATATGTTGTACATCGTATTCATTTATATTACAGTTAAGTCATATGTGTTGTCATTTGTTATCAAACTTAAGATAATAGTTTGTGATTGTTCCAACTAAAATCTTGGTTGTAATTGTTTGGTAAGATATTGATTCCCCTGTTATCCTGTTATAGTACAAAACATATTGAGGATTTCTTCTATGGTCGAAACGTGTATTGGTTTGAACTGAAAAAACAATATTGCATATTGCTTTGACTCATAAAGAAGATATGTGCAAAATTGAGAAACAAATTGACATCCTGAGAAGTATACGAAAGTACAACCCAGTTCCCCTGTTTTTCCTGTGTCTTAGTACAGAGTATTTAAGAACTGTGCTTGCAAGTTGCAACACATAAGCAACCATCTGCACTTGTGTCAACATACTCCAACATTAACGTTAACAATATTGTAAAGCTGATATGGTGGACTTCTTTGTCCGGTAATAATAATATATTCAGTCAATTCCGGTAGCGATTCAAGAACCATTTAAGTGTGAAAATGTCTTAGAAACTTCAAAGTTACAACAACATCAGGAATTGCTGAGGTTTTCTAATGCGTAATACTAAAAAAATAATTGTGTTGAAAAAAGAGGCTCCTTGACAATAGTTGAGTTGCAGAGAACACACCCGCTAAGATTTGTTGCTGAGTGAAAGGGCCATCCCATTTTGGTTTGTTGATGTAATAGTATGCCACTGACCGGCCAACCATGTCAGCAGTTGTTTTCATGCCAGGTAATGACAGAGCAGTACCTTCACCAAAACAACCGGCATTTTTATTGAAGAGAAGTTATAACAGTGCAGACCCATCAACCAGCAATGAAGGCGCCAATTCTATAAATGATGTGACATGTGTTGGAAAATTGGCTCACATAAAGGATACAAGCTTCGGGAGAAGCGACCGGTCGCAAGGTATCCGCGACCGGTCGTTTTGAAGCCGATTGGGTGACTTGGAGAATCGCAGAGTCGCAAGGTATCCGCGACCGGTCGTTTTGAGGCAGATTGGTATCCGAAGCGAGGCTTTGTGTATCCGACCGGTCGCCAAGAACGTGCGACCGGTCGCCTGCCGCCTGTGCTGAATGGTTTCCACGCTCTTTCAAGTTTATTTTCGAGGGCTATCGCCTCCTACCTACTTGCAAAGACCCTAGGGGTCACTTCTGAGTCAGAAGAAGGCTGGCAATCAGTTGGGAGGTTTAAGGTAGCACTGAAGGTCTATTGTTCACTTGTTCCAAGGTGTAGCTACCCTATGACTCTTTATAGGGTGGCTGCACATGTAGCCATAAATACATAGCATGTGGCTGGCCTGTGGTCCATGTCAGGTACTCAAGGGCAGAACGTGGGAGACTAAGCATGAGTCTCCTCTCAAGCCTAGAGACTTATGTATTAAAGGAAAGAGGGAGCAAGTCTGCAGATGTGAGATTAAGAAGAGAAAGTTGGAAGGCAAAGTAGCTGGAACTAGTGACTCAAGTAAAGAGAAAGAATTCTCAAGTGTATCAGGTGTGAGCAAGGGTGTGAGAGAAACAGATTGTGAGGGTAGTGTTCTAAGGGGGTTTCTGTGTAAACCAAAGTTGTAACCTATCTTTATTAGTGAAATTTCTCAAGGGGATCACCAAAGAGAAAGTAGGCAAATTGCTGAACCTCTATAAACACTTGTGTCATTTGTGCTTGATTTCATTTCTGTGTGTGTGTGTGTAAGATTCATCCATCATTGAGTCTTGTCCAAAGTCCATCAACAACAAGGTCTATAAGGGAGTGAGTTGGTTCTCATTCTCAACAACATGTACACAAGTAGAAGCTCGGTAAAGGCCTAGGATCCAAAATGTTAGGGGTGAGCACGGTCCGGATTTGAAAATGTTACCCGTTAAGCTACCTACAGCAGCTTGCAAAAGATTATTTACCACATCCAATTTGTTGCTGTGTGAAAGGGCCAACCCAAATTGGTGTTGATGCAAATGCTACTCCCTAAGCTGGCAAAAGTATCATATTTTTAAAATTATATATATATATAAAGTTAGTTTAAATTAAACAACAATTGTCAATTTTCTTTATCAGTTGACGTGTGAGGCAAGTTAGAATTATTGGTCTCACGATATATTTTCAAACATTGATCAAATTGCTGAACACAAAGACTTGAAAAGTCTCAAATGCATTCTGTGAGCAAGATTTTCCTTTGCCATAAGCTACAAACTTGGACATAACCCAATCTAATAAATAAAGTCAACTCTTTGAAGTTCATCTCCTTCTCTACTAAAGATGCTTCTTCGCATTCACGTGTTCTCTGTTAAAAAAGCTTTCAAATTCACATTTTGCAACACGTTTCTAAGTTGCCAAAAAAAGAAAAACTCCATCCAATTAGTACACAGCTAGTTAAGATTCTGGTTGAGTGTCTATGTCATGATCTCTTTTTACGACCACAACCACTCCCAGGTGGACCTCTGTGTGTTTAAAATCTCAGCTACCCTCTAGCAACTAGCATATCAATTTCAGCTTTATTAATTCATCGCTAAAAAATTAAAAATAAAAATCTCATCTTGATTGCCGATTGCAATCAAAATCCTCCTTGAGAAAAACCAACCATGAACCCTACAAAATGGTGTATGAGTATGACTATGACTATGACTATCAACACCCATATATTGCTTATCTTCGTTGCTCTTCTCCCTTCTTGCATTTTTTCCATTGACACCATTACCCCAAACCGACCCATCCGAGACGGCGACGTTTTGGTGTCTAGCAAGAAAATCTTTGCACTCGGGTTCTTCAGTCCCGGCAAATCTCAGAACCGCTATGTTGGAGTTTGGTACAACAAAGTTCCAGAGCAAACCGTCGTCTGGGTTGCAAACAGAGACAACCCTGTCACTGATACCGCTGGCCTCCTAGCCATCAACAGCCATGGCGGCCTTGCCATCTACTGGAAGAACCAAAGCACGCCTCTTTGGTCCGCTAATGTCACAGTCTCTTCACCAAACAACTCCACAGCCAAGCTCTTGGATACAGGGAACCTTGTTTTGCTTGAAAACGGTAGCCAAGCTCCTCTCTGGCAAGGCTTTGATTATCCCTCTAACACTCTGCTCCCGTTTATGAAACTTGGGCTGGACCGGCGGTCCAACCTGAACCGGTTCCTCACATCTTGGAAGTCCAGAGATGACCCGGGAACCGGGACTTGTTCGTATGGAATCAACCCAAGTGGGTTTCCGCAGTTGTTTTTATACAAGGGTCGAGCCCCGCACTGGCGGGGCGGGTCATGGATCGGGGAGAGATGGAGCGGTGTGCCTGAAATGACAAATAATTTCATATTCAACGTCACTTTTGTCAATAATCAAGATGAGGTATCTGTCGTGTTTACTATCACGAATGAATCAATCTTCTCGCGGATGGTGCTTGATGAATCAGGAACCGTTGAACGGTCCACGTGGCATGATCAGGTGCACCAGTGGGTCAAGTTTTGGTCGGCCCCGAAAGAGCAGTGTGACGAATACGAGAAGTGCGGTGCAAATAGCAATTGTGACCCGTCCAATGTGGATAAGTTCGAGTGCACTTGCCTACCCGGGTTCGAACCCAAGCTGCCCAACGACTGGTATTTGCGAGACGGGTCGGGTGGGTGCGTGAGGACAGAAGGAGGGTCCGTTTGTCGAAACGGGGAAGGGTTCGTGAAGGTGCCACGAGTAAAGGGGCCTAACTCGTCGGCGGCACGTGTGAACTTGAGTATGGGTCTGGAAGCTTGCGAAGCAGAGTGCTTGAGGAATTGTTCTTGCATGGCGTACTCAAATGCAGACGAAAGACAGGGAGGGATCGGATGCGTGACATGGCACGGGGACTTGGTGGACACGAGGACTTATTCGAATGTGGGTCAAGATTTATATGTTCGAGTTAATGCAACTGTTTTAGGTATGGTTCCTTCATAATTTCGCAATAATTTTGTAGATCATGTGGTTAAGAGTAATTACTCTCGTGTTCAAGGTTCTGAGTTAGAATCCCCCCTGCTTGTGAAAAAACAAAAATAAAAACTAATGCCAAATTTCTATAGAATTTTTTGGATTTTCCATAAACACCAAAAATTGAGTTCCTAAGCTTAAGTTAATTGGGTTTTATTTAAATTTCAATTTTTTTTCATTGGTCCTTTCGTATCTGTGCAGCACAATATGCAAAGAAGTCAAATGGTTCTTTTGGCCATAAGGAGAAACTGGCAGTGTCACTAGCATCTGGTCTAGTGTTGTTTCTCTTGTTCTGCATTGTGTTTTGGTTGGCAAAGAGGAAGAGAAAAGGTAAATTAATTTGCTTTCACTGTGTAATTATGTAATGGCCATTGCCATTGGCCAACCAAGTATATATATGCAAATGGCCCATTTTGAGATTTATACAGAGATATATAGCTGCTTTGAGAAAAACCAAGATTTTCTGCAATGGCTTCCCACAAACTATGTTAAGTTTTTCTGTCCTTTGATGCCAGGTAAGCGAAGACAAGATAAATTTCCATTCAATGTAACCACAGCACCAGCCTACTTGGAAGATTCTCCTGCTAGAACAGATCTTGATGAAAGCACCATAAGCTCAGACTTACCATTCTTTGAACTGCGTACCATAGCTGCAGCAACAAACAATTTCTCTTCCAATAACAAGCTTGGAGAAGGCGGTTTCGGCTCTGTCTATAAGGTATTTTGATTTTGCCTCACATAATGTATGTGTGTATGTGCATGCATCGATTTTACTCTTTCTGAATGTACAATATACAAGTGCATTTTGAGGGACAGGATATATCTGGATCTGGAAAGTGCACAATGAATTAAATTTGGATTATGATGTGATCAGGGTGTGCTTTACAATGGGAAGGAAATAGCAGTGAAAAGACTAGCCAAGAATTCAGGCCAAGGAATTGGAGAGTTCAAGAATGAAGTTGTGCTGATTGCAAAACTCCAGCACCGGAACCTTGTCAGGATTTTAGGTTGCTGCGTTCAAGATGAAGAGAAGATGCTAATCTATGAATACTTGCCTAACAAAAGTCTGGACTCTTTCATTTTCAGTACGTCTTCTTTTCGCTATTACATCTTTTACTGCCTCTTAAAAGCTTAAATCCGGCATGAATGTAGTATAATTTCCGTCTTTTTTTCAGATGAAGCAAAAAGGGCATTTTTAGATTGGCCAAAACGCCTTGAGATTATCTGTGGGATTGCCAGAGGGATCTTATACCTTCATCAGGATTCGAGATTAAGAATCATCCATAGAGATCTAAAGGCCAGCAATGTTCTACTGGATTCTGCTATGAATCCTAAGATTTCAGATTTTGGCATGGCTAGAATATTTGGAGCAGAACAAATCGAAGCAAATACAAATCGTGTGGTTGGGACATAGTAAGTTTCCTTCACAATAAAAGATATCTTAACAATCTCCAGTACCCCTATTTGTAATAATGTCAATCCTATGTCACAATGCCACAAACTGAAGGAGTACAAAATTTGATAACAAATTATGTTGCGTTTTTGCTGCAGTGGTTATATGTCACCAGAGTACGCAATGGAAGGACTGTTTTCGGTAAAGAGTGATGTATATAGCTTCGGTGTTTTACTGCTAGAAATCGTCAGTGGCAGAAAGAATACCGGTTACTACCATGATAATCCGGACTCAAATTTGGTTGGACATGTAAGCAAGCATACAAGTCTAGCTATTTGCAAGCCTAACTACTCTCTACTTATTGCCCCCTAACTTGATGGTTAATTTGTAAGCTGTGTTCATCAGGTCTGGGACTTGTGGAAAGAAGGTAGAGCCTCGGAAATCATTGACTCAACTTTGGATGAATCTTACCCTGTCGATGAAGTTGTAAGATGCATTCAAATCGCGCTCTTGTGTGTGCAGGAGCACGCGACTAATCGTCCGACAATGTCCGGGGTTGTGTCCATGCTGGGAAATGATGCAGCAGCTCCTTCACCAAGACAGCCTGGATTTTTGGTGAAGAGAAGTTATCATACTAGTGGAGACCCATCAGCCAGCACTGAAGCAGCTAACTCTGTAAATGATGTAACATGTACAGAAATAGAAGCTCGCTAATTAAGTGCCTAGGCTGCAAAATGTTGTGCGTTATAAGCTAAGTACAAGTAGTAATGTGCACAACAATATTAGGTTGAAGCTTATTAATTAGTAATTGTAATTAAGCTGTGATTAAAATGATTGAATGTAGTTTAAACTCATGGATCACGTTTTATATTCAGTTGCTGTTGTTGGCGGCCCTTTCTCTTTTTCTCTTTTTTTTTTTAATTTTTGAGCAAGAGGCTAAGAATTTTCAATGTCCATCCATCACTCACTTTCCTCTCCCTTTCTTTGTTGGATGATCTAAACAATCCATGCCATCATCACTTTCTACTTGTTCAGCCTATCACTTTCACCTCTTATTTGGATTTCTCATCCTTTTATCTTTTTTTGTTTTGCAATAACCTTCTTCATTTTTTGTGTTAACAACTTTAAATGGGATTATATTTTATTTTATTTTTCGTTATTTTTAACTTTTGGGGCTATGCATAATATTATTTGTTAGGATTTACTCTTAATTTTTTTTTTCCTAATATTAAAGATGACTTCTATAACGCTTTTTTTGGGGTAAAGTTCTATAACGCTCGTAAATAATGGATTTTCTTCTTCTCTTTTTTCTTTTTTGTTTGACTGAGACTAAGGAGAAAAAACTTTCCTATTCATATTGAATTGTCGCATTCTTCCTATTTTTCTCCTCTTTTGATAAGTGACATAAGAACAAAAATAAAACAGGACAATGCAACGAAAGTAAAGAATATTTCTCAAGACTATTTGAGAGCTTTTATTGTACTAGTGGAAACTTTTTTTAACACACTACTAAACTAAAGTATTCAAAAGGGCTTGCATGCATGGTTATACTTCTTCCATAATTATTTTAGGGTGCTGTTAAATGAACCCTAAAACTAAATGAATACATCCTACTATCAAACTATTTATTGAATTATGAATTTACCTTAATATAAAATGACCAAAAAGGATATATTGAATTGTGAAACAAATGTTACTTACCTTGAAGTTTGGTCAGCGGCTTTGGTGGGTTAAGCAGCAAGTTCGGCAGTAAGGTGGGTTTGGTGGTCTAATGGAGTGTTCAGCAGCAAAGTGGGTTTGGTGGTCTGATGGAGTGTTTGGAGGCAAGGTGGTTTTGGTGGTCTGATAATGTTCGGCACTGACCTCTCAAATGGGTTTTGTGTTATGTGATAGAGTGTATTAAGATGTACCAGGAATATTTTTGGTAGTTAAATAGGATGTACTTAATGAATTTTACATTTTAATTTCAACATTAGAGTGTACTTAGATCATATGATGTACTCAATTAATTTTAGGGTTCGTTGAACAACACCATTATTTTATCCACTTTGGTTACGTAAAGAAGAGTTATACCATAAATTTAAACTTCGACAAATGAAAGAAAAAAAGGTTAAATAAATTATTCAAAAAGGAAGGACGTTGAGATTTGTTTTTCTCTACGTGACCAATCAAATATTGAAGTAAAAAAACAACGAGAGACATTCAAATTTCTTCTCCTTGTTGATTAAAATTCAAAGAAGTAGTGCTTGTTTGACATTGCTTATTTGGGATGACAAGTTATTTTTAAAAAAATTTGTCAAGCTCAGCCCGTTTGGTAAACTATGAGAAAATCACTTATTGTTAAAAATTGTTGTGAGAGCTTTCATTTTCTGATTATGCAGGAATCAGTTTCGAAGAAGCATTGGGTTTAATGATTATGCTAGAATCATTTTCTCATTATGCGGGAATCAATACCAACAACACTTATAACAAAAAGTTAAACAAATGTCAAACTACTTTATCTTACAGATGATTTCTCTCACAACAAATATAACAACGATTATTTTTACAACACAGCAATGTCAAATTAGCCCTTAGAGTTGGGTTTGAACATAACCAGATTCTTGAATAAATGCTTGATTATTATCTTCTACTGATACAAGTGGAAACATTTTTATGCAGTTATGGACCGATTTTGGTCGTTACCCTTCGATGGAAATTTAATTAGGCTTTTATCTTAGGGTAAAGTGCGGTTTGCCCCCGATAAGGCAATTCGAACTTACCCTCAACTATTTCGTTTGCCAATTTAGTCCTCAACTCGTAATAAATAGTCAATTTCACTTCTAAGTTTATCTAATTTCATCCATTTTTCTGTTAATAACAAGGCAAATTTGTAATTCTAACTTAAAATTCAAAAAAATATTGTAAATAATTAACTTTTAGAAGCAAAAAATCTTTTGGGGAGAAGAAATCGGTGGGGTGGGGTTTTGTGGGGAGAATAATTTTTTTCTTCTAAAAGTTAATTATTTACAATATTTTTATGAATTTTAAGTTAAAATTACAAATTTGCCCTTGTTATTAACAGAAAAGTTGATGGAATTAGATAAACTTAACTGCAAGTGGAAATTATTTATTACGAGTTGAGGACTAAATCGGCGGATGAAATAATTCATGTAAGTTAATCGCCTAATAGTTCGAAAAGAAATGGCTTAAAAATCCTTTATCTTATGTGTCCTGTACAGTCAGCATCATCCTTCTTTTGTTTGGGTTAATCTTCAAGGCCCGAGTTTCGTCACCAAGATTTAATTATGCATGCGTGTCACTTTCCTCATGACGTTCCTAATATAATCTAATTAAATGTCCCAATTAACCTATTGAGATTGACAACGAAAAAAAATGTCGCAATTAAGCAATTGATGATTTAATAACGGTGAGAGGCACACCTTGCATTAGAATATGGAAGGGCAACTTATAAAATAAAAAAGCTCAAAGATCATCCTGATGACAAAATTAAAAAGAAAAAAACAAATAATTAAGCACAGAATACGTCTTATTCAACTTAAAAATATATCTTCTTTTTTTGGCAACGACGATATAACTAAATTATTAATTCAACTACTAAATTGGGTATGATTGCTTAGCATGTCCTGCTCAAATTGATCTATTTGAGATTTGTTAAACTTAATCGGAGGATTAGTCAAACTTAATTTGTGATTTGTTGAAGTCACCGTGAGCTTTTGTGTCTTCATTTCTGGTGTGAAACGGGTGAGGGCTGTTCACTCACGTGACGTAATCAAAAGGAAACACGTGTTTTTCCAAGTAGGCAATATTTTTTGGCCAGCAAGATTGACTCTAAGAGGGGTATTTAAGTCATTCCGTTAAAAGTAAAGGTTGGTGATTGATTCCATACTTCCGGAGCAGGGTAACTGTAGAGGTTTCCCGTGACGGTGATTAAAACTAGAGAACCGTTAGATACGAAGCAGAAATCTGATTTTCCCAAATCACCCCTCTGGCGCCATCTGCCAAAGATATGACCTTTTCGGTCATTCAGTTAAGAAAATAGCAGAGAGCGAATGATGACTTTCCACCCTTTGAAATTTTGAAAAAGAAGGCCTGCGACGCTCTTTGGTAAGTAACCGACACCAGCTCATGTTCTTCATAAATTTCCAAATTGAAAATAAGTAACTTATGAGGGCATTATAGTCATTTCTTCTAAAATATCGTGTCAATACAATCGATAGTTTAAATTACTGTAAGCTAATATCTAACCCGTTTCTTTGACAATTCAGGGTTGAAACCCTTATTTTTTGCTGGCCAATGAGGTGAAAACTCATTCTTGGCCCCAGGAGAGAAAAAAACCGTTGGAAGGGTATAACGGTAATTGACAAAGTTTATTACAATTGTTTTTCTTTTTTTGGACTGCAGGTGTGTATTTAGAATTCAGAGAATTAGGATTCGGTGGTGAAAGTCTCTGTTTGTCTCTCTCTTCTCTCCTCACTGTCAAAGTCTGGAAGTCTCAAACACACACTCTACCTCCACCAGTAGCACCCGAAAACCTCGTAAACCTTTTTCTTTCTCATTGATTTTTCAAGAGTGACGCAAGCGAGTTAAGAAATGGCGACCCAGTTCCCGGACGATTTCAAGTGCCCGATTTCGCTTGAAATAATGTCCGACCCGGTTATACTCTCTTCGGGTCACACCTTTGATCGGGCCTCCATCCAACGCTGGCTTGACGCCGGCCACCGCACCTGCCCTATTACCAAATTGCCGCTTCCCGACCACCCTTCCCTCATCCCCAACCACGCCCTCCGCAGCCTAATTTCCAGTTATACCCTTCTCTCCCCTGCCAAATTACAACACCATCATCACCACCACCACCACCACAACCAGCAACGCCACTCCCAACCCCCAACCCTAATTTCGTCGCTCACTTCCCGAGCTTCAACCCTCGAGTCCAAGCTCGACTCGCTCGACCAGCTCGCTCGCCTCTCCAAGCGCGACTCCGCCTTTCGCGCCAAACTCACCGAGTCAGGCGCCGTCTCAGCCGTCCTCAAGTGTGTCGACTCGGACGAGCCACGCCTCCAAGAAAAGGCCCTAACTTTGCTGCTCAATGTCAGTTTGGACGACGATAACAAAGTGGGTCTTGTAGCTGAGGGAGCCATCGCTCGAATCGTAACGGTGCTGCAAGGCGGGTCCCCCAATAGCCGAGCCGTGGCGGCAACCATGTTGACGAGCTTGGCCGTTGTGGAGGTCAATAAGGCCACAATTGGGGCATACCCTTATGCAATTCGGGCGCTGGTTTCACTGCTTAGGGACGGCAAAAGTCGAGAGAAGAAAGAGGCGGCTACGGCGCTTTACACCATCTGTTTGTTCCCGGATAATCGGCGCCGTGCCGTGGAATGTGGGGCGGTGTCTATTTTGACCCGAATTGCCGAATCGGGCCTGGAACGGGCGGTCGAAGTTCTGGGTCTATTGGCTAAGTGCAGGGAAGGTAGGGAAGAGATGGAGAGGTTTAATGGGTGTGTGGGGATATTAGTGAGGGTTTTAGAGAATGGGAGCTCTAGGGGGGTTCAATATGCCCTCCTTACATTGAATTCACTCTGTTCTTTTAGTGAACCAATGTGTGTGGAAGCTAGAAATGAAGGGGCTTTGGCTATTTGTGTGGGTTTGGTTGAAGACGATAATGAAAGGATTGGAAAAAATGCTTCAAATTTGGTTCAGGTTCTTAGTGGTAACCATTCCATGAGGTGAATTGCCAGTGGAAGTCTGAGAAGTGGTCGATTTTGCGGTTTATAACTGTTGTCATCAGTGGAGGTGAGTTGGGTTTTTTGTTTATTGTTTCTCCTTTTGTTGGGATAGTTAATGTACAAAAAAGAAAATGATGTAGATTTTTGTTGGGATAGGGTTCTTTGTTTCTTGTATATTCTAAATAAGGGTACACAGATGAGCTAGCTTTCTGTTGTTGAAGTTTGTATTATGAAAGTTCAAAATTGGTATCCGAATTGTAATTTGCCTCAGCTTATAGAATTTATTGGTTTCACATAAATGAATCCTCTGTACTATCTTAGATACTTCCATGCCAGCTTATTGTTTTCGAATACCTTGATGAACTTATATGTTTTTTGTTGTAAGAACTTATAACTCAAGAGTCCATTTATAGTAGTAAATCGTATCCCATACGACTAGATCCAGCAGTGATTCACTGATGTAAACCTTAGTGTTAAAAGTGAACCAGTCAATCAACAGTTACGAATAGTGTTTGTATAGGAGATGAATGATGAATCTCTACTAAGTTTGGTCAATGGCATTCTTTTAGAAATGATGAGAGGAAGGGTTACGCAAGGAAAGTACTTTACAAGTTGTCCCGTGCAACCTTCGTGGGTATATATATTGTTGGTGGTTGTGGTTATCAGGAACTCTCATGTTTTTCATGTGTGTACATAGGAATGCTTTCACATTTCCAATCAGAAGTCCTTCTGATTGTTCTCATGCCTTTATTCCTGAAGAGCATAAACGGCCAAGATTTCTTAGGATGCTTATTACTTAAAACACAGTTTCAGTTTAGAGAGTAATTACTTATACATGACATAATCCTAGCTTCTTATGCATGCATAAATGAAAAAACTTAAGAGACGAGTCCTTTTATGCTTCACATCTCACATGATTCTTATCTTTTGGATAAATTGATTATGAATTGAAAACAAGAGCAAGAAGTTGAATTTTTATTGGACAAAAAAATTTGTAGGAGTTTCATTGGATTCTCCTTAGTCATTTTTTGTTCACTTCTTATATGGATATAGTCAGTATGCAATGGCAGCTTAGGAATCTATCATAAAGTATTGCTCTCATATACCACCAGTTGCCTTTTCTTTTTTAAGTTATGGTTCATATGTCATGTGATTAACATTGCAATATGCGCTGAGCGGTTGCAGACCAACTCTCGATCTGGTGCATATATGAACATAATTTTATGTTGTACAATCTGGCACTAATTTCATTGTTTATGAAAACAGTTTTGGAAGGAATAGAACTATTAATGGATTGTATCTTTGTATTACTTTTTTCAACTTTGTTCCTGTAAAAATATGAGGTATGATGTAAATTGACCTGCTGTAGGCTTAAGCCATAATATGTCTTCCTAACGCATGGTAATAGGGAGGCTCTTTGAAACGCTAAGGGAAATTCACTTAGAAGTTTTGGTGTATATTGTAAAAGTAAGAGCTTCCTGAATTTTAGGAATTCCATCCACTGCTTTTTCTCCTGAATTCAAGGGTATCTCTTGTGAGACAATTTGTATTTGGTCCTTTAATTTAATGTAATTGTAGTCTCTTTAGCATGTGAGTGTTATTGTGCCAAACTTGTTGGGTTCTTAATTATCCTTTAGAGTTTTCAGGCACAGGCAATGAACTTCTCTGTAATGGCCTCTCATGTGTATTTTTTATGGCTGCTGACATGACGTTGAATGAGAAGTGGTTGCTCAAGTAATTAACATCCCAGACTACTCGCTGCCATGAATTTTGAATGATTTGAATGTTTTTGCTCATCTAATGTCCTTATATACTATTTGCCTTGCAATATTGAAGATTGGTGACTCAACATGCTAGAGCTTTTAATCTAATATGCTGTGTGCTGAAATCAGCTGCATATCTTTTATGTGAATAAATAGCCAGTTAAATGTTGATATTTGAATGGAGTGCAGCATTTTATGATCTTTTTCCCTTGGAAGAAATATGTCATGGAAACTTCCAACATATGCGATAATGGAGGCTCTTTTTGCATATCCAGTCTTCAGCGCAGATTGAGGCATGCTTAAGTGGAAAGTGAAGAATTGATTGGTTTTTTATGTAAAATATTGTCCATGTGTAAGGTATGGATGCCTTTCACTTTATATAATCTTCTTCCCCAATACTGTTCCGGAATGAGGAGATCAATCAAGTATTGAGTTGTGGGGTTGCTTCAGATTCAGATACGCTGCTAGTGATGTTGGTTTTATCTGATACAATACACGGCTCTTTGGTCAGCCCGTGTTTGGTTGGTACCTGGTAGGTTATTTAAAGTTTGATTCTTGTATGTATTTTCTTTGAGGGATAAATGTTTCTTCTTCTGCCATTTGAAGCAGAGAGCATAGGAGCTTGTTAAATAATTGTAATTTCATGGACAGCCGCTTCTACTACTCAAAGTTGACCTTGTTTTATATTTTTTTCCAGGGCCCGCTGAACATGTAATGAATGATAGATGTCTTTGGTGGAGCAGTCGCTGCCGGCCTCTTTCATTCATTCATTAATAAATGTATGTAATGGATGGACATAATGAATTGTTATATGTAGAACTAGCTTGCTTTATGTGTAGTGGTTGTAATTTTGCAAACAACAACATGACACACATGAGGCAGAACTTACTTAGCATGAAACTAAAGTCATTATACAAAGTTAGTATGTAATTAAGACGAAATGTCTGTTTGTGTTGGAGATTTACGTATAATGGCATAATGCCATGCCGTGCTGTGTTCTTGTTTTACTTACTAGAGTAAATGTCATTTACATGAGATTTGAGGTTTGAGGTTTAGCAGCACTTGAGAATGAAACAACTCTCAGGCCTGCATTGAACTTTTGGGCCACATACAATGGCCCAGTTAAGCACATTGAACTTGTGAGCTTCTGCTGGATCACTTGATTTGTTTGCTGCTTCTTCTATTTGGATGCCAATTCTCAAACACATGAGCCATTTGACTTACGGGGGCATTGTTGGTGGTTGAGTAAACCAAAAGAAGGATTGCATTATTGCAGGTAGCTAACTTCTGCCTAACGCAAAAAATAAAAAATAAAAAAATGGTGTGGTTGTGACTTGTGACTTGTGCTTTGTGAAAACAGTGAACCCCAGCAAGCACTGAACAAGGAAAAGGACGAACAAACAAACACCAACGAAAAGCCAAAGCCATAATAATTATGGAGTAGAGGATTCAGTTGGCACTTCTCCAGTACAATGGAATGGATGAGACATTTGGTCTCCTCTGTCCTCTCTCTCATCTCTCTCTCCTGGATGGATCATCTCTGTCATATTATATATGAATATGATGGGAGGGGGTGAGGGTCCAGCATGCCATTTGTGGAGTAGCAAAAGCCATTTTTCAATTCTCCTACTCATGTCTGTCTGGTGTGGAGTTCCTTCCTTTGCTTGTAGGCTAGCGCATATCTTGGACAATTATATTCATGGGTAAGTTAGTCATACTTGTATGTATGATTATAATTTTGGTGGGTTATATATTATAATGTACTTACAATAATAAATGATCTTTGATGAGTAATAAACTGGATGAAATTGATGAGGGAGGGAGGGCAGCCCAATGCCCATATGGATGTAAGAGGAGAAAGCAAGCACGCTTCAAGACGAGCCATTGATGGCCTTTTTCAGGTGTTTCCTCCAAAGAGAGAAAGATAGAGCAAGTTTTACAGCAAAGCCAAAGACTCATCATTCTGTTCTGGCTTCCTTGCATTTTCATGCCAAAATCATTTCATTTACTACCACAACACAACCAATTGTTTACACTCTCCCTCCCTCTGTTGTGACTCTGTCTGTATCTTGCTTCCATTTTTTCTTCTTTTTAATAATGGGAGTTGACCATAAAGTTGAGGTACTTGCTGACACATACAAATTACAAAGTTGCATAAACCTTTTTTCCATTAATTGGTTTGAAATTGCAACTAGCCTGAACTGAACACCTCCTCCTCCTCCTCCTTCTCTTTAAACTAGAAAAATGTGATAATTATCGATGTTTATCACAATGTTGAGAGAGTTTTGAAAATACGTAAATGACGGCTGAAATATTTACACAAGTATTGACATCGAGTTGTAATTCAAATTTTGTAATGAAATGCTCTAATAAAAGAAAATAAAATATCGAAAAATAATTATATGTATAAATATATTATATTGGGGAGTAATCCATGACATCAAAAATACCGTATATAATATTACGTGTCAAGAAACGCGATCCACTAATGATGGAATAAGCTCACCATTAACGAAGACTAATCAATTCAATCAAAGGAAGTGTTTGTTTAGAAAATACACAAAGCTTGAGGCTTATGTTGCGTTTATAAATAGGGGTCCCCTTCTTGGTGCATCCCTGTCAACTCTTCATTCACTCACAACACCTTATTGCTCCAAACCACAAAGCGCATACACAACAAAAGACATACTCAAACTCTTCCATCAATGGCCACCAAAGTCTACATTGTGTAAGTCTTCTCTCTCTCTCTCTCTCTCTCTCTCTCTCTGGGTGGACATTGTTTTTAGTTGCTCTCCACTCCATGTATGCTTTCTGGGTTTTGTTTCTTTCATTAGCTTAAGTGAAGATATGATCTTTGATGAATACAAGTGAAATCATTTCTGGGTTGATCCAGTTTGCTTCTTGGGAGGCGATGGGATGAGTTGTTGTTGTGACTGAAGTAATTGAAAAGATTGGCATTTTGTTGGAGTTGGTGTGGAAATTTGAATTGGGCATATTTTGTTAACTTGTTATTGGGAAGAACTATCAATGGACCATTTAGTTGTAAATGATCTTTTACTTATAAAAGGCTCTGTCTTTTGGATTTAAACAGCCTTTTAGAAGTAAACAGCTGCTAAGGTTCCAGTTATTGAGTGTTAGTTTACTTGAAACTGTAAATTTGTTTCCTTAATCTGCCTTAAAACAACAAAGAAAAATAAAACTTTTTGGGAGAATTCCCTCTTGTATGCTCCGAGTCAAATTCAAAGAATCACATAAATAGATGTCATTAGCTAAGTTTCACTACTGTTTAGGGTAGGAAGTGTTGCAGTTTTTCTTATCTACCAATTGCTTTCAGTTCATCATCCCGTATAGAGATTAGGGGAGAAAATAAGGTTGAAAGATTGAATTTTTATCTGCTCTCAAATAAAAGTGAGGTTGCGGTTATTAGCCTAAAGCGTGTCTAGCTTGCATTCTTCTGCGTATTTTCAAATTTAGTTTTTTTTTTTTAAATATAGTTTTTAGGAGACTGGAGTGGGAAAAGAAATGAGGGGGAGACAGAGGCCTGTCTGTCTTTCTTCGATTTTCATGATTGATGCATGCAAGTGTCTAAACTTTACGTTACCGTGTGTTTTTTCGTCAATATCTTGAAAAGAAGTGATTAGTAATTGAAAAAAATTGAAAGGCTTTAGGTTGAAGGAGACATTGTGCTGTTAACCAGCAACAACTGGAAAGTGATTGTGATACCTGACCTACCTTTTGAAATCATAACCAAGAGAGAGATGCAAGGCCTCTGCTTTTCTGCTTTAATGTGGTCCCAGAATGCATCATTGTTGAGATTGGTTCTTCTTTCTGTCCAAATTTATATGCGCATTAGTTCCTATCAATATGTACCTATAATCAGACGTATGCTTATGAATGGGCAGATGTGCTTCTGAACTGTTTTCCATTTCTTCTATTTTACACTCTTGTAAAACAATGAACACTTAAACCACTGTTATGTTTTGTCATGGAAAGTTAATTAAACGCTAAGTCTCCTTTTGGTCATTGTGTATCCCGCACTGTGCACTTATTGATGTATTGAATTGATAGGGTCCAGTTACCACTATATCCTGGAATCAGGCCCAATTGAATGATAAACATTTTCTGGTGCTACAGAAATTGCATTTTTATCCAAAAATGTAAACCATTTCACAGCACAGCTTTCTTTGTCCTTACATTAAAATATATCATGTACTGAAAGAATATGATAAAAATTCCAGGCACAAAATTAAGTTTTTTTTTTTCGGGGATTTCCAAGGCGATTATTCCAAGAAAATATTGGTTTTCACATGTTATATACTAGTAGATATTTGAGTTAATTTTTGAGAGCCCTCCTATGCATTTTGCAGTTACTATTCTATGTATGGACATGTTGAGAAGCTGGCTGAAGAGATACTACAAGGAGCTGCATCTGTGGAAGGAGTAGAAGCCAAACTATGGCAGGTATGATATTTTTCATTTTATTTCATTGAATTGACACACTAAATTACCAAAGCTACAGAAAGCATCTGTTAGCCAGAAAACAACTTTTGAAAAGTAGTTTTCCAATGAAGTCATATCAGTTTGAAAGTATAGTGAAATTATCCCGGGAAATTGATTGCCTTCTTTACCCCTTTGATAAACATGGACGCCCCTTACTGATTTTGGCACACAGCCGTGACGTTAACATTACTGATTGTGGTTAATTCCAAATTTACATGTTCTTTCAAAATGTCTAGTATGATCCTTGATGTTTAGAAACTAAGCTTCTAGAATACATACATGTGCAGAGTCGCTATCATGTGGCTTTCAGATCGACGCTAAGCTGACTTGAATTTGTAATCAAAATGGCTTAATATTAGGAATTCTTTTACTGGGATCTTCAGCTTCATAGTGATTTGGGACTTTGTCTTTAAAAGGGACATTGCTTTCTCTCCGTAAAAAAACAAAACAAAACAAAACATGATTGCCTGATTCAATATATTTGGCCCTTTGACAGGTAGCAGAAACACTGCAAGATGATGTTCTTGGAAAGATGGGTGCACCCCCAAAGAGTGAAGTCCCTATAATTTCACCCAATGACCTTTCTGAGGCTGATGGGTTACTTTTCGGTTTCCCTACGAGATTTGGAATGATGGCTGCACAATTTAAAGCATTTTTCGATTCAACTGGAGGCTTATGGAGAACCCAAGCACTTGCAGGCAAGCCTGCAGGAATTTTCTACAGCACTGGATCTCAAGGGGGTGGACAAGAGACTACTGCGTAAGTTTTCTCTAACAAGTCTTGCTTTCTGTTAGGTGTCTTCATCTATAACAAACAAAAAGGAAAGAAACGGATTTTTTTCTTCTTCTTATTATTTCCCTAATCTGTTGCAGTTTACTGAAAAGAGTTGCAATGTGATTTTCCTTGTCCTGTTTTTTGTTGTACTTGAAACTGTGCAGCTTGACAGCCATTACTCAGCTTGTTCACCATGGAATGGTCTTTGTGCCTATTGGATACTCATTTGGAGCTGGCATGTTCGAGATGGAGCAGATCAAGGGTGGCAGCCCCTATGGTGCAGGAACTTATGCTGGGGATGGCACAAGACAGCCTTCTGAGCTAGAACTACAACAAGCTTTCCACCAGGGAAAGTACTTCGCGGGCATTGCGAAAAAGCTTAAGGGCGCAACTGTCTGATTATCATCGAGTACACAATCGCTGTTCAGCATTCTATACTGCATTTTTTTCTTTTCATAATTCTCATTCCAGATTTCACTTTGCAACCTCATGTTTTCGTAAAAAATAATATGTACTTTGTCAAATACGTTTGTTGTAATGCGTTTTATATCGACTAAACAGTGGCTATTACTAAAGATTGAAGTTTGTATACACTTGGCTTTCACCATACAGAAATATGTATGGTCAAATTAGCCCATAGCAGTCCCATGCATGTAGTATAAAGTAAGTCATATCCATCATCCTACCATCAGAGGCACGAGTGGCTGCCCATAGCTTCATCTTCATGCATCTTGATGGGAAAATGTTGTGGAATATCTACATGATGAGTGGTCCTTGTGATCTTATCACATAATTAAGGACATTCCAGTTGTGATCATGGCCTCCCATCATATATATATGCAGAAGGCCTTTGTCCTAGTTTCACAAGAATTTTCATTTTATTTTATACTGCGAAATTCTATAGTGAGGGTGTCATATATAGACCCCCCTTGTAGACCTTCATATTAGCCACATGATCATTTCATTAAACTTACGTGAAGTTACTATTCAAATGAATCATGTGGCTAATATGAAGGTCTACATATATAGTTTGTATATGACACTTTCACCATAAAATGACTCCTTTTATACTCACATCGCATAAATCCCATTTTATGCATAATAGAAGAGCCCAAATGAAACAGTTAGCTCGATATCCAAAAGATTTGTGGCGGGCCTAATGGTTGGGTGGCCCATAAATCCAATTGAATCTTGGATCTTTACGCTCTCAAACTTGATTTAAGAGCTTAATTAATTAAGCTTTATGTTTTATATATGTGAGAATGAATGGGTAGAAAATAAGATTCAAAGATGAAGAAAGAAAAATAACCTTTTAAAGCTGGAAAACGTGAAGCAGAAGACAAAAATAGAGCTTTGGCATTGATTGATTAGCCAAAACAAGAAAAAGAAGTATAATTCCATTAAAGCAAAGATTGTATAATTGCTGGGAAGTCATACATTCACTTTCTTAACAGCATAATGATGCTAAGATGCTTTCCTTTGAAGTATTCCTTCTATGTTTCTTCTTTTATATAAGTAACCATGACATGAGATCGTACCATACATACGCCAAACCTCTTAAGAAAAATAAAAAGAATTCAATTCCATCGACGTCTCCAGAGAGAGAAAAAGAGAGAGAGAGAGAGAGAAACAGATGGTACTGATCCCGATGCTTGCTTCAAAGTATGGTATCACAGCCTTCCGCCGATCAATTCACAGGTCACAAAAAGATAAAAATAAAGTGGGCGCCAAGAGATACCAATATCTGCAATAGATTTTAACCATTAAAGTACCTTTCTTTTTTCCCTCTCATGATTAGTCATCTTTATAGGGATTCTTCAATTTTAAGCTTCTTGGCCTTTGCGTACTTATTAGCCTCTTCATCAATTGCCATCTCTCTCTCTCTCGATTGCCATGTATTTTGTACTAATCTTTTCTTGTTTTTTTATTTGTTTACAATAATATATGCACGTTATTAACGTGCAAACATCCAAATAAGAGAAGAACTAGTATATATGTGCAGTAATACATCTGCACTGTTTATGTTGGGCAAAGTGGGGAAAGCTTTCACCCCATGCAGCCATGCTTTGACAGAAGTTCCATGTAATTATAAACACAAAAAAGCAAAATGAGTTATCAAACTGAGCTGGTTCGAGTTGTAACCACCAACGATAATATTGATTGTGGGGAATCGTAGAAGTTGGAGATAATCATCACAAAATATAAGTGAATGTTCTTTTGTTTCTCATTTTGTTTATGTTGCCAGACATATTGTTAGATAGTAAATCTTGACAACACATTTATTCAACAATCAACTTGATAAATGACTCTGATTCACATCTTATTGACGAGATTAATATTTTGGGTGATTTTATTAGCACCCCATTATTTGCTCTTTACACATACTAATTTTAAACATGAATAACTTATTCTAACCTTGTACATAATTAACGTTAAGGAAAAAAAATATTTAAAATAAAAATAAAAATTGCTCACTACACCCCACATATGTTCCTCTAACCCTAGTTAGACTTTTTTTCTCAAACCATCACGTTGATGCAACCCTAACAAGGTTTATACACTTATATTGGTGAAAAAAATATCTTGTTTTTATTCATGAAGGGTGGGACTTAAGTTAGAAGGGCTTCGAATGATGTATGAGTTTATTTTTTGGCGTTCTACAAGTTTAGGGTTTCATTCTGGTCGCTGGTTACGTTCAGTGCCACTGAAAAACGGAAGCAGATTCGGTGGACACCCACTGAATAATGGAAACAGATTCGGTGGACAGCCACTGAAAAACATACACAAATTCGGTGGTAACCCACTGAAAAAAAGATCCAAATTCGGTGGTAACCCATTGAAAAACATATCCAAATTCGGTGATAACCCACCGAAAAACAGCTCTTGTTTCAGCAAATCAGGGTCTGACAGAAATATTAGTAGTCTGATACAGGACCTATAGCTTTCACCAAAAAGCCTGACAATGACGTTTGACCTCAATAGTAGCTATGGAAGTTGAAGTGAATTTCTTGATGATCTTATTTTCTTGGAAGGCCCTTTTTTCGAGTTTTTATTGAACTCTCTTAAATCTTTGTAATTAGCAGATTAATATTTTTGGTAAATAGAAATTACTTAATCATCAAATGCCATGTTATTAAATGGTGTTTGAATCAAAGTTGGCTAAAGAAGGAAACAAGAAACTAATTCAGCCGATTACCACTGAAAGACGGAAACAAATTCAGTGGACTACCACTGAAAATCCTAATTAGATTCAGTGAACTACCACTGAAAAATGGAATCATATTCGATGGATAGCCACTGAAAAACGTATACACATTCGGTGGATAGCCACCGAAAAATAGATACAAATTCGGTGGTAACCCACCGAAAACATATCTAAATTCGGTGGTAACCCACCGAAAAACAGCTCTCATTTAAGCAAACCAGGGTCGAACAACCTAGTCATTTCAAATTTTCTTTAAATCGATACAAAATCATGAGGTGATTCCCGAATTTTCTTTTTTTGGGCTTCACGTCCCAGATGTGTTTTAGCTCTCGTTTAAGAGGATTTTGAGGTCGATGCAAGATGGTGAGGTCGCGGGTTGTCAAGTGAAGGGGGTGAGGTCACGAGCTACCAAGCGATGGTGCTGAGGTCGCGGGCTGCCAAGCGATGGGGATGAGGTCGTGGGGTGCCAAGCAATGGGGGTGAGGTCACGCGATGCTAGGCGATGGGGGTTTGGGGTGTGTGATTGTGGCAAGCGGTCTGGGGGTGCGATGGATTGCGTTAGAATTTGACTGGGCTGTGCGATGGAGTGCGCATGAACAGCCAAGGGGGTGTGCGATCGGGTCCCTTTGAAAATGAAAGGGAGTTGCGATGGGGTGCATTTGAAAATGTATGGGGTTTTCGATGGGGTGTGTTTGATATGGGATATGATTTAGTTAGAATGGGGTGTAATGAGGGCAATTTAGGAAGAAATATGGGGTGCAGTGAGTATTTTTAAAATTGACTAAAATTTAGTGGGGTGTAAAGAGAATATAAGGTGTAAATAGCAAATAATGAGGTGTAAATAAAATCACCCTAATATTTTTCTCACAAATACATGCATCTATGAGGAGTTACTTGAGTCCATTGTCTTGAAATTAATTAAACATATAGAGCTACTATCTTATTAAGATGGCACACCTTAATTATTAGAAAAAAAATATACATATGCAAGACAGAGAGAGCCGGTCCGGTGGACGGGCAAGGAGCATGAGCTGCCGTCCGGCTCTCTCTGTCTCGTAACTAAAGCTCTATATGTATATCCTATAGTTAATTGTTGATGTTTTTACACGCGCAAATACATGCACTCGCGCATGCACATCCTTTTCTGTCTCTCTCGCTATCTCTCACATGAGTCATGACCAGAAACCCTAAAAGCAGGAACAGTGGGCCGCCCTCTGACTTCCCACTACCACATTCCAAACATATAATAAACAAATGAAAAAAGTTAAACGCCAATAAAATAAGCTCCACAGTCCACTCACTCATCTTTTCTCTTCTGTTCTTGAACAACAACATATATAATAAAAAATTAATCAAATACAATTTAAAATCGCTTTTATTTATCTGTTTTTTCTTCTCTGAGATGATAAAAGGTGGTGGTGGCACCCACCCTGACAGCATTACATAAACAGGAACAAAAGGCAGCTCTTTACCCCCCATCTGCTAAATTCAGCTATTATCAACAACAGCAACAACAACAACAAATAACAACTCTCCCTAAACTAATGTCGACTTCCGCTAAATTTAGCACCTGTTCCTGTTCCCAACCCACCTCTCTAACTAATAATTAATATTGAGTTTTTACATAATAATTTCATTAATGGTCACTAATTAATCACTTGCTAGCCTACATCGATCATTAGTTCTGGCTTGTAGAAAACCGGTTCCATTAAAATATTATTGATAGATAGCTTAGGCAACCCTTGGGCCTAAGCTTGGCTCCCCCCTCTTCTCTTGTGATGGATGGATTGATCACCGGAAAGTTGCTCCAAATGTTGGTGTCCAAAAATCAGTGGTTTCATTAGCAACCGGGAAGGTGCTTGAAATCGGAACTAAGCACAGTCCTCGGCTTTTTAGATCGTGTTTTGCTCCTTCGGCCTCCTTCATTTTATGATCACTACCCCGTTGGTGTTGCATGGGAGCTCCATTTTTCATATATGGAGTGCTTAAAACCTGAAATTACATTAATAAAACCTTCACGGTCAGAGCTAAGTCCAGAATTCCACAATTAAAGAACAGTTTTATCTTCTTATTTAGAAATTAAGCAAAACTTTCAACGATTAGCTAGCGATATATAGTAATTAAGAACAGCATCTTGTATAAGCAATCCGATGTTGTTTCTAAATGTGTTTGAGACAACTAGGGTTTACCCAAAAAAAAAGAGAGAGAGAGAGGAAGATACTAAAAGGAACATACACTGACTTGTTCGTGGAGGAATTTGATGTACTCAATAGCTTCGTGGAGGACAGAAGCTGTATCAGTCTGGAAAAGAGAAAAGACAACAAAAAGGATTGAAGGTAAGTTTCAATAATTCCTTTGATATTCAACAAATTAGTAAAGTTTGTTCTTTTGAAAAAGTAGAGAAGAAAACTCCAAAACTTCACCTTTCCGAAAGGCGAAACCATTTGCTGGAGAACAGTAATCCGGTCCCCGAGCTTCTCTTTCCGAACCTAATCAACAAGAGAAAAAAAAACCCTTTAATTAAATTCTCTCTTAGTTCAAAGGTAAATTAAAAAGGAAACATCAAAAATCACTTTGACAAAGAGAAAGCAAGCTCCTCGATCGATGGCTGCTGACAAAAGCCTGATTGGATGTGTCGTACCTTAAAAGCCGGAAAGGGTGAAGGTGTTTCAATTCGAGCTCTTTTGAATACAGGTTCACAGCTGCTCATGCTGCTCCCACTTTTCTTTACAACCGAGCTTGAGTCTTTACCATCCTCATTAGTATTGCACTGAAATTTCAACATCCAAATCATTACCCTGAATCCCTTAAATCGTAACCCGCCTAGCTATATACATTTATACGCATATAATACTAAAAATTTAATTAATTACCTTGGTAGTAAAGTTGTGGGAATTAGGTTTGTGTTCATGAACTAGTGCTGAAGAGGCAGGTGCCGTATATTGTGATTGCGAGGAGGACAAAAGACCATTACTAGATCGAATACTATTGTCATGATTTAGAGCGGTGGCAGCTGGGGCGTTCCAGAAGGGTGTGTTAATATTATTGGAAAAGTGCAAGCCGCCGCTGCCCCCGCCAACAGGCTGCAATTGCTTTGGCAGTGGTATTGATGAGGGCCTCAGGCAGCTGTTAGGAGAGTATCTGGGAGGCCAACAAGAACTAGTAGGAGAAGAAGGTAACAATAAGTCATTTGAAAAGTGATTATTGTTGAAAATTGATTGTTGGGGTTGGGACTGGGGGACTTCAGAATCAAATAGACTTTGCAACAATGTTGAGGGGAAGCCATAGGAATTAGCAGCTGAGGATGATGAACTTATGGGAAAGCAAGAAGAAGATGATGAGCCTAATTGGTCCAAAGAAAAATCTTGACTCATGGGCTTGAAACCATCTATTAGAGATGACGAATCTTCATCAGCACCTACACCATCTTGGAGCATAGAATTATGAAAATTGCTCTCAGCTCTTCCACCACCACTACGACTTCTGCAAGAAAAAACAAAAACCTAATTCTTATTAATTCACTTTCCCAATATCATTAGAGTTCAACATATTTTTATTATTATAAAGAATTAGAGTTCAACATATTGACTTCATTTTCTGAAGTAATGAACACAAGTAATTAAGAACAAATTAATTAAGGATGTCCAATCTTCATGCATGAATTTTAACTATAAGAGAAGTGGATGTTTAGCTAGAAAATTAAAATTGAACTTACAGGAGCAAAGGTTGGTTCAAATCTGAGGGTGTTGACGACGAGGAAGATGAAAGACCAAAACCTATCATTTGCAAGGTGGAGTCAATCAGAACACAACCAAAATCAGTATGCTGATAATCATCATCATGATCAGAAACCGAGTTATTACTCTCACCACAAGAAGACCTTGATGCCTTGATGTCCACCATGTCGTTTGGGCAGCCAAAGCTCCCCATATGATCGTTAAACCCCACGGAACACGGCGAAGGCACCAGTGCGTGTCTCGATGCGTTCCACCAGCTGCTGCCACAAATCCCGGCCTGAAACTCCTCCGCCATGATATTATTCAGCTAAAAAATGATATAATATATCTTTACCTGAACTTGCTTCCTTGTGTAGTTTTGACTCTCACGTAGGAGCACTCTGATTTATATATCACAAGAGTGAGAGAGAGAGAGAGGCTATCTCTAATAGCTATTAGCAAATATGAAATATATTATGCTTTCGTTGTGAGCTTTGCATAGAGTTGCAATTTATATATCAAACGGTTAGGGGTACGGACAGAAGTTGGAAATTATTTACGGGAATCCGGTTGACATTTCTTTTTCTTTTTCTTTTTCTGTTGAAGGGAGATGATTGGACAAATGAGAAAGAGCATTCTGAATCGAATTTTCTTTTAGCTTTGAATTGATTAGTATTTTGTTTTAGTATTATTATTATTATTATTATTCTTGTTTTATCCGTATTTTTATGCCTTCTCTCTTGCAAAATTTACTATTATTTTTTATTCTATTGTTTATGATGTTTGTGTGGAAAAATTCTTCTTTCTTACGAATAAAGGGATGTGTGGTAGGATGATGATGATGGTGTTTGATCTGACTGACACCTCACTGTTTTGGACGAATAATTTGCAACTTCTACATTGTATTTGTTGAAATCCGACGGCTGAAACTTGTTGTGAGCTTTAGAATTATAATAATGCACAAGTCCAAGCCCCAGAATAAATCTTAAGATTTTAGGGCCCGTGGGGGACTACATGGACCACGTATATGATGATTATGGGTTACTCTTCCGTCTTCTGAAATTTTCTGATATCCCAGCACCTCACTATTATCATCATCATAATTGATATATCCAAAAAAAAAAAAAAAAAACTTTCATCTTTTTGTAATTGACAACCAAACCAAAGGGATTTAATTAGAGTTTTTCTATTTAAACTCCGCACTTCTCTTTGTTCACTCCATATTCTAAATTCACCCCAACTTCTAATTCAAATTTTCACATTTCTAAGAAAACCCACTATCTTCCCAAACTACCCTTAAATACACACCCAACATGAAATTTTTAAAATTTTTAAATAAAAAAAAAAAAAAACTCATACCAACATGTGTACATGGATGTAGTAAATGCTATGTTTATATTATTGAGGGCATTATGTCAATTTAGGAGATAAATAAAAACAAGAAGCAGAAATGTTGGGCAGTGGGCGTGGAAGAAATCTGTTAATAAAAGAAAAAGAGGGAGAGAGAGAGAGAGAGAGAGAGAGAGAGAGAGAGAGAGAGAGAGAGAGGTGAGGAAGGAATGCAAAGCCAGGGGAATTCGTAATATCCACTCCCTCCCTATCCACCTATATTACTTTCACAATCTCAATTTAGTTGTGAAGAGAATATGAGAGTGTAGTAGGTTTCTTGGATTGAAGGAGGAGTAATCTGGCAATATGGTGTAGAGGAGTTTGTGTTTTTTTAAAACTTAATATGAAGAGCTGTGGGGGTGTGTATATATAAATGTGTTAGGGTTAAGTATTAAGTTGGATGACCTTTTTACACAATAATAAAACTTAAGAGATTAATGATTTAAGTTTTAAGGTGAAAAAAAAGTGTGGGGTTTAAATACAAAAACTCTTTAATTATATGTTCAAACACTTCAGTCGGAACCACAAAGATCAAAAGTAGATAAGAATTTCAACCCAACAAGTTCGGGACTTGGAATTTAAGGAAGAAGATGGCTCTAAGCTCATCTTTCAGTAAAGTCAGCAAGTTGTGGGTAAGCGCAGTTGACACGACAATTAATTGATTAATCTGCTGCTCAATTTTTCCACAATGAAGTCTGATATTTCCAAATTTGGATCCCCTTAACTTGCAGAGCATCAAGTAGAAGCAAACACTTCACCTTTTGGACTAGGACTCACAAAGGTCAATGTAGAGCACCGTGCCCGACTTATTGCACTCAAGTTCAAATCCCCGCATTTTTCATTAATTAATATATTGTTTTATTTAGAAATAAAAAAACTCAAAAGGACCACTAATGAATATTCCCGGTGGCGGTCAATTATTAGTGCAAAGTTGCAGGTACGATATCATTTGCTTCAATTTGGATATCATTCTCAACTAACCAAAAAACACAAGCTTTTACAGCCCATGTATCTTGAATATTTGCTCACTAGTAGTCACAACTTGTTCAAAAAGCTGTGGAAATCGTTGTATGTATCATCTAAAATTTCTGCACGAAAACATTAAGAAAATGGTTGACTTTATTATATTGTATTTAAATTCCAAAAGGGATGATGTTAGGTCAGATCCATGAGTTTCTGCTGCTGCTTTCCTTAGTATAGTAATGTAAAGAAGCAACTCCATTTTGACAGTGATTCATTCTACTCATCCTCTACTAGCTAGTTCCTAACAACGTTGTCACCGTCGACAAACTTGTAAAATTAATCATATAAACTTGTGTATATAGATAAGATAGCTTCACACTGTTTTTTTTTTAAATTTAAAAAAAAAACATTTTGATAATGGATCACAGCCTAATTCTTATTTTATTTTTATTATTTTGCAACTCGATCGTGCATTTTAATACAATGGACCACTACCTAATATTGACTTTTATTTCCATCAAAATTTGTGTTGACTGTTAAAATCGTCAAAATTCGATGTAATTGGTTCTATTTCAACTCAGTGTTCTCACAAAAGAACTAATATAAAGATGAATTAACATGATCTTTTGGACCCGTAGGGTTCAAGGAATCCGTGGTCACCTACCGTTGGATTTAAATCCAACTACCACTTATTTCGCACTCATTTTAAGAATTCTATTGGTATTGGATTTAAATTCAACGGAATGACTGCATTCCTTAGACCCTGGGATCCCAGAGATCATGACTGTAAATCTTAAAACAATTCGGGCAGCTTGATTTAAATAATTAGTAATTAATTAACTGGTTAAGCATCATGATTTGGCAAGCTAAATATATATAGTTTGAGCTTATGACTTGTGTCCTTTGAGAAGCAAGATGGGTCAAGCTGGGACCCACGCCAGCAGGCGCGCGTGCGTGGACAACTGGGGCCTCTGTAGAGCTTGGCTGGCTGAGCCTGATCTTCTACAAAGAGAGTAAAAGTGTGAGACCAGAGAACGACACTGGGAGGAGGGGTTTTCCTTCAAATCATTTTGGGTGCCTGACACGTAGCCAACTCCCTCACCTGCCGTCTAATCACAGCCGTATATTTTAATAACCGAATCATGCGGTTTTCCACAGCGAATCTGCACCCACCGCCTTGTGGGAGCCAGATGCTGCCATGGGCGGCATACACTTTTTAAAAAATAAATAATAAAAAGACAAATTGTGTAATTCAAATCCCAAACGTGGTATTCCTTCACATTTGTAACCAGAAAAAAATGAATAAATAAATAAGCATAATGTTCCCACAGAATAAATTAAACTATTTTTTTAAAGCATATATTCAACTGGTAATGCTACTTGCAGACTACATATTTTTATGTATCTCTAATTTCAAAAACTTTTTTTTCTTTTTTACCAAACAAGCAATAGTAATTTATTAGATCAATTGAAAAAGTACATAGAAAGTATTTCCATTAACAATACGGTGGACATGGATAAAGTTTACCTAGTGACTAGAGTTAGTTATAGACCGAAACGATATGGAGAGAATAAATCGCAAATAATTTGTCTAAAAGCTCCTATCTATTGTCTAAATTGTTTGAGATTAAATCAGTTACATCATCGACAAAACATGACCGCTAACTGGCATAACACTCCTAAAAAAAACCCTTTTTTTTCTTATTAATTCTATTACTTGTTGTTGCACAATTTAAGCCACTTCAACGAGCATTTGTACATTAATTCTCTTACTTGCAAAATTTAAGAAAGCGTTTTTTTTTAATTGAAGACTAAAATGGACAGAGCATTTTAATTTGCGATGTCTTGAAAAAGAAAATGTATAGATGTAATGGATTAAGAGAGAGAGAAGAGTCGGCTTGTAGTTGAGGGCAAGACACGTTCCACTCGCTTTTTTGTGTTGATAAAGAAAAGGAAATTAGGTCACAGCCATCCAATTCCAACCCTTGGATTTTCTTCTTGTACTCTTTTGCATTCAGATATGTTCCTTCCTCTAGAAAATGACCACTTTGGACCCGCATGCTCATGTCATGCCCTGCTACTCTCTCTCTCTCTTTACCACAAGAGAAATTCTCAGGTAACGGCGCGGTCAATAATGCAATGACACGTAAGATAAATTTTCTACATATGTCATTGTGTTATTAATCGGAAATAGTAAAACAGTGTTACATGTAAGTTTTTTTTGCTCTACCACAACCCAAATGATGTGTTCATCTTTCTTCTTATAATAGATTAATATTAGTTAGTTAAAATTAAGTTTTGTATAATGCTTACAAGGATAAGGCGCGTGCATTTTTAGGGTTATCTTAAAGATTAAAAAAAACAAAGTAAGCACTTATTCTGTATATATGTTCCATTAGCACTTGTTCATATGTTGTTGATAAGTTTATTTTAAACCATAGTACGGGTATATATATAATATATGAATCCCTCAATCCTTTCCCAATTTTCATATACACATACAATTATTATTTCATATTGGTGTCGACTAGGCAATTATACGAAGTTGATATCATGCTGAGCTAATCTTGGGTGTGCATAAAAATAAAAATAAAAATTTTATAATTTAAAAAAAAAAAAAAAAAAAAAAAAAAAAAACCCATGTGTAGAGTAGAGACAGGATGGACCATAAAAAAAACAAGAAGAAGATGGGAAAAATGAGAAATTGAAAGAAGAAAAGAAAACGCGTTTGTATGGGTAGCTACCAGTTGACCATAAGTAAGTAATTCTGTAAATAAAACGAGTTTGCGTAGTCAACCCTAAACTAAGTAAAACACGCACCATATTGACTGATTGAGAGCCGTCCAATATTGTAATAACAAATTCAACGAAAAGCAAAGGCAGCAACTAATGGTTTGGACTTGGAGGCATTGGAGGCAGGCACAACACAAACACAAACACAAACACAATATTGTATTAAGGCATGTTCAGTGGAAGAATGATTAAAGTGCAAATTAAAAGCTGTATTAAGGCAGCCCTACTTGTTATTTTATCATCTGGACGATTGGAATTTGGATTGAGTTGCTGTTAATTAATGTCTACTTGTTCTAATCTTTTTAATTAGTCCTCACCACCTACTCTCTCTCTCTCTCTCTCTCTCTCTCATTATCCAAAATGTGATCCATCCATGGCCATCTCTCTTTTAAAGCGAGATTGACTTCCAGAGTCTAATTAATTTCTAATGCATATTTTCCACCAAAGAGGAGGCTCTCCTAAATTCCAAAGAACGACGAGTCATTAATCATTGGCTTTGTTGACCTACGTATGAAACGTCACCAAGTTGGTCTTCCCCCCTTGGCCCCTCTCCTTGGTGTGTGTGTGTGTGTGAGGTTGACAACTTGACCTGGGTGATTAGATGTAAACATTCCTTTAGTCATCGATCATTGGGCCCCACATCTCATAAACCCTTTTTATTTAATTATGAAAACAAAAAAACATCTTAATTAAAATGTGGGTTAACGAATAGGAACATTCATTCAACTATGGGTCATGCCTTGTCTCAATATCTTTAATTCATCATGCTCTTTCATTTCCTACCCTTAATTATTTAATCTCTTTGTATTAGTGGTTGCCTGTCTTTAATTAAATTAGGGTATAATAATAATAATATAATGTACAAGTAGAGTAGAAGGAGAACTCATCATTTTACATTCTCTAATCACTCCTCCTAAGTTAGCTTTTATTTAGGTCTCAATTTTGATTTAGGGTTTGTTTAACACATCCCTAAATATCAAAGTAATTATTATTATATCACCGAAATTATTAAAATTCATCCAACACTTTCACATATGAACCAATCACGCTAATAAATTCACAGGGCTGGTGAGAAAATGTGGGTCCCTCGTATGATATCACACATGTACATCACAGATAAACACTTTCTCTGAATACGATTAGTCAACTTAATTGTAATTGATCAAAGGACTTGGAATATCAATGGACTTGAAGAGAAGAGAGGAAGTATTTTTGTAGGGTTTCAACTTTCAACTTCCATTTCATGATGGTAAAATCTAAAATGGAGTTGAAAGATGGGTTGGACCTACTACTCTCTGTTTCTTTCTCTAATCTCATAATTACTAAAGAAAATCGAATTGACATTTCTCTTCTTCTTTTTTTCTCCAGTAAAAAACAAAAACATATACTTCTTCTCTCTCCTCTATCCTTTCTTGTCCTTAATCCGAGGTCTTTTGGCTGGTTCTCAAATATAAGTTTGTGTTTTAGGGTATAATAAAATGCTTAACCCACATCACAGGCGTGACCCTTACGAGAGCTGACGGTGAGTTCTTCAAGATTAGGTTTGCTCTAAACGAATAATAATGATGATGTTTATATATAATGGCAAAAGTTGCAGCTTCTGTAGCTGGTGAGAAAGAAGTTGGATGGTTAAGTAACTTGCCCTCCCTCCCTGCACTGCATATATCAATGACAAGGAGGGTCACATACAACAGCTTTTTGTACTATTTCTGCTAAGAGACAATTAAGTATGGGAAGCAAGATGAGACAATATTGTCATTTATGTTGCCAGTTTAATTAAGTCAATAATGCTTTCCTCCAATAATTGAACTCCAAAGGCACATATAGAAACGTTTTTTCCCCCTCTCAAATCCCGTCTTATGTTTAAAAATCTCAAAGCTATAAGGGGTTTGTTGTAGCTCAAGCGGTTAAGAGCAGTTAACTTTGCACCCGAGGTCATGTTGAGAAGTCAATCGCATCATGCGATACTTTGGCTTAGAATAGGAAAGATGTTATTGTAGATTTGTATGTATTTATTCTTACCTTAATTGTACCTTGATTGTAGGGTAGTTTACTTAGCTAGGAAGACACTCTATGTATAAATCTCCTATTCCAATTGAAGGAATTCTTATTCTGGCAAATAATATCTTTTAGCTTATTTTACATGGTATCAGAGCACGGGAAATCCTAGCTCTATCTCCTCCGCTGCACACAACCAAGTAGCCTCCAAGTAGCTTTTTTTTTTCTCTATTTGCCGTCGACTTCCATCATGGTCAACGAGCAAACTTGTGACATCCTCGACCTAAAATTAAACAAAAATGAATTAATTAAATTAGTTAATTAATTTGGATAATTAAAATGAATTTAAAAGCAATTAAAATTAATAAAATAATAAAATTGGAATTTAATAGGAATTTATATAATTAAAGGGGCATTTTTGTCAACGGTATTTTCGGGACGCAATTTGGCGAAACGGGTAGTGCCATTGCGTTGACGCCGTCGAAACAAGTTCGTGGACGTGCGGAAAGTTTGATTCGGAGTTATAACGCTTAAAAGGGATATGTTGGTCATTAAAGAAATTGTTTAAAACCCTAAAATCGATGTGGACCAATCGATCCTCCACTTTAGCTCTCTCTCTCTCCCTCGTAATTCCGCCCTGCGAGTAGCCTTCCTACTGGTTTAGCCAATGCAAAGATTCGACCACCGCAGCCACGCTGCCACCAATCGAACCGCCCATCACCCCCAACCCATCCCTCACCTTCCCCGACGTAGAGCCGCGTCTCTCGCCTCGAAATTGCAAGAGATTTGGCCGGTTTGACTGGAAATTCACAGAGCTCGTAAGGGCAGCTCAGGTGACCAATCACGGCGTCGAGGTATGCTTTTCAATCCTCTCGATCCACTCTAGCTTGTCGTGTAATTGGTTTTTCTTTGAAAAGTTAGTTTTGGATCTGATCCAGAGCCCTAAATATGGCTGGATTTCAGTTGGTTTCCTCCGGCCAGTTCCGCGGTCGGCTTCTTGGCCGGTTCGCACTGTTTTGGACTCCCTCATCGTCTAGATCAATTTGGTATAAGCCTTGTCCCTCGAATCGACGAAAACCGTAACACCCAAATTTGCTCAAGGCACCCAAGCGCGCTGCGCTGGGCACTATAGCAAGGTGATTTTCTGCCGTTCGTTGTGTTCCTCATGTCGTTGTGAGCGCACGCATGTTCCGGATTCTCGATTCTGACGTCGTTTTGACGATCGAACCAACGTACGCTATTGCGCCGTTTTTGTGGGTTCGATGTGTTCTGACCGCTGGATCGAATCCGAATTCACATATGTTATTCCCTCATATTTCTAGGAGTCTATAGGATTTGACGGATCGCGGATTCGGAGTCCCTGATATCTCCGGATCGATGACTTGAAGTTAGAATTAAACCAGAATCGTCCGATCGTGCGATCGTGAGCGATCCGACTGCTCGCTCCGACAGCACGATCGAGACCAAACTTTCAGACGTGTTCTCTAAGCCGTAGTGAACCTATAGGAACTTTCGGATCTAAGTTTGAGGTCATGGGACCCACGGGCCCGCTTTGACCTATTCGGGTATAGTTTGACCAAGTTTGACCGGGTTGACCGAGGCTTTCCCGAGGTTGCCTTGCCATGTAGTTGACTTTGTTGGACTTCTAGGAATGTCCAGATCCTTTTGAGGTCGTGGGCTTCGCGGCCCGTGCTGGACCGGGGGTGTTTGACTGGTTGACTGTGAGTCTTCTAGTCGGACCCACTCAGTTAAAAGAGGTAGTTTGACCTTAGAATTCTTTCAGACGATGTAATTGTACACTTGAGTCGGTTTAGTTAGAGTTGACTTTTAAGGTTATCGCCTTCGGTTCGTTATAAATTAATCCTCGCTTTCTTGAACTAGGTTCTCAGCTCCTCGTGATCCTCGAGTGGGACCCCTTCGTGGTTGGGCAGCGTGGGGACCAACGGTGAGTGGACTTTGTTTTCAAACGAGCATGACTTGAATGAATTGCATGAAATGCATATAAGTGAGATTTAAATATTGTTTTAAATCTTGATTTGACCATTGATGGGTTATTTGGATTATAATTGGTATTTGAGTTTTATACTTGATTTGGGTTGCCGATTTTTTATGGGGCCCTCGTAGGCTATACTTTGATTATATATATAAATATATTTAAGTATTGATTTTGGGACGAGTCAAGTGCCCGTTAGTATTTACGTGCATCGGATTTGGGTGTACAGTGGGAATGTGATGGTTTTTCCTTGAGTTTTATATTTAATAAATGAGTTTATGGTTTTGTTGGGTTTCGGACTTTAATATTTTATCGTTACGAATATGTTGTGGTTATACCTTATATACTTTTGAGAAACTTATCTCTCATACTTTGAAATGAGTATTTGGGCGGTAAGAGTTGGACGCAGTATAGTCCGGTTGATTACGTATTCGGGGTTTTGATGTTTAAACCTTATTAAATATAATTGCTTATATTTGGATTATATATATATATATATGTATATATATATACATATAGATCAACTTGGAAGGAATATGTTGGATTAATGGGAATGACGAGAATATAGGTTGGATAAATGGGAATTGATCATATGTATATTTATATATATATATATATATATATGTATATATCTACTTTGAATATATATATATAAATATACCTACCTTGAGTATATACATATATATAAAAGGTACACCAAGGATCTTGATGATATTATAATTACAGAAAGTCTTTCACAGCTCTTTTGATTTATGTTGATGATATTATAATTATAGGAAATGATCCTGCTGTCATTCAAGCTCTTAAGACTTTTCTACATAGTCGTTTTCGCATCAAGGATCTTGGTGATCTTAAATATTTTTTGGGCATTGAAGTGTCACGTTCTCAAAAGGGAATTTCTATTTCTCAACGGAAATACACTTTGGAAATTTTAAAAGATGGTGGTCTCTTAGGTGCTCGTCCCGTGGATTTTCCTATGCAACAAAACACCAAACTTTCTGATACAGGTGATATGCTGAAAGACCCATCATATTATAGGAGAATGGTGGGACGCCTCATTTACTTGACGATCACTAGACTTGACATCACTTATTCAGTGCAAATGTTGAGCAGGTTCATGCATGCACCATGCAAACCGCACATGGAATCTGCTCTTCGTATCTTGCGATATCTAAAAGGTACACCAGGCCAAGGTCTATTTTTTCCCTCACATAATGACATGTCTTTACAAGCTAACTGTGATTCTGATTGGGGAGGGTATCCAATCTCTCGAAGATCCACTACATGTTATTGTGTTTTCTTAGGCTGTTATTTGATTTCTTGGAGGTCAAGAAAACAAAAACTGTTTCTCTTTCATCAGTTGAAGTCGAGTATAGAGCTATGACAGGGACATGTTGTGAATTATCATGGCTTCGATGTTTACTAAAGGATTTGGGACTATTGCATCCATAACCGGCATTGTTATATTGTGACAGTCAAGTAGCACTTCATATTCCTGCCAATCCAGTTTTTCTTGAAAGAACTGCCATTTTGTTTGAGATAAAATACAAGACGGATCGATAGTTACCAAACATTTCGCTTCACTTCACCAACTGGCGGACATGTTTACAAAGGCGTTGGGAAAGGATGCTTTCACAACTATTATACGCAAGTTAGGAGTTCTAGATATCCACTCTCCAACTGGAGGGGGAGTGTTGAGAAGTCAATCACATCCTGCGATACTTTGGCTTAGAATAGAAAAGATTTCCTATTGTAGATACTACAATCTCCTATTCCAATTGAATGAATTCTTATTCTAGCAAATCATATCTTTTAGCCATTTTACAAGTCCTGTGTTTGAATCCCCCTATAATATCGGTTGTAGAAAAAATAAAAAATAAAGACTCGGAACTTATCTTGTGGCACTATAAAAAAGTGGCAACAATCACTATTATTTAGTGACATTTCTTTAGGGGTATTAAGCTTTAGTCACACAAAAATTTCAAAATGGTGACTAAAGGGCTTTAGTCACCAACAAATTAACGATGGTGACATTTAGTTACTTTTCTGGGGTGACTAAAAGTGCTCAACAAATACCAAAAAAGATGACTCGCTACCAAACCAATTTCTTAGTTAGTAACAAATGGGTGACTATTGTGACTTTTTTTTTTGTAGTGTGGGAGGCTAATATAAATACACATATGTAATGTTAGGAAGAAAATGAAACAGCCCAACATATAAACAAAGGTTTAGCCGTGTTCACCTCCCCGTGTCCATTCGTCTCTCCTCGCATAAAATAAACAAGTTTTGTTGAACTGCTATTGTTTATAAGATTTGGTCAATAATTAGTCATAAAATAAGAGGGCTTGTTTTTTCAATATGATATACACATGCACATCCCTCAGTCTCAGATTTTGTTTAGTTATGGATATCATTGACGTATCCAGTTAGGCTTTTTCTTGATTTTCTTCAACTGGGATTCGACTATTTTAGTGATGTAATATGCACCTAATCTTGTAAGTACTCAGAAAATTAAATACGAAAAGGGCAGCTGCCTGCCATGGTTGATTTGATTGATACTTCTTACTTGTTTCCTAGATCCTCTCAGATTTTATTATTAAGTCAACTCCGGAGAAGAAAGGAACCATATGTCAAAACTTTTTTGAGTGCCATGGCCTTAAGCTTTAGGCCACGTTCCGGATTGTCTCAACCCAAAAATGAGTTGGGCCTTTTTTTAGTTATCTTTTCCTTTATTTCGTTTTTTTTTTCTGATCCAGTTATTTCAATGAGCTTTGATATTTTTAATTGGGCTATCTGTCACTGGAAGGTCATGTGGTTTAAATTTAAATTCAGTTTTCTTATTCTTTGTTTAAATTGGTGTACCTGTAACTAGTGCGATAAATACGTGTGTTATTTTTAATCAAGAAATTCAAACTCATAATATGAGGTTAATTAGAGTCCATTTCAGTAGGGCTGTACAGGATCTAAATCAGTCCGTCAAAACCGACCAATCAAATCCAATTTTATTGGTTTCGATAATATTGACGAATTGAATTGAATCCAAAAGATGAAAAATCGATTGGATCGGTTTGATTAGCGGATTCATAGTTAGAAATCCAATTCAAACCGAGCTAATCCAATATTTTGAAAATTTATGCAAATATTTGTTTTTCCTAATGCTCGAACCTTACGATTATCGGATTGAATTCTATTGGATTAGATCCTGACATTTGAACACATTGGATCAGATTGTAAAATCTCAAATCCAATATTTAAAAAAGGATTGGATTGATAAAAATTCATTAGTTTTGAATATTTCAGTAAAAACCCTTGTATTCTTCTAGCGGTATATCAAATAGTAACACAATCAGTTTTATGATTAGACAACCAGAAATTCTTTAGTATGATTGTGACATTAATCTTGTCATTCGTCCATATTACAAAAATATAAGATGAAACAAATAAAAGGCTTTTTTATATCTTTTGAATCAATAACACGAATGATACTACAACCGTAAAGGCACGTCGTGTTTAAGTCATGATCTAATTTGGAATGCACAAAAACTAAAAATTGAATCAAAAGTCCTCCCCTTATTAACTGTTCTGGAAATTATGGCATGATCCAAGGGTCGAAAGTGATGATGGGATGTAAACCATTCCGAGTGAGTTGTTTGTTCTGTTCCCAAACAAAAAAGTGATGATGGGATGTGCCACATTTCTTCTAGTGGGACCATGATATTGACAAGGCAACAACACATGTGCACTTGCCATCTTCCCAAGCAAAGCAAAGAAAACTGTGCAACCAAAAAAATACAAAATTGAAAGAATTTTTTTGAATTGTCATCTCTTTCAAGCGAAATTTCTCAAGATTCCTTTTTCAGTCACATCTCTATCCACTTTCTGTCAAAGGTAATTTCCCTCTAATCAGATGATATGGGCATGGACCACGATTTCTAAATGCTCTTTTCTCCTAGTTTCTTAATGCATATTGACAAGAATTATTGAACCCACCTTTCCCTTTCCTTGCCCATGAATTGCTTGCTCAGACATTTTGTTCCCAATTGGATAAGCTTTGTGTGTATGTGAATATAATAACAAGATAGAAAGAAATAATTTTGGGTTTCAGTTATTATGCAGAAATTTTGTTGAATTCTCTCATTCCACAAGTATTTGCCAAATCTTAATGGAATTCTACAGCTCCAGCTACTATCACTATGAGAATGATGATCATGGTGAGTATTATGTAGCCCATTATCCTGATACTCATGATCACTATGAGAATGATGATCATGGTGAGTATTATGTAGCCCCTTATCCTGATACTCATGATCATCCTGCTCTGCATCAACTAGATCAAGGGCCAACAATATCTTATTCTAGCTATGAACCCAGCATTCAAAACTTCCTTGAGTATGATCCAACCCCATATTTTCATGCTTTTCATTCATACTCTGCCTCTGCTTGTAGCAAGCCAATATCCATTGAATACAACCCAAAATTTTATGAGCAGAGTTATGATACTCAATTCTTGATCTCTTACTCTGTATCTGAGTTTAATGAGCCTGATTTTGAAGAATATGATCCCACACCTTATGATGGTGGCTTTGATCTTGCTCAAGTGTATGGCAAGCCTCTTTCCCCTTCCGATGAAACTTGTTATCCTTTGAATGGTGGATCTGTCACACCATTGGGTGGTAAAGAGCAAATTAATGAGCAAGCAGCAAAACCCATCAATGGAAGCCAACCAATCCAGGCTATTGAAGAAGAGCAGCAGCAGCAGCGAGAGAGCAGGGAAGATCAGCCAAGGCAAGAGAACACTGACCAGGGAAAGCCTGATCATCAAGTTGAAGAAAGTAAGGGAAGTGACCATGAACAAAATCTTGTGTCTGGAAGCCATGAATATGAGAAGCAAACATATCAAGTTCCTAGTGGGTATGGATTGGAAGCCATGGACATTTGTGAGAGTCTATTTGGCTACTGGCCTTGCCTGTCTCGTGATTTTAAGAGAGGGAATGGTACTTGTCAAGAGTTTTCTGGTGAGGGAAGATATGGCAACCCATGGGAAGGAACTGCAGATTATCTTTTTGGAAGCTCAAATCCATATGGAGAAAGAAGAGATGAAGAGAGTTACTATGGGGGATCTGTTTATGCCTATGAAAGACACTATCTAGAACAGCCTCAGAATAGGCAGGGTTGAGAGAGTATGAGGAAGATTCATTGTTCCATAAATTCAAGTTGTTTTCAAGATTGTAAGAGCTTTTGGCTGCTTTTGAGCACACATGTTTTCTTGCTCTGTCAGAGAGTGTCTTGGTTTGTAAGGATGAATAATTATGTTGGACAAAATTTTCTTAATTACTCTTTCTTTTTCTTAATGCCTTCAATTAAGTTGTTGTTAAGGCGATAATGACAGCAATTAAGGCATCATTAGCAGGCAAACTTAGGAGAGCGCCATTAGCTTAGCATGGATCAAATGAAAGCATGTGTGCGTGAAGTTACAACGATAATTATCCATGAAGGAAAGCATACATTAGATTTGATGGTTAGGCCTTGATTATGCCGCCTGATGCATCGACATCTTCTTCCTTAAATATATGACCAGAATAATGAAATTTATGTACCAAAGTATCATTATGCAAGCAGTCTAACTTATGAACATATTGTTCTTTGCTAGGTTTTTTTTACCAATTAACTTGTAATTCCAAAGCTTTAAGTGTTTTGTATATAATAATCTAAAAGTGTGATGGCTATGAAATCAAAAATTCTAAAAACTACTCTAATATTTCTAATGTACGGGAAGAGAGATTGAACTCGAGTATAAGGGCAGACGCTACGCTACCTTAATCAACTACCTTAAACAACTGGCATGTTTTTGAAACACTGAACCAACCCAATCTTATGGGTTGGGCTGACCTTGTATTAACTATTAAGATTGGTCCAGCCCTCCAGGCTTGGATTGTAGCCTGACCCAAGCTTGATTATAGTGTTTTTGTACTTTACCAAAATGGTCCGTAGAGGTTGTGCAAATTAAGTTCGATCCAATAGTTGACCCGTTTTTTGATTCAACATCTCATCATTAGATATTTGTGGAAATTAAATAAATATTGTACGTATTTTGGGGACCTGTATTAGAATATTTATTAATAAAATTATTTTATAGTAGCTTTCCCAAAACGAAACCTTAAATTAAAAACCCTTGTTGAAACCTCAGACATTCAGCTTTTGTCTGTCCTTCGAAAGTCCCTTCCTTTCTTCATACCATGTCTCTGACACCCGTATCTTTGCTCACTCTCTCTCTCCTCCTTCTTCTTCCTCTCACAGCCACCTCATCCGTCCACAACCTCCTCCAAAGCCAAGGCCTTCCAGCTGGGCTCTTCCCAGACAATGTAAAGTCTTACAATCTTGACCCGATGGGTCGCCTGGAGGTTCATCTTGACTGTTCTTGCATGACCAAGTTTGAGACCAGGGTCTACTTTGAGAACATAGTCAGAGCTAATCTCAGCTATGGTGGTCTAAGAGGCTTGGAGGGTCTGATCCAAGAAGAGCTTTTTCTGTGGCTTCCAGTGAAGGGAATTTCAGTGACTGATCCATCTTCTGGTCTAATTTTGTTTGACATTGGTGTTGCCCATAAGCAGCTTTCTCTGTCTCTCTTTGAAGATCCTCCTGTCTGTAAGCCTCAAGCTCAAGGTACTCCAAAATTCCATCTTTTTCTCTCTTCTTTCTACAGTTTCAATAGATTGGTACTGATCTTTAAGATGAAATTATAAAGCTGTCAATTTTCATAGCCCCCCGTCTTTTTAGTCTTTTTTTGGCAGCCAAACGGAGGCCAATTGGCTATTTGATTAAACCCATTTATTCTTGGAATTTTCTGGCATCAAGGGATCAAAAAACTTAACATTTGAAACATTCAAACATGGAATGCAGGAATTTTCTCAAAGAAGGATGGTGGGAGGAAGATTGGATTTCAGGCCCAGAGATGAAGGATTGATCTTTTCAGTTAGCAGATAATTTTCTCCTCTTTTGTTTTTTGTTTTGTGCTTTTCAATTTTGAGAAAAAAAAGAAGGTTTAATGTTCATAGAAGCTGTTATGATTGTAAAAAAAGAAAAAAGAAAACTGAGTGTAAGTTTTGGAATCAAATGACGAAGTTTTGGGATTTCCCTCATGGAAAAAGGGATGAGGATTGGAAATTTTGGGGTTTTATATTGTCTCAGTAGTTACTTGGTCACTAAGCCTGTGATATTGGTTAGCTGTCTTGTGGTATTTGCTTGTGAGTTTATGTCTCAACCAGATTGTTGACACCTTAGTCAAGGGATCATTCTGTCCCTTGTGTTGGTTGCTAACCAAATATCTCAGGACAAGCAGTTTGCCATTTCTTTAATCAGTACAATATATTTGAAGATGATGCATAAATAATGTCCTGGATTACCATTTGCCACCAAACACAATGACTAACTAGTAAATAATTCCAATCTGACCTCTGACTTGAAATCAAAGTTTCAAGGGTAAATATAATAGAATATCTGATGCTTCCATTTGCTCTATATGCTATGGATGATCTCTAGCATCAATGCCTTGGTTTGTTCAACTTCAAGCGTCTCGCAGTAGAATCCCTGAAAATCATTAGAATTGATATTAATTTTGTGTGCTCAATTCAGTAAGGTGGTGCTTTTGTATCAAAGTATATTCATTTGTGTTGTGAGTTTCTTGGAAATGATATGCTGTGACTTACCATGACACAAGATGAAACAAGCATTGCTCCATTGGAGGTAGTGACACTGGTATCAGTGAGTTCAAAGCCAAAAGCAGTCATGGCCTCCATCAGTTTAGTGAACCCACCTCTTTTCTTCTCAAGGATTGCCTTTACCCAAAGTTTGTTCCCATCTATCTGAGTCACATTGACCTCTGCCTGCCAACACCAGCAACCAACATTTAAAATATAAGTAGAAGAACTCCCATGTTTCAAATAGATCAAATGTGCCGAGTTATTAGCTGGTTGTCCAAACCTGAATCCCAAATTTCTTCATCTCTTCTGCAGCCTGAATTTCTTCTTTCTTCGGCTCCAGTGCCTCTTCTGCTGATGCTTCCATATCGAAAATCTGGTCCTTGAGTATGTCCACATTATTCTGCAGCTCGTGGATATAAGTGATGGCATCCTCAACAATAGTTGCTTTGTTCATCTGAGACAGGGCAAGAAACAAGAATTAGATTCTTACTCTCTCCACCTTTGAATAAAAAAAAAGAAAAGTATCGGCCTTAATTATGAAACTTGATATTAAATGAACAGAATACTTGCATTTGTAATGTTCGGGACCATTGCACGTAGGGTGAGGAGGCGCTCACTGAGTTTCTGCCGTCTCCTCCTCTCGGCCTGGAGGTTCTTGGACTTGAATTCCCTGTCGTTGTTGTGACTCCGACGGCCCATCCTACCCTCTCCTTTACCTAGTTCAGTTATGCATGATTCATCCAAGGGACAGGCTACAAACTCCATGTTCTGGAGATATTGATTAAACTTAAGTTTGATAAGTGGGAGAGAGATAGAGAGACTAATGTTGGCTATGAATTATATAACTGGTCCTCACAAGGGAATCATTTCATTGTGTGTGAGAGAGGAGCAACCAAGATGCTTCAGTTATGATTTTCACAAGAAGCACAGTTCTTTATAGTCTAACTAACTAAACTTGAGAGAGGGAGAGAGAGAGAGAGAGATTGGGGTGGGTAGGCTTTGTTTTAATCATGTACATAAGTAGTTTCTACAATTGTATGTTTACTGCAATAATCTGGAGCGTTAAATTAATCAATGGATAGGATTAAAGATTTGAATGATAGAGGGTCCATTTTTCAGAGTGGATTTGAGCTAAGAAGTGAAGTAGAAGCCTCAACAACAGCTAGCATTCATTCACATGTTGAATGAGGAACAAAAAATATATGGTTTTTGTGTTTTCTGTTGAATGTTCATGTCATGCCTGTTGGTCCTTGTTGACTGGAAAAAGTACAACCAATGAAGTTTGTTAGCAACAAACATATTCTCTTCCTGTAGACTACACTTTTTATTTTCTAACGCAATTCTGAAGATTTGTGCTCCCCCGCACAAATGTTTTTTTTTCCCCAAATAAGTAGGTCCAACAAACTAGGCCTGGGGGTATTGAACCGCCAAACTGAGAAATTGACCAAACCGAACTAGTGAGTTTGATTTTTATAATTCAATTTCGGTTTGGTGGCGGTTCTGAATTTGGCCATTTCGGCAGCCGGTGGTCGATTTGGGGTATTCGGTTCGGTTACCAAACAGAACCAAGGCTTAGTACAAACTGTAAAGTTGAGAAAAGCCCAAGTCCAATACTTGGACTGCCAGAAACTGGGCCTCTCTTAACCTTCTTCGACCCAACAGCAAAAATGATATAACGAGATGGATTTTGGTGAGGGGTTCAATCCCACTATCCAACAAGAGAGAGAAAATATTGGACTTCATCTTTTTTAACGATTGAATGGTTGGGGATTGAACCCCTTACCAAAATTCCCCTTTATTATAGAAGCTCCCGCTCAACAGAGTCCAAGTTTATTTCAGCCTAAGAAGTTTGGTTTTGGGTATGGTGGAGCCTGAAAAAGAGAGAGAAAATCTACTGACAGTTATAAACTCAGTTAAAATTGTTCTTCATTTCTCTTACCTATTATCGGTAACCCAAAAGGGCCAAAACCCACCAAAACCCCAGAGTCAGCCACCACCACTGGCCGAATCATGTCGTTCTCTCGCATCCTCCAGCGCTCCTTCTGCACCAGCACCCAACCCAACACCACTACCAGCCAGAGCATTAATGCCATCTCCACCGACCTCTACAAAGAGCGCAACCTCAAACGCCTCGTCGAGAAGTTCAAGAAGTCCTCTGAGCTCTCTCGCTTCCGGACCAAAATCCCCATTTACGAGGATGCCGTTCGCCGCCTCGCCGCCGCAAAATGTTTCAAGTGGATCGAAGAGATCCTAGAGGACCAGAAGAAGTACCCGGACTTCTCCAATGAGGGCTTCGCTGTCCGACTCGTTTCGCTCTACGGTAAAGCCGGAATGCTTGAAAATGCCCATAAGGTGTTCGACGAAATGCCTGATAAAAACTGCAAGCGCACGGTGTTGTCCTTTAACGCCCTCTTGGCAGCTTGCATTAACTCCAAAAAATTCGACAAGGTTGATGAGGTTTTTAGAGGGGTCTCGCAGAAGTTGTCGATTGAGCCGAATGTGGTGTCGTATAATACTATGATCAAGGCGTTTTGTGAGATGGGTTCGTTGGATTCCGCGGTTTTGGTGCTGGGGGAGATTGAGAAGAAGGGCGTGGAGCCGGATGCGATCACGTACAACACGATTTTGAATGGTTTATATGCGAATAGTCGGTTTTCGGATGCTGAGAAGCTGTGGGGTCAAATGGTGGAGAAGAATGTTGTTCCTGATGTTAGGTCTTACAATGCCAAGTTGATGGGGTTGGCTTCAGAGAAGAGAACTGAAGAAGGGGTTGAGTTATTTGAGGAATTGAGGAACAAGGGAATAAAACCTGATGTGTTTAGCTTCAATGCCTTGATCAAGGGCTTTGTTGATGAGGGGAAATTGGAAGAAGCTAGGCAGTGGTACCGTGAAATGGGGAAGAGCAGTTGTGCTCCGCAGAAATGGACTTTCCAGACACTTGTTCCCTTTGTTTGTGAGAAGGGTGATTTGGACTTTGCCATTGAGCTTGGGGAGGAAATTTTCAAAAGGCGGCTCCTCGTGGATTCGGCTTTGTTGCAGATTGTGGTGGATGAGCTGGTTAAGGCCTCCAGGATTGAGGAGGCAAAGAAGCTTGCGAAACTTGGAAAGTCAAATAGTTACCGGCGTTATAATCTCAAGTTGGCTCAAGTTGGCTACGGAGGAATAATGTTTCTCTTTTGATGTTTGTTCTGTTTTGCATGTTGAATGGTTTGTGATTCAAAGCACAAAATGTAAAGGAAATGTGGTACTCTTTTGAAGTGGAAGTTTGATCTATTTTGTTTTCACCTGAAAATATATTGTTTTATTTATCCATCTGCAATTTACTAGACATATTTGTGCGATGCATAAACATTTTATTTTCTAAATATAAATTACACAGCTGACCAGAAACGAAGGAGAATATATATTACACAGATTCAGTTTCATACAGCATCGATCTCATATACTCCTTAAGAGAGGGAAGACATTGGTTTTGATCGTAGCTATACATCAATGGCACCATTCTTGCAAGATTAAGGGAAGCGTTGGTGAATGCGGCTGGAAACGGACTAGGAGACACCAATTCTTTGTTCAGGCGCTTCCATTCTTCAGAAATCAAATTAACAGTAATTTCTCGTGCGTCCTCAATCAAACAGCCTTGGTGTTCGTTTAAGTAGCACCGTATGTATGAACCGTCGTGCCCATCTTGATTCTCATCCTACAATCAATATAGTTACATAAGCACATTTACAGCTAGAGATATGAACAAGACATGTTTACAGTGCTTGATATGAATATAAGATTACCTCTGCACTTCCCAAGTCGTCCCAGAGCCGAAGAATTGCTGCTGCTGAAGATATGATAGCTGGAGTGTCATTCAACAGCTCCACACTTTGTTTGGTTATGCCTTGACCCAAGAGAAAGAAAATGTGGACCATCACCACATTCACCCCAGAAGAAACAATCCCATTCTTTAAGTAGTCTTCTGCTTTGGGCAAGTGCCCAGATTTAAACCATTTTGATTCCACTAAAAATGCATTGCAGAGACTCCCCCACTGCATGAAATATAGAATTGAATAATGAACTAATCTTTATTTAAACCTTTCTTAATTATACTGGTAATTGATAATCAGCCAATCATCACGCAGTTGGTATATGTACCGTTTTTCTTAGAGAGTGTAACGGGTTCCAGCCGTGCTTCTCATAGACCTTGCTGCTGATTTCATTCGTCATATCGTGAAGAGCCTTGAAGCATATTTTCATGTAGTCTGGTAGGTGCTCTATAGCACCAATTTCCCATCTGCAGCAGCATCCATCCAACGATTTATTGATCAGTTAATGGCCAAAACACTTGTTAAATCAATTTACCATTTAATTGTTGAGGCATCATGCTTGTTTATTTTATATTGCATACCTATTGACAGCCTCTGTGAAGAGAATGAGCTCATCAAGCGTCCCGTAAACATCAAAAATGTCATCGATCAAATAGATGAATGAGATGGGTTTTGTGAGCTCAACCCTCTCCTCTGACAAGTTTGGATCTGTGAGGCATGCCATGGACCAAATGTACCATTTAACTGGTTGGTCTCTGGCAAACTTCAATTCCTTAGCCAATCCCAGCTCTTTCCACCACCTAATTGAGATAACATAATTCAAATAGACACATTGATTAATTAGCTAGAGATTAGAGAGGTCCAATTAGTGAGTTAATCTGTATATCTACGTACGTCCTTATCAATCATATTGTCAATTAACTTACTTGGAAATTTGAACAATTTCCTTCTGGTGTAGGGACTGGACCAAATTAAAATCTGTTTTTGCCACTTCCTGTAAGATGTTTAACCATCGATTATTTGTGCCTCGGAAATTAGTAGCGAAGAAGTTCTTGGCCATGAATGTGGCCAAGCTTTTGTGATGGGGATTGGACAATGTGTTTCCAACAACTCTGGCTTGGTGATGATCAAGATGTGACAAGGATGTACTTAGGAGATGACCACTAAATTGTCCAGCTTCGTCAAGTGTATCTTCTCCTTCTATACTTAGCTGTGAAGCTTCATATAAACTCATCAATCCCTTAATGTCTTCGCTCAACATTTGCTTGAAGCTTCCTTCGCTTTCCTTGAATATGTTGAACACATCTATTTAACAAAAATGTAATACTATTATAAATGAGGTTCAATTGTAACTTATTAAATACGTAACAAGGAATATTTACACGGGGAATGATTGGCTAGTACCGAGTACATACCATCAGGCACGAAGTAACCCTGTTGTCTGAGCAGTCGAAAGCGAACTGCCACCTCATGAAGGTCACTGTGATGATGATGAGCTCCATGAGCACTACCGGAGATGATCAAATGCTGTTGTTGAAGAATTTGGTGAATCTCTTCTTGAAAGTGGTGGTCAATACCGAGCCGTTGAACAGCATCGATCATGTTCAAACCTTCCACCGCTTCTTCTCCTACTTTGCTCAGTACATGCCTGAACACGTCCAGCTTTTGTTCATGTAGGAAACAAATGTCATCATCCTCCTGCAAGAAAAGCAAAGTTAGAATATTACTTCAGGAAAATGCATATGTTGGATAAACATAGCAAGTCTTACCCTAGTTGTAGTTGTATTAGTATTAGTATTAGTGTAGTTAGTTTTGGTTTTGGTTTTGGATTTGGTTAATAGCTGCAAGGGAGTTGAAAGCAAGCCACGATGCTGGGCACTAGTGCTCCAATTTTGAGAAGAGGGCTTAGGTGTACGCTGAATAATATGTGGGATCTTTTTTGGAGTATTGTAGACAGCAAAGATGGCGTTAGAAAACAATGCCATTTACTTGAGCAAAATGGCGGGTCTTGTTTTTTTCTCAGCTTCTTTCTGTCGCTTAGTAAGTGAGTCTCGGCTTCTCATTATAAAGGGGAAGATGTGCTCCGTCGTCATCAGTCCACGTGAATTGTGCATTGTTAAAACTCCTACACCTCATCTGCCGAAGTCAAACAAACTCATGGACTATCTCTATATCTGGCCCTGCCTGGCGCACAAAAAGCAGAACAACACATGTTTTGGGCATTCTAATAATGGAGAGGATGCTGCTGTCACTTTCAAATGTACTATATTAATTAGTGTTCCATATTGCAACAGCTCCTACGTTTTGTGTTGTGCCCTAATGGGATGGATTTGTGTGGCAGTATATCTATACAAGGAATCCAAGAAAGAATCAAATTTGTATTTATAATCAAGGTGTAAAATACTGATGGTTTCGAAAATATCGGTAGTCCAAAAACGCGGAAATTTTAATGGAAATATCAGGATATTATCAATATTGATAAAAATTGAGTGCTGCTAAATGAACTCTAAAATTAATTGAGTACACCCTATAATCTAAATACACCGTAATATTTTAATCAAAATATAAAATTAACTAAGTACACCATATTTATAACTACTAAAAATATCCTTGGTACACCCTAATATACTCTATCACTCAACATCAAACTCATATGATGATGATGATGATAATAGATAGGTCAATTAAATTAAAACTCCTTTTTTTTCGATAATACTTCCTTCCATATTTTCGTAAAGATATTAAATTTTTAGTGGCGTTGTTTGGTATTGATATGTTTGCAAGCTCAGAATATGAAATTTTTCTGCTTGAATTGATTCTTTCAGTTTTGTGGCTAATAAGTTGAACCTCAATCATATAATTCTACTGAATAAGAATGATTTGGGATCTGAATTTTATGCTTCTCTTTCTTTTTTGGGCAGCCAAATAGAGGGTTGTTGAATTGTCTGTTCAAAATTAAGCTTGATTGTTTGCTCAAGTCTGGTTGGTTTTAACGTTAGTTCAATTTTCCACGTGTCTGTCTAACAGGTTTATTTATTTAGTTATTTTGCACATTACTTGCATGATTGAAACTGGGTTTTGAACAAATGATTGGCTTCAACTCAAAAAAGGACATATTACAAAGGAGGGCTAGGGAGCCCATCACAAACCAAAACGCGAACCATGAGGTTCACCAAAAAAGTTCTAGCTCTTTGATCAATCCAAACATAGATTAGGGATGAATATGGTGAGTGTGGTGTACTTATTAAAATTACATTTGTTTCACAATTCAATATATCTTTTTTGGTCATTTTGTATTAGGGTAAATTAGTAATTCAATAAATGTTTTGGTAGTAGGGTGTACTCAATTAATTTTAGGGTTCGTTTAGCAACACTCTAAAAATTGAATAAAAACCACGGAATGAAATTTTTATTGAAACTTTGGAGGATGTTTATTTAGTCAGTTATCTATTAGTTTATTACAAAAAAATTGGAAGGAAATGCATTGCGTGATGGGTTTAACTGATTTAAGTTGATTATATAGCGAGCTAACAAACACTGTGAGTGTAGAAAATATGTAGTAATTAATGAAAGAAGATTAAACACACCATAATCATTTATATATAATGATTTATTACAATATTTTACACTTTATACATTGTATGGTAAGGTACATGAGTGACTTAGTACCACATAGAGTTCCTATGAGGTTCAAAATTTTCACTATCTTCATCATCTTTATATGTAGAGTAAGTGTATTGTGAAAAGTAGTTCGAAAGTTGAAATTTGAAAAGGAAATGTTAAAGACTCACATTCTCCAGTAAAAATATGATTTTTGCAAAAACAGTTCAAAACAAAACAATATAAATATACATATTTTAGCATATTATCACAAAAACATAAACAACATGGTGGTTAAGGTGTTGAAAGAGTGAAATGACAGGGGTTCGAATATCTCTTTGCATGTGTGTTGTGTGTGTCACATCCTGCATCGCCCGTAGTAGTACGATATTGTCCGTTTTGGTAGGGGCCCTCACGGTTTGTTTCGGGAACTCACGAGCAACTTCCCGTGGGTCACCCATCCCGGGATTGTTCTAAGCCACAACTCGCTTAACTTCCGAGTTCCCACAACTTGAAGCCAGGTGAGCTCCCAAAAGGCCTCGTGCTATTTGGAGGTGGGCATGTACATATAAGGCACATCACCCCTCTCCGTTGGTCGATGTGGGATTGCTCACCGTTCTTGCTTTCCCAAGACACGGGTCTTACAATCCACCCCCAGGCCCGACGTCCTCGTCGCACACTCGCACCACACTACAGAGTGGCTCGATACCAAATTGTCACATCCTGCATCGCCCGTCAGAAGCACGATATTGTCCGCTTTGGGCCGAGGCCCTCACGGTTTGTTTACGGAAACTCACGAGCAACTTCCCAGTTGGTCACCCATCCTGGGATTGCTCTAGCCCACAACTCGCTTAACCGGAGTTCCCACAACTCCGGCCAGGCTCCTAAAAGCGCCTCGTGCTATTTGGAGGTGGACATGTACATATAAGGCACATCACCCCTCTCCGTTGGTCGATGTGGGATTGCTCACCATTCTTGCTTTCCCAAGACACGGGTCTTACAGTGTGTGTGTTTTTTTTTTCCTTTTTTCCATTACATGCAATCACGATATTTTTGACATCAACATCGATATTTTCCGACATCGACATTGACATTTATCGATATCGATATTTTCCGACATCTACATCGACATTTATCGATATCGATATTTTCCGACGACATTGATATTTTTCGATATTATCGATATTTTCCACATCGATGTGTATTGATACGTTCCAAAATATCGATGACCAGAAAAAACAATAATATCCTCAATATTATCGATATTTTAAACTATATTTATAACAGAGGCCACAGTTGGCTCCCATCTCCATCTCCATGTCCATCTATATATATATATATATTGTGGAGAAGAAAATGTCATGTATTCAAGGAAGCTTCTATGAACACATTGCCCAAATTAGTAAAAAAGTAAAAAAAAACAAGATTAAAAAAAAATAAAAGGAGATTGTCACAAACATCTTCTTCTATAAACACATTTCTACAGATGTTAAGATGTGGTGTTTCTTTTTAATGTCGAAATAAATTTCAAGTTTAATTATGAAATCTCCTCTTCTTGTTGATTGAAAGAAATTTAACAAAATGCTGAGATGATGGACACGTGCTCATGTTACTTTGGGCCCGATGCACTACGAATCTCACGTACCCACCCAATTTTTGACGTTTTGGCTACAAAACGATGGAAACGTGCCCCAATTATTAGTTTTTGGGGCCTGAAAAACATTATTATGTTGCAGAAAGAAAGAGACTATAGACCCTCGTAGGCTGTGTGGTTGATTTTCCTTGCTGCTCGTGGGGTGTTCCTCTCCATTCAAATTCAATAACTTGAATATCTTTTTGGTACCATAAGTTGCTTGCTATTTGTATTTTGGTTCCATAAATACCGCCGCAAGTGTTCCATCCCGTGTTGTATGCATAATATTAGGAGTGGGTAAGATCTGGTTTTCATCTCAAATTGGAATTTGTATTATTTAACCGGTCCAATTTTAATGATTTTATTTTTTAATTGGCTGGTCCGGTTCTCATCGATTTCAATTTGGTTTCTAGTTTTTTCAGTTTTGAACCGGATTTTTAAAAAATAAAAATAAATACAAATTGCAACTAAAATTTTATTTTTTGAGTTTGAAAATTAACAAATGATACAATTTAATATAAAGAGAGATGTTTTGAAGTTGGACTTGGAAAAATATTAGTTATAAAATTAAAAATGTAGCATTGGATTTAAATAATTTTATAAAAAAATATATACACAACCGGTCCGGTTTGGTGCTGTGTGAAATCGGAGTCGGTTGGAATCAATTCGGTCCGGTTTGTTGATTTTTTTCCCCTTTTTTTCATTCGGTCAGGTTCCGTGTTTTGGTTTTCCTGTCCCGATGCCCCCCTTAATAAATATCATCTTGGGAAATATTTTTGCTCGCTCCTTTAATCTAACGTGTATATTCACTATCATTTTCAATACTTGACACGTGTTCATATGCATAATTATAGTTAACTTTTACTTTGTATCTTGGCCCATTTCTTTAAACCAATGTGTATATTCACCATCATTTTCAATACTTGACACGTGTCTATATACATAATCATAATTAACTTTTGCATTGTATTTTGGGCCCCTCTTTTGTAGCAGTTGTAGCAGTTGTGCCAGTTGTAGCAGTTGTGCTGTTCTTATTGCATTTATGAGCAGGGGACCATCACCTAAATTATTATGTCAATTTTTCTTTACATTCTCTACAGAAATAAATGAATTTTAGTTTTTATTCCCCACCAATTTTTTATTTAAGTTTTTTTAAAATTTATTTTCAGGCCCAAAATTAATAGGTCAAAATACATATATATGGTTCTTAGGCTTTAAAAGAAACGTGTTTTGCAAAGATTAACCGTGTTTTGCATGCACTCATAAAAGAAGACTTCCATTTTCCCTTTCAGAAGAAACATGTTTTGCACATTGGTTTGGAGTCATGTCAAATCCAAATTATATACTACATGGTATGTACTATGTAGTGTTTGGTTTGAAGACCACTTAAAATAAAATGCATTTTGTATTTTCCCATTTTATATTTATATTTCTATTCTGCAAAGTTTACAGATTATAGAAACCGTTCATTTTTAGGTCATACCTTTAAACATCATTTCTATAAATAAATAAATAAAATCAATTAAAGTGAAAATTATTTAGCAATTTGATTAACGAAACACTGAATTCGTCTAATTTCTGGTTTGATTGTTTTTTCTTCTCTCTCAAAAGATATATGAGTTTTTAAGATATCTCTTCAAATTTGTTAGGACCACAGATCTCGCACAAATATGTGGGGCCCTGACTGCTGAATTTGGGCCCACGACCTATAAACTTATGTTTGAGCCAAGGCAACAACTCGTGACTAGATGTTTGGGCCCACGCACTAGCCAGCCACACCCACAGTGCTGTTTTTATCCACTCATGATCATCCCTTTCATGAAGACGACGAGTCACCACTCACCGCCCTGTTCAGTAGGTCTTGACTCTTGAGCTTAACTTTTGTCAACTCTTTCTTTTTGGTGCCATCATTTTCTTTCCAGCTCTTTCTGCATCGTTTCGTTGTTATTCATTCTTGGTCAAGAGTTCTTAGATTTCTTATTATCTCCACGGAGGAGAATATAGCAACTATTCTTCTCCACCTTTTTCTTTTCAGCCATTCTAAAGTGTTTGTTCTTTAGCTCTCTTTTTTCTATTTTCAGTTATATTGTTGTCCATAATATTTAAGCTCAAAACTTTTTTTTTCCCGATAATTAGTGTTCACTTTATAAAAGAAAGTATTGATTTGTAATATCATGAACAACAATTATTTAATAAAGTAATATACATGTATATCAAAATGAGTGGTGGTTAAGAAAAAAAAAACGCATTCATGGGGATCCTCTGGTTTAATTTCCTCTATCATGATCTGCTTGACTTTTCTTATAAGCATACCACCCGATTTAAATTTCATCAAAAGGACAAACAATCGACACATCAAACATAGATTTTTATTTTTATTTTTACTTTGCTTCACACCCAAAACATTATGAATTGTTAAAACAGATTGTTGGTCTCTTCCCATCGCCTCCCCTTTCATCTTCCAAACCAAACCAAACCATACAAGAACTAGCAGCTCATAGCTATATGGTTGTTATTCAAATTTCACACTGCAACCTGATTAAAGGATAAAAGTGTCTTCGTTACTCAATTCAATTTTGCTTTAATATCTTGCAATTTCTCTCACCATACCCACAAGCCTCCATTCTAAGAACAAGATACGATGGTTTTACAAGAAAACATATGAAATAATCAAATCTGCCCCATTATCACAACATAAGTAATCTTCAGTAGTTTCCCATATAATAAGTTAGAGAATTTTTAATGTATTTCTTTTGTGAAAAAGATTGGAGATTTGATTATGTCTCGGTGCTTACTCACCCAAAATCAATGGTTGGATTGGATATATGATATATGATCTTCTTCATATCTTCCAATTTGTTACGATAAGAAAAATATTCAGCAGAACAAAAAAAAAAAAGGGTACTCCATTGTTGGTGTCAATTTGAAAGCATGAATGAGAATTTATGGAAGAAATAATTGATAATTTGTGGGAGGGAGATGCTAGAACAGAAAAAAGAAAAAAAGAACGAAGGTATTTGTTACTCTTTGCAATTTTTTTTTAAGCGTGAGGCAATTGGTTTTTTTAATTATTGAACTGTGATGTGTCACTTTCTTTACTCTTCGATGAAATTTAAATGAGGTGGCATGTTATAAGAAAAGTCAAGCATATTATAAGACATAGAAAAATAAAAGTATAGAGATAATCAAATGATCAAACAAAAAAAGTATATTGTGGTAACTTGAAACTTCCTTCTTTTGTTATTCTTTAACGAAAGCGAAAGCAGCCCCTGTACAAATTTCAATCCAAACTACATATATAACTTGAGCATGGTAAAACAAAGTTGGCAATCTGGTGGTCTCTTATTGTATCCAGTTTAATGAGGTTAGGGTAAATCTTCCCATTTTGGTAAATCTAATTTATAGCATCTGTTTGGCCCTTTGAGAATTGAGACCTCAATTTATATCGTCTAGCTTGGGGAGTGAAACTCTTGTGCAAGAAAACTATCAAAGAGCAACGACTTCATGTTCTCCTCAAGGCTTGGAAGGCGATGTTGGGTATTGTAATCATACATCATTGGCACCATTCTAGCAACATTCATAGCAAGTTTTGTAAAAGACTCTGAAAATGGATTTGAAGAGAAGCATTCTTGGTTGAGTCTCTTCCATTCATCTGAAATCTTTTGGATAACGTAAGCCTTTGCATCTTCATCTGAGCAACCTTGGTGTTCATTCACGTAACACTGTATGTACGAACCATCATACCCATTTTGGTTCTCATCCTGCATATAATTCATCATTTATACACAAATTAATTAACATATGTTGGGGAAGGACACTTTTGGAGCCGTGAACATTTAGATTCTTTTTTCCTGGGACAGGGTCAATAAACTCGGTAAAAAATCATTTTTATCCGTATAGTTTGTTGATTTTATCATTTTTTTTTTAATGAAAAAAAAAATTAAAGGAAGATCAACTCTCGCTTCCATCGCCGCCAGCGGCTTTTAGACAGAATATTCTTTTGCCATCAAGTTTCATCAGATGAGAAAGTACAATAATTGAATATTTCTTTTTAATTAGATACTTTTTTTTTGGACCCATTAATTAGACTTCTAAGTCAACTATTTATTGATTGTTCTTTTATAGATTGAAATAGGTAAAGTACCTTGGCACTTCCAAAGTCATCCCAGAGCCGTAGAATGGTCGCTGTTGAAGATATCATGCCAGGTGCGTTGATGTTGTCAACAATATCTATGGCTTGCTGAGTTATACCTTGACCCAATATGAAGAAGGCGTGGGTTAGAACTGCAGGCACTCCGGAACTGATAACCCCATTCTCCAAGTAGTCTTGGGTGTTTGGCAAATGCCCACACCTAAACCATTGTGCTTCTAACAGAAACGCCTTGCACAATCTTGCCCACTGTAACATAATTAATGTGATCAGTTAAGATGGTACAAATACTGATACTCTAGACTTGAAATGCAGTTTGGTAATAAATTAATGCATACCGATTTTTTTAGGGATTCTATAGGGTTCCACCCATGCCTTTTGTACGCCCTGTCGCTGGTTTCATTGGTAATGTCATAAAGAGCCTTGAAACTTATCTTCATGTAATCTGGTAGTTCATCAGTCGCATCAAGATCCCATCTGCATGCAAATTATTTCACAGACCATTGATTAAGTTCATTATTTCAGGATGAGGGTGTAGGTGATATATATTTATCATCCGGGAATATGAGCCTTTTATATTAATATTGTGTTGCAGGAAAAGATCATTATCCTATACACAGACGTACCTCTCAACTGCTGCTGTGAAGAGGACGAGCTCGTCGAGTGTTCCATGCACATCAAAAATGTCATCTATTATGTAGACAAGAGAGATCGATTTTGTAAGTTCAACCCTTTCCTCTGATAAGCTTGGATCTGTGAGGCATGCCATGGGCCACGTATACCATTTAATTGGCTGGTCTCTCACAAACTTCAACTCCTTTGTCAAGCCTAGTTCTTTCCACCACCTGATTAAGATGAAAATTTAATGTTGACATTAATATTATTAAGAGGAGAAATATATAGCCAAAGTGAAGTCGTTTGATCTGAACTCACTTGGATATTTGTAGGATTTCATTTCGGATTAGAGATTCAACCATCTTCAACTCTAGTTTTGCTAGCTCCTGTAAAACTCTGACCCATTTCTCTGTGCCTTGGAAATAGTTCAAAAAGTTTGTAGCCATGAATCTTGTCAAGCTCTTGTGATAAGGATTCTTTAATGAATGTGCTACGAGTGGTGCTCGATGATCATCAAGATTGTTTGGCAACCAAGCAGTAAGAATTTGGTGGCTGAGCTTTCCGGCTTCATCGAGTGCATCTTCTCCTTGGAAACTCAAGTGAGATGCTTCATACAATCCCACCAATCCCTCTATGTCTTTGTCTAGTCCTGATATCAATTCTTCGATGTTCTTGAATTTGTTAAACACATCTGTTATTCAAAACCAATTAAAAAGAAAGGAGTTGTTATTGTTTTTTACTTCACTGGGTGGGTCACTTCAGTGAAATTTCATAATTTACATGGTCTCTTTTAAGAATTATTAGGTTTTAGCCAATAAACGGAATATAATTAGGAAAAGGCCAATAGACTAGTTTTGTTTTGCATTTGGGTTTAGGCTTATTCTTTGACATTTTCCTAATTATTTTCCACTTCATTGGCTAAAAACGAAAGTTCCCTTCTTTTTAAGTACAATTAGGACAAAAAGAGAAGAGACCAACCTATGGTTACATGATAACCTTGTTGTCTCAATAGTCGAAAACGAAGTGAAACCTCAAGAAGTTGATGATTGCAATTATCGTAAGGTCTTGCATGATATTGCTTTTGCAGAAATGCTTCAATCTCCTCTTGGAAGTGATGATCAAGGCCTAGGTGTTGCATGGCATCAACCGCAATCAGTTGTTCATCTTCTCCAACATTTGCCAGTGCATCCTTCAATTCCTTCAATGTTTGGGCATGATGGACGAGAAAATCATCCTAAAAGGGAAAAAAATTGACATAATAAGAAACCAAAAAGAAAAAAAAATTGCATGGATCAGTGTGGGCAGTGAAGTTATTTTGGAGCTTACAATTCGACAGTTGGATGAAGCAGAGTGAGCTTGAAGAAAAGCCATGTTAATATGCCGAGTAGGGCAATGAGAAAACAAAGAAACAGATTTGATGTTGGACGAGAGAATACTTGTAATAAATTAATGAAGCCAGCTCCCAATTTATAGGAAATAAAACAGGTTGGGGTATCTGTGTATCCCACTTTTTACACCTCCAGCCACCGAAACTACTCCAATCCTGTTATTGAAGAACTCCTCCAACAGCTATTCCATTTGGAGAAAAACGACATTTACATCTATTCCATTGAGAAAAAAAACATTTACATCTATTCCATTGAGAAAAACGACATTTATATCTCTGGGAGGTGTAAATGAGATGTAAATGTGGCTTTACATCTCCAATTTACACCTCATGCAATGGAGATGCTCTTAGTGTGGAAAATATGTCTTCGGTATGCAATTGAAAAGGAGTTTTTCAATTTAAACCCCACATTTTTCTTCCTTCACCCCAATACTTAAATCATTAAGCTCTTAAGTTTTATTATTGTGTAAAAAGACAAAAAATGTCATCCAACTTAATACACACACCCCACCAAGTGGTTTGTGGGTCGTCAATTGAGATATGTAATGTAAGATTATTTCTTATTTGATGATGGTAACTTACATATCAATTTAACTGTCAACATTTATTTATCAAAACCTCCTAGTTCATTCTCAAATTTATAAAAATAAAAATAAAAACAAAATAATGGTGCTACAAATTTGACAACAATGTTTTTATCGCTTTAAGTAATGTGAGGTTGAGATGATGTTAGAGTAGTGATGGGCAAGATAGCAGGGTGTGGGGATGTGAGGTTGATGAGTTTTTTATTTTATTTTTCTACTTTGTGTGTATTTAGGGGTAGTTTGGGAAGATAGTGAGGTTTTCTTAGAAATTGTGAAATTTTGAATTAGAAATTTAGGTAAACTTCAAATATGGAGTGAATAAAGAGAAATGCGTAATGTAAATAGAAAAACTCTTGAAAAATGGCCACAACAACAATCAGAACGCGTTACTTCTTCTTTTCCTGTTTTGGTTTTTTGGTGTGAAAAATATGGAGGTCGTTGTCATGGGTATGTTTTGCCACTAAAACGTTTTGCGCATTTATTTGGTGGAGGGAAAAGTAGTCTTAAATAATTGATGCAAAGCAAACTACGTACTTTTCGAGCCTTAGGCATACAAACAACGAGAACTCACAGATGGTTTTTGTTAATCAACCAACGTTATCCACATGAGCTCTAATTTCAACCCTAGAAATGATTCTCTCCCAAATCCAAATCAGCTCTAATTTCAACTTCAATCAGTAGGTAGCTAAATTTGGAACAAGATGGAAAAGAAGTACTCAATTTTCTCAATGCATTAGAATGATCATGTGAAATAGAAAAGAAGGTGCGAAGAAATTAACAAAATACCAGAACGTAATTTCACGTTGCGGACCAACCCAAAATTTGGAACTATGCTGCTGAGAACGACGACGTATCGTGTGATTGTCGGCTTGAAAGGACTGATATGTCCCTCGGACGTCAACTAACAGTATTTATGTGGACGAGACCACACGCGAATCGTGATGATGCCTTTTGTAGGACGGAAGAGGACATCGTAGGACTTTCAACCAAAACGAGTGTGTACTACAAACAACACTCTATCTTCGTCGTCGTCTGTCTATTATTGAGCGGAGGAAACTCTTCAGATTCCTCAAATTCTCAACAACCTAAATTCTCACATTTCTGGTACTGTTGGGAGAGAATTATGTGAGTGCTGATTACACATTGATTAAGAACCTGCTTACATAATAGAATACGACCATGCGATCTTGACTCTGAATTTTTTTTATCACAAAGTGCTCATATAAATGAAACATCGGAGACATAAATAATTTGCTCTTAACCGCTTAGCTACAAGCTCCCTATTTGATATTGCATTTTGTTGTTGTTACAAATACACATGTATCATTTTCGCCACATACATGGTATATATTAAGAGTTACAGATTCAGGTTTAACTCATCCTATTTATTTACCCGTTATGGTAAATTGGCAATTTCCCCAACTAAAATGAGATTTTCTTACATCTAAAGCACCTGTTACTATCCATTGCATACCTTCTGGTCCCTTATGGAGTCAAAGTCAATAAACTGAATGGAGAAATGAGGTTGATGCTAACAAATATAACGAAGACACTGAATCAGTTGAAGCTGCTGCTACATGCATCTCATGCCATTACAACTTCCATACATTAGGAAAAATTAAAAGAAATAAATAAGAAACAAGCAGAAAGCGCATCTCCAAGTGTTCAGGCAGAAAATGCCCCTTTATATTATGATACATTTTCGTTACTACCATTCAATGAGTAAAACCATCTTTCATAAATCCTCAATCATCCTGCTTTGTGCCTAATTTTGCATACCAACAACATTTACAAAGCTATCGAGCTTCATAACTTGTAATGAATAAAGGACCCTCCCAACTTACCACGGTGACGTTATTACTTTTCACTTCAAAGGCGAGGAATTCAGCTTCTTTTCGAGCAACTTGGCCTTCCGAAGTGCATCCAAAGCCTCAGCTTGTTTTCCTGCACGTTTCAAATTTACCGCCATTACCTTCTCTGCCTTGATCTGTTCTTCCAGCTGACTTCTATCTTGGGTTGGGTTATTGCTCTTACCAGCATTAACTTTTGAAGGCTCTGGTCTTCCAGGGCCTTGAGATAAAATGCTAGCATCATCAACTCCAATTGCTTTCAAGGCAGACAGTAGTTGAGGATCAAGAAGACCCTCAACAGAGACATCATCAAGTGGCTCTACTTTGTCAACAGTTGTGGAATCCTGAGCAGCCAACTCCAACTGGTTTTCAAGTGCCTTGGCCAATTCAAACTCAGCTTCTGCTTCTTCCATCCGACCCTCCCTCCGCAGCTTCATAGCCTGACGTTTGTGACCAAGAGACTCCTGTTGCAACTTGAAGCGATCACGACTGGACAATGGTTTTGGGTCCAAGGATGGTGAACCATGATCCTTTTGGCCAGCACTTGTAGTAGTTTTGGACTGAGGACTATCATTTGAACCCAAAACAACATCACTTGTAGTAGTTTTGGACTGAGGACTATCATTTGAACCCAAAACAACATCACTTGAAGTAGTTTTGGACTGAGGACTATCATCCTCAAGACGCTTCTCCAACAATTTTGCCTGCCGAAGTTCCTCTCGAGCTTCTGTCAGTTTTCCTTCTCTCTTTAAAGCTAATGCCTTCCTCTTAAAAGCCAGAACTTCTTGCCGAATGGCACTTTGGTTGCTATGGGAAGCAGTTTCCTGAAACGAATTTGCCTCATCAGCATCTCTCTTCTTATTGACCAGAACTGTATCTACTGCTTTATGAACTTTAGCATTATCTTGGCTAGCCAGAGCTTCATTTGAAAATGTCAGGGATCCCAACTGGATGGGAGGGCTGGCAGCAAAGGAACCGACAGAGTCAAATTTTAGGCTATCATCTTGTTTTTCCACTGGTCTTTGTGAACTTCTCCAGTCATCCCCTGTCAACAAATCAACAAAGTTCCCAGATTGGACAGGTGGAGATACCTGACTAAAGCCATCGGCAATTCTCTGGTTGTCTGGAGAATGTGTTTTACCCGAATCACCCAATTCCACTGGCAATGATTGGTTTTCTTTAGCAAACTGTGAGGTTGGAAGAATGGAAACATTAGGATTCCTTATAGGAGGATTAGCTGCATGACTTCTTACACTTCCTGAACCCACTGACAACTTAACTACTTCCTCAATTGGACCCGCTGCTGTCTGGGTAGACCTTCTCACTTCCATATCATTCTTCAAATTCCCCTCCTTTTCAGTGTTAATTAGTAATCCGAAACTCTCAGAATTCTCTTCCTTTGGATCATCATGCACACGCACATCCTTTGGCGCATCCAATTCTTCAATTTGAATCTCTAGCACCTTAGCCATCCTCAATACTTCCTCAGCTTCTTTGGTTTCTCCCTTACGTTTCAAGGCAAGAGCCTTTCTTTTTAAATCCAAAAGTTCCCTTTGGATTTCAACCTTACTTCTTGGTGCAGAAACAGCAACTTTGGAAGAAGAGGTTCCCTCTGAGAGAAATGCTGGGTTCAGCATATTATTCTCTGTTACATTACCTCCATCACCTTCCTCTTCAGCACTATTAAGAGTAGGTTCAGTGACATTTTCCTTGTGCCTACCAAAGTCTGATTGAACTTCTTTCTTGGGTACTTCCATCTCCACCATCTGGTCCTCTAATGCCTTCGCCTTTTCAGCAGTTCTTCTGCCTCCTCAGTATCTCCCTGGCGCCTCAGAGCAAGAGCTTTTCTTTTAACGCCTAAGAGTTCCCTCTGAATTTCAGCTTTACTTCTCCTTGATCCTCCAGCCAGTACATTAGCCGGGGCTTGAGTTACAGAGGATTCACCAACCTTGGTGGAAAGATTATCAATTTGCTTAGAAGGCCGGGATGAAGAGTTTGCAACTTCATTATCATCTTCATCCCAACCCAAATTCTTTAAGATAGAAAGATATGTTGGATCATGCATATCTTGATCTGTTACATTGTCTCCTTCCTCGTCTGCAACTGGCAGATTGAGATGCTCATGTGACAAATCTGGGACCTTGCTGCCAACAGTCCCAGGCATTGCCTTTAGCATAGAACCATTTTCGATCTCTTCAAGCTGACGCTCAAGAATACTGCCTTTCTTCAGTTCTTCTTCAGCCTCATCTAATCGTCCTTCCCTTCTCAGAGCCAGGGCTTTCTTTTTCAAGCCCAGAAGCTCTTTCTGAATCATTAATTTACTCTTCCTTGCAGGTTTGGAGTTTATGTCTATTGTATTAACATTTGCATCACCCACCATAAATGACTTTGATGATTTATCAGCAGTTTGGTTATGAATTGTTGTGCGATCATTTGCAACATTGCCCTCTGGAGAGTCAAGGCTTTCGAGGTCCCGTTCAAGTAGTTTTGGCCTTCTTTAGCTGTGCCATTGCCTCTGTAACATTACCTGCCCGCTTATGATTTAGAGCCTCTCGTTTTAAGGATTGAATTTCACTTAATAGTGCTTCCCTGTCAACAGCAGCTCTATGGGTAGCAGGGGTTTCAGGATTCTTAGAACCTTCAGACCATCCTAAAGATTGTAAAGCAGCAGTTATTTCCGGGTCTTCCAGATCCTCGTCTGTCACTTCAAAATGACTATCCAGAATATGATCATCAGCAGCACTAATAAGATGATCAACATTAAGGCCATTCTCCTGCTCATATTGAATTGAAAATTCTTGTTGTTTGTCATCATCCATACTGCGAATTAATGCAGATAGCTCATCATCAGAATCTTCAGCCTCAGCCAAGAATTCCTGTTCTTCGAGTTCCTTCTCTAAAACTTTAGCTCTCTTTAGTTCCTCCTTGGCTTCTGCAAGTTTCCCCTCACGCTTCAGCATGAGAGCCTTCTTTTTATGTGCAACAACCTGGGTTTTGTCAACGGCGCTATTACTCTTATTTTTATTGGGCCTTTGTGAGATTTCTCCAAGAAGAGAAGAAAGTTCGCCCTCCAAACTCAGACTTGCTTGCTTTTTGTCTTCGTCATGAAGATCCATATCGGACCATCCTAGTTCTTTAAGCTCATCGGAAAGGTCATCTTTTGATTTACCCACTGGAGGAGTGACCTTATTTCTTCTTCCAGATTCTGAAGGCCCATCTTTAGTTTGGCTCTCAGCCACATTGCCAGAGAGTAAAACCTTTTTACGCTCTTTTCTCAAATGTATTTCCAATGCGTCAGCCTGCCTCTCAAGCTCCTTCCCTCTCTTAAATGCTCTTAATGCTTCCGCAGACTTCCCTTCTCCTTTCAGAATTTTATACTTCTTCTTCTCATCCAAAGCTTGCTGACGCAACTCCTCAGGAGAAGCAGATCCATCACCACTCTGTAAATGATTAGGCTCATCAACAGAAAGACTTCTATGTATTTCTCCCACCCCATTGTGGCTGGAATCTTCTTGACCATTTGAACATGATGCACTGCTACTGGCCCTCTGCATACTAGCAACCACATTACTGATAGACTCTTGTCCTGATTCCTTCCTATCATTACCGAGAATTTGGTTCAGAACTTCATCCTCAGGCTTTGATGTCAACTTCAAACTGCCTGCACAGAAAGTTAAAGGTTTGATACAGAAGGTACCATCAAAGGGTAGATTAATTCAATCTTTTTCTGTCTGCCATTAAAATGATGCAGGTGCAAAAAAATCTATATATACCATAATTCAGCTAAAAAGCATGAGGCAGATGCACAAAACTAGCAAAACTGGTGACAGAACGACAAATGAACTAACAACCTTGGAAGAAATCAAGATGGTACCTCTCCCAGCTCTAGTCTTGTGCCCATGTCTCTCAAAGCGTGCTGCTTCTTCTAGCTTTTTACAAGGCTCACAAATACGCACAGGCGAATCACCTTGCCCACGTAAAAACATTCTTTGCTGGGTGCAGCTGTTGCAAAACAAGCCCCCACACCTCCGGCAATGATGCTGAAATTCCACATTGCATATAATCAAGAATCAGAAAAAGACCCAGAGACTAGAAAGAAATATCGCATTCAATCCTAGAATAACCTTCAAATAAGCTAAAGTTGGATAACAAGTCCTTCATATAATTAGAATTTAGAACCCATTTCTTTGCACAACACAAACTATTAATCCCCAATAAATTCTTAAACTAAATAATCATGGGCGTGTACAGAATAAACAATCTATATGCTTTCCACAACGTTCAAAATGGAAACCGACGAATCGCAGTATCGAAATCAGGCATATAAAATTAAAAAAGCAGAAATTTTGAGGCATGGGTAATGAAGAAACAAAATAACTTGTCAAGAACTCATAGATGGGTCATTGGATCGGAGATGGAGGGAAGGAGAAAAGAATAAACCTTGCGATTGATGAAGGTGAACTGAGAAGTACATCCCTGACAGTGTGAGGCGTCAACCACCCAAGTATTCCCTCTCAGTGATGGCTTTGCCGGCAACCCGATCTTCTCCAACATCTTTTTGCTTTGCTTCACCCAATCAATCAAATCAAATCAAATCAAATCCAAGCCAAAGGCTTTATTTCAATAAATAAAGAATAAAACGAATTTCTCTTATTTGCCGCTTTATTTTTCCCCTTCGGATCTTATGCTTTCGTACTCCAAAAAATTCATAAATCGATGGGTTTGATGTATCGAGAAGGAAGGGAAAGCCGGAAGGGAAAGAAAGTTGTGACTTTTATCTATGTGATTGATGACGACGACGACGAATTCATTTTGGGTTTGGGTTAGAAGACGCATCAAAACACAGTCGTTTGACTGTTTGATATCGTTGACAAACCAACGACTAGTTCGATGTGGGAGTCGGACAAGTTTAAGTTTTCAACGATACGACGTCCGCTGGAGACTCAGTGCAGGTACGCGATAACGTGAGGCCCAAATCATAGACGTCTAAGTGGGCCTTGCTTTTTTTACACTTGTTTCAGCCCATGGTAAATTTTGTTTGATGACGAGGGTGACTTATATGACCTCTCAAATTATATGGCTAATATGAAGGTCGACGTACATATATGACACGCTCATTGTTTGATCCTTCATTTGGGGCTGTCCTGTAATGCCAAGGATTGTGAGTGGCTGATGTATGAATAACGGTATTCCTATGGAAGTAAAATTTGAGTAGAGTGATTTGAAATGTTTAAAAATTAAAATAAAGATTTCAAAGGACAATTAATGTTCACTGCTTCCAACTAGTGGGAAGAATAGAATAGTATCACGATAATCAAAAATGTTTTTGTTTCTCGCTATGTTAAATGTTGGTCCTTGGAGTTCATGCAGTAAAACGACATCAATCTCCTTCTTGGCTGCAATGCCTGCATTTATGGCCTCACAGACCCCCATCATTTCATTTTTTTCATTTTCATTTTTACCACTCACACACACAGTTGACTGGCTAGAATATTATTAATCATTGAACCAAAGCTACCCAGTAAACTAGTTGTGGCTTTTCCATGAACAAATAGGTAGAGACTAGAGTTGGTAAAAAAAAAACGCTTTGGTTTCTTCAAACCTCAACTCGCTGTCCTGTCTGCACAATAAAATTTAAGATGGTGTATTGATGTTGGTCTCCGCAATGTGCGTGCCCTTTGCCGCATTGCTCGCTGACTCAGTCGGCTCTTCTCTGTGAATCTGCGAGGAGACTCGAAAACCACTTCAAATATTCTTTAGAAACATCCAAATGCTCATTTCTTCTTCTACTTCTCGATGTTGGCCATGACACAGATGCCCATTTGTCTCGATGTGTTCAAATTTCCACTAAAGTTTGAATCTTGAGATGTTTAATGGGTTCCAAGGTTTAAACTTTAAACTGATCTTATGGATCAAATTTGGACAGACTAAGTAGAGTTCATCAGTGAGAGAAGAAGAAGAAGAAGAAGAATTTACCATTAATTTTCTTTGAATTAAAAAAATAAAATTCTGCCAGATAGTAAATCTATACATAGCAAGTTTCCAACTTGGGATCATGGAAAGAGTTTAGGCAAGTATTGAATACTACCCCTAAAGGACAATCTTGATTTCATTATAGCTGCCATCTGCATCTCCATTGTCCCACAAGTGTTACGTAATTCCAATGTCTTCCAATGCATGGTTTGCAAATCTGCTCTTAGCTTCTCTGTCTCTGTCGGGAGATCAAGCTTTTTAGTATAAAGAGGGATGATATGCTCAGTGTCCTGTTTCTCATGCTTAATTTCATTATCCGTGTGAATAAGCAAAGAGTCTAAAGTCTTGAGATTGCAGGCTTCATGGAGTAAACTTCTCAGTTTGGATTGTTCTGTAGTAAAAGCTTCAACTGCTCTTCTTGAAGGAAACTTTGAATTGTGAGTGAGATGTTTCAAAGCTTCTACTGATAGCTTATCATAGTTCAGTACACAACAGATGCTCATCTTCTCTTCTATGAATAAATCACCGTGACGCTGTAGAACACTAAGTCAGTAGTAGCATTACTGATATAAAATTTATAAAAAACACAGATCATACTTTATTCTTTGCCATGTTAAAACCAAAGTAGCATACCTTAAAATATACACCAATTGCTTGGTAAAGTCTGTCATGAGATTCTCGTGCAGAATCTGGCAGCGACATGGCCAATGCTGCGAACTTTGAAGGATTCAAATAGGTATCTGGTGCTACTTCTGCAAGGTATGAATCCATCAACTTGGAGACCCTTTTTAAGCGGCTCTGAGATAAATGGCATCCCTTTTCAAGGAGAAATGATTTCACAAACCTCAAAACCAAACTCACATCATATACGCACTTCTTCCCGCGTGGAGACGGAACAAGAAGATAGTCAATCGTTGCTTGATCTAGCTGTGAGCCTATCATATTCTCTAACTTGTTTTTGTATTGTTTGCTTATTTTCAGTCTCAAAGCTAGTTGGTATATCTTGAATAAGCGTTTGCAAGAAAGGGAGCTTCTATCAAGCAAATAAATCAGACTAATAACAACCTCTGTGATTTTGCGCTTCTCACCTGGTATGGTGGCACCCATAGACTTTGTTTGATGATAATGGAATAGAAACTTGAAAATTGTAGAATGATCAAGCTCCTGGAACATCATCCGTCTTATCACTTTCTCAATTAAATTGATACTCAAGAACATAAGGTCTTCGACCCACCATGTTGTTTGAGAGCAATTGGTTTTCAGACTATGACTGCTCCTTGCACTTGAAAACTGGAAACTCAAATGTTCTGATGAAGATGCATAAGTGCTTGTAACAAATGGGCAGAAAAGCTTGGCTATGAGACAGTCCAGGACTTTCTCCAATATTGATGAAGAATTTGAGGCAGGAAGTAAATCCTGGCATTGCTTTAGAGCTACTACAAGGTTGGGCCATGTCCAAAAGCTGATCCCTTCCAGAGATTTCTCTGTTTGGGAAAGTATGTTGGGTCTTCCAGAGCCATCACCATCCATCTCCATGAAATGTGAAATGCAGTATAGCAAGACTATGTTGGAAGGGGTTATCTCAGTTGTGCCATTATTGTAACAAAACCTTGCCATGAGCTCAAAGCCCTTTGCACCTCCAGGAAAGTCATGGAATATCACTTTTAGGCTCCTCGATGTACCCTTCAGGTTACCAAATAATTTGCTAAATCTACCGGAGAAAGAGGCCAACGTTTTCTGCAAACATACATCAATTTTTAGAAATTTTTTCTAAAAAATATAAAGTAATTGCAAGCTTGAGAAGTAGAATTCTGATGACTGGTTCTAGACAAGAGAGAATATTTAGGTGGAAGAAAGACATGCATAGTAACATGTTGTGATTAATGAATGAGAAAACTTTGTGAATTGCTACAGAACCAACAGAAAGCATTAATTAATTTGATTGAGAAACCTTGTCAGATATCCCAGTAAGTAACAAAGTGAGGGAATATAGAGGAAGATTTTGCAAGAGGTCACTGTTGTTGACATTAAATTGTGGGGTAGGTGGTCCTATTTACTCTAAAATTCAATGGAGGAAAGGATTATTAGACATATCAGTTTCATGGAAGCACAGAAACATTTGGGAAAGATATACAAAATCATGAGGCCTGCATGACTGCCTTGGCAGATGGAGTGGATAAAGATCAATAGAAAGAAGGTAGCACAAGCCTGAATGCATGACCCATATGAATACTGAAGCAGACAAAACAATAAATAGGTTGCAGAGAAAAGAAAAAATGGAACATATTAAAGCTAAAACAACAGAAACCACTCGAAGAGCTGAAGGAGTTGCTAGTCTCAAGTTTCTTCGGTAGGAAAACGTCAAAAACTTTAACAGATATGAATTATTACCAGAGTAAATAATCAGAGCACCGTTTATTAATTACCTTGTCCACCATGAAAACTTCTTCGCCATTGACATCTACTTCAAGATCACAGCAAACTTCCATTGTCAGAAGAAACACAGGAAAAATGAAAATCTAGAGTCAAAGCATAACCATACAGGCAACCTCAAAAGTTTGAGTCTGGAAAAGATAAACTTTTTAAGATTGAAACAGGTGTTTCTCAGTACATGACATGAATGAGCATATAATATAGAGAGAGAGAGAGAGAGAGAGAGAGAGAAATGTCTGTTACTGGTGAAGAGACAATGGAAGGAATAAGAGGCAGACCAAAAACCTTCCAAGAAAATGAATATTTTATGAACCTGTTGGTAGTAGGGAGCTAGCACACCATAAGTAAGTGTGAAACAGTAAAAAGTTTATTATAAACCCAAAATCTGAATGAATATTTTATTCTCCGTTACTCATGCAGCAAATTTCCTCATTCTCCATGTTTCTCTAGCAGGCTAGGTGATAAGCTGCCATCAGTCTTCTCTGTGCTTGACTGTGGGAGTCTCCTTTTAGTGGATGCTGGATCCCACCAAAAGAATTCAGAAAAGTAGATTGGGTATGCAACCTAGGTCAAATAAGATGTTCTGAATGATTGTTTGACCTTCAAGATCAGCAATCAGGTCTGCAACAGATGATGAGCTTTAGATATAATCACATTATAACTCTTGACCCAAAAAAAAATCACATTATAACTCACACTGAAATTACCTCTTTCTTGGAAATTAAAACACATATTGCAGTGCAAAGGACTCACTAGTATAGTAGTTTGGAGTATTTACTCCTTGGCCAGCGAGTTCAATCATGATCCGTCAGAATAGTGTGTGTAAGTTTAGCATTTTATCTTCCCTCTTAATAAGAAATATCTTTAAAAAAAACACAGCTTGCGAAGCTAAACCAACAAATTTTTTTATACCATCAATTCGCCAAATTGTCCTTTCATAGTCACTTTGTAAAGATTTTATTTATTTATATATATATATATATATTTTTCTGTATATCTACGTGTGCGTATTTATTTCGATGGATTATGGAAAAACGTTGGAAACATTTCTTCTAGCATAAATATATCATTTTTGTAAACAAACATTAAGAAAATAAAACTTTTTCTGATCCTTGTGCTGCGTTGAAACCAGTCAGAATTACAATCAAGAAATGTTCTACAATGTTATTTTCTGAAATCTATCAAAATAGCTATAAAATAAAATAAAAACCACTTCTCCGCACCTTTAAGGGAAAAGGGAGGGAAGAGTATAATTAAAAAAACACTCCTTAAATCAAGAATCTATATTGTAAATTCTTGCTACACAGGCAACATAACACTTCTTCCACTTAAAGGTGAGGAAAATACAGTTTTCAATGGTTCCAAAGGGAACCATGAAAAATAAAAGGAATAAAAAACACAATAAGATGAGGGTCGTAGAGGGGAGACACCACTCGGGCCAGAAGATTGCAATCAATTTTGTATGGCAGTAATTATCCCGAAGAAAGTGGAAAAAACTGGTGGAGGCAGGCACTCACAAGTGAATGCGCTTTGTCTGCCTGCTTGTATCCAGCTATTTGAAATGAACGAGGTCACCAGCAAAACTATGAATCTCTATAGCACCAAGCGGTGCCCAAACCGCCACTAGAAACACTCAAGACATTTAGTAACCATTTATCTGAGGCCTTGGGGTTGGGCCCATCAGCCGTGAAAAAGGCATTTGAGCCCGGCCAGGAATGCCCCTTTGCCCAGAAAATCGATCAGCTAATTTTGGATCTGAGACTGATCTGGAAAATGCTTGGGCAAGCTCAAGAGCTGAAGCTGCTTTCCCGTGGTGCACACCAACACCAGGAGAAGATAGCTTTGGCTGTTCGGGCTTCCGCCAGGTCTCTGGTGATGGTGGCCTCTCTGACTGTTGCTGCTGTCTCTCAGGCTCTCTATTGTTCCTCTTACCATCATTACGCCAGTTCCTCTTCTGCACATCAACTCTCTCAACATCTACCCGATTATCCCTCCTATCAAATTTCTTTCCAGTCCTCTGATCAAAAGGATGATTCTCGGGTTTCTCATTGGGGTGAGTAGGATTTGCATGCACAGGAACTCTATCAGGCTTGGGAACTTGATGTTCAACCCTTCAAACAACAACAAAGATTTGTTGTAAGTAACAAAAAAAGAACCAAATTTCCATTCAAAGATGACCAAAAAAACTTTATAAAATAGGAAAGCTTTGAGATGGAAAATAAGCCACTACTTGTCAGAATGCTGAACCATGTCAATGTTGGTAATCACAACATCATCAACCCCTCGCTCCTTCAGAACCTGAGTTTACAAACAGAAAAGGTTTCAGGAAGGGGACATGAAGCTCCACCAGTAGTAAAAAAGAAGAACACGGTAATGTTGGGGGAAAAGGGGCAGCAACAGGGATATTAAAAAAATCCACAATTTTTAAGAAACTGGGAAAATAAACAAGAAAAATTACATCTCAATGACTAAAAGTAACTGAAATGTCAAACTTAGATTAAAAACTCACTAGTTCTCGTGGGCGAGCACCACCAAACAATGAAATCCTGCATCAGTCATAGATATGATCAGATGTTACTTGCAAGTACCAATGTAGAGATCCAATATTTACAACAATGAAGAACAGATTCTTTTTGAAAGGCTACCAAGATTTCAGAACATGAGGATTGTGCTCTCCCATGCTACAAATTCAATGTAACGCTTAAAGCTTGACTGGTATGAGATGAGGTGGGGTGAGGGATAGATCTTAGGTTTAAATATTCATGTAAGCAAAACAAGAAAAAATTGCTAGAGTCTGAGAACAATCATAGCGCACATATTTTCATGTGGAAGTCAGGAAATAAAATATATATCAGACAAGGATTAACTTCATTTGATAATCATGTGGTACAAAACTGTGAGGCAACAATTTATGATATTCCGTTTATAACAATAGACACACACAACACTGCAAAACTATTATTAACTTATATCTGGAAATTGCACACAAACATATAGCCCAAGGGATTGGTTCAATGGACAGGAGATCTCTAAACAACATCATTCAGCCTCAAATCACTAATGGCTATTAAAGATTACATTAAACAAATTTGGTAAAGGGGGAGGGAAGGAGAGGAGAACATGAATTATTTAACAACGAAACTTAACAATGCACTATTCCACAGCTTATAAATTGTAGGTCCATCACGAGACTTACTTTTGTTAACAAAAAATATTTAAAGGAATAAAAGCCATACAGTGAACACCGTGTTCATAAATTTAGGTTGTGATACACCATATTAAGCGTTCGCCCGGCCCGACCAACACCCCCTCTCCCAAAAAACCAAGATCAATATCCCCTCTATTTCCCCGAGCTGATACATGTTCAGATCGGGAAAAGATATATAATGTTTCACTCAGCTTTACGCCATTGCATTCATCCTCTTATTTTATTTTTGTTAAAAAATAGCAGAGATTAAAAAAGGAAACCGCAATCAAAAGCATAGGTGGAAATCAAAAACATATTCAGACCTGTCTTTTTTGGCAATTCCTTCCGATTGTTCAAGAGGCTGATACCGGGGCTTAAGATTCAATTTTGGACGCTCCACCGCCTGCTTCCCGCCATCAGAGCCGGTTGAACCAGGTTTTGGAGAATTCATATTTCCATACACTTCATTGACAGTTTCGACATGAGACTCAATCACCCTTTGGTACTCCTATATTCAACCAAACAATGAGAATTTAGTGCATTCAGAGCAAGGTAACCTTAGATTTGAGAGACAAAACACCCTATAACACACTTTGATAACCTTGTCAATACCTGTGTATGATCGACAACTGGAGCTTCCAAACCCTCCACTGGCTTTGTTCTTGGAAGCAACTTCAACTTAGGTCGCTCTACAGGTTCTGGAGAAGCTGAGGGCTGCAATTCAGCCTGACCAAATTTTCCATCAGCCTGAGCAGGTTGAACCCTGTTGCTATAAGCAGTTGGATTCCTCTCTTTTACCTCTGAATTAATAAGGGCCCCAGAACTCCTATAATCAGGTAGCTCCTTCATGACACCCTGAGTGCCATCATCAACTTGTAGACCCCTTTCGACCTGCCTAGCCAATGTCACATCATAATGTTCTCTCTCAACCATCACATCCATCCTCTTGTAAGTATCATTACCATAACCCTTGGAATGTAAGCCACTCTCTGTTTCGGGAGATCTAACAACATCAATATTTGTCTGATATGGGATTGAAGGCTTTGACTGCCATCTACCCGAAGACACCTTATCTAGGGCACTAGCATTAGCAAGCTTTTGAACAGCACTTTGTCCAGACCAAGCAGATTGCACCGGCTCAGTAACACCCGCCATCTCCTTCCTCATTGCCCAAGCATTTGGTTGAGCCCCACTAACACCGCGCCCACCATTGGCACTTGAAGTCTGAGAATTAACCCCTGCGTGGGTCGCCTCGCTAACCCTTTCCGAGTAAGAACTCACCGCCCCCCTCGGGGATTGCGGTGCTGGAGCCCACCCCTGCGTGCCAGATAAGCCCCCTGAAGACACAAACACCGGTTTGGGCTCGGCACGGGTAGGCAGAACCCGAATGCTATCATCGCTGATGGTCCGGCGTGGTGTGGAGACACCATCAAGGGGCTTGCGCTCATCCTCATCAAAGTTCCGGCCAATGTGCACGGAGTGAGTGAGAAACGGAATCTTATCATCGAAATGCCTCGTCGCCGGAGACGTACGGGGCCGAGACCGGTGATCGGGCCGCCCCATAGGGTTTACCCAAGAGGTGGGTCGGTCGTAAGTCGAACGATCCATAGGCCTAACAACTCTGCACAAAAGAAAAATCCAAAATTGGCTTGAAAATTAACTAGGGTTTTTGGATCCATTTCTTTGGGATAATCGTAAACAAATCAACTAAAAAGGCTAGATCTAAAAGCAGAGAATTACAGATGAATCCAAATCAACAGGGTTTTTCTTTTTCATCATTTTCTATAGCAAAAAAAAATTAGAAAAATAAGAACGATAGGGTGAAAGAAAGAACAAGAAAAGGGGTAAACGGGACTTACACACCAGGAGCAGAAGGGAGAGGGAGATCAGAGGGAATAGAACCGCCATGAAAGTCCTTAAGAGTCATAGTATTCCCACTCACTTTCTTCTTCGACATTCTCCCCCTCCTCTTTCTCTCTCTCTCTCTTTCAAACACTTGACAGATCTTCCTGAGCTCCGCTTTGATTTGTTGTTGAAGACGATGGTACTTTTGATTGGAGATTTGGACAGAAGAAGACAGAGAGAGAGAGAGATTGTGGAGAAGAAGCAGAGGGAAAGCTCCCGAACCTTAAAGATCGCCTCTGCTTCTCTCTCAAAACTATTTTGCTTATTGGGACTTCACCACTTGCGTTCTTTTCCGTCCGTACTGTTCGTTAGACTTTCTAGTTTCTATTAGATGTGCCTCTCTCACCTTGACTCTGAGCCGTCCGATCATTAACCGATCTATGTGATGTATTTATTAGATATTCCCTCCATTTTTTCTTTCTTTTTCTCATAATGTTATTAAGCATTATATATTGTTTTTCTTTCTTGTTTCACCTCCTCTTGAATCCTTTGCTAAATAACATTTTGCATGGTTAAGTACTTGTAGCTCAGCTGTTTAAGAGTAATTATTCATGTGCCCGTTTTAAAGTCGTATGTTCGAATCTCCCTCTCACAATATCGCTTATTATAAAAAAGAACAAAACACTTTTGCATAATCTCAAAAAAATAAATGAACACATATAGTATTTAACATTGTCAAGAATAAGATAAACAAGGAAAACCAACAATATCTTACATCGATCACATTTAATGTGTCTATTATTGATCAAAATAGTTAAGAAATTAGGCAAATGAATTGGAAATAGCCAATTCTCATGACCGTTCAGGTTTACATGAGCTAGATTGAGTTTATTGTTTGAAGAAGATCTGAATTAGCTTAAAAACTGTATTCAGGTTGATTTTTTTGTAACCAAGACAGGTCAGAAGTTGTCCAATTTTAATTGGGGTTTCTTTTTCTTGTTGGGCTAGAGATTAAAATTTCAACGAAATAAAACTAGAAAGGGCCGGAGCCCAAATATAGAAACAAATTGGGACCAGGGCCAGAGGATGGCCCAAAGTGGATATATACACAAGTCTATAACTTGCCAAGGCCTTAAAATAGCAAAGGCAAAAGCAGTCTCGCAGTTGGGGTTTATTTCATTTTGAATTGATGATAGAGGTCCACTTGTCGCATCGCATTGTAACATATAGGATTGATGAATGAAGGAGCGTCGCCTCTCTTTTCTTTTGAACTGGTGTTAAATGTTCTCAATTATCTCCATCACCACTCATCATGCTCATCAATCACCATTCATCGTTCCTTGTTTAGTTCTTTGACTTTTATTTCCTTATTTGGTCATCCTTTTGTATAACTATAAGGTTATGGATCCTATGAAATTCACTGAATTAGAAGACAATGTTCCCCTTTATAACATGGAAGTATTTTTGTTCACCACTTTAACAAGGCATAACGTAACTATAATTATACAAATGAACACGCATTAAGTGTTGAAAAGAATAATAATAATACACCTTAGATTAAAGTAATGAGCAAATGTACCATTTATAACATACATAGTCATTCTATACTATCATATCATAACCAGGGGCGGCCTTAGGGTGGTGCAAGTGGCGCCACCGCACAGAGCCCCTGGAAAAAAATTTCTTTATATTATATATATATATAGGAATTGTATATATAGTATATCGTGCTAAGTATTTTCACAAGAGTGTGTCTTGTGGAGTTGGCTCCGTGCATATCCATTTAACATACACACCAGAGTTCGATTCTTAAAATTTTTAAAAAAGTTTTCTCCTCCAAAAAAAGTATTTTCTTCATTCAAAACAAAACAAAACAAACTTTATGGCTTCTTCTTTCTCTTAAACTCTGATTTTCTGGTAAGTAATCATCATCATTTATCAATATCTCTTTGGTTCTTTTTTCAATCCTTTGACAATTTCAGGAATTTCAACACCAAAAAGAGAAAACCCTAATTCCTAAATTCATAAAGACCACTCAAAATCAAATAGTCAGATTCAAATCTCAATTCAAATTCATGTATGTACCTAAATTTCAATCTATTCTATATATAACATGAATTATTTTATTAAATTATCATCATGTTGATGATTGGTTATATGAGAATATGGTTTTTAGAAATATTTATCTATTTCTTGCTAGGGTTTTCTTCCAAGTTATAGGGTTTTGGAATTTTTCTTTGTAATCTAAACATGCCACCTACTAGAAAATACGTTTCTGGATATACAAAACGACTTAGAAAAAGAAAAATCAAGGAATTGACTCAATCTCAAAGAGGAGCTATTGATAGATTCATTGTTAAAGAATCACTTGCTACAATTGATGAAAATATTTCTAATGAACAACAACAAGATGATGTTGAGGAATTGCAAGATATTGAAAACAATATGGATGAATGTGTGGGTAATGCTGAGCAGAATGAGAATGATGACAATGAAAATGTTGATATTGATGATCACAATGAAAATGTTGAAGATCTAGACATAGAAAATGATGACAATGAGAGCGTTAATAATTTATTCAATGAAGAACCAAGCCAGTCCATTCCATTGGATATTTATGATCCAAGAAATTGGAATAATATTGATCCCAAATTCTGTGACCTATTAGTGGAAAAATGTCATATAAGAGATCTATTAATAGGAAAGGGTCCTAAAGATCATTTACATAGAGATTTCTCTTCAACATTTTACACTCGTCATTTGCCAAATGAAGAGCAACATGATAGAGATTGGCTAGTGTATTCAAAGGATCTTAACAAAGTATTTTGTTTTTGTTGTAAATTATTTTAAAAAGGGCCACAAAAAAGTCAATTAGCAAATGAGGGATTTAAAGATTGGATACATCTTAGTGGCAGACTTAAAGAGCATGAGACAAGTATTGAACATATCAATCATATGAGCACTTGGATTGATTTTCGTATTAGATTGCAGAAAAATAAAACAATTGATGGAGTTGTTCAAAACCAAATCAAGGAAGAGAAAGAGCATTTGAGGAACTTATTAAAAAGATTAATTTCAATTGTGAAATATCTTGGAAAATATAGTTTGGCTTTTCGTGGAAGTAATGAGAAGATCCATGATATTAACAATGGAAAATTTATGGGCCAAGTTGAAATGATTGCAAAGTGGGATCCAGTTATGAAGGAGCTTGTTCGACGTATGGATGATAAAGAGACTCATTATCATTATCATTATCTTAGTCATAAGATTCAAAATGAATTGATACTTTTGTTAGCTTCTGAACTCAAAATTGTAATCATTAAAAAGATTGAAGAAGCTAAATATTTTTCTGCGATTCTTGATTGTACTCCAGATGCTAGCAACCAAGAACAAATGAGTTTGATAGTTAGATGCGTGGATGTCTCTACTAATCCAATAAAGGTTGAAGAATTCTTTTTGGAATTTTTGATTGTGAATTATACAACAGGACAAAGACTTTTTGAAGAGTTGCAAATGGTGTTGCAAAAACTTTGGATGTAAATCCTAGAGCATTGTACACACCTTGTGGTTGTCATAGTCTTAACTTAACACTTTGTGATATTGCGAACTCTTGTGGAAAGCAAAAGACTTTTTTGGAGTCATACAACTAGGGCTGGGCATTTGGATCCGAAACCCAGCCAATCCGCCCAAACCAAACAGATCGGGTCGGGTTGGTTTGGTTTTTTTTCAATTTTTTTGGTTATCGGTTTGAACCCAAACCAAATCGAGGTCTATGGTTCGGTGTACGGTTTGCAATATCCAAAACCACGGTTTAACCAAACCAAACCGATGATATTAAAAATATATTTTATATAATATTATGATAAGAAATATATATAATATATAGTTTAAAGAAGTTTATAAATATATAATACATAGTTTAAAGAAATTTATATATATATATAATACATCTTTTTTTCCCTTCTTCTTCTTCTCTCTCTCTCTTCTTTTTCTCTTCTTCTTCTTCTCCATCTCTCCCTCTTTTTTTCTTCTTCTCCTCTCCATCTCTCCCTATCTTCATCGCTTTTATTTCTTCTCTCTCTCTCTCTCTCTCTCTCTCTCTCTCTCTCTCTCTCTCTCTCTCTCTCTCTCTCTCTCTCTCTCTCTCTCATAAAGCCAAAAACCCAAACCGAATCAAACCAACCCACCAATTCCGGTTAACCGAAGTGGTTGGTTTTCATCAATTATAGTTTGGTTCCGGTTTCCAAAATAGCCAAACCGAGACGGTTCGGTTTGGTTTTGGGTTGAGCCCAAAACCGAACCAACCCAAACCGAGCCCACCTCTACATACAACGTATTTATACATTGTTTGCTAATTCTACAATGCGGTGGAAGATATTGAAAGATAATGTTAAACACTTCACTGAAATTGTTGTTAGTTACACGTTGGGAAAGTCCTATTGAAAGTGTAAGAGCAATAAGATTCCAAGCTCCATATTTAAGAGAAGCTTTACTTCAGCTAGCAGAAAGTGACAGTGACTCCAAAATAACAAGTGAAGCTAATTCTTTGGCAACATATGAACTTGGAAATTTTGAGTTCTTATTGGGGATGGTTATTTCATATGATATATTAGGTGTTGTCAATGTAGTTAGCAAAAACTTACAATTTGAAGACATGCTTATTGATGTTGCTATTGATAAAGTGAAAGGGTTGATTACTTTTTTTGAAAAGTATAGAGAAAATGGGTTTATAGAAGCTATGTGTATTGCTAAAGAAATTGCTACTTATATGACAAATTTTTATTTATAGTATTTTCATATTAGATTATGTTAGGCCTCAATTTAAATTTTGCAGGCTCCTCAAAATCTCAGGAACGTCCCTAATCATAACAATATGAGATTGGATTTCATTATAATGGAAGTTCCCAAATCTTTGGTGAGGAGTTGAACTATGAGAGAGAGAGAGGTATATATTATACACAAGGTCTTCATTAACTTGCAGAAACTCAGCTCCGAGGGTAAAGAAAATACCCTCTGCCAAGCCAAGTACCACTTTGCTCAAATGAGGAAAAAAAAATACTCTCAATCCATTATAATTAATTGGACCAATCTTATCTCTTGCAAAGTTCAAGTTCTCACTCTCCGGTGCGAAAAAGATATGCACAAATCATAAGACATTTTTTATTATAAGAAAAGAGTAGATTACCAAATATTCCATTGCTGTACCAACCCACAGAATATACGACCTCTCGGAGATATTTACGGTTTATACTAGAAAGATACAAACTGTTATTCAAAAATGTGTTTTTTTCTTTTTCGTAAAATTCAAATTCAAAACCTTTAAAATATAAATAATATATAAAATAAAGTTTTAACTATAAAGTAAAAATAAAGAAATAAATAATAGATAATTAAAATAAGTTAAGAGTAAAAAAGCAAGTCTAGTATGGTGAAATCACATCAAAGACGCTGTCCTAAAGTCTTTGTAGCCTCCCCTACAATTGGATAGAAATCTCCAAGTCACAAAACCATTGCTCCAAAAATAATAATAAGAAAAGTAGAGAATATATGAAAGTAGAAGAACAGAGAAATCAGATTGTGGTGTGTATCAAATGTGAAGGAGGTGTCCAAAAATTGTAACATCCGCATATAATTTAAACCAGAAAATTAAGACAATGAATAGAAAATAAAAAGTGAAAATTAAACAATTGTAACTCTCATAATAAATAAATAAAAACAGCCAAATAATTAAAATAAAGTTTTTTAAAAAGGGTAAAATTTTAAAAGCCTTCAAAAGTCAATACAAACATAATTGGAGTTGATAACTCGCGGACCAGAAACCTCACATTTCAGATTTCGCGTGGAACGGTCCAATGTTCTGACCATTCTTGTTTGGATTGTCCGGCTTGCCGTGTCGTGGTGATGTTTTCATGTTGTAAACTAGTGCTGGGTCTAAATGTTCTGAACTGAGCTGATGTCTCTCTCTCTATCTTGTTGTATTGCTGTTTGTTTCCTCTGCATACCTTTGCTTTTAGGGCCCTTGGAATGAATTCCCTTTCTGTTCTGACCCAAAAAAAAACAGGTGGAAGAATTATAACCATTTGGTCCAGCCGTGGAGCTATTAAGGAATCAGTGTGGTACCAGGCCCCCACTCTATTTTTTCTAATTTTATTTAAATACTATATATGATATTGTAATATATTAGATTAATTTGAGGATATTTATCCTAAAATAAACAATATATTAGATTCTCATTGTCTACAAATTAACCATAAATATTCTTGATCTCTCATCTACTTATCTCCCTTAAATTGTTTAGGTTAGTTTATGATATTTGTACTAAAAACTCCTAAATTTACAACTTTTTTTAAATAAAAAAAAAATCTTTTGTTTAACTTAAGCTTTGTTAATTTTTTATTTCCGTCCTTTTTTTTTCATGTATGAGTTTATTGAGTTGGGCACTTTAGTGTTGGAATTTATGAACTTTTTTTTCTATTCTTCTCTCGGTTGGAATATAAATTATTAAGTTCAGTCTTTAATAATGTAGATGAATTTAAAATATGAAATTGAGGTTTCTATAAATAAATTAAAAATTCATTACAATTATGATTGTAAGTTACGAATGTATATATTATTAATTTATATCAAATGATATTATGAAGTGGGCCAAAACGAGTAGTTAGTGTCTAATTAACTTATTAACCGGTTAGCGCTTTAACATTCCTATTTAAATCATTTTTTAAAATTTGGTGAGGGGCCACTTTAATGTGAAATTTTAGCTTCGTCATTGATTTGGTCCCACTGTTACATCAAACTCAATGAGGTGTCCAATGTTACATCAAAATCAATGAGGAATCCAACACCAATAATCGGTAGGGGTACTTCTCGTTGCAAAGCTAACAATCATCCATTAAAAGAAGGAAAATATTAGAGGCATCAATTTTGGGCACCAACTCTCTAATAGAGTATGGGACCCGTTGTATTAGCGGGCTCCACCTCTATTAGAGAGTTGGTGCCCAAGTTGGTGCCCAAAGTTGGTGCCTCTAGCACCACCCATAAACAAAACTAGATTCAAAATGATAATGCTAGCATTATATATATAAAGACTTTCTGGATTGTACTTACTTTGATTCAGTGATTGGAAATGTTGAGTTTTTAGTTAAAAAGGAGCAAAAGCGACGGTTTATCAGCCATGACGAACTAACCGTAAAATATTTTAAAAAGTTTTTGAAGAGGTTTTCTAGTAAAATATTTTAAGCATTATTCATGCAAAAGTATTCGGCTGAATAAAAAATTGTTTAGCATTATATTCACATTTTCGTTTTAATTTTATCTAACCGACTTTGGTTATTTTACACATTTTAAATGACCAAACAGTTCTCGTTATGAATGGTTTTTTGCAGCGATGACCCTTGAAGTAGGACATAGAACATACAGACTTTTGATTGTTGAACTTCATTGAAAAGGGTAGCTCTGGAAAGAATGTGTGAATTTCTTTTTAAATAAAGACATTCGCAACGTAGAAAAACTCATATAAATATTTATTTATTTATTTATTTATTTATTTATTTGGCCAATAATGTTGATCCAATGATAAATACATCGTTCTAAGTAAAATAAAAAACGTTGGTACATCATTATTTCATTATTATAACTAAATTCTAATTAAATACACACAGAGTTTAATTATTAGTTCAATTGATCTCAAAGTAGTAAAGGCTGAACTAGTAGAGACTGGATGAGGATCCGAGTCCCTTGCTCTTGATCACCAAATCCATCTCCATCTTGGTAAAGGCTGTGCGCCACTCGAGCAATATTTGGGATAATGTTGATGAATGGTGACAGAGAAGGCACTTGTGGGGTTCCCAAGCATTTTCCATTTATTTTCTTCCATGCATTCTCTATCATGCCCTTGATGTTCTTCTCAGCTATATCTTCACAAGCATTCGCCTCTCTCATGTAACATAGGATTGCTGAGGGAGCATCCCCTCGCTCTTGTTCTGCCTGTTAATCAATCAATCAATTATAATTAATTAGATTAGATTAGATTAGGTTAGATTTGACTTGTTTGATTAAGAAGAAAAATTAACGAAGAAAGAAGATTACTGCAGAAGTTCCCAAATCATTGGTGAGCCGAACTATCAGAGATATATTATACACAAGATCTTCATTCTCGTGCAGAAATTCAGCAATCTCTTGGGGTCCCTGATGATGAGTTGTGGAGAAAAATGTATGAACCAAAATCACAGAAGCTGCTGATGAAATGCATCCATTATTGAGGTACTCTTCAAGGGATGGTGTATGGGCCCTACTGTACCACTCTGCCTCGACTAATAAAGCTTTACAAAAATCTGTCCACTATGAATCAAAATAATAATTTCAATAAGTTCAAGTTTGCAACCATATATAAAGATTTATAAAAATAAATAAATAAAACGAACAAGCCTAGCTGAGCTAGTACCACTTTGCTCAACTGAGGTAATACTTGGTTCCAACCATTTTCCTCCTCAATTTCATGAGCAATTTCACAAGTAGTGTTGTAAAGCACTTGGAAGCAGATCTTCATACACTCTGGAAGCTGTTCAGTTTCCCCAACATCCCACCTGAGTTGAAGATATTGAAGAGAATTTTATCTAGACATTATGAACCTAACCCTTTTCCAATTGGCTTGTATATGTGCTGAAAATTGTGTAACCAATACTAATGTGTTTTATACCAAAAACTAACTAACCTGTCAACGGCGTTGGTGAAGCACTTTAGCTCTTCCAATGAGCCATAAAGGTCGTAAACGTCGTCTATTATCAGAATCAAGTTGACGACTTTAGTAAGCCATATTCTAAACGATGTGTAGTGAGGCTGGAAATTTAACCCCACAGCACACATGAAACACTCGACCAGTCGATCTCTTGCAAAGTTCATGTGCTGTGTGAGGTCTAGATTGTTCCACCACCTAAGCCACGCATCAGAAAGGAACAAACAGTAGCATTATTTTTGTTTTAAATGATATATTCTTTCGTTTTCCAAAGAAGATATATTGATTGGTTTGCTTTTACTTACATGGATGCTTCCCTTAAATCTTTTTGCAGTTTTGATTGAACCATGTTAAAGTTAAGTTTAGCAAATTCAAGTAAAATGGTGTTGATTTGATTGTCTTTCTCATAGGCGTCTATGTGCCTTTTGACATTGAACCACCGCACTCTTCTGTGTGATGAAAGCTCCAAAGCATGGACCACATGCCTGGCAAGGTTATTGTCCAGATTACAGATATTGGAATCTCTGAGAGCTACCATAGACGAAGCTTTTGCCTCATCTAAGACATTTTCACCTTCTAAAGCCAAGTTCGAGGCCTCGAAAAGCTCAAGCATTCCTTTGACATCCGAAAGATGGCTTTTCTTTAATGCACCCTCCTTCTCATCCATGAAGCCACCAAATACATCTGAAATAAGATAAAGTTATAGGAGTTGTGTTAACTTGTTTACAAGTTCAAGCAAACATATATCAGAGTTAACTCTGTAACTAATATATATATAATATGTATATATGCCCCTTTCTATTGTGGGATCCATTATTTGGGGGACATTTTTCAGGGTCCCCTACGAAATTTTTTTCAACAATCCAAACCGTTTATTTTTTACATCTTCATTCAGAGATCATCCTTGTAAATAATCATACAAAATTAAAAATCATTAAGGCATCTAATTGAGACTAACAAAATCAATAAACACGGTGCTTCAAGAAAGTACTTAAATTTCAATCATTTAATTGAGTGGTCAAATGATATCGGATTCAAGTGATTTTTTGTAGAGATGATCTTTTTGAATGAATATCTATAAAATAGACGGTTTGAATTAGTGAAATACAATGCAGAGTGGGATGTATAAGAGTGTCCCTCAAATTAGCGTATTTGAAGGATGCCTCAATAAACGCTATATATATTCATTTACCTTGTGACACTTTGTAGCCCTCCTCCCTAAGGATCTTAAAGTACAAGGCAGTAGCATAAAGGTCCTCTGTTATGCAGGGGTCGTTATTTTCAACAGATGCTATTTTGTCTAGGGTTTCCTTGATTTCCTTTTCAAAGTGGTTCGCGAGGCCTAGTTTTCTGATGCTGTCAACCAGCTCCAACCGAGCTATTAAATCTTCAGTTTCAACAAACATCATATTCTTAACATCTTCTATGAGCTTCTCAGACTGCATTTTACAATCATCTCCCTGCACTCAGTTATCATTCATTAATTAATATGGAGAAATTAATTAATAGCTATAGCATGAAGTTAATTAGGAGGAGAAAGAAAACTCACATCGTATTTGCTGTCAAGAGATTCAAGGAAACCAAATTTCCAAATAGTTGGCTTGTAATTGGCAGATCGTCTTTCATGTTGTGTCAAGTCGTCAGAGGCTTGGGATTGCTGCTCATCAGCTTGCAAGTGTGTTCTAAAATCCATGATGGAAACTTGGTTTATGGAAATCTTTCTTGGAGAGTAGGGGTTTATATAGGCAAAGGCATGCGCAGTTTATGATATTATATGACATGAATCATGATGTTTCATGGTCATATAACATCCCACGTGAAACAGGAGAACATTAATACCAATAAATCTGTTTTTGTTGGGTATCTGATATGCAATGTATTTACGTGGTCCCTGATGAACGTTCATGTTCGAGAGCTGCGTGCATGTGTTTCATGGTGTGATGTGCTCAAATTGAGCCTCTCACCAAGCCGATGAAACAAGAAAATTTATTATGTTGGGGTTTCTATATTCTATATCAAAAGAATCAATGGGCAAACGAAATCACGGCATTTTTCGTGATGAAAAAGTTAATAACCATGGTCCATCTGCATCAACAAAAAACTCGAACTAAAGCGATCATTAAACAATAATTAGTATTAGGTGCAGGTCAGTTCTGAGATTTTGAGTGTCATTTGCCAAACTTAAACTAAAGCCCTCACGTAATCTAATATGAAAATACTAACAAAAATATTTGTCATGACTTAATATCATAAAATAATTTTTTTATAACTAAAATTCATCATCAATTAGCATTCAATAACAATCACAAATCAAATTCATAAATTTGTTAGTGTTTTCATTTGATAAAGTTAAATATTAGTATGTTCGGTATAAAAAATAAAATAAAATAAGAGTTCAAGAGAAAGAAGAAAACATGAATTTCTTTTTTGATTTTGTTTTGAGTGGAAGAAATTTTTTTTTAGGAGAAAGCGTATGGGTGTGATATATCTTGTTAGTTTAGTTGGATCTCCCTTTGTTTTTTTTTCTTGTGCTTTTGTTTTTTTAAGCTTTTTAAAATTTTGTTGTTGTAATGCAAAAAGAATAAAAATACAAATAGAATAACATCACCAAGACTCAGACTTGGGCCTTATACCAAGAAATATGCGCTAGAAACGATGCCAGCACCAGCCCTGATTTGCAATACACATGTCATAATCATAAGTGTTGGTGTTTAAAATAATTTTGGTGATCATAAACGAGGAAGGAAAATTTAGAGACGAGTATGCGATGACTATGACTATTCTTGGAATGGAAACAATGACTCGTACCAAACCTTAAGAATTATGACAAGGAAATGAAGGGCTCGAAAACAATGCTCGCACCAAACCTTATGAATTATGACAAGGAAATGAAGGGTATGAATTATGACAAGGAAATGAAGGGCTCGAAAACAAGAATCGCACCAAACCTTATGAATTATGACAAGGAAATGAAGGGGTTGAAAACAAGACTCGCACGGCACCCAAACCGATCCTAAGATCCCCTTCCAATTCATATTTGCAATTTCCATATATGCAAACTTTCGGAAATGTTCTTTCAACTTGAAGCATGGAATTTAAAAATTACAGACATGTCTTCAATCATTCGGATTTGATGAAATTATAAAATCTCCACTTATATGGTAGTCATCCGAAAGGAGAAGAAAATAAAAACAATACGCCCTAACCTAATGAAGTTCATCTCGTCATCATCACCAAATTCTGTGGTATTTTTTTAAAAAATTTTCCATATAATAAATTAGGTGTGAAATTATAATCCATTGGTTCACGTTTGCCAATCCGTCGAACAAATTTTCTGTTTTTAGCTACGCATACTATGCACATATCTTACTAGGTCGTGCAATAATTTATCCTCATTGATTTTCTGTCAATTAAGTTCTCTTGTTTCACTTTTCATCAAATCTCAATTAGGTTATTAACAAGCCAATTACAAATTTACACCAAACTTACTCATTTTGGTTTTCTACCCTTTATAGGGGACAATAAAAACGACACCGTCGTGGCTAAAACTATTCTCTTTAAAAGGACGTCAAAAACCAATAAACTGTTCCTCTGTGTCGGTTGGTTTTAGTACACTCCCACCAGTAACCAACGCCACCACGCCGTCATTTTGTGGGTTGGTTTTGATTTATAAACCCAATACAAAAATTGATGATGGTGCACTCAATCACATTGCATTTTGTGGTAGGCCTTGTTGCAGGGTTCGCATTGGGATTGGTTCTAGGAATTGGAGTGCTCCGCTGCCTCAGAATCCGAAGAAGAAGGTGCAGAAGGATACAATCACAGAGGTCCATTTCAGCGCAGAGAGAAAAAGCACCCAAATTACCAGTCAAAGGAGTAAATAACAATGGCGTTGACTCCAGCAACACCAACACCACTGTCTCTGAGTTCTCTAACTTTGGCCAAGACTCGCCCAGAACTTCGGAGTGGACTAACATGCCCCTCTGGCTGGAGGGCCTCAGGAGAAAGAGCGTCGTCTCGGCATGCGGCATACCCAAGTATTCTTTCAGGTCTGTATGTCTATGTATCTATTTTTCTGGGTTTTATTCTTTCTGGAGGGAGAGTGATTTACTGGGTTTTGTTGGATTTTGGCAGAGATGTACAGAAGGCGACTTTTAATTTTACGACAGCTATTGGGCAAGGAGCGTTTGGGCCTGTTTACAAGGCCCAAATGAGCACTGGTGAGACTTTTGCTGTTAAAGTTCTTGCTGCTAATTCCACGCAAGGCCAAAACGAGTTTTTGGCTGAGGTAAATGGTACATTGCATTTGCATAGCATTCATTGATTCATACAGTTTTAATAGATGTTGCATGTACATGCCTTGATTGAATTTTCTATGTATTTACGCAAGTGCATAAATCTGTGTTCAGGTTCTTTTACTTGGAAGATTGCACCACAAGAACCTTGTCAACTTGGTGGGATATATGGCAGAAGTAGGGCAGCATATGCTGCTCTACAAGTACATGAGTAATGGCTGTCTGTTTTCTCATTTACATGGTAACAATTCTCATGAATCACAGCTATTTTTTCTTCCATAATGCAACAATTCACATTATTTTCTAACATGGATAGCCACACATTGTATCGTTTAAAGCAATTCAATTATACTATTCATATTCAAGGTTTATTGAGTCAATGCATGCCTGTTTATGGTATTTATGTTCATTCTCATGAAGTTCCTATAACTAGAATTCATTCTATCATTCGATAAGCCCGAGATCGCTGTGATAATCACTTGTTACCCAGGTTTATGTCAAGTTCATTTTGTTGGATGATAGGACAAATTGTATTTCTGTTGTGCACTTATCTTATATCTTAGAATGTTGGGAAATGCAGGGGATAATCGTAAGCCATTGAGCTGGGATTTGAGAGTTGACATAGCTCTTGATATTGCAAGGGGATTGGAATACCTACACTATGGGGTATGCTTTCATTTTAGTTTCCTGGTCAATAGAACTCATTTGGAACTGCCTACTTATTGAGCTCTATTCTCCTTATGGCAGGCTGTTCCTTCTGTTGTGCACCGCGACATCAAGTCTTCCAACATACTGTTGGACCGATCAATGAGAGCCAGGGTATGTGACCCTTTTTTTTTTTTCCTTTTTTATTGTTAACAGATGTGGTATCAAAACACATGAAAGACCTAGTTGCAAAAGTTCAATACTAATTAGCCTTCAAAGAACTTCTTGCTAAACCGGGGGTTAATTACTCAACAAATGTATAACTACTGTGATTACCAAGCAGGTTGCTGATTTCGGGCTTTCAAGACAAGACAGGAGCAAACTTCGTTCGTCTAATATCAGGGGAACGTATGGATATGTTGATCCCGAGTATGTGTTGACGAAGACATTTACTAAGAAATGCGATGTTTATAGTTTTGGAGTGCTGCTCTTTGAAATTATTACAGGCAGGAACCCGCAGCAGGGTCTTATGGAATATGTGGAACTTGTAAGAACCGTCTCTTGTTCATTTGGCTACTTGGCCTTCACCTTCATCAAAGTTGCATTGTCCTTCATTTCAATTAATAATAATAATAATGCTGTAACATTCACATTCGGTGAGTTTTCATGCTGATGGATAGGCGACAATCGACACGGGGGATAAACTGGGGTGGCAAGAGATTGTGGATTCTCGTCTTGATGGAAGATTCAATGTAGAACAACTCGCCAATGTTGCTGATCTTGCTTACAAATGTGTGAGTGGTCTGTCAAAAAACCGGCCTTCCATGAGGGACATTGTACAGAGCTTATCATGGATTTTGATGATGAAACATAACACGGAGGACTACAAGCAGACCTCAAATGATGGAGCTGAAGAAACCTACATTGAAATAGATCTGCTGGACAATCAGGATCCTTTAATTGAACGCTGAAGAGAGACAAGCAGACATCAAACTTCTAAGCTGAAGCCTTGCAATTGTATATTCAACTTTGTTCATTTTATGATTTCAACTGCTTTTAGGGGAACAAGCCAAGCCTCTAGATTGAAGGATTTAAATGCAGGGCCTCGTGTCATGTAGATTATTTTGCTTTCATTAAAGTTCATCTACAATAAAGACTTTTAATCCACTGGGACAGTACAAACTGATTTTCTGTATCAGTACTTTTTAATTTATTTTCTGTACTTCCATATTTTTCCTGTGTAGGGTGCTTTTATTTTTCCTTGCCAACCACCATTTATCATTACCAACCCACTCCCCTTTTCGGAATCATGGTGAACATGTGTTTTGTATTTTCTACATTGCACCATCACATTTGGTCGGAGAAAAAAAAACAGTTGCTGGCTTTTAAAGTAATTTTCTTCAAGGGTACAATGATGATTAAAATTTTCTCCTTTAAGTTCAGGGCACCAGGACCCCCACCTGATCAACAGCTTTTCTTCCATAATGCAGGAAGACAGAGAAAACAGATGCTTATCAATGATATTAAACAACAATGGAAAGCAAACAACAAATGGTTTTAATTTTGATGGGAACATGAAATTTTGCAAAAAATATGCGGTTTGCATTAATCATCGTACTTAGACGATTACCGTACATAAACTGCACTCAAGATACACCATTGCCAAACGCAGCAAATTATGATGCTATTTTATATGTGTACATACGGCCAAGCCAGAACATAGCTAGATAAACGCCAATCACACATATGTGATCCATGTAACAGGATCATAATTAAAATACAGAGAGACTTAGTTCTAGTTCTGCAGCAGCCCCTTAGCCTTGAAGTAGTCCACAGCTTGGTCATATATTTGTCCAAGGTCATACTTAAAATCAAACCCCTCCTTGATAAGCTTCTCGGAAGAGATGATCAACTTGGCCTTTGAGGGAAAATCTCCAAACCTGCAATTGCAAATGAGAGTCAGAATTACCATCTGAAATGGTACAATAACGATTGAAGTTCTCTTCAAGGCTCCCCAAAGATGAGACATGACTTGTTTTAAAAGGGGCATGTCCTTTGAATATATTATCTTATAACTATTCAATATTGTTTTAAAGCAGTAATATAGATATCTAGATGTTGGAATACTTGGAGTAGGAGCTCACTCAGTGGGGACTTTGTACTCAGGGTATCTTTTGTTGAGGAACTTTGCAAGCTCAGGAACACTAGTATTGACAGCGCAGCATATATACCGACCAGAAGCAGATTCTTTCTCGGCCACAAATATATGGGCCCGGCATACATCCTCCACATGTGTAATGGAGATTGAACCTGATAGTAGTTGCATACCTTTCAAGGCATGATTTATGAGGAAGTCATTTCCTGTAAAACATTAAAAGGAACCATCAGAACACCACCCATCTATCTGAGGTACTGTGCAAGTAGTTGTTTTTCATTCTAGCTACAAGGCCTCAAGACAAAGGAATATGGACGTGTAGCATATTCTGGCCTCTGGTTTCACACCTGTAATTAAAGACATGGCTAGGCCGATACTGCTGGGGACGTCTGGAGTGAGAGAAGAACCAGCCATAAGAGAAGGGATGACAGTGATGAGATCAATGTTGTTTTCTTTGGCAAATTTCCAAGCTGTCTTCTCAGCTAGTGTCTTGGAGGCAGGATAGCCCTGAAATTTTGAGACAAAGCTTTTGTTCAATCACCTAAGTCCAATGAGTTCAGTATAGGCCTATTGTCTTATTAAACCTTAGAGACTAAAATGATTTGGCAATTTACCCAAGTAGGTGGCTTTGCAGTACTCAAGAACTCGACATCACTCCAATCGTTCTCGTCTGTGACCAAACCTGTTCCATTAAGTGTGTTGATCGACACTGCAGCTGCTGATGATGTCAAAACAACGCGTTTAACTGTTTTGGCTTTCACACATGCTTTCAGAACGTTTAGCACCCCTTGAACTGCTGGTTTGATCATGTCGTTCTGTTTTTTTTGGAAATGGAAGAAGTGGCATTGTCCTTAAGATGCAACAGCTGTATTGAATTTCAAATTTAATTAAGCAATTCCAACAAATCTGTACCTCAGGGTCCTCGGAGGCGAAGTTGACAGGTGTGGCAACATGGAAAACAAGGTCACAACCTGCTATGGGGGCATCAAAGCTCCCTTCATCAGTTAGATCTGCTGCAAAAATTTCTAGTTCACCCAAATCTTGTAGTGCTGTGAGGTGAGAGATCTTCTTCTGATTGTCTGCACCCAAATGCACAAAATGAATGAAATTGATGCCAGCATATTAAAATCATAATCTTAGTCTCCTTACTAAGATGGCCAACTAAATCAGTCTTGTTAATGTATTCCAACAGTATGCTCATATGACCAACTAAATCATTTTATACACTTTCACCTTCTTTGGTTAAATACTAACACCTAGACATAAATGTGATATGTGTGAACTATAACACCTTCTTTGGTACACCATTTTCAAGTTTCTGCAAATTTCATCACAAATGGAATGAAAGTTCCCTGGTCATATAGAACAGCATAAGCAGGGAGAAATGAAAATGGGCCCCACAGCATTATAAATTTTATATATGTTTTCTATTTTGATGTTTTTACAAAAGGTTTCTGGGCATAACTTGAACTTGACCCCAAAAAAAGAAAAGAAAAGAAGAGAACTTGCAACACAGATAAACTGTAGTAAAAGTTGACATTCAAAAGAAAAGGGGAAGAAGAGGAAGCCTAACCAGGGTCTCTGACGGTGGTTTTGACGGCATAGCCCTTCTCTAGCAACAGCTTCACCAGCAAAGATGCCACGAACCCTGTACCTCCGATCACACAGGCTGTCTTCTTTGAGATGGGTTGGGTTGCCATGGCTCTTTGTTTTTTTCAGTTGCTAAGTTTCAGAGTTTAATGGTGATGGTTAGGTGGAATTATGACACTGGTGTTTCTGTCAACGGATGTGTACTTATTAAATAGACTAGACCTTTCTCATCTCCATCTAATTTAATCGGGAGGAAGAAGGTGAGCACGTGATGATCTATGCATCACCAACTCAAAACACAATTTCTTTTATTTCTTTGTGTTTGTTTGGTGCAGAGTCTCAACATGTAACATTCTGGAAGGAGCAAAATCAATCACAAGTAGTCCACCTTTTTTTTGGTCAAAACTAGTCCACCTAACCTAATCACTAAACTTCTGTTGAATTATTTCTACAATTTAAAAATAATAATAATCTAAAATTCTGAAATAAATAAATAAATAAAATAGGCTTATAATTCCCGATTCATCAGTTTTGTCTTGTGTAAAATTGAGTTAGATTTTCAAGTGTTAGCTGGGCAGTGGGCACCCGCACGTGTGACGTCGTAGCTACGAGAATTACAGATAGAGTTCACTTCTTTTTTTCTTTTCTTTTTTTGGTCTGAAACCGATCTCACTTGTTGATCCTTTTTCCAGGAGATCCCACAATTTGTGATCCGTCGTCATTATGAACCATACATTTACAAAAATAAAAGAATACAATTGTTGGTGGAAATACCATAAATAGTTATAGTGATGAGTAATATATCTGAATAACAAAAATTATTCTCAAAATCTGTTTACCCCGAAAAGGACCCACCGGCCATATGCGTCGGAGTTAACCGTGGAGTTTGCTTGTTGTGATTGTGAAGGCGTGCCACTGTTGGCAGTGAGAAACTCCAACAGATTGAGAATGGTGAGAATGGAAAATGCGCTCTGATATTGACTTTAATCAATTGATTATGGATTTGGTGGAGAACTGACCCAATACAGATTCTTTTCTATGCCTCAATTAAGAGGACTTCAATATTCATCTAGTGCGAAAATGGCTTGGAAAGTACGATTCGGGCCTAAGTAAGTCCCTGTTTTCGGGCTAAGAAAGTCCTTTTCGGACTTAAAACCCCTTAGATTGGGTCAGTCCATCAATAAAACAGTTATAATGCTTTTAAAAGTAAAGATAGAGAATATAAATTGTTGGAAGGTAAATTCCAGGAAAGTTTAAATTACGATAATGTAAACAGCTGAAATGTAAAGTGCAAGTAAAATAAATTGCAGAGAAAGTAAAGTCCCTAGAACAGGAGATTTCTCTATCCAGTCTGAGCATGATAACAAGTTAAGATAAAAGCTAAAGATTTCTTCATTGAGCTATATTTGAAAAGACAAGATATAGTAATAAAGAAATTGGTAACAAAGAGACTGGAGATTTCTCTATCAAGTCTATTACAAGTTTTAACTGTTTTTCAAGGAAGCTAGCCTGAATGTTTAAACAATAATCATACCAATAATATGGCATAGCAATAAAAGATAAACGCATGGGTTGTCAACTGGCTATCTGAAGAGAACATGTTGGCTGTTTGAAGACTTGAAGGTTTTTCAAGTGTTTAGAGACTTTGAGTTTGATTTTGGAGAGAGAGTACTCTTGGGCTACGGTGGAGCTTCCATATTTATAGGCAAATGGTTTCAGTGATGGCGATGGTGAGTGAAGTATGAAACTTGAGTGTTTAAGAGATGATGTAGATCTGTCTTCGCAAGTTGATCCATGAGGTGTCTGGGCTTTGATGAGAAATGACAAGAGCTATCAATTATTAGACTTAAAGAAATTCAAAGTATTCATCCACTTGCCATTGATTAGTGAGTGACAGCCAAAAGTAGCTGACTAAATGAATAAAGAAATAGAGATATAATGACCACAATCTCTACTTCTTTCTTTATTCATTCTTTAAGCCCACTTGCACTATTATTTTATTCTTCTTTCAACCTTGATATAGTTTTCATGTCCATGTTGAGCTTTTGACTTTGTTTTAATATTCTTCATCACAAAGAATATTAAATTGTTTATATCCACCACATCATTATTTTATTCTTCTTTGAAACAACTCACTTTTGATGAAGTCCCTCTAGTGATGAAGTGAAACTTGATTAGCAATCACTGAGTTTCTTCTTTGAACATGCCTTGATGCATAATAAATTGGGAAGCTAGATTGATCCAATTGCTGCCAATTTCGGATATGTTGTTCTCCACATAAGTAATAACAACTTTCATGAAGAACTTAATTCCATCCGAGCAATAGAAAATCTGATTTGGCAAGGTTACAACTGAATGGTCGTCACAAATTGTTGTCACAAACAAGAAACATTATTTAATTCCCTGAAGATTCAATACTTGTGCAAATGATGCCAAATTAGGATATGTTGTAGTAGACATCCAAATGACAACTTTCATGATGAAAAAATATTCATTTGAGGACTAGAAGCTGGCTCGAATTGGGCCCTAATTAGGCCCAAATTGCTGTTGTTATCAGCTTTTGATGTTGCTGGTATGCTTTTGATGTTTGAAGTCGCGAGGATTCCACACTTGTCCAAATAATCTCAAATTTGGATATGTTGCAGTAGACATTCTAATGAAAAACTTTCATGAAGAAAGACAATTCATTAAAGCATTAGAATTGGGCCTTAATTAAGCTCGAATTGCTGTTATAACCTTGATGCTGGCGCTGTGTATCTGGTGTCTTCAGCCCTGAGGATTCCACATTTATCCAAATAATCCCGAATTTGGATAAGTTTCAGTAGACATAGAGATGAACAACTTTCATGAAGGATGAAACTTGATTTGAGCACTGGAAGTTGAAGTTTGGGCCCACTCCATCTGACTGCAGCAATGCATGTCTAACCATATTTTGGCCATTTTGATGTTCATGAAACATTATCTTCCATTTTAGGCAAAAATACAATTTTTGGTACAAACAAAATCTTAAAAAGAAGTTTATTGCAACAATTTAATGTTTTACACACTGGAACAAGGTTGAAGGTTATATTGAACAAAGTTACATCAACAGCACAAATTCACAAGACAACAAGACCAGATCCAACAAGAGACACATACACATATTACCACAACTTTCTCCCCATTCTTATTACAAAAAAGTTCACAACAGAAAATACGAGGAACCCAACATAGATGTATGGTTTTTACCTAAGCTTCGTCCCCGGAGGCACTCCAGATCCATCACTTGGGAGTGATCCACAAAGAGATTCACCTGAAAATTCACGCAAACAATAAGGATATAGTGGCATGCAACACATTATACCAATAAAAGAAGTGATGTAAAAGTATACGAAAGAGCATTATACCCTTGGACCATACTGTTTGACGAACCACTCTGATGTTGTCGGATTTGATGCTTCAAACATGGTCTTCTCAACACCAAGAAGCCCGATGATCTTTGCAATTATGTCTGCTCGCATTGAATCAGCTTGTTTACAGACATCATCAGCATCAATCATGATCATGTCAGCCCCTGCTTCTAAGCATCTCTCGGCCCTTCTAATCAGCAGATCAACATCTTCAACAAATTCTGTGCAAACAGAGACAACGGTCATGCTATATAAGTGATAACCAACAACCACAGAGATGATTCTACTACCTCTCCTATCTGATCATATGTTCAGAGAAAATGTTAACATAACAGTCAAAAAACAATATCAGAAAGATGAATGGAAGAAGGAACAATCATCACTCTGAAAACATGAATGCAGCAATCTTCATAGAAGCCAAGTAATAACATCAAGCACAAACTTGTGGGCACATGGTAATCATAGATATAGGACCAAAACGGTTCTTCCTTTTACAATTTGAACAGTATATGTAGTAGTGTTTGAATCTAAACAGTTTCTATATAGACTATATTGTCCTATTCAGTAATATTAGTAATGGTCAACTCGTTTTCTTGGTATCATGCAGCCTGGACATCAAAGTGAAAACAGATACTAACATTACATACACCATAAAATTTTGATTATTTGGGTTTTCATCACTCTAAATTTCTTCACATAAGTTGAAGTCTTTTTCCTCCTTTTACCTTCTACAGTTGTACCACACTAGTGGGGCAAAAGAAAGAGGAGTGGCAATTTTCTCATTCAGTTTCTTCCCAAACAAAATCTAAAAGGTCCATTCACAACTCTTCAGGCAATATCTAGTTATGAAGGTAAACATATCAATCACAATTTGTTTCAGGAAAGAGTGCACCCGTACCAGATGATCGTGGTCTCGGGACAATTTAGGCTCCAAATGCTCTATCCCCTATGGGAATGTCAGACTTGTTAATCTGGACTGCAAACTGAGGTTTCACTTTCAGGCCACCACTCTTAATTAAGCGCACAAATCTCAGAAGAGTTTCTTCAGGAATTCCAAGAGATCCCACATTCAGCTCGATTGTGTCAAACCCCAAGCTCTTACACTCCTAAAGAAATCATAACAGGACATTCTTATTTAAAGCCCCCAATAACACCACCCACAAATTTACAACACTGAAATAGTAGAATTCTTACACGCTTCTCACCTCCACATACTCTTTGAAAGCTGAGGGGCCTTTGCGAAGCAAATTTTCAGCCCAGTCACCAGTGCTGACATATATGTCATGTTGGTGAGCAACATCAGTCACTTCCTTAATAAACGATTTGGGCATCAAGCTATGGGAACCTCCAGCAAATTTCAACCCATCAACGAACTGCCCTATGGACTCAAAAATATCCTGCCAAGAAATAAAATTTCCAAATTACAACAGAGATGTTGATAACCCACATCATCTTCCATAATTACACATTGATCTTGCACCCAAAACCCCCAAATCATTGTCAAAACTTGAAAGAAAAGGGGAATCTTTGACATTTCACAGCATGCAATGAGATCGGAGCAAGAAAAAATTTTAATTTACATAAAGATCTGTCAAACATTTAGAAGTAAAATGTTCAGCACTTTGATTTAAGTAACTAAAAAGAAAAGAACGAAGCGATTTTGGGCATACCTGAAGGACGTTTTGGCTTAAGAGGGTGTAATGGGGGCTTCTCATTTCCGTGACGCCATAGCTTCGAGGCTTTTCGGGACGGTCTTCGTTCTCGTCGAAGCACTTCCATCTGTACGCCGCCATCGCCTCCTCTAGAACAGAACGCAATTTCACAGAATCACGGATAGAGAGAATTGGAAAAAGGAAGGGAAAGATAATTCCTTTCTGGGATTTCCTTTAGCTTTCTCTAGAACTTTGATTTTGGGAACAGTTGATCGAGGGACCGAGTTCTTTCTAGAATAGTTTGTAATCATACAGGAGGCAACTGAAATAAACTGCCACTGGTCAAGCTCTTGCATTTTTATTTTTTTAAAATTTCCTTTTCCTAAAACCGTTATGTCTGTTTCACTTAAGTATTGATTTTCCAATACTGCAATCTATAGGCCTTCTTTTCTTTATATTTATACATCTTTATATTTATACAAGCGATATTGAGAGAGGAAGACTCGAACACAACCTGAGGCTTAACTACTTATGTTGCAAGCCCCTTGCCTTGACCCACACATTTCTAGTTAGAACTCAAATAGCAGATTACATTTTCTACTTGCATATTGAGATACTTGAGCTCTTTGGGTAAAAAGGGACTGATTGAATTGAAGGAATAATTTGAAGTTTTGGTGATTCTTGTGAGTTGTCATACACGCAAGGATCAAAGTTAACCAATCCCATTCCCATTCCCACTCCCACCTGCGGTTGATTGATACTGTGCTTTCCTTGCTCCCCATGAAAAGAATCCATGTTCAAAAAGAAACGAATAACAGGTTAAAAGAAGAATAAAGAAAAATGTGAACACAAAAGAAGCTTTTACCCAAGCATCACAGCTAATTTCCCTCCTAATATGTCAGATAGACAGATAAAATATTCATGCCTCCCCCTCCTTTATAACCTATCCCTCCCTTCCTCTACTAAATAAACCCAGCAGAGGCAACATCTGCCTATAAATCTCACACCCATCTCCTCCTCTTCCTCCAACCAATCCTACAAAGATGGGGAAAAACCTCACCCCTCTGGTCTGCGTCTCAGTCTTGCTCATGGACGTCGTGGCCGGGATACTTGGCATTCAAGCTGAGATTGCTCAAAACAAGGTACTTTACCATACTATATAAGCGAGAGTTGTAAGTCAAGAAAGGATTATTTAAGTTAACTGATTGGCTATATTGAAATAAATTGGGATGAAAACAGGTGAAGCACTTGAAGGTGGGGATCTTTGAGTGTAGAGACCCAAGCTACAAAGCCTTCAAACTGGGGTTGGCTGCTGCTGTGCTTCTAGCAGTTGCCCATATTATTGGCAACTTGCTCGGTGGGTGCATTTGCATCTGGTCCAGGGAAAATTATGCCAAAGCCACAGCAAATAGGCAATTATCTGCTGCTTCCCTCATTTTTTCATGGTACGTATCAACCCTAATTCAAACACCATAAACATGATTAGCCCTAGCTCTATCCCAAATCTAATCGATGCATGTTCGTTCTGCAGGATCACATTGGCTATAGGATTCTCACTGCTGATAACAGGGGCTTTGTCCAACTCAAAATCAAGAAAATCATGCGGATTATCACACCATCACATTCTGTCCATCGGAGGCATCTTATGCTTCTTCCATGGATTGTTCATGATAGCATATTACGTCTCAGCCAAGGCCACCATCATAGAACAAAACAGACCCCAACACAAACCAAACCCTTCTGGTGCAGGACATGCTCCTCCTCGAGTTTAATTCAATAAAGTTTCCAAATTTCCCAACTGGGAATTCAACAGTGTTTAATTGCAACTGAAAGCATTTTTGTTTGCACCATTATTTTTTCGATTGGCAACTGTAATTCGAAAATTCAGAGTGGAAATTTGATAAGAAAATAAATAAACGATTGGAACACAATTTGTTTCTTTAAGTAGATCCAATATAAAATTCATAACAACAATCCAAACAGATCAGCTAACCTCCCTACATCACTCTATTTTCCATCTTTCTTTTTTTACAAAAGGGAATTGAGAGAAGCTCGGTTACTCTTCTAGTCGTCAGAGGGGCCAGATTTGCCGGTGCCAGTTTTCTTGGGCAAGAGCATGTTGTGGATGTTGGGCATAACGCCGCCGTTAGCGATGGTAACGGAGCCGAGAAGCTTGCTCAGCTCCTCATCGTTCCTGACGGCCAACTGGATGTGCCTCGGCACAATCCTCGTCTTCTTGTTATCACGAGCAGCGTTCCCAGCCAATTCCAACACCTACAATTATTACAATTTCACAAAATCAATTCATATTCACAACAACAAAATTAAAGTGAAACATCTAAAATAAAATGAAATTAGGGTTGAGATACTGACCTCAGCAGCGAGATATTCGAGGACGGCGGCCAGGTAGACCGGTGCGCCAGCACCAACTCGCTCGGCGTACTTGCCGGCTTTCAAGAACCGGGCGATACGGCCAACCGGGAATTGCAGACCGGCCTTGCTGCTACGAGACGTGGCCTTCTTGGCGACCCCAGAGCCAATTGATTTTCCCCTTCCGGCCATGGAATCTGAAAGTAAGATACGCGTGAGGAGAAATCTACGTCTAGCGGTGTGTTTGAAGTAATAACAGAGGAGGGTGGAGTGGATTGGGGGTTTCTGAGTTTATATAGGGCCGCACAACCGCTTGGGGAGATTTAGATCCAATCAGAAAGAGTCACGCGGATCGACATCTGGAGCCGGTCGTTTTAAAAAATTTGGACGGTTAGATGAAGGTGTTTAGAATTCGGGGATTTTCGTGTGCTTCTGATGTCGTGTGAAGCGGGAAATACAAATTTTGACGAAGCGCTCCCCGGACCCCGAGGTCTTTCTTTTGGCCAGAGAGAGGACGACGTGTCAAATTTGGATTTACCAGGTTTAGAAAGAAAATATCAGAAAATTTTGGATAAAAAATAAGAAAAATGTATTTCACGTAAACTCTTACGAAATAGCGAAATTTCATAAAATAAAATAATAAAAATACTAACTAAATTATTATTATTGATAATATCCAGCTCCCGGGTATTTGTTTGCAGTAAAATTTGTCTTATGTTATAAATTATTTCAAAGAACGTTCTTTAAAAAAAAAATTTTGAAATAAAGTGCCAATGATTGTGAAGATGAATTAAACTTTATATCGGCCCAATGCATGTCCAGTCTCTACAGTTCAGTTTTGTCAAGTGGGTCTTTCAAGTGAAAAAGAAGAGGCCCATGGACGTTGGATAGCTAGATTGTATTCCTTTTCTCTTTTTGTTTGGTACAAATGAGAAATTAAATCAATGAAGTGGGTTTTTGCCTCTCTAATTCAATTCAAATTCCAAAATAAATAATTATAAAATTTACACAATGTCGAAATGTCATGGAGACATAATATTAATTTACACAATACGCCATGATCATCCCACATCCATAGGCAATCTCACATAGCTGGTACAGAACACACAACTTTCAAGTTTCAAGAAGCAAAGATAAATCCGTTCATGGACATACTAATATAGTGGTTTAGAGTAATTGCTCTCCAAGCAAGGTCTTGGGTTCGAGTCTTAGCATCCATGTAATGTGTGAGTTTAATATATTATCGTCATCTCAATAGGAAATGTCCTCAAGAAAAGTAAAAAATTCCATTCATGGATATTCACACGAACTAGCCAAAATACCATGGGCAGAAGAAACTGTCATTACATAAAGATCCATATTCTTTGTATGTTCAATCCTCCAACCAATACGAGCCTAGGCTCCTCCGTAAAATGAACCTACCCCACCACTTATGTTATGCCTACCACATCTAAAGCAAAATTCTGCATTCAATTTCTTGGAGAAACTCTGCAAGACCTCAAAGCCTGATAAGTATCAGACCATTGAGGAGATCATATACACTACCAATCAAATCACAACTATGCCTATACAAACATATTTGAGTGTTCTTATTTGCTCCTTCTCTTCTACACTAAGATTATAGTGACCACAAACACAAACACAGTTGCAGCTATTCAATGATCCCAATAGTACCAAAACATTTGTTTCCAAAAGTTAGGGTGGCCAAAAAAATCATAACCGAGACAATGTAACTGAGTATTCAAGGACAATCAGCAAGATTGATTACTGCAACATTATAAAACCCTGCTTATAATTATCAAAGGCAGCACCACCAATAACACAACACAAGGGAATTATAAACACTCAGAAGTAAAACTGACAATAACATTGCCACATAAATAACTTTAAATCAACATCATAAAGAAGGACAACAATGGGCAGTACTATCCATGCAAAGAAAGCTCTAATAGACACACTAAGCAGCTAAATGCTACAGAGTTCTTAATTAACAATTACTAAAACTTTTAAACATTGTCTTGCTAGACATCAACAGAGTCTTGCCTTGCTAATGCTCAGATGACTTTAACGCCTCCAGAATCATCTTACCCTGATCTCTCATCAACTCAGTCCTCTTAACAAAAAGCTCCAACTCAGCAACATGCAGCTTTTTCCACTTCTCCTTCAACTCAGCTCGTTTGGATTCTCCAATCAACTCCAAACCCTGCTTCACAACACCCTCCGGCAACCCCAACTCTCTGAAACCCTTATCAAACCCAATCACCTCATTCAAACTACCAAGTTCCACCTTCTCAGACTCCTTTGGGGCCTCCGGTGAACTCAAAATCTCAGCTTTAAGTGAAGCCAAAGTCTTGTTGTTACCCTTCTGATTTGTCCTAGCCTTCCCATTAGACTTGGACTGTTCAGACAACCCACTGACCCCAATTGACCCTTCTCCGCTGCCCCATACCTTCTTCGACAAGTCGAGGACCTTTTGCTCATGAGGCTTAACAGGATTATACTTCTTCCCTTTGGCCACATTGGTCTCATACTTCTTCTTGACCCTACGAATCTTATCTTGCAATTGGGTCTTGTTCACATCGGCCTTCAGCGATTTCTTGATAAAATCATGAAACGCACCCATATCAGAATATGGGTCCGCCCCTTTCTTGGTAGAGTAATCAATCATGCCTTTCAAGATGGTTATCTCATCATCATCGCTCCAAATCCTCTGAAACAGCTTCTTCGAGTCGTCTCCACCCACTTTCTTCGTTTCCTCTCCGGCATAGTCTGGCTCCTGATCCAGGATCTTCTTCTTGGGCCTCTTGGAATCCTTGGGGTCGCTCTCGCTTGGCCGCTTCGACCCGGCTCTTGCCGCCGGCGTAGTAGTGGCCGAGGCCTTCGATCTGGGCTTCTTGGTCTTGGGCGTCTCTTCCATTGGCTTTGAAGCTATCGGCTTTACCACCATATCCTTATCCAAGTCCGAATCGGATTCGGACTCGGACTCTGAGCCAGATGATGAAGACTGCGGCTTTGAATTGACAGTAGCCGAGTCTGGCTTCTTGGGTGGTGGCTTCTTCTCAGCAACAGGAGTGGGTGCCGCCTTTGGAGGCTCGGGCTCTTCGGACTCGGCTTCGGACCCGGATCCGGATTCTTCCTCTTCTTCTCCATCTACTTCTTCGGACGAGGCTTCCACTTCTTCCGAAGAAGAAGCAGCCGGAGGCTCATCCAGAGGAGATGGGCGCTTGGGTGCCATTGGAGAGAATATACAGTGAGGGTTTTGTGAAATTAGGGTTTCTAACTGGGAATGGAATTGGGTCTGTGTGTGCGAAGGAAAGAAGGGTCCTATTTCCAAAAGTTGGGCTTTTAATCTTGGATGCCGTCATATTGTAAGGGAAAGGTCAAGGACTTTGGAAAGTAGCAAAACGCCCGTCGTAAAGATATCAGGACCGTTGGATTTTAAATTTGTTACTTCCTATAAAAACAGATTTAGAAGAAACTCGGAAGCCAAAAATGAAGCTTTGAAAAACCTCTTTTTTAAAAAAACATATTTTAGAAGAAACTCAGAAGCTAATTCATAATTCTTCTTAGCAGGACAAACGATTACCGAAGATTTTGACGAAATGTGATGAGAGGGGCAACTACTTCTTATGTAGCATATATTATTAAGTAGGACAGTAGATTAATAAATTATCTAACCTATGTTTAGACAAAGGAGAATGCAAACTTGAGTGCAATAAGATGGTTTTACTATTTTTGTCAACTAACATAACCCACGTCTACAATAAATAAATAATTATTAAGTTGTGTATATTTAAAATAGGGGGTTTTGACATTAAATGCTAAGGAATTGTATTTAGTTGGAATTTTAAAATACTATTTTTAGATAAATACGTTTTGTGGTATTCAATTAAGACTTTTAGATGATCTAAACAAGTCTTGTGGCATTCCATTAAGACTATTAGGATTTTTAAAAGAGAGTCGTCAAATCTAGCGGTATTCAATCAAGACTTTAAACAAGTTACAAAAAGTCTTAGGCCCTGTTTGGTTCACATAACGGATTTGATGAGAAATCACTTCCCATGTCATTTCTAGATTTTTGCTCACCACTTTAACTTCAGTGACTCACCACCATCTCAATATATTTGACACAGCATAACCATACCAACTTTTGCTTTGTATTTATGGGCAATGGTTATGTACATGGACGTGTGTCAGTGTTGAGGATAGTGGTAGACACCTTTGGACAGTGGTGAAGAAAATACACCCGTCATTTCCCAAGGAATGGGAAATGGAGATTCCTTTCCCATATTTGGTAATCATGAGAAAGTAATCAAGAAATACCACTTTATTTCCTTTCACATATTTGGTTTGTATAGGAATGTAAAACAAAGTTAGTTTAATTTTTCATTTATACCCATATGAAATCAAATATAAAAAAAAGAATGCATTAAATTCTATATTGTAATTCTAAATTGCTTATAGGGACAATATGGTCTTGAAAAATGTGTATTTAATGACCACCTTTGTATTGGAAAAAACAAATTAGCTAACATTGTTGGTATTTGAAGTTTTGAACCTTTGACCTTAGAAGCATCTCCAAGAGTAGTAGCGAATAAAACTCTTCAAATTGAAGTTTGTTGGCGCGATTTGAAAAGCTCATTTGCTACTTGAATAATTTTTTTTTCTTCAATTCAATTGATTAATACAATATCGTGGAAAGAATGAAAAATATGAAAGCATTGAAAAATGTACATGTATTTATTATATGAAAAGAAAAAATGAATGTTTTTAACATTTTCAGGTAGGTTTTGTTTTTCCAAAGTAAAATTAAATATTTGAAGGCAAAGTCAACTTAGGTCACAGAGAGAAAGAGATTGCACTTTGATGTGAGGTTGAAGATTTACATTGGAGAGGTTTTTACGATGTGGCTCCTATTTTAGAATTAAATTGTTGAAGAGGCTTGGAGATGCTCTTAAAGTTTACATTCACTCACAAACTCAACCACTACCCGAAGCTTCAAGCTGTGATTTAGAGGATTCTAGCTCTAGGCAACCATCGACGTTTTTATTAGGCCCGTTTGATAACAATTTTAATTTTAGTTTTTTATTTTTATTTTTGAGAGTGATAATGTGAGTGAGGATAATATTGAAAGATAGGATGAGAGGGGAGAATGAGAGGGAGAAATAACACAAGTGAAAACAAAATATTGAAAGTGAAAATAATTTGACATAGATTTCAGTTTTTAGTTTTTGTTTTCACTTTTGTTACTCATTCCTCTCATCCTCTCCTCTCATCTTCCCTCTCAATCATATCTCTACCCTCATTCTCACTTCCATTCTCCCTCTTTTTCTTCTATACTTTAGCACAAAAATGAAAACTAAAAATTAAAATTGAAATAGTTATCAAACGGGCCCTAAGCATATGGTGCGTAGCAGCATTGCTACCAAAGACAAAGGAAAAAGGAGACGAGTATCTTAGCTTCCATTTGATCTTATCATCGAGATTTTGTGCTGGTTGCCTGTAAAGCCTTTGTTAAGGTTTAGTTGCGGACATGATTGGTTACACTTACACACCAGTGGTTTCACTGCATCTTTTATATTACAAATAACATGGCTAGTAGTGACAATATAATATTCATGAATGTGAAGATAATGATTTCCTCCAAATAGCATCCACATAATTTCGTCTCATAAACTGTCAAATAAAGCTTACAGCCTTACATCAAATACAATAATCCCTTTTTAGCCAAGCTTTGCAATAACATTATTCAGGGAAGATACAGTCGCCGCATAGGACTTCTCTGCTTCTGGGGTGCTCTTGATTTTTGCTGCATAGTCCAACTGTTCCCAAACACAAACACAAACACCAAACACCAAACAAATAAATTATATGAATTGAAGGTACATTATTGTCTATGGCATTAACATGTTAATTACTTGGTGACAAAAGTTTAAGTATATGTGTACTTACACTGTCAATATCCTTGAAGAGCTTTCCAGTGAGTTCCTTGAGTGGCTCCTTCTCTGCTTTGGATTTGGCAGAAATCACAGTTTTGAGGTCATATCGGAGGTACGAGGCCCTGAGACGAAGATCGTTCTTGACATAAGGCCAAGCCTTCTTGTCTATGTACTCCTTCACAGCAACAATTTCCTTGGCTGACTCCTTTGCCCTCTGTGCTGCCTGAACTGGGGTCAAGGGTTGGATGAAGAACCTATCCTTCAATGGCAGATCAAGGTCTCTTGCCTCATCCGAGTTTAGAGTTCCAGCTGCCACAACACCAAATTCTCCTCCATAAGTTCTTCAACAAACCCAATAAACAATTCCATGCATTCCATTTTCTTAATTTTCTTGTTGGTCAAATTAAATTGATGTGTAATGTACTTGCATCCCAATCCAATTAACAGTTCAAATTATAAACTGAAATTTGTACCTTGCTAAGACTAAAAACTAGTGACAAGGGCAAGATTGAAGGGCTTACGTAATCCGCCGGAAGGGGGTGGAGGTGGACCGACTTTGATGGGCTTAGCCTCTGCAAGCACAGCTTTGACAAAAGAACCGGAGGCCAAACCAGCGGCCACAAGACCAAGCATGGCTCTACGGCTAGTTTCAGGTTCTGCAGGCACTTGCTGGGCTCTAACGGTGAACCCGGACTTGGTCACAGTTAGCCTGTTGGTGCTGCTGGCTATGTTCAAGCGTGATGAGCCACTTAGATGAAGGCTGCCTTCCAACACAGCCTGGGAGGAACCATGTAGGCCAGCCATTGAAGCCATAGCTTGTGCCATTTCTTCTTAACCTCCCTGCCTTACCTTTCGTTATGAGTTTTATTTCTTTTTAACAATGATCAGTTTCCAAGTGATATTAAAACAGAGGCAGAAATGTGGAAATTATATTTCTGGGTGGATCATGTTTGCCAAGTTTTGTTCTATGCTTATTATGTGATGTAGAGTGATTGTGGGCAAGGACCTTATCTGCCATTTTCTGGTTGGATAAGTTGGATATGGATTTGGCCAATTGGAGGTTGACAAGTGTCCCTAGTTGCATTTTCTATTTGACAAGCTGGATAATGATCCAACACGGACTCTGTCATTTTGACACGTGGACTCCATGAGATTATGACAATGATGTTAATGGCATCCATCTAAAGTTTTTTTAATTTTAATTTTTCACAAAATTTGATGGAACATTTGTCTATTTCCAATTGAATTATGAATAGATGAAAAGTCTTGATAAAACACTTTTTTTTTTTTTTGCACATATGGAATTTTATTAAGAAGAATTAGAGACCTTGGTTCAATGAATCAGAGAGACATCTCCTCCAGCCAAATACTGTTGGACATATTTGGAAGAATCAAAATCCATTTTCACAGAAACCACAAACTCACAAGCAATTTTTACAAAATATTTGAAGTTCAAATTTATTTGTCCAAATTTCAAATAATGTATAGCAAATATGTGATATTCTTGATTTGCCCTAGTGTAGTCAAACCAAAATGAAATTTCAAAACTCATTCAATGAATTTATAGTGGCACAAATCTAGGTTATAAGTTTGAATTATGAATCTCTCGTCCTGTCGTAAAAATATAAAAAGGAAAAATAATTAATGAAAATGCTCTACCTTACTTTGGTTTTTATTATGAATAAGTCGGATAATGGATCATCTACTTTTGATAACTATTATTCTGTATAGTAGTGGATACATTAATGTATTAATAACCTATCACTTATTAATATATTATATTTGATAGTGTGGTAAGCAGTGAACTCCATTTCAGACATCGTTTGCTATAAATAGGCGACGTAATGAGAATGAAATGTAAGGCTTGAGTAGAGCAATCACATGTCTTTCGTATCTTATCTAAATTCTCATAATATTTCTTTAAGTTTTATATCAGTTTTCAAATAATCCTATTTATTTGCAATCTTGAAATCTTTGTTCTTCTCGTGATTGACCATCAAATTTGACTATTTCTCTTTTTTGCAAGAGCATCCTCAATAGTCTTGAATTGCAACACACGGGAAGTGAAAAATAGGTACTCGATATACTTTCTATTATTTGAGAAATGATTGAATATCATCTTGTTTGCCTTTTGAGATAGTCTTCCTTTGCTATTTTTCTATATAATAAATTCTTAATATGGTAGTGTTTACGATGTCAAGGCCATTGTTCGCTTCGGTCCAAAAAAGAAAATAAAGTAGGGTTGGTTTTTTTTTTTTTTGGTGTAAGAGCATCACCAGTGGGGGTGTATTTTTGGGTGTAAGCCCACTACATCCCTTTACACCTCCAGAATGTGACTTTTGCTCCGATGGGAAAGATGTAAATCGAAAGATGTATATTTGATTTTCTGCCTTAATTTGTTTTTGTGTTAATTATTTTTTTGTGTTAACTTTATAAAATTAATTTTGTGTGGGTTAGGTTTATTTTATTTTTCCAAACAAATAGACCTAAAAATATTTAAATTCGGAGAAGATATGATTTTATCAAACTAGAACCGTTGGATCGTAAAGTACATTTAATCTGAACTGTTGATATCTTATAAACAAAGCTTAAACAAAGAACCATTGCATTTTTTTGTCTTTTGCATTGATTTTTTTATAAACAAAGCCTAAACAAAGAACCTTTGCATTTTTTTATATCAAAATTTTTGTCTTTTTCTTTTGTCTCTTTCATTTCTAGCCGTTGCAGGTACTTGTCTTTTGTCATTTGCATTTCATGCATGAAATGCACTTCAACCAACAGCCACACACACTCAAATTCAATGGGCCCACCAGTGTGAAAATTGGGAGAGTGTTGTGCTATTTGCGCGTCACCAGCGAGTGTAAGAGGTTGCAGTCAGCTTTCCTCTCTCTTCTTTGATATTTTATCTGAAACGGGGCCCACATAGAAGATGTAAAAGAGATGTACTTCTCCAACTTTTTCACATCTTCGCCGCTAGTTGCAAATTTGCAGCAATATACACACGCCCACTGCAGCTCTTTCCGGCGAAAAAAATGTATATCTGATATACAACCCCATATACATCCAACCATTGGTGATGCTCTAAGAGATTAGATCTTTTATGGAAAAAAAAAAGGTGTAAGAAAAGTGTGGTTAAGTGGGTGAAATTCAATTCAAAAGAACAAAAACCATAATAAATTAATTAACTCGGGCCCTTGGACTTGGCTGGTGGTCGTCCACAAAAACCCGGTTCGGCCCAAATAAACACTAACGTCTTTTTTGAAGAGCGTGTGAGTTTGTACCGCCAGATCCAATTTCAAAATTTTCAGTCGCTCTCTCTCTCTCTCTCTCTCTCCCCTTTCTCTCAGACACACTTTTTGAACTCTCGAGCCCTAACTTCACCCCAAGTCCCAAATCGATTTCACTCAAAATCCAGTCTTAACAATCCAAGGTCTGAACGTCACACCGCTATCTCCGACCGTCGGCTCTATCAGATCGACGGCTGAGAACGGGACCTGATTAATGGCTTCTCGCAACCAGAATAGGGCTCCTCGGAGTCCTTTTACTGTAAGCTCTAATTTACCTTTTTATTTCATAGCAATGATCTTTTCCTTCTGGGTATGTTTGGTTTTTAAGAAAATGAAAGAAATCAAGTTCTGTTTCTTAGATTTTGTTTGCTTATTTGGGTGGCTGACGATTTTGTTTTTTGGGCGCTGAAGCAATCGAAAAAGAAAGAAATGAAAATGGGGTTTTGTTTTCTTAGTTCTTTTTGTGATCTTATTGATCCCCTTCGAGTAGAATTGTATGCTGCAATGTTCCAAATGATGAATTTTATGGATCAAACACCTTTTTTATTATTTATGGTTATTTAGTTCATTTCGGTGACACAGTGACTGGCATTTTTATGTACAATAGCCTTGAAAAAAGAGGTTAATTTTGGTTTTTGGTTTTTGTAGAAAAAGAGTAGTGCTGATGAAGTTCCCGTAGACAAGCGTAGGAGGATTGAAACAAGAAAAACAGAAGCACAAGGTAGCATGGGACGCCCACGACCGCCACTTTCTGTTAGACAAGAGGCAGCACCTACCAGTGATATAGGCAGCACAGAGGGTTCAGAATGTGCCAGTGTTGAGTTCACGAAGGAAGAAGTTGAGGCATTGTTGAATGAGAAGCTAAAAGTGAAGAAGTTTGATCATAAGGTCTATTTCTTACCCAACTGTTGGCTGGTATATTTTAAATAGGTTCCTCCTGATTTTGAACTATGAATTGTTTTTACTATAACGTTTTCTATTTGGTTATGTGGCAGGGGAAAGCCGACCAGTTAGCTGATTATACCAAGAGGCTTAAGCTCTGCATCAAATGGTTCCAGCAGGTTGAGGAAGGCCATCTTCTTGAGGAAGAAAAGCTTCGGAATGCATTGAGTTCTGCTGAACAAAAGTGCACGGATACTGGTAATTTTGTATTCTTATCCTTGAAACTATCTTGCTTTGTAATTACTATTATGTTCACATGAGAAACTATGTGGTTTCTAATGTGATTGATAAAAATTTAAGGATAATTGTATAAAGGAACAAATTTGTAAAATATGTGTTGATTTTTATTCTTAAGAGGTGGAGATGAAAAACAAGGTAGATGAGCTCAATGCCGTAAGTTCAAAGCTGAGGGAAGACATAGCTACTTTAGAAAAGAAAGTTGCAAAGGAAGAATCAGAGAAGTTGGTAAGTTTTCCAATCATGGCATTGTGCACTAATTTTGTGATATAATTAAATGTGCTGCTCATTTCTTCAACTTTTTATCCTTCTATTCATATTTTGTATTTTTAATTCTTTTGTTTGGCATGCAGGATGCAATTACTAGTCACAGAAGAGAAAAGGAAGCAAGGGATGCTGTCGAGAAGTTGCAAGCTTCTCTCTCAGGGGAGCTTGAAAAAGTCCGGGAGGAGAAATTAGTTGCTGAGCAAAGGGTAATATAAGCATATGATTTTGATAACTAATTCCCCTCTGGTTTGTCAAAATCTGCATTATGCATATGCCTAAAGTTGTTAAGCTCTGCAGGTTGCTTCATCTGAGGATTTGTATAATCGAGCACAAGAGTACAACAAGAGTCTACAGCAGTACAATAGCAAACTCCAATCTGATCTTGAAACAACCACTGAGTCTCTCAAACGAGTTGAAGATGAGAAAAGAACTGTTGTGGAGACCCTAAGCAATTCAAGGGGACACAATAAGGCATTGCAAGATCAGTTGACTTCACTTAAAGTAAGTATCTGTGCAGCATTCGTTTGCGGAGCATGTTTACTTCTTTGTTTCACCTGAAGATTTTTGACTGGTTTCCCAATTCTTGAAAGATATTGATTTTTTTGTTTATTAAAGCATATTGAAATCTAGTATCTGCCAAATTAAAACTCATTGCGGTAATGAGCATTGTATATTGAAATTGTTGGTCAACTTAGAGACAGTTTGCTTGGGATATGACCCATTTTATTCAATTGCAATCCAATACATATGCCTTTACTGAGTAACACACATCATTTGCATGTAGGCTTCACTTGATGATGCACTGAAGCAAAAGGAGTCATTAGTAAATGAGCTCAAATGCCTTCGAGGGGAACTGCAACAAGTTAGAGATGATCGTGTTCGCCATGTACGAGAGATTCAAGATTTGAAGGATGAGGTGGTGAAATATAAGGAATACACTGGGAAGTCATGTGCAGAATTAGATACCTTGACAAGAAAATCAAAAGCTGTGGAGGTTTGTATCAGATACTATTCTCATGATTTCATGCTGTGGCAGCTTTCCAATATTGCAGGCATGTTTTTGCAGGAGAGATGTTCATCTCAAAGGATGCAGATTGATACATTGAAGCACGAGTTAGAAGCTGCAAATGAGAAACTTAAGGTAATATTAATGCTGCAGGGTTTTAAAAATGTTGCTATATCTGTCAACTTATAAGTTCATAACATCTATTATTTACTTTCTTCTAGATGGCCGATCTATCTGCTTCAGAAACAAGGACAGAATTTGAAGAGAATAAGAGAATTGTGCGGGAGCTACAAGATCGCCTGGCCGAAGCAGAGCTTCAAATTCTGGAAGGAGAGAATTTAAGGAAGAAGCTGCACAACACTATTCTGGTAGTTTTTTTGTTCTTATATATATGTTCTTTTTATGCTTACTCTGTTTCAAGGGTACTAATCTTCTTCTGTAACAGGAATTAAAAGGTAATATTAGGGTGTTCTGCCGGGTGCGTCCATTGCTACCTGACGATGGCAATGCAACAGAAGCCCCAGTAATTTCTTATCCTACATCAACTGAAACTCTTGGCAGAGGCATTGACTTGGTACAAAGTGGTATGGATATGTGTGTTTTTATGTCTTCAGTCAAATGCTGTTAAAAATCTTCTAGAAATATTCACTTTTGTTACTTAGTTGTTTTTATCTAATTATACTTTAACTATTTGCAGGGCAAAAATATCCTTTTACATTTGATAAGGTGTTTCATCATGAGACTTCACAACAAGATGTTTTTGTTGAAATATCGCAGCTTGTGCAGAGTGCTCTTGACGGCTATAAGGTACGTGTTGCGTCTACATATTGTTTTATGTCCTTTTAAAGAAATTACAGGTGTACTAGGATATGTTATGTACTATTTTTTTAATAAAAAAATTTAAATGCATTCTTGGATTATGTCTTTGGAATTTTAAGACCATTATAGTACTGGTTATACCCTCTTTGGTGAATTCTTTTAACATTTCATACATGCAGAGGCATGCACTAAAAACGAGTATTGGCTGTCTTTTTGTAGGTCTGCATATTTGCGTATGGTCAAACAGGTTCTGGTAAGACCTATACTATGATGGGTAGGCCAGATGCTCCAGAGCAAAAAGGATTAATACCTCGTTCATTAGAGCAGATATTTCAAACGAGCCAATCTCTTCAAGCCCAGGGATGGAAATACAGAATGCAGGTACTATAACTTGTTTTTCATTTGTCTACATTTGCAAATTATAACATTTCCTTCTAAATATATGCAGGCCTCAATGCTCGAGATATACAACGAGAACATTCGAGATTTATTATGCACAAGCCGATCAAGTGGTGCAGACTTGTCGAGGACAGAAACCGGTGTCTGTGGAAAGCAGTATACGATAAAGCACGATGCCAATGGAAACACGCATGTTTCTGACCTCACGATTGTTGATGTTTGCAGTATAAAGGAAATTTCATCTCTTCTACAACAAGCTGCAAATAGCAGGTATACTTAAAAATGTTCTGAATTGGTCTTGTGATATTTCATATAAAACTATGTGTTGCGTGTCCTTTTCACTGAAGACAGCAATTTGCTATCAAACTTTTAATATTGTGTGCTAATTTTCTGTCATATATCGTCATTTTAGTGTGTACATTCTGATTTGGCAGTATCATCAGTGATAATAGTGCATGTGACTTTTAATATATGATTTAAGAGAAGTTCATTGAGTTTTTGTTGCTATTATATATGATGTGTTAGGTCTGTGGGCAAGACTCAGATGAATGAGCAATCTTCAAGAAGCCATTTCGTGTTTACATTGCGTATAACCGGCATGAATGAGGTTTGTATTCCTTGTGGCTGCTGTGATGATTGCGCTCTAAGCAATCTTTCATTCTGGTTTGCTCGTTCTATTTGTATCTGCTGATATGCTTTCTTGCCTTACTAGAATACCGAACAACAAGTTCAGGGGGTCTTAAACCTTATTGATCTTGCTGGAAGTGAGAGACTATCAAGGAGTGGCGCAACCGGAGAACGTTTGAAGGAAACTCAGGTCTTTCTTCTTGGAAATTCCCAATCTTCTCCCTGATAGATGTAACTATATGTGAAGACATATTTGAATGGGTTAGCTAACACGTTTGTGAACAATCAGGCCATTAACAAAAGCTTGTCATCTTTGAGTGATGTCATATTTTCTTTGGCGAAAAAGGAAGACCACGTTCCTTTTAGGAACTCAAAGCTCACCTATCTTCTTCAGGTATAGTAATTTCTGTGTTAATTTGCTGCTGCATGCCAGTTGTGATATTTCTAAGCAGGACCTAAATACCATCTTTGCTTTTGTTCTTCATGGTATAAACAGCCATGTTTGGGAGGGGATTCGAAGACGTTGATGGTCGTCAACATCTCCCCAGATACTTCTTCAGTCGGCGAATCTCTTTGCTCTCTTCGATTTGCTGCTAGAGTCAATGCCTGCGAAATTGGGATCCCTCGGAGGCAGACAACAACCACGCGGCCGCCTTCAGATTCTCGCTTAAGTTATGGCTGACGTTGTTTGTCTATGTTTTGCTGTCTGGCTGCATTTGTTTTTCGTAGCAGAAGCACGTTGTTGTTTGTAACGGAAAAAAAAGTTGTGTTGTGTATATTGGAGTCAGATTGGCTCTCTATCATTTATTTGCAGATCTTCTGCTTGAGATCCCTCATCTTTTTTTTTTCTTTCTTCTTTTTTGGTTTGTACGCTTATGAATTATGACAATAAATATTTTGTGCTATATGGAAAATGTTCATCCCTTGATGAATTCAGGGATTATTAAACTTTTGACTTGGTCGTTATCAGAAAACATGAGCTGGTGTTTTTTATTATTATTTATTTCAGTGAAAAGATATATACCAACCCAAGTAACGAAACAGGACATTGGAAGAATCAGTGGGCGTTTTTGTCTCAATTGCGAAAACAGGCTGTCTCACTTGCAAAAACATTCATTCAGTGGGCCCAACTCTAACATCCATTCATACTTATCCTAAATATATCTTCCTAATGATCCCATTTAGCAGCATCTAGATTGTCAGTCAATACTCAATTACTAAAAGAAAGCCACCCAGGCAGCCAACCAGTGCAAGTGAAGAAACAGAGGAAGCAAAAGAAGGAAGACAGAGATAGATGACTAGTCAAGTACAGGAAGCGCAGGCGCCCATAAGGTCCAGCGTCATCAAGGTTGATTCTGTGGAGACTTGGGACTTGTATGTAACCCAAGCCACCAACCAAGGCTGCCCTGTAAGTCTCCTCAGACATCTCAATAATTGAACACAGTTCCATGTTCTTATGACTTCGTTTCTTGTTGAATTTTTAGTTTTTGGTTTAATTTGTGAGTTTGTCGTGTTTTTTTTCTTCTTCTTCTTCTTGTTGGGTTGGAATTGGACATTTTGTAGATTGTCGCACACTTTACTGCTTCGTGGTGCATGCCTTCGGTGTCTATGAACCCATTCTTTGAGGAATTGGCCTCCAGCTATTCGGATGTTCTGTTTCTAGCGGTTGATATGGACGAGGTTAAGGTAACTTAACTTTGAGACAAAAAGTATGTCTAGTCTAGTTTGTGTATATATGCTAGAATGAGAATCCCCTTTGTATTTGATGATGTCTCATTATGAAATTGACCATCTTCCCATGACCAATGGTCAATTATCAAAGTGTTTTGACTATACCAGCATATCTATCTTTTTCAAGAACCTTGAAAATATATTTTTGCACAAATTTATTTAAGCCTTGCTGTTGCTGAACCTGTTAAGGGTTTGGAGATATTGCTTATCTTCTTTACGAAAGTTCAACGAATCATTTGACAAGTTTGATGCTGTTTCTGATGGCTGTTTCTGATGGCGATATGGATATAAATATCTCTCCCTTTTTTGTTTTATTAGGAGGTGGCGACTCGACTGGAGATAAAGGCTATGCCAACTTTTTTGCTGATGAAGGAAGGTGCACACGTTGACAAGCTTGTGGGTGCCAATCCGGAAGAGATAAGGAAATGGATCGAAGGTTATGTTCAGTCCATACGTGTTGATGTTGCATAGCAAAGCTAGCAGCAGTGTGTGATATCACACAGTTTGAAGTTTGAACATGTAAGATAAGTGGTTGTGATGGTTTCTAGCACGATATCATATGGATGATAAGTTTTTCTTTGGTTTGCTGTATGGATGTTAAACTTTGTAAATGGAACATTTTCTGTTTGTAATTCTTTCTGTTCCCAAATGTCATTTTATTAAAACTCAGATGAATATGTTTACATGGTGCACAGGGTCGGTCTTGAGATTTTGAGAGTCCTGTGCGAAAATTAAATTGGAGCTCTCACATAATCTAATATGAAAATACTAATAAAAACATTTGCCATGTCATAAAACAATTTTTTATAACTAACATTTATCATCAATTAGCATGTAATAACAATCACAAATTAAATTCATAATTTTTTTAATGTTTTTATTTGATAATGTTAAAATATTAGTATGTTCGGTAAAAAAAATAAGAATTTAAGAGAAAGAAGAAGACATGAATATTTTTTTGGTTTTGTTTTGAGTGGAAGAAAGTACTTTTTTTTTAAAAGGAGAAAATATATGAGTGTGATATATGTTGTTTGCTTAGTCGGTTATTTCCCTTTTTTTCACGTGCTTATGTTTTTTTTACAAACTATTTTAAATTTCATTATAATGAAAAAAGAATAAAAATACAAATAGAATGACATTATTAAGACTCATATCTGGGCATTGTACCAAGGGAAATGCACTTGAAACAAACTTCACCAAATACACTTTTGTGTCAATGAAAATACTAGAGTATATATACAGTTTTTATAATATATATATTATAAAGTAAAAAAATTTCGGAATCATGTGCGATGGCGCCACCTGCACCATGCTAGGGCCACCCTGATGATGGTGCACCTTTGCTTGTGATTTTAATAAAAATTCTGCCCCCACCAAAAGATATCTTCTCACCAATGGCTTTCATGCGTTGTCCCAATTTTGATGCTCTTTTCCTCTGTTGGGTTCATCGGGCCTTATAATTAAAGTATACAGAGGGTCTCTGTTTGTTTAAAAGCCCAAGTTTTTTTCTTCTTTTTTATAGTACAAGCGATAGTCTAACTAGAGGGAGGAGATTTCTCACACACACAACACAATAATATCGGCAAGTTTCTTGAATTCAAAGTCCATATCCAAAGAACAATTGACCTGAGAAACAATGGAGGAAAATAAACGTGGCGAAAAATTGAAAAGGAGACTTTTATAATGGCACGTTTTGTGGTGGCTGTGTCTGCATTGTGGCGAGAATTTGGAGACCCGCCAGCGCCTTTGCTTTGTATGCTTTCCATAAATCACAATATCTTACCTTTTCTTTTACTTCCATATACGCAATAATAATCCGAACCACCGAAACCTATCAACCAAAATTGGCTCAAAATTGTTTTTCATAACAATAATAATTGTTTAAAATTTCCATCACAATTCCTACGCTCCAACCCACAACGGCGGCTCTGCCCCTGCAAAGGGTCACCGCGGGAAGTTCAGAATTTCCGGCAGCCGATAAAGCATGGGTTCGCCGCCGCAAAATCACAACTGGGTCTTCGATTATGGAGTTATAGAAGATATTCCCGTACTCGGCGGTGACCTACCGCCTCTTGACCTGCCCGGTTTCCCTTGGCCGTCTCATTCATTTGCCGCTCCGCCCGCTCCCAGGTACGAAACACATTTACATCATTTTGCTGCAATTGTGTTTTCCTTGCTGTTGAATGTGAATTGGGTGTCTGTTTTTTTAGAGGGTAACTGTTGTTTTTATTAGTAGTTTATTCGAAGTCTCAATTTCAAATTTGTTTTCGTTATTGATTAATTCTGGAGGTTTTCTTTGATGAATGAGGTAATATAATAATATTTCGGATCTGAAGAGTATAATTATTTTCTAGCCTATATGAAATACAGCAAAAAATTGGATGGTTTATGATAATCATGAACTGCTAGTCGGCTAAGCAAGCACTTCATGTGCTGGGCGCATGCTCAGAGAGTCTTGTGAATATAATATTTTTGTTAGCAGCTTAGTTTTATTAAAATGATGAAAAGTGGAACTGTGGTTGTTCTCTAATTTAACAACATGTCGCTAAGTTTCTAGTGTTATATAATTTAATCACACATTATGAAAATGCTGGCCGCTTTGGTCAATGTTCATTTAAGATGAATTTACTTAAAAGTATAATTTGATGAGATGTGTTTAGGCATTGTATTAAAAGCGTTCCTTTTGAATTTTTCATAATTTATATCGTTATAGTAAGTTAAATCCTTGAGGATGTGCAAGGTTGGCTAATTATTTGTAATTGGTTTTATCATCACCTTCATTGAGTCTGTGGCTATGAGGATGCCATTTTTGCAGGGTTTATGATGCCCTCCTGTTCACAAATGCAGTTCATTGAATTCATTTTTTTGTTTGAGCAAATTCAATTATGCGCATTTTTGTTTGTATGTGTGTGTTTTAAGCAGTCTGTTATGTTAACCTATGACGGGCTATGAGGATATTTGGCAAAAGGAATATTTTGGAGTGCAAGTATGATGCTGCTGGTATAAGGGGACTAACTAAAACTTATCTGCATTTTTCTCTTTCTCTGAGTACTAAATTATCCTTTTTCCATTTTTTCCCATTCTGCTTAATTAACAACCTGGCTATACTATGTTGATGAAGATCAACTTTTCTTTGTTCTAACGACAAACTCATTTGTTTGCTGCTATTTTCTCAGCGTGGACTTTGATGACTCATTTGGAAATTCAGACATTATCAAGGAAAGTGGGTTGCGAAAACGGTATATCTACTGAGTCTTATTTTTCTTGACTTGTTAAACAGGAAATGGTGTGTTACGACCCATTTGCTGTTTCCAGGTTTTTGAATTTGTTTATTGAGTTGATGCATTAGCATGGATGGATTTTTTTATTTATTGTGAATTTGGTCAGATCCTCAATACTTGTGATATATGATCTCCTTCTTTTTCAGCATGATTCAGTTGTGTTTATTGTTTCCATTATAGGGTGAGGTCCGGATCATGCAATGTGACTGGTTCTAAAGCATGCAGAGAGAAAATGCGGAGGGATAAACTAAATGACAGGCATGCTCTAGTTCCCTAATCCTCAATGATATTCGCTCCCCCTTTCCCACTCCCTCTCTCTCTCATCTTGACTTGTTGCATAACTTTTAGGTTCATGGAATTGAGTTCTATGCTTGAACCTGGAAGGCCACCCAAAACTGACAAGGCTGCTATATTGGGTGATGCTGTTCGAGTGGTGAATCAGTTACGTGGAGAAGCCCAGCAACTGAAGGATTCAAATGGAGATCTGCAGGAGAAGATAAATGAATTAAAGGTGTGCCTGTGTTTGTTCTTTAGTTTTTCTTTTATGTGTTATAAGCCTTATTAGGATGCAGTTCATGTAAGGAGATTTGCTCACTGAAATTGCTTGAGTAGACGTCAAAATTCTTGTTGGTTCTTCTGATAGGATGCTTTTATTCATTTACTTGTATACATTTGGTACAGGCTGAGAAGAATGAACTTCGTGATGAGAAGCAGAGGCTCAAAACAGAGAAAGAGAACATTGAGCGGCAAATTAAAGCCCTGAATACTCAGCCAGGCTTCTTGCCTCATCCTGCTGCAATTCCGGGTCCATTTTCTGCCCCAGGCCAAGTTGTTGGCGGCAAACTGATGCCCTTCGTCGGATACCCTGGAGTTTCCATGTGGCAGTTCATGCCACCGGCTGCAGTTGATACCTCACAAGACCATGTCCTCCGCCCCCCTGTTGCATGAGTTGGCCGCTTTTATTTACGTCTACCTTGTACTTAATGGTATCCTTTTTAGCTATCGTTTCTCGTTGGTTTTTGTGTTCTAGTTTTTAAAATTTTCACATAAGATTGAATTTACTGGATGAAAGACTGGATGCTTTCATTGACTGTTTTGTATAAGTTGTAGTTCTCATCAAGAAGTTTCCTTCATAAAATTTTCCAATTTTGACCTCTAAACTGTTCCGGAACAAAGGTGTCTGTGCTAGACATATAAAACTGGGAAGCATACATTAAGCTACCCGTTGCCGTTGCCCATGAAAACTGAGCTAAACCGTTTGACTATGGCTCTTGATGATTGAGGAGTTGCTAGTAAATTTGTATGACATGTCGTTAAGAAAGTTATGAAGTGGAGAAGCAATAGGACATTCGGATGACTTAACTGAGCAATATGCCTTAAACTGCAAGATTTTCAAGCCCAACGTTTTTTTTGCTTTGATAAGAAAACTAACTAGTTAAAGTAGCAACTACACAATGTGTGTTTGGCATATATTTTTGTTAGGGATATTGTTATTATTAACATGGTAGTTTGAACCCCATGTATTTTCCAGATACATAGTCTCTCCACACATCAAGTGCCCCAAAGCTTGTCATCAGAACAGTACTCAAAGCCATCACTATACTAACTGAGAATACAATGAGAGAAGCCCTTCCATGCACTTTAATTGCTCTCTGCAGAACTACAAGTCCAAGAAGTGATGCAACAAAACACATGATGGCAAAGATGAGTGCAGTATCTGCATGCTCCATGCCCAACAACAAGTACTGAAACGCCGACATGGAAGACGAGAAGAATACCATGAAAGAACAAGTTGCTGCTGTTACCTGCACCAAAATGTGAATTGGTGACAAGCTGTCTAAACAGTTTTGAAGATAGAATTGTGATGGATGAGACCATAATTTTACCTCAGGTGCTATCCCAACTTGTAGAAGAAGAGGGCTTATGAGCATTCCACCTCCAATCCCAAAGACACCCCCAAAAATCCCTGCTAATAGTGCCATTAGTGGGAAAATTAGTTTTGATGGTCTAACCTTTGGCAGTTCCTCAGTATTCTGCACCAAGAGTAATATAAACAGTTTAGTTTTATCGAAATCCTTGACGAAAAGAATACCAAAATTTAAATACCTTTTGGTTTAAAGTATGACGTTGAAGGTTCTCTTTTCTAGATAGGATCCAGGCTGTACAGATTATGGCAAGAGGGATTTGGAATGATGAGAGAACCCAATAACCTATTCCACAAGGCTCTATTGGTGTGATACCCTGCAAGGATCGAAGAGTCACATTCACAAAATACACTTTAGAATACATGTGCTTTGAAGCTGTGCCCTATTAAAATTGACTCTTTCCACTTGTCCTGATGCTTAAAATTTGATTTCTTTTCAATTATAGCTATATTTCCAGATTTAAATATGGTCTCTAGGCGGATGTTTCTAGGACTATCATTTGACAAAACAAAATTCATTTGCCTTCATAGATTTTTCATTGATGAAAAGTGAGTCTTAAGCATCATTTGATGTTTCTATATCATACTAGAGGAAAACTGAATAAGGAGCAGCCTAACCTGTGCATACCGGTTGCCACGAAGAAGGTAGATGATGCAGAAAGAGCACCATACCAGAACTAAGACCCCCATTTTTGTCCATGGAAGTCTTAGTATGCACTTTCCTTTTGTTCCTAGGAGTGGTTCTGTAATATTCTTGACCCCTTCTGTTTCATCATTCAACACATTGCCCAAATTCTCACAATCATTTCTCATCAGCTCCTCTGACTCCATTTTCCAGTGCACCAAACCATTTTTACAGCTCATTGAGGTAGACCAAGCAAGAAACAGAGCAAAGAGTATGGTGATCAGCCACTCTGGAAAAACAAGGTTGCAAATCACTCCAACACTTACTCCCAGCAGCATACATGGCTCTGATAGAAGTGCTATGTCATAATCAATTAGAGTTTTGCCACCAAACTTGGCACTTCCTTTGCACAAGTGGTAGATGACATTTGCAACTGAGCCTCCTGTGACCATGAAAGCTGACAGACTGGAGGCTGTTCTGAGGTCTAGACCTGCCACCAAGGTCAATATTGGTATGAACAGCCCACCACCACCAATTCCACCAGCACTGGATATAGAGGCAGCTAGGAAGCAGAAGATTCCTGCAAACACAATGGGGGCTGAAAATTTTAGTTGGGTTCCATGGTTCTGCTGTGCTCTTTGGTGGCTCAACCATTCATAGGTTTTGTTGAGGAAGTGGTCAATTCTGTGGAAATCTGAGATGGGTTGAATTTGTTTTGCATGAGATTGACTGAAGAAGGTGATGAGAATTGAAAGGGAAAGACATAGCCAGGTAAGGTTATGGTTCTTCATTTGCTTTGAATAACCTTGATGGTTCTGTTTCTGTTTATGAGATGAGCCATCTTATCTTTTTAAAAGGAAAATGAGCAAGTGTTCTGTGGCATTTGGTAGGAAGAGGACAGAAGCGAAAACATCCGAAAACAATAATAACAAAAGATAGTTGCCTTTTCTCTAATTGAATTGATGTTTATTTGGTTGGTAGACTGTCCTGGCTTTATGATATAATGGAAAGCCAGACTCTAAAGTTTGTTTTGATACAAGAGGCAGGCAAAGTTTGTTAATTTATTCATTGTTGCTATTTTTTTTATTGTTCTAAATTTACAAGGATCTCCTCCCTTGTTTCGAAAAGGAACTTCGAACTTATCTTGAAATGAAAAAACAGAGAAAAAGGGGCTTGCAACTTTCCCTCACGACCATAAGAAACTATAGTGGGCAATGGACCAGTCCCTTTTCCCTATATTCCTGCAAACCATCACCACCATTTTGATAAAAACTCCTATGTAATATGTTATATTCAGTTTATCTTTCCCTGATCACAAGGTTAATCAATTAATTTAATCATGCGACGAGATAAATAAAGAAAAAGACGAGTATACAACACGAGTGTGATGAGAGAGATAAAAGAGAGATGGACATACAATGTGTGATAGGTAAGTTTTTTCCAGCAGCATGGTAAGTTCCAATTGAACATTTACTGGATACCAATAGACAAACAATTAATCTCTCAATCAAAACATGTAGAGTCTTTCCATTCTGAGACAAGCAAGCTGGAAGCACACGACATAACAAGTAGCTTGCATCAGTCTCGTGTTCCCTAACGGGCAGAAAACTGCCTAGCTGCACCATAGATAATGTGAGCAGTATTACTATATAGGAACCGTGGAAAGTTTGCTTTCCAACAGCTTCTTGTTCTTTTCCTTTTTATACAAATATATCTGCCCCGTTTGGGTGTTTGTTGTTTGATTCGGGGGTATGATAACATTCTTTGTAAAAGGACCTTTAGAGTCTTGACAACTATAACATTATAACAGCATCCTTGATTCTTCATATATATGAAAAAGATACTCAAGTGCTTTGCCCTAGTTTCTCTGTTTGTAGGCTTTGCTTTGACATAATCGTCTATTGCTGTTATGCAGGTCACCCTCCTCATCTTCTCTTCTGATTTTTTAACCACAACATACAAAGATGCTAGCTAAAAGAAAAGCACCATTAATATTGGCACCATTAACGATCTGTATTTTAACTCGGAATTAAATAATCCATCCCGTTGGATATGGCTCCCTGAGCACTCGTATGATCGCCGTTTTATCAGCTTATTAATTTTTTTTATAATTAGGAAAATTATCTTGTTAATTGAATCAGCCAATTTGGTTTTTTTCAGTGATCACATCGTGCCAAGCTCTGAATGACATAAATATCCATGACATTGTGATTCACTTGAAAGTTTCTGGAACATTTGTTCTTCTCTTTTTACAAAGAAAGTCTTGGGCAATATGATTAAGACCGTCCAATTATTGGGAAATTTCTGGTAGTTTCTACCATTTAATCATCATATTTTCTGTGGACTCGCTCCCAGTACTGTGCATGTTGGTATTGGTTGGTCCATGTGGTTTTTCTGGTGAACCTTTGTGCATATATTTTAATTTTATTTGTGTCTTTAAGTTCATAGCTTATTGTTTCAGTGTGTGACAGGCAGTGCCTTTTGTTTTTAGTTGCTTTCCATGGTAAATAATAAGAATTATATATAAATATATGCCACTGTTGGATCGGCAAAAAGTGGAAGATCCATCCAGATAGATTAACTTGGGATATCATACAAAATTCTTTATGTCATGTTGATTGATACCGTGGGTCGGTAGCCATCCTATAGTAATTGTGCCTCGTGTTTCTGTCTTGAAAAATGGATAAAAAAATTTGCAACCAAACCCATCATTCTGATCTCGAATGCTTTGTATCACCGGTCCATAATTAAAAATGAATTCCAAAACGAATACAACTTGTAAGGTAAGATGGATCAAATCTGAGTACCCTAGGCCTCCAGTAAAATAAATATATATACTAGTTGAAGACCAGGACCTATATAGCTGCTAGCATATGCAAAGCAAAATATATATGTCATCGTGCACGCGGAGGCTGAGTGGTCAATTTTTACTGGTCGGTTGTTCCTTGCCTGCCCACTACTTGAACACAGTGACGGATCCAGGAATCTTACCTCATGGGGTCATAGTATAAAAGTTCTAAAAAAATTTAAGATGAAAAAAACATTGAAAATAAAACGATAGTACTTTCATTCATTTTGTTTATCAAAAACTACAAATGCATTATCACATTTTGTTTTTGGTTAGATATGAGTCCTACAACTATGAAAAGAAAATAGTGTATTGTTTAAGTTACCATGTAATTAATATTACTACAGCTATGTTAATGATTAATCAATTTCCTAGTTTCTTATGGTATAGACAAAATTATTTTCGTAGTCGTTTAAATTTAAGTATGATTATACTTTTTTGTTCTTGTTCATAATTTATGCAATTGATCATCCAAAGTCAACTTTTTGTCATTGCCCCCTCAGTTTTCACCATTGATATATGAGACCCCTTTTTCTTTTTATGTTTCTTCAATATGTACAAATCTGCAATCTGATTTCTAAACAGCTTATGGAAAAAGAAAAGAAAACTGAATCAGTTTGAACGAAGATTACTAATTTGTGTTCATAATTCTAGTCCAATCGTGCTACACATAGATTCGCTTTGATTAATGTTTCTAATTCAGTGGCTTCATCAACTTTCATTCATCTTCATCATCAAACCATTGTTAAACTCTTAAACTCATGCTTTGTTGTTAAGCTGTCGGATTTAGTTGGATGAACATATATAGATATGCAAGATATAAATAAAGATCTATCTTCTTGTTTTGTATAGAATCTACTTCCAGATTTCAAAATAGGCCAAATAAAAAGGGGGAAGGGGGAGGAGGAGATTGGGGGTTAGGGTTGAGAAGAAATTGATTTTGGGGTTTTGGAGGAGTATCGGGTGGCGTTTGATATTTGAGGGATTGATTTGGTTTTTTTTTTTTTAAAGACCTGGACCAAAACGGCGTCGTTTTGGCCAGGTCATTAAAAATTTCCTTAGGCCAAAACGACGTCGTTTTGCCAAGTGAGTTTAAAAACAAAAGAGAAGCCTGCGCTTCATCTTCTTCCTCCAGCCGTTTCTTCTTCTTCCTCCAGGAGCTTCTTCTTCTTCCATGGGGTCACACACCCAGCTCAAGTGGACCTCCAACACTAATTCCATGGCTTCCATGGGGTCGTTTGACCCCAGTGACCCCATAGTAGATCCGTCTCTGCTTGAACACCATGTCCAATTAGGGCTCTTTCTTTCTAATTTTCATTAATATTGAAAATGAATAATGATCATTCTTGTAAAACCATTTGACATATATATACAAGTTGAGACATCTTCTTTTGGCTCATTGTGAGGTGAAACCTACAGGGGCATGACAATCTCATTTGAGGATAAAATAATGTTATGGATAACTCATGATGAGGAGGAAGGTGGGAACAAGTCGTTGTAATGGGAGCATTCTTTTTTCTTTTTTATCAGCAAATCAATTAATTTACTGCATGAAAATTTAAAGATAAGATCACACATATATATATATATATATATATATATTTGTACGCGTACTTGGGATTTTTATAATAACTTTAAGGGTATGTCACTTCATTCATTAGAGTTGGAAATGTCCTCTAAGTTGAAGAGGATATAGAAATGTGATGTGTTTGTTCTGTTAGCTAGCTTCTCAAATAAGAAAAAAGAATATATATAAAAGCTTCGGCTAGAGCTTTTTATTATCAGAAATAGAGAAAGTGCAGTTCTGAGTGGTGCTTCCAATTCCAATTCCAATTGATATTGCATGCATGTGCAAGCAAATTTGTTAAACGGATCAATGCTTGCTAAAAGCGCTTATTAGAAGCCTGTACAGTAGAACAACAGGTCACAGATATGTTTGAATGAATCGGATAGGGTTTGGTTCAACTTGAAGCATTCCCTCTATTAATTAATTAAATTTTGCTAGTTAACAATCATTTTCTCTTGTCCGGTCGTGCCAGAATCAATATATATATATATATATATCAACATCTCTTTACAAATATTCCAACAAGGACAAGAGATATTTTCTGAAATCTTTGTGTTGCATGCACAAGGTGAAAATAGCTGAAGGAAAAAGTTGATGCTAGATATTCATCCCCGCCGAACTAGAACATGGTTTACCTTAGTGGAAGACGAAGACTTCAACGTATTTAAACCTCGCACTTTTCTTTGTTCACTCCATATTTTAAGTTCACCTACTTCTAATTCAAAATGTTAAAATTTTTAAGAAAACCCCACTATTTTCCCAAACTGCCTCTAAATACACACCCAACAGAAAAAAATAAAAAATGAAAAAAGTTATCAACCCCACACCCCACTATCTTGCCCCTCACAAACAGAATTACAACTTTGACAAATAAATAAATAAATAACAAAATTACTACAAGTCTTTGACCACAGCATCCTCAATAATTTTGGGAGGAGTCCCAAAGTAAGAAATAATCTCACATTACATACCTTAAGTGACAACCCATAAGCCACTATTTGCATACCGTATTTAGGATTTGTGAAGAGAAGATGAGATTATAGTAGGTTTCTTGGATTGAAAGAGAAGAGTAATATGACAATAGGGTGTAAAGGAATTTGTGTTTTTCTAAAACTTAATATGAAGAGTGGTGGGGTGTGTGGAGTATGTGTATAGACTATGGTTAAGTATTAAGTTGGATGACCTTTTTTGTCTTTTTACACTATAATAAAACTTAAGAGCTTAAGGATTTAAGTATTGAAGTGAACAAAGAAAAGTGTGGGGTAATAGAAAAACTCTTATAATTATAGTTGCACTTGCTTCCACTTTTTCTTTTTTCTAAATTCGGTTTTTGTGGGGTTTTTGTTTTTGAAGCCTCTTTGTGTTCAATGCATGATCATGATCCAGACAAAGAGAGCCCATCTTTCAGTTGACCAAGGTAGGTTCTGTTCAGTCCAGTCAAAAGACAGAGGAAAGAAAGCCCATAGGCTCCAAACCCATTCCAACCTCCACGACATGTCGTTTTCTTTTCTATTACGAATTGGATTTTCAAGGCAACTTACTTTGCCAATTTCTCAAGGGGGATAAACTTGTCAGTTTACAAGCTGCAGCTGATGTGAGTTGGGTAAACACAAGTTTTGATTAATGTCGTGTGTAATTAAGGGGAGATTATACTAAAAGAATTACTTTGAAAAAAAAAAAACTGTATAAAATCAATGAACATCTCATTCTAAGCAAGGCATGTGACGAAGACTCGTCGGAGAGAAAAAAAAAAGTTGACAGAGATGGGAGTGGTGAGCAAGAAAACAAGCCAAATTACTCAAAGTCGTCGTTTGATTGATTTTTCTTCTATTATTGTGATTGCTAAACCACCTAATCGAAACTGCTGCACATGGTGAGCCTAACAATTCAACGGACACATGCATGACCAAAGGAAGGTCTTATTCAGCACCGAACCAAAGGAAATGGGTAAATTACATAATAAAAAATTTAACAAATGTAGTTAATTTCCATGCATGCATCTTCAGGCTATCGAGGATATACTTCTGTGATCATTGAAACCTCATCTTCTGGTGCCTTAACAACAGAGTTGCTCTTGGATCGATCCAACCCGGCTGTCAACCCTGACTTGTTCGTCCATCCCGAAGAAGACATGTCAGATCCAACGCTACTATGCCTGAAAAAAGCTGGTTGTGAGGGTACTGGAAGAGTGACAGAGTAACTATTCAGCATTAGAACAATAGAAGCCATGGTTGGCCTATCAGCTATATTTTCTTGCACGCATAATAACCCAATGTGGATGCATCTCATTATTTCAGCTCTTGAACCAGTCCTCAATGTGGGATCTATTATATTTGAAGCTGTCCCTTCCCTCCAACTTTTCCATGCCTGCAACCATTAATAATTTGTCAATTTGTAGAAATAATAGAGTTAGACATAAATTCTTTTCTTGGTTCCATTCAATTCAATTAAAAACGCACATAAACTACTACATATATTTGTACACTTTTACTTACATAGCTTAGCAAATCCTCCGCATTTTCTCCATGGCGAAAGCAATTATTTTTTTGTCCACTTACTATCTCCAAAACTAACACACCAAAACTATAGACATCTGATTTAACAGAAAAGTGTCCACGCATTGCATATTCTGGAGCCATATATCCACTGCATATCAATAAAAATGTCCATATCATTAACATGGATGACAATTTTGGATTAGTGATATAGCAAATCATCACAATTATAATAATATAATAAGCTATGTAGCCTTGTCAAGTACTTACTATGTCCCCACAATTCGACTGGTATTGCCTTGTGTTTGATCAGGCACAAATAACTTTGCCATGCCAAAATCTGATATTTTGGGGCTCATTTCTGCATCTACCAAGATATTACTAGCTTTGAGATCACGATGGATGATTCTAAGTCGAGAATCTTCATGAAGATAAATGATCCCTCGAGTAATGCCTACTATGATTTTGTAGCAGCTATCCCAATCCAGTTGTGTGCGCTTGATTGGGTCTGCATACTCATGAAAACGATTCTTTAATTTTTGTTGGATGTCACACCAGTGAAAAGAAAATCTTTGAAGTGAAAAGAAAGAATGCAAGATCATTGAAGCATATATATACCAAATATGATGTGATCGAGACTGGAATTAGGAACAAACTCATAAATAAGAAGCCTTTCGATTCCTTCCAAGCAGAACCCCAAGAGCCTAACTAAATTTCGGTGTTGGAGCCTAGCCACCAACAAGACCTCATTTTTAAACTCTAAATCTCCTTGTCCAGAATTTGTAGAAAGTCTTTTCACTGCAATATCTTCTCCATTAAATAGCCTACCCTGAAAGAATATAAGAACAAAATGAGTTGTATTCAAGAAATATGAAAGGTTGTATTTATTATTACTTTGGCATGTAATTGATATAATTGCCCATAATTCATATATATAATGATGTATTATTACCTTGTAAACTGAACCAAATCCGCCTTGTCCTAGTTTATTGGCTTCAGAAAAGTCATCTGTTGCAACTCTAATGGTGTCAAAATCGAATTGCAACGACTCTGCACTTATAATTTCGTCCGCATCTTCACCTGCTGAACAATTCAACAAAAATGGATTAAGCTCAAGGTTTATAGTGAATGTAACTTAAAGTTCACCCTGTTCATTTTGTTTGAGCTACCTGTAAATAATGTAAGCTTCTTCTTTGTCCTCCGCACTCTTAGCCAAATGCCGATGGATATAATTAGTACCAAAGAAACAACGATTGGCACCACAATAATGATGACAGTCCGAGATGTGTTACTCTTTGGTCCTACAAATTAAAACAAAAAATATATTACTTTAAGTGATCTATACATCAAAGTAATGGAATCAAAATAATGGAACGAACATATACGTACCTCCTGAAATTGTGGGAATATTGGTTGATGTTGGAGGAGGAGATAATATTGGCGGCGGGGGCGGCGATGGCAGTGGCAGAATCGTTGTAGGCTCTATGAAGCGGTAAACCTCGAATCTGAAGTTACAGCTGGGTCTAACAACTCTCCCTCCTATTTTGTCAAGGCAACATTGGGGGATTTCTCCAAAAGCACCAACCAAGCAGTCACTGCAGACTTGCTCGGATATTTCTGGCGTGCACTGCGCAATAGCAAATATTGTTTGGAAAGTTGGAGCGGTTGCGTTCCCGTACGCAAACTTGCGAAGAGAGCCGCCGGCTGCAGCTTCGGTTCTTATGCTCTCCAGTAGCTTCCTCAGCTCTTGGTTGAACCCGTCCATGCCTGACGATGATACGTTTTGTAAGTTTTGCATGTAGAAAGAAGGCCTAGTTGCCATGACGCCGTACATGGAGCTGTTTGAGTAGCGCAACATGCAATTGTCGTACCAACCAATCGCTTCCTTCTGATTTGGACAAAGCTGCGTGAGAGCATATCTGGAGTTGTTGATGCAACTGCGGCAATCCTCCGCCTTGACATCTCCTCTGCAGAGTCCGATTGCGTAAACTTGGTCGTCTGAGTTCTGGCCATACGAGGAATTGTAAAAGCCATAGCCGTTACCGTTTTCATTAGAGGTCAGGGAGGGGAGAAGGGTGTTGAGGTTTTTGTGATAGGTACTATTGGTGGTGTAGTTTCCTCTGTCGTTTATGCAGAAGTGGTACAGAAAAGCAGGCTGAGCAAAGGCTTGATTGATCATGATTGGTAACAGAAAGGCATAAATCAGGAAGAATAGAAATCTTGAGGAAACCATTGCTGGCATGGCGTAATTGGTCTCTGTAAAGCTATTGCTAAACTTCTAAGTATGCAGAATGCTGGTTTTGTAGTTTTTACATCTCTCTAGACTCTAGCTAGTTAATTAAGGAAGCTTCTTATCGAGACTTGGTTCTAATTTGACCTAGTAAAACACAAAACTAAGTAAAAATGGACTAAACTCACTCAAGAACATAGAAAGAATCTAAGAGAAAGATAATAAAAATGTATGAAATAATGGTTATATCAATAAGCCATGTAGACTCGTCAAATTCTTACTAGGTCCCCACAATTCAACTGGTTCTGCCTTGTGTTTGATCAAGGGCAATCAATTTCACCATGCCAAAATCTGATATCTTAGGGTTCATTTCTGCGTTGATCAAATATTACTAGCCTTGAGATCACAATGAATAATTCTAAGCCTAGAATCTTTGTGAAGGTAAATGAGCCCTCGAGAAATGCCTTCTATGATTTGGTAGCACCTATCCCAATCCAATATTGTGCACTTGATTGGGTCTACGTATATTGATGAAAAAACAAGGTTATATAATGTTTGTTGCATGTTACATGAATGAAATTTCAATATTAATATTTTAGGTTACCAAATAAATGTTGAAGTTGGCTCATCATAGATGAGGAATGGGGAAGAGGAAATGGCAGAAAAAAGGGTTGCATATATGGGCTCTGGCGCTCGAGCGGAAGTGCAGGTGCTTGAGCGGACCCGTGTTTGAGCAAAAGTGCAAGCGCTTGAGCGGACATGCGCTCGAGCGGAAGTGCAGGCGCTTGAGTGGCTAATGTGAATCCAGAACCGATCCTTGGCATGTTCTGACTTGATTTTCCTATTATTTTGGGTCTTTCTAGCCTAATTTAATAGGGTTTTAGTTTCTTATTCCTAGTTAACTTGTAACTAAAGTCCTATACATTATAAATAGGACTTTTAGGGTTAGGTTAATCAAAGGAGAAGATGTCAGGGGGAAATTCAAGAGAGAATTTTTCAGGGAGAAACACAAGACATAGTTCAAGGGTGAATTCTTGAGTGTTTACAAAGGCATCAAAGGGTTTGAGCAAAGGGTGAGAGAAAAGAGATCTAGGGTTCTTGTGAGAGCTAAGGGTGTTCAAGTTGTTACCAAAGTTATTCTTACATACTAGTGAATTTCTCCGGTGGATCACCAAGAGGACGTAGACAGGAGGCCGAACCTCTATAAATCTTTATGTCCTTGTGTGTTTGTTTTACTCTCTTCGTGGTGTGTGTGTTTTATTCTCAAGGAGTTTGTGTGTGTGCTGTCGCATAGTCCATCAACGACAAGGTCTTGGAGTGTTTTCGCATAACAAGTGGTATCAGTAGCCTAGGTCGGCAGCGGGTATTGGTTTATGCCCAAGAGCTCTTATAGTTTTAAGAATATTTTCAAGTGTTGACGATGGCGGGTGACAAGAATGTTGTAATAACCTCAAAATTGTTGAAACAAAGTGATTTTATTTTATTAGGGGAGAATAGTACATAGCTTGGTGTACATAGAGTTAGGCTAATTGGCCTTCTTCAACTAGAAGGTGTTTAGTGTTTAGGGTTATTGGCCTCCTTTCTTGCTTATATAGGATTATTGGCCCTCTTTCTCTCTTAGTTTTGTGAGCTTATTGGCTCCTCAAAATAGCTTTGTTTGGGTAGCTCTTGGCTCCCTTATAGTTTAGGAGTTCTTTTTGTTAGACTCCACCTTGCTTTATTGCATTGCATGCCTATTTATAGGCATTCTTTGCTGACATCACCAAGTCCACCATGATCTCTTTTACTCTAGCCACAAGTGTGTGGCTTATACTAGAAACTTCTATATTGTACAATATTATTTTTGTGGCTATTATTTAGCCATCATGCTCCACCACCATAGTCTAGCAACATGAGTGTTCTTGAGTTTTCTAGAATTGTGTAGTTACATTTATGTGAGAATGTGAAGGTAAAAAGTTCCATATTGGAAAGTTGAGAAACCTAGCAAGAGTTTACAAGGAGTTGGGCTACTCCCCCCATTGCCAATTAGTTTTGGGGTGGAACCTCAACTTCCTTCATGGTATCAGAGCGGGTTAGCCCACGTGTGAAAACCCAATGACCACTTATAAGACCTGTGTCTTGGGGAAGCAAGAACGGTGAGCAATCTCACATCGCTTGGGGAGGGAAAGGTGAAGTGCCTTATATGAGTGGGCACGTATCTTCCTAGCATGAGGTCTTTTGAGAGCTCACTGGCTTCAGATTCCTTGGAACTTCGAAGTTAAGTGAGTTGGGGTTAGAGCAATCCTAGGATGGGTGACCTACTGAGAAGTTGCTCGTGAGTTCCCAGAAACAAAACCGTGAGGGCGGGGCCCAAAGCGGATAATATTGTGCTAGAAGAGTCGGGTCGTGACATAATGGTATCAGAGTTGGACCCCGACAGGAAATGTGCCAGCAAGGACGCTGGGCCCCAAGAGGGGTGGATTGTAAGACCAGTGTCTTGGGGAAGCAAGAACGGTGAGCAATCCCACATCCCTCGGAAAGGGAAAGGTGAAGTGCTTTATATGTGTAGGCACGTATCTTCCTAGCACAAGGCCTTTTGGGAGCTCACTGGTTTCAGATTCCCTGGAACTCCAAAGTTAAGCGAGTTGGGGTTAGAGCAATCCAATGATGGGTGACCCATTGGGAAGTTGCTCGTAAGTTCTCAGAAACAAAACCGCTAGGGCGGGGCCCAAAGCGGACAATATCGTGCTAGGAGAGTCGGGTCGTGACACCACACGTGCTCCACGTCACCTAATTGTCAATTGGTTTTGGGGTAGGCTACTCCCCCCATTGTCAATTGGTTTTGGGGTGGAACCTCAACTTCCTGTGCATAACTTTTTCAACAATACAGAAGTGGGCTAGCTGAGCAAAGGCTTGAGTGATCATGATTAGTAACAGAATGGCAATGGCATCCACGATACTTTCTTTAACATATTTATTCCACGCTTAAAAAGGTTGCATCTCTAGCTTGATTGACGCTTCTTAGATACCAGCATCTCTAGCTTGATTGAAGCTTCTTAGTTACCAGCATCTCATCTCAACTCAGCAAGTCTTTCCTCCCTTTTACTTTTTGGTGGATGACCATGGATAATTAGGAAAGCTGAATAAGTAGAGATGCTTGTACATTTTTTACTTTTTAACTTTAATGTCATATAAGTATGAGTCAACAACTACTTATCAAATGTCAAATAGTTTTGTACACAAAAAAGATGAACCAGCTGAGTCATGCTTATTTGTAGACGTCCCAAATGTCTAAACAATGGACAGCAAAAACAAGAGCGTGAGAAATTTCATATGGACTGAAGTATTGTTACTCTCACCATGGAAATTTTACAAATGCAAATAGAAGTCACAGACTTGCAATTGCAATCCCCACAGACTTGCTAGCGAGGGTATAGGTCACTAATAGAAGTCTCATTCACCGACACTTTCGTAGAGTTGCTTTGTGATTGATCATCTGAATTAGAGTCCAATGCCCACAAAGAAGTTTTGAATCCAGTGTTGTTGTGCATAAAAAACGATGGTGGTGAGGGCAGTGGAAGAACGAGAGAGTAGCTATTCAGCATCACAATGATTGAAGCCATGGTTGGCCTATCAGCTGCATTTTCTTGCACACATAATAATCTAATGTGGATGCATCTCATCATTTCACTTCTTGAACCATTCCTCAGTGTGGGATCTATTAGATTTGAAGCTGTCCCTTCAACCCAATTCTTCAATGCCTACAATGATTTGTTAATGTGAGAGAAACATAATCAGAAATACAAATTTTCTCTTTCTCATTGCATTAATTTAGTGTAATGCGCCAAAACAATTTTTTACTTACATAGCTTAGAAGATCCTCCTCGTTCTCTCCATGCCGAAAATCAATATTTTTCTGTCCACTTACTCCAAAGTTAACGCGCCAAAACTATAGACATTGGACTTAACAGAAAAGTGTCAGTGCATTGCATACTCTAGAGCCATGTATCCGCTGTATATAAGAAAAAAGGTCATCAAATTGAACTATGGATGGAAGTTATTGATATAGCCTCGCTCAGTTATGTATAAGTTGTATAGCCAGCTGGTATAGTACTTACTAGGTCCCCACAATTCGATTGGTATTGTCCTGGGTTTGATCAAGCACAAACAACCTTGCCATGCCATAGTCTGCAATTTTGGGGTACATTTCAACATCTATCAAGATGTTGCTAACTTTGAGATCACGATGAATAATTCTAAGGCGAGATTCTTCATGAAGATAAAGGAGCCCCCAAATAATGCCTAGTATAATTTGTATTGTTTGCCCCAATCCAACTCTGCACGCTTGATTGGGTCTACGTATTCATCCAAATAGAAGATTATGTTAAGTATTGTGTTCGTTGAATGTCATACAAATAGAAGTAGAACTTATAGCCATACCAAATATGATACGGTCGAGAGTTGCGTTAGAGACAAATTCGTAGACAAGAAGCCTTTCTTGTCCTTCCAAGCAGAAACCTAAGAGCCTAACTAAATTTCGATGTTGAAGCCTGGCCACTAACAGGACCTCATTTTGAAATTCTCTATCTCCTTGTGCAGAATTCATACAAAATCTTTTTACTGCTATATTTTCTCTATTGAAAAGTCTACCCTGAAAAAACAAAATAGACAAATATATAACAAACAACATAATATGAGTTCATGTAAGGAATATAAAAGTTAAATAAGTCTAGGTTGCTTTTATTAGTCCGTTATTATTGACAAATAATTGATATGACCGTGTTGTATCATTAATTCTGGCAGGAAATTAATTACCTTGTAAACAGAGCCAAATCCGCCTTGTCCGAGTTTATTAACTTCAGACAAGTCATCTGTGGCAACTCTAATGGTGTCATAGTCCATTTGCAAGGATTCTGCATTTCCAATCTCATCTACATCTTCGGCTGAGGAACAATTTCAGAAAAATTAAATAGATTCTTTGTTTAAGGAGCATCCAAAATGATTATATTATAACAACAATAAGCTTCAGCAAATCAAATGGAATTTTGATGTTCACTAGAGTTCACTTTGTTCCAGTACCTGGAAGTCTTTCAAGCTTTCCTTTTGAATTCCTCACTCTTAAACAAATGCAGATGGATATAATTAGTAGCAGAGAAACAACGATTGACACAACAATAATCACGACATTCCGAGATCTGTTGGATCCTGCAAAAATCACCAAATCTTCTATAATAAAAACATTCTGCATATAAATACATATATGCACTGCAAAAATTCAGACTCAGAAACCTTCTGAATTCCTGGTTGTTGAAGGCGGAGGAGAAGATATTGGTGGTGATGATAATGGTGGCAGTGGCTTGACAGCTGAAATGTTAATGTAGCCGAAAACCTCATACAGAAAGTAACAGCTGGGTCTAATAACTCTCCCACCTCTTTTCCCATTACTACACAAATTTCCAAAAGCACCAATTAAGCAATCATTGCACTCTTGCTCTGACAAGTCTGAAGTGCACTGCGTAAGACCGTATATTGTTTGGATATTTTCACCGCTTGTGTTTCCATATGCAAACTTACGGAGAGAACCAGCAGCTGCAGTTTCACTTCTTAAGCTCTGTAACAACTCCCTAAGCTTTTGAAAGAATTCGTTGACGGTGGAAGACGGTACGTCTTGTGTGTTGGACATACAGAGAGAAGGCGTAGTTTGCATGGTGCCATATATCGAACGGTTTGAGTAGCGTAACATACAACCGTGGTTGAAAAACATGGCTTCCTTCTGGTTAGGACAGAGCTCACTGAGAGCGTACCTAGAGACATTGAGGCAATTGCGGCAGCCAGAGTCTTCAATATTGACCATATAGCAAAGTGCAATTGCATAAACTTGGTTGTGGTCGGAGCTCTGGCCGTAGGATGAATTGTAAAAGCCATAGCCGTTATTTGTAGACTACTTATCAAATGTCAAATAGTTTTTGTACACAAAAAAGATGAACCAGCTGAGTCATGCTTATTTGTAGACGTCCCAAATGTCTAAACAATGGACAACGTTCAAAAACAAGAGTGTGAGAAATTTCATATGGACTGAAGTATTGTTAATCTCACCATGGAAATTTTACAAATGCAAATTGCAATCCCCACAGACTTGCTAGCGAGGGTATAGGTCACTAATAGAAGTCTCATTCACCGACATTTTCGTAGAGTTGCTTTGTGATTGATCATCTGAATTAGAGTCCAATGCCCACAAAGAAGTTTTGAATCCACTGTTGTTGTGCATAAAAAACGATGGTGGTGAGGGCACTGGAAGAACGAGAGAGTAGCTATTCAGCATGACAATAATTGAAGCCATGGTTGGCCTATCAGCTGCATTTTCTTGCACACATAATAATCCAATGTGGATGCATCTCATCATTTCACTTCTTGAACCATTCCTCAGTGTGGGATCTATTAGATTTGAAGCTGTCCCTTCAACCCAACTCTTCCATGCCTACAATGATATGTTAATGCGAGAGAAACATAATCAGAAATACAAAATTTTCATTTCTCATTGCATTCATTTAGTCTAATGCGCCAAAACAACATTTTTTTACTTACATAGCTTAGATCCTCCTCGTTCTCTCCATGCCGAAAATCATTATTTTTCTGTCCACTTATTATCTCCAAAGTTAACACACCAAAACTATAGACATCGGACTTAACAGAAAAGTGTCCATGCATTGCATACTCTGGAGCCATATATCTGCTGTATATAAGAAAAAGGCCATCAAATTAAACTATGGATGGAAGTTATTGATATAGCCTCGCTCAGTTCTGTATAAGTAGTAACGCCAGCTGGTCTAGTACTTACTAGGTCCCCACAATTCGATTGGTATTGTCCTGGGTTTGATCAAGCACGAACAACCTTGCCATGCCAAAGTCTGCAATTTTGGGGTTCATTTCAACATCTATCAAGATGTTGCTAACTTTGAGATCACTATGAATAATTCTAAGGCGAGATTCTTCATGAAGATAAAGGAGCCCCGAGTAATGCCTAGTATAATTTTGTATCGTCTGCCCCAATCCAACTCTGCACGCTTGATTGGGTCTACATATTCATCCAAATAGAAGATTATGTTAAGTATAGTGTTTGTTGAATGTCAAACAAATAGAAGTAGAACCTATAGCCATACCAAATATGATACGATCAAGACTTGCGTTAGAGACAAATTCGTAGACAAGAAGCCTTTCTTGTCCTTCCAGGCAGAAACCTAAGAGCCTAACTAAATTTCGATGTTGAAGCCTGGCCACTAACCGGACCTCATTTTGAAATTCTCTATCTCCTTGTGCAGAATTCATACAAAGTCTTTTTACTGCTATATTTTCTCCATTGAAAAGTCTACCCTGAAAAAACAAAATAGACAAATATATAACAAACAACATAATATGAGTTCATGTAAGGAATATAAAAGTGAACTAAGTCTTGGTTGCTTTTATTAGTCCGTTATTATTGACAAATAATTGATATGACTGTGTTGTATCATTAATCCTGGCAGGACATTAATTACCTTGTAAACAGAGCCAAACCGCCTTGTCCAAGTTTATTAACTTCAGAAAAGTCATCTGTGGCAACTCTAATGGTGTCATAGTCCATTTGCAAGGAGTCTGCATTTCCAAACTCATATACATCTTCGGCTGAGGTACAATTTCAGAAAAATTAAATAGGTTCTTTGTTTAAGGAGCATCCAAAATGATTATATTATAACAACAATAAGCTTCAGCAAATCAAATGGAATTTTGATGTTCACTTTGTTCCAGTACCTGGAAGTATTTCAAGCTTTCCCTTTGTCTTCCTCACTCTTAAACAAATGCAGATGGATATAATTAGTAGCAGAGAAACAACGATTGACACAACAATAATCACGACATTCCGAGATCTGTTGGATCCTGCAAAAATCACCAAATCTTCTATAATAAAAACATTCTGCATATATATACATATATGCACTGCAAAAATTCAGACTCAGAAACCTTCTGAATTCCTGGTTGTTGAAGGCGGAGGGGAAGATATTGGTGGTGATGATGATAATTGTGGCAGTGGCTTGACAGCTGAAATGTTAATGCACTCTTGCTCTGACAAGTCTGGCGTGCACTGCTTAAGACCGTATATTGTCTGGATATTTTCACCGCTTGTGTTTCCATATGCAAACTTAAGCTCTGTAGCAACTCCCTAAGCTTTTGAAAGAATTCGTTGACGGTGGAAGACGGTACGTCTTGTGTGTTGGACATACAGAGAGAAGGCGTAGTTTCCATGGTGCCATATATCGAACGGTTTGAGTAGCGTAACATACAACCAACATACAACCGTGGTTGAAAAACATGGCTTCCTTCTTGTTAGGACAGAGCTCACTGAGAGCGTACCTAGAGACATTGAGGCAATTGCGGCAGCCAGAGTCTTCAATATTGACCATATAGCAAAGTGCAATTGCATAAACTTGGTTGTGGTCGGAGCTCTGGCCGTAGGATGAATTGTAAAAGCCATAGCCGTTACCGGTGTTGTTGAAGGGAATGGAGGAGAGAAGGGTGTTGAGGTTTCTGTGGTAGGTACTATTGGTGGTGTAGTTGCCTTTGTTGTTTGAACACAAGTGGCTTTGATAAAATTTGCCTCACGTGGGACACGCTGAAAGGAGATTTTCCTCAAAACAAGCCAAGAAATGAATATTCTGAACCAAGGTGTAGAGACGCCAGGGGACTTCACAAACTTTGTTAACACAATCAATTAGGAGCTTAGACTCTCCTTCAACCAAAATCTTGCTAAGACCTTTAGATTTGGCACAATTTACACTTAGACATCATAAAAGCACAACTAATATTATACCATAGAGTGTCTGCCGCTTGCATCAGGATTTTATCCCCCACCTCGTATATTAAAATAATTTAGAATATCATATTGTAAAATATGTATATATATATATATATACACCATAGAATAATCCTTATTCTTATTATTATTATTATTATTATTATTTAAAAAGGAGTAATCCTTATTACATGGGCCTTGACGGGGTACAAAGTACAATTTCAATTTCAAGCACTTACAAACAAAGAGTGCCCTTGTTAAATTTCAATCCATAATAAAACAAAATGGAATAAACTTTCTTGCCCTTCCTCGCTTCCAAACTCTCACAAGAATGCAAATGCTGATAATAAGCACAATGACAATACCAATCAGAAGAACGACGGTGGCGACACTTTTGTTGTAATGTTACTCTTATTATTTCCTGCAAAAATCACAAGGCTGTGTTTGTTAGCAACATGGTGATAACTAATTGGGGCCCAAACAAGAAATTAAGCAACAAACAAAAATATTTGTAAAAGGCTCAATAAATTATTATACCTTGTTTGCCTGTAGACTCATAGAAAAGATTGGACTCAAACCTCAAATAACAGCTGGGTCTAAGAACTCTTCCTCCATCCAGACCTTCAAAACACTTTGGAATATCTGAGATGGACTCTTGAAGGCACTCGCTGCAATTTTGTTTGTCCAAATCAGGGCTGCACTGGACAGTTGCATATATAGTTTGATTTGTTGCAGGCACCGGCGCATGTCCTGCTGCAAATTTTGAAACAGAGTCCCCTGCTGCAGCTTTCTCACTTAAATTTCCAAACAAGGGGTTGAGCACCTGCTTGTACTGTTCAGCGTTTGGTACCGTATGTGGGCTCGGCACAAACTTAACAGGTTCATCTTCAAGCACACCGAAAATCGAGATGTTCGAGTATCGAACCGTACAGCGTTGTGCCCATATGATTGCTTCCTTCTGATTAGTACAGTTCTGCAGGAGAATGGAAACAGAGTCCTTGAAACAGGTGTGGCAATCTTTGAGTGCAACGTCCCCCCTGCATACGGCAATTGCGTTCACTTTGTCGGGGGCTTGCCCCGTAGAAAGATTGTAAAACGTGGAATTGATTTGGGTGTTGGAAAGGAAAAAGGAGAGGAGGGTGTTGAGGTTTTGTTTGTAGATGCTGCCATTGTTGAAGGTGTTTTTAGTATTGGAGCAGCTCCAGCAGTAGTCTGCTGTCTTCGTGCAAACACCATCGTCCGCTATGGCAGGAGCAAGAGGGTCCAAGAACAAGAGTATAGGAAGAATGAAGAAAATCACAAGGCTGTGTTTGTTAGCAACATGGTGATAACTGATTGGGGCTCAAACAAGAAATTAAGCAACAAACAAAAATATTTGTAAAAGGCATCAATAAATTATTATACCTTGTTTGCCACACTCATAGAAAAGATTGGACTCAAACCTCAAATAACAGCTGGGTCTAAGAACTCTTCCTCCATCCAGACCTTCACAACACTTTGGAATATCTGAGATGGACTCTTTAAGGCACTCACTGCAATTTTGTTTGTCCAAATCAGGGCTGCACTGAACAGTTGCATATATAGTTTGATTTGTTGCAGGCACCGGCGCATGCCCTGCTGCAAATTTTGAAACAGAGTCCCCTGCTGCAGCTTTATCACTTAAATTTTCAAACAAGGGGTTGAGCACCTGCTTGTACTGTTCAGCGTTTGGTACCGTATGCGGGCTCGGCACAAACTTAACAGGCTCATCTTCAAGCACACCGAAAATCGAAATGTTCGAGTATCGAACCGTACAGCGTTGTGCCCATATGATTGCTTCCTTCTGATTAGTACAGTTCTGCAGGAGAATGGAAACAGAGTCCTTGAAACAGGTGTGGCAATCTTTGAGTGCAACGTCCCCTCTGCATACAGCAATTGCGTTCACTTTGTCGGGGGCTTGTCCCATAGAAAGATTGTAAAACTTGGAATTGATTTGGGTGTCGGAAAGGAAAGAGGAGAGGAGGGTGTTGAGGTTTTGTTTGTAGATGCTGCCATTGTTGAAGGTGTTGTTAGTATTGGAGCAGCTCCAGCAGTAGTCTGCTGTCTTCGTGCAAACACCATCGTCCGCTATGGCAGGAGCAAGAGGGTCCAAGACCAAGAGTATAGGAAGAATGAAGAAAATTAGCAATCTTGAAGAACCCATTTCTCTGTTTGTTCCTCTGTATGACAATGTCAGGCCATAACTTTGGCTTTTATAACAAAAACAGTGTTAGAATATTATTGATCCTTCTGTAGATTTTTTTTCCTTGTCGAACGAAAAATATTCTCACAAAAAATATAAAATAAAATTGTGGGATTGCATAGGCCCCACCACATTGAGCAAATATCTGAAATGGCTCAAAATGTGGTTTTAATCCCCCCATGCTGTTTGGTTCAGAAGGAAAAAAGACTTTGAAATTTGAAAGTTAAGTATTTCAAGCCTAAAGAAGAGGAAGAGATAAAGTTGCTAGGGTTTTCAAATTGGAGGAGTCTATCTAAGGCTGCTGATAAATAGCATGACAAAAAGAAAAAAAGGAGGAGGAGAAGAGTCAATCAGAAGCATAGGAGAAAAAAGGAGAAGAGAACACCAAGACTCAGGTAATGGTGATTTGTTTCTAGAGCATGCATATTCCTTTCTTTGTTAAACATGGGGTCAAACCCACTCTCTATGGATGATGAATCCAACTTGGGGTCAAACCCACTCTCTATATAGATGATGAATCCAATTTGGGGTCAAACCCACTCTCTATGGATGATGAATCCAACTTGGAAACCCACTTTTATGGATGATGAATCCAGCTTGGGGTCAAACCCATACACTCAGTGGATGATGAATCCATAAAAATGACATGAATCAAAAATATATAGGGAATTAATCCCCCAAAGTCAGCAGATAAGAAAAAGAGCTGGGGTCTTTACTCCTCTGTTGCTGCGACGACTCCTCTGTTCCATGGTTCTTGCTTGCATGATCTGCACATAAAAAAAATATATGGAGTTGAGTTTCAAAGAAACAACCAAAAAGGGCACTGAGGTCTAATCCCCTAGCAGATACAAGGAGAAAATAGTTTATACCTCCTCAGACTATCTGACCAACTCTTTCTCTCTTCGTTAAAAGGCACAATCGCTTCTTCTGTATCTGAGTGTGCTGTTCCGAAACAAAACAAAAAAAAGGGAATTAGCTGCTTGCATATTGACAGAACAAGTAGAAAAAGATGTTGAATATTGGCCCAAATTAAAGTTGTCTGCTTTTGCCTTGTGTCAACCACCTTTCATGTAGTTGTGGTTTGTTGATAGAGTTATTTATTAACAATTGGACAAAGGAAAGAGGAAACATGCAGCAAATCACGTGGGAAAGCTTTGAATATTGGTGTGGAACAGCAAGTGGACCAAACTAAGGAGGAAATGCCGAAATGTTTGACTCAAATATGTTTTGGGTGGTTGTGGCATTATTTTATGGGAGGAGTCTAATTGGTTGTTGACATGTGTACCAGAACATGTGTGAAAGAACTTTAGGTTCTTTCTTTAGCCGTTGGTGTTAGTCCATTTTGAGAAAGAAACCATTCTTTCTTTCTCTTTGTTTATTGTTTCCAAGTGGATGGGTGCATGTCAACAACAATGATGATTTCCTTGCTACGCACATGGAGCTGTGGGTGAGTCTTGGCAGCTGGCCTGTGCACTTGTCTACATAAGGAGAGAGAGCATCAGTCCTAGGGCTGTGCAAGTGAGACGCACCATTTGGAGAGGGGTGGTCAGTGAAGGTGTGGCGCACCAAAGGCACGAGTGTGGGCATTTTTGTGCCGCACCATTTGGAGGTGCCGTGAGCACTAATGTTCAGATAAGCTAAAACAGAAGTGAGGGACACTTCCACACAGAGAGAAATATTAGAGAGCATCACCATGATGGTGGAGATAAACTCCTCTTTGACTATACAAGATGTTTAGGGAAGATCAAGTCATTTCAACAGTTGAGTCTTCTTCATTTGTTCCTTGTGTTTGTGGGAAGTTTATTTCTTTGTATTGTTCTTAGTGGGTTCTTTCCTAGTGAGCAAGAACTTCTTGGTGTTCTTGGCTCTTGTGTGTGATTAGCTTGAGAGTGACTTGAGTGTATTTGGGATTTGGGTTGTGAGAGTTAAACTCTGTAATGCCTAAGATAGGTGAGAGGGTTAATCTCCTTTGATTGTAATCTCTTTTAGGATACTAGTGTGGAATTTCTCGCTGTCTTCGAACTGGATGTAGGCTACACACGGGCCGAATCAGTATAAATCCTTGGTGTCTTTTGGATTTCTATATTTCATATCTTGGTCTTATTGTTTCAATGGTTTCATATCCACCATCAAGTGCAATCCACTTCCGCTGCGCACAACAGAAGAGATATCATCAAACAACAAGAGGAAAAGAGAAAGAAATTTCGAAGCTAAGGTGCAGTGATGGAGCAAGACTCATTTGGGTACAGGCTATAAATTCGTAAAAGCCATTTAAGGAAGAAGACGACAGCCACGTTTTTTTGGGATGATTTTATTCACTTATAGACACAACAAGGAAAAAAAAAATAGAAGAAGAAAAGTCAAAGAACATAACAGAAAAAAAGAAAGTGGCTGTGTCGCACGAGTTAACTTTGTTAAAGTATGATTAAGTGGAATATTACTTACGTGTCAAAAAATTAAAGTATGAACAGAAAGGAACACATAAAAGCATAGACAAAGGATCTAAACTGGTGGCATACAACCCCTCTCCCTCTTGAATGGTGGTACTTGGCCTACATTGATTAAAGCAAAGAGAAAGATAAGAAAGCAAAAAAAAAAAGAAGTCATCAAATAAAAAAGAACTTGACAGCATGAATTTAATAGAAGAGCACGCCCACTCCACTTTTGTGGTGCTGTGCTTATATATATATATAAAAAAGTGGGTTTGAGGGCCAATATGGCCTTGATGCACCGTTCGGTCGTCAAACAGAGATTACAATAAAAACATAATAGAAAAAAAGTTGAAGGAGTTGGCACCTTTTGTTTGTTTGATTTCACTTGGTCTGCGTCAAAAGCTTCTGCGTCAGTTTTGTTGTTTCTCAAGCCCACTGTTAGTTTTTATAAAGGAACGGAAAAGCGGCAGTTTGATATTTGGATTGATTCGAGCTTCTCCATATGGGTACGGGAGTGCTTCAATTTACTTCAACTACTCCAAGTAGATATGGGACTGACTTCAACTAGCAGTTGGGCATCAAGGCCTCTGTGATGTAGATTCTTCCTCATAGGTCAGCAGATAAAAAAAGGGAACAAAGTCCGAAAATAAATTAATGGGTTGTGGAAAAATTGCCAATTAATTCTTATAAGTCCAAAATATTTGATGGGTAATACAAATGATTGCCCATTAAATTTACAGAGGCTCAAATACCTGCTATATAGTTAATTGATCAATTTTAAAATCCTCATAGCCATGTTTAGGTTCAAATGCAAATGTCAATTTTAGAAAATTTGTGGGTTAATAAAAATTTATCATTATTTTTCTTGGACATTGACAATAAAAAAAAGGGTACAAAACCATCCAATTTTTCTCATGGGTCATCTACCCATGGAGTTTCAATGAGACCAAATTTAAATATCTCAAACACAAATTCTCAAATTAATGGGCCACACTTACCCATAAATTTCCAATTTTTCTCATGGGTCATCTACCCTTTAAATTGTCTTAAAGACAGAAATTCTAAATTAGTGGATCACACTTATCAATTAATTTTCAAATTTTGGAACTACGCGGCTTGATCCCATCAAGGGTACGTAGGTAATCTAACATATCAATGGACGCAACCGCAACCAAAGTCAAATTTTCTGGACACAAATTCTTAATTAGTGGGCCACACTTACCCATTAATTTCCAAATTTCTCATACACAAATTATAAATTAGTGGGCCACATTTACCCATTAATTTCCAAATTTTCGAACTACGTTGGTTTGATCCTTTCGAAAGGGTACGTAGGCAATCTAGATATTCAATCTAGATGCAATCACCCAAATCTCAAATTCAAGTAGAATCCCTGGTTTGTTCTTAACCAAATTCGCCCCCAAAACACATATCAAAATCGAATGCCTGGTTTATTCAACTAAATTCACTCAAACACTTTTCAATCAAATTCATTGAAATTCCCCCTTTGCAATGAGTCATTTATTCATTGCAACTCTTTGAACTACGAGTGGCTTGATTCCCGCAAAGGATACGTAGGCACCCTGAGGCTCGACTTGGGAGCATCTGCGAAAACCAAACACACGCATTATGTTTCTTTATGATGGAATCAAAGGGTGTTCCCTTGAAGTAAGAGATTGTAATTAAGAGACACCGCGTCTTAAATGGGTCGAACCTAAAATAATAAAACCCCATTATTTAAATAAGTGGTGGTGAAATTATGTTGGGAGGTTCACATTTTAATTCAACATTCCTCAAAGCGGACTCACTACCATGATCAACTCGCCTAACCCATGTGATCATTTTGTACCTTAATTAATAGGGAATTGTATTTATTTAATGCTTCTATGCTTCAACATATTAATTCAGTTATGTGGTATGTTTCACACTGCTACATAGGGATGGCAATTTTCCTCGCGGGTAAGGGTCTTCACGGGGATTCGACCCTAATGGGTAGGGTATGAAGGATAAAAAACGGGTATGGGGATGGGTACAGGAAATTTTTTGGGTATGGTGTTCGGGGAGGGGTGGGGATGGTATTTTAATCCCCAACCCGAATCCTCCCTGTTTAGAATATATATATTATAGTATATATAAATATGATATTAAAGTGATTGTGCTGACACAATTTTACATTTTATATTATTATATTTATATAATTTTTATGAATCTTAAGCCACACTACTTATGTATTTAGTTAAGTTATAGTCAATATGTAGACATTCTTATATTATCTTATACGTATATATTATATATATTCATTATCTTGCCCTAATCCTTTTTTTTTCTTTCAACAAAGTAGTTTTATATTGATTTTTTCTTTTGTAATGGGGCAGGTCGGGGAACCCATTCCTCAACGAAGGTGGGGATGGGGAATCCCGATATGAATATTGTGGGTATGAAGGCGGGGATGAGGGAAAAAAGCTTAATCGATCTGAGGATGGGAATAGCATACCCACCCTCGATTCGACCCATTGCCATCTCTACTGCTACATCAATGATGGAGGACTTCACACTGGTCTAGAACCACAAAGTCATTAATTCTTGGTCAAAGAAGACTTCCCAAATTAGACATATGGGACATTAAGAGAAGACCTTGACTATGCTGTTACCAAAAAAAAAAAAAAAAGACCTTGACTCTACTTGTGGCCCTGGTCTGAGTGGTTTCTTGACAACTTTGTTATTGGTCTTGTTTGTGGATGGATATAGGGAAGTAACCCAATAGACAAGAGGGGAGTACCAAAAGACAAGAATTCGTTTGTTTGTTTTATTTTGGTTTGTTACTCCTTAGATATTTCAAAGAGAAGACCTGGCCTGTGGACTTAGCCTTAGGCTATTTTGTGTGAGCCTATGACACTCACTTCGTTTGGTACACTGTATTAGTCTCTGGATAAGAGTAAATAGTCCATATCAGGTATTTGGTGTCAACTTGTATTATTTAATTACCTGACTATTTTAAACGAGTTGGGCTTTTAATACTCTCCTTACCCGACTAACTAATACAACCCACACACCCCGGTTTAGATAATACACACTTAATTATACAGCTAAGGAAAAACACACATTCATGTGAAAAATCCGACGACGCTATTTTCATCTTCTTCTCCATAGGGTTTTTCTCTGCTATCTTCTCCAAGGTTATTCTCTTCACTTCTCTCTCTCTCTCTCTCTCCCCAATATGCTTCTTCTCTTTTCTTCTGTCTTCATCTTCTCTTTCTTTATATATTTCCTCTTTTATTAAATTTTTGTAGAAATTAGGTTATGAGTTTTTCCTTTTTGATTTTTTTTCTTGATGTATTGGAACAATACATGCGGCTATATATCCAACTCAATAATCAAATAATCAAATTATCATCATATGGTTGTGTATCCAACTCAATACATGTTGTTGAGTTTTTCTTGCGTTTTTTTCTTTATATATTTCATCTTCTCCAGGTATCAAACTAAATAATCAAATTATCATCCCAAGTCAGCGATTAGAACAATAGATGTGGCTATGTTTTTCTTGCTGTGTTTTATTTTTTCTACTTTTGGTGCTTTGTTGGTTTGTTTTCTGGTTATATGAAAAAAAAATCTTGGCAAAAACAATTGAAAAACAAATCTTGTCATATGAATCTTATAAATAAATAAAAAATTCGTGTCATTTGAATTTCAATTTCCACTTAAATTATCAAAAAATTTTGTAAAAAAAAGTTTGATCCGATGTTATCCGAAACAACACCAAACACAGTATAGTTTAGTCAGACTATTTATCCGGAATAGCACCAAACGCCTTATAATATTATGGATAAAGCAGTCGGATTCTAAACAGATTAATACTCTCCGATAGAAATTAGTCAAGACAAATGACGTACCAAACGAGCCAACGGATTGTAACACGGACATGACCAAGATTCAAGAACAACTGTTAATTTGTTTTAACCAGTTAATTAGTACTTACCAATCAAGTAATCAAACAATTACATCAGTAATTACTTGGTGCTACAAAGCAAAAAGAAGAAGGAAGAATTACAGGTTCATTCAATTCAACACATCCATTTATATAATTTACGATATATTAGTACAAATTAGAAAGCTGCTCTATTTCTAAACTAAAATTTGACTTAATGGTGTGGATTCCTTCGATCCACTTGCACGATTCTTAGATTCTATTGTCTATTGCCTGGAAGGTTACACAACTTGTACTCACAGATATTTTGTTGGAAGATGCAGGTGATCTGGATTGGAAAAGAGAGAGTAACTCAGCAAATTCATGAGCATGGATGAGGACAATTTCAATTTGGTTTTATTACATCTAGGTCTACGCATAACTGAATGCTTCTTCTTGTACGTACCCAGAATAATCCAATCTGTTTGCATTTAGCCACTTAATTAATTCATATGTTGACAAAATTTCCTAGCTGCCACATTTTAAAAAAAAGTGGTTTTTAGAATTAAGGTTGCACATGACAAAATTCATATGAGTGACTATGTTCGCATTAATGATTGAATTTACGGCTTACCCCTCGGGGAAGTTTCTTTAGCATTCCTATCATGCACGTAGATTAACCAATAAGCCAGACAGAACCATGCACAATACCGCTGCAACAGCCACATATGATTTGTTCTTCCCTCTTCCTGCACACGCATAGAATTAATTAATTAATTAATTAATTGTGTCCTCAACAATAACATTAATTAAGCCAAGACCTATAAACGTGATCATGATCATATTCATAATACTTACCACCGCCACTTTTGATTGGCTTTCCTTCCCCATAGAAAGGATCAGACCCATACCTCACCTGACAGCTAGGCGAAAATATCATAGACCATGTCCTCCCCTCACAAGTCTCCTGATAACCGCCGACAGCAGCCTTCAAACACCTTTGACACTCACTCCCATTTATGTCCGGCGTGCATTGCATCAAACAAAATATCGACATGCCGCCACCTCCTTTCTTGTCGTCCCCCGTCGCAAAAAACGGTGGAGTGGTATTGCCAAAAGCGGCCTTGTCCACAAGCCCATTCATCAAGGTGGACAAACTCTGATTAAACTGGTCCATGTTGGAAACTTTGTTCACGCTGCACCAATACCGCCATGGCATCTCCTCCTCTGTTGCGAAGATGGAATGGTTTGAATATCTCAGCATGCATTCCTCGTACCAAACGATTGACTCTTTGTTGTGGGTGCAGTTTTGTTTTAGGTTTTTGGTGGCGGAGTCGATGCAGTCGCGGCAGACTCCGGGGGTGACGTCACCTCGACAAAGGAATAAGCCGTACACTTTTTGGTCGTTGTCTCCGGATGTGGAGTTGTAGAACCTGTTGCCATGGGATTTGGAGGAGAGGTCAGACAGGAGGCGGTCGACGTTGTCTTGGAAAGCGGCGTTTTGGGTTTTGTTAACTTCTAAAGAGCAGTAGTGGTGGATGTAGTGAATGGAATTGGAACAAAAAACCAGTTTGAGTAGGCCGATAAATGAAAGGGAGACGATTGTTAGGGTGTGATCATGTAAAACTGACATCTTAATTTGTTCGATCAAATAGTTAAAAGTTCTTGAACTTGAGGTGCAAAAAGGATTATAATTAGTAATTAAGGTTGGTTTTGAGTGATGGAGAAGTAGTGAGACATCTTTCTTTGCTCGATCGTTAAAGGTCGTTGAATTAGTGGTGCAAAAGGCATGCAGGTTTGCAAGTTTGACGTTAAATGATAATAAGGCAATCCCTGAAAGGCTCTCAATAATTTGCGTTGACATATTCCACATGGTTTCTATGACTAATTCAGAAAACATAATAATTAGGCCGTAATTAATTATTGGGAGGGATGTGATTTTTATGTATTAGGAGGGTGTTCGGAAAACGTCAAGGGATTTTCGGAAAGTCATGGCTCCCCCCTTGGTCAGAAATATGTTCATGAAGAATACAATTATAAGCCGCTAACTCTGGATGACTTAAATTATTTGTGGGTTTCAAGTGCTTGAAGAGCTGGCTTTAACTAATACAGATTGAGACATTTGTCAAAGATAGGTCTATCAAAGCGCAAATTTGTCGGGACATAACATAATTTGAAGGGAAAGGTCTATATTTTGTTTTTTACCCCAAAAAAAAAGGTCTATCTTCTGTCGGGAATCACATTGGTGAGAAAGAACAAAATTCGCTAGGAAAAATCTCTGCCGACCAAAATTTGTCAGCAAAAAAACAATTCGCCGTTATAGATTTGCACAACAAAAATTTGTCCGGAAGGAACAATTTTCTCGGAAAAGATCTATCCCGACTAAAAATATCGGCAAAAAAAGGAATTCGCCGGGAAAAGGTTTATTTGTCAGGAGAAAACAAAATTCGCCCTATTTTAATTTTGCCGGGAAAGAACAACCTTTCCCCGCTGAAATTTGTCGGGAGAACAACATTCGCCACAAGATGTCTATCTTGACGACTAATTGTCGGAAAATTACAAAATTCACCGGGAAAGGTCTATCTTGGCAATTTTTTTGGGAAAAAAATAAAATTCGCTGAGAAATGTCTACATTGGCAAAAGACGAGTCTTCAAACATGGAGGGGATCACCGAAATCATGGGTTTTGATACAGCTACAAAGAACTTAACAAGGAGATATCATACATAAAAACTTGACCCATTAGGCAAGGATAGGGTCCAAATTCATACACAAAAATTTTATGTTTTACGAATTTTTATTTATAGATATTATCCACAATGTATTAGCGGACAGATTTTGTATGGAAATTATTCACAATGTATCAATAACATATCCATACATTCTATTATGACACATTATCGACAATTAATAACTCAGTTGTAAGTGATCGTAACATATTAGCTAGCGAGCCTAAAGCGCAGTAATTGAAGCCTCATTTTTTGATATTTCAGCAGATCTAGATCCACTTGATTGTTTCAACCCTGAATTGTACTTGTCCATGCTGATGTGGGCAAAGAATGCCGGTGCTGAGGGTACTGGGAGAGTGAGAGAGTGGCTATTTAACATGAGAACAATATGATGCCCCAGATATGTTCGAACCCGATCCCATGAGCACGATATTGACAAGAATTTATGAACGGCCCGTCGGAGCAAATGGACAACCACTGAAGCACGAACCGTTGATTAGGGACGGTCGATACAACAACCCTATGATTGACCGTTATCAGGAAATGCAATTTTCTTATGTTCATGAGAGACGTCAAGTTGACTTGATCGAGCACTTATGGGAGATGAAAGGCAATCACGGTGGATGAAGTCAAGTTTAATGCTTTGTTTTGTGTGTGGTTTGTAATGAATTAAGGTTTGTTTTTAATTATGCTTTGTTTTGCGTGTGGTTTGTAATGAATTAAAGTTTGTTTTGATGTATGAAATGTTTTTAATAAATAGCTATATTATTTAAGGCTTTCTTTATTCAATAAAAGAGAAACAATACAACAAATTAATACATATGGCAACTCATTCAATACAACCTAATGGTTTTGATCATTTAACCAATCTGTGTTGCTAGGTCCATCGTCATGGAAAAGCTTTCTTCTCATAACATCCCATCGTTTTAGCTTCCAATAGGACTTTGTTTCATGAGACATATGGCTCGCATCCATGGCCATGATTTTCATCTCTCTGTCATCCATGTCTTGTTCTTGTGCCTGCTGCCTTTCAATTGCATATGCTTCTTATCATGCCTTGTTAGCTTATTCTCTTTTCAACTCTTTCTCAATTCTCAGTGCGCCATTCATAGCAATTTGCTCCAAAATTTTTGCACATTTAGTGTTCGAAGTGCTCCATCTCTTGGCCTTTGCCACCTTTCTCCAAATAGGCCTCGTCTCATGTTGGATTGGTGAGTCTTGATCCATTGGGGAGTCCAATGGCGAATCGGTTGCCGTTGAATTGTGGAGTGGCGACTCATTCAACACAACCGTCGGACCCGTGGAAATAATTTTGAATCTCGAACAATTCGTCACAACGTCCCAACAATGGTGATTTATGAAACTTTTTTTGCCTTGGCCGATGGCACCAAACCACATTTGTGCTTGAATAATCTATTAAAAAAATAATTGAAAATGCAAGAAAATAGAAAAAATTGGAAATGCAAGAAAATATATTTAAAAAAGTGACATTAAATTGAATAAAACGGCATTTATAAATATTTTACCTCGTCGGAAAGATTTTGACCGCTTCGAATGTTGTCTCTCGCTTTTGCCAACGCATCTCTCCATTTCCCTAACTCTGTATTCAAAATTTTCCACCTACTAGCCAATGCCATTTCCATACGAGCCAAACCCGATCTTTCACAAAATTCTCCATGAGTTTTTCTCCACATATGAGAGGACTTCATCTCATTGCCCGTGATCGGGCAATGACTAACTTTTACCCAACACTCATACAACAAAACATCTTCCACGGTTGTCCACGCACCTTCGGCTTCGATGGAAGAGGCCATTTGTATTTTTACACAAATGGAAAATTTTGTGTCGAAAGTGAAAAATATTGGAAGGAGATGAATTTGTATGAAGATTTGGTGTGGAAAGTGAATAATATTGGTATGTATTTATAGAAAAAAAAAATTCCAGATTTTTTACAAATTTTTTGGAATTTTTTTAAGCCAAAAAATCGACATCCATTGGATTAACAACAATTTTGGATCGGAGGCTCCATGAGGAGCCACTTATAGTCGTTGGGCCTGGTAGCTATGACGTCAACACAAGAAATCCAAATTTTTTTACCATTAATGGTAAAATTTTTTTGAAATTCTTGTGTTGACGTCATTAGCCCCGAAGGCATCGTGATGGGCCAGACTTGCCCTTGGGCTTGCCCGGGCTCGTGGGTCTCACGCCTTGCCCAGGCTAGCCTGTGCGCGCTGGAGCTGCTTCTGGGCCTAGGGCCCCCTCCTGCCTGGGCTGGCTTGTTGCACTGGAACTACTCTTAGAGAGTGTATGAATTGCATTGAGATAGACATGCATCATAATGACGCAGCGTGACAATAACACGGCTAAAATCTTAGCTTAGAAACGAGAACTCTAGAATCCACCAGGAAGAATTGAGGAAACCTCAATGGTTTATTTGATAAAATCTGGAAACATAGCATAAACCCTAGCCAAGGGTTAGAATTTGTTTAAATACTCCTAGAAACCCTAGGAATAATAACGGAATTAAAAATAGGAAAAATAACAAAGTTTCCCCAAAATTAAAAAAACTTAAAACTAAATTTTGGGCTGTCAAACGACCTCGGATGCCCGAAAAAGTCCATACATCATGGCAAAGCAATGAGTTTGACTCGTAACGCCGTTCTCTTCCAAATGATGGGTCATGGACCCGATTATGAGATTGTGGCCCAAATCTGCAGTTTGTCTGTTTTTCCTTTGCACGCGTGTCATTCCAACTCCTCCTCAATTGCTTCCGCCATCTGTTTTACATCAAATAGTGAAGCCACATGAAGCCATTTTTATTAATGATATAAATACCAATTTGAATTTGAAGCAAGAAGTTACCAACAAAACTTTGGTGCTAAATAAATAAACAAAATCTAAAACCTAAATATGTTACCGTACGGTTGGTACTCAACCACTAGCGGGGATATGGTTCAGTAATATTTGAAGGCTCATAGTTTGATACATATGGAGAGAGGCTCCTGGTACTATGCGTACAGAATGCAGGTTGTGAGGGTACTGGAAGTGCGAGAGACTGGCTGTTAAGCATGGATACAACTGAAGCCACGGTTGGCCTGTCCCCCACATTCTCTTGCACACACAGTAAACCAATGTGGATGCATCTCATCGTTTCGATTCGTGAACTTGTCATCAACACGGGATCTATGATGTTTTGAATTGTATCCTCCCTCCAATTTCTCCAGGCCTTTAAACGTACATCAATATAGTCAAAAAGAAATTTTACCAAGGCAAAAGAGAGGATATGTACTGACTTTAATGTATTCATACTCACATAGGTCAACAGGTCCTCTTCATTCTCGCCATATTGGAAACTACCAATCTTTTTACCGCTTACAATTTCAAGAACTAACACCCCAAAACTGTAGACATCCGTTTTGACAGAAAAGCGACCATGAAATACATATTCAGGAGCCATATATCCACTGCATGATTATACTTTATTTAGACATGCAAATTTTTCTTCTTTTTGAATTCTATTGTAAGAAGAGCACAAAATGAAAGTGGAAGTTAGCTTGCCATGTTATCACAGTACTTACTAGGTTCCCCTCACTGTGTTTGTATCTGCTTGAGTTTGATCAATAACAAACAATCTTGCCATTCCAAAATCAGCAATTTTGGGGTTCATATCTTCATCTAACAAAATGTTGCTAGCTTTGAGATCGCGATGAATAATTCGAACCCGAGAATCTTCATGAAGATAAAGAATCCCTCGAGCAATGCCTCCTATGATCTTGTAACGTGTTTCCCAATCCAAATGCTCGTGATTTTCTGGGTCTAAATATGATTTCATTAAAAGAAATATGTCTTATTTTTTTATCTTCAAGAAATTATATGGATTATACCAAATTGAAGGTAGCGCAAATATACCAAAAATGAAGTGATTAAGACTCGTGTTAGGAACGTATTCGTAAATGAGGAGTCTTTCCTCTGCTTCCAAGCAAAATCCTAGGAGCCTGACTAAATTCCTGTGTTGAAGCTTAGCAAGTAACATGACCTCATTCTTAAATTCACGATCACCTTGTTCAGAATTTTTGGAGAGCCTTTTCACTGCTATAGGTTGCCCATTTAATAGCCTACCCTGAATGTTTAAAAGAGAAAAATAAGGAAACCATGCTTAGATTAAAAAAAAAATTTCTTGTGAAAGTGATTGTTTTGTTACCTTGTATACAGCTCCAAACCCACCTCGTCCAAGCTTATTTGCATCAGAGAAGTCATCTGTTGCAGATCTTATAGTTTCAAAACCATATTGCAACGATTCCACCAGACTAACGTCTTCCGAATTCTCATCTGAAAAGGGGAAAATTAATTAGCAAAGAGAGTTCCAAAACCTCAGATAAGATAAATAAACAGAGTTGAACTTACCTTGTTCAAGTTTTACCCTTCGTTTCCTTACTCCGAAAAAGCATATGCTGCTGAAAATAGTGACAAAAACAACCAAAACCACAACGATGATGATGACAGTTTGTTTTGTGCTACTCTTCTTTTTTGCTGAAAATCGGATGGGATATCTTATCAAAAGCCAAAACCACACCACTCAATTGTAAGACATGGATATCAAATTTAAGATTTGCAGGGTAACCATACTATACCATAATAACCATACATACCTTCTTCGGGTGCTGGTGCTGCCGGAACTGGAGCTGGAATATCTACTAACGAATTGGCTGTAGACTCAAAGAAAAGACCAAACTCATACCTTAAATTACAGCTGGGTCTAAGAACTCTTCCTCCTTGCTTTCCACCGCAACAGGTTTGAATTTCTGAGACGGACTGTTTAAGGCAATTGCTGCAATTTTGCTTTTCTATGTCTGGAGTGCACTGAACAAGTGCGTATATTGTTTCACCTCCAGAGACAGTTGCATGGCCTGCTGCAAATTTTTTAAGAGAATCCCCTGACGCAGCTCTGTCACTTAAAATACCCAACAACGGGGTAAGCACCAGCTCAAGTTGAGCATTTTTAGTAGAGTTTTGACCACGCACTTGCTTAAGAGGGAGCACTTGTTCAATACCAAATATCAAGTTGTATGAGTATCTCACCATACAAGGCTCTGCCCATATGATTGCTTCCTTTTGATGGCTTGAACAATTTTGCAAGAGAATATCAGTAGACTTGTTGAGACAAGCATGACAAGAATCCTGTGAGAGATCCCCTCTGCATAATGCAATAGCATTGACTTGGTTTTGGTCTTGCCCCAGTGATGAATTGTAAAACCCATAATTGTTTTGGGTTTTGGAGGAGGAGAAGGAGGAGAGGAGGCTGTTGAGGTTCTCTTGGTACTTGTCACCTGGTGTGTAGGTGCCAGTATCAGAGCATTTCCAGCAGTACTCAGCTCTTTCTGTGCACATACCATTATATTGGGATATGGTGGGAGCAACAAGGTTTAAGATAATAATAGCAAGAGTAATGAAGAAAAGCAATGATCTTGAGGAACCCATTTTTCTTGCTCAACTCACAGCAGTTACACAAACTTGTCTTAAAGGAAAGACATTTTGGTTCCTTGACTAGGTCATTCAAAAAAATAAAAATAAACATACACTACGGTCAAAATGGTTTCCTGACCCTTAGTTTGATATTACGTTTGTTATCCAATTTTGACCAATCCCATATAGCATATGATATTTTCCATTTTCTATCTCCTTCTGTTGGCTAGAGGTTGACGTGCTCCTTTGGTGACGTCGTAGTTTATGGTCCTCTAGTTTCTGTTTCTTTGTGCTTTCTACTGCTCTAACTTGTCTGTTTGTTTTTCTGCTTGCTCCTGGGCGGGTCTGTCCCCCTAGGCTGCTAGCTTTTTCTTTCACTGTTCTGCTTACTTTTGGGTTGCTTTCCCTTCAATGAAGTTTCCCTTTCGACCAAAAATAAAAGCCTTCTCATTTTCTCTGACATAAGACAGACCAGATGTTTTCTTCTTCACTCTTTATCCTTGGATTTGGATTGGAAGACTCTGATGTGGGCCAACCAGAAAGCACAAGGCAATTGCGAGGTATATTCGTCAGACACGTCACTTCTTCAATCAAAATCCAGAGAAATTTTTAAATATTTCAGGTATATCACGTGACTGGTATACCATTCAATAGAACTAAGATATGTGGACTTACTTTCCAACTTACTGCATTGTTTTTTATGACATGTGGGAGGGCTGCATTGGAAATATTCTACATGTCCTGCATTTAGTGAATGATAAATATTCTACATGTCCTGCATTGGACTTACTTTCCAACTTAATGCATTGTTTTTTATGACATGTGGAAAGCTACATTGGAAATATTCTACATGTCCTACGTTTAGTGAATGGTACACCAACCACGTTGTGTACCGAGAACACCCAAAAATTACTCCAATATCTTTTGCAAAATTTTCTCCAGGCCTAATTTTATCTGTGGGCCTAAACCCCTTAGCCCAACCCATATTAATCCTAAAGTTATTGGTTTGTGTCGTCTTGATTATAACTGGTTGGTTCGATTTGGGTTTTGTTGAAACTTTGTTTCCAGTCCGGATTGGTCAGTTTAGTATGGCATTCGATAAAGGGCGCTGATTTTTCCCGATTGGATTTAAACACCTAATATTTGATTATTTTGACCAAATTTAAATCTAACGAATTGGCTGTAGACTCAAAGAACAGACCAACCTCATCCCTTAAATTACAGCTGGGTCTAAGAACTCTTCCTCCTTGCTTTCCACCGCAACAGGTTTGAATTTCTGAGACGGACTGTTTAAGGCAAATGCTGCAATTTTGCTTGTCTATGTCTGGAGTGCACTGAACAAGTGCGTATATTTTATCACCTCCAGAGACAGTTGCATGGCCTGCTGCAAATTTTTTAAGAGAATCCCCTGACTCAGCTCTGTCACTTAAAATACCCAACAAGGGGGTAAGCACCAGCTGAAACTGTTGAGCATTTTTGGCAGAGTTTTGGCTAGGCACATGCTGAAGAGGGTCCACTTGTTCAATACCAAATATCAAGTTCTTTGAGTGTCTTACCATACAACGCTCTGCCCATATGATTGCTTCCTTTTGATGACTTGAACAATTTTGCAAGAGAATATCAGTAGACTTGCTGAGACAAGCATGACAAAGAGTCCTGTGAGAGATCCCCTCTGCATAATGCAATTGCATTGACTTGGTTTTGGTCTTGCCCCAATGATGAATTGTAAAACCCATAATTGTTTTGGGTGTTGGAGGAGGAGAAGGAGGAGAGGAGGCTGTTGAGGTTCTCTTGGTACTTGTCACCTGGTGTGTAGATGCCAGTATCAGAGCATTTCTAGCAGTACTCGGCTCTTTCTGTGCACATACCATCGTATTGGGATATGGCGGGGGCAACAAGGTTTAATAACTACCTCTCCATCTTTTTGCCCGGCTCTTTCTGTGCACATACCATCATATTGGGAGCGGGGTATTACAAACTACCCCCTTACAAAAATTTCGTCTTCGAAATTTCATAACTACCTTGGTACTTTTTGAATTGTACTTCGACTCCTTAACCTTCGTAAAAAAAAATTACACGACCACCCCACATTCTTAAATTTCTGCCCAAATTAGTTCTTGCAACAAATTATTATTCTCTTTATTTTTATAACTCTACCTGAACCGTTTAATCCCAAGGAGTATACATAGTCTTGTCACATTTTCAAATGAAAACATCAACAAAATTTTCAAACATTTCTTGATGTCTTAAACTTCGCAACACCGAGAAGGTGAGACAACGTACTAAAACGTCAAACACCCAATCTTAATAAGGATGCACACGAGGTGCCGAGTCCACAAGAGTTTAACCTTGCTCGATACCAAGTTGACAAGACTTGACACAAATTCCACTTTGGAATCTGTGTCGAACCCTGTGCATGTCCGACACCTGGCAAGTGCCAGGCACAAAGGACCAAACTACCATTCCCGAACGAAAGGTCAACCCTAACTCACTTAGATACCATCAGGGTAAAATTGTCATTTCCTTTAATAATTTAATAATTAATTAAATCTTTGGGAGCGGGATATTACACCCATCACTGTTAAACCATATGAGCCAGGCACTACCATATTTGCAAATGTTGACAAAAGCTTGGCTGCAAGAGATAGAATGTTAACTTTGCTAAAATCTAATCTCATTACGACACATAATCGAATGAAGACTCAAGCTGATAAACATCGCTCATAAAGGGAATTTCGGGTTGCGGATATGGTGTATTTGAGATTGGTACCTTATAGGTTACAATCTATGGTTGCTCACTCATACCATAAACTCCTACCCAAATTTTATGGACCTTATGAGATAATGGAGAAGTTGGGACCCGTGACTTACAAACTCAAATTGCCTGCTAGTTGTAAGATCCATCAAGTATTTCATGTCTCTTGTTTGAAGAAGCATTTGGGAACTCACGTGACCCATTCTTTAACATTACCTCGAATTACTGAAGATGGTATTGTGCAAGATGAACCCCTGGCTATTTTGGAAAGAAAATTGGTCAAACGAGGCAATGCTGCAGGGGTGGATGTCTTATTGCATTGGAAGGGTCACACAATGGAGGATGCCATTTGGGAAGACTACAATGACCTCAAGACCAAATTTCCAGATTTCATTGCTCAGGTTGAAGCTGCTTTCAATTCCAGATGAGTCCTGATGCGTTCTTCATCACCTATGTTTTTGTTCTCATAAGTTTCCAATACTTGTAAACTTTGTTTCAAAGGGAGGGTAATGATAGGAATTGGGCAAAATTGTAAAACAGTTTTGGTTAGTCAGTTAGCCACATGTCAAGTTTTAGTTGGGAAGTGGTTAGAATTACTGTTGTAACCTCGACAGTAGCTTTATTACCAATTGGGGAGCCATTGTACGATCATGTTGAGAAATATATAGAAATATTCTTTGGTTCTCTATCTCTATGTTCTTGGTCAGTTCCTAAGGTTGAAAGATATAGTCTTATCATCTTGCAAGTTCTCATAGAATTTAATGGGTTTTTGATTTTCTAAATCCGTTGCTCGAGAGAGAGAGTAGGTTGTTAATTAAGAATACTTTTGATTGAGCTCAAGAGGGGATATCGAATGAATTAGGAGAAACCAACTGTCAACATGGGTAGTAATTAGGGTTAATTGGCTATAAGAATTAAGTGGAATTGATTATGGTGAAATCAGATGCTATAGTGTTTCATAAACTTGATTTTTCACCGTTAATTAAATCGTTATTATTTTATAATTGGACTATGTTTAGTTAAATCAATCAATCTTCTTAATCAACTGTTCAAATAAACTTTTGAATTAATCATAATTAGTAATTAATAGGAAATTACAGTCTTCGTGGGAATGACACTTCACTTATCTCTATATTACTTGTGTGAATTGTGCGCTTGCAATAATTTCACAACATTTACTCTTGTGTTCGTTCTGTTTATTTTGAATATGGGCACAACCCATTTAACCTAATCAAAATTAATCCGAAATTTATTGGTTTGTTGTGTTGCCTTGCTTATTGGACCGTTGGATTTGGGTTGGTCAGTTTGGTTCATTTTTTTTTGGTTAGAGGTCAGTTTGGTTTGTTATGTTCTCTTTTCTAAGTTTAATTTGGCCTCTGAAAGAAACGACAACTGGTTTTATGTAGAAAAACTTTTAACTTCAACTGCAGTTATTAAAAGATATCAAGGATCTCATACACTTCCACAAGACCAAGCAAAAAACACATCAAGCCATAACTTGTTGTAATATGGCTGATATATACTCCACAAGAGCGAGCATATGGTCCAGTAAAATTGAGTCCTTCCGTCGCTCGAAAACAGAGAACAAGAGACAGAAACCTGCATGGAGATAAACTAGGGGAAGCCATTTTATTAACTATAGAAATGCTAAAATATGAATATGGTTTGAATATTTAGGTTAATTGTATTCTTCTCCATAATGAGATATATAGGAGTTTATATGGGTGTTTTATAAGGAAATAGATACAATAATAAATTAGAATAGTATCTCCTAATTATAAAATGATTTGTCAACTATATAAAATAATAATGTAAATCCCTTAATTAATCAAGGAAATAAATCTCCTTGATTAATTAGGAGACACTAACTAAACTTTGGTGTTATCTAATAAAAGAAACAAAAATTTAAAGGCTAAGTATATTACAGTACGATTGGCACTCAATGGCTAGCGAGGATATGGTTCGGTAATATTTGAGACACAGACCGTGACGCTTTTGGATTGGTCTGACTCGGTCAATGTCGATATGTCTGATCCAGTCTTGTGATGCATATAGAATGCAGGTTGTGACGGTACTGGAAGTGTGAGAGACTGGCTGTTAAGCATGGATACAACTGAAGCCACGGTTGGCCTGTTCACCACATTTTCTTGCACACACAGTAAACCAATGTGGATGCATCTCATCGTTTCGATTCGTGAACTTGCCATCAACACGGGATCTATGATGTTTTCAATTGTATCCTCCCTCCAATTTCTCCAGGCCTATGAAAGTACGTCAATATAGTCAAAAAGGAATTTTACCAAGGTAAAAGAGAGAATGCATTGACTTAATGTATTCATACTCACATAGGTCAACAGGTCCTCTTCATTCTCACCGTATAGGAAACCACCTATCTTTTTACCGCTAACAATTTCAAGAACTAATACCCCAAAACTGAAGACATCCGTTTTGACAGAAAAGCGACCATGAATTACATACTCAGGAGCCATATATCCACTGCAAGATTATATTCCATTTAATAGACATGTAAGTTTTTCTTCATTTTTATGAAGCTTTTTGAATTTTGTTGCAAGGAGATCACAAAATGAAAATGCAAGTTAACTTGCCATGTTATCACAGTACTTACTAGGTTCCCACAACTGTCTTTGTATCTCCCTGAGTTTGATCAATAACAAACAATCTTGCCATTCCAAAATCAGCAATTTTGGGGTTCATATCTTCATCTAACAAAATGTTGCTGGCTTTGAGATCGCGATGAATAATTCGAACCCTGGAATCTTCATGAAGGTAAAGAATCCCTCGAGCAATGCCTCCTATGATCTTGTAACGTGTTTCCCAATCCAAATGCTTGTGATTGTTTGGGTCTAAACATTTTCGTGAAAAGAAATATAATTGTTTTTATCTTTAAGAAATTATTGTGAATTATACCAAATTTGAGGTAGAGCAAATATACCAAAAATGAAGTGATCCAGACAAGTTGGGCACGTATTCATAAATGAGGAGTCTTTCCTCTGCCTTCAAGCAAAATCCTTGGAGCCTTACTAAATTCCGGTGTTGAAGCCGAGCAAGTAACATGACCTCGTTCTTAAATTCACGATCACCTTGTTCAGAATTTTTGGAAAGCCTTTTCACGGCTATAGGTTGCCCATTAAATAGCCTACCCTGAAAGTTTGAAAGAGAAAAATAAGAAAACCATGCTTAGATTAATAATTTATTTTCTTGTGAAAGTGATTGTTTTGTTACCTTGTAAACAGCTCCAAATCCACCTCGTCCAAGCTTATTTTCATCACAGAAGTCATCTGTTGCAGATCTTATAGTTTCAAAATCATATTGCAACGATTCCACCAAATTTATTTCATCCGAATTCTCATCTGAAAAGGAACAACTTGGATTGTGAGCCTCTACATTTAGAAGTAGTGCATATACCCAATTTTGCAACATTTGAGTAATGTCTTAAATGGTTAGATAATTAGAATGGTCCAAATATTGTGTTGCACGTAAATGCACAACCTGCAAATGTAGAAGTTCGTGATCTGGGATGCAACTTAATTAGCAAATAGAGTTCCACAACTCTCAGATGAGATAAATGCATTTTAAAGCATAAAGATTGTGTGACAATTAAACAGAGTTGAACTTACCTTCATCAAGTTTTACCCTTCGTTTCGTTAGTCTTAAGAAAATGCATATGCTGCTGATAACAGTGACAAAAGCAACCAAAACCACAACGATGATGATGACTGTTTGTTTTATGTCACTCTTCTTCTTTTCTGAAATTCACATGGATTCCTTTATTAACAACCAAAGCAATACCACCCAATTGTAAGACATCGATCGAATTTAATATATGCAGGGCAACCATACGTACCTTTTTTGGGTGCTGGCGCTGGAACTGAAGCTGAAATATCTACTAACGAATCTGCTGTAGGCGTAAAGAAAAGATTAATCTCATACCTCAAACTACAGCTGGGTTTAAGAACTCTTCCTCCATTCTTTCCTCCGCAACATCCCTCAATCTCTACGATGGAGTTTTTAAGGCATGTGCTGCATTTTTGCTTGTCTATGTCTGGAGTGCGTGCATGCCCTGCTGCAAATTTTTGAAGAGAATTCACTGATGCAGCTCTGTCACTTAAAATATCCAACAAGGAGTGAAGCACCAGCCGAAATGGTTGAGGATTATTGAGAAACCATGCTCCAGGCACATACTTAACAGGGTACTGTTTCTCAATACCATATATCAAGTTGTATGAGTATCTCACCATACAACGCTCTGCCCAATAGATTGCTTCCTTCTGAGTTGAACAAGTTTGCAAGACCCTATCGCTAGTAGTGTTGAGACAAGCCTGACAAAGGTCCTGTGAGAGGTCTCCTCTGCATAATGCAATTGCATAGACCTTGTTGGGGAGTTTTCCCATTGATGAATTGTAAAAGCCATAATTGTTTTGGGTGTTGGAGGAGAAGGAGGTCAGGAGGCTCTTGAGGTTCTCTTGGTACATGTCACCTGGTGTGTAGGTGGCAGCATCAGAGCATCTCCAGCAGTAGTCAGCTCTTTCTGTGCATGAGGCATCATCATCTTGGGCAATGATGATAGCAACAAGGTTTAAGGTAATAGCAAGATTAATGAACAAAATCAATGATCTTGAGTAACCCATTTTTCTTATCCAATTCACAAGTAACAACCCGTCTCCACATACAGCTTCAATAGACTAGCTAGCATTTATTGGGCTTTTTCTCGACTTTTGCACCGATATTTTTCGTGACTTTGAAGAGGTCTTGTAACTTTGTATCGTAGGTTGAATATGCTGTACAGGTCTGTGTTGAAGACAAGTGAGAGAGAGAGAGAGAGAGAGAGAGAAATTCAAAGGTCAAAGGTCCCTTCCCTTCGTAATAAAAACAAATCTTCGATTGCTCCAGATTCTGTTGTGGAAATGAAAATTCTAATCTGCTCTACACGGACGGTTCTATGAACAAGCTAACCTAGACTATAGTCCAGGAACTTTTGTTTTTTGGATTAAATTAATACCATAGCCTAGCAACCCAAATAAAATTTTATTAACTAAACCCACTAGACTAACTTTTCTTCTCTCTCTCATAATTAAAATAAAAATGAAGAGGCCTCTTCTCGATTCTGTGCTGGAATTATCAACATAATGGAAGTCCAAGTCAAGCCTCCCTTTTAGACTATGTGGCAAATTGGAAATCACTATGAACTGAAGTAGCTAATCTAATCTTGTTTACCACCTACAGTTCTCTACTCTCTCTTCTCTGCTATGTGCTGGAATTATCAACAAAATGGAAGTCCAAGTCAAGCCTCCCTTTTAGACTAAGTGGCAAATTGGCAATCACTATGAACTAAAGTAGCTAATCTAATCTTGTTTACCACCTACAGTAAAGAGTCTCACATTGGAAAGTTGAGAAACTTAGCAAGGGCTTATAAGGAGTTGAGCTACTCCCCCCCATTGCCAATTGGTTTTGGGGTGGAACTTCAACTTCCTTCATGGAATCAGAGCAGGTTAGCCCACGTGTGAAAGCCCAACGGCCACACGTGCTCCACGTCACCCAATATGTGTTGTCCACATGTTAGGCTTGAAAATTCATCACATGTGCGGGGGTGTGTGAGAATGTGAAGGTAAAGAGTCCCACATTGGAAAGTTGAGAAACCTAGCAAGGGCTTATAAGGAGTTGAGCTACTCTCCCAATTGCCAATTGGTTTTGGGGTGGAAGCCTACCTTTTAGACTATGTGGCAAATTGTCAATCACTATGAAATGAAGTAGGTAATCTAATCTTGTTTACCACCTACAGTTCTACACACACACTCTCTCTCTCTCTCTCTCTCTATCTGAGGATGGCAAAATAGGATTTGAAATTGACTTTGGTGTTCTTTCTTGTATGAATTATCAATTAGGAATTTTGATAAATTGATTAGTTATTGACATGTTGTTTTCAATAAGTTTGTATGTAAGGAAAATTTAGCCCACGTCATTTTCAAATCTTAAATCCGTCCTTGCTTGGCCACTTGGGACCTTGTGCGAGGATTGAAATTACAGCAGCTCTCTCATTCTCTTTCTCTCTCTTTCGTTATCTTTTGAAAGCTTCTAGGCGCAGATTTGGAGGAGAAACCCATTAACCATTTTGGGCTCTTCTTATTGGGTTCTTTCTTTTTATGTTAATATTAGTCTAAACTCATTAACCTAGTCCAAATCCATTAGCCCAATCTAAATTAATCGGAAATTTATTGGTGTTTTTGTTGTGTTGGCTTGATTATTTATATGGTTGGTAACTTGGTTGGAATTGGGTTGATTTGGGTTTTGTTCAAAAATTTGTTTCCAGTACGGATTGGTGAGTTTAGTTTGGCATTTGATAAATTGATACCAAAAGAAATTGGCTCCACCATCACCATGGTCCTCTCTTTAACTATAATTCTACAAGTTCTTGTCAAGTTTAATTTGGCCTCTCAAATAAACGACAATTACATAAAATATTTAACTTCAGCTGCAGTTGTTCAAATATATCAAACACGCATATCAAAGAAATAAAGAAAATAAATTGTGCTGAAAGTAAACAAAAAAAAACCCTAAATATGTTGTAATATATCCTGACACATACTCAGCCCCCCACTAGCGATCATATGGTTCAGTAAAATTTGAATTCTTATTTCCCGACACATGCGCAGAGTTTTTGGATTCATCGGACCCTGTCATGTCTGATCCACTGTTATGTTGCAAATAATATGCAGGTTTTGTTGTGCGAAAACACTTCAAGATTTTGTTGTTAATGAATTATGCGACGGCACACATACAAATCCCTTGAAAATAAAACACACACACACCTTTGAGAGTAAAGCAAACACACAAGAACACAAAGATTTATAGAGGTTTGGCTTTGTGCCTACGTCCTCTTGGTGATCCATATGAGAAATTCACTAGTATGTAAGAACAACTTTGGTTACAATCTTGAATCCCCTTAGCTCTCACAAGAACCCTAGCTCTTCTCTCACCCTTGCTCAAACCCTTTAATGCCCTTCTAAACACTCAAGAATTCACCCTTAAATTCTGTCTTGTATTTCTTTCTTGAAAATTCACTCTTGAATTCTCCTCTCTTGTTTATTCTATGAAACTCTAGTGCTAAGGTGTCTTGTAAACCCTAGTCAATCAACGACAAAGGCTTTATATTTTATGGTTGGTGAAGATATCATGTAGAACAAGAAAATCCTGAAATGTGAAGGTTGTTTATAAACAAATGACAATAAACAATCAAAATATATCCCACTCCCTCCCAGGGTCTTATTTTCATATGCTGCCAAGGAATTGCTTAATCATCAGAAAAATATGAAAAAATAAGTATCCGTTTGATAATCATTTCTGTTTGGTAACTTATTTCATTTTTTGCATAACAACCTAAAAAGCAAGAAAATATACTTTTTGTATAACTACATAAACAAAACTATGGTTCCCACCCATATTTCGAATGCAACGAAAAGGAAAGGTAAGAAAATTAAACTATAACCAATGTGCTCTGTATATGCAAAGTAAATTCATATAAAGATTCACTTCCGCATAACGCATTAAATTTGCATTGCAAAATCATTGAAGCAACTAATACCTCATTGTGTAATCTCAAGGCCTAATGCTTCTAATGTAGATACACTAGATAATAACAGCCCTGGCTTTCATTCAAAACAAATGTCAATCATGGTGTCCACTTCGTCGGGACATAATTTTTTTTAAAAAATAAATATAAACTTACTTATTTTTCATGTTTAATATACATGTTTAAAGAAAACGTACAATACATATATTGTATTATACACGTACGTATATATTTTTCATGTTTAATACACGTGTTTTTTACAAATTTTCAATACAACACACAAAATTCACATATTAAAAACATTTTCACATGTTATTGAATAAAAATAATATATAGTGACCGAACTTAGGCTATATAGTATCACCAAATTTAATTTGAGCTGCAATTTTAATTTTAAATCTAAGTCAGCCTAAGCTCACCGCAAACATCTCCAAAGCTATGCGTACAGCTTCAGCATATTTGAGGAAACACGAGAGGTCATTTTTTTGATATTTTCAGAAAGGTGCCAATCTAGGCACATCCGTAACATTATAATTTTTTTTGTTCCGGATCTGGTGACTGTAACTATTTTTTTCTGGAAACATTTTCTTTCATTTTGAAACAAGGTGCGATGTAGCCGAAATCAGATTCTAATACCAATTTTTAATCCAAAAAAAAAAAGAAAAAAGATTCTAATACCAATTGTTGTGTCATGGGCCTGTAAGAACTCACTTGACTAGGTCCAAGTCCAATTAATACCTTGAGTAGGAGTCCATTCATCTGTAACAAAAGTCAATGAGAGTTTATAAAGTCCTATAAATAATTATTCAAAACAACCTAGTGCAAACAAAGCATCCATGATACTTTTGGGGTTACTAGGGGTTACTTAATTTTGGATTAATTAAGTAATCCCTAGTAATCACGAGCTGCCTAGGCTATATATTAATTAATATTGGATTATGCTATAGGGGTTACTTTTGGATTGGAAGGACCGTAACCTTATAATTAGCTGTCACCAAGTTTAACTTGATTAGTTAATTACAAAATTAACAGAGTATTGATTAGTTAATTAGAAAATCAACACATAATTAAATTGAACCATATGCAGGCTGCAGTCTTAGCAAAAAGGTCATCAACCAATATTGACAATTTGTGAAACTGTGATTGAATTGAACGACATTTGACACATTTTCATGTAGAAAGCTCACGTTTATTAACGAATACTATACTATATGAATTTCATCCTAATTTCATTAACGAACTGGCCATCTACTAACTTTTATTGTCTATAAACTAAAATATTTGATCAAACCCAAAAAGAGGCACAACAGCCAAAAGGCAAAGAAATACAATGCTACAAAGGCAAACGATTACCGGGCCCCTATGGAGCAGAGACTAACTAAACTAACAAGAAACAGAACAGCTAAAGCAACCATGAAAAACAGGGAGAAATGAAACAAAATCAAACAACTTCCAAAGTAGAGTCCTGAAAGATTGATCACGCTTTGTTCGGTATACTACCGCGGGTATAATTCAGTAATTGATGCTTCATTAACAGAAAATGGCAATGAACTGCTCCTAGGTTGATCAGATGATTCAGTGCTTGTGGTTAATGATGGCATGTTCAGCTCTGTTCTACTATGCAGGAAAAATGCTGGCTTTTGAGGTAATGCCATGCTAACAGAATAACTGCTTAGCATGAGAACTATGGATTGCATTGTGGGTCTCTCATCTGGATTTTCCTGAACACAGAGTAACCCGATTTGCACACATCTAGTTACTTCACTTTTTGCAGAAGAATCTCTTAGATTTGGATCCAATAATTCTAAGGGTGTGCCGTCCCTCCAATGGCTCCAAACCTGCAAATTTTTTGTTTTAAGGGACTCATTCTAAATGTTGCTGTAAAAAGGTTAACCATGAGATGAAAATTACAATATTCAACTTATACTCACATAGGTCAAGAGGTCTTCGCCACGGTCTGAGTTATAGAAACCAGTGTTCTTCTTGCCAGTTACAATCTCTAAGAACAAGACACCAAGACTGTACACATCAGACTTCACAGAGAACTGTCCGTGCATTGCATATTCCGGAGACATGTAACCACTACAAACCAGCAGCATCAATAAAATTCTAATATTAGTCCAAATACAGTGTGAACATGTTAAAACTCATCTAGCAATCAGTGTGTCAATTAACTTATAAGTCATAAACAGGGTAACCAATAGTGCCTATCTGATAACACTAGCGGGAGCATATACAAATAAGAACCCTGCATTAACAGAGCTTCTCCATCTTGTCTGAGTTGAGGTGAATTCTTGAGATATCAATTTGATATCTTTTCTTTCTAGTAATTACTTTTCAGGATGAGAAAATCAATCAACTCGTTTATGCAGATTATGTGAACATAAACAAAGTTCTGTTATTACTTACTATGTTCCCACAATCCTTCTTGTGCTCCCTTGAGTTTCGTCAACTCCAACTATTCTTGCCAAGCCAAAATCTGCAATTTTTGGGTTCATGTCCCCATCTAACAGTATGTTGCTTGCTTTAAGATCGCGATGTATGATTTTAAGCCGGGAATCGTAATGGAGATAGAGAAGCCCTCGAGCAATCCCGCCAATAATCTTGTATCTGCTTGACCAATCCAATTTTACTTGGCTCTCAGAGTCTATGCACACATTTGTCCAATAAAAGTATGCAGGTTAGAATAAGTAAAACAATTGACATACAGACATAATTACGGAGGAATTCATTTCATTTCACTAAAATTAAGACAAATTAATAGACATAGAGACATAATTCTGACAGACATTTTCTTTTCCTCAGCGGCTTTGCCTCTTGGGAATGTTGCAAGATTTCGCTTGGATTGTGAATAAGAAGGTGGAGTGTAATTTTTCATCAACTAATCAAATAGCATATGGTATCACACATGATATTAGAAGGGCACAAACCGAATAGAAAGTGGTCAAGGCTTTTGTTCTCCACAAGTTCGTAAACAAGTATCTTTTCTTCTCCTTCAGAGCAAAATCCCAATAGCCTCACTAAATTTCTGTGCTGAAGCTTAGCTACCAAAATCACCTCATTTTCAAACTCTTTGGCACCTTGCCCGGAGCCTATAGATAACCTCTTCACGGCTATTTGTTGCCCATCAGGAAGTGTACCCTGAAAATATTGCAACCAATAATCTTTACAAACATCTAAGTATTAACTTCCCTAAGTTTAACACATTTTCATGAACTCTGGCATGACTAAAATTCACGAGATTTGGTAAGCCAAAATCCCAACCTTATAAACCTCACCAAAGCCACCTTCCCCTAACCTGTTCTGATTAGAGAAATTGTCTGTGGCTGCTTCAATTGTACGCAAATCAAACTGCAATGACTCCGCACTATTAATCTCCCTCCCCACTACACAATCAAGAAGTAGGAGGTATTAATTATGGACTAATAAAATACTGAACACGATTAGGAATCAAATCGTTCAAGAGAGGAGAATACATAAGTTGGGTCTAGAAAGGAAGTTATAAAACTTTTCAATGTTTACCATTTTGTTGTTGTATAACATTGTACTTTTTCCTTGCTCTTCTTCTAAAGAAACAGCAGCCTACCAAGAAGAGCAATATGGCAGTTGGAACCACAATGGCCACTATGATCAAAGTTGAGATTTGGTCATCATTTCCTGCACCTCCTATATTAAAATAGTTTAGAATATCATATTGTATGCCATAGAATAATCCTTATTCTTATTATCACAAGGCTGTGTTTGTTAGCAACATGGTGATAACTAATTGGGGCTCAAACAAGAAATTAAGCAACAAACAAAAATATTTGTAAAAGGCATCAATAAATTATTATACCTTGTTTGCCTGGAAGGTTTATTAGGGTATATGCTGCAGACTCACAGAAACCACTATTGGACTCAAACCTCAAATAACAACTGGGTCTAAGAACTCTTCCTCCATCCAGACCTCCACAACACGATGGAATATCTGAGATGGACTCTTTAAGGCAATCGCTGCAATTTTGTTTGTCTAAATCAGGGCTGCACTGGACAGTCGCATATATAGGTTGATTTGTTGCAGGCACCAGTGCATGCCCTGCTGCAAATTTTGAAACAGAGTCCCCTGCTGCAGCTTTCTCACTTAAATTTTCAAACAAGGGTTTGAGCACCTGCAGGTACTGTTCAGCGTTTGTTACGCTATGTGGGCTCGGCACAAACTTAACAGGCTTATCTTCATCAACACCGAAAATCGAGAAGTTCGAGTATCGAACCGTACAGCGTTCTGCCCATATGATTGCTTCCTTCTGATTAGTACAGTTCTGCAGGAGAATGGAAACAGAGTCGTTGAAACAGGTGTGGCAATCTTTGGGTGCAAGGTCCCCTCTGCATACGGCAATTGCGTTCACTTTATCTGGGGCCTGTCCCATAGAACTACTGTAAAACTCGGAATTGATTTGGGTGTTGGAAAGGAAAGAGGAGAGGAGGGTGTTGAGGTTTTGTTTGTAGTTGCTGTCATTGTTGAAGGTGTTGTTAGTATTGGAGCAGCTCCAGCAGTAGTCTGCTATTGTCGTGCAAACACCATCGTCCGCTATGGCAGGAGCAAGGGGGTCCAAGACCAAGAGTATAGGAAGAATGAAGAAAATTAGCAATCTTGTGGAACTCATTTCTCTGTTTGTTCCTCTGTATGACAATGTCAGGCCATAACCTTGGGCTTTTATAACAAAAACAGTGTTTGAATATTATTGATCCTTATGTAGATTTTTTTCCCCAATACAAGCGATAGTGTAAACTACTCTAAATAAATCTAATATACAGGAAGAAGACTTGAACTTGGAGACAGACTCACTACCACGACCAACTGGCCTAATCCATGTGATCTTTTTGTACCTTAATTAACAGGGAATTGTATTTATTTATTGCTTCTATGCTTCAACATTATTAATTCAGTTATGTGGTATGCTTCAGACTGCTACATCAATGATGGAGGACATCACACTGGTCTAGAACCACAATTAGACATATAGGACATTAAGAGAAGACCTTTTTTTTTTGGATGAATCCCAGGTATTCCCGCACGTATATGAGGACTAATCCCTCGAGCCTGGTCAGACTCCATTTGGGGGGCAAGCTCTCCCAATGATGGCTGCTTCTTTCACAAGGCTCAAACTCGGGACCTTGCTTAAGAGGAACAAGCTCCTTACCACTTGAACCACCAAGCATTGGTAAAAATAGTGAAGACCTTGACTCTACTGTTACCACATAAAAAAGTTTGACTCTACTTGTGGCCCTGGTCTGAATGGTTTCTTGACAACTTTGTTATTGGTCTTGTTTGCGGATGGATATAGGGAAGTAACCCAATAGACAAGAGGGGAGTACCAAAAGACAAGAATTCGTTTTGCGTTTTGCGTTTTGCGTTTTGCGTTTTGCGTTTTGCGTTTTGCGTACGTTTGCTTTTAAAATCAAATCTTATTCAAATCCAATTCCCCAAATGAAATCCGAAAACCATGAATCTTAATTAATGAACCAAAAAGCATTCTAGATCATATCTCAAATCAAATCTCAAATATAACTTCAAATGTAGTTTCAATACGCCATGAAGTCATAACAAGATGCGACAAAGCTTTCCAATGATATTCATGTAAAAGCCCCATAAAGCTCAAAGGTAACAAAAGCAAATATTCATAACCCGCTTCATAAGTCATAAACAAGAACACACCAATACCTTACAAAAGATCATGCATGAAACGAATAATAATCAAATAAAAGTTTGTAATCAATTCAAATATTAAATCAAAACATCATACTCTAATCACAAAGAGCGTCTCAAAACAATTCCCACTGAAACAACAATACAAAATATAAGATATAAGAGCAAACAAATGAATCATGAATGTTTCCAATAAATTCATAAGCATTCCAAAACATTTCCCAAACCAAAATATAACTTAATCAAAATTATGCACTTTGATACAAGCACAAGTTATAGAGGTCCTAAAAATTCAATTATTAAAACCATAAAATCGAAACTTCCAAAATAATCCCATAAATATAAAATATGATCAACATAACCAAAATAACTCATTTTTCCCGCAACCATACCCTTTCTTAGGCGTATACTTGCAAACATAAATATTTCAAGTAATTCCAAATAACACAACTCAAACCCCATCATTGTTCAAATATCCATACCGTGCAAAGCAGTATCAATGCACATGCTCAAGAAATCTCAAAACACAGGAAGTAACTCCACACATATAACATAATCGACTTTAAAACCAAGATATCCCATATACATAATATAGCATATAACAAAACTCAAACTAGACCTTTTTCCCTTTCTCAAACCACTCTCTGCCAAAACCCATGTCCGTAGGCACATCAAGCGAGGAAGGATCCTCACACAAGTAAATAAGAATAAAAGTGTACAGTATAAATATATATATATATATATATATATATATATATATATATATATAAGTAAGACCATTACACCAAAACTTGTACCGAGGAAACAATCCAACCGGGGATTGTTTGGTTAGACTATGGGATGACATCACATCATCCCGTGACTAGGGTTGAGCCGTCCAACCTGGGACTAATGCTCACACTACAAGGAAAAACCCTTTTGGCGACCACCACTGTTCGTCGCTAAAAGGTCAAATTTCGTCGCCAAAACAATTTGGCGACCAAATTATTTCGTCGCTAAGGTCGTCGCCTTAGGCTCGTGGCTAAAAGTATTTGGCGACCAAATATTATTTTAAATCGCCAAATTCTTTAAGCGACCAAATATTTTCGTCGCCTAATAAACTTCAGTTGGTCGCCTATGAAGGTAGCCTCCCGCGAAAAGACCAAAATTTGGCGCGTACTTAAAAGGGATTGGGCGACCAAATTTAATTTTCGTCGCCAATAGGTTTTGGTGACTAAGAATTTTCGTCGCTAAAGCTACTTTTTTCGTCACTAAAATTTTTTTTTTTCAATTAAAAAGGATGGGGAGTTTCTCAAAAACAATAAATAAACATATTGTAATTTCGGGAAACAAAAAATTTAGGGAAACAAAATCAATTGAAAATGATATAAATAAAGTTTTAAACATTCAAAAGCATACTAGTCATTAGTACACATAAATTTCATACCCTATATCCAAAAACAAGAAGCACAAATGAATGAAGAACACTCAAAGACTAGAGTCCAGGTTCACCAAAAATTAAAAAAAACTAAAGACCAGGCTTCGAATTTTCTTTCCCTTGCTAGCCCCAAGTTATGCATTCATTATTTCTCCACATGAAGACTAGAGACCAAGCTTGTGGGATATGGACCGTGACATGAACTCGTACTCTACCAATTGTTGCTTCAGCTTCTCAAACTCATTCATCATCTGCCTCTACAAAAGAAACAAAATAAAGCAATGTCAAATATAAATATGTATATAAAGAGTAATACAAAAGACAAATTGGTATTAATGTGGTACATCTTTGATATGCTCTATTGGAACCATTACTTTCCTTTTATTGCTATATATGCAGATGCACAAAAGCAAAACAAGTTTGAACCGGTAAATCCTCAATATATTTGTCAAAATAAATCATGTATAATGAGGACTGAAGTTGTATAAAAAGGTATTTTGAAGTTGGAATGAACACTGAGAAATGATGTTGCTGAGCTACTCTAGCTTTCAGTTGTTTTTCCATTTTATTTGAGTTAAACTAATTTGGTCCCTGAATTATATATTTATGTTGACCACCGAATAAGTTCAAATGAAACTTTTAATAGATATGGCCCCAAATCGGGGCCCAATCCAGTACACAGTTTGTCCATGGAGCTGGTCTTAGTATAGATATGTATCATAGACTAGTCAACCACAGACCACAAACGTAATCAATACAATTTACTTGCATTCAATTTCTACACAAAACTAATCTTTTAGATTGATATAGCCATTCATTGCAAACTGAAATTTCATAGCCATGAGAATAATGCCAAGAGGAAGAGTATCATATCACCTCAAAATTGGAAAACATCTAATGCACGAGGAAAAATGCATATCAATTCATGTAGAAGGAATTAGAAAGAATTGTAATTGGAAAATGCACTATCTTTATGTAGAAGGAACATTATTAATCTAGCTTAAAGAGTAGACATAACAAAATTGCCCAAGAAAATATGTTCCTAATCACAAGTTCCGAAAAAATGAAAACATTTGCATAAGCTTTTAACAATTGAAAATTAGGGGATAAAATAAACAAGTGGAATCAAAGGATAACATAATGGCTACACAGAAACAGCATAAGACTTTCAAGGATAATAGAATCAAAGGCATTTGAACAATTGACAACGCACAAGGGAAATGGAATCAAATGCTTCTTATACAATTATATGAACACATAAGAAGAAAAAAGTCCCCTACTGTCTGCACATGGTATCCAAAATTTCAGGCAGTCATGACAACTCAATCAAGTTAACTCCAGAACAATGAGAAAACAATATTAATATATGAAAGAATTATGAAAGAGGCTAGTCAAGGAGTTTCTTAGAGAAATTTCAAGTCGGATGCAAATGAGGCAATGAAACTGGATAAATAATTCATGTCAGCAAATATAATTCATAAAAAGCAAGCACTAGGTAATAAAATGGGCGAAGTATCATGGAAGTAATGAAGGTACCCTTGCTTTTCTTTTAGCCATTTGTCAACGTATTCCATATGAAATTCATGACAACATGGGAGAACTCTTATTTTATCTCCTTCATCATACTCAGCCAAGCAAATTAACACCTGTTCATAGGACCAACATGAGAAAAACTCTCTTGAACCACAACAGAGTTAATTAGGATTAAAATATTGCTCCATAAAAAAATAACAATACAGCTGTTTGATTTAAACATGAGTTCACAGGAAACTTTCATCACTATTAAAACTTCAATGAAAGCTTTATGGGCTGTTAAACTTTCAATAGAATAGAACTTAGTTAATGGTGATAGGGTTTAGGAAAAGAAAAAAAAAACCAAAAAGACAAAAAGAAAAACAGGGAGAAGGACCAACCCAGTGGGTCAGAGAATCAGTGCCTCACAAGATTGATATCATTTTGTAATCAATCACAACCTTAACTGGAACACCTCAGTGCCTTACAAGATCTCTTCTTATTTTAGTTTATCCTGTACAAACACATAAATAGGAGCACCATACTACACTGAAATAAAGAGAAAAAGATCGACCCTATTTATCTTCAACTACACATTGTTTAGCTAACAGTTTTAATTGGATAATGGGAACAAATTTTTAAGCAAAAATGAGATATAACTCTTTTCATTAATGAATATAATTCTGTACAGCACAAGGACAAGGACAGAGACAGAGAAATGGAGTGATTTACTGAGTTTCTAGCAAGCACAGAGACAGAGAGAAAAATACCTGTACACCATAAGGACTACTCCTGTGTACGCAGCAATGTGATCCACCTGAATGCATAGTACTGCAGTTTCACCTACATACAACTTGGAAAAGGCATCTCAGTTCAACTTCACCATAACGATAGGAAAAATGGGTTGCCAAGATTTCAAGAAAAAAGCAACTCTTATAATTCTCTTTGATATAATTTACCTTTGAAGTGAACTCAAGATGCCTCCGCAATTTCTCATCATTGGCTTTCAATAACTCTGACAAGCGGGAAAGAGTGGAGAGTATACCCACTGCACTGTAATCCAGTTGTTCGCAAAAGTGATCCACTGAGTCACTCACGAGTCGAACAAAACAAGAAAAGCTATTTGCTTCTGCATTTGCCTGCAGAATGAAACCATCATATGGCTTTATTTCTGTTTACACTTGGACAAGAAAGTATAACCTTTAAAGCATAAAAAGGAGATGGAGGCCAACGAAGTAAATACAGAAAACATTCCACAACTCAATTTTAAACTTCCAAAGTATTTGTAGGATAAGCTGCTTAATAGATACATTTTATATCAAACATAATAAGCGAAAGACATCTAATATAAAGACACGAAGATTTCCAGGGAACTCTCTTACAGCATTTTGCTCATTGGTGTCAATGCTAAAGACAGTATATTGGTGCCAAGACCTCATTCATGCCTTGCACATAACGGATCACTGGATTTAGTTTTGCAAACAGGAGAAGAATGCTTCTCATTCATTCCCTGAAAAGAGAAATGCAACAAAAATCCGGTGAGTGACACTGATAATTAGTGTATTTGCTGGACATGTGAGACAAACACAACAAGGTGACCAGAGTAATTAGTGAATTTGGTATATATCCTGCTTGAAAAGTGCCAGTAATAAGGAGACCAAATTACGAAAAAGAGTTTATTCCGTGGGAACCATATACCCTGTGTTTCCCTCTTGAATGACGAGTTCCCTTAGAAGAATTTCAAATCAGGTGTGTGCGTTGCAAATCACGGTCTATGAATACCATACAAACACAATTTCCCAGTAATTACACACAAACACAAAACTAAACCTTCTAACCTCCGTAAAAACCCTAACTAAAAACAAGAAATCAAATAAATAAACAAACAAAATCTGTCATTTAACTAATCTACATCAAAAACAAAATGCACCATCACATTCACACTAAAATTAAACTGCCCTCTTCCATAAAAAGTAAATAAATCAATAAACTAGCAATTTTCTCTTTTCCTTCGCACATCGATTCTCACCTCATACTCAAGGCTACATGATAAGAAATAAAACCAGAGATTGAAGCAAGATGAAAAAAAAAAAAACACATACCAGTCATTAAGCCTTAAGCAGCCAACACACACCAATTCAATTGCACAAAAATAAAAAATAAAACAGAGACAGACCTCAACTAAATGAAGTGGAAGGAGATGGGGAAATGGGTGTTTGTTAGATCTGATTCATTCAATTAAAAAGGCTAGCATATACAGGAAGGAATGGTTCTAAGATGCAAGGCGGACAAAGAATCTACGACCACCCAAGAAGAAGATGACCCATTTCATACTTTTTATGTTATCGGTTTGCACAACCACTTGCTCTCCAATTAAAATAGCAGAAATTAAATTAAGCATTCTTTGAAATATAAGAGTGGAGAGGGTTACCTTGAGAGTGCAGGCATGAGAGGGATTTCGGAAAGAAGAGGGAGAGGGAGACAAACAAAACCGTATTTCTGCAAAAATTAAATTAAGCATTGTTCGAAAATATAAGAGTGAGAGAGAGAGAGAGAGAGAGAGAGAGAGAGAGAGAGGGGGGGAGGAGTTACCTTGTGAGTGTTTGGGAACGAAGCACCATCGATTTTCATATTGAATTTTTAGGCTAAAATCTTGAAAAAATAAGAGAGCGAGAGAGACAGGGAGCCTTAAGAGTGTAGGCGTGAGAGGGTTTGGGAACGAAGATGGTTTCTAGATTGGAGAGAACGCTTGAGGGTCCTGGTTAGAGAGGACCGGAGAATGCAGGGTCGAGACGAAGAAATTGAGATTTGGGGTAGAGAGAGTGTTTGGGGTTAGGGACGAGAGAGAGGGCTCTGGAAAATAATGAAGTGCGGAGTGAAAATTTGGTGAAAAAAAGGCTCATGCGAAAAAGTGGGGGCGGGCCACCAAAAATTTGAGCGGACAAAATACTTTGGCGACCAAACTTATAGTAATCAGCGACCACGTTTTTCTTCAAATGATTTTTTAATGTTTCGCTCCGCACTCTTTCATCTCCCGCCTTATACTTGGCGACCAAAAATTCAAAGTCGTCGTAGATTCCAAATTGCGACCAACTATTTTCGTCGCCAATTCTACATTATCTCGTGGCTGATTATCTCCTGTTGAAATTTGATATTTGGAATGTTAAGAAAACTATTGGCGACCAACTCGAAACCTGGTCGCAAATTCACCTATCGGCGACTAAAAATAATTAAATCGCCGATAAGTTTGGTCGCAAAGGGTAATTTTTTGTAGTGTCGGTAGCACACATGCCGGCATCACATCGCACGTGCGGCCAATCACAAGTCCTACGTGCGCAGATTGCCTGGCAAGGGCCTTTGGTAACACCCGTCAAGGGTGCCCAGGACATATCCAAGTATCGATAACAGGGGAGGTACATATCATGGTGTACATCATGTACCAGGGAAAACAATCCAATCGGGGATTGTTTGGCTAGACCACGGTGTAAGACCCGTGTCTTAGGAAGCAAGAACGGTGAGCAATCCCACATTGCTCGGGGAGGGAAGGGTGATGTGCCTTATATGTGTGGGCACGTCTCTATCTAGCACAAGGCCTCTGGGAGCTCACTGACTTCGGGTTCATGGGAACTCCGGTTAAGCGAGTTTGGGCTGGAGTAATCCCAGGATGGGTGACCCACCGGGAAGATATTGCTCGTGAGTTCCCAAAAACAAAACCGTGAGGGCGGAGGCCCAAAACGGACAATATTGTGCTAGGGGAGTCGGGTCGTGACACACGGGACGACATCACATCATTACGTGACTAGGGTTGAGCCGTCCAACCGGGGGACTAATGCTCAGTAGAACACACGCCGACATCACATCTCACGTGCGGCCAATCACAAGTCCTAGGCGCGCAAACTGCCCTGCAAGGGCCTTCGGTAACACCCCGCCAAGGGTGCCCAGATCATCCACCCCCACATGTCGACAATACATCACACGTGTGGGTAACATCCTTATCCTCCCACGCGTCGGCAACACATCGCACGCTTGGGTAACATCTGTATCTAAGGGGAGGTATATAGGGTGGTGCTAATAGCACTCTAATGTAACATTTTCCACATCCCAACTCATATGCATATATCATAACCATATCCCAATTTCCAAAGTATTCCATATGTACCCAATCCCATATACATAGACACCCGGGCAATAATAACGTCCATAACTCACTACCCCAAATATATAATCAAAGTGTATATATCAACTTCTTAAAAGCATATAATCCAAAGCTCAAAACATTTGTAACTTCAAATAATCAAATCAACAAATCACTCCATAATTAAAACAATATAAAATCTCAATAATCAAAATAATCACATTTATGCATGGTATTCCAATCTTTGAAAATAATGCTCATTCAAAACGAAGTCCACTCACCACCATAACTAGTTAATCGACCTCAACCGCGAATTTAAAATCAAACCCTAGTTCTCGGAACTTAACGTGTATACACAACCTTAGAAAATTCCTAAGGCCATTCTAGTACTTTCCAAAGGACGAGACGGTCTCAAAAGACCCGCGGTCAACGATTTGGTCAAACTTTCTATTTTTGGTCAACCGGCCCACGGGGCCCACGACCTTCGATTTTCGATCCGAAAGTTCCTATAGGTCCAACAAAGACCACTGAACAAGTCCTGCAAGTTTGGTCTCAATCAAGCAATCGGATCTAAGCCAATTGTACGATCGGACGGTGATCGTTTTGCCTAACCCTAGACTCGTTGATTCGGAGTATCTGGGACCCCAATTCTTGATCCGCAAGTTCCAACACGATCCTATAGCTACAAGGAACGACATATTTGAAATTGGAATCGATCCAACTGTCCGAACCTATCGAACCAGAATATCGCCTATTAGGCGCAATATCCATTCGATAGTCAAATGATAATCAATTCCACAGGCGCCGGCAGCGTGTGAGTGGCTTGAGAAAATTTTGGAGACGAAAAATTCTCGAAATACCCTATAATATCTATACCAAAAGGACAAGCACATCAAGGGGAGTATTTTTGGTTCTTGGACCACGGCCAAAAAGTGGCTAGAACAGTGTCAATGCGAAGCCAAACTCGTGAGGGTTTTGGCCGGAACTTCCCAACCTCGATACAGCGGCGACAACTAGCAACGAGGTCGTGCACCCTAGGGGAAAGCAAGAGGGAGGAGAGGGCTACCTGTTCCAAGTGACGGTGTGGCATGAGGTGGCCGGAATCGTCGCCCGTGACGGTGACAGTTTTGACCGGATTTTCCCCTCGAAATCGCCGGCGTTACGCTGGTTTTTGACTGGAGATATTGGGTGGGTCATGTAGAGGGGATATAGGTGGTTCTTTTGCAAGGGGAATAGTGAAGTTTGGTGGCCGGAAGGCGACAAACTCGCCTTCTGAAATCCGGCGTTTCAACGGAGGAGAGAGAGAGAGAGAATGAGGCTTTGGCGCGCACGAAGAGAGAGAGGGAGAATCTGGGTTTTTAGGGTTTTTGGACAATTTTCAAAATTCCCTTTACGTACTTTGGGTTTTTAGACCTTTATGGGCTCGATACAACTCGGAATTGAGCGTGCCGCCTGTTTACGGACTCATATCGACGAGCTCTACGCAACGATGCAATTCAATTTCCCAAAATCCTTTCGGATCGAAAAGTGACTAAAGTGACCCTACCCCCAAGGGCAAAATTGTAAATTATAAATAGAATTAAATTAAATTAAACTAAATAAAATGATTAAATTTGGTCGGGGTTGTTACAGTATTGGTCATTTGTGGCTGAATTATGAATGCAATCCCAAAAAATTTTAAAAAAATTGCATATATTGTTGGGAGGAGTAAAAGGACATTTTATTTTCTTGATTTCTACCAACTCAAGTGATCTTATTGGGTTTCAATTTTATTAGTTGCCGTTTTAATTTCTCGTTACATTTAAATGCAGGAGTGTGTTATTACAAGTATGTGGCGGTCAACTTAAGTTAATTTGATGGGTCATATTGGCGTGAAAGCTTTAGGACATTAACACTTCATGTCACTTTGCAAGGAGGAAAGCCACCGCACCATTTCAAAAATGTGGGTTTCAATTCAGTAGTGGAGAGATGGAAAACCCAATTTTCTCAATTAAATTTTAGGTTATCTTAGGGAGACTAACTTTGTACCAACTCTCTAATAGAGGTGGTTCTCACCAATACACCCGGCCACACACTCTATTGTAGAATGCAGACACAAAGTTTCTGGCCTCCTAACATTTTCCTTAAATTTTAATTGGCGAGTTTTGCAGAGAGAGAGAGAGAGAGAGAGAGAGAGAGAGAGAGAGAGAGAGAGAGAGAGAGAGAGAGAGAGAGAGAAATTGATAGGTCAAAGGTCCCTTCCCATTGGTATACGTATTGTCTTTTGTTGAAGACAAGTGAGAAGTGACACTTCTTGGGAAGGACAAGAGAAAGAGAGAGAGGAAATTCAAAGGTCCCTTCCCATTGGTATACGTATTCTCTCTCTCCGTTTTTCTTTTCATTTAAATGGAAATTAGGGCCCAAGTGACTTTTCTTAGAAACAAACAAAGAAAATAAAAACAAATCTTCGATTGCTCCAGATTCTGTTGTGGAAATGAAAATTCTAATCTGCTCTATCAAAACACATGGTAATGTGTTCCCCACACAAACAGAGGATAGACAATTCATCCAATTTCTTTTGTGCAATTGTCTTTGTATCTCCTTGTACATTCCCTATGCTCTACGGCAGGTCTGTACAAATTAATCCAAAATTTATTGGCTTGTGTTGGCTTGGTTTTTTGGTTGGTTGGATTTGGGTTGATTTGGTTTTGTTGAAAATTTGTTTCCAGTTCGGATTGATCAGTTTAGTTCGGCATTTGATACCAAAACGAATTGACTCCATCATGTCCCCTAACTATAATTCTACAAGTTCTTTTCTAATTTTAATTTGGCCCTCTCAAAGAAACAACAACTGGTTTTATGTAGTGAAAACTTTTACTTTCTCTGTTTTCAAATGCATTTATTTATTTTCTCTGTTTTATTTTCTTATCTCCCTCCATAGGATCACAGCAGTAGAAGAGTTGGACTTGGTGGTGACGATTCTTTCTTCCAAACCCAGGTTAGGCTTTACAACTTGCCAATTAATACCTTGAGTAGGAGTCTATTTATCTGTAACAAAAGTCAATGAGAGTTTATAAAGTCCTATAAATAATTATTCAAAACAAACTAGTGCAAACAAAGCATCCATGATACGTTTGGAAGTTTTCATAGCTAGTAGAAAATCTTTTCCCAAAAAAAAAAGCTAGTAGAAAAGGCCAGCCAACCGCTCTGATAATTTGTGATTAAATTCGACCACATCGGAGGCTTGTTCTTGGTCACATAAACCGGTCACTGTTTCCTTAGCTAGAACAGAGTTTTTTTTTTTTTTTTTTAAATCTGAATATCCTAACATGCAGTCCTTACTCCAAACAATTCCCTTCCTATTGTCGGCGCAGGCTTGAGCGATAAATTCGACGGATGAACCTACGCAATCATAGCAGGTTTGATGGTCAAGCCCTAGACAGACGTACAGGGCATAGATTGTTTCGTCACCTACACCACCAGTGGAGTTTGTAAAAGCTGAATATGGAGGCCCTTAAGCCGAGCTCGACGAGAAGGAGATTAATGTTGGTGAAGTGATACATAATTTGGGTTCCGCAACACGTGCTTGCTACATAATGTGTAAAATGGTTCTGGAGTAGTGGTGAAAATGTGGCACCATTATAGTATATCCTATAATAATTTGGCTTTTGAGTTTATTCACGAGCTGCCTAGGCTAGGCTATATATTAATTAACACTGGATTATGCTATAGGGGTTACTTTTGGATTGGAAGGACCGTAACCTTATAATCAGCAGTCACCAAGTTTAACTTGATTAGTTAATTACAAAATTAACAGAGTATTGATTAGTTAATTAGAAAATTAACATATAATTAAATTGAACCATATGCAGGCTGCAGCCTAAGCAAAAAGGTCATCAACCAATATTGACAATTTGTGAAACTGTGATTGAATTGAACGACATTTGACACATTTTCATGTAGCAAGCTGCTCATGTTTAAATATTAATGAATTGATTCATGTAGCAACCAGTTTATACAACTATAATTACCTTCTTAATCTTCTATACTACATGAATTTGATCCTAATTTCATATACGAACTGGCCATCTACTAACTTTTATTATAGTCTATAAACTAAAATATTTGATCAAACCCAAAAAGAGGCACAACAGCCAAAGGCAAACGATAACGGGCCCCTATGGAGCAGAGACTAACTAAACTAACAAGAAACAGAACAGCTAGAGCAACCATGAAAAGTAAAGAGAAATGAAACAAAATGAAACAACTTCCAAAGTACAATCCTAAAAGATTGATCACGCTTTGTTCGATATACTACCGCGGGTATAATTCAGTAATTGATGCTTCATTAACAGAAAATGGCAATGAACTGCTCCTAGGTTGATCAGATGATTCAGTGCTTGTGGTTAATGATGGCATGTTCAGCTCTGTTCTACTATGCAGGAAAAATGCTGGCTTTTGAGGTAATGCCATGCTAACAGAGTAACTGCTTAGCATGAGAACTATGGATTGCATTGTGGGTCTCTCATCCGGATTTTCCTGAACACAGAGTAACCCAATATGGACGCATCTAGTTACTTCAGCCTTTGCATCAGAATCTCTTAGATTTGGATCCAATAATTCTAAGGGTGTCCCGTCGCTCCAATGTCTCCAAGCCTGCAAATTTTTTATTTATTTTTAGTAAGAGGCTCATTCTAAAAAGGTTAACCATGAGATGCAAATTACAATATTCAACTTATACTCACATAGGTCAAGAGGTCTTCGCCACGTTCTGAGTTATAGAAACCAGTGTTCTTCTTGCCAGTTACAATCTCTAAGATCAAGACACCAAGACTGTACACATCAGACTTCACAGAGAACTGTCCGCGCATTGCATATTCTGGAGACATGTAACCACTACAAACCAACAGCATCAATAAAATTCTAATATTAGTCCAAATACAGTGTGAACATGTTAAAACTCATCTAGCAATCAGTGTGTCAATTAACTTATAAGTCATAAACAGGGTAACCGATAGTGCCTATCTGATAACACTAGCGGGAGCATATATAAATAAGAACCCTGCATAACAGAGCTTCTCCCTCTTGTCTGAGTTGAGGTGAATTCTTGAGATATCAATTGGAAATCTTTTCTTTCTAGTAATTACTTTCAGGATGATAAAATCAATCAACTCGTTTGAGTTTCGTTATTACCTTTAAGTGAACATAAAGGAAGTTCTGTTATTACTTACTATGTTCCCACAACCCTTCTTGTGCTCCCTTGAGTTTCGTCAACTCCAACTATTCTTGCCATGCCAAAATCTGCAATTTTTGGGTTCATGTCCCCATCTAACAATATGTTGCCTGGTTTAAGATCGCGATGTATGATTTTAAGCCGAGAATCGTAATGGAGATAGAGAAGCCCTCGAGCAATCCCGCCAATAATCTTGTATCTGCTTGACCAATCCAATTTTACTTGGTTCTCAGAGTCTATGCACACATTTGTCCAATAAAAGTATGCAGGTTAGAATAAGTAAAACAATAGACATACAGACATAATTAAGGAGGAATTCATTTCATTTCACTAAATTTAAGACAAATTAATAGACATAGAGACATAATTCTGAATGACATTTTCTTTTCCTCAGCGGCTTTGCCTCTTGGGAATGTTGCAAGATTTCGCTTGGTTTGTGAATAAGAAGGTGAAGTGTAATTTTATCATCAACTAATCAAATAGTATATGGTATCACACATGATGTTAGAAGCGCACAAACCGAATAGAAAGTGGTCAAGGCTTTTGTTCTCCACAAGTTCGTAAACAAGTATCTTTTCTTCTCCTTCAGAGCAAAATCCCAATAGCCTCACTAAATTTCTGTGCTGAAGCTTAGCTACCAAAACCACCTCATTTTTAAACTGTTCGGCACCTTGCCCGGAGCCTGTAGATAACCTCTTCACGGCTATTTGTTGCCCATCAGGAAGTGTACCCTGAAAATATTGCAACCAATAATCTTTACAAACATCGAAGTATTAACTTTCATAAGTTTAACACATTTTCATGAACTCTGGCATGACTAAAATTCACGAGATTTGGTAAGCCAAAATCCCAACCTTATAAACCTCACCAAAGCCACCTTCCCCTAACCTGTTCTGATCAGAGAAATTGTCTGTGGCTGCTTCAATTGTACGCAAATCAAACTGCAATGACTCCGCACTATTAATCTCCCTCCCCACTACACAATCAAGAAGTAGGAGGTATTAATTATGGACTAATAAAATACTGAACACGATTAGGAATCAAATCGTTCAAGAGAGGAGAATACATAAGTTGGGTCTGGAAAGGAAGTTATAAAACTTTTCAATGTTTACCATTTTGTTGTTGTATAACATTGTACTTTTTCCTTGCTCTTCTTCTAAAGAAACAGCAGCCTACCAAGAAGAGCAATATGGCAGTTGGAACCACAATGGCCACTATGATCAAAGTTGAGATTTGGTCATCATTTCCTGCACCTCCTATATTAAAATAGTTTAGAATATCATATTGTATGCCATAGAATAATCCTTATTCTTATTATCACAAGGCTGTGTTTGTTAGCAACATGGTGATAACTAATTGGGGCTCAAACAAGAAATTAAGCAACAAACAAAAATATTTGTAAAAGGCATCAATAAATTATTATACCTTGTTTGCCTGGAAGGTTTATTAGGGTATATGCTGCAGACTCACAGAAACCACTATTGGACTCAAACCTCAAATAACAACTGGGTCTAAGAACTCTTCCTCCATCCAGACCTCCACAACACGGTGGAATATCTGAGATGGACTCTTTAAGGCAATCGCTGCAATTTTGTTTGTCCAAATCAGGGCTGCACTGGACAGTTGCATATATAGGTTGATTTGTTGCAGGCACCAGTGCATGCCCTGCTGCAAATTTTGAAACAGAGTCCCCTGCTGCAGCTTTCTCACTTAAATTTTCAAACAAGGGGTTGAGCACCTGCAGGTACTGTTCAGCGTTTGTTACTCTATGTGGGCTCGGCACAAACTTAACAGGCTTATCTTCATCAACACCGAAAATCAAGATGTTTGAGTATCGAACCGTACAGCGTTCTGCCCATATGATTGCTTCCTTCTGATTAGTACAGTTCTGCAGGAGAATGGAAACAGAGTCGTTGAAACAGGTGTGGCAATCTTTGGGTGCAAGGTCCCCTCTGCATACGGCAACTGCGTTCACTTTATCTGGGGCCTGTCCCATAGAACTACTGTAAAACTCAGAATTGATTTCGGTGTTGGAAAGGAAAGAGGAGAGAAGGGTGTCGAGGTTTTGTTTGTAGATGCTGCCATTGTTGAAGGTGTTGTTAATATTGGAGCAGCTCCAGCAGTAGTCTGCTATCGTCGTGCAAACACCATGGCTGATATCGTAATCCGCTATGGCTGGAGCAAGAGGGTCCAAGACCAAGAGTATAGGAAGAATGAAGAAAATTAGCAATCTTGAGGAACCCATTTCTCTGTTTGTTCCTCTGTATGACAATGTCAGGCCATAACCTTGGCTTTTATAACAAAGACAGTGTATGAATATTATTGATCCTTTTGTAGATTTTTTTTTCCCAATACAAGCGATAGTGTAAACTACTCTAAATAAATCTAATATACAAGAAGAAGACTTGAACTTGGAGGACGGACTCACTACCATGACCAACTGGCCTAATCCATGTGATCATTTTGTACCTTAATTAACAGGGAATTGTATTTATTTATTGCTTCTATGCTTCAACATTATTAATTCAGTTATGTGGTATTCTTCACACTGCTACATCAATGATGGAGGACTTCACACTGGTCTAGAACCACAATTAGACATATAGGACATTAAGAGAAGACCTTGACTCTACCGTTACCACACACACAAAAAAAGACCTTGACTCTACTTGTGGCCCTGGTCTGAGTGGTTTCTTGACAACTTTGTTATTGGTCTAGTTTGCGGATGGATATGTGGAAGTAACCCAATAGACAAGAGGGGAGTAACCAAATTTAGTTTGGCATTTGATAAATTGATACCAAAACAAATTGGCTCCACCATTACCCTGGTCCTCTCTTTAACTATAGTTCTACAAGTTCTTGTCAAGTGTAAGTTGGCCCCTCAAATTCGTCCAAAAAAAGTTGACCTCTCAAATAAACGACAATTTGGTGCCTTTATTTTATCTTATACATAGAGCAAAAGGGAGAGAATGGTGAAACATTCAAAATACCATAAAATGCTCTTGGTTAATGCAAACATTAAGAATTGAAATTATTAATTAAATGAGGATAATATTGTAAATTCATACTTTTTCATATTAAAAAAATTAAAATTAAAAATAAAATCAGATAATATTTCATATTTTTATAAAACACAACTACCTATTATCTTTTTTAATTTTAAAATAGAATACAAAATTTAAAAAATCAATTGACACACGCTAGTACCGAAAATATTTAACTTCAGCTGCAGTTGTTCACATATATCAAACACGCATATCAAAGAAAAGAAAATAAATTGTGCTAAAAGTAAACAAAAAAAGACCTAAATATGTTGTAATATATCCTGACACATACTCAGCCCCCCACTAGCGAGCATATGGTTCAGTAAAATTTGAATTCTTATTTCCCGACACATGCGCAGAGTTTTTGGATTCATCGGACCCTGTTATGTCTGATCCACTGTTATGTTGCAAATAATGTGCCGGTCTTGATGGTACTGAGAGTGTGACAGAATGGCTATTAAGCATAGAGACAACTGAAGCCATGGATGGTCTGCTTGCCACATTTTCTTGGACGCATAACAATCCAATGTGGATGCATCTCATGCTAAAATATGAGAATTATGAGAGAATATTTGTTTGTGGGAATTTTTTGTGTATTCCTCTTCTTGTAGGAGACCATATTTATAATACAACGAATCCTTAGTGGCCAAGAAAAATAATAAATTTCTATTTCTATTTACAGTAGGAAGTCAGGAATTAAAGTAAATCAATATAAGAAATTAAAGTAAACCAATTACAATAATAATGGGAATTCTTGGTGGGCAAGGAAAGTAAGTCCACAAGTCACGCCAACACTCCCCCTCACGTTGGTGCATAGATGTCGTCAATGCCCAACTGATCCAGTGAATTGTGGAATGCTTTACTGGAAATCGCCTTTGTCAAAATATCCCGCCAATTGATCCTCAGATTTTACGAAAGGAAACTGAATCACTTTAGCATCGAGCTTCTGTTTGATATAGTGTCGATCTACCTCAACATGTTTGGTGTGATCATGTTGAACTGGATTATGTGCAATAGCTATTGCGGCCTTGTTGTCACAAAAGAGATTCATTACAGATGTAGGTCTATACCGAAGTTCAGTAAGCAACCTCTTTAACCAAATGAGTTTGCAAATTCCTTTGGTCATACCTCTGAACTCGACTTCTGCACTGGATAAGGCGACCACCTTCTGTTTCTAGCTTCTCCATGTAACCAAATTACCTTCTACAAATGTGAAGTAACCGGATGTGGATTTCCTATCTGTTATACTTCTTGCCCAATCTGCATCTGTGTAACCATCAATATTCAAATGACCACGTTTTGAGAACATAAGTCCTTTTCTGAGTGCAGACTTCAAATATCTAAGTATTCGAATAACTACATTCATGTGGTCTTCACTCGGAGAATGCATAAATTGACTGACGACGTTCAACACATAAGCAATGTCTGGCCGAGTATGAGACAAGTAGATCAATCTTCCCACTAATCTTTGGTATCTTTCTTTGTTAGTTGGAACTTGATTTGAGTATTCTCCAAGATGATGATTCTGAACAATAGGAGTGTCTACAGTTTGCAATCTAGCATTCCTATGTCTGTCAACAAGTCCAAGACATATTTCCTTTGAGAGAGAAATATGCCTTTTTGTGATCGGGCCACCTCAATTCCCAAGAAATATTTGAGTCCACCTAGATTATTCATCTCAAATTCAGTAGCCAAATAGTCTTGTAGCTTAGATATTTCATGTTTATCATTCCCAGTAATAATCATGTCGTCAACATAGATTATTAAAGCTGTTACCTTCCTTTTTTTATGTTTCAAGAACAAAGTATGATATGAGTTACTCTGTCTGAAACCATTGTTCTTCATTGCCATTGTGAACCGTCCAAACCATGCACGTGGTGACTATTTCAGTCCATACAACACCTTTCGTAATTTGCATACTGTTCCAGTCTGAGTAGTATTATTTCCAAGAGGAATGTCCATATAAACCTCCTCCGTGAGTTCTCCATGTAGGAATGCATTCTTTACATCAAACTGGTGTAGTGGCTAGTCCAAATTAGCTGTGAGAGACAATAAGACTCTGACTATGTTTAATTTTGCAACTGGTGCAAAGGTTTCTTCATAATCTACACCATAAGTCTGCGTGTACCCTTTCGCCACAAGTCTTGCCTTGTATCGCTCGATAGATCTATCAACGTTGTGTTTTATGGTAAACACCCATCTACATCCGACAGTCTTTTTTCCTCGTGGTAAAGTTTCCAGTGTCCAAGTCTGATTCTTCTCAAGAGCTTTCATATCTTCCTTTGTAGCTTGAACCCACTTAGGATATTTAAATGCTTCAACAACCTTGGTTGGAATATGAATAGCAGACAACTAATGCACAAAGGCCTTGAGTGGTTCAGGCAGCTTCTCAGTGGATACATGATTCGCAATTGGATACTTTGATTTCTTGCCAATATCAGGTGAATAACGATTTGGTGGCTTTCCACGATTCTGCCTGAAATGTAATTGGTATCAAATAGATTTATCCTTTAAATTCACAAGTGTAGTAGAAGTAGTTACCTCAAGGATATTCTCAAGAGATTGGTCCGTTGGTACTGTTGAGTTAGAGGGGGTCTTCATCTTCATCTTGTTGTTCTGTAGTGTTTGTAGGTGTGGGACTCGGATCATAAACATCTTCGCATGGATTAGGTGGGTTAGGCAATTGATCGCTATGAATGGGTGATTAATCGCTTAGAATTTCTTCATTTTCCAAGTTGCTCCAATTCTGCTCTTCACTTCGTATCTCCCCCTGAAGCGTAGAATTGGATGATGGGTCATGGAAGAACATCTCATATTCTAGAAAGGTCACATCCAAAGTGACATAGGTACGTCGGGTAGGAGGGTGATAATAGTGGTAGCCTTTCTGATGAGTGGCATAACCCACAAAAACACAACGAAGTGCACAGGGATCAAGTTTGCTACGTTGATTTTTGTGGAGATGAACAAAGGCCACACATCCAAATATTCGGGGTGTGAGTACCAAAACAAAGGGCAGGGGCCCGTGTTGCGCAAGCACTTGTAAGGGAGTTTTAAAGGTCAATACACTAGAGGGCATGCAGTTGATTAGGTGAAATGTGGTGACAATAGCATCATCCCAGTGATGGCGAGGAACATGAGCACCAATCAGAAGTGCTCGAGCGGTTTCAAGAAGATGTCAATTCTTTCGTTCAGCAATACCATTTTGTTGTGGTGTCTGAGGACAAGTCGTTTCATGGATAATTTCATGTTGTTGGAAGTAAGCCTGAAAGTCATGATTGACAAATTCTCCACCATTGTCGGAGCGAAGAATCTGTATTTGAGCATTGAACTGAGTTTTCATCTGTTGGTGGAAGAACTGAAAACGGGAAAACACTTCGTTTTTATTCTTCAGAAGCCATGTCATCCGTGTACAATCATCGACGAAGGTGACAAACCATCGAACGCCAGAAAGAGCAGTGATAGGTGAAGGTCCCCATACATCAGAGTGAATTAACGTAAACGGAGTAGTACACTTGTTCGTACTCAACGGATAGGGCACACGGTGACTCTTGGCCAAAATACAAGTGTCACATTTGAATTCAGAGTCCTTGAAACCTGAGAATAAATATGGTATAAGATGCTTCATATAACCAAAAGAATGATGTCCCAATCGACGGTGCCACAACCAGATTTGCTTTTGTTTGTTATCAGAGGGATGTGTCACACTGTTAGCCATGCCGGGACTGAAGTAATATACATAATATAGCCCTTTTCTCTTAGTACCACGACCAAGAATCTCCTTAGTGTGAATATTCTGAAGCAAACAAAAACTCGGGTAAATGAGTACACAACAATTCAATTGTTCAATAAGCTGACTAACGAACATCAATTTATTGGATAAAGATGGAACAAGTAAAGTATTAGACAGTGAGAGAGAGGATGAGAGTGCAACAGTGCCAGCCCCTGTCACTGGATAAGTAACTCCATTGGCGTTAGCAATACAAGTTCATTGGGGTTGTGTAGTATTCAGAAAATCATCAGGATCAAACGTCATATGATCAGTTGTACTAGAATCAATTATCCAGCTCATGGAATCACTATTATTTGAAGTATGGAATCCATAACCAGTACCATTACTGGTCGTATCACGTTGTGTTCGATCTTTGTGAGTAGCCCACCATTCGGGGTAGCCATGCAATTTAAAACAAGTCTCACGTGTGTGTCTCGGATCACCACAATATGCTCAATCTCGTCCATGTATCGGGGTCGTTAGTCGGGAAGTCATAATCTGTGCAGCGGAAGATGCATAGGATACATATTTAGTAGGAATCCGGATCGGGATCTGAGCCTGAGTCGGGGCCGGAGTCGGGATCTGGGTCTGAATCGGAGACAATTTCGGGGTCGAGGTCGTCGTCGTCGTCGTAGTCGGGGTCGGGGTCATTATCGTCGTAGTTGGGGTTGTCGTCGTCGGGGTCGGGGTCATCAAAATAAGATCCTGATTCGGGATCGGGTTCGAGGTCAAAATCTGCATCTTGAGGATCTGAGCCACCTGGGCACTCAACTCGGCTATGGTTGGTTGAGAAGAAGAGAAGAAGTATGTGGTACTACCGCCATGAGGGTTGAAAAAATCATCAACCCCCATAGTGACGGCGGGGGTTTGAAACTAGAGTCAGCAATTCCAAGATCGCCGCTCTGATACCATGCTAAAATATGAGAATTATGAGAGAATATTTGTTTGTGGGAATTTTCTGTGTATTCCTCTCCTTGTAGGAGGCCATATTTATAATACAATGAAGCCTTAGTGGCCAAGGAAAATAATAAATTCCTATTTCTATTTACAGTAGGAAATCAGGAATTAAAATAAATCAATTACAATAATAATGGGAATCCTTAGTGGGCAAGGAAAGTAAGTCCACAAGTCACGCCAACATCTCATCATTTCAATTCCCAAACTTGTCGTCAATTTTGGGTCCATTATATTTGCCATTGTATCATCCCTCCAATTCCTCGAGGCCTATCAAGTTATGAATGTTGGAATTTTAAAAAGGTTTTAAAAATTTAACCGTTTTATTTAATTAATTATTTTGGCTGTTTTATTTTATATATTGTGGGGGTTATAAATATTTAATATTCAGGTTTTATTTCTAATTAAATGCCTTAATTTTCTGGTTGGTGAACTTTTCTGGTTGTTGAAGGTTACATGCTATTGGATGCCTATAAAAGGCCGCTCCTCCTTCAAATTTATGGTGAAGGTTATATCCGTCTATGAACGTGCTCATAGAGGATCTTAAGTTTGTGTACAAGGGGTCGTATCTTGGAGTCTTGTAGACCGCCAATACCTACACGTAAAGAGGCTACAAAGGCTTTAGGACGGCGTCTTTGACGTGCTTCACTGTACCAAACTCACTTTCTTACTTATTATTTATTTTGCTTTTACTTATCTATTAATTTGTTTTCTTCAATTTCATTGTACCTTAAAAGCTTTTCAATTTTGTTTATATGTTATTTATAATATAAATGTTTTTGTATTTGGCTTTACGGAAAAGGAAAACTATATTTTATTATATTTTTTATAACAATGAACACATTAAAGAAGAAATCATTCTGCTTTCTCTTGTTAGTTTTTTCAGTAGCAAAAGAGTTTGGTAACGTAAAAGCTTATATTCATATTCACATAGCTTAAAAGGTCCTCCTTGTTCTCGCCGTTTCGAAAACTGCTAATCCTTTTACTACTTACGATTTCAAGAACTAACACGCCAAAACTAAAGACGTCCGACTTGACTGAAAAACGTCCATGAATTGCATACTCTGGAGCCATATATCCACTGCATTATTATATTCACCAAATTAAAAATTGAGTTCTAGTGTGAACAAGAACAACAATGTAATTTAGCTTTGAAATTTGCAGATACTAGGTTCCCATAATTGTCTTAGTATCTCCTTGAGTTTGATCCATCATAAACAACCTTGCCATGCCAAAATCCACAATTTTAGGATTCGTATCTTCATCCAACAGAATGTTGCTAGGTTTACGATCACGGTGAATAATTCGTAGTCGGGAATCTTCGTGAAGGTAAAGAAGCCCTCGGGCAATGCCTGCTATGATTTTGTAACGTGTTTCCCAATCCAAATATGCGTGATTGATTGGATCTAAATACAATTCCATCAAAATGAAACAAGATTTTGTTAATATGTTTTCTATAATATAAAATCGACGCAGAAATGATTATGAATTATGACAAAAAGTAGACCAAACATACCAAAAATGAAGTGATTAAGGCTTGTGTTAGGCACATATTCATAAATGAGGATTCTTTGCCCTGCTTTCAATCAAAAACCTAGGAGCCTCACTAAGTTCCGGTACTGAAGTTGAGCAACTAACGTGACTTCCGTTTTGAATTCACGATCACCTTGTTCAGAATTCTTAGAGAGCCTTTTCACAGCTATATATCTTCCATTCGCTAGCCTACCCTGAAGGTTTATATATAAAAATTGTTAATTAAGCACAACAAGTCCTTCATGAATCTTTTTGTTTTGACAGTGTTTCGTTACCTTGTAAACAGCTCCAAATCCACCCTGTCCAAGCTTATTTGCATCAGAGAAGTCATCCATTGCAGATCTTATAGCTTCGAAGTCAAATTGCAAAGTTTCAACCAAACTTATTTCATCCAAATTATTATTATCTGAAACAGGACAAATTAATCAGGACATGTTCCAAAACATCTAATAAGAACAAGCTGAATCAAACACAAAAACGGGACGTTCAAATGTCTTTATCCCAATCAACTTACTTTCAAGTTTTAGTTTTTCCCCTCCGTCTCCTCACTCTTAAGAAAATCAATACGCCGATAAGAAGTGTAACGACAGATACAATCACAACCACAATGATGACGATGATGACAGTTTTTGATATGGTGCTCTTCTTTTCTGAAAAGTATCAGAAGGGTCACAAAAATAAATTAATCAAGGCTTTTTATCGCAAATGGTCCCTGATGTTTGTGAAATTATCACGTTTCATCCTTAAGTTTTTTTGGTGACATTAATGGTCCTTAATTAAGGCATTGATTAAGTTTAAGCATATATGCAGGGGTACCATACCTTTTACAGATGGAAGAGTTACAAGCGAATCAGCTGTAGACTCGTAGAACAGAGTGGCCTCATACCTCAAATTGCAACTGGGTTTAAGAACTCTGCCTCCTTGCTTTCCACCACAACATTCTGGAATTTTTGAGGCGGCCCCTTTAAGGCAATCGCTGCAGCTTTGTTTGTCCAAGTCTGGAGTGCACTGCATAAGTGCATATATTGATTGATTTGTTGTGCTTCCTTCGATGGTCACATGTCCAGCTGCAAACTTCTTAAGAGAATCCCCTGATGCAGCTTTCTCAGTCAAAGTATCCAAGAAAAGGTTAAGCACCAAATTGAACTGGATGGCATCAATTGCGTTACTTATGCCAGGGACATACTTAATAGGTTCATCTTGCTGAACACCAAATATTCACTCGAGTATTGTACCATGCAACGCTCCGCCCATATGATGGCTTCGTCTTGGTTCGAACAATTCTTGAAGAGGACGAGACTGGACTCCTTGACACAAGTGTGACAGTCGTTGAGGGACACATCTCCTCTGCATAATGCAATTGCATTCACTTTGTTGGGGTCTTGTCCCATTGATGAATTGTAAAATCCATAATTGATATGTGCATTGTTGGAGGAGAAGGAGGAGAGGAGGTTGTTGAGGTTTTCTTGGTAGATGCTGCCATCATTGTAGGTGTCAACGTTGGAACATCTCCAGCAGAAGTCGGCTGTGTAAGTGCACACACCGTCGTCGATTTGAGCTACGGCAGGAGGAGCAACAAGTTCCAAGATAACAGGAATTGCAATGAAGAAAATGAGCAATCTTGAAGAACCCATTTCTTGTTGGTGTCTTCAATTATTGGTTTAATAGACTAGTAGCATTATGTATTTGCTTTGATAATCATCAAACCACTTATCGCCCCAGATGGTTGCTGTTGACAAATAAATTTAATTTTTGGGTTTGTAGTACAATATTGACCAATCCCTATTAGCGGCATATCCTCCTCTGTTTACCAAAAAAAAAAAAAACAGAGTTGGTGTTGATGGGCTTATTCAATTCAAATAAGGATTCCTCTGAGTTCTGCGTCCATGTCTATTTCTTTGCATTAATACCTTACCTTCCATAAATGAAATGAAAAGGACACCTATGCTATCGAAGGAAATAATGGCGATTCAAGTGGTAAACTAAACCAATGGATTAAGGACGTGGAAGAAAATGTATCTGCTGATGAACAAAAGTCAGACATAAATTTCCACTGGAAGAAAAATGCTTTTGTGGCGTGGAAGTTATTGATCTGCTAGTGAATTTGACTATTGGTAAGCAAGGATTAGCTTTAAGAACAGGGATTTGAAGGCTGGATTTGAAGTGATCATTGTCGAGCCAGTGTATTTGGACTTAACTTTGAAGAAGAAAAAACTCCACCATATGTTTGCTTTTTGTTTTCAAATAAATTAAATGGATAAAGAAGAATTCATGTGCAACTTCATGGCTCTCCACAACGTATTGTCAATCAACGACAAAGGCTTTATATTTTATGGTTGGTGAAGATATCATGTAGAACAAGAAAATCCTGAAATGTGAAGGTTGTTTATAAACAAATGACAATAAACAATCAAAATATATCCCACTCCCTCCCAGGGTCTTATTTTCATATGCTGCCAAGGAATTGCTTAATCATCAGAAAAATATGCACACAAAAAAGGTCCGTTTGATAATCATTTCAGTTTTTAGTTTTCATTTTTCATTTTTTTAAAATTGAAAATTGAAAACTCATTTGGTAACTTTTTTCAGTTTTCAGTTTTCAAAAAAATTTCTTCATTTTTAGCATAACAATCTAAAAAGCAAGAAAATATACTTTTTATATAACTACATAAACAAAACTATGGTTCCTACCCATATTTCGAATGCAACGAAAAGGAAAGGTAGAAGAAACTAATACCACATTGTGGAATCTCAAGGCCTAATGCTTCTAATGTAGATACACTAGATAATAACAGCCCTGGCTTTCATGCAAAACAAATGTCAATCATGGTGTCCACTTCGTCGGGACATGATTTTAAAAATAAATAAATAAATATAAACTTACATATTTTTTATGTTTAATACACATGTTTAGAGAAAAAGTACAATACACAGATTGTATTATACACGTACGTATATATTTTTCATGTTTAATACACGTGTTTTTTACAAATTTTCAATACAACACACAAAATTCATGTATTAACAATATTTGCACATGTTATTGAATAAAAATAATATATAGTGACCGAACTTACGCTATATATGAGTTAGTATCACCAAATTTAATTTGAGCTGCAATTTTAATTTTAAATCTATGTCGCCCTAAGCTCACCGCAAACATCTCCAAAGCTATGCGTACAGCTTCAGCATATTTGAGGAAACACGAGAGGTCATTTTTTTTTATATTTTCAGAAAGGTGCCAATCTAGGCACATCCGTAACATTATAATTTTTTTTGTTCCGGGTCTGGTGACTGTAACTATTTTTTTCTGGAAACATTTTCATTCATTTTGAAACAAGGTGCGATGTAGCCGAAATCAGATTCTAATACCAATTTTTAATCCAAAAAAAAAGAAGAAAAAAGATTCTAATACCAACTGTTGTGTCATGGGCCTGTAAGAACTCACTTGACTAGGTCCAATTAATACCTTGAGTAGGAGTCCATTCATATAAATAATTAATATTGGATTAATTAAGTAACCCCTAGTAATCACGAGCTGCCTAGGCTATATATTAATTAATATTGGATTATGCTATAGGGGTTACTTTTGGATTGGAAGGACCGTAACCTTATAATTAGCTGTCACCAAGTTTAACTTGATTAGTTAATTACAAAATTAACAGAGTATTGATTAATTAATTAGAAAATCAACACATAATTAAATTGAACCATACGCAGGCTGCAGCCTTAGCAAAAAGGTCATCAACCAATATTGACAATTTGTGAAATTGTGATTGAATTGAACGACATTTGACACATTTTCATGTAGAAAGCTCACGTTTATTAACGAATACTATACTATATGAATTTCATCCTAATTTCATTAACGAACTGGCCATCTACTAACTTTTATTGTCTATAAACTAAAATATTTGATCAAACCCAAAAAGAGGCACAACAGCCAAAAGGCAAAGAAATACAATGCTACAAAGGCAAGCGATTCTAGGGCCCCTATGGAGCAGAGACTAACTAAACTAACAAGAAAGCAGAACAGCTAGAGCAACCATGAAAAGCATAGAGAAATGAAACAAAATCAAACAACTTCCAAAGTAGAGTCCTGAAAGATTGATCACGCTTTGTTCGGTATACTACCGCGGGTATAATTCAGTAATTGATGCTTCATTAACAGAAAATGGCAATGAACTGCTCCTAGGTTGATCGAGATGATTCGATGCTTGTGGTTAATGATGGCATGTTCAGCTCTGTTCTACTATGCAGGAAAAATGCTGGCTTTTGAGGTAATGCCATGCTAACAGAATAACTGCTTAGCATGAGAACTATGGATTGCATTGTGGGTCTCTCATCTGGATTTTCCTGAACACAGAGTAACCCGATTTGCACACATCTAGTTACTTCAGCTTTTGCATAAGAATCTCTTAGATTTGGGTCCAATAATTCTAAGGGTGTCCCGTCCCTCCAATTTCTCCAAGCCTGCAAATTTTTTATTTATTTTTAGTAAGAGACTCATTCTAAAAAGGTTAACCGTGGGATGAAAATTACAATATTCAACTTATACTCACATAGGTCAAGAGGTCTTCACTGCGGTCTGAGTTATAGAAACCAGTGTTCTTCTTGCCAGTTACAATCTCTAAGATCAAGACACCAAGACTGTACACATCAGACTTCACAGAGAACTGTCCGTGCATTGCATATTCCGGAGACATGTAACCACTACAAACCAGCAACATCAATAAAGTTCTAACATTAGTCCAAATACAGTGTGAACATGTTAAAACTCATCTAGCAATCAGTGTGTCAATTAACTTATGAGTCATAAACAGGGTAACCAATAGTGCCTATCTGATAACACTAGCGGGAGCATGTATAAATAAGAACCCTGCATTAACAGAGCTTCTCCACCTTGTCTGAGTAGGATGAGAAAATCAATCAACTCGTTTACGCAGATTATGTGAATGTAAACAAAGTTCTGTTATTACTTTACTTACTATGTTCCCACAATCCTTCTTGTGCTCCCGTGAGTTTCATCAACTCGAACTATTCTTGCCATGCCAAAATCTGCAATTTTTGGGTTCATGTCCCCATCTAACAATATGTTGCTTGCTTTAAGATCGCGATGTATGATTTTAAGCCGAGAATCGTAATGGAGATAGAGAAGCCCTCGAGCAATCCCGCCAATAATCTTGTATCTGCTTGACCAATCCAATTTTACTTGGTTCTCAGAGTCTATGCACACATTTGTCCAATAAAAGTATGCAGATTAGAATAAGCAAAACAATAGACATACAGACATAATTACGGAGGAATTCATTTCATTTCACTAAAATTAAGACAAATTAATAGACATAGAGACATAATTCTGAAAGACATTTTCTTTTCCTCGGCGGCTTTGCCTCTTGGGAATGTTGCAAGATTTCGGTTGGTTTGTGAATAAGAAGGTGAAGTGTAATTTTATCATCAACTAATCAAGTAGCATATGGTATCACACATGATGTTAGAAGGGCACAAACCGAATAGAAAGTAGTCAAGGCTTTTGTTCTCCACAAGTTCGTAAACAAGTATCTTTTCTTCTCCTTCAGAGCAAAATCCCAATAGCCTCACTAAATTTCTGTGCTGAAGCTTAGCTACCAAAACCACCTCATTTTTAAACTGTTCGGCACCTTGCCCGGAGCCTGTAGATAACCTCTTCACGGCTATTTGTTGCCCATCAGGAAGTGTACCCTGAAAATATTGCAACCAATAATCTTTACAAACATCTAAGTATTAACTTTCATAAGTTTAACACATTTTCATGAACTCTGGCATGACTAAAATTCACGAGATCTGGTAAGCCAAAATCCCAACCTTATAAACCTCACCAAAGCCACCTTCCCCTAACCTGTTCTGATTAGAGAAATTGTCTGTGGCTGCTTCAATTGTACGCAAATCAAACTTCAATGACTCCACACTATTAATTTCGTTCCCCACTACACAATCAAGAAGTAGGAGGTATTAATTAATTATGGACTAATAAAATACTGAACACGATTAGGAATCAAATCGTTCAAGAGTGGAGAATACATAAGTTGGGTCTGGAAAGGAAGTCATAAAACTTTTCAATGTTTACCATTTTGTGGTTGTATAACATTGTACTTTTCCTTTGCTCTTCTTCTAAAGAAACAGCAGCCTACCAAGAAGAGCAATATGGCAATTGGAACCACAATGGCCACTATGATCAAAGTTGAGATTTGGTCATCATTTCCTGCACAGAGTATTAGACAAAAATTAATGGTTCATCCCTATGTTTGTGTAAAAGTTGTACAAACATTGCTTTCTAAATATATAATTAACCAATTAGAAAAAATACATGAGCTATAGCTTAGCCCAGCTGCCATTAATTAATTTTACCTTGAGACCTTGTAACTGAAGCTGGAGGTGGAGGAGGAAGAAGCAGTGGCGGAGGAGGGGCAGCTACACTTGTATAAAATGGATAAATTTCATATCTAACATTACAACTAGGATACAAAACTTGTCCCCCTTGCTTCCCTTCACAACAAGTCGGAAGAAGCGCAATAGCTCCTCGAAGACACCGATCACAATCGGTGCTTGACAGGTCTGGTGTGCACTGCACAAGGTTGTACAACTGCTGAAATGCCGTAAAGTTTGCTTCTTTTGTAGCGAACTTTTGAGCACCGGTGGCCACATTTGCTGCCACAGGCACCAAGCCGGTGATTGTTTCAGCCAGCAACTGATTAAACCGGTCTGGATCATCAGTAATATTTCCCGTGTTCAGCAAAGAAACGCTTGGGTCTTCTTCCATATTGCCAAAATAAGACACGTTCGAGTAGCGTAACATACAATGATCGTACCAAATTATAGTGACTTTTCTCAAGGGGCAGTACTTTTGGACCGTTTCTCTGGCTGCAGTAGCCACACAAACTTGGCATGCATCGGATGTGAGATCAGCACGGCATAGAAAGGAGCCATAAACTGCAGCGTTGGGATCTTGGAAGCCAGCGGTGGTGTTGTAGAAACCGAGTTCACGGGTGGCGTTGGAGGTGAGAGAAGAGAGGAGAAGATTAAGATTGAATTCGTAGGTGCTGTTGGGAGTGAAACTGGTTGTGTTAGAACAGAAGTGGTAGCGGTATTCAGCTTCACTCAAACTGCTAAGGCTAAGCAAGCCAAGCACAAGGGTCATCAACACATTGAGATTGAAGGAAGGCATTTTGATAATCAAATCGATAACCTCTTCTTGATGATCACGATCACTTCCTTCTACAAACATAAGACGGGTTTAGGTGAGCTAAAATACCTTTAGGCCGAGTTTGGCGTGTTTGCTCTGGTCAACATTGTGATGTACTCATAAATTTGATTTGGGTGTCGTCATAAATTGGGTGCCCTTTGACCATTTTTAAATAGTACTGTTATTTCCATCTTTTTTCCTATTTTCTCACTTACCTTATCTTCTCACCCACCATGTAAATTTGAAAAAACACAATCCTATATTTCCATCCATCTTTATTCATAAAATACCATTTCATTATTAATTCAACAAAAACCCAAAAATCAAACAAAAAAAAATTTAAAAAAATAACCCAAACAAATCAACCTCTTCTTCTTCTATCTCTAGATTCTCTCTCTAGTCTCTCTCTCTTTCTATCTGTTCTTAATTCATTTGACATAGCTTAACAAGACAGACGACTTTAGACTTTTCGTCTGCAATAATAGAAGAGTACGGTTTTATACAACTGACCGAGAATATGGCAGGAGTCATTGTTATATTACACTCACACATTGATTGATTCATATAACCAGCAGAGCTGAGCTGACCCCATTTCCTTCCTGCCACCACCTCATGCCGCCGTCGCAATGGTGGCCGTCATTATTAAGCGCGTTCCACAAATTGTACGTATTTCATTTTATGTATTATCTCTCCTACGTAAAGACGAAGATGACCAGAAAAAAGATGTATCCATAACTCCAGTCATCAATACAGGATAGTGATGTGACCACAACTACCTAATTAAGGAGAAACACTTGGTTGAACGGGGATAGCACTGTTTTGCTATCCCCCTCCACTCACAGTCTGCCACGTGGAAAAATTTGTATGTGTGGCGGGCTGTGATTGGAGGGGGATAGCAAAACGTTCCAACCACGTTTTTTTCCCTAATTAAGCCGGTTGTCAATTTGGTATAGACTTAATTGGTGCCTTGTGTTGTGTTGTGTAGGTAACCACAAACCCATTAAGAAGATTCAACCCAGACCCACAAATGAGAAAAACCTTTTTCAAGACATTGGTGTGAAGACTTAAAGCCTTGTCAATCACGTTCCCAATCCATGGGACCGCTATGCTGTAGGATGATAAGTCGTTGATAATCGTTGCCACAACCACTACGTATACCCAGAAAAGAATGTAATATTTTCTAACATTTTATAACAGCCCAACTTCATTTCATAGTGTCACTTTTTGCCCATGCCAGCTAGCATATATATAAGCAGGAATTTTTTCCTGCGGGAGGCCAACCTGATAGGATATAATTATCCCAATTTGGTTAGGGATCCATATTCGTGTTAATCTGCAGATTTGACGCGAATTTGATGATAAATTTTCCAGATATTTGAGAGCGATATGCACCAATTGGGGTGGTTAGATCCCAAATTGGCTAGCAAACGTATTAAGTACTAAGAAACTAGTTGATCTCATAGTGTGGTTAAAATTGAGATTAGGGAGTGTATGATTAACATTTTCCCAATAAAATGACATGTGCTGATGTGAAACAAAATATAAGCTTTATAGCTTAAGCCTTTAATTAATGGAATCCAATTATATTTACTTGATTGTCATCCTCATCAGCGGGTCAAATCATTAGAAATCGTCAAACCATTGGATGAGCAATCATGAGCCCTTACTTGATCATGGTGATGAGTAGATCTTCCTGTAAAGAAGGCTACTCTTACATATAGCTACATTAATAAGTTTGAGAAACTTTTTGTATAACTTAACCCAAATTAGAAAGTGACTAGTGACAAGTGGCTATAGTTTTGGGGTTTTCACTCCAAATAGGCTTTGTAAGGGTTTTTGTATATTATGTCATGCTAAAATGGGTCTAAGCATGGAAAGCCCAAAAATAAATTCATTTCTTCCTTAAAACATGCTTTAAATATAGGGAGTATCCAATCCAATCAAATACTAGTCACCGAAGTTGAATCATGTGGGGAAATTTAAAAACTTATCTAAAAGTCATAATTTTTTGAGGTATTTGCTTGATCATCCGTCTTTTAAGGAACCATAAACTGCAGAAGATTCAACCAAGACCCACAAAAGAGAAGCCTCTTCCAAGATACAGACGGGAAGACTTAAAACTTGTCATTCACGTTATGTGGATGAGAAATCTATGCTCGCAAATCGAAATAAAAAATATTGAAACTCAGAAGACAAATTTTATTTGATGTTTCAATCCTAACAGTCGTATGAAACCAGAAGTACAAGTTTCATATTTTTTAGAAATTTAAACAGATAATATAATAGATTACACACCTTGTTCATTCACACTATCTAGGGTATACTTCAGTGATAGATCCTTCGTCAACGGATGGAGTTGACTTATTGATAGATAGATCAGACTCCACAGTTATCTTTGGCATGTTCCCCTCCGTTCGACTTCGAAGGAAAAATGCTGGCTGTCCAGGTAATGGCAGAGTCACAGAGTAGCTATTAAGCATGAGAACCACGGATTGCATTGTAGGTCTGTCAGCGGGATCTTCCTGAACACAAAGTAAGCCGATATGCATACACCTTATAACTTCACTCCTGGAATAAGAATCTCTCAGACTCGGATCTAACAATTCCAAAGGCGTCCCATCTCTCCATAGTTTCCAAGCCTGTATAAATTGAACAGTTTTATTTATGTTGTGGTAGTGTTAGTGCAGAAGATCAAAACTACATTGTTTTCAGTTTAAGCTTACATGGCTCATGAGGTCTTCAGCTGCATCAGTTTGAAAGAAATAACTATTCTTCTTGCCACTTATGATTTCTAGCAGTAATACACCAAAACTATATAGATCGGACTTGACAGAAAATTGTCCATGCATTGCATACTCTGGAGACATATAGCCACTGCAAGCAGCACAACCATCAGTACAGAAATTGCAGCAAAATGTCATGAGTAAACTGATCATATCCAATTTAAAATAATCCATTCAATTTCGTGTAAGTCAGTGGCTTTCATTATGCATAGAGGATGAACTATGATTCGAAAATTACATCATCCCTGTCTGAGTTCATGCAGATATTATCAAGGGTCAAAGTGGACTTGCTGTTGAGTGCAGATGGGACCATTTCTCAAATTCATGAATCCAGATAATGCAGAACAAAAGTGGTCATGAGAAAAGAAAAGATGAATGAGAGAACTTACTATGTTCCAACAATTCTACTTGTGTTTGCTTGAGTTTGATCAACCCCAAAAATCCTGGCCATGCCAAAATCAGATATTTTTGGATGCATCTCCCCATCTAACAATATATTGCTGGCCTTGAGATCACGATGTATAATTCTAAGTCGGGAATCTTCGTGTAGATACATGATTCCTCGAGCAATCCCAGCAATAATCTTGTAACGTCTTGACCAATCCAATTGTCCTTGTTTCTCAGGGTCTGCAAATCATCACAATTGAGCAATCAAGTTATCATCAAGGAAACAGATTCAAATACATGTTGAAGTAACATTGCTTTTGCAGTAGAAAAGACTATCAGATGTTTCAGGGCACAAACCAAATAGAAAATAGTCAAGGCTTTTGTTGGAGACATATTCATAAACAAGTATCTTTTCTTCTCCTTCCAAGCAAAATCCATATAGCCTGACCAGATTTCTGTGTTGAAGCTTGGCTACCAATACCATCTCGTTCTTAAATTCCTCTGCGCCTTGGCCAGAGTTCCTTGAAAGCCTCTTCACAGCTACTTCTTGACCATTTGAAAGTATACCCTGAGAACAACCTTCAATCAATCAATCGATGGAATGTACATTCTTGCACAAATTTTACAATTCCCAGCATTGATTAAAACCTCCTCAGGTTCTCAAACTGTTAAGACTTGAGATTTTCCGATGCAGAAACGTTGATATACATACCTTGTAAACTTGACCAAATCCACCTTCCCCTAACCTATTATCATCAGAGAAATTGCTCGTGGCTGCTACAATGGTCCTAAAATCAAATTGCAACGACTCTACAGAACTAACGTCATTCGCACCTACACAACCAAACAAGAAAAGCATTCATGTATAAAGATGACGAAACAAAAGTATGCTTTTGATTTGTATGACAAATTTCAATTCATTCAGATATATATATTATTTACCGCTTGGTTCCTCAGCTGCTGCACTGCGCTTCTTTCTTGCTCTCCTAGTAATGAAACAGCAGCCCGCAATAAAAAGTAGCACAGAGCCGGCAATTGGGGCAACAATGGCAACAATTGTAAGCTTTGGGATTTTGCTTTTTCCTGCATCATAAACAATGGCAATCTTAGACTGATAAAACTAAATGTGAAGAAACTAGTAAAATGCACAGCCACAGCCCAAAACCATATTCCCCATAGTTAGCATAGATACCTGTTCCCCCCAACAATTTTAAGACATAATTTGAATTGAAAAGCTGGTCACTTTACCTTTAGGCCGCGGCGGAGGATTAGGAGGAGGAGGAGGAGAAGGAGCCCCCGGTGAAGGCTGAGGTGCTGACGTGGAGTTCTGTAGGAAGAAAGGGTAGACTTCGTACCTAACGATACAACTCGGATACAAAACTCGTCCCCCGAGCTTTCCACCGCAACAACTCGGAAATTGGGCTATAGCTCCCCTGAGACACCGGTTGCAATCCGCTGCGGGCAGGTCCTGCGTGCACTGCCCCAGGCTGTAAATCGAAACCAACCCACTAACATTCGTCTGACCCGTCGCGAACTTGTCGGCGTCGTTGGCAGCCTCGGTGGCCACCTCGTTCATAGCGGTGGCCAGGACCTGGTTGAAGCGGGTCGGTTCGGTGGCGTTCTGTGTGTTCCACATGTAAACGGCTGGAGACTCGGCGGCAGTGGAGATGAAGGACACGTTGGAGTAGCGTAGCATGCAGTCGTCGTACCAGATCACAACCTCTTTCTCGATGGGGCAGCGCTGGACGGCCTCGGAGGTTGCGGTGGAGACGCAGGTTTTGCAAGTGTCGGTGGCGGCGACGTCGCCGCGGCAGAGGAAGAGGCCGTAGACGGTATCGTTTGGGGTTCGAGAGGAGGCGGTGGCGTTGTAGAAGCCGGAGGGGCGGGTGGCGTTGGAGGAGAGGGTGGAGAGGAGGCGGTTGAGGTTGGACTGGAAGGTGGAGTTTGGTGTGAAAGTGATGGTGTTTGGGCAGATATGGTATAGATAAACAGCTTCAGCTGGGCTGGGAAAGCTGAGCAGAGCAACAACAAATATGGAGGAGAGAATCGAAACAAGCATCAGAATATTCGTGGGAAGCATTTTGATGTTGATGAAGCCCCTATGCTAAGCTAATTAAGCTAGCTAGTCCCTCGCTGTTTCTATTTCTAAAGCCAAGTTGAAAGATACATTATCTCAGTGGTAGTTGTCTTTATTATCAAATTCATAGTCAAAAAGAGACGATGAAATAAAAGACGAAAAACAAAAGTTTAAAATATGACGTGTGTTAATTTTTACACTAAAAATAATATTATTAATACATTAAACATTATTTTCAGTGTAGAAATTCCAGAAAAGTCACGGCCATTATTGTAAAGATCCAAAAGAAATAATAAAAGAAATCCAAAAAAGAAAGTTAGATAATAAGTTGCTTAACACTTCCCTTATTAAAAGTTTCGGAAAAGTCACGGCATGATTCTAAAGTCAAACTAGTTTTAACGTTTCCTGTGTTGACTTTACGGGTTTATCCCACTTCACCTGTCACCATCTCAATCAAATTCGTTGAAGAAAAGGAAAGAGACGAAATGACAAAGAAACTATATAAAATAAAAATAAGACGATGGAGACGGTAGTGCCCAAAGGGATTATGTATTTCTCCACCCGGTTCCACAACAATATCTCATCACATTCTTTCACAACGTTTAATTTGGGCATCATCGTCCGAGGCTTTGGTTTGGCCGACCATAACAAACAATATAATTGCAAAGGGCTTGTAACTTACGCTATTAACAGCAGTTACTAATGTTATATATCTCGGTTCTATGTTCGAATCTCTTTCCCTTTACCCAAAAACAAAGAAAACAAACAATGTAATATAGGAGGAGGAGGCCATAATTCTGTGGTTTTGTTGTTCATTTTTGGGCTTGGCCCTTTTTCTGTTCGCAGTTTGTGAAGTACCGTTGGGCTTCCTTTAAGTAATTATCTCATCATCTGAGTCTGACAAGGGGAAAAAATGTAGAAAATTGTCATCTGTCTGTCTCAACGGGGAACATCAATAGAAATTGTCAAATCATTGGTTGAGCAATTTGGAGCATTTTCTTGATCGTGTTGTTCAATAGATCTTCCTGTAAAGAAGGCTGGTCTCTCAGGTCTGGGAAGACTAATAGCTTCACCGTTTAACATTCGAACAATCGATGACATGGTTGGCCTGTTGTTTGCATCTTCTTGAACACACAATAATCCAATATGGAGGTATCTCAAAAATTCATTTGGACTGCATGAATCTTTCAACAACGGATCCATCAACTCCAACCCTTTCGTTTCGTTCCATAATTGCCAAGCCTGCAATAAGTAGATTTTAAGCATGTAAGTAAAAACTCTTACATTGATAGCTATATACATGTATTAGCTAGTTTGAGAAACTTTTGTATGATTTAACCTTACATAGCCTATAAGAGTAGGTGCACATTTTGTGGGATGAAAGCCTAAAAAGTTCCTTCTTCCTGTTACAATCTCAAGCAAAAGTACTCCGAAACTGAAGACATCAGATTTTACGGAATACAATCCCTCCATAGCATATTCTGGGGCCATGTAACCACTAATGCATGACCAAAACGATTGAATATGAGTTTAAGAGTCAAATATCTATATACAAAGTTCAATATGATCATTATTAATTAGAACAGAGGATGAAACTTACTAGGTGCCGACAATTCTTTTGGTGTTTCCTTGAGTTTGATCATCGGCTCCAAACATTCTGGCCATGCCGAAATCTGATATTTTTGGATTCATGTTTCTATCTAATAAGATGTTGCTAGCTTTTAAATCACGATGTATAACTCTAAGCCTCGAATCTTCATGAAGATAAAGAATTCCTCGAGCGATTCCTCCAATTATCATGGTACGACTCAACCAATCCAGTTGTTCTCGTTTTTTATGTTCTGCACTTACATTTACCAAGTTCAAGTAGTACTATTTAAAGTTGGAAATTATACATAAATATATTGACTGACGCAATTAACAACCAAGTATATATATTTATGAGTTGATACTCACATACCAAATAGAAAATAATCAAGACTCTTGTTAGGCACATATTCATAGACAAGTAGAGTTTCTTCTCCTTCCAAGCAAAACCCCAAAAGCCTCACAAGGTTTCTGTGTTGAAGCTTGGCTACCAATACAACCTCATTCTTAAATTCTTGTACACCTTGTCCTGAGCTTTTTGATAACCTCTTTACCGCTATCTCTTGTCCATTACTAAGCATCCCCTGAAAAGTATACGCAGAGGTACTTATTTTATCCAATAATAGTAACGTTTGTCATCAAGGTCATCTTTTGTTTAGAACTGTGGAAACTGAACTAAATTAAGCATATATATATTTTGGTTAATTACCTTGAAAACTGCACCAAATCCACCTTCACCTAATTTGTTATCCTCAGAGAACTTATTTGTGGCAGTTCCGAGGGTTCCCAAATCAAATTGCAAGGATTCAGCGGTCTTCATATCTGTTCCATAGCAAAGCAAATGATGAGTTTCTCCTATGCAGACGTTCAGACGTTATTATTTTGTGGACGCCATATATTTTATACTACATCTCTTTGCTTTCATTCCTATTTACCATGATATCGGCACAATAATAACTTTTAAAGCCTGACATGACAAGTAGTTTTAATTTTTTTTAAATTGACAATCACTAATTTTGTTTTATCTCTTATAAAAATAAAATAAAATAATTTTATCCCTCCTCCCTTTTTCTTGGAGACTTAGGGCCCGTTCGGTAACGTTTTGGAGAATGTTTTTACGAGAAAACGCGTTTTCACGAGAATGAAAATAACTTTTTCTGTTTTCTACGAGAATGAAAACATGCTACCGAACATGTTTTTGACTCATTTTGTAATGTTTTATGAGAAAACGTTTTCCACGAGAATGAAAACAACTTTTTCTGTTTTCTACAAGTATACATGAAGTTGTTTTCATTTTACGAAAACGTTTTCACGAGAATGAAAACATGTTACCAAACGTGTTTTTGACTCATTTTTGTTTTACGAAAATGAAAACAACCTCCAAAACGTTACCGAACGCACCCTTAACTTATTTCTCACACGCTTCTCTCTATCTCTTTCTCACACATACACACACTCTCTCATAAGACCAGAAAAAACCTCCATCTTTTTTCTCTCTCTATCTGCACCAAGAGTCTCCTCTCTCTCTCTCTCTCTCTCTCTCTCTCTCTCTCTCTCATGAGACCAGAAAAGACCTCCTCCTTTTCCCAATCTCTATCTGCAACAAAAGTCTCTCTCTCTTTCACCATTCTCCACTTGAATTATCTCATCTACCTTTTGAACATATTAATCATTCTTAACTATGCAACTTAGAAAAACATTATATATATGTTAATAAGATATATATGAAAATGAAGAATATTAATTCATGGCTGCATATGCATGTGCGTGAAGAATGATAAACTACATAGACTCATAGTTTTGGGCTTTTAGTTTTTGGTGAGATTCCTTATTTATTATACCTTAATAAATATTTGATATTAAATAGGCAGGTGAGATTACGTCTCCAAGTAAAAAAAAAAAAAGAGGAGAGAAAATTATTTTCTTTTATTTTTATGAGAGAGAAAACAAAATTAATGATTGTCAATTTAAAATATTAAAATTACTTGTCATGTCAAGTTTAATCTCAATCATAAAAAGTGGAGTAATCTAATGGCCTAAAAATTGTGTAAAAAACGTGTGTGTGTGTATTCCAAATACCTCAAAATAAATCCTAAGTTTGAATTCTAACTATATTAATTAATTTTTACTTGCTTTCTACCATTTTCTTGTCTTAGTGCCGCATCGTACTTGTGTCTTGATCTCCTGTGTAAGCAGCAGTAACCCAAAGCTACAAGGACCACAGAGACCACTAGAAGAGCAAAGACAACACTGGCAACAATGATATTAATGGACGAGTGCTTGCTTTTTCCTGCATCAGAAACAATGGCAATCTTAGACTGATAAAACTAAATATGAAGAAACTAGTAAAATGCACAGCCACAGCCCAAAACCATATTCCCCATAGTTAGCATAGATACCTATTCCCCCCAACAATTTTAAGACATAATTTGAATTGAAAAGCTGGTCACTTTACTTTTAGGCGGCGGCGGAGGAGGAGGAGGAGGAGGAGAAAGAGCCCCCGGTGAAGGCTGAGGTGCTGACGTGGAGTTTTGTAGGTAGAAAGGGTAGACTTCGTACCTAACGTAACAACTCGGATACATAACTCGTGCCCCGAGCTTTCCACCGCAACAACTCGGAAATTGGGCTATGGCTCCCCTGAGACACTGGTTGCAATCCGCTGAGGACAGGTCCTGCGTGCACTGCCCCAGGCTGTAAATCGAAACCAACCCACTAACATTCGTCTGATCTGTCGCGAACTTGTCGGCGTCGTTGGAAGCCTCGGTGGCCACCTCGTTCATACGGGTGGCCAGGACCTCGTTGAACCGGGTTGGTTCGGTGGCGTTCTGCGAGTACCACATGTAAACGAATGGAGACTCTGCCATGGTGGAAAAGAAGGACTCGTTGGAGTAGCGTAGAATGCACTCGTCGTACCATATTATAACCTCTTTCCGGGTGGGGCATCGTTCCATTGCCTCCAAGATTGTTTGGCCCACGCAGTCATTGCAAACGTCGGTAGAGACGTCACCGAGACAGAGAAAGAGGCCGTAGGCCCTTTCCCCTATGTTTCTGCCGGTGGTAGCGTTGTAAAAGCCGGTACTGCCGGCGTTGGAGGAAAGGGTGTTGAGGACTTCCTTTAGATTGAATTGGAAGCTGTCGTGGTTGTTTTCGTACTCTCCGGCGGGGTGAAAGTGGTCCTGTTTGAGCAGAAATGGAAGACGTAACGAACTGCTTCAGTACTGGTGATCAAGCTGAGCAGCAAGCAAACTAATATATTAATCATCATCCCCAGCCCCCCTTGCTCTTCTTGATTGGGATTATGTAGAATGTATGTGAATGTGTATAGTTAAGTTTAAATGGTTTAGTTAAGATGAAATTATTGCAAGCTTGACTTGGACTTGGAGGATCACCCTGGTCGGTCGTTGACCCTAGAGTCTAGCGTGTTCACTACTACAAAATAGAAATCTTGTGGAAACCATTGCATTTGCATGCATCAATTGCATTTCCCTTTGGTATAAGTATGAGGATATTTATTGTATTTAAATATTATCATATGTGGTTATATAGTCTAGCTTAGCTGGGTTGGGGTTCCATATATGAAGTCTGCACCATGACGTCAATAACGTGCCATTAAATTTAGGACAATGCTTGGCTCCTGATACATCAGGAGCCATTCATCCTCAACAACTAACGTGGCTTCATTACAAAACAACACGTGTTTATTTTCTTTCTGTTCTTTTTTTTTCCTTTCAACTCCTTTAACTCAAGTATCTTTTGTTGGTTTTCTTAACTTGGGTTAGTTTTAAGGAGGAAGAGACGAAGGCAGGGGCGATGCCTTGGGCTTGGGTAGGCTATTATATGTAATATTATTATAAGAAATAGATATAATATATAGGTTAAAAAGTTATGATCTTTTGGTCACTTAGTGATCAATGAATTCGTGGTCACCCACTATTGGATTTAAATCCAACTGCCCATTTACTTTTGCATTTTTTTTAAGAAACTCTATTGGATCGTTGAATTTAAATTCAACAGTGGATGATTACGGATTCCTTGGTCATTAGGTGACCATGACTCATAAGTTAAAAGAGTAAAAATATTAACATGTTCTTCTTCCTCTCTCCGCCAGCTGGTTATCACCCTGTTTCTTTCTTTTCCCCTTCTTCTTTCTTGCTCTCTCAGGCTGTTTTTTCTTTCTTTCTTTTTCCTTCTTATAATTTAGGAATTTTGGTGAAATAAAGACCACCTTTTTTCCAATTTTTTTTTTTCCACGATCCTCATATCAACATAGACCTTCATTTTATTTCCATTTTGGCTGGCTTAGTATAGTGTCTCTGGTCAATTTTTTTTTCTATTTTTGCCTGACTTGGTGTGGCTAGAACGGCACCGGTAAATTTTTTTTGGTTTAAACTCTATTTAGCATGTAAGTTTTCTCCTCCTTCTCCCTCTCCCTCTCCCTCTCCTCCTTCTTTGTTCAATAACCATGAAAAATCTTTCTTTCTTTTTTTTTATAAAAAAACCTGCAAGTCACCCTCCCCTGCCTTCGTCTCTTCCTTCTTAACTTACCCAAGTTTTTAAAAAGGTGGGTGATTTCCCCACTCCAATTTTATCCACTTACACTCTATTTTATAACTAAAAAAAAAATGTAAGTAGATAAAAAGAGAGTGAGAAAATCATTACCCTTTAAAAAAACCCCAGCAAACGACTTGAGTTAAAGGAGTAAAAAAAGACAATACGTGTTGTTTTGTAAAGAAGACACGTTAGTGCGGTTGACGAGGAATGGCTCTGGCATTGTCCTTAAATTTATGAAAGCTAGGCCTGTGATGAAATAAATGAAAGAAAAAGACAAGACAGATGGTAGGGCTAGTGGTTGGCGACAAGTCAAACACGTTATTTGATTGAATATTTATTGAAATTGGGTTAGTTTAACCGAAATTTATATATACTAAAGTCAAATGTAACTAAACACTGTTTTTTAAACAGTAAAATGACGAAAATGCCCCTTTTTTTTTTACTTTTTTCAAGCCTATTTTTCCACTATCACAGTGAAATCCCCATTTTGTCCTTGGCTAATTATTTCCCCCTCCCATTTTGTCCTCCTCTCATTCGGGGTGCTTTTGTGTGTCCTTCTCTGTCCATGCTTTACTTTTGTGACACGTGACATTTTTATATTTTTTTAATTTGTATTAAAAGATAAAAGCATTAACTTTGTTAAAGTATGATTAAGTGGAATTCCACGTGTCAAAAAATTAAGGAATTGACAGAGAGAAACACACAAATACATGGACAGAGGATCTGAACTCAACCATGGAAGGCTTCACTTCACAATTGGCGATTTATCTGGAGGGTTCGATTTTTCTATGGAGCACCGTGCGTTTCTTTTCTTCTTCAGATCAAAGCCTCGCTCTCTTTCTCTTTCAGCCTCCTCTTACTTTCTAGACCATCATCTTTGCCTTCGACCGTTCAACGACCTCGCTGCCTGCTCCTTCTCCCATTCGAAAATCAGCCAAACCATCATCTTCGCCTTCGACCGTCGAACGAACTCGCCGCCTGCTCATCCTCACTCATAGTCCAAGACGTAGCCATCTCTGACGGTGTGCTCACAGCCAAGCTCACCCCCAAAACCCAAGAAAACCCAGACAAACAAGATCAAGAACGAATCAAGCCCTTGGTTCTCATTCTCTCTGTTTATCAAGACGGGATCTTAAGGCTCAAGATCGACGAGGAGCCCAAACTTGATCCACCCAAGAAGCGTTTTGAGGTTCCCGATGTGATTTTGACCGAGTTTTCGAACAAGAAGCTGTGGTTGCAGAAGCTTTTGACGGAGACGACCGGCAGCGATGCCGGTCCGTCGTCCATCGTCTACTTATTGGATGGCTACGAGGCGGTGCTTCGACATGATCTCTTCGAGGTATATGTGCATGAAAAGAGAGGTAATCGCATCATTTCTCTGAATTCTCTATAGTTATTTAACTTTGAATAGTTGAGAGTGAAGAGAGATGGATCATGAAATTTAATTCTTTTCTTCTGGGTTATTTATTTATGTTTCCCTATATTTATTAACTTCATTTTAATTTCTCATTTCCAGGAGGAGCTCAGGTTGGTCCTCGTAGCCATTTCCTCCGAGGCGTCGGTGGCAGCCTCGGCGACCCCCTGGTTCATGCCGGTCGCCAGGACCTGGTTGAAGCGGGTTTGTTCGGTCGCGTTCTGCGTGTTCAACATGTAAATGGCAGGAGACTCGGCGGCGGTGGAGAAGGACTCGTTGGAGTAGCGTAGCATGCAGTCGTCGTACCAGATCACAACTTGTTTCTCGATGGGGCAGCGCTGGCCGGCCTCGGAGGTTGCTGTGGAGACGCAGGTTTTGCAAGCGTCGGTGGCGGCGACGTCGCCGCGGCAGAGGAAGAGGCCGTAGACGGCGTCGTTGGAGGAGGAGGAGGAGGAGGAGGCGGTGGCGTTGTAGAAGCCGGAGGGGCGGGTGGCGTTGGAGGAGAGGGTGGAGAGGAGGCGGTTGAGGTTAGACTGGAAGGTGGAGTTTGGGGTGAAGGTGGTGGTGTTTGAGCAGGAATGGTATAGATAAACAGCTTCAGCTGGGCTGGGAAAGCTGAGCAGAGTAACAACAAATATGGAGGAGAGAATCGAAACAAGCATCAGATTATTCATGGGAAGCATTTTGATGTTGATGAAGCCTGCCCAGCAAAGCCCTTATGCTTAGCTAATTAAGCTAGCTAGTCCCTCCCTGTTTCTATTTCTAAAGCCAAGTTGAGAGATATTATCTCAGTGGTCGTTGTCTTTTATCATCAAAATGATAGAAAAAGAAGAGGAAAGAAGAGACAATGAAATAAAAGACAAAAAACGAAAGTTGGAAACAGAGGAAAATGGGGACGGGAGTGGGAAGAAGAGCGAGGCCAGTTTTGTTTGGGGGAGAAGTGTTTAGCTAATGATTAGAATTAGTGTGCCACGTGTCTGTAATCAGTTATGTTAAACACGTGAAGGCACGTGAAGATTGTTAGAGGTTGTTAGCTCAGATGCTTAACGATTAAGCAAAGCCTAAGTATAAAGGCTCTACTGTACGTGTATAGTGGTAATGAGAAAAACAGATTTGATTCCCACCATTCTAGAATTCTCAAAGCTCTCTCTTCCTTAATTACAGATTTCCTCTTTCTTCTATTTTCCTAAATAGTTAGCATGGTATCAAGAGCCATGGAACGATCTGGGTCTCTCTTTGCTTCCGCCTTCTTCTAGATCTCCTCTGACTCTTCTTTGCTTCTGTTTCTCTTAAATTCTTGGATTCATTTCTTCTCGATCTCATCTAATTCCTCTGATTCTTTTGATTCTTGGATTCTTCTGCTTCCTCTTCGCCTTTGTTTCTACAATTCCTCTTCTTTGTCTCTGTTTCTCTATGTGTTTATGGCGACTTCGTCTCTCAAGCTTGATGGCCTCCTTGGCATGCTCACCATTCGTTTGACGGATGGCAATTATCTGAAATGGCGATATCAGATTGAATCTGTGTTGAAAGGTCATGATCTCTTCGGACATTTCGATGGCTCAACTGTTGCTCCACCGAAATATGCAATTCTCGATGAGGAAGGAGTCATGTCAGAAATCATTGCTGCATATAAAGACTAGTTGAAGCTTGAAAAAACGTTGCTGAGCTTGTTGATTGCAACGCTTTCCGATGAGGCGATCGAATACGTGATCGGATCTAAGACTACCTCTGAGGCTTGGATGAATTTGACGGATCGATATGCTACCGTGTCTCGTGCTCGTGTGAATCTCTTGAAGACAGAGCTTCAAATTGCTCAAAAAGGCGCTGATTCTATCGAGAAGTTCTTACTTCGCCTCAAACATGTCCGTGATCAGCTTGCTGTCGCTGGTGTTTCTGTCTCTGATGATGATTTGATGATTGCGGTGTTGAATGGCCTTCCTTCTGAGTATGACATGATCAAGACTGTGCTTATTGCTCGTGACACTTCAATTTCTTTCAAAGATTTCCGCAATCATTTGCTTGCAGCTGAACAAGCCGCTGATTCTCATGCGATCTTACCTCATTCTCCTATGGTTGGTATGTTCAGCTATTCTTCTGCCTCTACTGGATCTACCTCTTCTACACCGTCTCCTACTCTCTCTGGTGCTGGTATTCTCCCTACTCCTTCAGTGACTTCTTTTTCTCCTACTGGTTGTATGAGTTCGCATACACATGTTCGATCGTTTGGTTCTTTTGAGGGCCAAGGCAAATTTTCTGGTTCTAGGCCTTTTGGTCGTGGTTTTCCGAATAAATTTCAAGGTCCTCCTAAGTCTGGGATTGTTCCAGAATGCCAAATTTGCAGTAAGAGAGGTCACACAGCCGCAAATTGCTTTTTCCGCAATTCTACCTCATCTCAAGGTTCCTCCGTTCTTGAGTGTCAAATTTGTGGCAAGAAGGGCGATGGTGCATTGGATTGCTATCATCGTTCCAACTATGCATATCAGGGATCTCCTCCACCGTCCTCTCTCACTCGCTATGGCTGCTCAAGCTTTTTCTCTCCTGATGCAGTGTGGATTGCCGATAGTGGAGCGAGTCACTATATGGTGCCACACATGACTACAATGCATAATGTTACACCTTGTAATTCGCTGAGAATGTTGTAGTGGGAAATGGGGAAGGTTTGCATATTGCTCATATTGGCAAATCTCATATTCCCATTGTCTCTTCTTCTCTTAATCTCTCTTAAGTTTTACATGTGCCTCAACTTACAGCAAATCTCTTATCTGTGTATCAGCTATGTCATGATAATAATTGTCGCATGATCTTTGATCAATCTGGATTTTTAATACAGGACAAGGTCACCAACAAGATGCTTCTCCAGGGCAAAAGTGATCATGGCTTGTATCATATTCCTACCTCTTTATCCTCAGTTGGTACAAGTAGTAGTAGTTCATCAGTTGGTGCTAGTAGCCGAGCCTCTCAGTCACAGACAAGTGCTTTTCTTGGTCAGCAAGTTCGTTCATCTCTTTGGCATAATAGGCTTGGACATCCTACAAATGAAGTTGTTCAACTCATGCTTACAGCCGCTCAAATCCCAGTGGTATCTGATTCAATTTCTAAGCTGTGTTCTTTTTGTCTATATGGTAAAATGCATCGGTTACCATTTTCTAGTCATCACAATAAGGCATCTTCTCCATTTTATCGCCTCCATAGTGATGTTTGGGGTCCTTCTCCATGTAAATCAATTTCTGGCTATCGATATGTAGTGTCTTTCATTGATGAATACACTGGTTTTATGTGGTTATATCCTCTATATGCCAAGTCTGAGGTGTTTACCATGTTTACCAGATTGGTTGCTTTTCTTACAACTCATTTTAATGCCTCTATTAAGTTTCTTCAAAGTGATGGTGGCGGTGAATATATGAGTACTCAATTCAATGAATTTCTCGCCTCTCATGGTATTGTCCATCAAGTTTCCTGCCCTTACACACCCCAATAGAATGGACTCGCTGAGCGAAAGAATCGTCACTTATTAGAAACCTCTATAACCCTTTTACAAGAAGCTTCTATGCATGATAAGTTTTGGTTTCATGCTATGGCTCATTCTGCCTATTTGATCAATCGCATGCCTAGTAAAGTGCTTTCCAATCAATCTCCATATTATAGGCTTCTTCATAAGCATCCTGATATAAGACACCTCCGTGTCTTTGGTACTGCTGTCTATCCATGTTTGAGAGCCACTAATACTACTAAGCTTCAACCTCGCACTGTTATGTGTGTTTTCATGGGATATCTATTGGGCTATAAAGGAGTGTTATGTTACAATTGTTCCACTGGCAAATTCTTGGTGTCTCGAAATGTTATTCATGATGAAAACATTTTTCCTTTCAAGCACCTACTATCACTGACTACCTCACCCTGTTCTACTTCAACAGTTATATCCCTTATTTCTGTTATGTTCCCTACATCTGCTACATCACCTTCAGTACTTGCTTCTCATAGTTCTTCTAGTGCTCCTAGTGTTACACCTCCAGAATTGTTAGCCTCTCCTGAACTGTCTCAGCCTGAGCCTTATATCCCAATTCTGTCTGAGCAGCAATTACAAGTTCTTCTACCTTCTATTGATTCTATTAGTTCTTCTTCTACTGCCTCTGTGCAAGCAAGTGTTCCTGTGGAATCTGCTCAAGCAGAACCTTCTCATTCTATGCTTACTCGGTCTAAAACTGGGGTTGTTCAAAAGAAGGATTTTTCTGACTACTAGTGTTACACCAGTATCCTTGCTACTACTTCTCTGGATGAACCTTCTAGCTATCGTGTTGCTTCTTTTTCGGCTGATTGGACCAAGGCCATGGACGAAGAGATTTCTGCATTACAAATGCAAGGTACCTGGGTGTTGGTACCTCCTCCTGCTAATACAAACATTGTTGGTTCAAAATGGATTTATAAGATAAAAAGGCACTCCGATGGTTCCATTTCTAGATATAAAGCCCGCCTAGTTGCTCAGGGTTTTAGTCAAGAGGCTGGTTTTGATTATGAAGAGACATTTAGCCCAGTTGTGCGTCATGCTACAGTTCGTATCATTCTCAGTTTGGCTGCTTACAATCATTGGTCTCTTCGCCAATTGGATGTAAAGAACGCCTTCTTGCATGGGGAACTTGAGACTGAAGTGTACATGAAGCAACCTCAGGGGTTCAAAGATCCTCACCATCCTGACTATTTTTGTAAACTTCAGAAGTCATTGTATGGTTTAAAACAGGCTCCAAGAGCCTGGAATGCTAAGTTCACTGGTTTACTTCCAGCGCTTGGGTTCAAGATGTCTCACAGTGATCCTAGTTTATTCGTGAAGTATTCAGACTCCGCTATTGTGGTTCTATTACTCTATGTCGATGATATTATTCTCACTGGATCAAATTCACAGATCATTCAGGAGGTAATCACAGAGCTTGGATCAGTGTTTGAGCTTAAGGATATGGGCACACTTACCTATTTCCTTGGTATTCAGATTTCCTATAAGTCTAATGGAGACATCTTTGTCAGTCAACAAAAATATGCTACTGATTTGTTAGCAAAGTCTGGGATGAGTTCTTGTAAACCCTGTCCCACACCTCTGAAACCTCACACACAGATTTTACTCACTGATGGTATCCCTTTGAAGGATCCAAAACAGTATCGTAGCATTGTTGGTGCTTTACAGTACCTTACCTTTACAAGGCCCGACATTACCCATTCTGTTAATACTGTCTGTCAATTCATGAATAATCCTACAGAGCATCATTTCTTCTTGGTGAAACGCATTCTGTGTTATCTACGAGGCACACTCAGTCATGGTTTTACATATTCGCTTGTGTCCCTTACTCTTATATGCTTATAGCGATTACTGGACCGGTGTGATATTAACACTCGAAGATCAACTACGAGGCTTTGTGGTGTACTTGGGGTCTAACCCGGTTTCGTGGCAATCCAAGAAGCAAGGATCCGTTTCACGCAGTTCCACCGGCCGAGTACAAGGCTCTTGCTAATGCCTCAAGAGATGTTGTCCGGATTCAGCACTTCTTGTTGATCTACATGTGTCCGAGCCTCCCATTTGCGATAATCTGTCAACATTGGCTCGAGCTCCAATCCTATCTATCATTCCCGTATCAAACACCTAGACACCGACTTCCATTTCATCGGGGAGCGTGTGCAGCGCAAGGATTTCTTGGTTCAAGAATACCAACTCGAAGAGCAAGTCGCGATGCCTTGACGAAGGGTCTTCATAGTCCTGTTTTCTCTAAGCATTGTATCAATCTCATATTAGGTCCCTACCCCGAGATTGAGGGGGATGTTTAGCTAATGATTAGAATTAGTGTGCCACGTGTCTGTAATCGATTATGTTAAACACGTGAAGGCACGTGAAGATTGTTAGAGGTTGTTAGCTCGGATGCTTAACGATTAAGCAAAGCCTAAGTATAAAGGCTCTACTGTACATGTATAGTGGTAATGAGAAAAACAGATTTGATTCCCACCATTCTAGAATTCTCAAAGCTCTCTCTTCCTTAATTACAGATTTCCTCTTTCTTCTATTTTCCTAAATAGTTAGCAAGAAGGAGATATTTGATTATTCTTATGGGTAATGCTAGGTTTATTATATTTTTCATACTATATTTATATTACATCTCTAATATAGGTGGAGCTTACCAATATAATGAGATTCACTCTCTATTAGAAATATGGTATAAATGTAGTAAGCCTAGTATTTTCCTATTCTTATTATTATTCGCAAGAACATTACGAGTAGAAAAGTTTTACCAAATCCAAATTTCATGAATAAATTAACAAAAGAAAAGTCACAGCCACGACTCTAAAGTCAAACTAGTTTTAATGTTTCCGTGTGTTGACAAATTCGTTGAAGAGAAGGAAGGAGACGAAATGACGAAGAAACTATATAAAGTAAGACGATGGAGACGGAAGTGCCAAAAGGGATTATATATTTTTCCAGTCAGTTCAACGGAAGGTTCCACAAGATCTCATCACATTCTTTCACGACGTGTGATTTGGACATTTTCATCCCAGCCTTTGGTTTGGTGTACCATAAGTTCATAACAAAAAATATAATAGTAAAGGGCCTGTAATTTAATAATTAAAATTAAATTAAATAGGGTCAGTTGTCATTTTTTGAATTTGTTTATAAAAATTAAATAATATAGGGTTTATCTATATTATTAGTGCTAAGAATGAGTATTTAACTAAATAGCTCAAAAGAAAAAACCTTATGCTAAAATTTAAGAAAAATCCTTAAGATGCCCTTGTTTAATTAATATTTATGTTAAGAGAACATCATTTACTAGATGGGGTCAATAGTAAAGAGAAAATAATTGAGAAAACTTTACTCATATGCCTCGTCACTGAGCTGGGTGGTGGAGTTAGTAGTAGACTAGGAGGAAGAGCCTCCCGCGAGGGATGCTGCGCGGCGGCTGAATTGATCATGTAAAAGGGCTTTTCATCGGTCCGAACACTACAACTGGGATATAGAACTCGTGCCCTTAGGGCGGAGTCCTCTGAAACTAAAAGTGCTACAGCTTTCCCAAGGCAATGTTTGCAATCCGCTGAGGTCAGGTCCTGCGTGCACTGTCCAAGGATGTACACCGTGACATTCAACCCTTTCACTTTGGCTTCTTTGGTTGCGAAGTATTTTTTGTTACCGGCACCGGCAGCCTCAGTGACTATCTCATTCAGACTAGTGCCCACTACCTTCCTGAAGCCGCTTGGTTGTATCCACCACTCTGCCGCTGTAAGGTTCTCGTTCAAGGTGGAAAAGATGGAATTGTTTGAGTAGCGTAACATGCACTCGTCATACGATTACGATATTATAACCTCCTTTCGGTCGGGGCAACGTTGCATTGCATCCAAGGTTGCTTGCCCCACGCAGTCTTTGCAAACGTCGGTAGAGACGTCACCGCGACAGAGAAAGAGGCCGTAGGCCTTTTCCGTCTGTTTTCCGCCGGCAGTGGCATTGTAAAAGCCGGTGTCACGGTTTGGCGTTGGAGGAAAGGGTGTTGAGGAGTTCCCTGACATTGAATTGGAAGCTGTAGGGGTCGGGTTCGAACATTTCGGCGGGCGTGAAAGTGGTCGTGTTTGGGCAGTAATGGGCGAAGTAACTAACTGCTACGGCACTGGTGGTTGAAGTCAGCACCAAGGTAATTATTATATGTGTGGGAACCGAATTTAGTCATAATCTTAGGTCAAATAATTCCTTCTATTTGGGGATTATTTGATCTAATTGGGAATTATTCAACATAATTGGGAGTTACTCAATTTAATTGGGGATTATCCAATTAAATGGAATGTTACCTAATTAGGTTGAGAATTAATTTGGTACTTACCACAATTCCCAATTAAGGGAGGAGTTACCTAATTAAGTTAGGGATTGATTGGATACCTACCACAACTAGGGATTTGATTTAAATCCCTAATAAATCAAATCCTTAAATACACCAACCTCACCTATCACACCAACCTCACCAACCTCACCAACCTCGTCGAGGCCCCCTATATATATTTGGCTACGCACAAGAGTGAAGGTACGTCTAAATTTCTCTATGAAACTCTAGCCACCTCCTTTCTCTCCCTCTTTTACATAAGGCTCCGGCCGCCCGGTTTACACCATAAACACATATATCTTCGTACCCTAATTAGCTAGTGTTTTTCTCATAAACTCTCGAACTAACTTAGGCATCGGAGGGTTTTGGCCAACACCCCCAGTGTGGTCCTCTTATTGGTTCTATTTTGCAGGGAGAAAGAGGCGGCGAAGAAGAAAGGGGAATCTTTCCAATCGAATATTCTCGTGGGGAAATTTGCTCCCACAATATGCATATTGATCATCATCATCCCCTCCCCCAGCTCTTCTTAATTAGGACCATCGATGATGATATTACATGGATATGTGTTATGTATATTAAGCTTAAATGGTTCAATTAATTCGGACAAAAAAAATGGTTCAATTAAGATGGAAATTCCAAGCTTGACTTCGACGACAACGAGTTTTTATCAAAAATAGCCAAAATTTACCCCATACTTTCATAAATGTCAGTTTTGTAAAAAACTTTCAAAAATAGCCAAAAACCCACTTAAATAGACTCAAATGACCTCAAAACTAAAACCCACATAAAAGTTAGAACTACTACTATTTGATTATATATATATATATATTTTGGACAAATTCGGAAACATTAGGAAAAGGAAATCGCACTTGTGGATCCTGCTTCCATCTTCTAACTATCCATTCCATTATCGACGTCCTCAGCCCGGAGGCAGCCCCTCCTCCATCTCCATATAGAGCACCGATCACATACAATACACACTTTCATATTCAAGTCAAAGTAGCTGATTCCTCAAGGCCATCTTGGTTGTGCAAAGTTTACGAGATAATACTATATAAGTTTTTTTTTTTTTTAAATAAAAATTCGTCCATCATGAAAATTAAAGAAGAATGATGGATTCCAATAAAAACAAGAAAAAGAACCATTCTGTCCAGTAAAGGGATGAACAGTGTTGAGGCCCAAAAAATCAAGGGGTAGGCCCAAATGCATTTTTGGCCCAATATGGCATTTAACCTGGAAAGAAAGGCCCAGTTGAGACGCGCGAGAATTCGTCATACACGCTTGATATATGCCGCATGCCATGCCACGTAAGCACGCAATCCGCAGAAAGTTATAACAAGCCTTTGAAACATGCTAGCTCTACAAAGCCCATGCTAATTATCCCGTCAAGCATTATATCCCTTTCCAAAGGCGATAAAATTCGAGCATGCCATGCCAAGCGGAAGATCATTATTTTACACCTAGCCACGCTACAAGCTTAAGTGGGCCCAAGCCACGCAAATGCACAGGGTTTGCTGAGCGGTTTGTGGTATGGATGGTTACGAGCATTCACGAGGCCCATTGATGAGCCAAGAAGTGGAAGTTTTGGGCTGCTTGGGGGCCCCAAAACTCAAGCCCATTTCTTGAGCCCAAATATGTGGGTAAGCATGAAAGAGAGAAAATAACCTAACAACTTAGTGAATTAGCCCATCACCTTAGGAGTGGCCCAAACAACTTGGAAAATATCATAAAAGTCTCCAGCAACTTGTCAAAATCAAAGCCAATCCAAGCGGACATAGGTCGCTTCCAGCCTTTGCCAAAACCCAAAGCAAGTCCACGCAGGTCGCTCCCAAGAAATGACAAAACCAAAGCAAACGACAATGACCCAATACCTTAGAGAAACAGCCTAGCCCAACACCTTATAAAATATCCAACATCTGGAAAATATCTAGCACCCTTGAAAATGCCCCAGCCAAATCAAATCCAACTCAAAGACAAGCCATCGCAAAAACCAACAGGAATCCATGTGTGTAGGAGGAATACCCATTGTACTAACGCCTTTGCCCCTGTTTCTTTCCTCTGCAAGCTCTAATAGGAAAACCAAGAAGGAAAGCAGGTGGCGCCTCACCCACATGGAGAGGTCCAGCTGCGTAGAAACCTTGGAACCCCAAAGGAGTTGTTACCTAGGTGCTCGATTCGAGATTTCACCAAATAAGAGTGAATGGGAGAAAGTGAAGGAAAAGGAGGAAGGAGGCTTGATAAAATTAAGGGGTTGAAGTGCCTATAAAAGGAGCTTCTTCTACCCAGCAAAAACAACCTATCCAGAGCCAAGCAATCCACATCTAGAGAGCAAGCATAATCTCTCATAACAACCTATCCAGAGCCAAGCAATCCACATCTAGAGAGCAAGCATAATCTCTCATAACAACCTATCCAGAGCCAAGCAATCCACATCTAGAGAGCAAGCATAATCTCTCATAACATCCCATCCAGAGCCAAGCAACCCACACCTGCAGAGCAAGCACATCTCTCACATCCGAAACTCCATAGTTTCAAGCCCTATCCCTCCATCTCTTCACATTCTCCCTTCTAGCAAGCAACGACAACAATCTCCGGACCATAAGCAAGCGACTTGAGATTTACTCAAGATACCCCATGCTTAGTTTCCATAGCTCTCCCTCTTCCTTAGCCAAAGCCCCATCAAACCCTTCATTCTTCTTGCCCTAAGACTTAGTTCCCACAAGAAATCCAAGCTCTCTCTCTCTCTCTCTCTCATGCTAAACTTATGAATGCTCGGCTCCCATGCCACAAGCTTCTCATGCCAAGCCATGCTATTAATCTATATTTACTGTCTTCTTTGTTGGTGAAAGGAACCAAAGGGCTTCCTAAGGCTTCTCAAACCTTTCAAGCACTCTTGGGGCCTAGTTCTTGAACTCGTGCAAAAGGGGAAATTTCATCGTTTTTGCACTTCATAGCAGCCAATTCATCAAGTCGCGGAAAGCCCATTTGTCAAGCTGCCGGAAAGAAAAGACCCTACATAAATGGCGACTCTGCTTTGGGGACTAGGCCGCTACTTTCACCAATGCTTCCAAAGACAAAGACCAGAAGCAATACCATGGCTTCCCAAGACGAGCCGGACCATGGCGACTGAGTCAAGGCAAAATGCCTCGCATAGAGAAGAATAACATGCAAGTGGGGGAGATTTCACCCTCACAGATCTCGTTGCAGCTATCCATGATATGAGGGAAACCCGGAGGAGAACCCATGAAGAACCATGGTCTTCCGACCTTTGAAGCTTTCGGAATGCTTTGTTGCTACCATACACTTATCGATGATGTTTTGAGGATTTACATGAATCTCCGATCGCATCGCAGAACAAGGGGGCTTGGGCTCGGCTCTGTTTGTTCCTCACAAATCCAACTTGATTGTGGTTGTATTTGCGCCCCTATGTGTCGCACCCTACTGCAATTGTCATGGTTAACATGCGGCCTCTGTGTTGAGAATGGCGAATGAAAGAGATAAGAAATCTTCTATCATACCTTTTTGACAATATATTATTTTATACTTAATTTATGCTATGTTATTAAAGTATTGTATCTCATTGCCTTGTTTATTAGTCTAATATCTCATTGGTTTGTTAGTATGTCATCGAGTCATCAAGTTAAAAGGGTTATCCAGTGATGTTTTTATAGTGCTCATCACATAATAAAATAATATTTGTCTTAGTATACATATTGCATGCTGCCATATGCCTTATATTATCATATGGTATTAGAGGTGGAACACACTGCATTTGTTGGGATTTAATAAAGCCATTCATGACAATAACAAAGATGATAGAATTTATGCATATGCTTAGTGCTCAAATTTATGTTCATCATAAACTGATAGGCCTATTTATTTCTCTCGAAAATTGACAATCATCAACATATATTTATACGCTTCTGTATGGTAAATTCTCCAGGGCACTGCCAAAATCATCAAGCAATGGGGCCTAAAGAAGAGGCAGAGTTATAAGAGGTTCTCATGAAGGAATGAAGTGCCCAATAGTCTGGAAAAACAGATCCACCAACCAAGCAAAGAAAAGAGAAGCACAAAAACTTCAAAATATGACTTCAAGACGTGGATAATGCTATTAGAGGCCCCATGATTTTGACTTATCTATCGTGAATCAAAGCGGATAATTCTAGCCCATGCTTCCTTTTCTTTTAGTAGGAAGTTGATGGAGATCAAGATACTGTCACAATTCCAAGCCAAGCTCACACTTCCAAATAATTCTAGCCTATTGCTCACACTTCCATACCTTTCTCCAGATGCAGTTTGGGAACCTTGCGGAAACATGGAGAAGGCCTATCGGTGCAAATACTCAAAACCTTCAAGTTACAAGCACTCCATGACCACTTGCTGATGGATGGGATGATGGTTCAAGCATCGAAATGTTCACGCTAGACATGCCGGAAGAATGCTACTTGGGGGCTTCGTATAGGCAGGAAGAAACAACCATTGTAACATTTCACAATCTTACGGAGGCTGAAACAAGTGTGATGGGGCGTTACTTAGGTTTGAAGCATGGGCCCACAGCCTCACAAGTCATCCAGAGGAATCCAAAATTCAAGTCACTCTTTGACCAACTTGGCTTTAGACCACAAGCACGGGAGACAGCTGCCGTGGCTCTCATGAACATCTCCGCAGAGTCTAATCCTCATTGCTTTACTGCCCAACCACAAAGGTCGTTCTTGGAAAATGACAACGCAATCATTTTCACGGATGAAGACATGGAGGTCCCTTGTCCGGATCACCGGAGGCCACTTTACTTGGAGGGACAGATCAATGATGTGTCGACGCAGGCTCTTCTGTCAATATATTGCCTCTGTCTGTGCTTACAGCAGCTGGCATTCCACTGGCTAAAGTGGTATAGTCTCAAACAAGCATCAGCGGTTTCGGGAATAGGATTGAGATGTGGATGTAACTTACCATGCTTTACTCGGGAGGCCATGGCTCAATAAGCACAAGCTTTTAGCCTCCACCTATCACCAATACGTGAAGGGAAGGGTTCGACTGAGACCACTTCGCATATTAGGGAATCAAGCATCATTCAACCAAAATGAAGCCCATTATTCGGAGGCGAAATTCTACACCGAATGCACAGGTGCCGGAAGCAGCCCATTCAAGGCTTTTGGAACCTATCTACCTTCCCGGACTAAGGTTCGTGATCTTAGCAATGAGGAACTCATAACAATTGTCGATCGAAAAGGGAAGAGACACTCGGAAGTCAACAACCATGCTTACGCTAAGCCTCAATGCTTGAAGGTCGCACTGGTGTATCGCTTATGACGGGTTTGGAGGCTCGACCGTGTTTTACGGGAAAGCCCCGAGTATGCAGAAGAAGTGATGCAAGCAGACAGCCATAAAGGTCCAGACGACAAGACGCCCATGCCTTGTGCTTTTCACGAGCTTATGATGGCACCTAGGCATATGCAGGATGGTTCCAGCAGAGAAGTATTCACATTGGACATGCCGAAAAAAATGCCACTTGGGGGGCTTCATTTGGTGAGCAAGATTATCGAGAAACAGTTGCCGTAACCTCTCATAACCTCACAGGAGTTGAAGAATGTCTAATGAGTTATGAGCCGCAAATAACTCTTTCATTAGTAGGGTTATGAGCCACATGCAAGAAAAGCAGCAGCTGTAGCTCTGTTAAATATCTCTGCAGAGCATGCAGCCTAGTACAACACATGCTAAATACATGTCAACCCAAGCCACAAGCTTTCATGCTATTACAAGTCATGCACACTCCTTGACCCTTTCATACTTGGGGGCTTGATTTGATTGGAGTACTCATCAATGCAAAGTGGCTCAAAGCCTTACTACTGCTGAGTTGCTTTTGCACCTATCCTTGCTTTTACCTTCATCTGCTTTGCAAAACATGTTCTTTTCAAAAAAAAAAAAATTGGTGAAGCAATACATCGAGGATTTTGTGTAAAGATCCCGCTAAAATTTCGGCAAAGATGCGCTTTGTTTTAAGGCTACCCATCCTGTTAGAAAATTTCAAGCGGGATTACAACATGTCTCCAACACCCACTAGAAATCAATACGATTTCAATGATTCGAGACATAACAGCCGCCGTAAATCAATACGATTTCAGCGATTCGTACATAACCGCCAGAAATTAATACGATTTCCAACGATCTAGCATTCCAGAAATTAATACAATGAAGAACGAAGCACACGGCTTCGTGAAAAGGTGTCATACATGCCAAATCCATGCCAACCTAAGCCACAAGCCTCCCATGCTATTGCAAGGCATGCGCACCCCTTGGACCTTCTATACTTGGTCCCAATATCGGTGGTTGAATATGATCGGGCCGTCCAGCCATTTTCCTTCCATACTTGGGGGCTGCATTTGATTGGAATAATCCAGCCACTTTCCTTCCATACTTGGAGGCTTGACTTGATTTCAACTTGCCAAAATCACAGCCATATCATACACTTCAGGAAGCATATATTTCGAGCCAAGCCAAATGCATAAGTCAAGCAATAAATAAGTATATACATATAGCAATACATTGCATTTCAAGCATCCCAGTGGCCAATACAAGGCAATCCAGAGCTTTCACAAAGAGGTATCACAGGCTACAGAATGGATCACCATGCCAAAACTCAAAGCATTAAGCCAAAAGAGGGAACTACAGTACGCCAAGCCATAATCCAGAATCATGCATCCTGCAAAAAAAAAAATGATCAAGAATTAGATGAGGAACAAAGATGGAGGGCAGTCTATTTGTATAAGAAGCATAAGCAAGGATGCCACAAACCACAACTGGGTGAATCGTACAATATGAAGGAAGCCTTACGTGATGATCCTTTCGCCTCTTCCAACACGCACTCAATGCCATCTGAGGTGACTTCTCTTTTGATCAGGAGTTCACGCAGCGTACAACACTCATTTTCCAACTCCTGACTTTTAAGTCTCAATGCACAAGTTGCTGCCTCTACTTTAAGAAATTGAGCCGATACTTCTGTGCTACAAGTAGCTCGCGCCTCGAAAATGGCACGTGCTAATCTCATCTTAAATATATCAAGTTGATATGAAGTCCCAACAAAATGGCATCACGGATCGCGTCTCTCTAGCACATAAGCCTATGATCAGTGACATCTGAGTATAGTGTGTTGTCCATGCCATGGAATACAAGGCCAAGATCTCAGGACACCATATTCTTCAAAGTAAAAGACAGGCTACAACCGCCCTCAATGCGAGCCTTATAAATGTCAAAGAACCTACTCAAAGTCTTCACTATTTCTGGGAATACTTGTTTGCCCCGAAATGTTTCATAGCCTCGGAAGACATGGTGCAATGGAAGGAGCTCATCAGTGGATCTAAGTATTCTCACGTCACTGTCAACAATGCAGCTCACACAAACAGGCACCAAGCACGCCAAGCCAAGCGGCACGCAATTTATTACTCGAGCCTTCCGCAAGCTAAGCTCTCAAGCAATTCATTATTTCCAACCAAGCAAAGTGTACAGAACAAGCTGGAAATCACTATCTCAATGCATTCCAAGCTCCAACAATTCATGCATTTCATTATTTCCAACCAAGCAAAGAGTATAGAACAAGCTGGAAAAGATTATCTCAATGCATTCCAAGCCCCAACAATTCATGCATTTCATCATTTCGAACCAAGCAAGGTGTACAGAACAAGCTGGAAATCATTATCTCAATGCGTACAAAACAGCCCGAAACTTAAAATCTCAAGCATTCTAAATCAAAAGTTCTTGCAGAAAGTATGTAACAATGCTGTGTTCCAAGGTTCCAACAACATGAGCTTTGGGCTCTCCAAAAAAAAAAGAGGTACAACTCAAGCCCAAGTGCAGTCAACTGTGCTAAAGATCGATACACCATGCAGTTTCAAAAGGAAAAGCTACTACGCGCCGAGCTAGCCAGCCCCTCCACAACAAAGAAATGCGACCTGCAAGGCGAAATAAAGACAAGTGTTAGAGAACGATGGTGCTGGAAGATATAGCCTTGCTAAAAAAATATATATATGCATATCACGGTGCAAAGAAGGAGAATTGGGTACCTCAACTAGATCACAGTGCATGATTAAAAACAATAGAAGAAGCGCGGAGAGGTGATCCTTTCGATGTTTCCACCATGCACCAAGCGCCATTATCGTAGCTCATTTGTTAATGAGAAGGTCTCGTAGCTTGCGGCTTGGCTCTCCAATTCGTGTTCCTTAAGGCTCAACGCATTAACAACAACTCTTGCTTCAAGGGATTGGGCATACATCTTTATGCTACAAGCAGCTCGTGCTCTAAAAACAGCATGTGCGATAACTTCTTCTAAGTATCAAGCGAGGAGTCCACGGGAGGTCCTAATAGGACACATGCTCAAACCATTTTAGCACACCGCCGTAAGGTCGAAAATGATGTTTCCTTTGCAACCTTCAATCATTCGCAAAACATCTTTGGCAGTTGGGTTTGCCCACTCACAATCGAACCACTCTAGCTAGCCCGTAGTGATGCTGGAAGGGTATTGAAAATAAAAATAAAAAAATCAAGAGGCTGCCGGAAACATGCATTTCTTCTATACAGCACTTGGAAATGAGAGTGGCCTCCAAAGCTTACCCAGTGCCTATGATCAAGTCTTGGCAAGTGTTTCTAAGTGATGAAGGCGATCGTCTCTTCTTCACCCCATCGTGCAAGGGGAAATAGGTCATCACTCATCACAGAGGTCATTATGACTTATTACATGAATCCCTGCAAGAATTGCCAAGAAAGAATACGCTACAAATGGGCAAAGTATACTGTGTTAAAGCCAATCAATCTCCACGCTAGCATGCAAGCCATATGAACTCTACATGCCGAGCAAAGCAAGCTATCTCATGCCAAGTGAAATGCATAAACAGAAATATTTTTGGAACATCATGCAATCTGTTACTCGAGCCCATGCCAAGCAAAATTCTTATTCCGTGCTCGACCAACAATTCCAGCAATACATAAAGCACACATACGCACATTCTTAAAGTTTCACGCACTACTACCAAGCTCATGCCTGCAAAAGGAGTCAAGAATGTAGCACATGCAAAATATACGCCAAACATGGCAAGTCAAGCTCATGCCAAAGGAAACGCTTAAGCAAATTCCCAAGCAGCATGCAATTTACCCATGGCAAGCAAAATTCTCGTTCCATGATCGACAAGCAATTCCCATGGCAAGCAAAATTCTCTCTCAAAAATGCAAAAAGATTCAAGCATTGCAGAGCATGCATTCTGTCAATTTCCACAACATGGGAGGAAAGTCCAGATTTAATCAAGCATGTGTTCACAAGAAAAACAAGCCTAGGCCAAACACCGGTCTATGTCTATTCCTACAAAGCCAAAAGAAAGACTCATGATTCCAGCAGAGCAGAACTATTTACCAAGAAGCTAAGATAGAAATCTAAATTGCCAAGTTGCGAAATTGGTGCACTCTAAGCTTCCAGCAGCAGGGAATACGACGCAAGCTTCCGGCACCTTCCATTGCCTATGCCAGATGTATACACCTACATAGAAGAAGTGCATCGTGCAAAATTCAGCCTTTTCACCATCAAAAGAAGGGCCAACACACGATAAAAAAAAGGGGTAGAAAAATGGAGAAGAGGAAAAGAGGCAATCCATACCAGTGATTTCTTGTCGCAAATTTTGGCACTCTTCCAGCAGCTCGCGAAGGGAAGAAATCAAAAAGAATGGAGCAATTGTCAACTGCAAGCATGCAATTTACTAGCGAAAAAGCTAAATCATGCACATATGGCTTGACATATATAACTCAACCATGCCAAATTCAAATCAGTCAAGCAACGAATTATGCAGGTCAACAAAATCCCATGCCTAAAGCAATATCACAAGCTAATCAGGATTATGCGTATACAACCAAGACATGCCATTTCATCATTATCCAAGTTGTTGCAGTGCCAAGGCAATCAAAGAAGGAGGTTCTCCCCTTTTTGAAACAAGCTCCTGGAGAAAGGATAAATATAACAAATAAATAACAAGGCAATCCATCATGAAAATTAAAGAAGAATGATGGATTCCAATAAAAACAAGAAAAAGAACCATTCTGTCCAGTAAAGGGATGAACAGTGTTGAGGCCCAAAAAATCAAGGGGTAGGCCCAAATGCATTTTTGGCCCAATATGGCATTTAACCTGGAAAGAAAGGCCCAGTTGAGACGCGCGAGAATTCGTCATACACGCTTGATATATGCTGCATGCCATGCCACGTAAGCACGCAATCCGCAGAAAGTTATAACAAGCCTTTGAAACATGCTAGCTCTACAAAGCCCATGCTAATTATCCCGTCAAGCATTATATCCCTTTCCAAAGGCGATAAAATTCGAGCATGCCATGCCAAGCGGAAGATCATTATTTTACACCTAGCCACGCTACAAGCTTAAGTGGGCCCAAGCCACGCAAATGCCTGGGGCTTCTTTGAGCGGGTTGTGGTATGGATGGTTACGAGCATTCACGAGGCCCATTGATGAGCCAAGAAGTGGAAGTTTTGGGCTGCTTGGGGGCCCCAAAACTCAAGCCCATTTCTTGAGCCCAAATATGTGGGTAAGCATGAAAGAGAGAAAATAACCTAACAACTTAGTGAATTAGCCCATCACCTTAGGAGTGGCCCAAACAACTTGGAAAATATCATAAAAGTCTCCAGCACCTTGTCAAAATCAAAGCCAATCCAAGCAGACATAGGCTGCTTCCAGCAGCCTTGCCAAAACCCAAAGCAAGTCCACGCAGTCGCTCCCAAGCCTGACAAAACCAAAGCAAACGACAATGACCCAATACCTTAGAGAAACAGCCTAGCCCAACACCTTATAAAATATCCAACATCTGGAAAATATCTAGCACCCTTGAAAATTCCCCACCAAATCAAATCCAACTCAAAGACAAGCCATCGCAAAAACCAACAGGAATCCATGTGTGTAGGAGGAATACCCATTGTACTAACGCCTTTGCCCTGTTTCTTTCCTCTGCAAGCTCTAATAGGAAAACCAAGAAGGAAAGCGGTGGCGCCTCACCCACATGGAGAGGTCCAGCTGCGTAGAAACCTTGGAACCCTAAAGGAGTTGTTACCTAGGTGCTCTGATTCTAGAGATTTCACCAAATAAGAGTGAATGGGAGAAAGTGAAGGAAAAGGAGGAAGGAGGCTTGATAAAATTAAGGGGTTGAAGTGCCTATAAAAGGAGCTTCTTCTACCCAGCAAAAACAACCTATCCAGAGCCAAGCAATCCACATCTAGAGAGCAAGCATAATCTCTCATAACAACCTATCCAGAGCCAAGCAATCCACATCTAGAGAGCAAGCATAATCTCTCATAACAACCTATCCAGAGCCAAGCAATCCACATCTAGAGAGCAAGCATAATCTCTCATAACATCCCATCCAGAGCCAAGCAACCCACACCCAGAGAGCAAGCACATCTCTCACATCTGAAACTCCATAGTTTCAAGCCCTATCCCTCCATCTCTTCACATTCTCCCTTCTAGCAAGCAACGACAACAATCTCCAGACCATAAGCAAGCAACTTGAGATTTACTCAAGATACCCCATGCTTAGTTTCCATAGCTCTCCCTCTTCCTTAGCCAAAGCCCCATCAAACCCTTCATTCTTCTTGCCCTAAGACTTAGTTCCCACAAGAAATCCAAGCTCTCTCTCTCTCTCTCTCTCTCTCATGCTAAACTTATGAATGCTCAGCTCCCATGCCACAAGCTTCTCATGCCAAGCCATGCTATTAATCTATATTTCTTGTCTTCTTTGTTGGTGAAAGGAACCAAAGGGCTTCCTAAGGCTTCTCAAACCTTTCAAGCACTCTTGGGGCCTAGTTCTTGAACTCGAGGCAAAAGGGGAAATTTCATCGTTTTTGCACTTCATAGCGACCAATTCGTCAAGTCACGGAAAGCCCATTTGTCAAGTCACGGAAAGAAAAGACCCTACAAACAGATACGGATCTGATATTACAATATTTAAGATGACACTTTGCGGTATCAACCGTATCATATCGTGTATGTATAACTCACTTCATAAACAGGTCCAAATGATTATAAGCATATAACTAGATAGTTAAGGATCAAAACCTCGTATATATATGTTGTGGATTGTTAAGATCCCATGAGCACGACCATGTTTGGCCTTGCATATGTTTATTAAAAAAATGGTAGACTGAGCAAAGAAGCAAGGGAAACAAAAAAAAAAACCAAAAAACGGCACTTACAGTACAGGAGTTCAACTAGTCCTGCAAACGTGCCTACTAAATTCTAAATTTTTATCTAGTAGGGTTTTGCATTTTAGGTTTATGTGGTTTTAGTTTTGAGGCGTTTGAGTCTATTTAAGTGGGTTTTTGGCTATTTTTGAAAGTTTTTATAAAACTGACATTCATGAATGTAGGGGGTAAATTTTGGCTATTTTTGATAAAAACTCGACGACAACCTGGCGTTGACCCAAGAGTTGCGTGTTATGATTTATGAGAAAGTCAGGCAAGAGAAGAGACCCACAAAGTACACAGTGCCAACCAAGTTTGACTTCGTCGGCAACTCTAATTACTCGTTTGGAATCTGGATGGAGAGACATTACAAAATGACGTTTACAAATTACATGTGGAAAACAGCAATTTATAGAAATGACAGCGAGGGTGGATAATACATTCACAAGTTACTGCTCAAAATTACAGCAAGGGTGAATAATACATTCACGAGTTACAGCAAGGGTGAATAATACATGTAAGTTACTGCTCAAAATTTTCTAATAATGCATGCAAATGCTGGCTCTTGTTTTGTTGTTCTGTTCTGTATGTACTGGGCCTACTTCGAATTTGTTAATTTGCTTTTGTTGCTTGTTTTCTTGTGTTCCCTTTTTCTGTTTAAAGTTTCTGAATTGTACTATAAGTAATGATCTTATCTTCTGACAGGAGAAAAGTTCGTTTGGTACACCTCCAGGCGTGAACTGGATTTAGATTAAAATGGTTTAGTTAAGATGAAATTTTGCGAGCTTGACTTGGACTTGGAGGATCACCCTGGTCGGTCGTTGACCCTAGAGTCAAGCGTGATGTGATTCATGAGGAACTAGGGTAGGGACCCACAAAGTAAAAAAAAATGCATGCCAGCCAAGTTTGACTTGGGCAACTCTTATTACTAGTGTATGAATTCGACATCTACTTACATACATGCTTTTCCGCAGCAATTTATACAAAGAAAGATTGATATCATCACTAGCGTGATCAGTTATATCGTATAATGGGACAAAACTACTCAACACACCCACAACAATTCAAAGATTGATATGCACACCCAGGATTGTACAAGACCAGCTTGTTGAATCCATGGCAAGGACACCTTGTGTACAAGATGTACAGGAGTAGTATTCTATAAATGATAATCACTCATTCCTGATAATTTTTATATTGTATTCGAATGAATTGTACTGCATACAGATACATGAACTTTATACAAGACTCATACAGCTATTCTAGGAAAATACATGCTAATTCTATGTTAATTACGTTCAGATCCTACAATCACTCAATATCGAATCATTGACTTATTTTCTTTCCTTTAACAATTTCTTTGATTCCTCTCTAGATCCTTAGGGCAAAAACTTGTATATAAAAGCATTCACTGTATAGACCTAAACGTGCATGCAGAATATAAAGGAGCAACGGGTGGGGGCAATTTTTGAATACAATATAGAATCACTTTCTGCCCTAAAATGGGAAACTTCCCTTAATCTTGCAAATTTCCTTTCAGGGTGATTAGGCCAATTAAAGATTATAACCAATAAACAAAAAATAAACTTTGGTAGCAGGATTGATATGGCTTATCAATCCTGAAACATCTTGAACGTAAAATAAAGGAACACGCAGAGAATTATTTTACGTGGTAAAATCCCACCTCCTGGGAAAATCCACGGGACTCCTCACCCAACTCAAATCCACTATAGAGCGATGATTACAAAAAGTACTCACACACTTATCCTAGACACCTTCTAGATAATGTTTGCGACTTCTTCGTAACTCAACTTCATCACGGGATGATCTTCGACACTCCTTATATGTTGAACTCAATACTGGTCGCGATTGCTTCAAGCTCGCCGGAGTTCTTCCAACTCTCCTTATGTTGAATCCGATCATCGTCACTATCGATTCAAGCTCGCCGGAGGAAAACCGCCACCACGATCTTGATACCATCAACCATATAAGTCACCGAACAATGCAAATGAATGATTAAAGTGTTTGATAAATCACCAAGTAAACATAGAACACTTGATGATTTATCTCAAATATGCACAGAAGCTTTCTCTTGAAAATTCTATATGCTCAGAAAACAATATGTCGAAAGCTGTATATATTCAAAAGAGATGCACACGTCTTTTATTGAAAACTAATTCTCTCTAGTGAGAGAGAAGTCCAAGAGTCCAAGAGTCCATGAGTCCATGAATCCTATTCAATCATAACTTAACAAATTTATATTAATTCTCAGTAAAAGACGTCAGCCAATTCTATTCAATCAACACATTCAGTTTTGATTCACTTTGAATTCAAAGTGATGACGCCAACCTGAGCCCACAAATACTATGTAATTATGAATATGAGATTTGATTCCATTTAATTGCTCCAGCTTTATGCATGCATTCAATTACCTTCCAATGCTATCTCTTAATATTAGGAAACCAAATATAGTACGATGCAAACAATCAAACATATAGGACATGCTTTCCAAGTTTGAGATAAAAAATATTTTAACTTAAATCAAAATAGAGTCCAACTACGAAAGTAATCTCAAAAGATAAAATCTAATCCTATTAAAAATAGGATTAACATAGTGAAAATAACTCAAATTAGGAATCCTATAATGAATGCATGATTATGTCATGATTTACCTGAAATCAAGTTTCTCATACGATCAAGTCATGCTTCAAAAATTCAGAATTAATGTGTTGCGCCAAATCTTCCAACAAACTATATTCACACACTAATTCTCAACCTATACTAGAGTCTAGAAAATGACAATACAATTTTCATACTAACACTATCCATAGACAAGTGTATATTATATGGTCTCTTCTTCTCCTTCCAAGCAAAATCTTTGGGCACGCGTATTCATAGAGACAACAAGTACGGTTTTTATTCTCCTTCTAGGGAAAGGCAATCAATACAACCTCATTCTTAAATTCTCGTGCACCTTGTCCAGAGTGAAAACAGAAGTCAAAGAGGACTGCTGACTAGATTTCTTACTGCTTAAGTTTGCTGAGCTGGCTAGCCTTCACATGGTTTCGTTGTTAGTTAGTTTTAGACGTAATCTGTGTTTGTTAATTAGCTCGATATATAAGCTAAGCCTTCAGCTTGCAATCTCATAATGTAACTTTTTCACTAAAGAAATACACAGATCGAGAGCTCTTCTTCTTCACCCTCTGATTCTTTCATTATCATACACAGAGTTCTTTCTCAACGAGGCATATCGAGAGAAAGGGTCAGCCCATTGGCAGAGCAACTAAGAGCACCTATTTGATCACGGTGATCAATACATCTTCCTGTAAAGAAGGCAGGTCGCTCAGGTTTGGAAAGACTAATAGTTTCAGTTGTCAAAGTTAAAACAACCGACGACATAGTTGGCCTTTTGCTTGCGTCCTCTTGAACGCACAACAATCCAATATGGACGCATCTCAAGAACTCATTTGGACTGCAGGAGTCTTTCAACAATGGATCCATTAACTCCAACCCCTTCCCTTCGTTCCACAACTGCCAAGCCTGCAATTAATACCGGAGTTAATACCTTTCAAGGATGTGTATATATATTTGATAGCTATATAACTCTATCTATGATCAATATATTCCAGTTATTTTGGAGGGTCAAAATGTTGTGCAATTAATTTTATAACCCAACTAATTGAAAACTTACATATAATACTAGAGTAGGTGCACAGTTTGTGAGATGAAAGCCCAGAAAATTTCTTCTCCCTGTTAGGATCTCAAGCAGGAGTACGCCGAAGCTAAAGACATCAGACTTTGTGGAATACAATCCCTCCATAGCATATTCTGGAGCCATATAACCGCTTCCATATCAAAAGTTAATGCAATTACATATTAGGAATTGAAGAAGTAGTAAAAGTTCCTATGCATTTTGCATTGTAGACTGCATCATGTCACATAATAAAGAGCAAACGAAAAAAATTGAGATTGGTAATTTGGCACGGGGTATACAAGTTGAAACTTACTAAGTGCCGACAACTCTTGTTGTGTTTCCGTAAGTTTGATCATCAACTCCTAACATTTTTGCCATTCCAAAATCTGATATTTTTGGATTCATAATGTCATCTAACAGGATATTGCTAGCTTTCAAATCACGATGTATAACTCTAAGCCTTGAATCTTCATGGAGATATAAAATTCCTCGAGCAATTCCTATGATCGCAGAACGCCTTAACCAATCTAGCTTTTCTCCTTTTGTGGGATCTATATATGAAATCACATTCACCAAACACAGTGGGATCTATATATGAAATCACATTCACCAAACACAGTAGTAGAACGACATTAAAGGTACAAAGTACAAAGAATTATGTTGACAATTAAAAACATTAATAAAATGGACTATAAATGACGGACCAAATAGAAAATAATCAAGACTTTTGTTTGGCACGTATTCATAGACAAGTATGGTCTCTTTTCCTTCCAAGCAAAATCCCAGAAGCCTCACAAGATTTCTGTGTTGAAGTTTGGCAACCAATATTACTTCATTCTTAAATTCTTTTGCACCTTGCCCTGAGCTTTTTGACAGCCTCTTTTCTGCTATATCTTGTCCGTTAATACCAAGTGTTCCCTGAGCATATAGAGCTAGTCTACTTAAGATTAGGACTATAAAGAATTGGCACATATATATATGCATAAACACTGTCTCGATCGAGAAGTAATTCAAACCCAAAAAGGCCCACTGAATTTAAGCATATATGTATGTATGTAAATATTCTCATATATGTACCTTGAAAACTTCACCGAACCCACCTTCACCTAACTTATTATCTTGAGAAAACACGCTTGTGGCAGTTAGGATAGTTACCAAGTCAAATTCCAAGGACTCAGTATTGATCTTGATATCATCGTTTGCAGCTAAGCACATATATGAATAAGAAAATTAGATGAAAACGTGTGTATATATATATACATAAATTCACCTATGTGGACATCCGGACGTTATTATTGTACGGACGCTATATATTTACAATGAATCCACACGATAATAAGGTGCAGATATCCAAATAAGAGAATAACTATATATATCGTAAATTTTGATGTTAATTAGAGTTCACTTTGTTCCAGTACCTGGAAGTATTTCAAGCTTTCCCTTTGCCTTCCTCACTCTTAAACAAATGCAGATGGATATAATTAGTAGCAGAGAAACAACGATTGACTCAACAATAATCACGACATTCCGAGATCTGTTGGATCCTGCAAAAATCACCAAATCTTCTATAATCAAAACATTCTGCATATATATACATATATGCACTGCAAAAATTCAGACACTCAGAAACCTTCTGAATTCCTGGTTGTTGAAGGTGGAGGAGGAGATATTGGCGGTGATGATAATGGTGGGCTTGGTAGAGATGGCAGTGGCTTGACAGCTGAAATGTCAAAGGTGTTGACCCCATACAGAAAGTAACAGCTGGGCTTAATAACTCTCCCACTTGTTTTCCCATTACTACACAAATTTCCAAAAGCACCAATTAAGCAATCATTGCACTCTTGCTTGGACAAGTCTGGCGTGCACTGCGTAAGACCGTATATTGTTTGGATATTTTCACTGCTTGTGTTTCCATATGCAAACTTACGGAGAGAACCAGCAGCTTCAGTTTCACTTCTTAAGCTCTGTAACAAGTCCATAAGCTTTTGAAAGAATTCGTTGACGGTGGAAGACAGTACGTTTTCTGTTGTGGTCATACAGAGATAAGGCGTAGTTTCCATGGTGCCATATATCGAACGGTTTGAGTAGCGTAACATACAACCGTGGTTGAAAAACATGGCTTCCTTCTGGTTAGGACAGAGCTCACTGAGAACGTACCTAGAGACATTGAGGCAATTGCGTCAGCCATAATCGTCAATATTGATCATATAGCAAAGTGCAATTGCATAAACTTGGTTGTGGTCGGAGCCCTGGCCGTAGGATGAATTGTAAAAGCCATAGCCGTTACCGGTGTTGTTGGAGGGAATGGAGGAGAGAAGGGTGTTGAGGTTTCTGTGGTAGGTACTATTGGTGGTGTAGTTGCCTTTGTTGTTTGAACACAAGTAGCTTTGATAAGTTCGCCAATTTACTTGAGCAAGGGCTTGATGAGCAGTGATGAGTAAAAGAATGGGAAAAAGGAGAAATAGAAATCTTGTGGAAACCATTGCATTTGCATGCATCAATTGCATTGCTATTTCCCTTTGGGACAAGTATGAGGATATCGTATTTTTGACATCCCAAAAGCAAGATGTCAAATGAATATTTTATTATTTCTCTTTTCTTTTCTTTTTAATTAAAAATAAATCAACACTAAAATGTAATAAAATAATAATTTAATTTGACATATGGAGTGTAAAGCTGTGTAAGATGTCAAATTGCCACATCAGCCATCAAATTTAAATTTGATGTTTGGTATTTGACATCTCCCTTGGAGATGCTCTTATGGTGGTGCTCTCCACAACCTAACATCTCTCTATCTCAACCCTAATCCCTAATCTCATTTGAGATGTGTTTTTCTGAAACAGAAAAGCTGCTCTTTTATCGTTCTCTCTTGACGACGACCGAAAATCTACCCATCTCAACTGTCAACTCCTCTATTTCTCTACGGCGGTGACTGAGTCTTCCTTCCCTGTACAGATTGCTCAGCTCTCTTCCCTCTCTCGTTAGTGACAACAACTTGATGCAAACTGCGCGCGTCGTTTTGGGCCAACATGTTGGTCCCAACAATGCTTCTTGTGCATGAGCGGTTCCCTTTTGGGCTGTTACTTAACCTGCTCGTGTTCTCAGGTTGCCTTGAGTTTAGAGTTATTTTTCTGTTCTTATTTCTTTTCTGTTTGTCGTTCTCTTTTGTTTTGCTGGCCTTTGGTGTCTTTGGCTGATGCGTTAATTAAGCTTGAATGACCAAAAAAATTTTAAAAAAATGTCGGTCTATATAGCTGGAAATATGAAGAAAAAAAATTTTGTTTGGTCTGTTAGCTTCTGTTTTTATTTTGGGGAATGGTTAGAGATTGTTTTAGTTGGTTTTGGAATCTCTGAATTTTCGATTGTGAGATTTTGGAGATATTTTTTACAGGTTTGGTGCATATGCTTATATCTCTCCATATCTATCACATGTAATTTGGTTGTGTTTAGTTAATCTTCAAAGAGGTTTTACCTGCAATTGGAAATGGTTTCTGCTAGTGCATGGGACTTCAATACTCTTGACTCATGCTTCTGTGATTAATTGAATAATACCTATCTATTTATCTATGTATTGAGCAATTTTCTTTTATTATTTCCTTTCCGTTATTATTTCTTTTCCATGTTTCTGTGATTAATTGAATAATACCTATCTATTTATCTATGCAATTCTTTCAAGGGTTTCAGTTCTTGATTGGAGGAATCGGTTTGTCGTATTAACTTTCGCCCCTAATGGATCTGGATCTTTATACTTGGAAAGTTGGAGTAAGTTTTTTGATTGAGTTTGATACTTTAGATGGGGTTTGCAGACTTCATGTAATAAGTTGAAGTTTCTTGGATTCATCTGTATTTTTTCTATGTTAAAGTAATACATAGGATTCACATATAGCAGTTTGTAACACAATTGAGAAAAATGATTTTTTATTTTTTATTTTACATATGTGTCGAATGTGTTTCCTTCGAGTGACGGGACTCGTTTAGATTGATCTTTATATTTTAAATTTTACATTGTAGCCTAATGATGTTTTGAAGACTAAGTTTGTTTTAGATAGACCTTTTCTTGTTGGATTTTTGGTTATGTTTTAAAGTTATTTAATTTAGTTTTTATTTTATTTTGGAATATGCAGAAAAGTCAGTTAAAATATCATTGGACGTGTTAAATAGTGTTAAAATATCCTTCACTATATGCTTGTGTCTTTTATGCAACATAAAATTCTATTTTTTTATGCGACATAAAAATTCTATGGGACTCTTTTTTATCCGGCATAAAATTCTATATGACCATCGAAAGAAGTTAAAAAATGAAAATGCCATTAAAAATGCAATTTGCAATGTATTAAGTGATTTCCATATTTTGACATACGGGAACCATTAATATTGGTTTTATAATTCAAATTAAAATACCTAATTTTTAATTGCTATGATTTGAGTCTGGCAGTTGCATATTATCTTTTCCTGCATTTACGAGAAGCAAGCAAACGTGAAGTGCAGATGAGGGTGTGGGACTGTCGATTTGATAAATGTCCAAAATGTCTACCAAATAATGTCCAATTTTCAAACTGGAGCCAGTAATTACGTGCAAAATGGCTATGACACGGGGGTAACCACTTCGCGCATGCAATTACACCATCTCTGTTTGGTAATTGCAAATCACTGTGTCCAAATCTCATTCCATTACATGTGCTATAAGACTTCGGGTCCTAATTTACACTGTTTTTCATGTTAATTAGAACGTCATGATTTACCCTACTCCATAAATTTGTAATCGCCCAAACTTAGAAACCAATTTGGACTGGGCATAATGATGCACAAAATCGTTTGGTAATTGCAAATCACTTATAATATCTCACTAACCTTACCAAATCACTTATAATATCTCACTAACCTTCAAAGGCAAAATCGTCATTTACCATTTGTTTGGGATCGGAAAACAAAAGGTGATAACGTGGGAGGAGTTAAAGGGTGGATTTGTTGGAAAATTGGCTCGCATGAAGGATACAAGCTTCGGGAGAAGCGACCGGTCGCAAGTTATCCGCGACCGGTCGTTTTGAAGCCGATTGGGTGACTTGCAGAATCGCAGAAAGCGACCGGTTGCAAGTTATCCGCGACCGTCGTTTTGAGACAGACGGTTATCCGACCGGTCGCCAAGAATGTGCGACGATCGTCACCCGCCACTGTGCTGAATGGTTTCCACGCGTTTTCAAGTTTATTTTCGAGGCTATCACCTCCTACCTACTTGCTAGGACCCTAGGGGTCACTTCTAAGTCGAAGAAGGCTGGCAATCAGTTGGGAGGTTTAAGGGAGCAATGAAGGTCTATTGTTTACTTGTTCCAAGGTGTAGCTGCCCTATGACTCTTTATAGGGTGGCTGCACATGTAGCCATAAATACATAGCATGTGGCTAGCCTATGGTCCATGTCGTGTACTCAAGGGCGTAACGTGGGAGACTAAGCATGAGCCTCCTCACAAGCTTAGAGACTTATGTATAAAGGAAAGAGGGAGCAGGTCCAAGAAGCAGAGAGAGTTGGAAGGCAAAGTAGCTGGAAACTAGTGACTCAAGTAAAGAGAAAGAATTCTCAAGTGTATCAGGTGTGAGCAAGGGTGAGAGAGAAACAGATTGGGAGGGTAGTGTTCTAAGGGGGTTTCTGTGTAAACCAAAGTTGTAACCTATCTTCATTAGTGAAATTTCTCAAGGGGATCACCAAAGAGGAAGTAGGCAAATTGCTGAACCTCTATAAACACTTGTGTCATTTGTGCTTGATTTAATTTCTGTGTGTGTGTGTAAGATTCATCCATCATTGAGTCTTGTCCAAAGTCCATCAACAACAAGGTCTATAAGGGAGTGAGTTGGTTCTAATTCACAACAAGTGGTATCGAGCCAGGTTGGCAGTCGTGCTAGTTCTTCTTTTGGAGTGCTAGTGTGTTGAAGATGGCAAGTGACAAGGAAGTTGAGAGTGGTAGCGATTCACAGCAGCTGAAGCAACCACAAGCAACAAGCATGAAGGTGGAGTTAAAGCCCTTCACAGCAAGGAGAACTTCACACTTTGGCAACGAAGGATGAGGTCAGCTCTTACACAACAACATCTCCACGTTGTGCTAGTTGGCAAGGAAAAGAAGCCAACAAGCATGACAGATGAGGAGTGGAGTGTACTTGACGAGTTAGCCAGAGGAGCCATCGAAAACTACCTCTCCGATGAGGTACTCATCAACGTGATGAAGGATACAGCGAAGCAAACATGGGAGAAGCTCGAAGAGATGTTTGCAGGAAAGTTGTTGTCCAACAAACTCTTCCTCAAGGAAGAACTCCTAAATCTCAAGATGGAGGAGGGAGGTAATCTAATGGAACATTTAAGTAGTTTCAATAGATGTGTTGCTGACTTGCAGAGAATGGAAGTTAACTATAGTACGGAGGATAAGGCTCTTATGTTGCTGACATCCTTACCTCCGTCCTATAAACACTTTCGAACCACTCTTATGTTCGGGAAAGTTACTCTGGATTTTGAGCCTGTGGTGCAAGACATCATGACACACCATAGGATGACTCAACGTTCGGGAGAAAACTCGCAAGGTGAAGGCTTAATTGCAAAGACCGGAGAGAGAGGCCGTTCAAAGAAACGTGAGGGTAAGAAAGGCAACAGAGGAAGGTCCAAATCCAAGGCAAAAGAAGGTTGTTTCGAATGCGGGTCAAAGGAGCATTGGAAAAGGAATTGCCCCATATGGAAGGAGAAGAAGAACAAAGGGAAGAATGCAGCTAACACAGTGGAGGAAGTCACAGAAAGTGATGGTGAGCTTTTATGTGTTAATAGCAATGTTATAACTAATGCATTTGCTAATTCTTCAAGGTGTTCCTCTTCCGATTGGATTTTGGATTCCGGATGTTCATACCATATGTGCTCAAACAAGGAGTGGTTTGACACATATGAGAAAGAAGAATGTGGTGAAGTTATAATGGGGGATGGCTCAGTTTGTAGAGTCAAAGGCACGGGTACAATCAAGGTGAAGATGCATGATGGGGCTGTTAGGACGCTTGGAATGGTAAGGCACATTCCAAAGTTGCGTAAGAATCTCATTTCCCTTGGAACTCTTGATAAGAATGGTTATTCATTTAGAGCTAATGGAGGGAAACTCATAATCTCAAAAGGTTCACTTGTGGTTATGAAGGGAGAAGTTCAACCTAACTGTCTATATAGATTGTGTGGTACAACAAATACAGGTGGAGCAGCTGTATCCACAAGCAAGGACTCGGAGGATGAAACTCAGCTTTGGCATTTGAGGCTAGGGCACATGAGTGAGAGGGGCATGCAGGAACTACACAACAGAAAGTTGTTGAAGGGTGTTCAAAGTTGCAAGCTTGAGTTCTGCAAATATTGTACCATAGGAAAGCAATCAAAGGTGGCTTTCAAGCAGCGAAACAAAGAGGAAGGAAGCACAGGGGTGCTAGATTATATTCACACGGATGTATGGGGGCCATCACCGATTAAATCAAAGGGTGGAGCTCGCTATTTCGTGACTTTCTTGGATGATTTTTCCAGGAAGGTTTGGGTCTACTTCATGAAGGAGAAATCTGAGGTCTTCACCAAATTCAAAGAGTGGAAGGCGGAAGTAGAGAACCTAACCGGAAAGAAGATCAAGATCCTAAGAAGCGACAACGGTGGTGAATATAAAGACAACAAGTTCCTTGTTTTTTGCAGAGATGAAGGCATTAGAAGGCACTTTACCGTGAAGAAGACGCCCCAACAAAATGGAGCTGCAGAGAGGATGAACCGGACTCTCATGGAGCGTGAGAGATGTATGAGGATTCATGCAGGATTGCCCGAGTCATTTTGGGCTGAGTCTGTTAACCACGCTGCCTATTTGGTTAACCGATCGCCTTCAAGAAATCTTGAGTTCAAATGTGCAGAGGAGGTGTGGTCTAATAAGTCTATTGATTTTTCTAATCTCAAGGTGTTTGGATGCAGTGCATATGCACTTATTCCAAGTGATGAAAGATCCAAGTTAAAGCCGAAGTCTCTTGAATGCATCTTTCTCGGTTTTGAGAACGGTGTGAAGGGATACAAACTTTGGGATCCAGTGAACCACAAGAAGATACTCAGCAGGGATGTTGTGTTTGATGAGAAGACCATGCCTATGAACAAGGTCAAGAATTCTGAAGCCAAGGAGGATGTTGTTGAGAAAGAAACAACCATAGAAGTGCCACTCATGAAGATGATCAAAGATACTTCACAAGAACAGCAAACTGGAGACGTCCAGGAGGAGGTGGAGTCTGACAATGAGGAGGAAGAAGCTGGGCAACAACAACAACACACTCAAGAAGAAGAAGCGGCTCAAGTTCAGGTGGAGCCGTCATCTATAGCTCGGTCCAGGCCCAGGAGAACCATCAAACCACCACAAAGGTTTGGATGGGACAAGGATGCAGTTCACTATGCTTTGAATGCTAGTGAAGAAGAACCAACCACGTTCCAAGAGGCTGTTGAGAATGAGGAACGGGAAAGTTGGATGGAAGCTATGATGCAAGAGATGGAATCTCTACACCAAAACTCAGTCTGGGAGTTAGTTCCTAAACCCAAAGATCGCAAAGTTATCGGCTGCAAATGGGTGTTTAGGAAGAAAGAAGAAATGCATGAGAAGGGAGCCACCATATTCAAAGCTCGATTGGTGGCCAAAGGGTACTTGCAAAAGGAGGGAGTTGATTATGATGAAATATTCTCTCCGGTAGTGAAACACACTTCTATAAGGCTACTACTCTCCATAGTAGCACAAGAGAACATGGAGGTGGAGCAAATGGATGTGAAGACTGCTTTCCTCCATGGGGATTTGGAGGAAGACATCTACATGAGCCAACCTCAAGGGTTCATTGAAGCAAACAAGGAAAATCTGGTTTGCAAGTCAAGAAATCTCTCTATGGGTTGAAGCAATCTCCAAGGCAATGGAACAAGTGCTTTGACTCTTTCATGATGAAGATTGGATATAGAAGATGTGAATCGGATTGCTGTGTATACACTCATGTATTCAAGGATGGTAATATCATCCTTCTGCTTCTTTATGTTGATGACATGCTAATTGCATGTAAAGACATGTCAAAAATCCAGGAATTGAAGACATTGCTTGGAAAGGAGTTTGACATGAAGGATCTTGGATCTGCACAAAAGATCCTAGGGATGGAGATAAGGAGAGACAGAGTTGCAGGCAAGCTATGGCTATCACAAAGTAAGTACATTGCCAAAGTACTTGAAAAGTTCAATATGTTGGATTGCAAGCCCGTGTCTACTCCTTTGGCGGAGCATTTTAAGCTAAGTGCACAGGAATGTCCTTCTACGGATGGAGAGAAGGAAGAAATGAGCAAAGTTCCATATGCAAGCTTGGTAGGGTGTCTCATGTATGCAATGGTTTGCACACGCCCCGACTTAGCTCAAGCCGTAAGTGTGGTGTCAAGATACATGGCGAATCCGGGCAAACTTCATTGGGCAGCAACGAAGTGGATTCTCAGGTACTTGAAAGGGACCAAGAGACTTGGGATATTGTTTGAAAGACAACAAGGAAAGGCATGTGTATCGGGGTATGTAGATTCTGATTATGCAGGGGATTTAGACAAGAGGAGATCCACCACAGGATATGTCTTCATTTGTGGTGGAGGACCGATTAGTTGGAGAGCGGTATTACAATCGGTTAGTGCCTTGTCTACTACGAAGCGGAGTATATGGCGCTCATGGAAGCTTCGAAGGAAGCAGTATGGCTGAAGAGATTGGCAAAGGAATTCGGTATAGCCCAAGACTTGGTGGTGATACAAAGTGATAGTCAAAGTGCAATCTACTTAGTGAAGAATCAAGTGTTCAATGGAAGATCCAAGCACATTGATGTTCGATACCACCGAATAAGGGATTGGGTGAACGATGGAGACATCATGATAATGAAGGTTCATACATCAGAGAATGCTTCAGATTGTCTCACAAAGCCAGTCACAACTGCAAAGTTCAAGCATTGTTTGAGCTTGCTCAATCTTGCTCCATGCTAAAGATTGAGGTGGAGTTCTTGAGAGTTATCGGGACGATTCTCAAGACATTACAGATGTCCTGGAAGGCAATGATGTCCACAATGAGTTTTAGGCTCGCCAAGGTGGAGATTGTTGGAAAATTGGCTCGCATGAAGGATACAAGCTTCGGGAGAAGCGACCGGTCGCAAGTTATCCGCGACCGGTCGTTTTGAGACAGATTGTTATCCGACCGGTCGCCAAGAATGTGCGACGATCGCCTGGCTTGTGCTGAATGGTTTCCACGCGTTTTCAAGTTTATTTTCGAGGGCTATCACCTCCTACCTACTTGCTAGGACCCTAGGGGTCACTTCTAAGTCAGAAGAAGGCTGGCAATCAGTTGGGAGGTTTAAGGGAGCAATGAAGGTCTATTGTTTACTTGTTCCAAGGTGTAGCTGCCCTATGACTCTTTATAGGGTGGCTGCACATGTAGCCATAAATACATAGCATGTGGCTAGCCTATGGTCCATGTCAGGTACTCAAGGGCAGAACGTGGGAGACTAAGCATGAGCCTCCTCACAAGCTTAGAGACTTATGTATAAAGGAAAGAGGGAGCAAGTCTGAAGAAGCAGAGAGAGAGTTGGAAGGCAAAGTAGCTGGAAACTAGTGACTCAAGTAAAGAGAAAGAATTCTCAAGTGTATCGGTGTGAGCAAGGGTGAGAGAGAAGCAGATTGGGAGGGTAGTGTTCTAAGGGGGTTTCTGTAAACCAAAGTTGTAACCTATCTTCATTAGTGAAATTTCTCAAGGGGATCACCAAAGAGGAAGTAGGCAAATTGCTGAACCTCTATAAACACTTGTGTCATTTGTGCTTGATTTAATTTCTGTGTGTGTGTGTAAGATTCATCCATCATTGAGTCTTGTCCAAAGTCCATCAACAACAAGGTCTATAAGGGAGTGAGTTGGTTCTAATTCACAACAGGATTGACAACATAATGAGCAATTCCCAAACCAGGAGACATTAATTGCATGTTTTTCAATTGCACTTGCATTACGGTATGCAATTAACATCGCATGTTTGGCAATTGCATCACAGTATGCAATTATCATCACCTGTTTGGCAATTGCATAGTATGTGAAACATGTTGAAAACATTTTGGACGTTGACGTACAAAACATTATAAAAGAGGTCATTAATATTGTAAACCCTTGTAATGCCCACCCATAATCTTATAATGTCCAACCTCCACCAATCAACCACGACAGCCTAGAATTCATTTTATTTCATTACATGTCACATAAATTTAATGCATCTTATCTTTGTAATAATGTCCAATTTTCAAACAAAAGCCACTAATTACATACAAAAGGGAAATTGCATGCAGGTGACCACTTCACATATGCAATTACTCTATCTCTGTTTGGTAATTGCAGATCACTATGTGTGGCGAAATCTCCTTATTCCATTACAGTTGCTATAGGACTTCGATGGGGGATGAGGTAAAGAAATTTCAGACTTACCTCTTTTTGCATGCAATTACTAAACAGTGAGGTGGATTTAGAATTTAAATATGCAATTGCTAATTTGCTTAACAACGTTTGGATTGTCAGTATGCAATTACCAAAATGAAGAATCACTTAATAATATCAAATGTAATTAAGGCAAAGGTGGATTTTGGTCCTTATTCTTGTAAACATGAGGGTTTACAATATTAAGGACTGATTTTACAATGTTTTGGACCGAACGTTTCATAAACTTGTAAAGCGTATACATAAGTATGTAATATCATAATTTACAACTAAACGGATCTCCATTACAAGGTTAAGGAAAATGTGGACCTTAGAGATATAAACTTGGTCCTTATTATTGTAAATGCAACGGTTTATAACATTAAGGACTTATATTACAATAGTTTGGATGTAAGTAGTCCATAAACTTGTAAAGAGGATCCTTAATCTCGTAGATAACAAGATTTGGGCTCTCATTTATGATTTTTTGCACATTGATTACAAGTTTAAGGTTCCTCCTACTCCATAACCTTGTAATACCCGAATATACAATAGAAAGGATCCCATTTACAATGTTTAGGTAAGGTTGGACCTTGGAGAAGTAAATGCGGTCCTTATTCTTATAAACACAAGGGTTTACAATATTAAAGACCCCTTTTGCAATGTCTTGAACCTCAACGTTCCATAAACTTGTAAAGTGTATTCATAAGCTTGTAATATGATAAATTACAATAGAAACAATATCCATTACAAGCTTAAGGTAAGAGTGGACCTTGGATATGTAAACTTGGTCCTTATTATTGTAAATGCAACGGTTTACAACATTAAGGACTCGTATTACAATAGTTTGGATGTAAGCATTCCATAAACTTGTAAAGCGGATACTTAATCTCATAGATTATAGGATTTGGGTACTCATTTATGATTTTTTGCACCTTGATTACAAGTTTAAGGTTCTTCATACTCCATAACCTTGTAATACCCTAATTTACAATAGAAAGGATCCCCCTTATAACGGTAAGGAAATAGTGGACCTTGGAGAAATAAATGTGTTCTTTGTTCTTGTAAACACAATGGTTTCCAGTATTAAGGACCACTTTTACAATGTTTTGGACCTTAACTTTCCATAAACTTGTAATGAGGATATTTTCTATTGTAAATTAAGGTATTACAAGATTATGGATTAGGAAGAACCTTAACCTTGCAATCATGGTCAAAAAATCATAAATGAGAACCCAAACATTGTAATCTACGAGATTAAGTATCCACTTTACAAGCTAATAGAACTTTTACGTCCAAACCATTATAGTACGAGTCCTTAATGCTGTAAGCCATTGCATTTACAAGAATAATGACCATATTTACGTCTCCAAGGTCCGCCATTACCTTAATCGTGTAATAGAGATCATTTCTATTGTAATTTATGATATTACAAGTTTATGGATACACTTTACAAGTTTATGGAACGTTGAGGTCCAAAACATTGCAAAATGGGTCATTAATACTGTAAACCCTTGTGTTTACAAGAATAAGGACCACATTTACTTCTCCAAGGTCCACCCTTACTGTAACATTATAAGAGAGATCCTTTCTAATGTAAATTATAGTATTACAAGATTATGAATTATAAAGAACCTTGAAGTTGTAATCATGGTGCAAAAACTTGGGAACTCAATCCTTGTAATCTACGAGATTAAGGATCCATTTTACAAGTTTATGGAACACTTACGTCCAAACCATTGCAATATGAGTCCTTAATGTTGTAAACCATTGTGTTTACAAGAATATGGACCAAGTTTACATCTCCAAGGTCCACTCTTATCTTAACCTTGTAATGTAAATCATTTATATTGTAAATTACGATATTACAAGTTTATGGATACACTTTATAAGTTTAACGAACGTGGGGTCCTTAATATTATAAATCCTTGTGTTTACAAGAATAAGGACCAAATTTACTTCTCCAAGGTCCACCCTTACCGTAACATTATAAGAGATATCCTTTCTAATGTAAATTATAGTATTACAAGATTATGAATTATAAAGAACCTTAAAGTTGTAATCATGGTGCAAAAACTTGTAAATGGGAACCCAAATCTTGTAATCTACGAGATTAATGATCAATTTTACAAGTTTATGGAAAATCTTGTAACTACGTCCAAACCATTGTAATACGAGTCCGTAATATTGTAAACCATTGTGGTTACAAGAATAATTACCAAATTTTTTAACCATTGTGGTTAAAAAATTCATACAAAATTAATTAAAAATCAGACAAATACACATAAAATTACTACAAAATCCTCACGGCATTATCTTCGATTATGGATGTCTAAAATCATGATTCCATATTCAAATATTTGAGTTTATGATAATCATTTTATCAAAGAAACAAGAGTGTTAGTTCATAGAACACTAACTTGTGTTTTGGTTTGTTTAGAAATAAAAATAAGTTTTTGTTTTCTCTTCTGTTTTTTTTAATTGTCAAAATGATATTTTTGGAGCATGAGAGCGTATAGAATGTCACAAAGGAATTCGTAGGAATTTTTTATGGATTTTTAATTTATTTATTATGATTTTTAGAAATTAAATCATAGAAAAAATAAAATTTATTTATTTATTATGATTTTGCTTTTCTCTCTCATATGTTTGTTCTCTTTACCGGTTGTGCAAGTTCCAGTTATTGCTTTTTCTACCTTTGTCAATAGCCGTCAATTACAATTGATCCAACGGTGAAAAAATGGGCGCACTGATACGCCAGGTGCATGGTAGAATTTTCGTAGTTTAAGTAGTGTGAACTTAGAAGGGGTTAAGGTATGGTTGTAAGAGTAGTACAAGTGAGTGAGTGAGTTTATTATTGAATTAGAGATAATGGGCTTAGGCTAGCTTTGTTTATTGGCATAGGAGAGCTTCTAACCGAAATAGCTTAGTCGGTTACTTTACTAAAGCATACTTTTGATATCATGATATTTTGGATTCACCCACTTGTTAAGTCGGTTTGCTTATTCACCATTATTCTTTTTTTTTTTTTTTTTTTGGTAACAAGGAGGGCTAAGCCCAGGAAAAACCACAACTAAACAAAAATCACTCTAGGCCTTAAAAGGCCATCTCTGTCTTCTTGAAGGACACCAACAATACCACCAGGAGGCAAAACAAAGAGGTGTAAACCCATTTCCATCACATGCCCCATTTTGGCCAAAGAATCAAGACACAGTTAGCCTCCCTCTAAACATGAAAGATACTGCACTCCCAAGAACTCTTCCAACAGGCTGCACATGTTTATTAAAGTAAGGAGAGGGTGATACGACTCAATTTAGCATTCAGAAGGTGCAAGACAAGGGCAGAGTCAGTTTCAACAATAAGCTTTGTTACTTGCAATCTTTGAGCTAGCTTTAGACCATGATACACAGCCCACAGTTCAGCCACCAAAGTATCCCCATGTCCTAAAATTCGCAGAAAAACCTGCTAACCACGCACCACCAGAGTTACGAATAAGGCCCCCAGCAGCAATAGTGTAACTAGAACCAATTCTAGACCCATCAATATTCAGTTTCATGGTAGAAATAGGGGGAGGTTTCCATGCTAGCAAAGTTTGCGTCCTGAGTCTATGGGCTCCAACTCTATTACTAGCAATGTCCCATTCCACAAGAAACCTCAAAATCTTTTCATTTGGAAGATTGGGATAATAGAAGGAAGAGTCAAAAACAGAGCAACATCTCCATTTCTATATAAACCAGCAACCAGTAGCAAAGATATTACACCATCTCAAATTGAACTGATTAACAGTATTTGTTTTCAGGTTAAGACGCAACCAACAATTAAGTCAGTAGAGAAGGATATCTTAACACACTCAGGTAAGGAGGAGGAGTTCCATATTGCTTGAGCACGAGGACAAAGGATGAACACATGCTGGAGCGATTCCAGATAGCAATGACAAAACGGACACGCTGCATCATTTGTCAGTTTCCTTCTTGCTCTCTGCATATTGGTCAAAATTTTATTTTGGGATAGTAGCCACAGAACAATATAGTATAGTTTGAAGAAACAATAATATTCTTGTTTATTGCTCTGTTTGTTGAGTTATTGGAGCTGGCTACTAGAGCTAGCTTTATACAGGAGGACTAGAATATTAAATGCTATACTAAGTGAGCTTTAGAGTCGTACAAGACAGACACCGCTACAATAAACTAATATTGCACCCATACTTACAATAATATAATCACCACTATACCGACATCATTAAATTAATTCTATGCACCCATACCAACACTACAAGTTGTTTCCTTCTTTATCAAGTGCCTTGTGATCGGATGTGGTGTGTTTCTCTTCACGCCCCTCAAGCCGAAAGGAGGGGAACGAATTGACACTTGGATTTTAAGAACAAGAAACGATTTTTGGACAAGGACTTGGTGTGAATATCAGCAATCTGATCCTGGCTGCAAACATATTGTACTTTCGTGGCCTTGTGCAGCACCAATTCTCTTATGTAATGATAATCCAGTTCTACATGCTTGGTTCTAGCATGAAATATTGGATTTGAGGCTAATGAAATGGCTGATATATTATCACACCAAAAATGTACTTTGGAAAGTGGTACTTCAATGTCGAGAAAAGATTTTGTAGATCCAAGTGATTTCGGCTCTAGTATTGGCTAATGAGCGGTACTGCTTGATAGATGATCTTGCAACAGTTGGTTGTTTCTTAGCACTCCAACTTATGAGATTAGGTCCAAGAAATACACAATACCCACCAGCTTGACCTTCATCAAAAAGGGCACTTGATCTCGAATCTGAGTAAGAAATCGATCCAACGAGCCTTGCTTGAACCATAAGCCTTCGAAAGAGTTCCTTTTAAGTATCTCAGATTCTTTTAACTGCAAGCTGATGTGTTTCTCTTGGAGAGTGCATGAATTGGCACACTTGATTCACAACAAAAGAGAGATCGGGTCTGGTCCAAGTTAAGTCTTGCAAGGCTCCTACGATAGACCGATACTCTGTGGATTGGAAAGTAAAGCACCTGTGTGATCTAATTTTGCAGAACCAAGAGGAGTGGCACAAGGTTTGGCTCCTGCCATGCCAGTCTTAGAGAGAAGATCAAAAGCATATTTTCCTTGAGATAAAAAGATGCCGTCACTTGTCCTGTGTATCTCAAGTCCCAAAAAATAATGCAAGGGTCCCAAGTCCTTGACTGGAAATTTAGCACTGAGAGCAGCTATTACAGAAGTGCATGCAGTAGTGGAAGGTCCAGTGATTAAAATATCATCAACATACACTAAGATGAGAACTAGAGAGGGACTATGCTTAACAAAGAGAGAGTGATCAGACTGAGAAGCGTGGAACCCCATTGAGATGAAGGCTTGGAAAAGTTGGTCATACCAAGCTCGTGGGGCCTGTTTAAGTCCATAAAGTGACTTAAGAAGTTTACACACATGATGTGGCTTAGAAAGATCTTCAAATCCAGGAGGTTGCGCCATGAAGACTTCCTCTTTTAAGTGGCCATGCAGAAAAGCATTGCGACATCCAGCTTGATTGAGAAACCGATTGAAGGAAGTCGCTAAAGAGAGAAAAATTCTGATGGTGACAGGCTTAGCCACAGGGCTAAATGTGTCAGAGTAATCAATGCCTTCTTGTTGATGGTAGCCCTTGGCAACTAATCTGGCCTTGTGTCTTTCAATTGAGCCATCAACTTTCCTTTTAATTCGAAAAACCCATTTACATCCAACTAGGTTTTGATGAGGTGAAGAGGGAACTAGGATCCATGTTCCTGTTTGTTGCAAGGCATTAAACTCATCTTGCATAGCAGCTCTCCAATGAATGGATTTGGAGGCCTGTTTGTATGTGGTAGGCACAAAGTCATGATGGGAGATCATAGAAGTGGAAGGTGGATATGCGGTGGCGGTGAAGGCTTTAGGTTTAAAAATGCCGATTTGGATCGTGTTTGCATGGGGTGTTTATTTACTACACAAGGAGGAGATGAACTGGATGGAGTAGGAGGAGATGAATTGGATGGAGAAAGAGGAGTTGAAGAAGCGGCATCGAAGGATGTGAAGATGACATAGGTGGAATAAAAGGAGGAGTAGGAGATGAATGATGAGAAAGGACGGGTAAATTAGGGGATGGAAAAGTTAAATGGATTGGAGTGGAGGAGGAAGTAGATGAAGGAGAAGAATGAGGATCAAGAGACAAAGAGTGAAAAGGAAAGGAATGTTCATTGAAGAGAACATGCCTGGAGATGTAGACTCGGTTGGTGGAGGGATCTAAACATCTATACCCTTTGTGTTGAAGGTCAGAGCCTAGAAAAACACATTCTTTGCTTTTGGGATCAAGTTTGGAAGTGGTATAGGGTTTTAGCCAGGGAAAGCAATGCAACCAAAAATTTTGAGTCGTGTTAAATCTGGGGGTTGTTGAAAAAGTAATTCCCATGGAGAAGTATTATGGGTACTGGTTGGCAATCTATTAATGAGATAGATAGCAGTAGAGAAAACCTCAGCCCAAAATTTGTGTGGAACCCCAGAGGCTGCAAGTAGGGTTCTAGCAGTGTCAACTATGTGCCTGTGTTTCCTCTCAGCACAACCATTTTGTTGGGGTGTGTGAGGACAACTAAATTGGTGAGAGATGCCATGTGTTTGTAGAAACTGGGAGAACGAAGTACTGGTGTATTCACCCCCTGAGTCAGATCGAAGAGTTTTGATTTTAAAGGGAAGCATATTTTCAATGTAAGACTTGAAATTCACAAAGACAGAGAAGACATCAGATTTTGCTTTTATTGGAAAGAGCCAACAATACTTTGTGAATTCATCAACAAAAATTACATAGAATTTGAATCCAGAGACTGAAGTAACAGGAGCAGGGCCCCATACATCAGAGTGCAAAAGTTCTAAAGGAGCAGTAGCACGAAAGTTAGAAGGAACAAAAGGCAACCTATTACATTTGCCTAAGGCACAATTAGAACAGAAGAAGCTGTGCATGACAGACTTATTGTGAGGGAGATTGTGTGTGGCAAGAACTTTGTTGAGAATTTTGAAGGAGGGATGACCCAGCCTTTGATGCCATATGTGAAAAGGAGCTGTGATTGCGACAGTGGCAGTGTGACTGTGAGAATGGGAAGGTGATTGCAGTGAAGGAAATGGATAAGAACCATTTCTAGTAGGGCCCCGAAAAAGCGTCTTCCCTGTGGAAAGATCCTTGATGATAAAATAGGAAGGATAAAAAGTCAGAGAGCACAAATTATCATTGACAAGTTTGTTGACAGAAACCAAATTATATGCTAGATTGGGAACATGTAAGACATGTTTGAGAGAGAAGGAAGCAGATGAGGTATGTAATTTGGAAGAGCCAGAGTGTGTAATTGACAAACCTTGACCGTCACCCACATATACTTTGTCAGAACCATTGTATGCAGATGGAGCACTGAGATTGTTGATGTCATTTGTCATGTGGGTACTAGCTCCGGAATCAGCAAACCAAACAGGGTTTGTGGACTGATTTGCAACCATGGCAGAAAGCTTGGCAGGTGGAATTCTGCCTTGAAAAGCATGGCTCATCCTGTTATAGCAATCAATGGCAGAATGACCTGTTTGATCACAAATTTGACAAGGAATTTTGTTACCAGAGCCACGGTAATTGGAAGTTGCGCTGTTGGAAGATTGATTTCTTCGATCAAAGTTGGATGATGAACCCCGATAGTTGGGATCAAAGTTGGATGATGCACCGATAATTGGTGTTATGAGATTGGGGCATCGAAGATCGCTGAGATTGATGGTAGTGTCTGGGCTTGCTGCGACCGCGATTGTTGCGAAAGTTAGGTGTGGCAACGTGAGCTTGAGCAGAAGAAGAATGGAGCATGAGATTTTGTGGTGCAGGAAGCTGAGGGCCGAAATTTTGGGTAGAAGCGAAGGCCTAGTATGGTTCTGAGGATGCTTCTGAGTTGGACTTCTTTCTACGTGCTAAAGACATTTCTTTGCTGACAAGTAGGCCATGAAGTTCATCGACAGAGGTTGTGGCAAGGCGCAGCTCAATTGAATCGACAAATAAGTCATATTCATTTGGCAATCCATTAAGGATTGTGGAAATTAACTCAGTTTCCTCAACAGGAGCCCCAGCAAATGCAAGTGCATCAGAAACTTGTTTGATCGATTGAAGATATTCAGAGATCGAAGAATAGCCTTTTTGAGCAGTTTGAAGGCAAGAATGGAGATGATGAATGTGCGACCGCGACACACCCGCAAATCGCTTTTCCAAATTGAGACATAGCTCACGAGCAGATTTTACTCCAACAAAGATAGGGATCAAATCTTGACAGAGTGGAATTGATCCAAATGATCAAATTTTGATCTTTCTCATACCAAAGCTCAAAAGCGAGGATTGGGATTCGTAGTCTGTTCCCGTGAGGAATCAAGTAAGAATGAAGAGGACAAAGTTCAGACTCCATCGATGATGCCTGTGAGCTTGTATCGTCTAAAAATAGGGACAAAAAGAGATTTCCAAAGCAAATAATTATTGCGATTCAATTTGAGGGGCACCATGCTGCCAATATTTTGAATTGTTACGTGCGATTGAATTTGTGGGCGAAGTTGAGGTAACCGGAGTTTCCTGAGGAGATGAAGGATTGGAAATTGATGAAGAGGTCATGATTGTGACAAAATTGAAGAATGATGGTAAAACAATGTTTGGAACAGGATGATGAAATTGAGATGAAGAGGCAGATTGTATGCTTGAGAGGAGAAAAGAGAAGAAGCGAAACAGAAAGGGAAAGATAATCAGCGCCGTTAGGCGATAGCTCGATACCATGAAGAAACAATAATATTCTTGTTTATTGCTCTGTTTGTTGAGTTATTGGAGCTGGCTACTAGAGCTAGCTTTATACAGGAGGACTAGAATATTAAATGCTATACTAAGTGAGCTTTAGAGTCGTACAAGACAGACACCGCTACAATAAACTAATATTGCACCCATACTTACAATAATATAATCACCACTATACTGACATCATTAAATTAATTCTATGCACCCATACCAACACTACAAGTTGTTTCCTTCTTTATCAAGTGCCTTGTGATCGGATGTGGTGTGTTTCTCTTCATAGTTAGCGTGCCACAGAACAATTATTCTAGATTTTTCCACACACAACAATATAGTATAGTTAGCGTGCCATTACAGATGGTAGGCTAGGCTTCCAGAAAAATGCTACAAATTTATAATTTTGATTTGGGTGTCGTCATAAATTGGGTGCCCTTGGACCATTTTTAAAGAGTACTGCTATTTCCATCTCTTATCCTATTTTCTCACTTACCTTATCTTCCCACTCACCATGTAAATTTGAAAAAACACAATCTTATCTTTCCATCCATCTTTATTCATAAAATACCATTACATTATTAATTCAACAAAAACCCAGAAATCAAGCAAAAAAATTTTAAAAAAATAACCCAAACAAATCAACCTCTTCTTATTCTTCTTCTTCAATCACAATTCCAAAAGAGTTTGGCGTGTTTGCACTGGTCAGCATTGTGATGTACTCATAAATTGACAGGAGTGTTAAGGTTGAAGTCAATTTTTGTCCTTTATTGAAGGAAGGTGTGAAGAAGCCCCTGTGATGTTGAATCATGTTGAAAGTAAAGTAATTGAAGTCATTGATGAATTGGAGATGGAGGGGATAGAATTTTCAGCCCAACTGTGTTCTTGCCTTTTCTTTTTCCTCAATAATTTTCCAATATTTACATCTTGATACTCACAGACAGACGGCTTTAAAATCTGAAGTGAATTAAAATCATAAGTAAAATCATGTAATTGCAATCTATTAAAATCATAAGTAAAATCATATAATTTCAAATTCGGCTGAAATCCATTACATTAAAATCATGTAATTACAATCTATTAAAATATCAATTGAATACACCCCCCTTAGTCTGCAATAATAGAAGAGTATGGTCTAAGCTGGCAGTCAACTTTTGTCCATTATTGACGGAAAGAAAAGAATGAAGAAGAAGACCGCACTGAAAATGTTGAATCATGCGGAAATTGAATAGGTTATTCAAAAGTCACTGATGAATTAAAGACAGAGGAGGTCGATACTTGGGTGGAATTTTCAGCCTAAAGCTGTGTTCTTGCCTTTTCTTTCCTTAATTTTTCAATATTTGCATGAAGAAGATTCAAGCCAGAGCCACAAAAGAGACGTTTTTCAAGACATTGAAGACTTAAAGCCTTGTCAATCACGTTACGTGGCAAAGGTTTCTCTTTGATTTTCACCTGATCCTAATCCATGAACTGCTATGCAGCAATCATTTTGTACAAGTACCTTCTTAATTTTATATTTAATATGAATTTGATCCTAAATTTATTAAGGCACTGTTCCTGTACTGACTTTTAAAGTCCATTATGTAAAATATTTGATCCAAACAGTTGATTAATAATAAAATAGGTACAACAGCCCAAAGGTAAAGAAATACAATGCTACAAAGGCAACCAAACTAATACATAAGTTGATCCAAACAGATGATTCAGTGGTTAGGGTTAATGATGGCATGTTCAGCTCTGTGTGCTCCCACTACACAATCAAGAAGTAGGAGGTATTAATTATGGACTAATAAACTACTGAACACGATGAGGAATCAAATCGTTCAAGAGAAGAGAATACATAAGTTGGGTCTGGAAAGGAAGTTATAAAACTTTTCAATGTTTACCATTTTGTTGTTGTATAACATTGTACTTTTTCCTTGCTCTTCTTCTAAAGAAACAGCAGCCTACCTAGAAGAGCAATATGGTAATTGGAACCACAATGGCCACTATGATCAAAGTTGAGATTTGGTCATCATTTCCTGCAGAGTAGTAGACACAAATTAATGGTTCATCCCTATGTCTGTGTAAAAGTTCTACAAACATTGCTTTCTAAATATATAATTAACCAATTAGAACAAATACATGAGCTATAGCTTAGCCCAGCTGCTATTAATTAATTTTACCTTGAGACCTTGTAACTGAAGCTGGAGGTGGAGGAGAAAGAAGCAGTGGCGGAGGAGGGGCAGTAACAAATGTATAAAATGGATGCACTTCATATCTAACATTGCAGCTAGGATACAAAACTCTTCCTCCTTGCCTCCCATCACAACAAGCCGGAAGAAGTGCAATAGCTCCTCGAAGACACCGATCACAGTCGGTGGTTGACAGGTCCGGTGTGCATTGCACAAGGCTGTACAACTTCTGAAACGCTGTAAAGTTTGTTTCTGTTGTCGCGAACTTTTTGGCACCGGAGGTCGCATTTGCTGCCACTGGCACCGAGCCAGTGATTGTTTCCGCCAGTACCTCATTAAACCGGTTTGGATCAGTAACGTTTCCCGTGTTCCACAAATAAATTCTTGGGGCTTCGTCCATATTGCCGAAAAAAGACACGTTTGAGTAGCGTAACATGCAATCATCGTACCAAATTATAGTGACTTTTCTTAAGGGGCAGTACTTTTGGACCGTGTCTCTGGCTGCAGTAGCCACACAAACTTGGCATGCATCGGATGTGAGATCAGCACGGCATAGAAAGGAGCCATAAACTGCAGCGTTGGGATCTTGGGAGCCAGCGGTGGTGTTGTAGAAACCGAGTTCCCGGGTGGCGTTGGAGGTGAGATAAGAGAGGAGGAGATTAAGATTGAATTCGTAGGTGCTGTTGGGAGTGAAACTGGTTGTGTTAGAACAGACGTGGTAGATGTATTCAGCTTCACTCAAACTGCTAAGGCTAAGCAAGCCAAGCACAAGGGTCATCAACACATTGAGATTGAATGAAGGCATTTGATAATCAAATCGATAACCTCTTCTTGATGATCACGATCACTTCCTTCTGCAAACATAAGACGGGTTTAGGTGAGCTAAAATGCCTTTAGGCCTAGTTTGCTCTGGTCAGCATTGTGATGTAGTCTTAAATTGACAGGAGTGGCCCAACTCCTTATAAGCCCTTGCTAGGTTTATCAATTTTCCAATGTGGGATTTTTTACCTTCACATTCTCACACGCCCCCGCACGTGTGGTGAATTTTCAAGCCTAGCACGTGGACAACACATATTGGGTAACGTGGAGCACGTGTGGCCATTGGGCTTTCACACGTGGGCTAACTTAACTCTGATACCATGAAGAAAGTTGAGGTTCTATCCCAAAACCAATTGGCAATGGGGGGAGTAGCCCAACTCCTTATAAGCCCTTGCTAGGTTTATCAACTTTCCAATGTGGGACTTTTTACCTTCACATTCTCACAGTGTTAAGGTTGAAGTCAAGTCCTTTATTGAAGGAAGGTGTGAAGAAGCCCCTGATGTTGATCAAGTGATGTGGAAAGTAAAGTTATTAAAAAGTCATTGATGAATTGGAGACGGAGGGGATAGAATTTTCAGCCCAACTGTGTTCTTGCCTTTTCTTTTTCCTCAATAATTTTCCAATATTTATGTTGAAAAATAATGTCCATTTGTGTTCTACACAGTTCTAGAAAAATCATGAATACAAGGATGGTTCTAGAGTTGTGGAGAACATACTATGTAGGCTAAACAAAAGCAATTGAAGCTTGAAGAACATTCTAGTACAAGACACATATGTGGCTAGGAAATGAAGAAGCCCAGGTCGGTGGCTGTGTATGTCGGCAATCAAAGCCTATAAAAAGGCATTGTACTCATATAAAGTTGAGCTAACCACTAAAACTCCCAAACTATATGGGAGCTATAAGAGATACCCAAAACTAGTTTAAGGGAGCCAACAAGTCTCCCAAACTAAGCCATGTTGAGGAGCCAATAAGCTCACCAAACAAAGAGAGAATAGGCCAATAAGCCCAAAAGTAGGAAGGAGGCCAATAAGCCTAAACACTAAACACCTTCTAGTTGTTGAAGGCCAATTAGCCTAACCCTATGTACACTAAGACATGTACTATTCTCCTCCAATGTAATAAAATCATTTTGTTTCAACTATTATCTTATTGTCCTAAACCCCTTCACCACATAAACCAACAATGGCATCAGAGCAACACACATCACACCTCCTAAATTCCAACAATTTACATCTTGATACTCACAGACAGACGGCTTTAGACTTTTAGTCTGCAATAATAGGAGAGTATGGTTCAAGGGAGTAGGTAACCACGAACCCATGAAGAAGATTCAAAGATCCACAAATGAGAAACATTTTTAAAGACATTGGTGTGAAGACTTAAAGCCTTGTCAATCACGTTCCTAGTGCATGGGATCGCTATGCTGTAGGATGATAAGTCGTTGATAATCGATGCCACAACTACGTATACCCAGAAAAGAAATGTAATATTTTCTAACATTTTATCACAGCCCAACTTCATAATGTCACTTTTTGCCCATGCCAGCAGCATATGTATAAGCAGGAAGTTTTCTCATGCCGGAGGCCAACCTGATAGGGTATAATTATCCCAATTTGGTTAGGGATCCATTCATGTTAATCTGCAGACTCGACGCGAATTTGATGATAAATTTTCCAGATATTTGAGAGCGATATGCACCAATTAGGGTGGTTAGAGCATCCACAATCATGCTTCCTATTTTTTTAGTTAAAATTTAGCTAAAAACACACAAAAGTTATTTTAGGAGCTCTCTATAAAATTTGAACTTTAATCATACTCCATAGTTTAGGGAGTCATAAATACTATAGTTATTTTTAAATTCAAATATGATTGGTCCATCTTTATAAAAAATATATATAAAAAAATAGTTAGCATTAATTAAAAATTTAAACTATGCATAAAACAAAGCAGCATTAAATTATAGGGAGCCACTATGAGTCTTTTATCTATCCTCAGATTTATGAGCTTCTAGAGGTCTCCCTATTGGCATATAGGGAGCATGATTGGAGTTATATTTTTCAAATTCCTCCCTAAAATTTGTTTAAGGAGATGGTTTAAGGAGCCCATTGTGGATGCTTTTAGATCCCAAATTGGCTAGCAAACGTATTAAGTACTAAGAAACTGTTGGAAGGTGATGGACCCTCACTCATAAAACTCACAATAAACAATATTTGAGAGAAGACAAGTGACAAGTAGCTAATTTTGAGTTTTTCACTCCAAATAGGCTTTATAAGGGTTTTTGTAAATTATGTCATGCTAAAATGGGCCTATGCATGGAAAGCCCAAAAATAAATTCATTTCTTCCTTAAAATAACATGCTTTAAATACAGAGAGTATCCAATCCAATCCAATACTAGTCACCGAAGTTGAATCATGTGGGGAAATTTAAAACCTTATCTAAAAGTCATAATTTTTTTAGGTATTTGCTTGATCATCAGTCTTTTAAGGTTGCAGTCCTCTAAGCTAACAGTCAACAAATGGGGTCGATAATAAGGTAGAATTTTCAGCCCAACTGTTGCCTTTTCTTTTTCCTCAGTTTTTCAATATATTACATCTTGATACCTACAGAGGGTTTTAGACTTTTAAGGTCAGTTTGGCATTGCTATGCTGTGAAAATAATCGTTGTCAGATTTGCTGTGAGAGAAAGCAGTTTGGCGTTAGGTAAACTTTTTGTTAAAAATGTTGTTGGTACTAATTCCCGCATAATCAGAAAATGATTCCCATAAAATCATTAAACCTAGCGCCTCTTCGAAACTGATTCCTGCATAATCAAAAAATGAAAGCACCTCATTAGCTGCTTTCCCTTATAACTTTCTCTCACAACAATTTTTAACAATAAGTGATTTTTTCATAGTTTACCAAACGAGCTGGGCTTCTTAAAAATTTAAAAAAATTATTTATCACCCCAAATAAACAATGCCAATCGAGCACTTAGTTTGCAATAATAGAAGAGTATGGTTGAAACTAAGATGCTGATAAAGAAGGGACTGGTAGCTGGTTTGATTTTCGAGGAGACTGAGATTATCTGAAAGCAAATTAAAGTCATCCACGATACTTTCTTTAACATATTTATTCAACGCTTAAAAAGTTTGCATCTCTAGCTTGATTGACGCTTCTTATTAGTTACCAGCATCTCAGCTTTGAAAACAAAACAAACCGATACTCTCTCTCTCTCAAGTCAACTAGTCTTTCCCGCTTTGGTTGTCGGTTTGGCGCACTTATTTGGTTCTCCTACACTCTCTCTCAAGTCAACAAGTCTTTCCTCCTTTTTACTTTTTGGAGGATGACCATGGATAATTAGGAAAGCTGAATAAGTAGAGATGCTTGTATATTTTTTCACTTGACTGACGACAATGGCTATCGAAAAAGAAATGATTTTAGATAATAGATAGGATGAATACAATTTAACACAAGTGAGTTTCGGACAGTATTTGAATATATAGGAGGAATATTATACTTGGTAAATTACAAACATTATTTAGAAGAAAATTGAATAAAATTGACGTAGTGCTGCGTCAAAAATGAATGCTAAATTACATTATTATAATTTCATAAATGTAGTTTCCATGCATGCATGTATCTGCAGGCACTATCGAGGATATACTTGGGTGATCAGTGAAAGCTCATCTTCTGGTGCTTTAACAACAGAGTTGCTCTTGGATCGATCTGACCCGGTTGTCACCTCTGAATTACTCTGCAATCCCAAAGACGCGTCAGATCCAACAGTACTGTGCAAAAAGAAAGCTGGTTGTGAGGGCACTGGAAGAGTGAGAGAGGAGCTATTGATCATCACAATTATAGAAGCCATGGTTGGCCTATTAGCTACATTTTCCTGCACAAATAATTAATAACCCAATGTGGATGCATCTCATAACTTCTTCACTTCTTGAATTAGTCCCCATTGTGAAACACCCCTGAGGTTTTCGGGTTTTGCTGAGGTTTCAGAACTTACACAAACACCTGAAGTTTGAAATTGTTTTCCAAAGATTGATGATTTTATATAAAAAAAAATTTCTCCAAATGACAAAGTTAGGCTTTGGGATTAGATTCCACATACATTCATTGAGCTTAGTTTTGTCATTTGCTTAAGTTTTTTTCTACCTCTTTTAGATATCATAAGGCTAATTCAATGAGATATTGGGATTGAGAGGGGAGTAAAATGTCAGACCACAAGTAAGGTTGAGAAAACAGAGCATTGATTTATTTAAAAACGGTGGATCATCTGATTAATGATTAGTTTAACTCACCCAAGACTTTAAAGTGATAATTTGTGAGAACTTAACTACTTATCAAATGTCAAATAGTTTTGTACACAAAAAAGATGAACCAGCTGAGTCATGCTTATTTGTAGACGTCCCAAATGTCTAAACAATGGACAACGTTCAAAAACAAGAGCGTGAGAAATTTCATTTGGACTGAAGTATTGTTAATCTCACCATGGAAATTTTACAAATGCAAATTGCAATCCCCACAGACTTGCTAGCGAGGGTATAGGTCACTAATAGAAGTCTCATTCACCGACATTTTCGTAGAGTTGCTTTGTGATTGATCATCTGAATTAGAGTCCAATGCCCACAAAGAAGTTTTGAATCCAGTGTTGTTGTGCATAAAAAACGATGGTGGTGAGGGCACTGGAAGAACGAGAGAGTAGCTATTCATCATGACAATAATTGAAGCCATGGTTGGCCTATCAGCTGCATTTTCTTGCACACATAATAATCCAATGTGGATGCATCTCATCATTTCACTTCTTGAACCATTCCTCAGTGTGGGATCTATTAGATTTGAAGCTGTCCCTTCAACCCAATTCTTCCATGCCTAAAATGATTTGTTAATGTGAGAGAAACATAATCAGAAATACAAATTTTCTCTTTCTCATTGCATTCATTTAGTGTAATGCGCCAAAACAATTTTTTTACTTACATAGCTTAGAAGATCCTCCTCGTTCTCTCCATGCCGAAAATCATTATTTTTCTGTCCACTTATTATCTCCAAAGTTAACACACCAAAACTATAGACATCGGACTTAACAGAAAAGTGTCCGTGCATTGCATACTCTGGAGCCATGTATCCGCTGCATATAAGAAAAACGTTATCAAATTAAACTATGGATGGAAGTTATTGATATAGCATCTCAGTTCTGTATAAGTTGTATAGCCAGCTGGTCGAGTACTTACTAGGTCCCCATAATTCGATTGGTATTGGCCTGGGTTTGATCAAGCACGAACAACCTTGCCATGCCAAAGTCTGATATTTTGGGGTTCATTTGAACATCTATCAAGATGTTACTAACTTTGAGATCACGATGAATAATTCTAAGGCGAGATTCTTCATGAAGATAAAGGAGCCCCCGAGTAATGCCTAGTATAATTTTGTATCGTCTGTCCCAATCCAACTCTGCACGCTTGATTGGGTCTACGTATTCATCCAAATAGAAGAAATATTATGTTAAGTATAGTGTTTGTTGAATGTCATACAAATAGAAAGTAGAACTATAGCCATACCAAATATGATACGATCGAGACTTGCGTTAGAGACAAATTCGTAGACAAGAAGCCTTTCTTGTCCTTCCAAGCAGAAACCTAAGAGCCTAACTAAATTTCGATGTTGAAGCCTGGCCACTAACAGGACCTCATTTTGAAATTCTCTATCTCCTTGTGCAGAATTCATACAAAGTCTTTTTACTGCTATATTTTCTCCATTGAAAAGTCTACCCTGAAAAAACAAAATAGACAAATATATAATATGAATATAAAAGTGAACTAAGTCTAGGTTGCTTTTATTAGTCCGTTATTATTGACAAATAATTGATATGACTGTGTTGTATCATTAATTCTGGCAAGAAATTAATTACCTTGTAAACAGAGCCAAATCCGCCTTGACCGAGTTTATTAACTTCCGAAAAGCCATCTGTGGCAACTCTAATGGTGTCAAAGTCCATTTGCAAGGATTCTGCATTTCCAATCTCATCTACATCCTCGGCTGAGGAACAATTTCAGAAAAATTAAATAGGTTCTTTGTTTAAGGGGCATCCAAAATGATTATAATGGAATTTTGATGTTCACTAGAGTTCACTTTCTTCCAGTACCTGGAAGTATTTCAAGCTTTCCCTTTGTCTTCCTCACTCTTAAACAAATGCATATGGATATAATTAGTAGCAGAGAAACAGCGATTGACACAACAATAATCACGACATTCCGAGATCTGTTGGATCCTGCAAAAATCACCAAATCTTCAATAATCAAAACATTCTGCATAAATATACATATATGCACTGCAAAAATCAGACACTCAGAAACCTTCTGAATTCCTGGTTGTTGAAGGCGGAGGAGGAGATATTGGTGGTGATGATGATAATGGTGGCAGTGGCTTGACAGCTGAAATGTTAATGTAGGGGTAAACCTCGTACAGAAAGTAACAGCTGGGCCTAATGACTCTCCCACCTATTTTCCCATTACTACACAAATTTCCAATAGCACCAATTAAGCAATCATTGCACTCTTGCTCAGACAAGTCTGGCGTGCACTGCGTAAGACCGTATATTGTTTGGATATTTTCACCGCTTGTGTTTCCATATGCAAACTTACGGAGAGAACCAGCGGCTGCAGTTTCACTTCTTAAGCTCTGTAACAACTCCCTAAGCTTTTGAAAGAATTCGTTGACGGTGGAAGACGGTACGTCTTGTGTGTTGGACATACAGAGAGAAGGCGTAGTTTCCATGGTGCCATATATCGAACGGTTTGAGTAGCGTAACATACAACCGTGGTTGAAAAACATGGCTTCCTTCTGGTTAGGACAGAGCTCACTGAGAGCATACCTAGAGACATTGAGGCAATTGTGGCAGCCAGGGTCGTCAATATTGACCATATAGCAAAGTGCAATTGCATAAACTTGGTTGTGGTCGGAGCTCTGGCCGTAGGATGAATTGTATAAGCCATAGCCGTTACCGGTGTTGTTGGAGGGAAGGGAGGAGAGAAGGGTGTTGAGGTTTCTGTGGTAGGTACTATTGGTGGTGTAGTTGCCTCTGTTGTTTGAACACAAGTGGCTTTGATAAGCTAGCCAATCTTCTTGAGCAAGGGGTTGATGAGTAGTGATGAGTAAAAGAATGGGAAAAAGGAGAAATAGGAATCTTGTGGAAACCATTGCATTTGCATGCATCAATTGCATTTCCCTTTGGGATAAGTATGAGGATATTGTATTTAAATATTATGATATGTGGTAATATAGTATAGCTTAGCTGGGGTTCCATATATTACGTCAATAACGTGCCATTACAGATGGTAGGGCTAGTGGTTGGCGACAAGTCAAACACGTTATTTGTCAAGGCAACTTACTTTATTATATTACAGCACTTTGATTATTTTATATTAAAGCATACTTTAGATATCATGATATTTTGGATTTTGTAAAGTCAATTTGCGTATTCACCATTATTATAGATTTTTCTATAGTATTCAACACACAATATAGTATAGTTAGCGTACCATTACAGATGGTAGGCTAGGCTTCCAGAAAAATGTTACAAAATTTATAATTTTGATTTGGGTGTCGTGATAAATTGGGTGTTCGTAGACCATTTTTAAAGAGTGCTGCTATTTCCACCTCTTGTACCATCTGCTCCATGAGTTCCCTGAAGTAGGCTCTCATCTCGTTTCCTTGCAAGGTGTGTTTACATGCCCCCTGTCAATACTTTGCGTGACGTCTTGAGACATCTGATTCAAGCTCTGAGTCATCTGGGCCATACTTTTAGCCATTGCTTGAAATCCCTCCTTCATGGTTCTCTTCTCTCGAGGCAGTCGAAAGGATTCTCAGAGGAGAGCTCTTGTGATTTAGCTACTCCTTTGTTTCTATCTTCTGGACTTGAAATAGAGTATGCCATATAGACTTTATGTCTGGTTTCTCAAAGAAATCTAGCAACCTCTTCTTATTCTTCTTCTTCAAACACAATTCCAAAAGAGTTTGGCATGTTTGCTCTGGTCAGCATTGTGATGACTCATAAATTGACAGGAAGGTGTGAAGAAGCCCCTGTGATGTGAATCATGTTGAAAGTAAAGTTATTGAAAAGTCATTGATGAATTGGAGACGGAGGGGATAGAATTTTCAGCAAAACGTGTTCTTGACTTTTATTTTCTTTTTCCTCAATAATTTTCTTAATCTCAAGGTGAAAAAGCACAACAACGTGCTTGTAATCTGATAATGTACTTTTTCACTAAAGAAATACACAGATCTAGAGCTCGTCTTCTTCATCCTCTGATTCTTTCATTATCCGACAAAGCTTAGCTAATTGATTACCATGGTTAACACAGAGCTCTTTGTCAATGAGGCATATGGAGAGAAAGGGTGAGCCCATTGGCAGAGCAACTAAGAGCACCTGTTTGATCACGGTGATCAATACAACTTCCTGTAAAGAAGGCAGGTCGCTCAGGTTTGGAAAGACTAATAGTTTCAGTTGTCAAAGTTAAAACAACCGACGACATAGTTGGCCTTTTGCTTGCGTCCTCTTGAACGCACAACAATCCAATATGGACGCATCTCAAGAACTCATTTGGACTGCAGGAGTCTTTCAACAATGGATCCGTTAACTCCAACCCCTTCCCTTCGTTCCACAACTGCCAAGCCTGCAATTAATACCGGAGTTAATACCGTTCTATATATTTGATAGCTATATAGCTCCATCTATGATCAATATAAAGGCAGTAAATAATTAGTTTGTTACAGTAAATAGTTTGTTTGTTAGTTTTAGTTACCTATCTGTAACTAATCTTATACAGCTGTATTTGACAGCTCATCATTGTATTTTAATATAAAGCTTGTACAAACTATTCATTCAGTTAATGAGAAATTACATTCCCTTTACAATATTCCAGTTATTTTGGAGGGTCAAAATGTTGCGCAATTAATTTTATAACCCAACTAATTGAAAACTTACATATGCTACAAGAGTAGGTGCACAGTTTGTGAGATGAAAGCCCAAAAAATTTATTTTTCCTGTTAGGATCTCAAGCAAGAGTACGCCAAAACTAAAGACATCAGACTTTAGTGCAAGATCAATTGGAGAATAAAACTAAGACATTGAAGATCATTTTGTCAAATTTTCATAATTTTCTACGAAGCCAATTGTTCCAAAATTATAAGTCAAGACAGTTGCAATCCCGTCAAAACTGCACTGCTGTGGAAGATTGATGAGTTGAAGACTTTTCAGTGGTGTGCGATATATTCTTACTCTAAGATTTCCAAGAATATAGAACACCACTAGGAAAAATTTGAAAAGTCTTCGACTCATCAATCTTCCACAGCAGTGCAGTTCTGACGGTATTGCAACTTAAACTGTCTTGACTTGTAATTCTAGAACAATTGGCTTCATAGAAAATTATGAAAATTTGACAAAATCATCTTCAATGTTTTAGCTTTCTTCTCCAATTAGCCTTGTGCTAAAATTCCTCCGGAAAATCTAATTTCCTCCAAGAACCTTCTGAAAACATAAAAAAGCTAAAAATAAAGTAATAAACCTCTTTTCAATCAACTTTCCCTAAAAAACAAAAAATAAAAGGTATAAAAATATAAGAAATAATGGACTTATCAAACCACTCAAGGAAGGATAGTGCTTAGTTATTTGCATGAGTCCAAAGCTTGTATTGTATCTATAGTTCTAAATTAGACATTTGCTAATAGACAAAAACTAGATTTGAAGCGGCTAAAGATCCCAAACTACATATTTAAGACATGATATAATTAATGATGATACCAAAGATTTATTAAAGAGCAAGGGCTTGATGATCCATCAATATCATACCCCCTTTGTTTTTGTTTCTCTCAATCAGCAAAAACATGTCTTAAATATGTAGTTTGGGATCTTTAGCCGCTTCAAAGCTATTTTTTGTCTATTAGCAAATGTCTAATTTAGAACTATAGATACAATACAAGCTGTGGACGCATGCAAAGAACTAAGCACTATCCTTCCTTGAGTCATTTTACAGTGAGGGCCTATGGCTCTTAGGTGAGGTCATATCTCTTAACAATTGGACTAAACTAATCAATTTAATCTAACATGTAACGAATTTGATCCAACGATTAAGAAATAGAGCCTCACAAAAAGGCCATATATAAGACCCTCGCTATAGAATTCTTGATCCTTCCTTTTACCCTTTTATTTCATTCATCAAACGACTTTAAAATGATGTTTTTTTTTGTTGGGTGTGCTATGGAGGCCCAGAAACAAAGAAACGAAACAGAAACCATCATGGGCCTAGAGACCCTACAAAAATCTTCAAGTAGCAAGAAAGCCCAATTAGGTTGCCTAACGCTCTCAGCCACATAATTCTGTTCCCACAAGTATCATAAAATCATAGTAATATGTTGAATTTTTCATGCTCCCCTTCTATTTGCACAAAAAGACTTCCCCTTCCATGTCCCATTACTTTAAATGTACGAATCACATCCTATCTCCTTCCTATGTTAAAGAAACATATGCTACAGTTTTTCAATTTACAATCTTGTCTGCGTGAGAGCAAGCAAATTTATAATTTTGATTTGGGTGCCCTTAGACCATTTTTTAAAAGTGCTATTATTTTCACCATTTGTTCTATTTTCTCACCCACCTTATCTTCTCACCCACCATGTAAATTTGAAAAAACACAATCATATCTTTCCACCCACCTTTATTCCTAAAATACCATTTCATTATTAATTCAACAAAAATCCAGAAATCAAGCAAAAAAAAATTAAAATTAAAATTAACCCAAACAAATCTAGCAACCTCTTCTTATTCTTCTTCTTCAATCACAATTCCAAAAGAGTTCGGCGTGTTTGCTCTGGTCAGCATTGTGATGTACTCATAAATTGACACAATTAAGGTTGAAGTCAACTTTTGTCCTTTATTGAAGGAAGGTGTGAAGAAGCCCCTAATGTTGAATCACGTGGAAAGTAAAGTTATTGTAAAGTCATTGATGAATTGGAGACGGAGGGGATAGAATTTTAAGCCCAACTGTGTTCTTGCCTTCTCTTTTTCCTCAATAGTTTTTTATCCTCACAGACAGACGGCTTTAGACTTTTAGCCATGTTTGGTACGACTCATTGGACTAGATTGGGTTAAATAGGACTCAAAACCCATGTTTGGTTCTGTAAAGTGAATGTATTGAACAATATTTTCAATTACATGAATGAAGTTTACGTTGGCTTTGATGAGGATATAGTACCATTGAGCATAAGCTTTACTGCTATATCATAGTTTATATGTCAATTGAAATTGAAACAATTATCAAATTAGCATTGTGAATGGATATGTAAGTTAAGATACAGTGTTTTACAATATTAAATAAAAAACAATTATAATTTGGATTGAAAATTCATTTCATTATGAACTTTTGCGACAAGAACTAGAGTCGCAAACACTGTCGTAAAACCCCAATTTACATCCAACGGTAGTTTATTGCGACACTAGTTTGCCGTCGCAAGACTGACACAAATAGGTATTACAACGGCTTTAAAGCGTCATAAAAAGACCCAAATTATTTACGACGCTTTTTTGTAAGACCCGTGTCTTGAGGAAGCAAGAACGGTGAGCAATCCCACATCGCTCGAGGAGGGAAAGGTGAAGTGCCTTATATGTGTGAGTACTTCTCTTCCTAACACGAGGCCTTTTGAGAGCTCATTGGCTTCGGATTCCATGGGAACTCCGAAGTTAAGCGAGTTTGGGCTAGAGCAATCCTAGGATGGGTGATCTATTGGGAAGTTGCTCGTGAGTTCCCAGAAACAAAAACCGTGAGGGTGAGGCCCAAAGCGGACAATATCGTGTTAGGGGAGTAGGGTCATGACATAATGGTATCGAGCCCCACCTCGACCGAAAATGTGCCGGCCGAGGACGCCCGGGCCCCAAGGGGGTGGATTGTAAGACCCGTGTCTTGGGAAGCAAGAATGGTGAGCAATCCACATCGCTCAGGGAGGGAAGGGTGATGTGCCTTATATGTATGGGCACGTCTCTATCTACCAAGAAGCCTTTTTGGGAGCTCACTGGCTTCGGATTCCGTAGGAACTCCAAAATTAAGCGAGTTTGGGCTAGAGCAATTCCCGGATAGGTGAGCCACTGGGAAGTTGCTCGTGAGTTCCCAGAAACAAAACCGTGATGGCGGGGGCCCAAAGCGGACAATATCTTGCTAAGGGAGTCAGGTCGTGACACTTTTAGTGCGACTCGTCCAAAAGCATCGCAATGCCATTGCGAATCGTGTTTTACGACGCTTTTTCCACTTTTGAGACACATTTTGACTGTCACGAAAAGCCATTTTTCTTGTAGTGTCATTTTATATTAGGATAAATTATTAATTCAATAAATAGTTTGGTAGTATGGTATACTCAGTTAATTTTAGGGTTCGTTTAACAACACCTAATTATATCATGTCTTAAATATGTAGTTTGGGATCTTTAGCCGCTTCAAATCTATTTTTTGTCTATTAGCAAATGTCTAATTTAGAACTATAGATACAATACAAGATTTGGACGCATGCATTATTCTTCCTTGAGTGGTGCGCGATATATTCTTACTCTACAATTTCCAAGAATATATCCCACACCACTAGGAAAAAATCGGAAAAGTCTTCAACTCATCAATCTTTCACAGCAGTGCAGTTCTGATGGGATTGCAACTTAAACTGTCTTGACTTGTAATTCTGGAACAATTGGCTTCGTAGAAAATTATGAAAATGTGACAAAATGATCTTCAATGTCTTTGTCTTCTTCTCCAATTGGCCTTGCGCCAAAATTCCTCCGGAAAGTCTAATTTCCTCCAAGAACCTTCTAAAAGCACAGAAAAGCTGAAAATATGGAAAATAAAGAAAAGTATGAAAATTTGACAAAATGATCTTCAATGTCTTAGCTTTCTTCTCCAATTGGCCTTGCACTAAAATTCCTCCGGAAAGTCTAATTTCCACCAAGAACCTTCTAAAAGTGCAGAGAAGCTGAAAATATGGAAAATAAAGAAAATTATGAAAATTTGACAAAATGATCTTCAATGTCTTAGCTTTCTTCCCCAATTGGCATTGCGCTAAAATTTCTCTGGAAAGTCTAATTTCGGCCAAGAACCTTCTAAAAGTGCAGAGAAGCTAAAAATATGGAAAATAAAGAAAATTATGAAAATTTGACAAAATGATCTTCAATGTCTTAGCTTTCTTCTCCAATTGGCCTTGCACAAAAATTCCTCCGAAAAGTCTAATTTCCGCCAAGAACATTCTAAAAGCGCAGAAAAGCTGAAAATATGGAAAATAAAGAAAATTATGAAAATTTGACAAAATGATCTTCAATGTCTTAGCTTTCTTCTCCAATTGGCCTTGCGCTAAAATTCCTCCGGAAAGTCTAATTTTAGCCAAGAACCTTCTAAAAGCGCAGAAAAGCTGAAAATATGGAAAATTATGAAAATTATGAAAATTTGACAAAATGATCTTCAATGTCTAAAATTCCTCCGGAAAGTCTAATTTCCTCCAAGAACCTTCTAAAAGCGCTGAAAAGCTGAAAATATGGAAAATAAAGAAAATTCTAAAAATTTGACAAAATGATCTTTAATGTCTAGCTTTCTTCTCCAATTGGCCTTGTGCTAAAATTCCTCTGGAAAGTCTAATTTCCACCAAGAACCTTCTAAAAGTGCAGAAAAGCTGAAAATATGGAAAATAAAGAAAATTATGAAAATTTGACAAAATGATCTTCAATGTCTTAGCTTTCTTCTCCAATTGGCCTTGCGCTAAAATTCCTCTGAAAAGTCTAATTTCCACTAAGAACCTTCTAAAAGCACAAAAAACCTGAAAATAAAGAAAATAAAGTAATAAACCTCTTTTTAATCTACTTTCCCTAGCTTAACTATGACTGAGTGAGTATGGCTGTAGGAGTAGTACAAATGACTGAGTGAGTTTATTATTGAATTAGAGGAGGTGGAATACAGGATGGAGATAGTAGGCTAGCTTTGTTTATTGGCTAGTTTTTCTAGCTTACATATTTGTCAAGGCAACAAGCCCATATATAATATAGGAGAGCTTCTAACCGAAATAGCTCACTCGGTTACTTTATTATATTACAGCACTTTGATTATTTTATACTAAAGCATACTTTTAATATCATGATATTTTGGATTCACCCACTTTGTTAAGTCAATTTGCTTATTCACCATTATTCTAGATTTTTCTATAATATTCAACACACAATATAGTATAATTAGCTAGGCTTCCATATAGTATAGTTAGCTAGGCTTCCATATATAAAGTATGCTTTTGTTACAATGTGATTAAAATATTTCTAGACCAAAATAAATTTGATTAAAATATTAATACAATTTTAAAAAATAAAAATAAATCTCTCTCTTTCTTCCCCTCCCCCTCTGTGACCTCCTTTTCCCCCACTGGTTTCTTCTCCCTTCCCTCCCCCTTCCAAATTCCCTATGACCACCACTGCATAGCTCCAACCCCTAAACCCATTCCACAGCCACCCTTCAAGCATAGCCCACAACCACAAACCCAGCGCTAAAATGATCTTCAATGTCTTAGCTTTCTTCTCCAATTGGCCTTGTGCTAAAATTCCTCTGGAAAGTCTAATATGTGCGAAGAACCTTCTAAAAGCGCAGAAAAGCTGAAAATATGAAAAATAAAGTAATAAACCTCTTTTTAGTCAACTTTTCCTACAAAAACCAAAAATAAAAGGTATAAAATATAGGAAATAATGGACTTATCATCATTCTACAGTGAGGGCCTTATATATGGTTGATCAAACTAAGGGACATATATAAGACCCTCACTATAGAATTTTTTATCCTTCATTTTACGTTTTTATTTTATTCATCAAACGACTTTAAAATGATGTTTTCTATTTTTGTTGGGTGTGCTATGGAGGCCCAGAAACAAAGAAACGAAACAGAAAGCATCATGGGCCTGGAAACCCTATAAACATCTTCAACTAGCAAGAGAGCCCAATTAGGTTGGCTAACCCTCTCAGCCACATAATTCTGTTCCCACAAGTATCAGAAACGCCTAGTTATATATTGAATTTTTCATGCTCCCCTTCTATTTGCACAAAAAGACTTCCCCCCATGTCCCATTACTTTAAATATACAAATCACATCCTATCTCCTTCCTATTTTAAAGAAACTTATGCTACAGTTTTTCAATTTACAATCTTGCTGCATGAGAGCAAGCAAATTTGCAATCTTGTCTGCGTTCACTGTGGTGAAACGACTGAAAAAGTGAGCCCGTTTGAAGTAGGATCAGTTGTAGACTCGCTAATTAGAGCAATCCTACCTACAGAAAATATTGCTGGTTGCTTTGGCTCAGGGAGATCTATTGATTCACTTCCAAGCAATACAACCACAGTTGACATGGTAGGCCTCTCTTCAGGGTCTTCCTGGACACATAAAAGCGCAATGTGCATGCATTTCAAAACCTCTGCTGTTGGCCAAGATTCCATCAACAAAGGTTCCACTAATTCCAATTCTTTTCCATCTTTCCATAGCCTCTATGCCTATAAATTAATTAAGAAAGAAATATGTTTTTTTAAAGAAATTAATATGTATCAGACTTAGTGAACTAAGACTGTTATCAAAGTAGACAAAGAAACATACATATGCATCGAGTGTCTTGGCATGTTCTGTGAGATAGAACCCACTATTCTTTTTCCCACTAATAATCTCTAGCAAGATTACCCCAAAGCTGTAAACATCAGATTTTACAGAAAATAGACCCACCATTGCATACTCCGGAGCCATGTAGCCGCTGTTTCATGTAGAATAAGCTAGCATTAGTTAGCATGTTCTCTTCTCAATTAGATATGAAATGCTCTTGCTGGAAGGAAAGTTATAGGACTCTAGAGATAAATAAAGGAGATATCAATTTAAGAAGCAAACTCACTATGTTCCTACAACTCTTTTAGTGTTAGCTGTGTTCTGGTTTTCACAAAATATCCTTGCCATGCCAAAGTCTGGTATTTTGGCAACCATTTCATGGTCCAACAGGACATTGCTGGGCTTCAAATCCCTGTGAATGATTTTGAGCCGCGAGTCCTCATGGAGATACATAAGTCCTCTGGCAATGCCTTCAATAATGCTGTAATATGTTTTCCAATTGAGTTCAGCTCGTCTTTCGAATCTGAGATTCAATGGTACTAATCAAATTCAGTACATGCCATAAAGTTGAAATGTGTCTGCATGGTGAAATCATGTAAGGATAAAAGAACATTTATAGCAGAGGAGTAGGCTAGGTTGAAACTTGAACCAACCAAAGATGAAGACATCTAGGCTTTTATTTGGCATGAACTCATACAACAGCAGCTTTTCCTCTCCATCAAAGCCACATGCCAAGAGCCGCACAAGGTTTCTGTGTTGAAGTTTTGCAATGAGTATGACCTCATTCTTAAACTCCTCCAAGCCTTGCCATGACTTCCTTGACAGTCTTTTAACAGCTACTTCTTTCCCATCTGGTAGCAAACCCTGAAACAATATTTCCCAAATCAGATACAAGTATTGGCCTGTGAATCAATACTAAACTCATTTAGAATTAGAATCATAGGACATAGTATTACCTTGTAAACAGTACCAAACCCACCTTGTCCAAGCTTGTTTCAATCTGAGAAGTCATTAGTAGCTATTTTTATAGTAGCTAGATCTATGAAGGAAAGCTCCTCAGAACTTACGAATTTGCCTTCTTCTGTGATTGTGACTCCAGTGGGGCTTGCCAAATCATGTAATAGTACTCGCTCACTTTTTTCTTCATCTGCAGAAAGAAAAAGTAAAGAAGTAAATTTTAGTTTATAATCCTATATAAGTTGGGAAGAATTTTCCAGTTTCGATCCATGTACCTTTGATGTTTTCTAATCCCTTTTTCAATCCAAAGATGGAAAGCACAAAATGAAATGACCGCTAATAGTATGATGGATGCACATGTAGCCACCACCTTCCAAGTCTTCCATTTATCCCCTGCTTTTTAATAGGAAGAACTTCCTTGAGTTACAATCTACCATGAACATTATCAAATTTTTAATAGGAAGAACCTCCTTTTTATTCAAGTTCTACAATGTAGTAAGGGTCTTACTAGTGCTATATACTCAATGTTTCAACAATATGCATACATAAGATGATTAACCAAAAGAAGAAGAAAAAAACGTTAAGTCCCTAACCTTTGGAATATGGGGAATTTAACAGAGAACTCGACGTGTCGTTAAAAATGAGTACAGTTCAAACCTCACATTACAATTCCTACTAACAACAGTTCCACCTTCGTGGGAAGAGCAGCATTCCGAAAGAGCAGCAAGAGCAGAATTCAAACAATTATTGCAGTTACTTTCAGAATATTTAACTTCCCCAGTTGCAAACATAGGCTTAGAAGAATTAAACGCAGCCTCTCCGGAGAGGTTTCTCATTAAATACATCAAATAATCCTTGAAATGACGTGGATTTGATACAGTCTTCTCCTCATTATTCTTGTCTGGATACTTTCCAGTATAAACCATCAGTGAAAAGGATATCTGGTAAGAATATTGAATTTGACATAGTTCATACCATATCATTGCATCTGTTGTTTTACAGCTCTTGAAGATTTCCTGGCTTGCTTCATTGACACAGTTTTGACAAACTGTGGAGTTAACATCCCATCTACAAAGTGATTGTCCATAGACCATGCCAGGGGCATCTCCGATCATGTCGCTGTAGAAGCCACCTGAGATGGAAGTGTTGGAAGACAATGACTTAAGGAGCTGCTTGAGATTGTTTTCAAATGGGGTATTGGGAGTGTAGTTTCCGGCATCAGTTTAACAAAACATTGAAAGAGGGTCTACAGCAGAAAGGCTAGCCGGCATCAATAGTGTTATAATTGTGAAAAGCATCACAGGAAGCCTATCTTTGTCCATTATCAAGAAATGGATTCACAGTGAACACACACAAATTTAGGCCAATAGAAAAGGGAAAACCAGAAAGATGGCTGTTGATGGTTTATTTTGATGAGATAGGCCTCTCTGACTTATCAATTTTGACTATGAAGTTTGGCCCCTAGTTTGCATATGATTATGTCACAGAAACTTTCTTGCTGAAGGATACAAACCGGCTGAATAAAGTCATGCTGCTGCATATGGTGATAGAGACCAGGATTATTGTTGTATTTGGAAGATTTGATACTTCTTGATTAATCGAAGACTTTTGCACATTGGTCACATATCAGTCATGTTTAAAATACTTGATTAAAAAAGTGTGATTATTATCTCTAGGACTATTTGTTTGACAATTCTACTCGAAGGGAAGAAGTCATGAAATTACTAGTAAAGGATTTGGACTTAGCACAGAATGTGGCAGGGAATTGGTGGTGAATCTGAATCATGAACCTGTAGAATTTGAGCTTACTTGATATGAAATTTCCTTGAGGTGACATGAAATCAAATTAATAACAGCATGTAAGTTTATGCAGCCTCTAAACTTTAATCTTTTATTATAGTACCCGACAGCGACTTGCGTGACACAGAAACATTATTCTTCGTTAGTTACTAATTTTTTCTATTATGTTGACTTTGAATATGAATATTGAATCGATGACCAAAAGACAAACGCAGCGCAGATGCATAGATATGACAGGCAATAGATGTAATCTTATTGAAGGCTTTGGATTTCCTAAATATCAAATCAGTAAGCATTTTTAATTATATTACTGGGATTTCAATGCAGATATCATAGGATTAGTGTTATAAATCCTAGCCTCCAATCATCCAACTAAAAGTTCATCCTCCATTGGGATGGATGTATACTCTCATCAAGTATTATTTATTTATTTTTTATTTGTCCCTCAATTTGATAAGTTCTGATATATAAAAGTATAAAATGCAGACTCTCATCCAGCACATGTAAAACTGGAGGAGTTGTGAAGTCTGTGCAGTTCCCACAACTTGATTATGGACAAAATTTGAAGTTCAAGGTGGAAAAGCAAATATATTCTTCAATTGTAATCCAGAATTTGGAATCTATATCAGTTTAATATTTACAATTGTGATCTCTGTATTAAACAACTGTGCTTGCCTACATATCATGCCAAGTCAATAACAAGCACATATACAAAGCCTCATTGGCACTGAGGCATCACAAATTCCATGGACCCTGAATCCGCTCTGTTATCGCGGCATAACATCAGAAACTGTTAGTCCATTGATAGAGTTATTATCAGCAGCTGCCACATTATGATCAGAAAATCTTGCCATGGAGAAGCCAGGTTTTTCAGGTTGGCTAAGCGTTACAGTTTCACTTTTCAACATTACAACAACAGAAGACATGGTTGGCCTGTCATAAGCATCTTCTTGAATACACAACAATCCAATGTGGAGATATCTTAGAAACTCATCTGGATCACATGAATCAAGCAGTAAGGGATCAAGTAGCTCCAACCCTTTTCCTTCATTCCATAATTGCCAAGCCTGCACGTCATCAATCAATTGGATAAGCCCCATAAGCAGTGGTTTGGCATATAGCAATGTGATCACTTTGAGAAAGTGCATAAACTTACGTATGATACGAGGCTAGGAACGCGTTTTATTCGATGAAAGCCAGCGTTCCTTCTCCCAGTTATGATCTCAAGCAAGAGTACTCCAAAGCCATAAACATCAGACTTGACAGAATATATTCCCTCCATTGCATATTCTGGAGCCATGTATCCACTATTCCAATACACAATTTCAGAATAAATGTTGATAACAGGAGCTCAACTCAACAACTAAAGTGTTTCTGTAAAGTGGAAAAGAAAAGGGCTTAGAGATGAAGCACTTACTAAGTCCCAACTATTATAGCAGTATTGGCCTGTCCTTCACTTCCTGAAAAGATCCTTGCCATGCCAAATTCTGAAATCTTTGGGTTCATGTCATTGTCCAACAATACATTGCTAGCTTTGAGGTCTCTGTGGATGATTCTAAGTCGAGAGTCCTCGTGCAAATAAAGAATTCCCCTTGCAATTCCACTAATGATGTTTATACGTCTGCTCCAATCAAGTTGCGCACGTTTCTTTGAATCTAACCATCATAAAAGGAGAAGTCATAAAACAATTGATTCAGATCCCAAATACAGAAATTTCCCAGAGCAAATAGAAAACATACCAAAGAGAAATACATCTAGGCTGCTGTTTGGCATGTATTCATAAACAAGCAGTTTCTCCTCTCCATCAACACAAAAACCCAATAGCCGGACAAGATTTTTGTGTTGAAGTTTCAAGATCAGTAGAACTTCATTTGTGAATTCCTCTGCACCTTGCTCAGAACAGCTTGATAGCCTCTTGATTGCCACTTCCTTTCCATCACTCAGTATACCCTGAGAAATTAAGACCAGATTCTTTTTTCAAATCACAGAAATCACTAACCAGGTAGATGATACAAACAACAATTTAGTCCTCAGACGTGTGAACCTGTTTTACATAATTTGTTAAACAAATGTTTTTACCTTGTAAACAGGGCCAAAACCGCCTTCTCCAAGCTTATTTGAATCAGAGAATTTGTCGGTTGCTGCATGTATAGATGCCAAACTGATATAGGGGTACTCCTGAGCTTTCGGGTTTCTTCCTTTAGAACTTTGTTCAGGTAACAATGCATTTGGTCCTAAATTCTCACTATTCCCTGAACAGGGAGAGAGAAAATAAATACTGCTTTCAGAAAACAAATTAGGATGAGCTTCGAATTAAACTTTTGCAGAAGCAAAATATTATTACCCTTTTTGTTCTTTCTCTTTGCAAGACAGACACATGAACCCAAAAGTAGTAGGGCTAGACATGTTGACACAATTGTAAGGATTGTGATCATCCATATTTTCCTTCCTCTGCCTGCATTTACAAACAACCATTTGCAGTATATAATTAATTTTCCTTGTGAAAGCCACACAAAGTAGACACAAACTTTACAAGTACTCACCGTCCCCTTTGTTATTATTTGGATAGCTCGAAATAGAAGCTTCAGTTCCACCATCATAGAAGGCATATGACTCATACCTCACGTAGCAACTACGACTCAAAAGTCTTGCACCAATGGAGAAATAGAACTCCCTTAAAACGTCTTCTATGGCTTTCTGAAGGCATTGACCACAGTCATGTCCAGATAAGTCTGTAGTGCACTGCACAAGAGCATACACAACTATATCTTCAAAGGGCACATCTCGAGTAGCATACATCTTAGCTGAAAGATTATAAGCAGCTTGCTTGGCCAGGCCTCTCAGCGTCTCATTCACAACAGACTCAAACTTTTCAGGGTCTGAAATATTTTTCTTGTTAGCTAAGGGAATGTTGTCTGCTACATTCAACTTGCCAAAGAAATTAGCATCGGAGTAACGCAATTGACACATTTCCTCCCACACAACGGCTTCTTTCGAGCTGGGACAAAGCGTCACAATGGCTGACTGTGCGGTGTTGATGCAATTGTGACATGTCTCATATGTAACATAGTTGAGGCACATGTAGAGACCATAAACTGTGTCTGAAGGGTCATTTCCAGTGGATGCATTGTACAGCTTGGAAACAGAAGCATTTGAAGGTAATGAAATGAGTAGGCTGTGGAGGTTTTTCTGAAACGTACTGTTATCTGCATAGTTGCTAACGTTACCTGAGCATTTCCAATAAGGAGGGTCAGCAAAAGCTAGATCACAGAGGAGGAAGATGAGAAAACAAAGCAAAAGTGGCAGAATGGTTTTCAGAAAACTTGGGAATTTAACCATATTTTGGTATGTCTGTGCTTGCACTTCCAATAATCATCCAAGTATCGTAGCAAAAGATTGGTACCACTTTTAAATAGCCAAGTCTTCTCCTTCCTGCTTGATCTTTTGGCTACAACTACCAGAAGCAATTTGTTAGTTTTGCGCTCTCTCTCTCTCTCTCTCTCTCTCAAGTTTAACAATTGAATTAAGAGGTAATTTCTTGGAAAAGTTGTTAATTAAGTAGCTAAAATCACATCAATAAATGTCCTAAGACGTTAATTACCACTGAACCACATGGCAAACATATTTTATGAATGTCATTATTTTTGACTTCTGACCCCAGGAAACAACCTTCACATATATGAGTAGTGTTATAGCGATCACCTAGTGATCGAGGAATCAGAATCATTCACATTTGGATTTAAATCCAGCGCCACCTACTTTTCACTCCTTTTAAGAAAGCTTTATTGAACCGTCAATTTAAATCCGTGAGTGGATGACGCGGATCATGGTCATTAGGTGACCAAGAGATCACTACTCTCACATATATAAACAAAAGAAAGCTAGGACCAATCAATTGGCTGGAGTGTCCTGGAATTTGTTCAGTATTAAAAAGATTTATTGACCGAGACTAATAGATAAGGACAAGGACATCATAAATCCGTCACAACTAGACATAGACATGTGTTGGAGTGCTTCTTTTTATAAACACTTTTAATTACATAAAATCTCTTTTAACTTTTATACAACTGGTGACAAACTTCACCCCCTGGACAAGCTCACTACATCAACCAATTTTGTTGAATTATAACATGTTTCAGAGTGCTTTTGCCCATAAATACTTTTATTAGAAATACATTGAATTTCTTATTTAAAATCATTTTAACTTGCTTTTGTCTCCCAAAATCATTTTTAGCTATGTAAAAGCGCTTCAGTGACTAGACAGCTCCGTAAACAATTTGGCTCTCAGAATTGGGTTTGGATTGGCATTTTCAGGCCCAATCTTTGTCTTGGTCCAACTTAAGCCAGCAAACGGTGCTCAATAAACATAGCCGAATGGTGGTGGATATATAGTTGGCTTCAGGTTCAGACACAAACCGCCAACGCTGCGCGCTTTCCCTCCTCGGTTCATGGCACTCGCTCTTAGAAGATTTGCGGCTGCATTCGGCTACACGCCGCATTGCCAATGCGTTCGAGGCTTGTCTCCGTTGCGCTTTCGAAATAGTTACAGTTCCTTCTTGTCGTCTGGTAAGTCCCGAACCTGCTTGTGAAAATGTCTCTTAGACAATCTGTTTGACTTGACTGCCATTTTCGCACATGCTCTGTATTTCAAGATTAGAGGACAGTGTTGGAGCTGATTATCCAAAATTCCAAAAATGGCATAATGGCGGTGGGTCGTTCCACAAGTCTGCCTGCATTGACCCAACAGTTTTCATAGAGTTTGGTGCTGTTGTTCATTCAATGTCCGTGGTGGGCGAGCACGCTCATATTGGTTCTGGAGCTGTCGTTGGACCTTGTGTTACAATTGGGCAATCAACAAAAATAGGGTAGTAATCAAATTTTTTACTTGACATCGTCTTGTTGAAGTTTATACATTGGATTTTGATAGAGTTGCCAATTTTAAATTTATTTGATGTTAATAGAGTTACCTCGTTTCTAATCTCTACAGCTACAATGTTGCACTCAGTAATTGCAGTATAGGAGATTCGTGTATAATCCACAATGGGGTATGCATCGGTCAAGATGGTAAGGCCACTTTATATAGGCTTTGATTCATTTGATGCAACTAATGATAGCTAAGTGAATATAAATAAATTTGTTTGGTTGGAATCTGATCTTGATGAATTATTTTGAATTAATTTATAAGTGTGCCCAATGGCATGATGTGAGCCGATTGATATTGGCATCTGATATTCAGGCGATGTTGTTTATCTACAGGATTTGGATTTATAGTGGATGAGCATGGGAATATGTTAAAGAAGCCTCAAGTTAGTATTTTTTTGGTACTTCAATTGAAGTCTACTTTAGTTTTCGTTCTCTTTCATTTTTCTCTTGAGCATATTTCTCTCATGTAATTTAAATTTCTGAATGAAATTATGGAACTTTAGTGTTTTAAAATCAGCATAAGTATTTCTATACTGGGTCGTCACATTGCATTATATGGGCACGAGAGTCTTCATATGTTTGACTTTATGACCGTACAAGGTTATCTATGCATATGCCTGCAACTGTAGAAATGGAAGCATCTTATTGTATGTCTTTCTTGTTCTTCATTCCATCCTCAAGATGCTGAATGCTAGGATAGGGAACTATGTGGAGATTGGTGCAAATACATGCATTGACAGGGGCAGGTGAGACATATAGCCTTTTATATCTTTTACACTGACGTTACATGAATGATTATATTTTCTGAATCAGTTAGTACTCAAATACTGATGAAGTTAAAAACTAATTAAAACATTCTTTGGTTTGTGCAGTTGGAGAGATACGGTTGTAGGGGATCATTCCAAGATAGATAATTTAGTTCAGGTTGGCTTTTGGCTTTTGCACTGTTGGCTGAATTTCCTGGAATATATGGTTATCTTTGCTTGGGTTTGCAGATCGGTCATAATGTAGTTATTGGGAAGAGTTGCATGCTTTGTGGACAAGTTGGGATTGCGGGCTCAGTGACGTTTGTTCTCTCTCTCTCTCTCTCTCGCTTTCTCTCTCTCTCTCAGCCCCCCTTCCCTTTTTATTATGGATTTATAAAGTTCGCCATGGTATATGAATATGATTCACTTTCATTTCAATGAATTTGTCAACGTTTCAAAAAATCTGCCAGTCTAATGACTGTATTCTCCTTCTTCTCTTGTAGGATAGGAGACTATGTAACTATGGGGGGAAGGGTAGCAGTTCGTGACCATGTCTCCATTGTATCAAAGGTATTTGCAATCTACTAGTAGCCTAAATTAGTAATGACTTGTCACTTGTGAAAGAGCTCGGTATTCTATTTAAATATCATTTTGGTTTTGAAGGTTGGAAGAGCCCGAGAATCTCACATTCTTTTTCATTTTTCCATTGTTATTTCATTCTTTTCATGCTCTCGCATTTTTTAATTGACTAGGAGTATGGTTGAATATCTTATTGCATGGACTTTGCAGGTACGACTTGCTGCTACTAGCTGTGTCACAAAGGATATTACAGAACCTGGAGATTATGGTGGCTTCCCAGCTGTAAGTGCCATCTTTGTACTTTTCTTCTGAAATTCTTTTCATGCATTGTGTACCAAAATAATGTAGTTGGTTCAGGGTGATTGTTGGATGTTTGGGTTTGATATCAAATTGATGTTCTAAATAGCTTTATTTGGTTGTGTTTCAGGTTCCAGTCCATGAGTGGCGAAGACAAGTTGCAAACTACTGTCGGACATCAAAAAAGCAGAACCCTTAGAATCATTAGAAAGGAAACTCAGGTTCACTCTTATGTTATTAAACCCTTGCACTGTTATTATGTGCTTTGCTAGGTACTGTGCTTAGCAAAGATAACTACTCAGGGATTGCGATCTAGTCATAAATGCAATTTGTTCACTGCTCTACTCTGTATCCCTAAACTCATGAACTGCTGATAGCACCTTTTGCTTCATGCATTGAACTGTTTTAATTAAACAACAGAAACCAAAAGTAGATGTGAAAAATCCTTCAACGTTTAATGCTTACAATATCAGAGTGTGAATATGAAACTAACATGAACAAACAACCTTAACCTGATACTTCTTAACAGTGCTTGATAAGATTGAATATACATTATTTAATCAGCTGTGAAGATTTTAAACAGATAAGTGTGAAGTGAATTTGATTCATTCTTTAATCCTTATAAAATATAGTAAAAGTAAAAGTTCTGGAAATTTGGAGGGATTTTAGAATGGGTTTGAACCAGCTCTCTTGGCTCTTAGTTTATATTAATAAAGCATAAGCCGAAAACTTATTCGACTTTTAATACTGGACCCTTGCATGTGTTTGCAATGTATCATTATCATATACACAGAGTCTAGAGATCATAGACAAATTGTCGAATTGAATGTTCTGCTACAGTAACAGTAGGGACAATAATCAGTATATTATAAACAAGACCATGAAATTTAGGCAGCTATATTGTAAATTTGCAACATCTAGTATAACAAGTGTCGTCTATTAGTCCTCCATGTCTTGGAAGCATGGCGTAGCTTAATTTTCTTCTTCTTGCCAAAAATCTTACCATCTGAACCAACCAATAATTTACCTTGCAAGTCTAATCTATGATGCTTACTCTTTACTCCCCATGTTCTATATCGAATCCGAGTTAGTAATGCCACCTTCAGCTCTGCAGTTGCATTGGATATGGAATTGCGAATAGCTTTCCATACTCGTGGGTTGGCATCCACAGAATCAGGCACTTCACGGGTTTTACTTCTTCCTTGATGAAAAGAAGGTATGGTTTTCTCCCCAACAGTATCTGACCCATAGTAGAATCTCAAAATTGTGTCATCATAGTAAAAACTGGAGTCTTTGTTGGAATTTTCAATTTCAAGGACATAAAAGATAGAGCCATTTTGACCCCCATTGTCTATATCGGACTTTGGGATGGTGATATCCACAATGGTATACTTAGGGGATTCTGGACGTAAGGCCAGCCATAGAAAGAGGGCTAAGAGACCCAGGAGGGCGAAAAATTGTAGAACCCATAAATAGAAATTCTTGGTCTCGCACATTTTTTCCGACTGAACATAAAATATTGACTTCTGATTTAAATGACTTGGGTTGCACTAATTGAGAAGGAGAAGAAGGGAGAACAGAGGTGAATTATGCAGTAAGAAAGGAGCAAAAGTGGGAATAGCGAAAGTGTGTGGTTGTTGTAAGTTACAAGAGGATATATTCTTTTCTTCTAGAGTGAGTTGAATGGGTTTCAGCCTTTGCTGTTGGAGCAGAAAGTAATATGTGGGAAACTAAAGCATCAGGCTAAAGTTTGTGAATTTTTCATACATTTGATTGCCCACAAGTTGATCCTTGGAAGAGAAGGAACATGATTCTTTACTTTTGTAGGATGTAATTGCCTTAATGCTTATTTGGAGTTAGTTTTGCTTTGGGAGACTAACCTGCAACCTAAGTTTTGCAGACCTACGTTATTTCCACTTTCCACCAGAGAAGCCGAAAATAAAATGATAGAAATCGACGGTTTTTCTGGTGTATAAAGAAAAAATGGCACGATGATTTAGTGCAACCCAATTAATAAACATCTCCCAAATTGGGGGTTTGATCATGATTATGGTTTAATGTCTAAGATTACCATCTTGATTTCCCCTCAGTTATTCCATATTAAATCATATCTATATTCTGATTTAATCGGGTTTTGGATCCATATTATGGTCTGGATCCGACATGATTGTTCAATGAAACAGAAGCTGTGCCTGGGGCTAGTAGTTGCAAATGGTTAGCAATCATCGCAACTTCACAACCCAAATCAGGTGACCCCCCACAATCACCACTTGTAGAAACCAGACAAGGATCGAGAGTTGAGATTTTGAGATTCCGAGATTCCGAGATAGTGCATGATCAGATTCATGTTTAGGATATATGTTATCCTTGATAATTGGTTTGAACACTACTGTAGGACTATGCAGGAGGCCATGATTTGGAAAAAGAAGCTCAATATTCTGTAACTTTTTTCTGTCCAAAAGATTAACATTAACATTTAAAAATGTTCTTTCCATTTGCATCCGAGGAAACATGGAAAGCATATATGGAAGACGTGGGTCAGGTGAGTTGGTCAGGGCAGTGGACCGTCCTTGCACTCAAGTTCGAGTTGCCATGCACGTAGATTAGATTAATTTATAGTGGTTTAGACTATCGCTTGTAAAATAAAAGCTTAAAAGGGCTTCCTATCAATTTAGAAAGATTATACAACAAATGAAGTAAATCACAGCTCTTGTGGTCGGTAAGCAAATCCAAAGCCTATAACCCCCAAAAGCATACGAAAATATAAACACAAGTTAATGTATAAAAATAAAATTCCCCAATCTCAAGTGAAATCGACAGGGCATCTCCTACTTTCAGAAGTGTGAATGTGAAACGAACATGAATAAACAACCTTAACCTGATACTTCTTCACATTATTTTATCAGCTGTGAAGATTTTAAACAGATAAGTATGAAGTGCATTCGATTCATTCTTTAATCCTTATAAAATATAGTAAGAGGAAAAGTTCTGGAATTCTGGAGGGATTTTAGAGTGGGTTTGCGCCAGGTCTATTGGCTCTTAGTTTATATTAATAAAGCATAAGCCAAAAACGTATTCAACTTTTAATACTGATCCCTTGCATGAGTTTGCAATGTACATTATCATCTGCAGAGAGTCTAGAGATCATAGACAAATTGTCGAATTGTATATTCTGCTTAACAGTAATAATCAGGTAAATTATAAACAAGACCATGAAATTTAGGCAACTATATTGTAAATTGGCAACATCTAGTATAACAATCGTTGTCTATTAGTCCTCCTCCTCCATTTCTTGGAAGCACGGCGTAGCTTAATTTTCTTCGTCTTACCAAAAATCTTTCCATTTGAACCACTCAATAATTGACTTTGCAAGTCTAATCCCTGATGCTTACTCTTCACTCCCCATGTTCTATATCGAACCCGAGTTAGTACTGCCACCTTCAGTTCTGCAGTTGCATTGGACATGGAATTTGTGAAATTTTCATACATTTGATTGCCCACGAGTTGATCCTTGAAAACCTAGGTTAATTCCACTTTCCACCCGAGAAGCCGAAAATAAAACGATAGAATGCGACGGCTTTTCAGGTATATAAAGAAAGAATGGCACGATCATGTAGTGCAAAACATCACCCGAATTGGATTTCCCCTCATTTATCCCATATGTATAAAGAAAGAATGGCATGATCATTTAGCGCAACCCAATTAATAAACATCACCCGAATTGGATTTGATCATGATTATGATTTCATGTTTAAGATTACCATCTTGATTTCCCTTGTTCATATCAAATCATATCTATATTCTGATTTACTATAGGGTTTTGGATCCGACATGATTGTTAAAACAGAAGCTGTGCCTGGGGTTAGTTGCATATGGAATGAGCTTTTCGTTAAGCCTGTAGTGCTACTGTGCTAAGATAGTATGTGGACGAGACGACTAATCAAATGGTTAGTAGCATTCATTCATCAGAACTTCACAACCCAAAACAGTCGACCCCACGCAATCACCATTTGTAGAAACTTCATCAGGACTTGGTTTGAACAGTACTGTAGGACTATGCAGACCATGATTTGGCAAAAGAAGCTCAAGAATTTGTAACTTTTTTCTGTCCAAAAGATTGACATCAAAAGGAGAAGTGTTCTTTCCATTTACATCCGAGGAAACATGGAAATCATATATTGAAGAAAAAGTCAAAAAGAAAGGAAAGAGGAAGACTATATATATATTATTTTTTTGAGAGGAAGAAGACTGTATTTTTAAATGCCTAAAAAATGCAGTGCAGATGCGAGTTAAGTCAGTTGACCATCCTTTACACTTACGGTATATTATTAAACTATCGATTGTGTAAACATAAAATAAAAAATAAAAAATCTTAAAAGGCCTTCATGACTCACCCCAAGAGGAAGTTAAACTTTTAAAGTCAGCCATGGATCACACTAAAATTCAAATAATTTTGAACCAATCAATTTAGAAAGATTACACAACAAATGAAGTAAATCACAGCAAACCCAAACCCTGTATAACCCCCAAAAGCATACGAAATAAAAACACAAGTTAAAATGTAAAAATTAATATATATATATTCTCCAAATTCAGGTGAAATAGACAGGGCATCTCCTTTCTTTAGAAGCGGGCAAGATCAAGCCATCCTGGCCCACATCAACGTCACAGTTGGCGTGCATCCGATGGCGCTTACTATCCCACGACTGTATCCTAAACCTAATACTAACCGAAAATTCAAGGCGAAACACAACCGTTCCCTTCGTACGATCATTCATGAACTCCGTCCAACGCTGGCTATTCACCGTTAAGGTGGCCCCAGTAAACGACCCAGCCACGATCGTCGTGTTCTTAGGCCCTTGATAAAACGGGGGCAGTAACCCGGAGATTGACCCGATCCGCTGGTCCTTATAATAAACCGCCCCGTCCATTGAATCATAGTATATACCAATATCATGGTTGGCGTTACGGGCCGTGGCATTGAATGTGATCTCAGCATTTTCAAACCCGGCTGCTTGGTTCAAACCCGGAACCGTAAATGCATGGATATGAAATCTTGGGCGGTGTGGACGTAGACTAAGCCATAGTATGAACGCTATCATGCCAAGAATGAGGAGGAGTCCCAAGAAGATGGTGCAGAAAAGCTTGGAGACACGGGTGGTGAGGCTTTCGCGGACCCGGTGCGCATAGTACCGGGCAGTGTGCTGACGCTTCAGGCGTTGGGGTTCCGGGGTGGGGTACTGGATCGGCAACCGGTCGGGGGTGTTATACATTTTGATGCAGGATGCGTTGTTCTACATCACATTTTAGGGGGGATTTGATGAATAGGATAGAGGGAGGGGTTTGTTAATGTTTATGTAGTGAAGAAGGTGGCGGGGAAGAGTGAAGGGAGGTTAAAGCATTTTGGGTCTTTTTGGATGGAGAAAGAAAAGAATATAACGGACATTGTTGTATGTATTGTATCAATTGGTTTATGAAATGTACGTACAAATAATGCATCATCCATCACCATATTACAGAGACTTGTATCCCAAGAAGGCATAAAGGTTTTCCTACGGATTGTGAAAAGTATAGATACGAACTCTAAGGAATCTTGTGAGCTGGTGATCCAATCTTTATTTGTATATTGATCTTGCTGTGGACCGGAGATCAATGGCAAATATGCCCTTGTCCGTTATCACCCACACAAAAAAAAAGAACTGACATGTTATCTATGCATTCCGGAGAACTTTACACCACCAATACCAATACTAGACATTTATTTGAGAAAGAAAATAATCAAGAAATTAACTAATACACTGGCACAAACTAAACCACGATACATATGGAGTGGAGGCAGATACATACATCGTTTTATCTGCTTACTTGGTGTTCAAATTAATAGAACCTTAGTTAATCTTGGTGCAAACTTTCCTGATTTCCCCTGCGTTACCAGTGAGAACTCCAATCCTACCCATGTTCACCATGGAAACACCGAAATCCTTGAAGAAACTAGATTTTCCAGCGGCGGCAGCATGACTTTGAACATAAGCTTTTGTCTCGCTGTCATCAAGAAGAGCTGCATCGGATTGGAAGAGGCCCCTTCTCTTGGACACGAGAGTGAAATAGGTCTGGTCGAATGTCTTGAAACTCCCCGGATCCATCTCCACAAGAGTCGTTTGATCATTGGGTTTGCATTTCAACTTCAATCTTGCGATGTAGTTGGGATCCAATGTGGGATCAGTATCGCCCTTCCCGGTGAAGTTGTAAAGTCGGTTACTAAAGGCAGTGCAGTGAGACGTCCCAATAGTGTGCCCGCCTTATATAAGTGCATGCACATAATGTATATAGTTAGTAAAAACTGAAGCTTTTTGTATATATACGTATATGTACGTTTAGGTATACCTGTTAGCACTACAAGATCTTTGGCACTTAGACCCTTTTGTGCAAAGCCTGCTTTCAATATAGTAATGTTTGCAGTGGGTGGTAATAGATTCAGAAAGGCCTCTGTTATATTGGAAACCCTACCATCTCTTCGTCCTGTTTCAACTTTCCAGTGTGCTCCATTGATCTGAGGTCATCATCACATCATGAGCACTAGCTTTAAAAGCAAAATTTACAAATTCAATGGACTGGAATGGAGGGAAAATTATATGATTTAGTACCGCGGCAACCACATCTCTAGCTGTTATGGCTAAGACGTCAGCACATGAAACCACTCCAGGGCATGCCTTTTCTAATGCAGACTTAGCCTTGTCGATGATCTGAAATCCTCGTAGACTTAGGTTTGGAATTGCATCTTTTTCAGCTTGGTTGGTGGAAGAGTTCAATAGTATCGAACCTTCGCAACCCTGTAGGAAAAACCAGTGATAGTATATATATCAGTTGCATGAAAAGAAATAGATAACATTCTTTCTTTGGTTATATATACTTACCCTAACGAAACAATCATGAAAATGCATTCTCAACAAAGGAGCAGCAAGTGAAGGTGTAGTTGATATGGTTTGAAAGATGACTGTCTTCACAATGTCCTCGGCTTCGGGGCATGATTTTGCATAAAACCCGACTTTGAGCCCTCCCTGCGCATTTGCAAGCTCAAGGACAAAAAGTAAAAAGGTCAACTGGAGAAAGAGATATGACAATAGCTTTGAAGTAGCCATGTCGATCGAGCCCAATTACAACAAACAAATTAAGCTCAAGGGTTTGTGATTCTTTCTTGTGCTGAAGAACATAGGCACCAACTTATACATATATATATATATACAAGGGTCCTTTGACGTCCTAACGAACCCGCTAATCATGTCATATTACTTGGCACGCTTTTGACTTTTGATTGTTTAATTTCACTGATTTATAATATGGTGCCTCACATGTCTGCCGTTTTGGCCTCACATCACATATATAAATTATAATTAGCAATAGGTTAATTCTTAATATTTCAAGATTAAGCTGTTAAACCCCTATTGGTTCACATCCACTGTCATTGAATAAATGCACTAAGCTGCATGAATCATGATGATGTCAAAGTCCCAAAGAAATAATAAATTAGCTCATGTATAAGTCCTTCCTGGAGGGCTCGAAAAGACAGTTCACCCCTAACATAATACAAAGCATGTGCTGTAGCTGAACAAGTCAATCTTAATTAGTTTAATTAGTAAGTAAGTAGTGCTGCCGCTGAGGCAAATTTATTTTAATTTAGATAGACCCTAACGCAACCAGCTACAATATTATCCTGCTCTCCAGTTGAAGCCCTGAAAGATAATATATATTAGAGAATTGCTTAAATTATCTATATATGACATGTACAGGTTGTGTGATAAAATCATAGATAATTAAGTTTGTGAACACGTAGAGTGCTTGGATTGCGCCTTAAGGTTAGCTAGAGACATACTAATAACCTATGATATACAACCAGTAGCACATCACATGGTTTGGATGTTAGAATGTCATTAAGAATTATCAGTTTCAATGTGTCCATCAATATTAAAAATTTGCATTTCTTGTCACGCTAGCTAGTATTAACCATGCTGGATTGAGATTGAGTTTCAAAACCCAATCATGGTATGACGGATCTCAAGCCTCTACATCTAAACATTGTGCATTTACCAGCATTTCGCAACATCAAAACTATTCTAATAATCTAACGATCCAAGATACGACACTTTAATTTTTAACTTTTCATACTAATCCATTTAATTAACTATAATTTAACACTATTGTCGTGAAATACATGGTAAATGCACAATATTTAAATGTAGAGGCTCGGGATCCATGGTAAGACTACATGGCCTAATACTTGAGCTAAAAATAAAATAAATAAAAATATGAATTTGACATCCATTATTATTAATGTAACCTTACACAACCTGGCAAGATTGTCGTCCATTGTTAAAGTTAATGTTGTTTATCTTATAAAACTGGGTTGGGTAGGTGTGGTTTGATTGTCGAAGGACTGTTAAACATGTGACCACATTCAGCAGCGCGTTGGACTTTAGCCCAACAAAGTTCAGGCAAGAGCCACTATTGAGCAAGTAAGCTTTTGGTTCACACTTTAGCCCAACATAGTTAATCCAAGACCACATTCTTTTCAAAACCTTGAATTCTCTCTTATAATATTATCTTTGATCAGTTACTGAACTGAAAGAAATAAAATTCAATACTTGACTTGACTTGAGAGATATTTTCATTTTTAGCTCAAGTATAGGTGGTCTGCCCGTGGCCTAGCCATGGGTCATTGTTTGAATATGAGTGCCCTCAAAAAAGAGGGAGACGAAAATGGGATGGGATGGGATCGGAGAGCATCTTCTTCTTCCCGTCTACATCAACACACACAAAGAATGGATGTATCTAATCTTTTGATTTAGTAGCAGCAAGCAACAAAAGACAGAGCTTGATGTGTTAAAACCCCACACAACAGAGAGAGAGAGAGAGAGAGAGAGAGAGGTAGATAGATCCAGATGGGTCGACATGGCTATCAATTAATGTATCTCAACTTTATTGAATGCATGTTTGGTAGATTGCATGCAAATACAAATGCAATGCAATGCAACGCAATGGAGCCATAATAATAATAATGCAATGCAAATGACTCGCACAAACAGACACACAGGGAGCCTTTGGATGGATGCGAGGGGCAACCAATTTCCCAAACTTATTATACTACATAACCCTATATTAAGCCTTATTATTAATATAAAGTGATTTGTCATTATCAACCCCTTCATTCATCTGTCAAGTTTGAGTACAGAAACACAAAGATCGTACTGCGCATCATTGGTGGGTGCGTGGTTGGTTTTACATTAACACTAACTTCCGAAAATGAGCTCTTGCTGCAACAATGATAATTGAAACAAGCCCATCATATGATTTAATAGTTACCTCATCATTCTGTGAATTATTAACTTCCACTAGTCAGATACTGTAATTGTTTTAATTTATGTGAAATTAATTCCAAGATGAAGCACGAGAGCTGTCACTTTAAGTAGTACAAATCAACTGTATACAAATCGTATGGGAGCCCACCAATATTATACCCTTTCTCTTTCAAATGCATTGGAACTTTGTCACCCTTCTGAATTTTTGTCCTTTTGATTGTCTGCATGCACCAAGCTATTCTGCGTCGGTAACTTGGATTTTTGTTTTCTCCCACTCCCATCTATTTTTGTTCTGCATAACTTCTTCAACATAAAGGGTTCTTTTTTCTTGAGCGGATAACATATGGTTGGTTGGTTCAAACTTTGATGAAAAATATATGCACACCCGAAGAAGATGATTCTACACTCTGCTGATGGTAGAGTCATCATCACTCAACCGCCCGCCATTTGTCTGTTCCTTGATGGCCAGGGCAAGGGCAAGGGCAGGCAGGGCCACGCGGCTATACTATATATAGCTTATCTTTTGACAGCTTAATTGCTTTATTGGATCACACTTAATCAATCTACTTACTGATAATATCTAAAGTATCTACAATATATTCACGGAAGATTTGACAATTATTATGAAACTCGGCCATCTTCGTTCTCTTCTCCATTATTATTGTTGCTTGTAATCATTGAGTTCGACAAGTTCCTGCTAATAATAGGGGGAATGCTGTGTGTATAGGCCTACTGGAAATATAGTAATAGGTATATATTATATTAAATTATTTGGGCTTTTAGGATCAATGGTCGCTCAACTTACACTCGATTTGCATTTTCGTTCCTCAATTGTCAATTCGCAAAACGATTGTGTAGTCCCTCAACTGCACTTTTGTTAGCAATGTTGGTCATGCAGTTAGTTCAGTTACATTTTCTGTTAAATCTAGGGGTCAAATGGTCATTTTAGGTTGTTTTTAGTTCTCACCATGGTGGAAGGCTGCTTCCTTCTCAACATCTTTGCAGTCTGCACCAATACAATCCCAAATTGTTGCAATCCTCTTATGAGCTTATGCTCCTCAATTGGAATCACTAAAAATACTCCTAAATTTGAAACTTGATCAACATAGAAGTTGAAACCAAATTTAGAATCAGTAAAAATTATTTTCCTTTGTCATTTTACATTCCCTTTCATTTTCGTCGCCTAGATTTCGTAGCCACCCAAAGGTACATGGCGGCTCTCTCGCGCAAGTGGGCGTTCTGGTGGCCTCCAAGTGCTTGAGATGTGCAAAACTTGTGGGGACACTAGAGCCATGAAAACATCCGATTTGTTGTACTGATGAAAAGAACCAGCTTGGCCATGGCCATTAGTACTGGGGCTTACTGATGATGACGACTAGGAATTTGGAACCTTTTAGTTGTGGTCATGGGTAATGTTGGTCTTGGTGAAGATGATGAGATTGGGAATATTAGGTTTATATAAGAGGTGGGTAAATCTAGTTTTGGAATTAAGAATTTGGGGATGGTGACGTGAATCTTCTATTTACCGAGATGTACATGAAGTATGTGGAGGGTATCATTAAGAATTTCAAGGTTTAGCCACCCCCAATTTGCAAAGAACCTTTAGTTTCTCCATTAATGAGAAATTGGATAATTGAATGTGTGCTTAAACTTGTTTTTGACCCTTAGCAGGACACCATGTGCTACTCAAAATTAAAAGAAAAAATTAACAAAACTAACAGCATGACTAACATTTCTAACGGAAGTGGAGTTGGGGGACCACCACAACCATTTTGCGAATTGAGGGACAAAAATGCAAATCGAGTATAAGTTGAGGGACCATTGGTCCTAAAAAGCCAATTATTTGACATATGTATTAAATTAACTATGCTATATTAGAAAAGAGAAGGGGAAGGAGGGGCAGTGATGCTTATTCCTCCTCCTCTCTCTATGGAGTTGTTTTTCTTAGGAACTCACAGATGGAGAGAGCGGATAGGATTTTCCTCTTTCCCTAACATGATGTAATTGCTTTTTTCACCAAAACTATAGGAGTGTAAATGACAAGAAAAAATCAGTATGCTTTTGGTCATGAAATGATCGATTACTTTGATTGATGCTGATATTGTTTGTACCCCACCACATCATGTAAATTATAACTTTTTTATTATGGAAGTTCCCTAGCAATCCAATATTATCCAACCAAGGACCATTTTTTACTAAACAAGTTTTCCTTTCTCCCATCAACCAAGCAAACAGAGTTGGATATGATTCATTCATTCACATTAATTATGAGGAGGTTTCAAAGGGTTACAAATAAATGAATTGGGAAAGAAAATGGAAAACCTCATGTGTCTATTTGTGATTGGCTAAGATCACCAAGCAATAGACAGGTGGTGGGATTTCCATCGCCAACCATTGAGGATAACATATAATTTAGATAGCTGGCCTGGATATGTCCGCGTAGACAGTATTTGGACACTGGTACATTATGGACTGCCATGATTTCGGACTTAAAAATATTCACAGGACAACACTTCTGATCCTATGAATGAAGGCATGATTAAACATCGAATGGAAGGCATGATTCTTTTTTTTTTCTTTGTTGTTAATTATACTGTAGATTTCAGTTCAGTGCTGGTTTTCACATTCTGCAAAATGGACCATTTTTGTGTAGAAATATGAACTCCCACACATTTAAATCGATGGGGACCTGATTGCTAGTTAGTAAGTACAAAGACAAACCATGGAAGAAATCTCACAGGAGAACATAAGAATGAAGCCAACATCTGTCCTCCTCATTCTCTTAATTTGGGTATTGAGTAATGACAAGCAACTTTATACTTTAATTCAAAACTCTGTAGATTTTTAATTTTTTGTGTGCATCATTTCTTGGAAAACCTTCACCATGGCTTAGACATGAGATGAGGATAGCATGCCTAAGGCTAAACCCTGATTTGTAAATCATCCTTTTTCGGTCTGTGCTTCGTGCTGCTTCGATTCTTCCAACGAGTGAATGTTCTGGTGCAAATGATCACAGTAGTCAATGATAGTTGGTAGCTTAGCTATAGAGATATATATGGGGAGGGACCAAACTAAAGGATAAATAAAGGAGTGAATGAATAATATCAAGAAGTGGTTTTGCTCTCATGGTCACATTTCTCTATTTTGATAGTGACCACCGTGTAGATGTGGTCTGTTTTCCAAGGGATCAAGTACTTCACCTGCCCAAATGTCAAAGTAGACAAAGGGGGATTTATCCTGTGTTTGTTTCTCTGACATTGCCTGCAGTTTGTGGAACTGAAAAACACAAGGCCATCCCGTCCTTCTCAACTGTTACAAGTTGTCACAAAAGAATCGAAGGAAATTTAATCTCATATGACAAAATATAAAAGCTGCACGAGGATGCATAGTATACAGTACAGCTGGTTTATTTGAGCCACAGTGAATGGTGTAGGTTATAGGCACCTCTCTCCTAATTTGCAGAGCTCTGCTGCATGTCAAATTTTTGAAGCCGTTTTTGTTTTATCTGAGGCTGCCATCACCACCACCAATAACAACAGAAATCTTACGTTGTCATCTCAACTGCTACACTTGGTATAGAAAAGTCAATTAAATTTAAAGCTTTAATTACAAAAATTGAAAGCAATGGGATGGAACATCTGCGGTCAAATTTTGCTGAGAATTCGCCTAGATCACATAGAATACAATGGAATAGAATTAGAATCTATGTTGTGTCCACAAAAGTGATCATTACTGGTTTTGCATAACAAATTTCAAATTGGTGATGATTTCCTTTCTCTACTCATAACTGAGAAGAAACGAAAGCACAAGCCAAACTACATAAAAGAAACAAGACAACAATTTGGGGCTCACACACACAGGTGTGTTTTGGACTTTTCTGACCATAAAAATAAATTGGGCAACTACCATTTTTCTCAATTTTAAAAGAAAGAACAAAACATAATTAAGCTGCTAAAAACTGTTTTGCTTTATATTTATAATTAAAGAAATAAATAATGACAAAGATGGGCACGAAGAAGAAGAAGAAGGAGGAAAAGGCATACTGCTGCTTTAAGCCTCCCTGATATGCCCCGCACCATGCTTGCCTCATCATATGCACTTTCTTGTTTAATTATCATCTGTTAATTAAGGTTGCCTACGTGTCGATCCTCATGTGATGTGCTCTTTTATTTTCCTAACCAAAACCAAAAAGCATGAGGCTTGTGTATTACATTTACATTTACTTGGCGGGTTGGTCTTGGCCGCTTGTGCCGCCCCAGGCAAAATTAAATCGTGGACGTATACAAATGGTTAATAGCAGTTATTCTTGTTCTAAAGTTGGATATTCGAATACACCTCCTCAATATCGATGATATAAAAAATAAATTAAACAAGAAAGAAAATAAAAACTGTAGAACCGTAGTTTTGTTTTCTTCCCCTCGATGCGGTGCCGAAAAGCGTCCCTCGCATCACATGTAAATTGACCACTCTTTTCCTTTCCTTTTCTTTTCTTTTTCTTTTCTCCTTTTGTGGCGATTTGGAAAGAAGAATGGTGATCTTATCTGCAATCTTATATACACAAATCAAGTTACAAATTGTTACGCAACAATTTTATTCTATAAATAAATAAATAATAATTATATGTATCTAAAAATATTTATATATAAAAAAAAGGGATAATCCATGGAAATTCGACATCAAAGAAAACCATTTTGTCCTGTTTAATTAATCAATCCACACAACCAGAATTAGCGGAACATGACAGCATGTTTGTTCTACTCATTCGGGGGTGTAGGGGATATACCATGGACTGGCCCCCGTGTGATCTCCCCCACCACCCCGGCCGTGTGTTTTTATTTTGCATAAAAACGTATCCTCCCCCTACAATTATTATAATCAAACACCAACTCATCGTATCAAATAAAAACCACCAGCGAGTTTCTTAAAAGCACTCCCACATGATCTCATTCTCACTCCCTCTCAGAATTTCTGTCTCTTCCTCTGCGCACCCATATTTCCAAAATTCTGCTGTCTCTTCCTCTTTTAGCAACAGAATTGTATTTTTGTAAAGCCTCCTCCTCATCAAGGTTTTGCTTGTTGAAGAAAGAAGAAAAGACTGTCATTTTTTCTCTTCTGGGTGTTTACGTCGTCTGCTGCTGAGAGATATTTGTTTTTGCAAATTTCTTTGGACCAATTGGGTGGGGGAGGGGCAGTTGGAGAAGGAAGAAGAAAACCCAATTATTAAACGAAGTCAGTCTTTATGTACCAAGTTAGTTTCTTTCTTACAATTCACGGGGCTTTGTTCCATATGGTATTTCTTTATTCGTGTTAAATCTTCGAGTTTTGACTTATTTGGCTGTTTCTTTTCTTTGTTGGTTTTCATTTTCTTATATCACAATCAGGTGTGGCTGGTGATTGTCCCATTCGGTACGCAATTTGTAACGCTTTGGATACGGCCTTTTCTTCTCTCCATTTCTCTGTTGCTTCTTTCTCATTTGGGCTGCTTTCTTCTCCTTTAAAGTCTCGGAAAATGGCGGAAAATCCAAAGTTGGTAAGCACTAGTTTTTCTGGGCTTTCTTTATTTTTCATTTCGGTTTCTTTCTTGTAAATTGCTCCATTCCATTCTTGTGACTGTTTCATTGGTAAGCACTAGTTCAGCATATCTTTTCAAATTTCCAGAACAATTTTGAATTACAGAGCCTCTGTTTCTGTATTGGGTTCTTGATTTTCTTCAGGATTCCGCTGCCACTGAAGAGTTTTATGGATTAGAAGAAAAAATGGGTACCCAGAAAATCTCTGTTTCCGATCATGTAAACGGCTTTCATTACACAGCAGATAAATCTGACAGCTTTGTCATTGATATGGAAAGCTTCTCCCATGGCACCGATAAAGATATTACTCCAAATTCTAGCGTCTCGGTACGTTCTTCCTCATTTATTTAATGGGGTTCTTTTAATTTCTTTATTTTCGTAAGAGTTTGTGCCTTCTGCTTTCCTTTTATTTATTTTTCATTTCCTACCGTCCATTAACAACATAAAAGTGACAACTTTTACTAGTTGATCTCTCAGTTAATCATGGTTTTCTTGAAATAAAAAACCAATATGTTTGGGATAACACGTAATAAATAATAACCCCTCCATTAAACTTTGCGGCCATTGTAATCGAATGTCTTTCTCAAGCAAGCATCATTGCAAGTCGTTCTCAACTCTGCTTTTACACTTATTTGTATTTATGTTTGTAACCTCCCCAAAAAAAAAGAGAAGGTCAATGGAAAATGATGGCGGTGGGTAATTGTTGACAATTTCTTTATGATGATGATAAAGATGCAGAGAAATCTTTCCCGGAAATGGCCTCAGCGTGGTGGGGAGAAGAAGATAAATTGCAACGCCATATCGACTGATAGAGATGTTTTGGCTGGAGGAGCATCTTCACCCTTAGGTAATAATAGTTTAATTTCCTTCACCTATAACCATGAATTGTTTAATTTTTTTTTATAGGTCATAAACTATTTAACTATCACAAGTTGTGTAAGAGTGATTGCTCAATTGCCCTTCTGGGCTTCATGTTCCTGCAATCTATGAGACTGTGGAAACAAAATGCGAGGCACTTGTAAAAACAATAAGAACAAAATTGAAATTTTGACCATACCTGAGTGTGTGCCACATTTGTGGTAATATATAATTGTTATCACCAACCTGTACCAGCCTCACATTGAAGTGGGTGACTCCCAAACACTTTGCCTGCCTTATCATTCAAATATTCTTATTAAAATAATTACTATTATTATTATTTTGTATTATTCAGTGCAGACTCTTCGGTCGTTTCAGTCTGTATCTGATGTGCTGATGTATGTGAGTGTGCCTTTGCTAAAAAAATTCAAACTTGTTAGTTGGAAATTATTTGGGATAAACAGGAACCCACAGCCATAATTCAAAGTAGAACCCACTCTTTATCACAAATTGCATTTATGACAGTGAAATAGTTTGATTAGAGGGTGCAGTTTGATTAGTTTGATAAAAGTACAGATTACTGTTAAATCCTTTTCCTTTTGTTTTAATTCCTTGTTTGGGGCTTTCGTCCAATAAAAAAAAAAAAATTCCTTGTTTGGGGCCGTAGGCAGTTATGAACCAGCATTATGGGAAATTTGATGGTGAAAGAGTCTAGTTAGCTAACATATTATGTGTGCACAATTTGGTATGGAATTATTGAGTTGTGGCTGCTCTTGTAGGAGCTAGCACGCCTAAGTCCCCACTGGCTATGGGGACCATAGATCATTCGAGCAACCCACAAGTCCATCATCAAATCACCGTCACAGCAGCCAACATCGGCACCACCACCGATGGCAGATGTGTTGTTCGGAGAAATAGTTTCCGGCGCTCTTCTTTGTGGGCCATTGATCCCAAGAGGGTTCTTTTCTTTTTTGCCACCATGTAAGTTTACTAATCTCTAGTACTACCTATATATAGTCTACAGTTACAACTTACAACTGCAGCTTCCCCTCTTCGGCTCAAAGACACAAGTGTGTTTTTGTGTGGTGGCAGGTCAAGCATTGGAACAATCTTGTTGATATACTTCACCCTTTCAATTGCCAAGTACAATGCAGATGAAACAGTCTAGATTGGCAGCAGTGACATAATGTGTGCACTTTGTAGTAGAATTTAAGATGGGAGACGGGAAAGTAGCTACTCGAAAAAACGGATTCGTTCTGATGAGAGAATTGGGACAATATTACACAACAGAAAGATGATGATTTAGTTCCAAGGATGGAAAAAAGCTAACTACCTCCCACCACTCTTGTCTTCATACAGAAACCAAACTTCTTTTTGTAGAATTTAGAAGTGAAGACAACGTCGTACTGCATTGTGACAAGGAGAAGGAATCTTCCTTTTTTTCTTTTTTTCTTTTTATGTAAATGGGTGAGATCAAAACACATGATGTGTTCTTTTGTAAAATATTGTATCTCTACACACAGCTTTAGTGGATGATCAGAAAGTCACTTTTTTGCCCTCCTTCTCATCCTTTTCCATTCATTCCCCGTTGCCTTTTATTTTGCTTGCTCTTTGGGCAATCCAACTTCAACCGGCCCTTTTTGCTGTACGTGGCTTCCATGGCAACCATGAGATTGCAAGCAATAATAATAATAATAATAGTTTAGTGGTTTACGCATGCGCACTGGAAGCTTTTTGTTGAAGTGTTTTGCGGTCCAGGAGTGCATTGGGTTTTTGCCCTAACATTGAAATGAAAACCACATAACATGCCATCACATTAACATATGCAAACAACATAAGCCAACAACAAGTCATGTCATGAGATGAGGACAATGCGGAGGGTCATCCATCCCAAAATCCACAAAATCAAGTCATATTTAAAAATAGTTTGTGAATGCTGACCTTCGTGTTATTAGGGTTGCCTTGCAAAGTGGGCAATAAGTTAAGTCTATTTTCACAAGCACCCTTTGAAATTGAAGTGTGATTAGTTATTGATTTGTTGATCTGCTGTCTCCCCTGAAAGTCTTTTTCTTTACCCGCCCTCATCTACCCCCTAGGTAATGGCTACTATGTCTGAAAGGAATTGTCCATCCTCCTCTTTAAAGAGTTTGGATTTTTAGGTATAACTAGGCCATCTAGGAATGGTAGCAGTTACAGCTTTTATTGCTCCCTCCCTCATTCCAGTAAGTCAAGGATATATTAAACTACAAAATTATTTCTCATAGAAATGACAAAAACTACATGTTTAGGTTAATTTAGAATCTAAGATGAAGAAGCTAACAAATGAAAAAATATATATATATATCCAATTATAATTTATAAGAACAAACCAACCCAACAGGGCATTCCATTGAGAAGGACACATTGGAAATCCAGTGGGTTTCCTTAGAGATCTAACGTTTGAAATTGGATGCGTCAAGCCCACAAAGAAAAAACATGGTTTTGCCCCAAAATATTACATTCTTATGTAACCAACCATGGCCGTCCAATCCAAACATCCAGCCCAAATATAAAACACAGTCTTCCTCAAATATTACATTCTAATGTACCCATGGTTGTCCCAAAAGAATAAACAAATGGAGAGAGTGGCATCTGGCTCTAACCTCCAAAAGATCATGCCGATGTATTCAATACGTAAGGCAAATATTTATTTACTGCAAATTCATCAGGATACAATGCGAACGGTGACAAACGTGTACACTTTGAAATGACTTGTACCACATCTATGGAATAATTGATCACAAAGATATATACATCACGGGTATATGAAAATGAAAAGGGAAAGAGGCGTGCCATTCAGCAAAGTTTTACCTCAAAATATAGTAACAAATTTCAGACAACTCTTGGCTGGACATTATACTTTTATCTCTCTCATGTCACTTCCTTGGTTTAATATACTTTGATAGCTCTCTGCAATTTAGCATCAATGACTTGCTCTACCATTAATAACGTTTTGATATTCTTGGCATTGAGCACTTGTGCTTCCGGTCATGATAAAGCCTCAATATAACAGCAGCAGTTTCTTCAATTGCTTTGCCTGTTACCTCTGCAATCAACCAAATATGAGCAGTATGATTAACTCAGCAGGACAATTGATATTACCAAACTGAAGCTTAAAAGAAAAAGGCCAACAAGATCATAATAAAAACCAAACTGATATGAGCACAGATGTGAAAGGTGCAATATTCTCACCAATTACTGGCCAGACAGGATTCTGTGCAAGAATTCTTCGAGCAAATTCCAGCTCCTGCCTAACATGATCCATCTCGGAATAGTTACTCTTCATTCCTTCACTAAATCCCAGAGTCTTAGCTCTTGCCCCTCTAATTGTTTGCAACACTAGAGGATTGATAGTGAGACCAAAAACCTTTTCTGGGTCAACCTCAAAAAGGGTCTTTGGCAATGGAACCCCCATCACAATAGGCACATTTGCCACTTTGTAACCTTTCTGCGCCAGATAAATCGACAGCGGGGTCTTCCCAGTACGAGAGACCCCAGAAAGTATAATGTCAGCCTTGTGCAAGTTCTGGGGCAATGCCCCATCATCTTGCTTGATAGTGAATTCAATGGCTTCAATCCTGCGAAAGTAGTCATCTGTAAGAGGAAAGCTCCTGCCAGGAGCCCCACGAGGAAGACCAGAAGGTGATACACCTAGGTGGGTAGCTATGGCCTCTGTAATTGGACCCAACATATCTGTGGTTGGTATGCCCCAATGGTTACAGGCATGCCTAGCAGTCTCAGCCATTGATGGGTCAGCTAATGTGTACACAAGCATGGCACCTTCTTTGGCTGCTTGCTGTACAATCTCCATTAACCGCTCTACATCATCAATCTGACAAATTTCATACGACACGCCAATTTTGCAATAGATTCAGTACAAGGCAATAGCAAAGATTAAAAACCGATGAACTTTCAAAACCAAAAACCAAAAAGCAATTAACTTTACCCCAGAAAACAAATGGGTATTGACAGCGCAGCCTCGATCGACCAAGCAATGCTCGAACTGACCCAACGCCGCGTTCACGGAGTGCTCCACCGTCCACCCAGTTCCGTCAGAAACCATGTATATCGACTTCGCCGCCGTCATCTCCACGTCGCTTCCCGTTGAAGTATCATCCTTGTCGTCTATCGAGACACGCTCTCTCGGCTGCACCGGTGAATTCGGTTCCAGCAACTGCGTCCGCTGACCCGCTCGGTCCAATTTCCGACCCGAGCGTATGGCCCGCGCCCTGGACCATCGAGTCAGCTGAGAGCTACCCTTGGGTTTTCGAGCCTGCGGCTCGGAGGAGGAAGCGGATGCGTTTGGAGTTTTGAGTATTGGTTGGTGAGTTGCATAACTGGTTCTGGGTGCGAGACCGAGGTTCGGGAGGCTCAAGGTCGAAGAAGCAATCATTATTTTATTATTTAATTCGTTCCCATTTTGGATTTTTATTTTTGTTTGGATGTGTGGGCCGTTGGGCCGACTGTGGACGTAGTGGGCTTGAGGCCCAGTAGGCTGTATGGACTAGAAATTAATTATGTGGTTATTGGGTCTCACTCCTCCGAAAGTACTGCAGTCAGCTACATTGGTTAACATGGATGCCTTTTTTACTATGCAATATTTTAAATTATTCTAATGTTCGAGGGAGGGGATCTAACTCGAATAAATGATCGGATATATTACCTTGACTAATTTGCCTAACCCACATATCCAATGCAAGAGTCCCACTCTACTTGACCCTATAGTCCAAAGAATTTGTGGTCACCCACATTTGGATCTAATCTAAGGGTGGAGAAAAAATTGATTTAAAAATTCACAAATTCTATTTTATTTTATTTTTACAGTAGCAAAACATGTAATTGATTTGTTTGAATGGGTTGAATTCCCAGAAATAGAATCTGCCATGCCGGAGTCGGAGGAGGCTGTGTGGAGCGATGACTGCAAGTTCTGTTTTGTATTTTGGACACCAAAAAAAGAAGAACGTATTTTGTTTAAGTTATTGTGCAGTAAAAATACAACAAAATAATCTTATATATTATATATTTTAAAATCAGTTTTTTTCTCAATTCTTATATCTAATCAAAGGTAGGTAACTACAAATTCCTTGGAGCATAGGATCCAGGAGAATGGGACGGTCCAATGCAATATACCCATGTTTTATTAAAGTTGATGATTTTACATTTGGAAAGCTACAAGTGAGTTGATAGAAACCCAAGTTTATGATGCTTGTGGATATTATATTGAGGAGTAATTTTTGCTCCCACACATGCCGCCTTTTCTCTCTTCAGACATGCTTTGTTCTCGAGTGTGAATAGAGAAAATATTCGATGTGGGAGTTTGTTTCATGTGAAGTTTTCATGAGGTATCAAAACAAGACAACAAAGACATTCGCTAGTGAACAAGTATGAAACTAAGATAGCTTGTAGAATTTAGAAGCAAACCCAATTTATTGTGCTTTGGCCATGGCCAAGCTGTTGCTCAAGCACCAGTTCCATGGAGTGGCTTCCTTACAAACTGCTTGTGGCTTTTGTAGGCATCGTCTCCTCTTCTATTTATTGATTTTCGTTGGCTCTGAAATAGAATTGTGGCCATGATGACCCCCCTGTTAGTATTCCATAAACACATAGATGTTCATAGCACAAGCTCCGTCATGTGCCTTCACTTGCTACAAATGGTCAGACAATATGGTCATATTGAACAGTGGATAATTGAATGTAAATTCATAATAAACAATGGCTTTAATTATTATAGTACATGACAATAAAATTCAAGATGCAACATGGATTGATGGTCCAGATCAACCAAACAGTTCATGTACGTTGGGGTCAACAAGGATACAACTGATTGGGATTGGCAAAGGATCTAATTGTTGGGATCGGCAAAGGATCCAATTGAACGGGATTGACAAAGAATCCAATTGTTTGGGATGTATAGAGGATCCGATTGATGGCCAGGTCAAGAATAACTTATATGCTTGATAATGAAATAATATGATCATTAACATGTGAGATGTGACATTGTTCATAATTTATCTGTATGCAAAAATCAATGTGTATAAAGTAATTAAGATTTCTTATCTTGCTTTGTGAGAGGCCTTGAGTTTGTCATGGGTAGTGGCTGCTCCATTCGATCATTCAAGACTACTGGAGTGAATTTCCTTGCTAGGCTTTGAACCTATGTTAACGTGATATTGCAAGTACTCATTATGAATTTTAAAGTGCATCGGTGAGATGGCCAATAGCAATAGCCTCGCTACATGAAAATCAACCTATGCAGCATTTAGAAGAATTAATATGGAGGGGCAATTTGAGTCATAGACTAATATTTAATCGAATAGACAACTCAAATATCTTAGGAAGTGTAGACGATATAAACTTTTGCAGGTCCGAAATTGAATCAAAATTATAGAAAACACTATAAATCTTTCACTTGAGATCTTAGGCAAGAGAAAATAGAACTAGAATTCCCAAGATCGGTAATATCTACTATAGTACCAAAGAATTAGAAAGCTGAAATATATTACAAGGCAATTAAAAAGGAAAGACTGGAGTTCATATCTTTTTATGCGGGATTTAGCCATACCCCCTGTTCATTTGGTTTGTTACAGAAAATTGAAGACATTTAACGCTCTTTACAAGAAAAATCGAAATTACAAAAGAGGGTAAAAAGAAAACCCAATTTTGGAGTTAAGTGAGGGAATCATAATTTGTAAAAAAGGGAGTGTTATTCCATAGCCGAGAGGGACATGGTACAGTCCCTGTGTTTGTGTTATGGCATAAACGTCATGCATGTCAATTTGTGAAATCATAGAAAAGAAAGTTTAGAAATTCTTCTCTGTTTGGGGAAGTCAACTTGTGCCCCCATTATAGGACGGGTGAGCCTTCAATTGCACAATGTTCATTGCTTCTCAATATGATTTTTTGTACGGTTTCCACATATGGCGCTAACTGTTGAAGCGGAAAAGTTCGGGTCCTCCAACAAGAAATTTGATTTCCATGTTGAGAAGCTGGACATCATTTCGATTGCCATCAGTGAAGGAGGGGGTTACCTGCAAGAAAATACTTCAACGCTCAAGTTAGTAGGAGTATAATCGCATGAGAGTTTAGAATAGTATTGTACCTAATTTTCTCCTCCCCCTGGGATGTTGTGTTAATTGGCCTTTTATAGGCAGTTGAAGTCTTGGGCTCCAAGTTCCATGTTCCATGGTTTTCTCCATGATCCACAATCATTCCATCATGGGCATGGTAGTGGGTGATCATGTGAGCTTTGCAATGTGGCATGAAACATGCTAGCTTTTGATCATGGGCATAGGACATGTTTGCATTGGTAGACATTGGCCATCAAGTCCCACTAATCCCATGATGTCATTCATGTGTAGTCATGGATAGAAAATAAAATATGTGTACCTCCACTTTCCCAAGTTTATGGTGCTTGTAGATATTATATTGAGGAGTAATTATTGCTCCCACATGATCTAATCTAAAGGTTGAGAAAAAAATGATTTAAAAATTCAAATATTTTATTTTATTTTATTTTATTTTTACAGTAACAAAACATGTAATTGATTTGTTTGAATGGGTTGAATTCCTAGAAACAGAATCTGCCATGCCGGAGTCGGAGGAGGCTGTGTGGAGCGATGACTGCAGGTTCTGTTTTGTATTTTGGACACCAGAAAAAAAAAAAGAACTTATTTTGTTTAAGTTATTGTGCAGTAAAAATACAAGAAACTAATCTTATATATTATATATTTTAAAATCAGTTTTTTCTCAACCCTTAGATCTAATCTAAGGGTGAGTGATCACAAATTCCTATGGATCTAAGGGTGGGTGATCAGAAATTCCTTGGAGCATAGGGCGGTCCAGTGCAATATACCCATGTTTGATTAAAGTTGATGATTTTATATTTGGAAAGCTACAAGTGAGTTGATAGTTGTTGGATTGGAATGGGATATGGAAAGTTTTAGAAATCCATGAGCTGATGTGCCTCTTATCTTTCATTGATTGGGTAATTAAAAGGAGAGGTTGAATTTCCACAAACAAATGATGTTGAATATATCTGTCCCAATGATAAGCCAAGCGTGAGAGAGAGAGGAGAGAGAGGGTAATTAAAAGGAGAGGTTGTATTTCCACAAACGATGATCTTGAATATGTCTGTCGCCAAGGGTCAGAGAGAGAGAGAGAGAGAGAGAAATTTGTTGAGGAGCAGTGAGAAGCTGCAGCATGCAGGAGGAGGCAGGAAGAGTCCAATAATGCAGCAGGGCAAACAAACAATGATATTATAATAATGGGGGCAGGTGAGGATGGATCCCAGTCTCTCTCAGTCTGATGATGCCACGTGGCGAAAAGTCAACATCACATATCAAAATCTGACAACCCGTAGGGTTGGGGCGGGCCTCATAAAGTCGTAATGGTTGAAAAAATGAAGCGAATCTTAGACAGAAAAATGCCTCCAACAACGACATGACGTTCCCACCATCTCGCTCACTCACTTTGATGTTGATCCCACTGCCCACACACATATGATATCACTCACAGTTTCAAACTAAACCCGAACTCTACTGATATTCTGATATCTAGTGCAGCAACATCACCCACCGTCCCTGCACTGTTGGATCAGTTGGAGGAGCCGAAAGTGCATTTCTTTTTTGGAAATTCGTATCTATTTCTTGAACGCCCTAATTAATTAATTAATTAATTAATTATATATACATATTAATATTGCAAGTACGCCACCTGCTTGCTGCTGGCAAATAAATTCAGGCTGGCCTTAGTTTCACAGTTTGAGCCAGAGAGAGAGAGAGATAGAGAGAGAGAAACTGGCCATGCATATGTACTCTGTGTTCTTTTGGATCCATATGTAATTAGGCACTGCACATGCATGGGCTTGCTCTGCCTGCATTCTAAAATTCTAGCCGACGTTAATGAATGTTTGAAATCACACTTGTGACTCAAGATTCTGCCACGTTTCTGCCGACATGACCCTCAGAGGTTACAGTTCAACGGTTGGGTCCAGTTGCTTCTGCCTGTCTTATTTAATCCGATATTTTTCTTATAATGTATTAAATTTAAAGTTTAAGCCAAAACTTTCCAATTGGTGTATATTTATTCATCCATCGAATCTCTCATTGTTATTCAACTTTTGCTTTCAATCAATTGATTCTTGGTTGTCCTGCCTCCAAGTCTCTCCTTCCACGTCCCTTTCATCTACATTTTCCCTTTAAATCATGTCGGCGCTATAAATAGGTTTTCTCCAAGGCACTATAAATGGAAAAATATCTTTATAATACTCCAAAATCTCCATGCGCTTACATAGTACTATCTACTATGTTCCGTATATTATAATTTTAATTTAACTATTGAAATTGAATATGTAATAAAGCAACTTTGAGGCATGTATTTTTCAATCAAACGTCCTTTCAACGATTAATTTATAAATGATATCAACCACAATTGTGTAGACAACTCTAAACCGTTGATTGAAATACGCTATATGATTCCATATAAGTATACTTGTTAGATTAGAGGAGTCATGAAACCACCTCATACTAGGTACAAATGTATTGAGCACCATGGCTACCACTTCACCATTCTTAGCTTTTTACTCTCTTCCTTATTATAAGTGATCGACCTTCACAGAATCACACAACTCACTTTTTTCCCTTTTTGAGATTTGTGAGTGCAAAATTATGTACGAGCTTTTGAGAAGAACATAGATTTCCATATATTATATATGTATTCACAGTTTATGAGGTGTTGCTTTGGAATTACAGGTCCAACGTGGAACAATGTAGGCGTATACAGAGAATTGATTTTGGTGAGATAACTAGCAATTTCGAAGCTCAAGTCAAGACCGGTTCTTGGTTCTCTAAAATAAGTAAGTGGTTTTCCATCATGGTTTTAATATGTGTATAAATTTGGTCAGTTTATTGAAAAGATGCATAGACTCTTGTCGATTCTCAATTTTATTAGAAAAATAATGTGCGCATCTTCAATTTTATTGACAAGATAAATTCTATGCATCTTTTCAACAATTTGACAAAAACCGGGGTTAATTTTGATACAGATAATTCTAATCTAGTTACGTCGTCTTGATTGAATCCTAGCTTCTGAACATTCAATTGAGGTTGCATATTCTCTCTTGTCATATATACTCACACAGAAAACTTCACATAAGTATGTTTTATATATGATCAAAACAATTTTATCTAGTATTCATTTATATTTTACATTTACGTCTATTAATATGTTTGGTTATATTAAACCTAAGGATAAATGTTTAATATTTTATTATTGTCTTTTTCCATTATTAAAACCGATCATCTAATCCAATATCAATTGGATTGGATTGGATTGAATTTAAACCTCTAATATAATTGGATCATATGCGAATTGGCTAAATTGTATTGGTTTTGCACCAACGTACACCTCTAAGGTGTGATGTGTCTGAATGGAATTAGATTATTAAGTTTCCGATTGATGTGTGATCTTCTCAACAATTAGTTGGGAAAATGTGATCTAACGGTTAAGAATCCTCGTTTAAGTAGCTAGTTCACGATCATGCATTTAGATTTATTTGGTGTGGTTGAGAATCCAGGTTGTGACATGCATGAAAAAAGGTGGCCCGACGTCCAACGTATTTCATCTGATGCCACTATGAGCCGCGTGTTCTTCTCTTAGGCATATATTCTCAATCCTCTTAGCAGCTTATATATCTTCACACTAGAAAAGTAGTGAAGATGATTGATGGGATTTCCTCCTTAGAAAAGCTAGCTCTTCCCAACTAATTAATATATATATATTGGACCACTAGCTCTTGTCTCTCTCTTTCTCTCAAAGCCAACGTCTGCATCAATTCGATCTTCTGCATATATATATATATATATCCTCCTACATACGTGTAAGAAGAGCATCACATTGATTTTGTTTTAATGATGGTTATGTGTTTTATCTTTCTTTGTAACAGGTTTGGATCTTTCACTGTCCTTGCACTCTTGCTCTTGGTTTCTTTCGATCCCAATTAACCATTGTATTCAAATGTTTTTCATAGTCTTTACATGATATATAATCTATCAAACAAGTGGATATGTCAACATCTCCCTGCGGTACTATTGCCATGGCAAGTCACCTCCATTTTATCCTTTAGCACACTGCTAGAAAGCCTTTTCATCATAGGCCACTAATATGACTGTGGCCTATGCTAACGTTAGCCATAGTCACGGGTTGACTACAGATCACGTGACTGTGGTCCAAGTATAGTATTGCTATTTTTTTAACTTTGTCGATCCTAGATTAAAAAAAAACGGATTTTTTGACTCTTGAACCTTGAGCATTATGACTTGGAAGTTTGACTCATATGCTATATTTTTCTTTTTATGCAGGTAAGTTCATATATATCACTAAATCCGGTAGCTAGCTACAGGTGGTGCATTGCTTATGATAAAGGAGGAATATTATTGATAGAGTCTTGAGATGACGTTGAAGGTTCGAGAACAGGTGCAGAATGGGGTTTGTAAACTATTTTTATTATTAATATTTTTTAATGGTGTGCTTAAATGAGCTCTCATCCCGTTATATATATATATATATATGAGAAATCTTAACAATCTTATCTTCTAATCTTTCCTTCTTCATGACATGTATCATTTTATACACCTTAAAAAATGGAGATTTTGACATAAAGGTTGTCTAATGTAATAATGATATTGTTTTAAGTGTAGAAATCGACACGCCACATGAAGAGAAAGGAGAATATCCAAATAAAAGTTTAGAGAGAAGATTCCCATATATATATATATATATATATATATATATATCTTGAAATAGTAGTAGTCGATGTGGTTTTTGTCTTGTTTTGTCAGGCTTTACAGGATTAATTTCCGCCCTTGTATTCTTAGCAAGGATCGCTAATAGCTAGTGTTTTTTTCGCCCCAAGGTTTTCTATTGTTTTATTGTTTTGTAGTGCTTAATTCGAAGCAGATATGGGCATATATACCAGGCCTACCTGTAGTGAGGCATAAAAAGTATTATCTTGTGCAAATTATTCATGCCTGACTTAAATATATATTTATGGGCCCAACCCAAGGAATGTGGTATAAAATATCCATTTTGGTTGGGGTGATTAGACATTTCCGGGGGAAAATATCTTCTTTCTTTTTTTCTGGTCAGATCAACCACTTGTAAGTTGTATCTAATTTAATTATAAACTTAATGTAAGAATGAATAGTCGGTGGTCAACAGATTAGTACGACCACAATCTTGTTTTCTTCTATTCGGAAGGTATATTTGCGTTCAATTTTCTTTTAATATATACAAAATTCTATTTGTAATCGTTTCTGAGAAGGTTGAAAATCCTAGGTCTGAGGAAAATCCACGCGACAGCTCCTTGTGGGTGTGGCGACAGGCTTTTATAAGGTAAGCTGAAATTCCTCAGATTATCATATTATCCAGAGAAATAGTGATCAAAAAGTTTAATTAACTATAATTTATTTTGTTTTGTTTTTAAAAATGCAGATATTAGTCAGTAATATTATTGATATTGTCGATATATTACTGTTATGATTGTCGATATGTCGTGGATAAAGTTGAAACACATGGTATTTATTATTTTTTATTTCTCTAATCCAAAAAGGGTTGAGAGAGAAGACAGTTGAGAAGGACGAAGTTTATTAAAATGAAATAGATAACTTCCATGTCTGGTGGTGCCTCTGCCTATGGCAAAAAGACAGACCCAGAATTCTAGTGTAGACTCGAAAACTTAGAAAAGGAAACGCCATAACGTTTTCATCGACGACGAAGGGAACATAAGAAACAATAGAACGCGGCGTTTCTCATTGTCTTCATCTCCAAACCCCCCCACTTGTTAATTGCTATCCATCTTTCTCTTTTTAATCTCTTCCCGGCTCTCTCATAACATTCCCTTTCAATTCTTTTCCTCTCTCACTCACTTTGTCCATGTCTTTCAATTTCTAATTAGCATCATGGACTCGGACCCACCATTTCACAAGGCCTACAAGACCCTTTTCGACAAAACCGCTGACAAAGCCAGCACCACCATAATCAACACCAACACCAACAACAAGGACCATGAGGAGATGCTGCAGCTTGTCATCGTCGAGGAATGCGAGCTGCCGCTGATTGATCTGCGGCGGTTGGAGCTCGGAGAAAGGGAAAGGGAAGAGTGCAAGTCAGAGATAGCTAGGGCTTCTCAAGAGTGGGGTTTCTTTCAGGTTGTGAACCATGGGGTTTCTGGTGGGCTGCTTCAGAAGATGAAGACTGAGCAAGAGAAGGTGTTCAACCAGTCGTTTGATAAGAAGATGCAGGAGGACAAGTACTTGAATTTCTCTGCCGGTAGTTACCGTTGGGGAACGCCTTCTGCCACATGCCTAAGACAGTTGGCTTGGTCTGAAGCCTTTCACATTCCACTCAAAGACATTTCCACCTCATCAGCTGCTGGTGTCGATTACAATCTTAGGTACATAATTTCTTACGAATTCACATAATTATATGTTAATTACTGTATGTAATGCGTGCTTTTTACTTGTTACAACCTCAAAACTACCGTAGGAAAATAGGAATCCACTAAAACCATAGGAACCAACGACCCAATAAACAATTGGATACTATACAGCTAGAAAGCTCTGTATCTCGAAGAGAAATTATTGTGTGATACTGGAATAGCGCCGCTCTAAAGTGGTTGCGTATGTCAATATTTTGCCGTCGGTAATTTATGTTGTGTTGTTGGTTTTTTGCACATTTAGTTACCGGTTGTCCCATGGAAATTGGAAAAGTTGATGAAACAGACTGCTCAGTAGCTAAGCTTCAGCTTCAGCTTTACATGCAGTCGTTTAGGAACCACAAAATGAGTTGCAGAGATCTTATGATCTCAGTACTTGCAATTTGCAGTGAAACGTCCTAGAGTGTGCAATGCATGATCTCATTCGTTCTAGATTGTACGAATTCACCATCAGGGACACTCTGCCAGAATTGCTTCCTTGCTGTCATGGGACAAAATTACAGACAGCTCTATATATAGCCTTGCTGTCCCAATTAGCTACCATACTTTCCCTTGTGTTGCAGAGATAATGTGCCAATTATTGAACTCACTCCTTGTGTTGATTTGTGATATTAAATCCCTGTACGTAATGCATGCATGGCCTCTCTCCCTCTCTCTGCCTCTTTATGTTTTTTCCTTTTTCACCATCATCATACTCATTTATGCCACGTGGGCACTTGTGATTTTGGGTATACAGCTCGACAATGGAACAGTTTGCTACAACAGTTTCAAGTCTGGCACTGAACTTGGCTGAAATTTTAGCTGAGAAATTGGGTCACAAGTCGACATTTTTCCAAGAAAATTGTTTGCCCAGTACTTGCTATCTCCGAATGAACCGATATCCACCGTGCCCCATCCCTTCTGAGGTGTTTGGGTTGATGCCCCACACTGACAGTGACTTCCTCACAATATTGCATCAAGACCAGGTTGGAGGATTGCAGTTGGTCAAGGATGGGAGATGGATCGCTGTCAAACCTAATCCTGCGGCCCTAATCATCAACATCGGAGATTTATTTCAGGTCAGCTTTTAATTTAATTACTTGTATTTACGGTTTGACTAACATAAACATGTACCAAGATTTCGTTTCTTATTGTGTCATTTTCTCAATATTATTTAATTTTGTTGTAGGCATGGAGCAACGATGTGTACAAGAGTGTTCAACATCGAGTTGTCACGAATTTGGCAGTGGAACGATTCTCAACTGCATATTTCCTATGCCCTTCGTATGAAACTGTGATACAAAGCTGCCGTGAGCCTTCGGTGTATAGAAAATTCAGCTTCGGGGAGTATAGACGGCAAGTCCAAGAGGATGTTAAACAGTTTGGTTCCAAAATCGGTCTTCCTAGGTTTGTTGTATAATTAATAATTAGGTAAGCCATTAGTACTACACAGATGAGTTTTGCTAGTACATCATTAGGGTTTTCTAGATTCTAAATATATGTGGGGTGAGGGCAATGGAAATTAAGCTTATAGTAGTGCCCGTTTGGCATTGTTTATTTGAGGCTATAAGTAATTATTTTGAAATTTTTGAAAGCCCAATCTGTTTGGTAAAAGATAATAAAGTCACTTATTTTGAATAATTGATGTGAGAGAAAACAATAGGGAAAGTAGGTGATGAGCTGCTTTCATTTTTTGCTTATGGGTGAAGAGGCGCTGAGTTTAATGAAACCTCCAAAATTCCAAAAATAACTCCGTCTTTTTTTTTTACCAATCGCACTTCTAACAAAAAGTTTACCAAACACCAAAATGATTTCTTTCACAGTTGATTTCTATTACAGCAAATCTAACAGTGATTATTTTTATAGCACAACAATGTCAAACTGACCCTTATGTTAGGCAATGGAAATTAAGGTAGGATAGCTCAGAGTGCCCATTAATTAGTCAATTGTGATTGACCACAGTGTAAGTAGGGGTTTATAGTTTTGTTCTGGTTTAAATTAAGGGTTTGTTTGAAATATATAACAAGTTTTGTTTATCATTTTATTGTTTTTTATCCAATGACATCAACCTCAAGCAGAGACGGACCCATAGTGGGTCATTGAGGTCAAACAACCCCATGGAATCCATGGAAATAGGCTTGGAGATCTACCTAAACCGATGGTGCGACCCTATGGACTGCCTTCCGACTGCTCGATGTTTTGCCTGAGGAAGAAGAAGGAGCTGTGCCAGAGGAAGAAGAAGCGTACTGTGCTTTCGTTTTTTTTATATAAAAAAAACTCTCTGAGCAAACGATGTCGTTTTGGCTCAGTCAAATTTTTTTAAATTACCTAGCCAAAACGATGTCGTTTTGAGCCAAGTCATTCATAAAAAAAGAGAAGGTTTTCCTTCAGCCTTCCAACACCCCTTCATAGCCCATCCAATAACCACCCCCCAAAACCCGCAATTTCTATTATTCTTTCTTCAAACCTTAACCCCAACCTCCCTAATCCCCACCTACACTATGACCACATGGGATTCGGATCCTGGATCCGTCAATGACCTCAAGCATTGGTAAACCCTACGCTAGCTAGTATATGAAATGGTACTCAACTCCAACTCCAACTCCAGCTAGTATACGAAATCTTAAGAAGAAAAAAAGCATGTTGTAAAAGCCTTAACTCGCTCCAACTCCAAGTGCACTTAGAAATGGTACTCCATAATCTAAACCTCTATATTTTCAAAACTACAACTTTACTAATATTTTCTTTTAAATATATATATGCAAGCGACATTTTTTTTTGAGATGTATATATATAAGCGATATTAAGAGAGAGGGAAACTATAACAACCTGATCCTAAATTAGAATAAAAATAATAAAATATTAAAGAGAAGGACGATTTTACCCCCGATTATTTTAATGGATTTAAAAATTTACTTTTTTTGGAAAAGAATTTAGAACGGGTGCACCGCCCGTCCTGACGGCCGAAACGAGTCCGTGGACTTGCTATGAGCACCCATTCCGAGCCCTAACGAACCCGTATTGATCTAAAAACCCCATGGGTAATTCAAGAATTTCCAAAAAGGGGTGAAATTAGAAAATCATGTCAAGCAATTGATTCTGGCCGAATCCACCTCAAAACGCCCTGATTGGATGTCGGCCGAATCCCCCCACTCTTCTTCAACCTCGCGAAGCCTTCCTTTCTCTCCGATTTCTCACTGCCTAGGTCGGCAGAGCTTCGACCAAATCAACTCGCCCATATCACCACCGGGCTTCCTCTCACCTCCCTCAACTCATCCTTGCCATTGATTCTCGCCTAATCCACCTCAAAACGCCTCAGGAGCACGATTTTTAACAGGAGGAGATTGCCGCCGTCATTCCGATCCGCCACCAATTCGACGACAAGGGTGAGTTTCTCCTCATTTCGCGCTTCTAATTGTTTTTAAATTTGGTTTTGCTGATTTGAGGTTTGGGAACGTGCATTGATGAGCTTAGGGGTTTGGTGATCGGATCTCAACCGCTTCCACGCGATTCCTACGGCTTCACCGCCAAAACACTCCTCCACCCACTCGATCACATAGCTATAAGCCTTGCCTGAAATTCCAAGATTTTCTCGTCGCCGGGAAAATTTACTCAAGCCACCCAACCTGGCGGCGCGTGGGCCAGGTGGTGGCGGCCAATTTTCGTACAAAACACCTCTCGTAGCCTCCCGAGTGTGCGTATGCTTGAACGAATTTTCGGAGATCGTTTGAGCGAAGAACTAAATTGTGCCTAGGAACTAACTAGGGTTAACTTGGGTTTGCAAGTTCTAACGGTTGGATCGTAACGAAACTTGGATGAGAGGTTATTGGGAATCTTATAAACTTATAGGAATTTACGGATCGTTAATCGGAGTTCGGGAACCTCTTGAATGACAGATTTAACTAAACTAAAGTTTTAATCGTGATATTTAATCCCGAGACTTCTCCGACAATTCCAATTGTTAGAATTGAGTGTTTTGGAGCCTAGGAATGCTCCTCCTTCAAGTTTGAACACATTTATGCCCGAGGGTCGGGAATTTTTATTAAATTACTATGCCGAGCTATGGTTAATTAATAAATGGTTTAATTTTTTGCAAATAGGTACTCAAGTTTCAAGCTGAGTTGCAGTGAAGGCCCTTCTAAGGGTCAAAGGCTCGAACCAACAAAGGAGTGGACCTTTGATTTTTATAAATGGATTTTATTACAATAAATGTTTATTTATCGTTTTTATGGAATAAATGATGATGAATATAGTTTATGAATTTTATAATTTGATTTCCGAATAATGGTTTATGAACTTATTTCCGAGCCTTGAATTGGAACTTATAATGGAATTTATGGTTATGGTTTACTTTAATTGAAAGGCTCGAGGTTTTACTTACATAAAAGGTTTTAATACTATGCTTATTGGAAGTTTTCAAACCCTAGGTACCCTATTGTTAATTTCGGATTTGTTGCCTCTGATTTCATATTAAATGTGGGAATATATGATAAGGGTTATTACCCGGCCCACTGACTCCATTGTTGCCTTCGCTTAAGTCTCCATGGCATGACTCACGCCCCACGAGTCTCGGGACGCCCGGACCGTGCGGAGCGAGTGACACGGCTCGTGTAAACTTTGTATTTTCCTGAAGTCTAGCGAGGACGCTGCCTGGATAAACTTTGTGTTTTCCGAGCCTAGCGAGGATGCGTCTGATTGACTTTGTGTCACCGAGTCTAGCGAGGAAATGGAATTGACAGAATATAAAAAGGGTACACCTAGGTGGATTTTAGAAAGTTGTTTTGATAATATTTTGTTTTTATGAATAAGAATTTCGCTTGGTGAACTTTATAAATATGTTTAAATATGCATACCTTGATTTATCGTTCGCTTATAGAATTGTTTTCAATGTTTTAACAAAGGGGGCTAACATGTTGCTTTTCAATTTTCTTAAACCTTCTTTGGTCCACTCACTTTTTCAAATGTTTTACGCCCAGTCGTAGATTGTAGCCGAGCGCCACCACCGTCCGTCATCACCACCACGGCATTTCCAATAACTTGTGTAGGGTCCGCGGACCAAGAACTTTGTATTTAAGCTTTTAGTAGCTCATATTGCCCAATCATAGTGAGGCTCCGAGGCCGATTTCTATTTCTCGTTGGTGTGTGAAACTTAACTTGTGTCACGGAGATTGTGGTTTTAAAATTGTGCTATTGCTGTGTAAAGAATTCTAACGTTCACCACAGTGAGACTCAATTTTCTGGCAGTAAGTCAAACCTTAAAAAACTGGATTTTCTTGATTTCTTTTACTAAAGGGCAAAGTGGTCAAGTCTCGTCCGACACCCGAAAGATGCTCTGACACCGATGTGCTTTCTTGTCCAGGATTCCAAAACGGAATTAGAGTTGGGTCTTGTCAGAAACGAAGATAGAACCTCGGGTAGGAAAGCTTTAAGAAAATAGGGTTTTTTTCCTTTTCATAACATGTAGCTGCAATTAAACGAAAACAACACGTATAGCATTAGTTGGATTGGCTCTAGTCTTTGAGCCGGTGTGCTCCCAACTGGTCCTATGATTCATTAGTGCCAAAAACAAAAAGGAAAATACGAGTCGCCAGAAGAACGAAAAAGCAAAGTCGCGGTCAAACCGAGCCAACTCTTACGCAGCGACACGTCGTTTACTAATCCATACAAAGACGAGTTTATGCAAATCCGACGGCTAATAGTTCTTGAAATCCAGATCTGTTGACCACTTTCATATTTTTTTGTTTGTTTGTTTTTGGTTGGTTTCCTCAAACACTTACCGCAGAGTACCCTCCAATTCTCGGGAAACCATTTCAGAGAAATCTAGAGCTCCGTTGGTACAGCATGGCGCCACCGGCAGCGATTCGGTGGTTCGCGGTTGTTTCAGCTCTAATGCTGTGCCATTTCATCTCTACGTCGACGGCCATCTACTGCGACGAGGACGACTGCTACGATCTCCTAGGGTCAGCTCCGCTCCTCTCCCTCATAGTTTTCCCTCTGCTTCCCAAATTACCCCTCTCATGATCGCATATTTACTTAACATTTCGCCTGCTTCTCTAGGGTTACGCAGAACGCGAATTCTTCGGAGATCAAGAAAGCTTACTATAAGCTCTCCTTGAAACAGTGAGTCTGCACCCTTTTTTTACTTTGTAAATTACTCTGAAATTTCATATTAAATCAAGATTTTTATTATTTCTTTGATATGTTGGTGTTTGATTCTCAGTCACCCGGATAAAAACCCGGATCCGGAATCGAAAAAGCTGTTTGTTAAAGTTGCCAATGCTTATGAGGTACTTGGGATCTTGTAATTTTGTAGGAAATGAGGCCAAATTTGGAAATTGATTCGAATGCAATTGCTATTTTAGACTTTTATTTGCTGTAATGTGCTAGTGATGATGGAGTTTAGTTGCTATATTGCAGATTCTGAAGGACGAGGCCACCCGGGAGCAGTATGATTACGCCATTGCACATCCGGAGGAGGTAAAATATATAAACTACTGAGTGAACATTGAATTAAAGGCTAAAAAGTAAATTGGAAACCTTTCTATCGATTTTCGTAGACTTAAGAATTGAGATTTCATGAAAGAAAAAAAATTCTTGTAAGTATTATGCTGTATTTTTCAATTTATATGGGTAATGTGAGCTTCCTGTTGTTAAGATTCCATATTCGTTGAGCCTAGATATTTGTGAAAGATAATAAGGTTGCCATGTTTTTTGCTTGTTAGGTGTTTTACAATACAGCTCGCTACTATCAAGCATATTACGGTCACAAGACGGTGAGAGAGTTTGCATTGTTCAAATCATATCTTAATATTCTGTCTGGTTCAGAACCAATTCTGCGAGTTGATAGGTTAAGCTCCAATTTCATGTATTTGTTTCTAAAACTGTTTATGTGTCCACATTCTAGGATCCTCGTGCTGTCCTGGTTGGCCTTCTTTTGATTCTTTCAGCATTTCAGTATCTAAATCAGTGGACAAGGTATAATCAGGTACTGTGGCAGATCAATATAATGTGTACATTACATTTATAGGAGTATCAATGCAGTAATGTTTGAAATGTGGATGTTACTGTATGGCTTAAACAAGTTGCACGACATGCCTTTGGTACACATGTCCTGACGGCTGACATCATTCCCAAATCTAGATTTTATTGTCTATCCTTATTGTATTCTTGGAGTGTACTATAGCTTTTGCAATGGCAAATGTTAGTATGATAAGGACACATATATACTCTAGTGGATTCTTACAGGACTTGCTAATGCTTATCATTCGTGACACTTTTTATGTTTCATGTCTTTGTAGGCTATAGACATGGTCAAGAAGACTCCTGCTTACAAAAATAGACTACGGGCTTTGGAACTTGAGCGTAGTGGGGGGACTACAAATAAGAAGAAGAGTAACAAGCAGATGAACAAGTATGAACTCTTAGTCATTTTCAAAGAGAAATAATGAAGTGCATGGTTGTAAAAAATTTATAATGTATCCATGAGGATTAATCAATTGGACATGGAATTGCATTCTATGATTCTGAATTTGTCGTTAAGAAAGGTGGATGTTGTTTTCTTAGGAAAGTGGAGGAAGATCTCAGCAACGAACTTGAGTTGCAGATTAAAGGAGCTGAACAGCCCTCCATGTGGGATCTTCTTGTTGTCCGCTTCATACTCCTACCCTACACTATTGGCAAGGTATGCTGAAGTTTAAATAAGCAGTATTAACCAATAATGGCCATGGGTGTACTTTATGCTTGATATATTCCACTCTTTTTCTTGTCTACCGAGTAATGTATGGAATTGATGATTTTACGTTAACTATTACTGTAATATTAACTCTTTTTCTTGTTCATCCAGCTATTATTATGGTGTGGCTGTTGGTTCTGGAGATACAAGGTGAAACAAGCTCCATATTCATGGGATGATGCCTCCTACCTGACACAGAGATCCCTTAATGCGCCTCTTGATGCATGGATAAATCTAGGTATATAAGTGTAAATTTCAGTGATTTTATACCTTATATTTGCATTATGAATTTGGTCAAGATTAACGGGGCTTGATATATGGATTTAACAGAGAAAGAGGGTCATTAACTTTAGATCCCATCCCATTAGATCACCGCGGGGTGAAGGGGGATGGATGTATGAGCACCAACTATTTCATAATTTGTTTGTTTTAAGTTTTAACCATTCACCATTCACCTACACAAAACCTTCCATACAAGATGCTGCAACCTCAAATCTTAATTGATAAAGTAATTATGGTTTTGAGTTGCGAGTTCCAGACTCTGCATGCTCTCCTACACTGTCACACACACCCTAGAGGTTCTTCATAACTTATTGTTGACTAAATTAGTTATTGGTTTGTTTTTCAGATGACTCAAGAAAGGAAGATCTTATTCATAAACGTTTATGGGAAAAATCGAACTTGGAGAACTACCTTGCTGAGATGCGAAAAGAATCCAAGCGCAGAAGGTAGCAAATTTTGTCACCCATGCTACCTCATGTTCTCGAAATACCGACAAGACACTTTTTGGTAAATTAGACCAATACATGAAAGAGTTAACCCATATTTTTGTTGAAATAGCTGAGTGGTGGAGGGAAGGCAAGGCAGGGTATTAGGACTTTAGTTGCCAATCGCTATATTAGCAAATTGTATTTTGTAACCTTTACAGAGGGAAGTTATAAGGCGACGTTTATATGGATTCTTTTGTTGGGATTCATTATATGGATAACTTATATAACAAACATTACTATGTACGTTTATGCGACTTTGAGGTATATGGATTAATTAGTTTTGTAATAGTTGGTGTTACAACAACAAACGTTCTTCGTGTAGCAATTCCGATTAGCTTGGAAGACAGTAAGTTAAAAAGAAGAAGAAATAAGAATGAAAGCATGCAATGCATGCAATTCCCCTACTTCGTGGATGTTCAACTTGACATTGGGATCTAGGGAAGAGGGACAAAATACAGATGAAAAGCTTGTTATTATCAAATCATGTAGGTTGATTAAAGTTGAACCCATTTTAAACTTGTAAGTTGGTTAGTGCTGTCTGCTAGGTGTGGATTAAGCCAGTTGGCTACGAGTCGGGTGTGGATTAAGCCAGTTGGCTACGAGTCTACAACAATGTGCATATTTATTTTTGCATCCGTGTTTGAATCTTCCTCTCAATACATAAACTAGTTTAAAATATCCCATTGTCAGAACAAAAAAGAAAAACTTCTATTCGACCAAAAAAAATATAATTCTAAGTTAGGTCAAATTTCAAAATGCATTTGGTCCTATGAGACCATTTTATGACAAAGAGGGCCCGAAAAGAAGTTGGGTTTATTAACAAAGAGCCCAACAACAAGTCATCATGTGATTAATTTCTAAACAGAACACAATTCCGAAAGCTGCCTCCAAATTTGCCAACATTCGTGCTTCTCTGGGTTCTTCTTCCCCACCGAGTCAAAAATGATCTCCCTCAAGCTTCAAGCTTTTCTCACTGTTGTTCAGCTTTCTACTTCCATTGTCTTCAAGACTTGAACAGTAAAAGCGACCCATCTCCTCTTCGCTCCTCCTCCACATATCTCTCTCCAGTCTCATGCACCCAAACATTCACCAATGCCTCGCCTTCTGGTCCCGCCCTTACCCTTTTACCCCTTTCTAATTCCCTACTTATCATTTTCTTTTTACTGATGTAGATGTTTATGTTTGCTCTCTGCAGATAGGATATTTGGTTCCTCTCAACGACAAGCGAGAGGAAGACACTTCAATCCCCAACATACCCCTCAACCAAGGTCCAAATTACATCGGCCGCCACACCACAGCTTCCCTCTCCGACAAAAGACTTAGCCGCAATCACCTCACTCTCACTGCCTCTCCTGATGCTTCCGCCAATTTGGCCGTGGTAATTCCGTAATTTTAACCTCCAGCTCCAAACCAGTCCTCCACTGTTTAACCAAAGTAGATAGATTGCTAACGTTATTATTGCAACTGTAGGAGGGAACCAATCCCATTGTTGTTAAATCCGAGAATAACAGGAAGAAATTGTTTCCCAAAGACAATGCGATTATACACCATGGTGATGTTATAGAGCTAATTCCGGGGCATTATCTTTTCAAGTATAAGACATTGTCTGGTAACGAAAATGTAGATGCGCATGGTGTCCATAACCATAAGAGGGATTCAAACGATGGAGGAAAGGCAAAGGGGTCTGAAGTTGAGGAGTTGAGTCGAAAACGGTCACGTCAGCTACTGCCCCAAGAGAAAGGTTCCAATACAAGTTTTAAGGTGTCCCTCTTTTGATTTTAAATAGCTTTATTGAATTTCTGTTGATGATTATGGAAAATGTGATTTTAAGAGGCTAAGAAAATGTCTATCTTTCTCGACTTTGGACTTTGAAGGCTGAGGTGGAAGGAAGCAGCTTTGGGAATTTGCAGTCTAAGAGAGATGGCGGTCAAGTGGAGGCCATACGGCATTTTCGTGTTCTTAATGATAAACTACCACAGACCTTTCGGCTTTTGAATGTGCAAGGACTGCCCCAATGGGCAAATACCTCTTGTGTTTCTGTAGGGGACGTGATTCAGGTAACCATTGTACCCTGTTGTAAGGAACAGCTTGTTTATTCCATATGCAGTGTGCTTGATGTGGCAATTTCTTTGTGGAAGTATATTTAAGCTTTAGCTCATGTTTTGCATGAATAATGCACGCCAGAGGTTCATATTCAGCATGCAAACGTTCTGGAAGAAATTGATGACTTTATGAATTTTTGGTTTTGGATGGAAATTTTATTTACTTAATTTTTTTTATATGGTAGGGGGATATTGTCACGGCCATCCTTTCGAATTACATGGTAGACATCGATTGGTTGATACCTGGTATGTTGTTCTTGTCACCTTGATTGTGTTTCCTGTAGAAATATTTTCTGTTATGTGCATATTCTGAATCTGGTTGATGGTATATTACTTTTGTGTCATGCATAAGCTATTTCATGGTTGCATCCTTTCTATTCTTCCCTGATTGCTTCTGATTGTTTTTATTTTTCTTTCCCTCCCCACTTTAGCATGCCCACAAATTGCAAAAGTCCCGCATGTCTTGGTAATTCATGGTGAGGGTGATGGTACACTGGATTATATGAAGGTTTGAGTTAGCTCTATTTATGCCTAATCTCTGTCTATGTTATGCTTTCTTCCGGAACCTGGACCTTAAGTTGTTACCTCTAATTTTAGAGAAAGAAGCCTGCAAATTGGATTCTACACAAACCACCATTGCCCATTTCATTTGGGACGCACCATTCCAAGGCCATGCTTCTTGTGTATCCTCGAGGAGTGAGAATTATTGTACATACAGCAAACTTAATATTTGTTGACTGGAACAACAAAAGCCAAGGTTTGTGGATGCAAGATTTTCCATGGAAAGATCAAAATAATTCAAGCAAAGGATGCGGATTTGAAAATGACTTAATTGATTATCTCAGTGCACTTAAGGTATTAATATAACAATTTATGTGGATCATTGGTTGATTTTATGTATTGTTTATTGTTTTGGTTTTCTTGCCTTTTTGTTACCTTATATCTGTAGTTTCCAGATGTTTTGATTTTTAATGATGCTAATTCAGATTTAACATAATAATCTTCATCTTGTTGATTGAATGTCAACAGTGGCCTGAGTTTTCTGTTAATTTTCCTAACTTGGGAAGCTTCAAAATCAATCCGTCATTTTTCAAGAAGTTTGATTACAGCAATGCAGCAGTGCGTTTTCTATGCCTTGAACTTTATAATTTGGTTTTGTTTTGCTGGGGATAGTATAATGTCAAAGTTAGTATCTTTGTCTGTGTGTGTAATTTTCAGGTGAGGCTAATTGCATCTGTCCCTGGATATCATACGGGTACGAACATGAAAAAGTGGGGACATATGAAGCTACGCACTATTCTCCAGGAGTGCACTTTTGATAAAGAGTTTCGGAAATCTCCTCTTGCTTATCAGGTACAGGGACACAAGTGGTTGGCTCATATAATTTACGATGTCAATGCTGAGTGCTTTTCTTTTATTAGGTGCAAAAATAGAGGCAATGTGTTTATTGCAAGATTCTGTACCTATCAGTATAGATATATTGCATTTGTTTTCTCTCCAATTTTAGGGATTCTGGACTTAGCATTTTCGATTGATTTTCATCTATTGGTCTCTTTACTTGCATCATCTATAGAATGGAATAATGACGAATGCGGTATACTTTATGCTGTCGAGTGCTTTGCTTTGTGAAATGTAAAAAGAAATAGTAGTAAAGCAAATCAAATTTTTGGCTAGCTTTCTAATTATGTTGGACCTTTGCTTTGTTGCAGTTCTCCTCCCTAGGTTCTTTGGATGAGAAATGGATGGCTGAGCTTGCATCTTCAATGTCATCAGGTTTATCAGATGATAGAACTCCCCTCGGTCCTGGGGAGCCACTTATAATATGGCCTACGGTAGAAGATGTCAGATGCTCTCTAGAGGTACTATCAAGTAGGTCATTGTTGTGAACCTTTTCCAATAGACCTTGGTTTACTATTATACGGTCATCTTCCATAAAGTTTCTAGGTTTTTACCATGGGCAAGAAATCCAAAAGACCTTACATGGGTAAATCTCATGTAGTTGGGTTAGGGATATACAATTCTTCAAAATAGTTGGAATGTTGAACATATTTAAACGAAATACTATATATAGGGGTAATTCAGCAATTAACTGGCAAAAGAGTCATCTGTCTATCATGTAATCTTTGAGTGTGTGTTGTAACTTAGATTCTATATTCTGCTTCTTGCTTTCATTTGTGCACCTTATAAGCGAGTGCTGCTCTTGTGTGGGTTACACTCTTTGCCAGGGTTATGCGGCTGGAAATGCCGTTCCAAGTCCACTAAAGAACGTGGAGAAAGCCTTCTTGAGAAAGTACTGGGCAAGATGGATGGCAAGCCATACTGGCCGCTGGTCTCTCTCTCTCTCTCTAGTGAAATATTTGACCTTGTAATGCTTAGGTGGAAGATTTCTAGAAAATCTGACTAAAGAAACTGATTAATGGTTGTGCAGAAAGACCCTCACAAATATTGTCTTTCTTTATTTTCACTTTTCCATTATCTTATGAATTGATATCAAAAGTTCTGCCTTTTCATTTCAGTCGTGCAATGCCACATATAAAGACATACACTCGTTACAATGGTCAGAAACTTGCGTAAGAGTCCATCTCCAACCCTATTCTTTGTGTTTTTCTGGGTTTATGTTTTTAACATTTTAGTAGCATACCCTGCATAGTCAATTTTGAGCAATAACTGTAAATTTCTACATTGTCCCAACAGTTGGTTCTTGCTAACTTCAGCAAATCTTAGCAAGGCTGCCTGGGGAGCTCTTCAGAAGAATAATTCACAGTTGATGATCCGTTCTTATGAGGTTAGTTTCTCAGTTGAGGATACATTGTTGTGAGATTTACTTGAGATGTTCATCCGAGTTGGGAAATTTGTCAAGCTTTTCAAATACAAGTTACTGCAGGTCCTAAATCATACGAAGACCTAGAGGATGTCAATACATCAAATGATATATTTCAATTAAAAATGTCTTTATATATCTTGCCCCTTGTAGATGTCAATACATCAAACGATATATTTCCATTGAATGTCTTTATATATCTTGCCCATTCTCTACAAACTATTTGTCTTCTAGCTATACTCTGCTCCTACCAAAGCCTTCGTGCTGTATGTTTAATTCACCTTGCATGGCTCATTACAGCTTGGAGTGCTGTTTCTACCGTTTAAAACATGCAGTTCTGGATTTTCTTGTACCAGTAATGGGGTTCCATCAGAGGTAACAGCTACATGCTGACCGTTTTACACACACTACGTAAATACTTTATTAGCATCACACTTGAGAGGTTAACAGAAAGGTGGAAAATGGCACAAAAATAAACTAGAAAGACATTAATTCCATCGAGTTTCAGGATAAACATGGACTGCCAGAATCTTCGGAAGCATCGACAACAACACTTGTGACTCTGAATTGGCATGGAAACAGGAATTCAGATTCATCATCTGAAGTAATCAAATTGCCTGTGCCTTATGAACTCCCTCCCCAACCATACACCACTGAAGGTCAGTCAACTTGCTGTTTCTTAGATTTATCACCGTTCCATCCACATATTTCATTCATCTTATTTCCTTTTATCTCCTTAGCAGATGTGCCTTGGTCTTGGGACCGGCGGTATAACAAGAAAGATGTTTATGGTCAAGTTTGGCCGCGACATGTTCAGCTCTATGCTACTCAAGAGTCATGAACTTGTGTTTATTTGACTACCATGTACTTATTTATTTTTCATCAGCACATTCTGTTTAATTTTAATTTCAAGCGTATTGAGCTTTTGTGTTCCCCCCGTCTTCCTTTCTAAGGCTGATAGCGGAGGAGGGTCTCTCGGCCCATACCAGGTTTAGGCATACAAAATTGCAGAAACAGGTTTAGGCTTTAACGTGATTTAAAAAAAAATTAAAAATTAAAAATTCCAAACTCCTTAATCTACTATACCGACCTATTTATTCCGATAATCTGCTTTTTTTTTTCTTTTTTTTTTAAAAAAAAGTACAAACCATAGCGTAAACTATAAGAAAGAAGGATTTCTGACATACATACAACTATAATGTAGTTGTATAGGAATTCGATCCTGAAACCGTCTTCAAGTCAAGGGTGTAAATCAATGTAATAAAAAAGTTAAAGAAAAAAAGGAACAAGGATATGTTCGCCAGTTTAAACATGGAATCACAAGTAATTAATTTTTTTGATTGAATAAATCTTCACGTGTACACATATTTTTTATTTTTCAATTTCAAAGTTTTGACTCTAATTTTTTGCACGACCGTCTTTAATAATTTTTGACGTGCATTTAAACTGAAATAATTTTTTTGATACAATTTAATTTGAAATGATTGAGTAGGGAGGAGGGGGAAGTAGATAACAGTAGCATTGAAAGATTAAAACCTGAAAATCCGTAAAGATTACATAATAAATGGATAACGCTCTTTGATTCTTTCTAATTAATCCAGAATTTGAACCCCTTTAAGTTTTAAAAACAACATGCAAATCGGATACAGTTACAGCATATTTATGCCACCCATTTACATGCACACATATATACAAATACATACACACACAAAAAGAAAAGAAGAGAAAAAAAAACTATACCCTTTGAAAATGGATGTGATTTTTGAGCCCCAAAGAGGAAGATCTTTCACCATTGAAGTGGGTTACTTTGACACAGTCCTGGAGATCAAAGAAAAGGTTCAGAAATACCAAGGCATTTCTGTTCCCCACCAAACCCTAGTCTTCAATGGCCAAGTCCTTGAAGACGACAAAGACGTTGCCTACTGTGAGATCCTCAACAACTCTCACATTCAACTCATCGTTGCCTCCGAATCCGAAAAACCCACCAACAACAACAACAATGTGAAGGTGGAAGAATCGTCGCCCTCCAAGAAAATCCAGCTCAACGTGAAGACCCCCGCGTCCAAAATGCATGTCCCTGTTGAAATGGACATAAACGACACCGTTGCAAAACTAAAAGACAAAATTCAAGCGATGGATCAGGCTGTCCCAATTGGTCGTTTGGTGATCCATTCAATTGGCAATGAACTGCAAGATCATCGTTCGCTACGTGATTGTGAGCTTTCGGACAATGCAGAGATCGAGGTGAGCTTGAGACCATCACCAACGGCAGCGGCAGCGGTGGTTTCACCGGTGTCAATGGGTGGGCCTGGGGGCGGGGGCGTGGCGGTGTCAAGGAATAAGTTGAAGCTGATGGTGTTGCCCAAATGTGGGACGAAGAAAATTCCGGTGGAAGTGAACCCATCAGATAATGTAGGGGAGCTAAGGAAGGAGCTTCAGAAGTTGCACCAAAGGCTACACTTTCCTTTGCCACAAGAGAGCTATTTCTTCATCTATAAACAGAATGTGATGGAGGACGACAGGTCGTTTCGGTGGCATCAAGTTGGGCAGGGTGATACTATAGAGATTTTCAATGGCAGCGTTACCGGTGGATCCTAGATGGCCAGTTAGAACATGTTTCCTTAACTTGTCTCCTAATCTTTTCTGTGCAATTTCGATAGGTACCATGATTTTTATGTATGGCGAATAAGTAGTGATTATATGTTAAACTAATCTTAAGTATGAGTTTCCTAATCCCATTGCTTAATATTTCTTTTCCATTTTACTGCATTGAGATAATCAAAAGCATCTCTAACTTTACAAAACAACTTGGAAGTGCTTTCTTGGAGCTTTTGGATTTTTAATAAAAACTTTAACATACTTAAAATAAAAGTACTTTCAACAAAAATGTTTAGGCTAAAAAATGCGTTGTACAGAAGCATACCCTAAAGGAGTGCTAATCAAAATACAAACATGTTGTTTTGTTTTGTTTTTGTCATTCGCTAGGAAAGGAGAGAGGGAGTATTATATTTGGTTGCCTCAACTCAAGATTGTCTCTTACTGTGGTGCCACCGGATGTACGACTTTTGTTTAGTTTGGTTTTGAAGTATTTATATATCCAAATTTAATTTAATTGGAAATACTGAAAATTCAGAATTTAACTAAACATTTTTTGTTGTAAATTTCATTACCCCTAACAAAAAACTTATTTGTTGTTCGTTCCTATTCTATAGGGCCAATAGAAATAAATGGCAAAACATTATGAACAAAAAAGCCCACAGCTACGTAGAGTCCCAATAAATCCACAGGTTTGCTCCTCAAAATAAAAAGCAAATATTTAATAAAAAGAGACAATGCCCACTTGCAATATAAAAATACATTTCTTTTGGCTTGACTTTAAAATGGGTAATGTTGTTTAGTACTGTATTAAATTCTTAATCATAATTATTTATTAAGCAAATAAAATATAACTTTGCTAATCATTCATTCATGCTTAGTGTTTCTATACAATGTATATTGCTATTGCCGACATTTGTTTTTTTGGTAAACGGCCTGTGCACATATTAATTGTATATTTCAAATATTAATTTTCTGGCCACAAAATAAATTTTAAAATTAAATTGGTGAGATAATGAAGAAAAAAAACAGAAGAATTACGTGAGCAGAAAGCAAAAAGAAAAACAAAGGGTATACTCCTACCTAATAGCTATGCTAATCCGAATGATTGCGGATTAGTCGTCGTAATAATCGGGAAAACAGAAGGCCAAAAAAGTAATAATAATTAATTTGGCAGATAACGCCGTGAGGGTCCCCTGACGCACCAATACAACAAGGCAATGATGGAGGTCATCATCGACCTCGAAATTAGCTCGCAAAAGGAGACTAGATACCAAACTTCCAACTTTGACGTCTAAACCGCGTCCATTGCCTCAACTTTTCCTACACGTGTTGCCAAATAACTGGACCTCCTCGTCACGCCTAGTCCGTTTCCGTGACGAAGTTTCCTTCTCTTTCGCTATAAAGAAAGGCCTCCGCCTCTTCTTTTCTTCACACTTGAGATTGTTTTGTTTCTCAAAATTCAAAGAATTCCCCTTCAATTTTCTCGAACCCTCTTTTCAGCCTGTCAAGGTATTGTCTTTCTCTCATTTCCCTGTTTAATTTGTTTGGAAATTCTATATCTAAACGCTTCGTTTGTGTTTAATTTGTTTGATCTTTAAGATTTATGAACGATCGATTGGATCTTTGTACCTTTGATAGTTTTGCACGTGAAATTATTGTTTTTGAATATTTGGGAATGGAAATAGGAATTTGGTAATGATAATTTCGCCTTGAATCCACGATCTAAAATTAGGGGTTTTTATGTATCCTATCTCACGTATCTATCCTTGAAGTCTATGCGATTAGATCTATTGATTTATCGAATTAGGGCTCTTTTCTGAATCCAAATTGATTCTTAAGATTTGTGATATATCGAACTTGAAATCCACATGTAATTTTATTTATTTATGATGTTGTAGTTTCTACTTTTTCCGGGAAGAGTCTTTGTTTTTGGAATAAAAATTGTGCCTTTGATTTGTGTTTTATTCATTACTGCTTTTGATTTGTGATTTTTTCATTTCCAAGTTTTTAACCGAAAGTAAAACTTTTGATGTTGAAACTGTGAAACCAATTCTTATGTGATTTTGGTTGCTGTAGATGCAAATCTTTGTGAAAACCCTCACCGGCAAGACCATCACCCTCGAGGTGGAATCATCTGACACCATCGACAACGTCAAGGCTAAGATCCAGGACAAGGAGGGCATCCCTCCAGACCAGCAGCGTCTTATCTTCGCTGGAAAGCAGCTCGAGGACGGCCGTACCCTCGCCGACTACAACATCCAGAAGGAGTCAACCCTCCACCTGGTGCTCCGTCTGCGTGGTGGTATGCAGATCTTCGTCAAGACCCTCACAGGCAAGACCATCACCCTTGAGGTCGAAAGCTCCGACACCATTGACAACGTCAAGGCCAAAATTCAAGACAAGGAAGGCATCCCCCCAGACCAGCAGAGGCTGATCTTTGCCGGCAAGCAGCTGGAGGATGGCCGTACCCTTGCTGACTACAACATCCAGAAGGAGTCAACCCTCCACTTGGTGCTTCGTCTCCGTGGTGGTATGCAGATCTTCGTTAAGACCCTGACCGGGAAGACCATCACCCTTGAGGTTGAGAGCTCTGATACCATTGACAATGTCAAGGCTAAGATTCAAGATAAGGAAGGCATCCCACCAGACCAGCAGAGGTTGATCTTCGCCGGAAAGCAGCTCGAGGATGGCCGTACCCTTGCTGACTACAACATCCAGAAGGAGTCCACTCTCCATTTGGTGCTTCGTCTCCGTGGTGGTATGCAGATTTTCGTGAAGACCCTGACCGGAAAGACCATCACTTTGGAGGTCGAGAGCTCGGACACCATTGACAATGTGAAGGCTAAGATCCAGGACAAGGAGGGGATCCCACCAGACCAGCAGAGGTTGATCTTTGCAGGGAAGCAGCTGGAGGATGGCCGTACTTTGGCTGACTACAATATTCAGAAGGAGTCTACTCTTCACCTTGTGCTGCGTCTGAGGGGTGGTATGCAGATCTTTGTGAAGACCTTGACTGGAAAGACCATCACTTTGGAGGTGGAGAGCTCGGACACAATTGACAATGTGAAGGCCAAGATCCAGGACAAGGAAGGTATTCCTCCAGACCAGCAGAGGTTGATCTTTGCTGGTAAGCAGTTGGAGGATGGAAGGACTCTGGCTGACTATAACATCCAGAAGGAGTCTACCCTTCACCTTGTCCTCCGTCTCCGTGGTGGTTTCTAGGAAGTGGAAGTCTCTGGTGTCTCCCTGCTTTTAATGAATGTTTCTTGTGGTTCCATTAAAACTATGTTTCGGTGTTTTTTTCTTTTTTCAAATTTAAGTTTCAAGGTACTGTTTCTGCCTCTTGGTGAGGCATTTTAACTGGTTTGGATTCCTGATACTCGATTGTTTAATAAATAAATTTGTTTTTCCGTAATAATTTTATCTCTGTGCTTGTTGTTTGTATGAATTAAATCTGTTTGCACGATCTATGCATTTGCATATGGTAAGGCTACTTGGGTAGCAAATTGTTTCCAGGTTATTGTCTGCAGAGGTTGAATTATTCCTTTGTTATGATACAAAGGAGTTCAAAAATCGAATCTGATTTGAGTGTTTCACGAATTTGATCTGAATGATGTTGTTCCTGATGATACATCTAATATTTGTATAAAATGTTACATCATCTTTGTTGGATTGCTTTCTGCTTTGAAGTGGTTATGTATGCACCTAGAACAGAAAAATATAAAAACAGAGTCGGAGGAAGTTTGAAAAATTTACTGCAGGATTTTACTAAAGTAGCTATGTTTCTTAGACAACAAACTATGATTAGCCTGCCAATACACTCTTCCTCTTGTGTTGATAGTATTCTCCTGCCTTTTTCTATTAAGATGATTATTTGGTAGCTTACCCTAAACCAATCCAATACATGATAGTTTTACGCAATAAGCCACTTCGGGGACTTCAAATTTCTAACCACCTCATAATATATTCGATCAACAAGTCCTTTTGTTGCTTGTCATTCATACAACAGTCGAGTCGATGGTAGATATACTGTACATATTGGATCCTTGTACGCCCAGATACTTGTTTCTGAGTTGAGAGCTGAGTCTAGATCCAAATGATTATTCTTAGACAGCTCAGATAACAAAATGGGTGGGCTCTCTACACTTGCGGACCTCTCCCTCTATGTCTAATGTCTATCCGTCTTGGATTAATTGTGTTCTTCAACTCATTGATTACTTAAAAAGAAGTTTTCCACAACACATTGATTACTAGTACTAGTCTTATGAACACGGTGCTTTGGCTATCTGCTGCATCTGTGTGTATCCAAGATAAAGCGTCTTTTCGTTTTTATCTCTGCATTTTGTTCCATGATCCATGAAATTACAACTACTCTGCATTTTGTTTGCGTTTCAACCTACTTATCACTCTCTTCTCTTCTAATCGAATTCTAGTAATGTCATGGGACCAAGCTATTAAATTGTGAATGTCATGCGTTTTTAGTCTCTGTTGCGTCCTGTTCCTTGTTGGTTGTCAGACAATGACATGCCCTGCTGAGCTCCAAACAGAAACCACATGTTCTCTGGAAATGAAAGGCTCTCTTTGGTTGTTTTAACTTCAAGAGCAACCAAGCTTTTTGCAGGACCATCACCTCTCATGTTCCTTGTCTTGTTGGTTATTTCTTGTCACGCCTCTCTCCGTACGACATGGATAGATTCGGGTTAAGATACTTTCTATAATTCTGCGGTCAAAACTTCCATTCAACCTAGTATGTCAATGGGTCCAATTTTGATCCGGTTTCGTTCTGAATCTGATCCAATCCGGCTGGTCTGTACCGACAATGATCTGATCTGAATATGATAATCCAATTGTTAATACAAATACGAACCAGTAGTTAATAAATGTGATCTGGGGTATGATTTATGTATGTTTATATTTATATACGAACAACCATGCAAATAATGTGGTGAATTGACATCCGATAAAATACAACTGATGGGATATGGATTTATCTGTCATGCATTTGACTCGTCATATTCTTCGGATTTCCTATTCATTCACAGATGCCTACATTCAACTACCATTCTTTGCTTCTTGAGAACCATTCACCATCTATCTACTATTGGTCTCTCAACTCTCAAGTCTGTCTTTCCAAATTTCTTAGCATTGCAAATCACTACTTAAGGGGCTCCATTGCCTCAAAGAAGCAGCACTCTATTGACTTCCTCCCCTGAATTCTATTCTATGCCAAATGGCCGACTCCGAACACTCTTCTTCCGATGACTCTTTCTCGGACTCTCGAGCTACAGGTACCTATTTGAGACACTTTTATCTTGGTTGGGACGGGCACTTATTATGCTCTCTACTGTTTTCTTTAACGAAAGGGTTTTGATTCAAACTGTTTTGCTTTCGATTTGTGACTCAGCTTTGAGATGTTTACTCATGATAACCGTGCATTTAATCTCAGCTTATCATATGTTTTCCTGTTTACTATTGCAAGTTCGTTTTGAAAGAGAAAACGAAAGGCTTTCGTGAACCCCTGTGGTTGATTTTGACTTGTTTATCTCAGAGAAAAGCACACAAGAATCTGAGCTTCAATTCTCTGAGGACGAGGAAGCACTTATTATAAGAATGTACAATCTGGTGGGAGAGAGGTTGGTTTCTTCTTCTTTAGCATTGTAATTTGCTTTCTGAGTACAAAACAAAGAGCTTGCTTATCTCAAACTAAGCTGTTTCTTTTTTTCTGTTTTTTTTTTGACATTGTGAATAGGTGGGCTTTGATCGCTGGGAGGATTCCCGGAAGAACAGCAGAAGAAATTGAGAAGTACTGGTCCTCTACAAACTCAACAAGTCAATAAACAATTAGGTCAAACTGTTGTCTGACTCTACCTCAACTCTCCCAAGCTTGCATTGCAGAATTTGCGGTTGGAACTGGACCAATTTGTAATATTGAACAACACAAGATCAATGTACAAAGTAATGTTCCAAGAGTTGCCAATCTAATAATCTTCTTCGACATATTCCATTCTTGTCTTGTTATTTATTTTAGGCAAAATTGTAGCAATGGTCTCCGACTAAGATCCAACTTTACTTTTCGTCCCTAGTGTCGCTAAATTGTTATGGGAGTGCTTTAATTATGCCTCAACTTTCAGAACTCGTCATTTCTGTCATCTCTGTCAACTTTTTTGTGAAAAATAAGGCTATATTTGTCTTTTCATGTGCTGGAATGTTAATCAACACAGAGAAGTTGCAGAAACGAAATTCATGAGAATCGAATTGCTTTGTACAATGGAATTCTTAAGGACCGTGTGCAAAGGATGCAATATTCTCATTTACCTTTGGAAATTTATGGTGTTTCTTGGGTTCTTGGTTGGCATAAGAAAAATCTTGGTTTTACGTGGTTGTAAATTTGTTATATATTTTTTTCTTCCAAACATGGTTGTAAATACTTTGAACTTTGTCCAATGAATTTACAAAATTTAGGCAAGGCTTTTTTTCTACTTTTTCTACCAATCAAATTTAGAAATCTTCGAGTATAATTTCTTGTTTCTGGTTTTACTACAACAAATTACTATATGCTTTTTTCTTTCTTAATTGCTATGTTGAAGATTTCTATTTTCTCCTTCTTAAGATTGAGCTGCTGAAGTTGGAGGTAGCAAGGGTAGGGAAGACACTTGATTCATCAGCCAAAAATAGAATTGTGGGAGAGAGAGAGAGAGTGGGTCAGGGAGGGGCGGATATGTGGGGGTCGAACCAACCCCCAGAAATTCGTCGCCGACCTCGACTAACCCCCACAAATCCGCCCCTCCCCAACCCACTCTCTCCTTCCCTTCCTCTGTCTCCCATCACGAACTCATCCCCATATCCACCATGACCTCGAACCAACCCCAGAGATTCGCCGCCAACCTTCCGCTGACCTCGACTTAACCCCCACAAATCTGCCCCTATGTCACCCATTCTCTCATTATCTCTCTCTCACACTCTCTCTCGGCAGAAGACTTTCCTACCAATCTCCAAAGAATGCCAAAGTTTTGTGTTGAAGCTTCGATAATGCCAAAGTTTTGCTTTCAAAACCGGGTTAATCATTTTCATGTCTGAAAAGACATTTTTGCCCATACCAAGTAGGACCTGTCCATGCCAAGTCATCATTTTTCATGGAAAAGTTGACAGAGATGACGAAAAGGATGATTTCTGAAAGTTGAGGTATAATTAAAGCACCATCGTAACAATTTAGCGACATGAGGGACGAAAAGTAAAGTTGAGTCTTAGTCCAGGAACCATTGCTACAATTTTGCCAAATATTTTATTTAAATTCAAAAGAAATCTTCATTGAGCAAGAGAGTTCGTGACCCATTTGACCCATGAGAATCGTAACCGAAAACGAATGTTTGCAAACTACATAAGACTAATCGAAAATTGTTTGACATTGCCATATGATAACAGCCAAAACAAGGATGGCTTTTGGTGGATAATAGCCCGTGATTCGCGAACCACAAACCATAGCCTTCAGGCCAGGATCAGGAGCCACAGACTATGAACCATAGCATAAGATTATAGCAAATCAATCAATATCCAAGAAAATCCCAGTATCCAAAAACAGAAAGAAAAAGCATGTTCAGAATAAATAACTTGCATTCAACGCTCAGAGGTAATAATTTAGCTTAGCTTCTTTGAGTAAATTTCAATGATCAAAGAATAAAACTAAACAAAGTACATGTTATAACTAAAAGGTTAACATTCACAGCCTGAATTACAAATATGGTATGCTCTGGCTTGATGACCAGGGGTCCAGGGATGAGGGACCAAATATATCAATCAACAGTTTAGCTATGAGTCAGTACACCAAATAGACAATGCCAACCAACATCTGTCTTGCATTATACATTGCTTTGCTTGTAGAACTTGGTGTCGAGTACTTGCTTACCACACATCGCGCAAACTCCTGCATAACATCACATACATTAGACTTTCCAGAAATAACCAAAGATAACAAACCAGCTAGATAAGTAGAAATAATACCTTTGGAGTAAGCACAGGTGTGACAGTATTTGCCATCCTGGTGTACTTGCTGCTTGCAAATCATGCACTTGGTAGTTCCATAAGGAGTCCACCTACCAGCAAAACAAATGAGATTCAAGTTAACGACTTATGTGCGAGATGCGATCACGTGTGATACATCACACGAACAACTCAATAAATGGCAATGGTATTGTCCGCATGAATCATCAACTGACATAACAACTCATTGCAACTATATGATTTAGAAGCTGTACATATGCTCTGCATCTCTGGTCTCTGCAATAACCCACACAACTTCTCTATTGCAATACCTCAATTTTAAAAACCACTATGAAAAACCTCTGTTTATTCTTTATCAGGTCAAGTAAATAGAAAATTTCTTCAAGTCTAATTCCCCTCTCTACATTACCTAATCTAACGTTTGATCGCAGTCTACTCCTATAATTTAGTAAATAAATAAAAAAATTCATGACCGTATGCCAAGAAGTAACACAAGCAAAAGTCAACATAGAAATTAGACAAAAAAAGGTGTGCTGAAATCAAACAAAAATTCTACTTTAAATGCTAAAATCAAGTAAAAACCTCACAGAATACGCATATACAAAAACATAAAAATTATAAAAAAAACGGACCTTTTCTTCTTGGAGAGGAGCTTGTTCTCGTTGATTTTACGGCCACCGCCCTCGGTGGTGTTACTGGCACCTTCCTTCCACTTGTCTGGCACTATCACCTTCGAAAGCTTCTTCTCACCTATGTATTTAACAAATTCAATTAAAGAAATTCGGCGAATTATCAAAAATATTATCAATCGGAATTCTTTTAGGCAAAAAGTATTAATCAGATTTCAGAAACTGCATAAGACGCTCCAATCTCTATTTTTCGCCTATTGTTAAGAAAATAAAAGAATTTTGCCGAAAGTTCATAATGAATTCAAAGAAACTTACACTTCTCGCACACCATTCTTTGTTCTTGTTCTATGAATTGCGATTTCACTCTGGAAAAGAAAAACCCTAATTGGACCTTCGGGTTTGGATTGGGAGTCTTCTGTTCGTTGGTCTCGCGTTTCAACTTACCGTTTTGGTGTTTTCTTTGACACCACGTGAATTTATTAATTGACTAATACCATCTACCGACTAAAAAAGTCATTCAAACCGTTGGATTTGAATTGGCCCACATCCACCGTTGGATTTGAGCTAGCTCATCTAATAGAAACTTTCGCTGATCTGGACGCTTAAAAGCTTATGATATTAAAAGATTATTTAAAAGCTAATAGGACTCTTCGACTCCTAGCGTGAGTGTGAGTTTAGTATGTTATCGTTATTCTTAATAAAAAAATATCCTCAAAAAAAAGAAAAAACTAAAATGGCATATGGTAACGTTGTTATTAGTTGATTTGTTTTTCCAACTAAAAAAAATTGGGGATTTTTGTTTTGAATTAAAGAATGAAAGAGGATAATTGTAAATATTTTTTCAAAGTTTGCTCATGTGCTTAACGGTTAGATTACTTAAATGATTTAGATACTGTGAAATTTGAATATATGCACAATTTCAAAATGTAAAAGTTGGATTATATTATATAGTGTTTGGGAAAGGAATGAAATACATGAAATTAAACCTTTTATTAAACAAAATTGATTTAATAAATTTAATAGAAACCCAATAGCCAAAGACAATGATGACCTACAAAAACACATCTTGGTGTGTTCCCAAATGGAAATTACAAAACTTTACATTACTATTTTCATTCCCATGGACTCAATGGGCACTCCACTGGCAAAGTTGGGTAGCGTTCAGAATCCTTGCAATAATCATAAATAACAAGATTCCTCTGTATCCAAGCATAGTCCATTTTCTGAGCATCAGAGAGGTGCCAAGCATCATATTGGTCCCACCAATTCTTTGTTGTGGTGGAGACGCATGCAGGGTATGGGTCTTCCCATTGGCACCCATCAACATTGAAGTCTTTGTAAGAGGACACAAATGGGGCTTTCTTCCAGTCTGTCTTCTCAAGCCCACCTCTGGTTGCCCACTCATCTGCATTCCATATGCTGGAGAACAAGTACATTGGCTTCTCATTGGGGAAGAAGTTGTTTGCTTCCCCATTGTTCTTGAACACCCTTATGGGAACTTTGTCCACAAAAAACCTGTATGCAACAAAAACCAAGTGCAAGATTGGTAAGTTTTAACTATTGTTCATGCTAAGAGCAATGGTGTTACATAATAGAATTTGGGAATTATGTTGTACAACTAAGAATGACATACAGTTATCCGTTAGATCACCAATTGTTTTGCTGATCTAACGATTCGGCTTATGTCATACTTTGTTGTCTCATAGAACTAGAAGCATGTGACAGTGTGGCAACGGACGTCTCTTTGGGACTTGTAGCATGAGGGCTCAATCAGTATGTGTCGGCGGCAGATATAAAATAAAAGGAGACTTGGTAACTTGGTCATGGCCCAAGAGCCAAAGGGAGAGAGATATGTAGTAAACTTACACAATCTGATGATTGTTCCAAAGAATTGAATAGGAATGAAAGTCCTCGGTGGGGTCAAACCAAAGCATGTGCCTCATCTCACGGCCTCCAGTTCCGTTCTTGTAAACATTTGTCTGAATGAGATAAGGTTGCCCGCTTCTATTTCCCAAGAACTCAAAATCTAACTCATCTCTCTCCGGCCCTGCTCCATTTTCTGTGCACATCTGCAACAAGAAGTACGTTTTAAATCTTAGACATGTAATTTAGTTGAAAAAGAAAGAAACTACAAAGACAGACATAGGATTGTGATTGGCTCTAATGAAAGCTTAAAGACTTACATAATACGCTGTTACTACACCAGCAGAGTCACCTCCAACCAACTTGAGCTTCATGCTGAACCATCCAAATCTGTACTTCTGTTTTGTCTGAAATCCACAACCTATTCAATCACAAAGAAAACAATAAAAGAAAGTTATATGGTTACAAGCAAGCTTTCGAGTAGTATTGAAATTGAAGCAAATTCTCAAGTTAGATTGACACATAAGTTATTGAACAGAAATCAATCTTTGTTGCTGATAAATCTTGTTCAAGTTTACCTGTTTCTTTGTCCAGGGAAAGATACCAGATCTGCCCATCTGCAGATGTTTTAAAATGGTCCTCAGACCACATTATGTCGAAATTGTCTTCGAAAGAAGTTGCTGGGGCAGCCGCTTCTGATGAAGAAGAAGAGCAAGTAGCAATGAGAACAGCAATGTAAAGAAGAATAGGCATCAGAGATGCCATTCTTTCCATTTTGGGTGGAAGACTTTTGGAGGCAGAGAATATGAAGAAAGTGAGAATGGATGGGAGCTTGTTTCAGCTGGATCTCCAGGAGGAGGAGGAGGAGGTGTGCATTAAATGATCAGAATATGAAAATGACTTGGGAAAGGCTAAGACTGGAAGCCAAGTCACATTTCCTTGTCTGGTTAATTTATTTGGTTATTATTTATATCAGCTCTGTACGGTCCTGCTTATGACTTATAACTTTTAAAGAAGGGTAAAGTGCGGTTTTCTTATATAAACGATTGACTCTTGTACTATTTCGTTTTGATTTAAGTCAGTAATAAATAGTCGATTTCACTTCTAGTTAAGTTTATCTAATTTCATCCATTTTTCTGTTAATAACAAGGCAAATTTGTAATTCTAACTTAAAATTAATAAAAATATTGTAAATAATTAACTTTTAGAAGCAAAAAAATCTTTGGGGAGAAGAAATCGATGGGGGTGGGGTTTTGTGGGAGAATAATTTTTTTTTGTTCTAAAAGTTAATTATTTACAATATTTTTATGAATTTTAAATTAAAATTATAAATTTCTCGTTATTAATAGAAAAGTTGATGGAATTAGATAAACTTAACGCGTTAATCGAAATTATTTATTACGAGTTGACTAAATCAACAGATAAAATAATTAAAGGGGGTAAGTTATTGCTTAATAATTCGAGTGAAAATGGTAAAAATCCTTTAAAGAAAGGGTCATTGGGGAAAAAATCCATAAGTAAAATGTACGTTTAGATGGAAATGACTAAAATAAGAAGCTCAGAATTAGAACTGAAGAAGCCAGGCTGCCCTCCAATGGTCTTTGGCAATTGCTCTTGGCAGAATTAACAGAGGTGGGGTCCATCTGTTGCCTGTTGGAACGTGATAGATTGAGATTGGTCTTACAATAATCGAAAGTTCTTGGATCTAGACAACTGGATTTGGTTGTCGAGAAATGCAGCAAATTATTTAGTATTGCGTCTCTAATTAAGAGTGAGCATTAAGGATTAAACAAGGTTAAAATGAACTTAAACTTGCTTTGGTCAATCAAACAAAGAAAAAGTACCTTGTAAAGCCTGAGATTTCTCCACAGTCTAGTTTCTTTCCCCCACAAATTTGGCCTTCTTTTTCTGCAGGCTTCCTTTTGTTTTGTGTGGCAAATACACAATTAAACAAGGTTATTTACTGAAAGTAGTGAAGTATGCCCCCAAAAAAGTAGTTGCTTTTTTTCTTGGTAATAAACATGACCAACATGCTAAAACACCATAACCAATAAAGAAGAAAGATTTCGACCAAAAAAAATAAAAAATAAAGAAGAAAGATATGCTACAAGACTGCAATTGATAAACTACGTTTTTTTTTCCAGCATCCTAGAAAAAGACATGGAAAATTAAAAACAACAATAAACCAGGAATAAAACAATGTACCAATCTCTCATGAGTCATGTGGGCAGCCAAGCAAGAAGCTTTATAATAATTAACATTAGATTTTTGAGTAAAAACTTGAAACATTGATCTGCATCCATATGCCAGGCAACTGAGATGCAGCCAGATCATGCGGTGATGAGGAACCCACCAATTGAATAATTGAGGAGATTATTAATTGATTGATGGTGATATCAAGGGCTAGCAATAAGTCAAGCTGTTCATTGGTTTATCAGCAAAGCAATGCCTTCTTATTTTTGGATTGATCTGCTAAATTTGAATGGTAGAAAGAAAATACCTTTTTCCAGTGTCTTACTGGGTCTCCTATGGACCTGCCGACGTAGGAATATGCATGTGGGTCAGCAGCAGCAGCATCACTTTTCTCCATTTCCTCAGAACATCCCTTTCTCTTTTACTGGGTATTTTTGGCTATCTGACTTTTACGTTGACATTGGAGACAAAAGTTATGGCTTTTTTCTGGTAAGCAAAATTTGGCCAGAACGAAAAAGAACTAACAGGTCTGCAAAAGCAAGCCCAAGAACATACACAAAAGGCCCCAAGAAGCAAATATGCAGCAACAAAAACAGACACAGCCACAATATATTATGGTTTTATTTTGGGCTTTTACCTTCCACCGAAGCCAAGCCAAGCCAACAGTCCTGCTGTTTGAGCCAGAAGCCCAAAACTCGACTTGTTCCTCTACCATCAAGCAAAAACCAATTTGAAACAATCTCAAATTCATACCTCTTTGCCGGAAAATGTTGAAACAGAGGAAAACCACTTCAGCACCAAATGCTTCTTCACAAATCTCATCAATTTCGGAAAGCGTATTCAACAGTTTCAGCTTCATCTCGCAACTGGAGAACCAATATCAACCAAGCTCAGGTAGCTTCCCAAATCTCCTACGTTCTTTTACAAAGACGCACCTGGGTCCCACTCCTCCGAAACCTCAGTTTCTTCCCCAAACTGACGCCTGCTCTCTTTCTCCAAGTCCTCCATAAAACCCAGAACAACCCACAAGTCTCTTTAGAGAAGGCTTAGAAGTATTTAGGAAAATGAATGTTCTTGGTTGTGTTCCTTCAGTTGTTGCCTGCAATGCTTTGCTTAATGCTATACAGCGAGACAATGAGATTAGATTGGCGTTGTGTTTCTATGGCCTTATGATCCGAAATAGGGTTTTACCAGATCGATTTACATGGTCACTGGTTGCTCAGGTTCTTTGTAAAGATGGGAATTTTGAAAGAATTCTTAGACTTTTGGACTTGAGCATTTATAATTCTGTGATGTATAATCTTCTTGTAGATGGTTATAGCAAAAGTGGCAACTTTGATGCTGCACTTTCCCACTTAAACGAGATGTGTGATAGAAAAATGGACCCTGGTTTTACTACTTATAGCTCTATTCTTGGAGCATGTAAACTTGGGAATGTGGAAGTGGTTGAAAGGGTAACAAGTGCTATGGTAGAGAAGAAATTGCTTCCCAATTGGCCTTTATCTGAGTATGATTCAATAGTTGAGAAGCTTTGTGACTTGTGCAAAACACATGCCGCGGAAATGTTCTTTAAGAAAGCATGTGATGAAAAAATTGGACTACAAGATGGTACCTATGGGCTTGTGTTGAAGGCATTGACTAATGAAGTGAGAACAAAAGAAGCAATTTCGGTTTATCGTCTGATTTCTGAAAGGGGTATTGTAGTGGATGGCAGTAGTTATCATGCATTTGCAGATGTTCTTTGCAAGGAAGAGCGGTCTGAGGATGGGTTTGACTTGTTAATGGATGTTATAAGTAGAGGGTGTAGTCCTTCTGCATCGGAGCAGTCCAGTTTTTATATCATTTCTGTGTCATAGGGGTAGATGGAGAGAAGCAGAGGATCTGTTGAATGTTGTTCTAGACAAGGGGCTGCTACCGGATTTGATTTGCTGTTCCTCGTTAGTGGGTCGGTATTGCTCTAGAAGACAGAATGATTCAGCTATGGAATTGCATAATAAGATGGAAAAATTGAATGGCAGCTGGGATGTAACAACCTACAATGTACTTCTCAGTGGGCTGTTTGCAGCAAGGAGGATTGAAGAAGCAATGAGAGTGTTTGATTACATGAGAAGACACAACTTGATGAGCAGTGCAAGCTTCACAATCATGATCCGTGGGCTCTGTGGTGTGAAGGAGTTGAGAAAGGCAATGAAAATTCATGATGACATGTTGAAGATGAGGCTTAAACCTGATGCAGCAACTTATGAGCGTTTGATATCTGGGTTCCAAGTAACCTTATCAAACTTAGAAACTAGAAATGAGGGTGATGAAGCAAAGTGAGTTTTGTTTTGTATTCTCAGTTTTGGACATTAAAAAGAGAATCTTTCAATCTCCGTGGCAATTTCCCATTCGGTTTATCAATGTGACTCCTCGAGCAAATTTACAAATACAATTGGATAAAACGACATGTCGTACATTCTAACGTCCAAGTCCAATAGGCTTCTCGTCCTCCACATGAAAAAGTCAACACTCAAGACTCAAAATCAACTCTTTGCCCTTGAGGCTTCTTCTTCCTCTTCCCACAAAGCAAAACCCTTTGCTCTCTGTAACAAGTGAAAACCCACAAAAATGGGTCCAATTCCGAAACTACCCCTTGTCTTCCTCATCACCACCCTCCTCTTTCTCACCACATTCGTTGGGTTATCCGAATCCAACTCGGACCAGGTCGCCGAACTCCTTTCCATCCAAGCCCGATCCAAATCTGGCGTGATCCGCCTTGACGACCACTCACTCTCTCGATTTCTGACCTCCGCCAAAACCCCAAGGCCCTACTGGATCCTCATCTTCTTCGACGCCGCAAAGCTACACGACAAGAATGAGCTCCATCTCAAGGAGCTCCGCAGCGAGTTCGCTCTCGTCGCCTCGTCTTTCATCGAGAACAATGAAGACCCATCGTCTTCTTCTCACGCCAAGTTGTTCTTCTGCGACATCGAGTTTCAAGACTCGCAGCACAGCTTTGCCCAATTCGGAGTCAACTCGCTGCCGCACATTCGCCTCATCGGACCCAACCACAGCCTCAAAGAGTCCCAGCAAATGGACCAGGGCGATTTCTCGAGATTGGCCGAATCAATGTCCGAGTTCATCGAGTCCAAGACCAAACTCGTCGTGGGTCCGATTAAGCGCCCTCCGATGCTATCCAAGAAGCAGATTATGTTCGCTACCATCGCGTGGTTGATTTGGTTACCCTTTATTGGGAAGAAGATCATCAATGGCAAGACTTTGCTTCACGACCCAAGAATTTGGTTATCTGGGGCTGTCTTCATTTACTTCTTTAGCGTCTCGGGCGCTATGCATAACATCATTAGAAAAATGCCCATGTTCTTGGTTGATAGAAATGACCCTTCAAAGCTCGTATTTTTCTACCAGGGCTCCGGAATGCAGCTTGGAACAGAAGGGTTCACCGTTGGGTTCTTGTACACCATTGTTGGGTTGTTGTTGGCATTCGTCACCCGCGTGCTTGTTACGGTTCGCAATGTCAAGGTGCAGCGTATTGTTATGATTATCGCGCTCCTTGTTTCGTTTTGGGCGGTGAAGAAGGTGGTCTACTTGGATAATTGGAAGACCGGTTATGGGGTGCATGCTTTTTGGCCTTCGAGTTGGAACTGAGCTTGGTAAGGATGAGGATGCCAATTGACCACTTGAGCTTCTATAAAGGTGATAGATCTGTGTTAGTGAAAACTTTGATAATGAATTTATCCTGAGAAAGATGTGTACTTTTTGACAGTTTGCTTACATTATGTTTGAAAACTGAGAACTATGTGTTAGAAAATTTCTATTATGATTACATGCTTTGTGTTTATGATGTTGGTTATATCTGGTTTGGAGCTTTCGTGGGCACACCAAGTTATTTATGTTATATTAAGCTCCTCATTGCAACCAAGCTGTATGACTTCCTTGTTAAAGCTAGTATTTTAGTCATCCAAGCTGCAATTTGTTCTCTGTTTGACGAGTATGCTTATTGCTACTTCTGGAGACCGTTGCAAGCTGCAATTTGTTCTCCTTAGGAACACTATCATCCAGGTCTTTCTACCCCTGGTTGTATGCAATTTCCTTAACTAGTTGTGTGCAATTTTCTTTTGCTGTTTAAGTTTTTGTATGTAACTATGTACTGAAATGTAAACCGCATGACCTGTGTTTGCCAAGATGTTTGGAAAGTCGGTTATGCTTGAGGATTTGTGGGAAACAATCAGTGCCATCATGTCGTAAAGAGAACAATTATATGTTGTTAGACATTGTATGCAAAAACTTAATAAAAAGTGTTGCTGGCTGTGCTCGACATTGTCATTTGAGCATCAGATGATTTCCTGCTTAAGAATAGATACAGGGTTTGCAAGTAGCTGATGCCTTAGTCTTTCTGTGACTTGGTGTACATGTGAAGTGACATTTTGGTTCATGGATGAAGACGTTATGTAGCTATTTTTTCAAGCGTCCGTTTACTTGTACTGGTTTATTATTAAACTTATTGTTTAGTATATGGTGGGTATTCACATTTTGATGCGCATGAATACCAACCCTATCCACCTGACTGACTATGACTAGCCATCAAGATTAACGATAGCAAATGGAAATACCAGTATTCCTATTGCAGTCTGTGGTAATTGCTGGTATAGAGTTTATGGTAGGATAAAATATTTACTCAAGCTGAAGGACAGGTTTGTGAAATGCCAAGGGCACTCGTGAAGAGATGCTTTCAGCTCTTGTATGAAAAACAATGTGAAGAGAGAAGCTCTTGGCTTGAGTGGTTAGAATCTCTGAACTGAAGCCAGGAAACATCTTTTAATTAGCAGGGATGCCCGGTGGCTTCTGACTAGGTTCCGTAGGTTAAGTTGAAGGTCCCCTGCTTACCCAGGTATTGTCTATTAAAGTTTCTCATTCAGGAAACTGAACCTGCACTCTGTTTAGCCAAGCATGTTGCGGTGCAGGCAGAAGGCAAAATGTTCTCTGTAAATATGCCAACATTCATAATCTGGTCATATTAGTCTCTCAATCAATTTCACAGGCTTGTGGATTGAATCACGCACATTTGAAACCTTTGCAAACTCTTGTGCATCTTTAACCTTGGCACTGTCCAGCTTAGGACGCTGGGTTGAATGTGTGCATTGGTGAGTCAAAATATCCATGCATTATTTCTTTCTAAAAATGTGTTATATAGCTTAGTTCTGTAGTGTATATATCGCCGGTGCGACATCAAATATTACACTCCAACTTCCTGTGTGACATGCCTTGTAAAAGGAAATGTAACATGATAATTTTATGCGACTTAAAGTTGAACGATGCAGGCAGATCCATAATCGGTGCAGTTGTAATTTATTGGGTTATATTCTTCAATTGCCTCAACTTGAGAATGAGAAGTTCGAAGGTAGAGATGGTAAAGCTTCTCCTGTTGAGAAAGGGTGGTCGTTGAGGAAAGTATATATTCCATATACTTTTGGCACTACAAAAAGAAATCCACAAGCCGTAAGAATGCAGCAATGTTTGATTCCTCCATTTTTAGATTGCCCAATTACCCTTGTATCCCCCAATCTTTCAGAAGCATCCCTTTCTGAAGGCAAAATGCTCTGGGCATCATGGCCCATCTATTGCTAATTAAGCAAACAAACTTTTTGCCATCTTTTTCTTTGATGTGTTTTAGACTTTCAGTGCACATGTTAGGCGCCTTTTGGCAAAACCCACCTTCCTTATATTCGTAGCCAGCATTGGAGTGTGGAGAGAGAGAGAGAGAGAGAGAGAGAGCAGAGCAGAGCAGAGCAGAGGAAAACAGCAATGGAAGAACAAGCTGAAATGGTGGGGAAGGCATTTGTGGATCATTGTTATCATCTTTTCGATACCGAAAGAGCTTCCCTCGCTTCTCTCTACCAACCAACCTCTATGTTGAGCTTTGAGGGACAGAAGATATTTGGGGTGGATGATATAACTTCAAAGCTTAACCAGTTGCCGTTTGATCAATGCAAACATTTGATCAGCACCATTGATTCACAGCCATCATCCCCAACTGGTGGCATTGTGGTCTTTGTCAGTGGCAGCCTCCAATTACCAAGGGAAGAACACCACCTAAGATTCAGCCAGGTAATTATTTAATGGCAACATTCACATTATATAGTTTGTTTGCAATTACATGGAAAGAAAATAAGAAAGGGAGTTTGATCACCTTGACATGCTATTGTGTTGCAGATGTTCCACTTGATTCCCACGCCACAAGGAAGCTTCTTTGTGCAGAATGACATATTTCGTCTCAATTATGGTTAATTTGTAAATTATTACTCAAGCTCTGGGCTTCCCAAATTATTGCTGAAATATTGTTCTACTCATGACTCCTTGACTCTTGAAGGCCTAAATATGTTTCTCTCTTGGTAATTTTCCATGCCTATGAATCGTTATATTGTTGGCAGTTTCTTGACCAACTTTTTAACCTAACTATTAAATTGAATTTAAATCCAATGACCTTAATTATTAAACCACAAACCCAAGAAAAACAAACAAACAAACAAGAGGTTCGTGGTGGTTAAGAGCATTTTATCTATGCACCTAATGTCCGAAGTTTGATTCCCCATCTCCAATATCACTTATATTCAAAAAAAGAAAAACAAAGCTAGAATGGGAATCAAATAGACCAAGCCCAAGTTGCTAGGCTCCATTTGATTTAGGGTTAATTATATTTTTGGTCATTGGAGTTTGGCTCGAAATCAAATTTGGTCACCATAATTTCAATTTTCCCGATTTCGTCATCAGACTTGAAGTCATCTGCAAATCAAGTCACATCTTTCAATTCCATCACTTTAATTGCATGTGCTAAATGCGGGCATGGTCAAAATTGTATTTCCGCCATTTAAACAATTAATAAATAAAATGAAAAAAAAAACCAACAACCCAACCGTTTCTCCCAACCCCATCCACTATATCTATCCCCAAATCCTTCCTCCTTTCTCCTATCTCTGCAAGCAACCATTTGACAAATATATTTAAATAGTATAGTCGTGCGGCGATACTTTCTAAATATATTCGAATATTTTAATAGTATAGCCGAGCGGCTATAATAACTTTTGTCTTTTGTTTTTTGCCGACTTCAAAGAAAACCCGATTATTACATTATTTGGCTTGTCATGAGATGAAGAATGTTACTATATGAATTTTTTTTTTAATTTCATAAAAACAATAGACTAGTATAAAGGATTGTTGTGGCTTTACTCATTAAGTAATACTATTTATTAAAAAAATAAAAAATAGTATAGTAGTGCAGCTATGCTATTTATTTAAATTTTTTAAAAATAGTATAGAAACGGGACCCGCCTAGAGCCTAGATGCCCAGCTAAGGACACGTGTCATAAAAAGTACAGCCACGCGGCTATACTTGTGTTGTAATTTTTAATTTTTTAAAATAAATAGTATAGCCGAGCGGCTATACTATTTTTTAAATTAAAAAATGAATACTTTTTAAATACATTGTATATACAAGGTAAAGTTGCGTTGATATATTTATTAAAAGAAAAAGAAAAAAAGACCTTCCGACTTGCATTATGTTATACTTTATAGATACTAGTTGAATAAGGAATGTAAAACATAAAATGCTAAATTATTTATACGGGTAATAACTCTAGAAATGTAAAAAATCAAAAGGGGACAATAGAGACTTGGGTGATGGCCTAATAGTAATTGATAATGTTCTAAACTACTCTTATCGATAAATGAAAATCGGTCACCAAAAAAAAAAGGATTCTTGGGTATATATAAATAGTATAGCCTAACGGCTATAATATTTATTTAAATAATAAAAAAACTAAATTAAAAAAAAATAGTCTAGCCGCGCGGCTATACTATTTTTTAAAAAAGGGCCTAAGAGCGACACGTGTCACAAAAAGTACAGTCACACGGCTATACTTGTGTTTTAATTTTTTAATTTTTTTTAATAAATAGTATAGTCGCGTTGCTATACAAAAAATGAATACTTTTTAAATACATTGTATATACAAACGCTGAGCAGCACTTTCTTCTTTTCATCAACACCACATGAGAAAAGACTTTTAATTACGGTAGAATATCCTCTAAAGTCTCAAGGGCAAAGATATCTTCACCATCATTTTGACCTAAAACAACACCCATGAGCCATGAGCATGCTTTCCAACCCAAACCCCTTATCCAAACATAGTCAACTTGTAAAACAAAAACGAGTTTCACTACAACCTCTTCAATCTAGCCGACAGTAACTGTACATTTCTAAATTAGAGTCAATTTCACATTGGATGGAATGATTTTGCTACATTTTATAATTAATCCCTCTTAATTCTCCCAAAATGGAAAATCATTCACCTCTACTTTCATTTCCTCATTCACAATACCTTATATTTAGTGACTTATCCAATCCAATCCTAAGCACCAAACTGACCAAAATATTATGAATTACGTTAGAATTATGATAGTTTACTTGTTAATATTTATTTCAATATAGCTGGGAAAAAAATAAAGAGACCATATATTTATATAGCCGATCTTCGAAATTCGAAATTCTCAATTTTACTTAATAAAAACAAACAAAATTAAGTTCTCCATTTGATTTGATTTATATTCAGTTTGGTTTTACTAATTGGGTACCATTTCAAACAAAATGTAATGGCCCAAGAAATGAAATTTCGGCCACTCTCTTTTTTGTTGTTGGGTTTTTGGGCCAATCTTTGGGTGAGGATAGTGGCTTTATTTTTCTTTGCTCAAGGGTGTCCTCGTCATATGTGTTTTGAAAGCGGCAAGTGGAGACTCTCCTTTCGTGAATATTTTTGGTCACAACTTTAATTTAAAGAGTACTTTTATCACCATTTTCAACACTTGACGCGTGTCCATAAGTATAACCATATTTAACTTTTGCTTTTTATTTATGGAATCATATTATGTTTATGGACACATGTCAAGTGTTGATGGTGATGAGAGTATACTTTAGGTTAAAGTGGTGAGCAAAAATGCTCCCCTCCCACCCACTAGTGTTGAAGATTAAAGAATGGGTTTCATTATTTCCTTTGAAAAAAGAATGCGCACTGGTTTGGTTTATTGTTTTTTTTCTACAAATGCTGAGCAGCACTTTCTTCTTTTCATCAACACCCGTGAGAAAAGAGTTTTAATTAAGGTAGAATATCCTCTAAAGTCTCAAAGGCAAAGATATCCTCACCATAATTATGACCTAAAACAACACCCATATGTCATGACCATGCTTTCCAACCCAAACCCTTATCCAAACATAGTCAACTTGTAAAACAAAAACGAGTTTCACTACAACCTCTTCAATCTAGCCGACAGTAACTGTACATCCTAAGCATTGGTTTTCTCCAACCTCTCCTTGAGCATGGTGTACATTTTCCTTTTTGTTTTCTAATTAGCTTTCCAAGCAAGTTTAGGGTTTCTTTTGTATAAAAGGAATGCGTTGGAGCATCCTAAGATTATTCATCTTATTTTCAATCAATATATTTGAGGTTTACTCAATTTCTTTGGTGGATTCCAGTTTGTTAGTGAATTCCGACACTATTACTTGTAAGGTTATCGTTCGATCTCCCTGTCCCTTATATCTCACTGCGTCAAAACATAGTTAACTTGTAAAGCAAAAATGAGTTTCACTACAACCTCTTCAATCTAGCCGTCAGTCATTGTACATTTCTAACTTAGAGTCGATCAGTCACAGGTGGTGCACAATTTTAACTCATCCCTTGATAATTATGAGCCCCATAAAGCATCATTGTCCATACACGTTTAATGTAAGCCAGAGCCACGGTTCTTTTGACCTAATGACACATGTTAGGTTAATGATGATAAACATACAAATTTCGAAATAAGATGCTAACGACTATTAGGTAATTAATAAATCTGAGGTTATCGCAATCATGATGCAGCTTGCTTCTTCACTTTAATATACATTATCATCATTGCTTAATTTATTATTCTAGTACAAGCTCTGGTCTATTTAAGAACTATAGGACAAGAGAAACTAAAGCAAGCAGCAAGACAGAGATCTTTACTTAGCTACTAGAATATGGCAATCCAACAGCCTCTCCTTGAATCTCCCAAAACTTCTACTTCTCACTGCAAACCCCTCTATCTAATTCTATGCTTAGCTGCTATTCTAAGCTCAGCTACACTTGTTGGCATCCAAGTGATGACCAAAATCACGTCATCCTTCAATCCTCCACCAACCCACATCTGTGACCAAGCCCATGATCACATCATTGAAGCAGCAGGGGACAAAACCAAGCCAGTGAGTGATGTTGGTCTGCTACAAGCCCTCCTAGAAAAATCCACACCACACATAGAAAAAGCCCTTGAGATTGCCAAAGATGCTTCTTCTCGGATTAACAATCCCAAAGATCAAGCAGCTATTGCTGATTGTGTGGAGCTAATGGATGTGACCATAGACAGAGTTATGAACACTATAATTGCTCTCCAAAATTTTACTCTGCAGAATTCTCTTGAAGATGCTCATGCTTGGCTTAGTAGCGTACTCACTAACCATGTCACATGCTTGGATGGTCTACAAGGACCAGCCAGGACCATTATGGAGCCAAGGCTCAATGACTTGATCTCAAGGTCAAGAGCCTCCCTAGCCATCATGGTTGCAATTTTTGACCCATCGAAACCGAAAGCAGAGATTCATGAGCCACTGAATGGGGAGTTTCCTAGTTGGGTCACAAGCAGGGACAGAAGACTTTTGCAGGGTTATAATCTGGCAAAGGAAGTTGAGGCCAATATTGTGGTGGCAAAGGATGGGAGTGGAAACTACACGACTGTGAAAGAAGCAGTGGCAGCTGCCCCAAACAATAGCGAAACCAGGTACATTATTTACGTGAAAAAAGGCACCTATGAGGAAAATGTTGAAGTTGGAAAGAAGAAGAAGAATTTGATGATTGTTGGAGATGGCATGGATAACACTGTCATCACTGGCAGCCTCAATGTTGTTGATGGATCAACCACTTTCAATTCTGCAACTCTAGGTAATTAACAATCTTAATTTAAAATAGTTTAGACTATTGCTTCTTAATTATATTTATTTTATATTCTAGCATCAAACATAATTTGTGGATTTCCATTGAATTTGATGTGCCAATACAGCTGCTGTTGGTGATGGGTTTATAGCCCAAGACATGTGGTTTCAAAACACAGCCGGGGCAGTGAAGCACCAAGCTGTTGCACTGCGTGTTGGGGCAGACCTGTCTGTGATAAACCGGTGTCGTATCGACGCTTACCAAGACACCCTCTATGCCCACTCCAACAGGCAATTCTACAGAGATTCCTATATAACAGGCACAGTGGACTTCATATTTGGAAACGCAGCTGTTGTGTTTCAAAACTGTAAAATTGTGGCCAGAAAGCCCATGACTGGACAAAATAACATGGTCACGGCCCAAGGACGCATAGACCCGAACCAGAACACTGGAACTTCTATTCAAAAATGCGACATAATCGCAAGCTCGGACTTGGAGCCTGTGAAAGGGACGATCCGATCTTACCTGGGTCGGCCCTGGAAGGAGTACTCTAGGACTGTTGTGATGCAGTCCAAGATTGGTGACCACATTGACCCAACTGGGTGGTCTATATGGAGTGGGGATTTTGCATTGAACACACTGTACTATGGAGAATATGCAAATAGTGGAGCTGGTGCTGGGACCAGCAAGAGAGTCAAATGGGCTGGTTACCATGTCCTCACAAGCCCAACAGAGGCCGAACCTTTCACTGTTGCTCAGCTCATCCAAGGAGGGTCATGGTTAAAGTCTACAGGGGTGACTTACACTGAAGGGCTGTGAGTGATCATTTGGGGCCATTATAACATGACTTGGACTCCTTCTTCTCTCTGTTTCTGCTCTGTTTCAACTTTCAATAAATGCATTGATGTGGTTTTCATTTCTGCTCTGTTTTAATTTATTAAGGTGTCAACCAATCAGATCAGTATTGACTTTCATAATTTTTCAATTAGAGTTGTCTATAAAATGGTAGAAAATGTTTTAAAAAGTTGTATGCAATCCATGTTTAGAATATACAAAGCATCTGGAGGAGAATGTTAGGATCTTCATTGCTAATTCCCAAAAGTGGTCTCTAGGTGAGCAGCACATTCCCATTCCCATACGAGGCAGGCAACACAAGGAATTGAGATTTCGCTGCATAATTTGCAGTCCAGGAAGCAATAAAACGTGCTTCCAACAATGAACAAAAGCTCTTTACATGTTATGTCTAAAAACAGCTAAGCCAGAGCAGCATGATTGCAAGATGATACGCTACAGAAAGTAGTTGACAAGTAAACAAATGCATGAAAAACTAGTCGTTGTAAAAACCATACATCAAATGCTGAAGCCCTTTTCATCAATAACAAATCATCCATGTCCAACAGTTGGCATGACTCGTGAGAGGCTAAAGAAAATGTCACTGTTGCATTTGTCATACGTAATCTGTAGCTTTGATGGAAAGGTATTTCGGTGATTGACTTATTTCCCAGTACATATCTTATTAGCAAAAAATAAAAAATTAATGTTTGAGGTTATATAAAAACAAAAGGGAAGAGCTCCTCATACCAACAACCAGCTGGCAGAAAAATTAATGAAAGCTGGATTGCAAACTTGAATTAAATAATGTCTGCACTCTGCATAGAGAAGGATTCAATTCAATTGGGGAAATGTGGTAGCCTGTTGCTGTCTTAAAATTCTATTTCTGTTTTTTAATTAATTTGTTTTTTTCATTCACTAGATATAAATAAACAAAATGATACTCTTACTTTCAAAGTTTGCTTAGGCTATTGGCCAAAGTACTAAAATATCCTGGAGGCTCTGCGTGAAAGCAGGCCTTAACTCACGGAGTCACAGAGTCACAGAGTCACAGAGTCACAGGGCCATTTTGTCATTAAAAAATAGTGTTACCCTTTTCACTGTTAATCTACGCATTAGAGGCTTAAGAAGTCAGTCTAGTCAGACACAGTCCACAAACAAATACAGCTTCTCTTTCTGTGTGTGCATCGGATTTTTAGCCCGCAATTTAAGTATTTTTTTTCTTGCATTATTATGTGGAGGGCTCTGGCCTCTGAAAGAAACCAAGTAAACAAGCACCACCCAATGTCTTTTGTATTTTCTTCCGCTCTCTCCATCTTAATTTGTCCCGTCTTTCACACCCTTCTCTCACCTTTCATTTTCCGTCCACCTTTCCTCCTTTCCTCTTGAGCCCTCTCTTCTCTTTCTCTGTGTCTCTCTGACTCTCTTTTCTCTGCCTGTCCACATTTGTAGATAAATCCCATTACACCATTCTTTCCAGTTTTTTCTTCTTCTTTTTTTGCCCCTTTATAATTTCTCCTTTCATTGTTTTTGGTTTCAATAAGTTGTTTCTGGGTTTTTGTTATTGCACCAAGAGCTCTTGATTCCATAAAGAGCTTTGCATGTTTTGACATCCATCAAGAGTTGCTGTGCAAAAATGAAGCATGGAACTTGGCTACCTCTTTGTACCTTCATAATCATCCTCTGAAGGTATGCTCCTTTTTATTGTTTCTTTGGTGAAACGATTTCTTATATAATCAATAACAATAGGGCTTGTAACTTTGTGGAACTCTTAGAATCGTATATCTTCTATAAATGTATTAATATGTTACAAAATCCGTAGTCAGATACCAATCTTCATTCACAGGGAAAAAGAAAAGTTCCCAAATCACATGCAATGAGAGCCTTATTTGATACTGCTCTTACCCTTTTTTCTCCTTTGGAAATATTTTAAGAAAAAATTCCATCTAAGTACATATTTACTTTCTGGCAGGCAAAAGGATCCATATCTCCCAGTCTTTAGCTTTGGTGTTTGCTTCCCTGTTGTTTGCATTCTCCAAAGAGGCTGTTTCATTGGGTTTGTAGTTTCTACCATGGCAACCAAGATTTTCAAATACTTCTCTCAAATGTTTGGTAATTATCTCTCTCACTTTCTCTCATGTATCAATATCTCTTGCTCTTGGGTGTTAATTAATTTACCTTGCATATCAAACCAATATGGATTTTGATGATTTGATGGCTAAGCGGGAAAATGGGTTTTTTGTGTGTGCTGCAGTTGTGAAAGAGCGTGAAATGCAAATCGGGTACCCAACAGATGTGAAACATGTAGCACACATTGGCTGGGACGGCCCCTCTGATAGCGCTCCCAGTTGGGTACGTATAGCTAGCTAGGCCAACCTGCAAAATAATGTTCTTCTGTCCCTCTTGTTATTCATTTGTCTTTTCGTGGCTCCCATGCTTGATTATTCAAACCTACCAACAAAAACACGTGCTAATTGTTTGTTAATTATGAGGGGCTAATTATGAGTAATTATGCAGATGAACGAATTTAAAAATGGACCAGATTTCTCAACCAGCTCACTTGGTCGTAACGCTGGTGATCGGATGGGTTCCTCTAATCCCGTGGCTTATTCCCCATGGTCCTCTCAAGGTATGCTTTGAGCCTTTGATCATCACTATAATGCAGATTTTCATGTAGGTATGTATGTATGAATTAGTTTATGTATGCTTAGGCCAGAACATGCATGCATACTAGCAAAATAATGCAGAACTGATAGCTGGGACCTGACTGTCATATGAATGATTTTAAGTCTAGCTTGTCAATTTGTTCCATTAAACTATGCCTTTTATCATGTGCAGTTGTGCAATAGCATCATTCTAACCAGACAAGTTTGAGCAGGGTCTTGGGTCAATACGTTTAGGAGAGTGTGATTAATTTCTGTTTTAGTTTATTGGTATAAATTTATGAGGTGTGGAAAAGTTTTCAAGATTCTTTGCCCCAACTGCACGATTTTGGCTCTTCTGTCACGAGGCAACACACTTTCCTACCTAGAGGAAATACGATAGCTAGCTCGTGGGCCTTGGCCTTCTAGAAAGATAACGATAGCTAGTTCTTGGTGGTCCACAGGGCTTTGCTAAGTTTGAGATTTGCATCAGTACTTTAATTTGGTTGACAAAATACTACTTCTCTGTCAATATTTTGATCTTTGGTGTGATTGTTTTAGCCATTTTCGATGATGTTCAAGACATTTTAAAGGTTGCTTGAACGTTATCATTGGGATTATTATATCAATTGTCTTAAATCGAGCAATAATTTCATCTTACATAGGTTTTCCCTTTAAGATGACTTATGTGAGTTGGACTAATCATGTGTTATGATTATCATATAAGAATGAGATAATGGGATTTATGTTTATAAGTTATTATTAAGATAATAATCATTACTTTTGTGTATGCCTATCATATTCCCCTGCAGTACTGTGGTGTGGTTGAAGTGGTCACATCATGCTGTGGTGTGTTGCTTTCACCAATTTATTTTAGATTGTGGCGCTTTCCATGATTGAAGAAGACACTTTAACCTCTCTTTTGCTTTTGTTTCTGTAATCTTTTGTGGCAGATTTTGAGCATTCGATGGGACACCAACCGACGTCAGAAATGTTCAGAGACCTTCCTCCTAGTGAACTTCCTAATGTGCCCAAGAAACCAAAGCGGAAAAAGGTCAAGTCTTCGTCTCCCTCGGCATCAAGATCCTCAAGAGCAGCAAAGTCAAAGGCGACTGCATACACCCAAATGGAGGCAACACAAAACCTGCTAATATAGAAAGAGTGGAATGCAAGATTACGAAAATTGGTCAATCAAAGTTAAAGAGAAACTGTCAATGTGTAAAGAAAAGGATTCTGGGTGCCCATATTTTGTGCTTGCTCTGCAATGCCCACAAGGCCAAGAAGGAATTAAGATCCAAAAATTTGGACATGGCATACGTAAATTTTTAGAAAAGCATGATGGAAATTAAGTGGTCGGAGAAACTCTGGAACAGATGTGAATTTGAAAAGTGGATGATCATTGTGCAAAGGGTGACAGCCAATTTAGGAAGACACCAAGTTTTTGTTTTGACATGAATGTAATAAAACATGCAGTGAGGTGAAGAATTTAGTTGTGCTGGTGGATGGTTTTGCTCATTCAGATTATTGATCTTGAACAAGAATACAAAGATGTTCACTTTTACTAACGATTCTTAAGTTTTTTTTTTTTGTTTTTTTAAATGTTATACCAGCAAACTGATTATGAGTTTTGGGGGTAGTTGTCAATAATTCTTACATACTAATTACCCTTTCCTAGGGGTGTGCAAAATCCAAAGCTGACCCATCCAATTCAATCCCATCCAATCCAATTTTAATCAGTTTCACCAAACCATCAAGCAAAAGGAATCAATATCCTGGTCAGTAGGAAGACATAGACCTCGTTTGTTTGAGAGGACTAGACTATTGAAATGCCTACATTTCATGTGCATTCAAAACATAATATGGATATATTGGATAAGTTTTAGTCATCGATCTCTTATAGATAGTTATCCTCCATCCTCCAAGTTAGACAATAATATTCATATTATGCATTGAATGCGCATGAAATATATGCATTTTACTACTCTAGTCTAGTCAAACAAGCCCATAAAGTTTAGGGACCAATTTAGTAGGCAGACATTGTCTTAGCTAGAAATTTAATGGGTTTTTTTGTTCTCTGATTGTTGTCTTGCCTCCGGCCTTTCTTCCTTTGCTGTTTGGGTTTTAGCTTCCCTTTGGCCCTTCACCTCTTTGGGCCAAATTAAAAATAATAAAAAGCTACAAATTTTTTAGATGTTGGCATAAGTAGAGTAGTCGGGCAGGGAAACCGTCTCCTTGGACTCAACTTGGAGTCCTTCTTTCTGTAGCTTAGATTTTTTTAGGGCAGTTTAGTCTTTTTGTTATATAAAAATAAAAAGGGTAAAGTGCGGTTTTGCCCCTTGAACTATAAGGCAATTCGAACTTACCCCCCTGAACTATTTCGTTTACCAATTTAGTCCCTCAACTCGTAATAAATAGTCAATTTCCCCCTTACTGTTAAGTTTATCTAATTTCATCAATTTTTCTGTTAATAACAAGGGCAAATTTGTAATTCTAACTTAAAATTCATAAAAATATTGTAAATAATTAACTTTTAGAAGAAAAAAAATATATTCTCCCCACAAAACCCCCACCCCCACCGATTTCTTCTCCCCCAAAGATTTTTTTTTGCTTATAAAAGTTGATTATTTACAATATTTTTATAAATTTTAAGTTAGAATTACAAATTTGCCCTTGTTATTAACAGAAAAATGGATGAAATTAGATAAACTTAACGGTAAGGGGGAAATTGACTATTTATTACGAGTTGAGGGACTAAATTTGCAGATGAAATAATTCAGGGGGGTAAGTACGAATTGCCTAATAGTTCAGGGGGCAAAATGGCTAAAAATCCAAATAAAAAATATAGGCAATGAGATGTGAGCGGGCTAACACTGTATTCTTGCCCCCCAAAAAAAAATTAAAATTCCGAGGGATATTAGTGTCAGTTGCGAAATTCAAATTACCGTTAACCGTTACCTTGCCTAATACAGCGGTAAGCTCAGGGGATGAGGTTTCGTCTGACTTCTCCACAAGTTTATCAGTCTCTCAACTTTTTTGAGTTTTATCTTTCTGCACCCATTTCTCAATTGCGCCCTTTGCTCTGTTCACCATTCCCTCCACAATTTCAAACAACAACTTAGCAATCCAATCAAGTTTCATCTATCAAATCAAATCCTCCATTAATCAGAGAGAGCTAGCTAGCTAGCTAATTAGAAATCAACCCATGTCACATTTTCATATTAAAAAACATACCACCCTGTAACATCTTCCCTGCAATTGCGAACAAAAGACATGAAAAGGGCTTGGTGGGTCGTAATTACACTCATGTTTGCCTTGTTTGCTTTTGCATTTTCTTTAGCCAGAGCTCAAGATGATGGCGATGGAGGAGATCAAAAACCAGCTGCACCAACCCCAGCACAACAAGATTGTGATGGGATTTACCTGAGCTATGACTTCGAATCTCTGCACAAAATCTACCCTTTCCTCAAGAATGCAGAGAAGCAGGCATGGGCCTTCAAAGCCACCGCACACATAGTCAACACAGGCACATACGAGCTCAAGGCCTGGAAGATTTATATTGGGTTCCAACATAAGGAGATTCTAGTTGGTGCAACTGGTGCTGTCTTGATGAACGGTGACGATTTCCCGGCTGATGTTGGGAATGGGACTTACCTCTCTGGATCAGGGCAGACAGATTTGAAAACCTCTATTAGCACAGCCGGAGATTACACCAAAATTCAATTAAGTGGCACCATGTTTGGTGTCAAGCCATCTGGGGTCCCAATGCCTAAAGCAATACGGCTTGTTAACGATGGATACAAGTGCCCCTCACCGACCAACCGCAGTAAGTACTAATGCATTGAGATATGTTATCTTGTCATACTGTGAATCTGAACCATTCATCACGTTGATTCTTACATGAACATATATATGTTTACCATTCTATTCTAATTTTTGGTTTTTTGTTTTCTGCTGTTTTCTTAATTTGGTAATGGCTCTACAGAGGGGACGATGTATGTATGTTGCGTTAGGAACCCAAAGTTTAAGGCCAGTGTAACAAAAACCAAGTTCTTGCCTCAGCAGAAGGGTGATCTCACAATTGCATATGATGTCATTCAAGCCTACGAAAATAATTACCTTGCTCAGGTGACAATGTAGAACTGCAGCCCTTTGGGACGTCTGGATCATTGGAACTTGACCTGGGAATGGATGAGAGGGGAATTCATATACAACATGAAGGGCGCTTATCCTCGTACGATTGATTATTTGAATTGTATATATGGTGATGCTGGAAAATACTATCAACAGATGGATTTTTCCAAGGTCTTGAACTGTGAAAAGAAACCAGTCATGGGAGACCTACCTAGAAAGAAAGCAAACGATACTCAAGTTGGGAAGATACCCAACTGCTGCAGAAATGGTAGTATTTTGCCTCCTATAATGGACCAAAGCAAGACCAAGTCTGCTTTTCAAATCCAGGTGTTCAAATTACCTCCTGATTTGAATTGAACGGCTCTGTATCCACCCGAAAGATTTAAAGTGGATGGGGTGCTCAATCCAGAATATAAATGTGGGCAACCTATAAGGGTGGATCCTGCTCAATTTCCAGACTCTAGTGGTCTTCCGGCTACAAGCTTAGCCATTGCAAGCTGGCAAATAGTTTGCAACATCACAAGGGCCAAAACCAGGAAGCCAAAGTGTTGTGTTTCATTCTCTGCTTATTACAATGACTCTGTGATCCCCTGCAACACATGTGCCTGTGGTTGCAGTGACACAAAAATTGCAACCCAAAAGCCCCTGCCATTCTTCTCCCACCAGAAACACTTCTTGTTCCCTTTGAAAATAGGACAAAGAAGGCCATAGCTTGGGCAAGCATAAGGCACCATCATGTACCAAAGCCACTGCCTTGTGGTGACCATTGTTCAGTTAGTGTAAATTGGCATCTCTTATCAGATTACAAGGACGGCTGGACTGCTAGAATCACATTATTCAATTGGGACAAAACCAACTTCGAAGATTGGTTCACTGCAGTGCAGCTCAAGAAAGCTACCGCTGGTTATGAAAAGGCACACTCTTTCAATGGGACCAAAATTCCCAAGCTGGACAACATCATCTTCCTCCAAGGCTTGAAGGGCTTGAATTTTTTGGTGGCTGAGAGAAATGGAACGAAGCCGGAAAAAGATCCCAAGGTGCCCGGAAAGCAACAATATGTGATTTCCTTTAAAAAGAAGCATACACCAGACGTAGAAGTAGCTAAAGGAGATGGGTTTCCTACAAGGGTGTTTTTCAATGGAGAAGAATGTTCTCTTCCTACTCAACTTCCACTATCATATGGAAACTGTCATCATGTAAATTTGGTAGTTGCAATTTTGCTTTCACTTCCGAGTTTTGTTATGTAATTAACTAATCTTAGGCTAAATCATATTGTTCTTCATTTAAGCCCTAGGAATTTAGACTACATCCTTGTATGATACAATTTCTATCTAATTTTGTAGTAGTAGCAGCAGTATTAGAAGTATTTACCAAGATCTTTGTCTAAATTTGCCAAGAAGAAAAAAGAAAGAAACTTGACCAAAAATAAATAATAAATAAATAAAAATAAAAAATAAAAAAGAAAGAAAGAAAAAAGGTGAGTTGGGTATGGGCCTAGCTTCCAAAGCCCAGCCCAGCCCAATTCTTGTAACATTTATAGCCCAAAGTATTTTCCACATCATGAGAAAAAAAAAAAAGCAAGACCCCTCGATTGTATCTGTAATATATACATTCACATAACACAAGGATGAAAGTGATGGCAACAACCGTCTTCATTGTAACAAACTCCTCCATTGTTGTCTCCATCAATAAAAAACAATAATGCCTTTTTTTCTTGTTTTAATCACAACCATCCTGCATATAACTTAACAACACCGTTACAATGTGAAATAAAGATTTGTAGCAATCATAAAAACATGTCTTAATTTCATCCATCCAAATTAAACTAGGCATTAACCTAAACTCCTTCACCATGGCAGGCTGTCGCAAAGGTTTGAAAATCTGTGCTGCTGTCACTGGCATTCTCTCCATTGTCATCTTAGTTGTTCTAGTCGTTCTGTTCTTCACAATCTTCAAACCCAAAGAACCTTCAATCTTCACCAAGCCGGTGAGCCTAGAAAGCTTTGAATTGGTAGTTTTTCCAGCGGTAAGGTTAAATGTATCAATTGGAATATTGATCACAGTGAAAAATCCAAACTATGGTGGCTTTAAGTATGAAAACAGCACAGCTCATATCAGTTATCGTGGGAATGTCGTGGCTGAAGCTCCGATCGAAGAAGACACAATTCCAGCTCGTGCGACTCATAACATCACCTCTTCTGTGAGTATTTTAGCTGACAAATTGTTTACTGATACCCATTTTGTGGGTGATGTGATTTCTGTTGGGGTACTGAATTTTACTTCAGAAACCACCCTGCATGGCAAGGTGAGCTTGTTGAAGGTCTTTAAGATGAAGGCAACTAGTTATAGCGAATGCAACATCTCCATCACTATCAAAACCCAGAGCGCCGACTCCGTTTGTAAATCTAGGGTAGAGCTGAACAAGTAATGTCCGTCAACAAACTGTTAATTTGAACCACACATTATGATCAATTATTTAGATTTACAATCAACTTTTATACATTCTAGGTATAGGGGATAATATCTTTATCGAGATTATAAATGATAATAAATCTGTAGTTTGTGTACTACTAATGATTCATTTATTTTTGGCAAAAATGTAGCAATGGTCCCTCAAGTAAAACCCGACTTTACTTTTTAGTCCATCATCTTCAAAAATTGTTATGATGGTACTTCAACTATGCCTCGACTTTTAGAACTCGTCCTTTCCGCCAGCTCCATCAACTTTTCCCTCAAAAATAGGGTTATATTTGTCTTTTCATGTGTTTGATTCTTAATAAGCATAACCTAGTCCCAACAACCACCTCTCTCCCCCTCTCCCTCTCCCTCTCTCTCCTCCAGTCACCCTTGACCGACCCAACCAGATAGATCCGCCGCCGACCCACCCCTATAGACCCACTTCGATCTTGGCCCACTCTCTCATTCTCTCATTTTCTTCCTCTCTATGTTTGTCAACCCCATCCTCCTCCCAACCTGTTTCATCGATTAGTCTTCCTCTCAATCAATTTGAACAATTAATCTAAACAAAACCTAAAATGATCATGAGAGAGAGAGAGAGAGAGAGAGAGAGAGAGAGAGAGTTGTCGTTGGGCTTGAGTAGAATGAGGTGGTGACTAGGTAAAAGTCTTATTTGCCCTTAAAATTTGATATGAATTTCCCAATTTGCCCTTAATTTTGACATAAAATTTAATAGAATTGATGGAAGGACGAGTGGTGCAATGCAATATCTAAATGAAGAATGACCATAATAATTTTTGAAGTTGAGAGACGAAAAGTAAAGTGGGGTCTGATTTGAGAGGCCATTGCTACAATTTTGGCTTTATTTTTTTGGTCTTGATTGATAAAAATTATAGTGTTGTGGAATTATTACCAACTGATTTGTTGCCATGGAAATAAAGGAAGTTGTTGTATTGCTTTCAATATTATTTATTAGATGAACCCCTTACATATAAGTATTGGTGTAAATTTATTCTAAGCACTTATCTTTTCAACTCCCAATTGGTAGATTCTCCCCAACTAAGGACGATACCACCTTGAAGAAGGTGGAGCAGTTTTATAATATTATATGTATGATATATTAATGCGAAACTACTTAATTGAAGTTACATGATATTGGAATATTTATTCCTTGAGATTGCTTTCGACGCATCCAGATTCCTTTCCATAAGAGCTAGCTATAGTTTATTAGGATGATGATGAAGATGTTGTTCCACCAAGCATATCAAACCAGACAAGGATTCCCATTATATTAATGTTGATCAGTGACATGCATGATATTTAAAACAACATCAAGCATAATTGACCCACCATGTTAATTTTCAGAAAAATTGTAATAAATACAAATACCATTGAATTTATAATAATAATAATAATAATATGGTGGGTGAACATTTAAAAACAAGGAATGCAAATTCCTGCCACAACAGATAGCTATTCTTCCTTTTCACTCCACCTAGCAAAAGTAAATATTCTTCTTGTTTGTTCGAATTTGGATTGTTCTTAACTTGCTACTACTATAAACAAGTTCACGAAACATATGCAAGAATATGTGTACTTATAAACCAATATTAATATTTGATATCTTGGAAGCTAGACGTACGCGACAATTGATGTTGTCATGTAAATACAAGTGTCATGATTTGATTTGACATATCTAATTTGAGGAATTTGTTCCTATCAACAACTAAAATTAAACTTAGAGCCATTTGATTTTCTTTAATTCAAGTCAATTTTACCATTTATTGAGAGATTGTGAAATTTACTCTTATGTATTGCACTTTGAAAAATGAAAATAGATAGATAAGCTGAAACAATTTAAGAAACAAAGATAACCCAACCATTCTTTTCTCCATTTGAAGCTGACTTGGCGGCCTCCTTCCCTACCTCATTCCCTTTCTTTTCATCCCTTCTTTTCTCCTTCCCTCTATTTTTCCTCAAGACTGTTAGTTTATTTTGTGATGTGGAAGCAGTCGCCATGAAATGATGTCATCGTCATGATATAGTCACCGTATTTTGGCCAACGTACACAAGGAATTGGCTCCCTTCGACATAATTTGGATTTCTAAAGAGGGGAAGATGTTTGGTTGTGCTGGGCTCGGGTTTAGCCAATGCGGGACTATGAGTTTAGCATGTATGACACTATGATTTTCTTCAAGTTGCCCGGAAGATGTGGAGCGGTGGTCTTCTTTCTTAGTTTTATTTTAGACTAATACCTTTCGGAAACTCTTCAGGAGTTTGCTGTGATTTGTTTTGTATTTAAGATTATTATTTCTTTTTAGCTTTTGGATTTCAATACAGATTTGCCGTTTCTGCCGTTGAGCGGCGGATTTGTAATGTAGGTCTGAGTACATGTGATTTTAGTTGATGGATCGATGATTCAGTCATTGTAGGTTGTGCGTGATTCTCTCCATATCAATTCAAAATGTTGTGTTTGGTCACTGGAGAAGATTTACCCATATTCGGTACATAGTTGCTTTGTATTTTTGTTTGTCCATCAATAATATACTATTACTTTTTTTAAAACAAAGAATGTAGAAGAGTATATTTCACATCAATTAAATTTAACAAGGTACAAAATATTACATCCTATAAATTTATTTAGGGTCCATTTGGTTAGAATAATTTCATAATAAACCTGATGAATGCAATGTATTTGAAATGTTAATATTTCAAATTTCAGTGAAATAAGATTTTTATTTTTTTATTTTATTTTTACATTGGGAGGAAAGACCCGTAGGTGTTCGATCATGGGTGTCAAGGGGGGAAGTTGTGGTAATCCCGCTTACACAAATACAAAGTCATATGCATATCGGAAACGTGTTATTGGAAATCAATTTAGCTAAAAATTATAACCTTGTTTTTAATCACAAACATGTTCTTGGAAATCAATACTTCAATGAAATGCTTGTTACCTCTTTCAAACGTTGTTTACGAGGTTTACAAATTGTGCATAACAAAGTTCAAATTTGACTAATTTCTTAACAATCCGAATAAATCTTATTTCTTTTACGAAAACAGAACTCGATATCAACATGATTATTGATTAGTATCGCATTGTTGACTACATATCCAACATATGAAGCTGTTCATGAAACTAATTATGGAATATACCCATAAAAGAGAAGAAGAAAAAAAAAATTACAATACAGACGGAATGGCTGAGGGAGTGAACTTTGAAACTTACGTTAGGGCAGTTAAGAAGACGTAATTCATTTCACCATACTCCCTATACGAAATTTAAAACATGAGGATGATGAGGTGCCAAACCCTCTCTCTCTCTCTCTCTCTCTCTCTCTTGCATGCTTCGCATTTACAGCTCTCCTTCCCTCCATAAATGCTATCGCACCCTCTCAATACGCTCTGCATTAACTCCATCGCTGTCACATCCTCTCCACCTGTTCCTCTTTCTTCTCCCCTTCCCTAAAGTCTCTCTCTCTCGCTATTTGGATTCCATCTCCTCTTTTTTCTCGTCCGTTTCTTTCTCTTTCTCTCTATCTTCTTCATCACCGCATTCATCTTCTTAAACCCTTTTACAAAACAGAAATCTTCAATCTTCTCCCGAAGCCTCACAACAGTCACAACGGGAACGGAGAGCTTTCTTCCCCGTAGCCTAGCTAGCTCAGAGGGTCAGCTGCTTTGACCCTTAAGCACCCATTAAGCCACCATTTTTCTTTTTCCTAAGTAATATATGTGCATTAGTCAAACGGATTGTCATATTCTTTCCTAAGTCCCCGTTTTAAATTTCTAGAAAAAAAACTTCCGTTATTTTCAGCAGTGAGAGAGAGAGAAGAGAGAGAAGAGAGAAGAGAGAGAGAGAGATGAATGGTGTGTAGTCTAGGGTTTCTTTTCGAGCGAGGTATGTATATGGCAGCCGCAAAAATGCTTCCGGCAAGTGATAAATACATGAAATTTTCATTTAGGGGAAGAAACTTGTAACCTTCAAAGCTAATCTCAGGTCAGTTTAGTTTTCTTTTTCTATATTCTTTTAGGCGGTGTGGGTGTTTGTCTAATTGCAGTGTGGTTTATACTATAACTTTTGAGTTTTTGGGAATTTTTATTTTTCTAGATACATGTATATTCACGCGTATATATGCCTGTATTTTGTCATCCCAAACGTTCATTCTATATCGGGATCATAAATATATTAGCATATAAAGGTTTTATGGGATGCATTTGAAGCAAAATCCTTTTAGGTCGAAACGGTAAATCTTCAGAGAGAGAGAGAGAGAGGTGGGGCTGGGGGGGACGAGGGGGAAGGCTTTGTATGTATGTAGATACATGGTTTACAGCTTTATCCCGTACAGAAATTTATTTCTACTTCCAGAATGGAAATACAGATCACTTGCACTATAAACTTACCTACCATTTATTATGCTATAGCTCTCAGATTTTTAGCTTCGGTATTTCTTACAAATTAATTTCCTCTTCCCCAAGTTTTTTCTTTCCTTGTTTTCTTCCTATGGATTGGGTCGAAGTAAGATGGTTTATTTATTTATTCTTAATTTTTTTTAATGTTTTTCTTTTTCTCCACTGTTTTTTTTATAATTATATATATATATTTAACTAGTGTAAGAGTCTTAATTCCAAACCTCTCTCACTATTGGTCTGAGTTCTTTAACATGTTTCTCAGTGTGCAGTGCCCTTTATTTTTTAATGATAAATTCTTTGTGTTGGCAGATTGAAATTAAGACAAGAGAAATAGGTATATAGCTAGAACAATATTCCTAAATTTTAGGGATTCGACGGGGAGAGAATAATGTATCAGCCAAGCATGTTCGAGAATCACCATCATATCCTAGATCATATGACGACTAGCAGCACCCACAAAACCTCGGAAAGTACTGAAGTACTAGGAAAGAGCAGACTGCTGGACGATGATTTTGAGACCAAATCCGGCACCGAAACGACGACGGATGCTCCCTCCGGCGATGAACAAGATCCTAACAACACCGGTCCACGCCCGAAACGAAAACGTTACCATCGCCACACCCAGCGCCAAATCCAAGAGATGGAAGCGTAAGCGTTTTGTTGTGTTGTTTTTTAAATCTTGCTTTTAGGGTTTTTGAGATCATCAACTTCATCGTTGTCGATCAATTTATTATCAGATTCTTCAAGGAGTGTCCTCACCCAGACGACAAGCAAAGGAAGGAGCTGAGCCGTGAACTAGGGTTAGAGCCTTTGCAAGTCAAATTTTGGTTCCAAAACAAGCGCACCCAAATGAAGGTAGAAAATTACAGACACACTTATATGTATGTAGAAAAAAAACAACAATTCAATATGCGCTTTATGCTTTTCCTTAAAGTCATTTAGTTCCAAATTAATGTTCCACATATGAGGAATATTTATCCTTTATTCTCTTTGAGACTTGATTTGACTTTGTAATAGTTATTAAGGACTTTAATTTTATGCAACTTCTATAGTCTATCTATACTATACACATTAAGCTCTCCAAGACCTTTGTTAACTGCTTATTTTATTATTGGTTAATTAATTTTGTGTATATGTTTTGAGTGACATTAAATATTTATTCTTAGGCTCAACATGAACGCCATGAGAATTCAATTTTGAAATCCGAGAACGACAAGCTTCGCGCCGAGAACAACAGGTACAAGGAAGCCCTCGGCAATGCCACATGCCCCAACTGTGGAGGACCGGCTGCTCTTGGTGAGATGTCATTTGATGAGCAGCATTTGAGGATCGAAAATGCTCGTTTGCGTGAAGAGGTGATTATCAAAACACAATTAATTGATTCCATTTTCAGATATATTTTTTTATAATCATTTTTCACTATAAATGACTTTGGTTTATTGCCTGACCTGCACAGATTGATAGGATATCTTCAATTGCTGCCAAATATGTTGGCAAGCCCTTGTCAAGCTCATTTTCTTCTCACATTCAACCTCATGTGCCTTCCCGCTCCCTTGACCTCGGGGTTGGCAGTTTCGGGGCTCAATCGGGTTTCGTGGGAGAAATGTATGGATCATCAGGTGATCTTCTCAAGTCAGTTTCAGTGCCCACTGACGCAGATAAGCCGATGATTGTTGAGCTTGCCGTGGCAGCCATGGAAGAACTCATTAGAATGGCTCAGGCTGGAGAGCCTTTATGGGTTCTTGGTGACCATAACTCATCTCATAATCATGAAATTTTGAATGAAGATGAATACTTGAGGACGTTTCCTAGGGGAATTGGCCCCACACCACTGGGTTTAAAGTCTGAAGCTTCAAGAGAATCAGCACTGGTCATCATGAATCATGTTAACCTTGTTGAGATTCTCATGGATGTGGTAATTAACATATATATTTGAACAATAACTGAACTTCTAATTTAAATTGGAATTTGAGTATTTGACTATATATATCTCTAAATTTGTCAGAACCAATGGTCTACTGTCTTTTGTGGTATTGTTTCAAGAGCAATGACCCTCGATATCCTATCAACTGGAGTAGCTGGGAACTACAATGGAGCCTTACAAGTGGTTAGTACACCCAAATTAATCTGAATTTGCAATGACTCAAGCAATTAACTTTTAAAACATCCTCAAAACAAAAGTCATATATATATATATATATACATATATTATGTATGCTAAGAGGAGCCTACATTGTTTTTTCCTCCTTTCTATAGATGACAGCAGAGTTCCAAGTGCCCTCGCCACTGGTTCCGACACGTGAGAATTACTTTGTAAGGTACTGCAAGCAGCATGTTGATGGAACCTGGGCAGTGGTTGATGTTTCCTTGGACAACCTACGCCCAAGTCCAATTTCAAGGAGTCGAAGAAGGCCATCCGGTTGCTTAATCCAAGAATTGCCAAATGGCTACTCCAAGGTGCATAATGTTTCCTACTCTTCTGATTAAGTCACATAGTTAAAGTGTTTTTTCTCAATTTTTTTTTTCTTTTGGTATGATTGTATAGGTTATATGGGTGGAACATGTTGAAGTGGATGATAGGTCTGTTCACAACATATACAGGCCTCTAGTTAACTCTGGTCTTGCCTTTGGAGCAAAGCGTTGGGTGGCTACACTTGATAGGCAATGCGAACGTCTTGCGAGTTCAATGGCCAGTAACATTCCTGCTGGAGATCTCTGTGGTACACACACATTAATCTTAATTTACTTCCCTTTGTTAATTAATGGTATATATTTTCCTTTATATCAACTATATGGGTTTCCAATTCTTATATTATTAAATATATACAGTGATAACTAGTCCAGAAGGGAGGAAAAGTATACTGAAGTTGGCACAAAGAATGGTGATGAGCTTTTGCACTGGTGTGGGGGCTTCTACTGCCCATGCATGGACAACATTATCAACAACAGGTTCAGATGATGTGAGGGTCATGACCAGAAAAAGTATGGATGATCCTGGCAGGCCTCCTGGGATTGTGCTTAGTGCTGCAACTTCCTTCTGGATTCCAGTCCCCCCCAAGAGAGTATTCGATTTCCTGCGAGATGAGAACTCTCGTACTGAGGTATATATATATAAATATAAATTAAACTTTGAATATACATCTTAAATGTTACGGCATTTCCAATTAAACATATCTACATATATACTCATTTAATTCATGGCATATACTTTTCAGTGGGATATACTTTCAAACGGTGGCCTAGTGCAAGAGATGGCGCATATAGCTAATGGTCGTGATCCAGGCAACTGTGTCTCCCTACTACGGGTTAATGTAAGTCTTTAGTAACATATATGCATCGAGATTGCGAATATGAACTATTTGTGTGGTTCAAATTTACAGTGTGATGTGTGATAGTATAAATATCATCATAAATATATAAACATATCCTCCTAACCTTGGTCTTTAATTAAAAATAATAGTGACCAAAGCTAAATAATTTCATGTTGCAGAGTGCAAATTCAAGCCAAAGCAATATGCTCATACTTCAGGAGAGCTGCACAGATTCAACAGGGTCATTCGTGATCTATGCTCCAGTTGATATTGTGGCCATGAATGTTGTGTTGAGTGGAGGAGACCCAGATTATGTTGCTCTTCTGCCATCTGGTTTTGCCATCCTACCAAATGGGCCCACTGGGCCCGCAGGAGGAGGAGGAATTCTTGATGTTGGGTCTGGTGGGTCCCTACTCACCGTAGCATTTCAGATCTTGGTTGATTCAGTTCCTACTGCCAAACTCTCGCTGGGATCTGTGGCCACTGTTAACAATCTAATTAAGTGCACGGTTGAGCGGATTAGGGCTGCGGTCACATGTGATCAGAACGCATGACAATTAGCTAGAAAGCCTTTTAAAATGGTGAGTTCACACTTATTTATTAGTTAATTTTTGGTTTTTTAGGAATTTCAATTCACTAATTACATTTTTTTTTTCTGTCTTTGCAGTGGGAAAGAGGTAGAAGAAGAAAGGAAAGAATGGTGTGGTGGGTTTACTTAAAAACTGAACGTTACAAGGGGAAGAAGTCAAGAACGCACCTTTGTAATATCCTTGTGTCGTGGTGTTTTGGTGAGGCAGAAGCCAAAAGAAGAAAAAAGCAAACCACCACCCCACAAGGGTAGTGGGTTCGGGTATTGACTTTCCCTAAACAAAAAGGGAAGTAAACTCAGACCCTTGTTAATTGTTAGTTTATAAAGTACAGAATAACTCTGTTCACCTTAAATTTACTGTTTTGCCCTAGGATTAGGGGAGTAGGGTTAGTAGATTAGGGTTCATTGTAGTAGGGTGGTAAGTTTATTACTGTTTAAGCGTCTTACTTTCCTTGTCGTGTATGTGTTTAAAAGAGGTAATGTTTAATTGGACTTTTGAAATCAAATTAACAATGGTTTCAATTTCACAGTTTTTGTAACTTCCAGAGTTGTTAGGGTTATTTTTGTTTATGTGGTAATTAATTAATCATCAAATCCCGAATCCATGAATGCTGGATTAAGGAAAAATGAGCATATAATCTTCTTACCAAGATTTTATTTGGGACATCGTATCATGATCATCGTTGCCAACTCCAATTACTTTGGATATGAATTAATAAGATCAAGGCTTTGATTATTGAACACTCATAATATCTTTACCAGCCTCTTAAGTTACCTAGACAAGTTACTTGGGGATAAGACAAGCAAGTGCATCCTTAGCTGTATGTAAAAAAATAAAAATAAAATATATATATATATATATATATATATATATATATATATATATATATATATATATACTATTCTCTTATCCGAATGCTACGCACGTTATTATCATGCGGATATCATTATAAACAATGAGGAAAATAGGGAGGGATAATAGAAAATACATGACTTCCACACAATAATGTCCTGCATGTACGCATAGGAGAATTTTTGTGTGCGAATGTCATTATAAACAATGAGGAAAATAGAAAGAAGTAGTAGAAAATATATGACTTTCACACAATAATAATGTATGGATGTCCGCATGGAGAATTTATATATATATATATATATATATATAAGAAGCTGATTTCCCGAAGTGAATGCCCAAGTCAACGTCCAGATGCTGAAAAGGCTGTGTACTTCCTGATTTGATTGATTAACAATGTATATACAGCAATATTTTACTAAGGCAAGCGCGTACGTTTTAGGAAGTGACAGCAACATCGGTTATAGCTTGCCTTTTTTGATGCCATATATACATTGCTTGAGATGAAAATTTTCAAATAATAAAATCACAGCATCATCTCTTTTACACAGTCTGTATATATTTGCAGAAATGATTGAAATTGGAAGTTTCAGAGATGAACTGCAATACTATTACTATAGAGAGTAAAGTTATGGTTTTAACCTAATGACTGTAAAAGTTCACTGAAATCAAGTACGAGCTCGATTTTTATAGGCCAAGCCAAATAAATTTATGGTTTTAACCTAATGGTTGTTGAGATCATTCAATGTGTAGCAGAAAATTTCAAGGGCCCTCCCCCCACCAGCTCATCTCCTTTAAAATATAGAGGTGGTGTTAATTGCTATAGGCATGCATCATCACTCAGGGCCTCTGCGGGAGGGAATAAAGTTACCAGCTGAAGAAATTAACTTCATTTTGCTGCACTGCAAGCTTCATATTCAATTTATCTGCTTTCATCTGTCTCTATCTCTCTCTGTCTCGTCCTTGTCGCCTTAACCATTCAATATTTCTTTCTTCATATCATAAATAAGTTTATGTATGTATGCACTCAATGATATACTTTGAGATTTTTTTAGACTTTTTAGGATTTTCCATCTCTCAATCTTCTTTAAATCACAAATGTTTTAAACAAACTGATGCAGGCATACCAAGTTACAAAATATTTTTCTTCCATACCTTGATGTTTATTATTTATTAACATATTTCATTTTCTGTTCTTCTCGATTTTCTTGTTCTTTGTCTGATTATTTTTTCGATTTATTAGAGCAATAAGCAATTGCTTTTGTTTGCCGGACTTTCTCATCCTTACCACCAATAATATTATTGCATGTGTCATTGTTTTTAGTATTTAGGGCTTATTTGTGAGTGATTATGGCATATCTAGAATCACTTATGGGGAGAAACGCCTCTCATATGCTTCTCCATAAAATCACTTAAAGTGATTATATGCAAGGGCATAATTATGAATTTTTTAACCAATGGGTTAGCTAAAGTTATTAGCTTAAAATCTAATAAACATGTTTCTTTTGTACTTACAATTTATATAGTCTTTGTAGAAATAAAAATACACATTAAATTATATAAATTACACTAGTTCATAGCTCCATTGACTAATTTTCAATAAGTTTTAACGTAAAACAAATACATTTTAAATGCAATCAAAAACACATTATCAAATGAAAATATGTTCAACAACAAAATTGAAAGTGTACTTACAACTAAATTCATAAATAATAATTTTTTAAAAAAGATTTTAATTGGTTAATATGTATACATACTGGCTATATTAAAAATAAGTCAATTTAACCTCATGCTAATTAATTTATGGGTAGAGAATAGTTTATAGAAAATAATATATGTTAATTAATTTATGAGTAAAGAATAGAAAATGATACTAATAAAACAAGACAGTCAACTTTCATAGGCTACATACTGCCCATAAATTGGGAGTAAAGATTACAAACATATATCATCGAGTCTGTGCCACCCAACAAAATTAAATATTTCTGACTGAGAAACAGAAAAAGAGAACAAGTAATAAACTCTTTCTGATGCCATATATATATATATATATATATATATATATATATATATATATATATATATATAAATATAAAATCAAACGTTGTGCAATGATTATAGTAAAGATTTCTGCTCGCAGCTACAGTGTTAATTAAAAACGGTGGTCAGGGTCTCTTTATTTGGCAATGAAATTTGCTCCCAGAAATTAAAGAATATCTATATGAATATGATGTGTTTGGCTTTAATATTCAAGAATTAAAGGAGGAGACCAAAAGAGAAGCAGCAGATGAATGAATATAGGAAGATAGCCAATTAGCTATGCGTTATACGTACCATATATTTTGAGCATATTGGCAGAGAATTAACAACTGTAAATTGCGTTATTGCTTTTTAAACTTCTTCTTCTCCTTATCTTTCTCCTTGCCTTCTTTCTATTCTCTCTCTCTCTCTCTCTCTCTCTCTCTCTATATATATATATATATATATATAATAATAATAATAATTTAGGCAGGAGGCACAGAAACAGATGGATGGTGATGGAGGTTAGTTGTGCTTTTATTGAGTTCATGGAAGTCGTACTGGTTAGGTTTGCTTTGGTGCTTTTATTTTTTCCGTGAGTGAGAGCTTGATAGAGTGACTTGTTTTATGGTTTTTTTAATAATTAAATTTAATTATCTGGGTATGGTTGCATATGCACGAATGTCCGATTTCAATGACCCAACCCAACAGTAGAAGTAGTAGAAGTAAACTACTGGTTGAGAAAGAGGTCTTGAGCCACTAAATTAAACACGATTTGTTCACGGTTTCGAAACGTCAGCCTTGGGAAATGCATTGATTTTATTAAATAATAGGGTAAATTACTCAAATGGTCCTCAAATTTGTATTTAATTTACATTTTGATCCCTTAATTAAATTATTCATTCAAATAGTCCTACCGTTACATTCCTTCAAGTTTCCGTCAAATATAAAGATAAAATCGTCAATAACCCTCCACAAAGTTGACGGAAACTTTGACGGAATATAACGGTAGGACCATTTGAACGAATAATATAAAATCGATGGACCATTTAAACGAATAATTTAATTGAGGGATTAAAATGTAAATTGAGTACAAATTTGAAGACCATTTGAGTAATTAACCCTAAATAATAAGAAAACGACATTAATTATAATAAATTAATGTGCCCCCCAATCCAGGGGCCCTATGGTAAAATGCATCCTTCACTTCTTCTGTTTTTCCTTTTTTCAGTTTAAAAAAAAAGTAATTATGCTTCATATCACCAGCTTAACAAAATTCTGATAAGGAGTTATATATTTTTTTTTTAACTACGAATTTTGAGAAAACGAACTGAAGCTAAGTCATTTCATGCACTAGGTAGCAAATGAAGACAACAAATAGAATGATTATATGAAAGGAAATTCATTAAACCTGATCAGAACCAGAGTACAGTTTATCATGGAGAACAGGTTTCCGAATAGAAGCATTTGGAAATCCCAGCAACTTCATCACAACAACTCTACTATCTAAAATAGTTATTACACAGTAAAGACCCTAAAAATAAAATGAAAATAAAATAATAAAAGAAAAGAAAAGGAATTTGACACTTGACATCAGCATACTTCACATTTGATTCAGCTTTAGATCAATTCCATACATGATGTTTTGATAAGAGCAGCAAGCTATGGAGCCTTTGAATGCCTTTGCTTACAGGAACTACCACTGCGCATTCCCCTGCAGAATGTACAACACCAAGACACAAAATATGGGTTGCAGAAAGTCCCTCATTTAACAGAATTCACCCAACAGTAACATTTCTCTCTCCCGTTGTGGGAAAATTCTACAAAGGAAAAACATCACCAACCCCTCACCATATTTAGTAGAAGATAGTCTAAAAGTCTGATAAAGACAATAAATTTCGTTTTTAAGGGCATCATCTGGGTTGTTTTGACAGCAAAGATGAAATGCCAGATAACAATATGGCAAGAGAAATTGTGACCTTTGCTGCAGAGATAATGTGCATGGTACAAATTCCACTATACATGTACAAGCTGGCTTGAAGCCAATGTGGTGCATGCCCCAACAATAATGTAAACAAGTTGAGAGAAAAAGAAGAAACTCATATAAGGTTTTACAGTGAACTGGGAAGACGACCTAACTATGCTAACTCCGCAATCGTTTTCTTTGACTACCCTCTTCAATAATTCCCTGCGATTCAGAAGAAAAAGTAAAATCAAAATAAATACATAATTTTACAGCACAGCTTCCACAAACTGGATACTGCTACTATCAGGATACCATACCCACACTTCCCATTTTTATCAGGATACAACTCCTAGTAAACCTTAAACATTTTCAACCTCAGTAATTACTAACATCCTATAGTAGCATACTAGCGTTATCCACAAATAATTAGGAGTCACATGCACACCATAATATTCAAACTGGGGCATCGGAATAATACAAATGAATATTGAAGATTATAATACAAAAATTGAAAAATACAAAATATTTAAAACATAATTAGGGTATTTATTGTTCTCGGATAAGATTTTCTGGAAAAAAAATATAAACACCAATTAAAATGAAATATGGAGACATACCACTTCATCTTGTCCCAAACCTCCAGAGGATACCACGCTTGACTCTGATCTGCATTTAGCATGTACTATAGGACCTAACTGTGACCTATCCATGCCTCCTGTTGATCCATCAGGTGCATTCAAGTACACAGCACCTTTATACATCCATTCCTCTGTCTCGTCACTATAAAAATCATCAAAAGGTTCTCCACATAATGCACATGAATTTTGATCCTCATCAGCAGGAACAGCCATTTCTTCATCACTCTTCTTTTCCACAATGGTCTCAGCAGGCATAAATCCAGGAACTGCATCAGTACCCAAGGCCTCTGCACCACTGAGCCACATGCTCGTATTTACAAACCATTTGCGAGAGGGCTTCTGCTTACGGTTTTTAGACATACGGTTCTTTGTTACATGCCAATCCATATGACTACTGTGCTCTTCTTGGCACTTGAACCTAAGGCCACAGGTTGTGCATTGTCTTGGGAGATCACTGTATAGAGCCTTTATTACAGATTCATGACGCACCTTGAGAAGGTCGGCATTAAACTCAATTCCTACAGAATCCTAAACATTAAATAACTTGGTTGAGATACGACCCAAAGAATGCATTATAAAATTAAATATTCAAAATTAGACAACATAGAGGGATATCATGCAAATACCTGGGCAGGGCTTTGATTTGTCAATGAGATCAAACCTTTAGCCATGAGAGAACTAAACAAACCAGAATATGCACTCCCGGGCTGGTTGCTAGAGACAACTGGACCAGGGTTTTGAATGGAAAGTATGCCTTGTGAGGAAGGGGGAGGTGGACCTGGTGGTAGAGGAGGCAAGGCTTCTCCTCGTAAATGCAAAGCGCTGTTTGGGACATAGGGGATACGAGGTACAGGGTTTGACATAACTGTGCTAACAGCACCACCATGCCCTTGCAGAGTGTATCCGTGATTTAAGGATGGTAACCCCAAATAAGGTGGCACAGGAGTTTCTGCAGATGAAATAAAATTCTCTCGTGCCTCCTGGGGCGGAAGAAATTGTGGCTGTAAAGGACTGGCCTGCACCTGGTTTTGCTGATTAACAGGCATCGGCCTGACATTCTGACTGGTCAATTGAGTTAACTTTGTCGACCTCAATAACTTATTTTCATAACCATCCAACTGCTGCTCAGGCACATATAAAGAATTATATGGAGCTTGATTTTTTAGAGTGTTGCTATAATTTATTGAACCATACTGACTCCTCTGGTTCTGCAATGCAAAAATTGAGTGCCCAGTAGGAGGGTGAGAATTATGTAAGTTTACTGGAGGCCTTGAACCCATTGACACTGGTATAATGGGCCGAGAGTCCGCATTAACAGCGTCAACACTAGAAGAACCCATTCTTGATGCAACAGCTATGGGCCCATGAAATCGTGCATCAACATCTGGAAGCTTGTCAACAAAGGCAGACATTTTCTCACCACCTGAAGATACACCACTTGGCACAAAGGGAATCTGGAAATTCCTACCCCTTCCTCTAGCATTAAGGAGATTCTGCGAAGACTGAGAGAGATGGAAATTCCAAGCTTCTTGAGGGTAGCGAGAACCCAGATTATGATTTGTCTCAGATTGGAATCGAGAAACCGTACTTGTTGATCCACGACTGAACTGCATGAACAATATTAAATTTTCAAAGATGAGCACAAATGAAATTCTAGAGCTGAAGTCCATTATAGAGGGCAGCAGTGAAGAAATACATGAGTCTTTACTTCACTATGTTTTACTGAGAAAAGTCAACAAAAAATGTGCATATTGGGATCAGTTTGGGCTACTTTAGGAAAGAAAACCAAAAATGTTCTGTTGAGTAAAGGATAGGGATTTAGAAAGAAGTAAATATTGGTGGTTTAAACTTCAAAGCAGTCACAGATGCACATCAGAAGAATCAAAGAAAGAAATTTGACCAGGACCTCAATTAAAGGTACCACAGAATCAGGAAACTCTGACTAGTCCAAACTACTGGCGGCACACAGAGGCCCCCAAACGCAACCCCATAAATAAATAATGCCATAACATACTAACAAATAAATAAATGAAATGTAAGAATCAAAATAGCAGGATAATAGTATCGAATAATCTGTAAATATCAGGGAAGCAACTTTAAAAAATTGCAATGCAAATAACTAAGTGAAAAAACACACTTGCAAACTTGCAAACATCAATATCATTTAAATTCTAACTAAACAAAAATGCTCAATAAAATTGTAGAGGGAACATACACCAAGTGGGGGGCCTGGATCTTCAGTTATAACAGAGGACTGTTCGGCTGAAGGTAGATGTGCCTGATTAGACCAAGTACTCCTAATATCTGACTCCAAGGGGCTCGCATTCAGTGTTCCAAGGCTGGGCCTTGGCCTGTAGCTTCTAGAAGGCGGTGCAGTTGAAGGCAAGTAATCATTACTCCTACTCTGGTCTGCTAAAGTTGGGCCCATATCTTCCCAATCAAACTCTTCCTCTTCAGTATTCTGCCAAGACATTTGAGTTGCCTTATGGTCTAGACCATTCCGACCCAGCCGCCCAACCAGAGGTTTATCATTTAAACTTCTATCCCCACTGTCTTTCCCGTATGCATCAATCAAAGCTCTTGGTCTCTGATGTTCCAGTCCATTACTGAGGTTATTATATGTAACAGAAGTGTCAAATCGTTTCTGACTACCATCAAGATAGCGTTTTCCTCGCCATTCATTCGGCTCCTCATCTCTACCAATTGCTCCACCAAGTCTATAATCAAACACAGAATTAGATGGAGATGCCCTTTCACCAAACCTTTTAGGGGAATTCTCTGCTGCAAATTCATCAACTTCCGATGGTAGAGATCTATCAAGGCCAATATCTGAAGGTGACGATGATCTTGCAAGCCTAGTAGTTGAAGATGGGTGCAACTGATTGGATCCCAGGGAAAAAGGTGAATGACTCACACTTCCAGTTGAGTTCAATCTTTGGGATCCAACCTGCAAGGATAAAACCGTTGCATTATCAGGATCATACTTGCCATACATAATGGCAGGTTTATGAGCTTATAAATTTTTAAGTTTAAGTTACTATTAAATGCTGAGTACTGCAAGATTCGTAACAAATTATATATATGAAATGTGACAGTTGTATAATGTTTATGTACATAAATTTGGTTACAGAAAGCAATACATATGAATTGGAATTCTCTATATTCAGAAAAGTCACAAATTTGATTGATAATATGAAAAGCTTAAAATACAATTCTAACCCGTCTTTATATAGGCATAAAATCCAAATCCCACTAGTAATTGGAAATCCTAATTAACAAAACATAAAGGAAGTCCTAAATCAACTAGGAAAAGCAAACCCAATCCTTATGGGAAAAGGAAACACAAAAAAGAATTTTTTTTTTTTTAAACCTAAACTTTTTCCTAAAAAGTTAAAATTCAAAAAATATATATACTTATCAGCCACTTGTCCTACTTTCGCTTATTTAAATACTCTGTGCAAAATGAGAAGAAATACTTTACTAAGATCACTGGTGGTAAAGCTAAATAAATTGTCAAATAAGTGCAGGCTGTGGCGTATTTTCAGAAGAGCAAAACAGAGAGATTACACGGAGAGCTTACACTATCTACATTTGAGCTATCCAATTGACGTAAATACTTTGGATTGACATGGATGCCATGAGTCGGTCGAGGAGATTCAGAAGCCCTCAGAGGAGTTGATCCTGATGATTGTTGGTCTACTTGTGGAGAAAACTGCAGTTGCTCTTCAATCCTGCCAAGGACTGAAGGTGGAAAGACTGCTGACCAAGTGCCAAAGAGATGGCGCATGGCAGGATACTGGTTAGGGTTTACTTGCCTGTATGCCTCGCAAAATACCTATGCAAATATAAACTCATGTGAAACTAGAGTTGTGTGATTCTCAAATAAATTTTTGTACACATACTTGGAAAATTGGGAAAAAAAAACATATATATCAGAGTCTGCGGTCAGATTAGATCACCTCAGGTAGACGGGAAGAGAAGTATTTGGCATAATCCCGGCCAATATTCTTGACAATACTATCTAATAGATATAGTGAAGGCAGTTTGTGCTCAACTGGGACCTGCAATAGACAAGTATTAAACAATTAAGGCAAACTTCAAACTGACTAACATATAAACAGCACTGCGATTTCTTTTGCTGCAGGCTTGACACATATTCCAATTCAACTGGAGTTGAATCTTCAATTAAAGAGAGAAACTATGATGGAATCTTAAACATATTATCACAAAATTAGTGCTGGTCCTAGTTTTTATCACCATGCGTGTGTAGTATTAAGGTTGTTGCTTCAGTCATATCTGCAAACACTAGGAAATTTCACTTATTGTTTGTTCATCAAAACCAAGCTTCTCTGTAACTCAGGCGTAACAAACTTTTTTTTTTTGCGGGTCATTCTGTTCATAATACTCATATGTAAATGGAAATATAAAAAAAAATTTTAAAAAAAAGGAGCGAGAGAGAGGAAGAAAGAAACGATTACAACTTTTGAAGTTGTTATTCCCAATTGAGTGACATCGAGCATCTAAAATTTAAATTTCTAAAATAAAAAGATGAAGCTGGGTCGCGTCGTAGCAATTAGAACTTTAGAGTAGAGAGAATTTTCTATTTTTTACAATTCCTAGAACTCAAACAATTACATGAGTTCAATCCGGGGTGCAGAGAAACGAGAACCCCCAGCAAAACTCCGCCCAAAAATCAAAAAGAGGTAGAAGCAATCCGCGGGTACCGAAACAGACCTCGAGAATCCGGGCGCAGATGGCGTCTGCGATGCCCTTTCCGTGGTCTCTCTGCTCGCCGGCGATGATGGTGAGATCGGTAATAATGGGCTTGGAATTGAAGATGAGCTCCGCCAAGACCATTTCGTAAAGGTGAACAATTTCCTCGGTGCTGGGCGGCGACACGTCGTCCTCGGGCGAAACCCTTAGGTCATCGTCCCGTTGCTTCAGCAGAGCCCTGAAGCGGTCCACTATTGGAGTCGGAGGCTGAGGCTTCTGAGCTAACTCATTGCTGGGCATGGCCTTCGTACCCGTGGCTGCGCTGGAGGCGGCGATTAAGCGGTCGTGTGGGAAAGCGAGGGTTCTAGGGTTTTCTCGGGAAAGTAAGAACTTTTCCGAAGCCATGGAAGTTTGGGAAAGAATAATGGTAAGTGCTCTGGGTTAGGGCAATTAGGGTTATTGAAGTCTGGGTCTTCTCCCACCACGGGAGGGTGAGGATTGCATTAGGGTTTGCTCCCACCACCATAGAAATACAAGAATACGGTATGATTTTGATTCTGGAAGCAACTGCTACGAGTCGTGTTGTCCTCCTCCTTCCCTCTTTTAAATTTCTTTCTTTATTCTACTTCTCCTCCAAGGAACGACAAGCCGTTTACCATCGTCTACTTCCCTATTAAAGTAGGCAGAAAGTCATTTTTCATCCATATAGTTTTCTGGATTTATACTTTTGTCTATATGGTTTAAATTTTCACAATTTAATTTAACCTATATAATTTGATATTAATTTCCACAATTTAAGGACAAATCTAAATCCCTGTCTAATTTCTTGATGAAACAAGCATATGTCGAGCATTTTAAACGAAATTTTGAATGGAATTAGATAAAAATTTAGGTGTCTTTATTGTGATAGAATCAAATTACATGTTTTAAATTGGCAAAATTAAAATTACAAGGACTGAAGTTGAAAAATCGGTAAATTACATGGACTCTAAAAGTGCCATGTAACCAAATAAATAGCGTCAACACTAGAACCCCAAACATCACAAGGATTTCCTGCAAACCCACTCCGAGTAGGAGAAGGAGTCATACGATACGACAGCCAACAGGAGTTTGACCCCTTTTTGGGTTAGTTTCTTCCTTTCAAGTCATGCATTTCTGATGCTGAATCAATATGGTCAATGGCTCACTGGTTTTTTTTTTTTTTCTAACTTATAAATTCGATGGCCACCACCACCACCACTAACCAGGGTGTTTCTCATAAGAATATTTTGCCTTTTCTTTGTTCTTGAAGAAGTTTTTTGCATCATTTGCATCCAAATGGAATATAAAGCGTTCTTATTTATGTATGGAAGTTTGTGGAAATTCTACAGAATTTCTCACTCTCATGTGATGTGGTCTTTGATCATGGACCCCATAATTTGTTTATACTCATGATCATGAACTTGCCCGAAGACTAATTATGGTTAGAAAAAAAAATTATGTATTATGTATTATGATTGTGCATTTGCTATTTTTGTGATCACCAGGAAAATTAAGTCATGTAAGTTCCTTTTATCATTTGGGTATACATGTATAGATAGTTTCAATATATGAATAATTTGATAATGTTGCTGCTGAAGTCAGGGATGCATGCCCATCTCTGAAGTTTATATTTATGAACAGTTTTTTTTTTTTTTTTTTTTTTCATTTTTATGGTTGAAGTGTGTCTATTTTTCTCTGTTCTAAAGGCTAAAATTGATCTGGAATGACTTAATTGGAAGCAAAGGTTAAAATTTTCGAAAAATAATATTTTACTGTACTTAACAGAAGAAAACAGGAAGCAAGGGGATTGGTATTACTTGGGATTGTCCGTGTTTTGAGAAATAACTTTTGGACGGCGGTATTTCTGTAAATCATTGTTAAAGTGTAATAAAATCATGAAAGATATAGGTCCTTTGCTGCATTCCACTTTTTTAGCTGAATGTTCGCACCTCGGTGTTAATTAAGAAGGTTTGAAGTTATTTCTGAACTGACAGATCATTTGGTATAGTATGGAAACTATCTGTATTATGGATGCAAGCTCTTTAATTCTAAACCCCAAAAGGCAGAAACTGGATGGAGGAGAAGAGGTGAGAGGAAGCAGCAAGACTTTAAGCAATTTGCCTGAAAGAACCATTTTACTTGCCTCATTCCTTATTTACTTCTGCAACACTGGTGGCTGCAGAACTAGATATTCCTTTCCTTTTCAAGGCTCCTTCTACTGTTTGTTTCTCAAGTCTAAGGGTCTTGTCTCTTAGGTCCGTTGTGTTTTCTGATGACTCAACGCAGCGGCTGTTTTCTTGTTGTCCATTCCTTGAGGAATTATCTCTAGAAGATTGCAAATGGGTGAATCTCAAGTTTGTGAGAATTTGTGCTCCCAAGCTTTTGAGATTGACTATAACCGAATTAGACCCGCAACTTTCCAGAGGTTGAGATGGTTGTCAGATTATGATATTTGGAGTTAGTGTGACATATTTTTATTACAGGGGCAAGCTCCTATTTGAATACTGCTTTTATGACTCGTCCTCACCTATTGAAGCTGAGGTTCATCTTTCTTATAATTTTACTAAGAAATTGAGACCTACTGCTTACCGATTGTATAAGCTCCTTAGAGGGCTCTCTAGTGTGAAGGAATTAGTTTTCTCTTATTCTAATGCCTTTGAGGTATGCTTTCTTCTCTTCTATTACACTAGTTAATTTGATGTATCAATATCTGTTTACAAAATGCATATATTGCATTAGCAGTCTGTGCCATGAGTAGCTTGGCTAAAATCACTCAGTCTTGATGATTGGCTTCATCCTGTTCTTAGGTGGTTCTAAGTCATGCACCAGAACTTGTTGCCCAGATGCCCTTGTTCAACAATCTGACCACTTTGGTAGTGGAAGACTCAGTATATATTGATAATAAAGCACCATTGACGATGCTCCAGTACTGTCCTTGTCTTGAAACTATGATATTCGTTGAGGTAAATTCATACGAACTAATACGGTTTTCTCTTGTATAGTGTTTTTGTGTAATGTTGTTAAAACGGCTAAGTTTCGATGGTTTAGGGGATTGGCTTGTCCTCGGATCGCGTAGAAGATGATATGGTGTTGGAGCCGCTGCCTCCATGTTTCTTGAAATTCTTGTCACATCTTAAAATGATTGAAGTCGGGGATTTTTCTGGAGATCAGAATGAGCTTAATGCATTGAAGATTATGCTAAATAATGCAATGGTCTTGGAGAATATGCTTCTAGTTTGCTCCACGAAACTTCAAGGGGAACCAGAGAAGAAAACGGAAATTGCCAAACAGTTATCAGATCTTGCCAAACGACCAGAAAGCTGTGAAGTTGTTCTTGTTTGAGCCCAAGTTTTTGATTATACTCTAGACTTTAGCTTCTTTTTAAACCGGCTGACTTGCAATGATCTTGGTGTTATTTGGTTGCTAAACTATTGCAGAAACACTTGGCACATGCGCATTTTGGCAAAACAGTCAATTGCAAGTCTTCAGATCATAACCACTGGTCAAGGGTTACTTTCTGGCCATCTGATTGGCTTTGCTTGCCTGACTAATTGATAGCTAACTAATTTATAAACCTTTTATAATCCAAATTATGTAGCATTATGTTATGGTTAGGCCAGCCAAAGCCAATTATACAATCTTGTGAATGTTTGATGCCATGGACCTTCTGCAAGCACCTTCACTAATGGCGCGTTTACTATTCCGTATTCAAATTGAGAGGAATTGAATTGAGGAGGAATTGGATTGAAGTGGAATTGAAATGAGGCGGAATCAGAATTAGATTCATGTTGAAGTTGTTTACTAAAACTATCTGGAATCATAATAGAATTCCATAAAGCTGTTTACTAATTCAGCAGAATCAGAATATAAACCAGTATGATTACTAAAATGCCCTTATCCCAAATCAAATATTTTATATACTTTTTTTAATAAAATTCGATATACTATGTTTATTTTTTATAAAATAAATTTATGTATTTCTATTAAGTATTTTTTATTATATATGAATGTAAGTATTTCTATTAGTTAATCCTTAACACTTAAAATGATTTTGTTTTATTTCTAGGGTTAAGGATAATCTTGGAAATAATGAAAGTAAGTGAGGGCATAAAGGAAAAAATTATCATTCCGATTGCTCAAACCCTAATCCAAATACCTTCTTCTACATGTTAGGAATCCAAATCACCAAATCTTGGAATTGAATTCCATTTTTGTGTACGCCAAGACTTTTGATTCCTCCTAATTTTAGTAAACATAGGTATAATCCGTAATCGGAATCGGATTCTTTATTCTCATTCCGATTACGGGTTAGTAAACACGCCCTAAAAGTCACGTGCAGTAAAGCAAGATGGTCAAATGAGCCCGGCCGGCCTATTTGACACCTCTAAATCCCACCAAACATAAAAACGACCTCTAAGCAAGAAGGTCCCCTACCACTTGTTTAAGCCACGACCAAAAACTCATACACCATTCCTTAATGCAAACAAAACCTCTGTTATTATCAGCCTGGCAGACCCAACTAGGCCAACTTTGTAACATCTTCTGTCAGCCGTCAGTAAATACCTTTTAATTGAAATTTTTTTGGATCGTTCAAAATTAAAATATGCTGCAAAAGAAACATTGGAAATAAGCCTCATCATCACGTGCTGAAAGAACAAGTTGGGGATTTAAGATGCAATGCATGCTTAAAGTACCTCACAACATCACAAAAGACTTTCATACAACGACATAGCATTTTTTTGCTTCTTGTCAATTATTCAACTCAGAATATTGTCGTTTACATATGCAGAGTTGGAACGTGGCATGAGAATTTAGAATTACTCTCCAAATTAATGCATTATTTTTTATGACATGTGGGCGGAATGCATTGGAAATATTACACTTGTTCTCCGTCTAGTGGATGGTACACCAACCACGTGATGTACCGGAAACACCCAAAAATTACTCCTAGAATTGGCTGCAGCTAGAGAAGTGGTGTGTTTGGTTACATCAATCTTGGGTGCCTTGAGTGGAAGTGGGTGAATTAAAAAATAGGGGAAGTTTTGTTTTTACTAGTTATTGGAATGTGATGAGTTGTAAGATCTGCAATTACAAATAATGATGACTGAAGATTTTTTTTGAAAAACGGAGGTAAAGATCAAAGTGAAGCATATTTCCTTAGCCGACAACCCTGAATCAATCAATATAAGTTGTTATGAAGTTTAATGGAAAAAAAAATGTGATGAAAGAATAGTTGAAGAGCATATTCTAAATTTTTAGTCAGAGGCTCAGAATTTGGAGGAAATTTCTCAGAATTCTGTTTCAAATACAGAAAAAAATTCCACTAATCAGAAGTAAACACTAACACAAATTTATTTTTGTTGGCTCCTAAAATCATGAAACTTTATGCCTTTATTCTAAATCTTGGATTCTTGCCAATGGTCTAGCTAGTGGAGAATGACATTAACTAGCAGCCTAGTGGTCTTATGTTCGAATTCCCATAATACCATAGTTGTGTATGTGTGAGAAATCTGTCTATCTCCAAAAAAATATAAAAATTCTTAGTTTCTAAATTTAATTAAAGAATTTTTTAGTAATTAAGAAAAAGATCTTACTTGTAGTTTGTCACCATCCAAACACTGGTGTGAAACAACCCAAAAACTCGCGTACTGAATGGTCAAAATTCCACTCGCCTCCTTGTTCCCCCAACTCATATATAAACCCTCTTCCCCTGCCTCTCTCTTATACCCAGGAAAGACCGTTTCAAAGCTTTCCTTCATCACCCACATTTTCCCTCTCTTTCTCTTCGGTTTTCTCATCCTACCTTCTCTCCTAGCCCACCAACCCCTTTTCCCTCAAACACTTATAAAACAATCGATCATTAGTTTTACAATCCGCTAAGCAATCCCGAGAAGTTTTTTTTTCTTTTTTTAAATCTGAACCTCAGACTCGATTAATAAAACTCTCCATTCTGGTTTGGTTCTACATAAACCCAACATGCAGATCTCTTCAGTAAAGCTCAGAACCTCGACTCTCACGTCCTCAGAGTTCTTGAACCAAAGGTGTTCGATAAAGACTCACTCTTTTTCACTACCCAGTTTTCAGAATGCCCAACAGAGCGTGAACCACTCACTCTCTTCTTCATTCAAACCCCTTTACATTTCTTCCACCGAGAGCTTCGCATTGGTGAGCAAAACCCAGAAGCGAGTCACCGAGTGCAAGGCCTATGAGGCAGACAAGTCACGACCTTTGGAGATCAACATTGAATTGCCGGACCAGCAGGCTCGGCATGCGGCCTCTCAGAGGTTCAAGATTGGTATATACTTTGCTACCTGGTGGGCTTTGAATGTGGTGTTCAATATCTACAACAAGAAGGTTTTGAATGTGTTTCCATATCCATGGCTCACCTCCACTCTCTCACTCGCATGTGGGTCGCTCATGATGCTCATTTCTTGGGCCACTAGGATCGCTGAGGCCCCAAAGACTGATTTAGATTTTTGGAAGACTCTGTTTCCGGTAAGAAATATTATGGTGCTTTTTTTTTTCTTATTTTGGTCAAGAAATTATGGTGCTTTTCAGGTCCTTATAGTTTGCTCTGTTTCCTCAAAGATTGTTTATTTTTTGTATAGCTTTTCCTTTGCAGCTAAACGTGGCACTTGGGTTTTGGAATTCTGATTTTTTATTATTTACATTGGTTGATTATGTGTGTGCAGGTCGCGGTGGCACATTCAATTGGGCATGTAGCAGCAACTGTGAGTATGTCAAAGGTTGCGGTTTCGTTCACCCACATCATCAAGAGCAGTGAGCCTGCCTTCAGTGTTTTGGTTTCAAGGTTCTTGTTAGGCGAATCCTTTCCTCTGTCGGTTTACCTCTCACTCTTTCCAATTATTGGAGGATGTGCGCTTGCTGCTGTAACCGAGCTCAATTTCAACATGATTGGTTAGACAACTTGTTAAATTATGAAAATTTTGATTGATGGAACTCTATATTAACCACATTTTGATGCTACAATCTTGAAGGGTGTTAGTGGTTATGGTTTTAGTGTTTTGGTGGGTGTTAATTGCTCTGAGTACTAAATTATGCTGCTATGTGCATCAGGGTTCATGGGGGCTATGATATCGAACCTGGCATTCGTGTTCAGAAACATATTTTCGAAGAAAGGGATGAAGGGGAAGTCTGTCAGTGGTATGAACTACTATGCTTGTCTGTCTATGTTGTCTCTACTGATCCTGATACCATTTGCCATTGCCGTGGAGGGCCCCAAGGTGTGGGCCGCTGGATGGAACACAGCTCTTGCACAGATTGGTCCCAATTTTGTCTGGTAATTTTCAATAACCTGCAATAGTCTGTAAAATTGCTGCCTTTTCTTTTCTACTGTTTGTCCATGGTTTTGGACTTATAATTGCTGATTTGGTAGCTTCGATATGCTCGATCATTTTCAGCAATTAACTGAAGAGTTGAATGTAAAAGAGATATCTTGCATGGTTATAGACATAGAGGAGTATAATTCTATAGACAATGAAGTTGGACTTCAGTTTCTCAAAATATTCTATCAGGAAAGCATATATTTTCTTATCTGTGGAAGAGTTGAAAATAAGATGGTATCAACTGCACAATTGGGTTTCGGAATTTCTTTCTTTAAGGTTTAGTGAGACAAATCTACCCAACCTGGCTTAAGTGAATCAGGTGATTGTTTTTGTACATTTAGGGCCCATTTGATAACCATTTCAATTTTAGCTTTTAGTTTTCATTTTTTGTGCTAGAGTATAGAGGAAAATGAGAGTGAGAATTTGTGCTAGAGTAAAAACTGAAATCTATTTCAAATTGTTTTCACTTTTGTTACTCATCTCTACCATCCTCCCCTCTCACCTCCACTCTCATTCTTACTTCCATTCTCCCTCTTTTTCCTCTGTACTCTAACACAAAAAATGAAAACTAAAAACTAAAATTGAAATGGTTATCAAACGGGCCCTTAGTTGCTGCAGTAAATTGTATAGAAGGGCTTATCTGCTAATTTTGATCCTAAAGCCTTGAAAAGATTATTTAGTGCTTGTTTAAAGCATTCACTCCCTTCCTCCTAAACTGTTTTACTTATGAAATCTGTACATCTATATCTAAACAGGTGGGTGGCAGCCCAGAGTGTCTTCTATCACTTGTATAATCAGGTTTCGTACATGTCATTAGATCAGATATCTCCCTTAACATTCAGCATTGGGAACACAATGAAGCGGATATCCGTCATAGTCTCCTCCATCATTATCTTCCACACACCTGTTCAACCCATCAATGCACTTGGAGCAGCCATCGCAATCCTTGGCACCTTCCTCTACTCACAGGTATGTTCCTCGCCTTCTTATGTAAGTGTGTGTTTTTTAGGAATTGCAGATAACATAATTAGTTTCACATTGGATTTAAAACCATGTAATATGGGAAATATTAAGATTAGGAGTTTCTTAAACTGTACATTTTGATTGGAGTAAAAATTCCATATCTATGTATTGATAAGTTAAGTTGGAGATGAGATCTGGTCACGTAAGCCCCTTATAATTGATATCAAAGTGCATAACAATTGCTCGACTGGAAGTCACCTCAGTTGCCACCTCATGGATAATCAAAGTGCATAACCATGTAGCATCACTTCATAAGCTGCATAGTTTGGGACAAAGTTTGTGCATTGTTTTTATTCTGCATACTTCGTGCCACTTGTCCAAATGGTGACAAGCCACTTGTCTATATGGTGACAAAAGAAACACCAGAAGGTGGCCTTCTAATTCTTCAAGGGCCACTACACAAAAAGGGGGGCAATCTTTCCTTTTTTTAATTTTGCCTTTTCCAGGGCATGGTTAGATCACCATGGCATGTGCAGACCACCCCAAGTTACACAGATATACAAGTGAACAACAGTGACACTTTCATTTAATATGGATGATTAGAAAGTTTGATGTTTCATTTAAACCACGTAGTAAAATTACCATCTTCAAAGTTCTTATAGCGTGCTTGACTACCCTTTTGAAGGTTGGGACTTTCTATGTAGTTTTGGCTCCATTTGGCTGACAATTTCCTATTAACTTTGCGTGCAGGGCAAGCATTGAGGAATTTAATGATGCCAAGTTGCTTGAAACATAAATGATGAAGGAGAGACAAGAGACTACTCTACCTATAGATACTGAAGTGTTTAACAATCAAACCACAGGGTATTTGAGTGTGGTCAATTGAACTTCTTTGTTTTTGGGTCTCAAGATCATAGTCATGACTCATGGACTTAGTTTAAAAAATCATGCTCTGTTCCGCGGGATATGGTTTAATTAGATAGTAAGTTTCCTTCTGCTCACCGGTTGAGAGAAATTGTATTGTAGATTTTGTAGTAAATAAGAACAATGTTTGTTGAGGTTTTTTCCTTTTTGCGGCGGAAAAATAGTTGGAATTCAAATTTCAATTCTCAAGTGGACCCAATTTCTTTTGCTACAGTAAGACCCAAATTGATGTATTCAGCCTGTTAAAAACTGGCACAGTGGTGTGTCATATTGGACTTGCATATTGACCCAAGTCCTGACTAAGGCCCAAAGATGAGACCTTATTTCTTAACTGTTGGATCAAATTGGGTAGCTGTTAGATCAAATTAGTTAGCATTCAACGATTAAGAGATATGATCTCATCTAAGGCAATGACTGGCACAAGCTCAACTTCTTTTTTGGGTAGACAAAGCTCAACTTTAAACTTCATTGAACAAACTTCAGAAAGGTTAGGCTAGTCAGGCAGTGAGTTTGTTTCCTTGCATTCAAGTTCGAATTTTCTCTCCCCATAGATTATATTAATTTAAAATAGTTTAACATTAAACAAACAAATAGAACATAGCACAAGTATTCTTAACCAGAAAAAAGTAGAAACAAAGGTATTTTGATTCGAAAAGCAGCCCATCCACTGTTGTGTTACAAAGAATTACAGTGTCAATGTTGACCATGTCCTAATGATCTTGAGAGCAAAACAGTTTCCTAGATATTTATGTTAGACCAAAGCTATCCTTAGATTTGAATTCAAAATCATGATTGGATTGTACGTTTGAAAGTTTGATAGTTTGTTGTGATTGTTTTTTTGTATTTCAAATTCTGTGATAAGGATAACCTCATGAAGGAGTCGTCCTATCTTATCTATGTAACTGAGCTCTTGTATAATCTGTCTATAAATATAAACTCTCCATCACATGTAACTGAACCCTAAACCCTAATGGATAACTTCAGCCAAAACGTGTGTTGCATATCTTTCATGGTATCAAGAGCTTTCTGTCTAACGACATCAGATTAATTTTTTTTCCAATCCTTTCCCATGGCCAATACTGACAACGTTCCCACCAACACCACCAACAATACCCCACCCGCCACTGCTGTTGCCACCATGTCCACTGCCTTTGCTGCCACTGTCACAATCAAGCTTGACCGATCCAATTATTCTCTGTGGTTGGCTCAATTTGTTCCTATTCTTAAGAGCCGTGATCTAATTGGTTTGGTGGCCAGACGTTGGAGAATGGTGATCTATTATCAAAATGATGTGGAAACCTCTTTGATGTGACTTTGTGGTAGCGTACATGTTCTAAATTTCCTGCTTATAATTGGAGATGCATCCCTTTTCCATATTTTATGGTTTTGTCAATGTGATTATGATTGTGAGTTTTTTCTCGCTCACTAATGTCTCATCTCTTCCTCGTCTTCATTTCAATTGCTTCCTTTCCAAAGACTGTTTGCTGATGCTTCTGATTACTGCTAGCAAATCGACCAGTAATGGATGCTTGTGAATTAGTTGGTTCCATTCCATGCCTGCCACAGATGTTGCATCAAAAGGGCAATCCTTATTATTAAATAGGCCTCTTTCTCTGTGAACTTTATAAGTTGCATTTTATCACAAAAAGAAAAAAAAAGAACTATACTTCATCCTTTTAAGCATTTTCATGGAGAAGTTGTCTGCACTTCTTGCTGTCCTTGCGGTCGAGATGTGCTTTTCAATTCTCATAGGGTCTTGTAATCACGTATCTTTGAAAGGAAGCTCAGCTTCATCAGCCCCTTTCCCAAGAAACTTCCTCTTTGGAACTGCATCCTCTTCTTACCAGGTATCTTGCCTTCTCTTCTTACATATATATATACACACACACACAGTCAGTTTGTTTTAGTTATATATTGTCATTTCTTCGTCTTTATTTTTCTCAGTTTGAGGGAGCTTTTCTGACTGATGGTAAAGGCCTCAACAACTGGGATGCTTTTACTCATAAGTCTGGTCAGATTCATGCTTGTGTATACTCCTTTGAATTTGATGCTTTACTTTCCCTCACTCCCAAGCCCCGTTATCTTTCAAATCCAATGGTAGAGTTATTTTGGCTTGTCACAGGTCATATCTCGGATGGAACTAATGGAGATATTGCTGTTGATCAGTACCATCTTTATCTGGTTAGGCTCTTGAATTAACCTTATTTGCATCTACTTCTTCTCAATGATGATGACAACATTGCATGTCCATTAATCCCTTTTTACTTTTTTCTTTTCTTTTTACAGTTGTCATTAATAAGAACAATTGCTTTAAAATCCTCTGATATCTTTCTTACTGTTTTGTTAAACCTGGAATTAATTGTGGGGGGCTGGAATTTCTAATATCCTTCTTTAAGCCAGCTCAAACATAAGACTTTATCTGAGTTGGATTTGCACCCTAGATTCTTTAAAGAATTTCAGTTTTCATTCTTTTAAATACAGAAACAGAGTCTATCATGTGTTGTGTATTTTCCCTTTTTCTTCACTAAGGCAACTAAGGTTTACCAGGAGCTGGTCCCATAAAGAGATACCAAATTTCCTTGTCTATATACATGAATGGTATTAAATGTGGGAATGACTAAAATACTTGTGGTTAATATGTTAAATCCTTTCAAATTCTGGACATAGACAGCTCATTAAGAGCCTGGACCACCCCTCAGAATCTTATGATGGTACAATATATTTTGCTCAGACCAAAAAAAGAAAAATAATGAGATTATAAACCCTACCCCAGTTATCATTGTCCTCCACTTATTTTTGGGAATTTATGTGGATAGTTTATCAACTGATTTGAGCTAGTAAGATCATTCCTGTTCGAAATGTACGTGTCCAAGTCTGAATTAGAGCGACGGAACAATTGGTGTGGACATTGAAACTTTTCATGGCTCTAGATAAAACAATAATGTGTTTTGACTTTTATGGCTAATCTGGATTAGATATGCTGATAATCCTGTCCTTCTTTGCCGTTCCTATGAAAAAACAGGAAGATTTAGATCTCATGAGTGACATTGGAGTCAATACTTACCGGTTTTCTATATCATGGGGAAGAGTTCTACCCAGTAAGTTTTTTCATCCCTTCATAGAGTGTCCACTTTGATTAATAGCATCCAATGTTCTCATAACTAAGTCACTTGTATTGTAACTTTGAACCAGAAGGAAGATTTGGAAAACTGAATAGAGCCGGCATTGATCACTATAACAAGTTCATCGACGCTCTTCTGAGCAGAGGTCCTCTTTGTTACCATTGTTGATGTGATCATCCAATTCATTTTTGCTGCATTACTTGGTCAAAAATTATCACAGTTTGATTGATCACGTAACTTTTAGTTCTTGAACAAATATGACAAATATTTAAGTATTTCCTCAACAATATCCATGTCCTGTTCCAGGGATACAGCCATTCGTGACATTGTCTCATTACGACATTCCTCAGGAACTTGAAGACAGATATGGAGCTTGGCTAAGCCCCAAACTGCAGTATGTAGCAAGATTCCCCATCTGTCTTAACAAGTTACTAATAAGCAAGAACTATAAAGGGATGCAATTTAATTTGATTTTGCAGGGAGGATTTCAAATATTATGCAAATACATGTTTCAAATTCTTTGGAGACAGAGTTAAGTACTGGGTGACTTTCAATGAGCCCAATGTTGTAGTTATTCGTGGCTATAGGTCAGGGATTTACCCACCATCTCGTTGCTCTAGCCCATTTGGGAATTGTACTACTGGGAATTCAGAGAAAGAGCCTTTCATTGCAGCTCATAATATCATTCTATCCCATGCAGCTGCTGTGAATATATACCGAACCAAATACCAGGTTTTCAACAATGTCCTGTCTTCATCAAATTTGTAGGTTTAAGATTGATTCATGAGTAGAATTGATTTGGCTTTGTTCTTCTTGTTGATGTCCAAAATAGGATTCAACTTAGATAAAAGAAGTGTGGAGTCTTTAGCTGGGGGTTTGTCTCTTAGGCACCGGTGTGGTACAAGACGAAGGCCCTCCAATGCCTAAGTCAGCAAGTGTGGGGTAAGTAGTAATTTTGACAAAATTATAGTGGAGGTGAAAAGAAGTTACCTTTTTACCTGGACACTATTCCCCTTTTATAGAGGAATAGGGGTGACTATTTGCACAAAGTTTTGATGTGGGGTTTTGTGCAAATCACTGTGGTAGTGACACGTGCCCAAGGCTTAGGTTCTTTCATCTAGAGCTTCGGCAATCGCCTTCAGCAGGCTATTACCACATCGGAGGAAGATGTTTTAGGTAGCTGAGATCATGATGACGTCATCAGTGTCTTAGGGATTTTCCAGAAGTGTTTTACCTTCGGCATGTTATGAGTCTATTAGCGCCAGTCCCCTAGTGCCAAATGTGCTCGGTTGATTATGGTTAAAACAGTAGTCCCCCAAGTTGCCGATCAAGAAGTGACTTCTGGATTGAGAACTTGTAAATCGTTGAATAATCAGACGGAGCGATTAGTCATAATGGATGCTATAGGCAGTCCCCCAAGTTTGCAAGCTATGAGTCGCTTTGGCAATGAGGTAATTGGTCATGGTCTGGGAAGTGGACTTGAAATGAAATGTGACGCAATCGGTATGTCGTCTGCTGAAAGATGAGGCGATCTATTATGTTGCGGATGCTGCCTCTGTGAAAGATCGGCAGGGTATGAGGGCATGTCGTGATGTTCGACAAGGGAGGCTTTGTGCATCGCATGAAGGCCTTCGACACGGAGCCTACCAAACTGCAGGTGTGACGTCACACGTGTCACGCGAGCATCTCATGCACGATCGGCACGAAGGTTGCCGAATGACAGGTGTGATCGTGTGACATCACGCATGTCGCGCTAGCATCTCTTGCACGTTCGAAACGGAGGTTGCCGAACGGCAGGTGTGACCGTTTGACATCACACCTATCGCGCGAGTGTCTCTTGTACGATTGGCACGAAGGTTGCCGAACGATATGTGCGACTTCATGCGTGTTGCAGGAGCGTCTCCTGCACGGTCAGCACGGAGGTTGCCGAACGGCAGGGTCGACGTCATGCACAGGTCATGCCGCAGTCCCCTACACGATCTGCACAGTGCTTGCCGATTGGCAGGGGTGATTTCATGCACGGGTCGTGCCACATGTCAGTGTGCATATTTTTGTATTCGAATAGGTTTCGTTGATGTAGAAATCAAGGCGTCAATGGGGGCAGTTGATGTGCAATAATGGTGATGGTTCGTAAGTCGAGGTGTCGGTATGACTAGCGTCTATAAAAAGCTTCCAGGGGAAGAATGAGAGACTTAGCATTTGAGAGCCATTTGGAGAGAATTGGAATTGGCGATTTCCGACAAGATTTTGAGTGAGCAAGGGCGATTTCCGACAAGAGAATTTACAGCAGAGGCGATTTCCGGGCAAGGTCTACACGTCGGTGGCGATTTTTGGCAAAGTTTACGGCGGAAATAATAAGGTATTCCTGGTTTTCCGCCTTATTTTTTAATTTAAATGCACTTTGGATTTGAAGTTTTGTATGAACCTTTGAATTTATGTATGAACATTGAAGATCATTCCTTGGATTAGAAACCTTAGGCATTCCAACTGTTAGGTATCTTGCTTTGATCTTTGGCCTGCTGTTTAGTGTCCTTTATTTGTGTTTGTAGATGTCCGGTAGTTCTGATAAAGAAGTGAACAGTCCCCTAGCATTTGGTGGGGAAGAAACGAAAAGTGATGAGCGTACCATTTTTTATGGTGTTGATAATGAGAGCACCGAATCATAATGTTGTGGAGGGTGTGATATAGGAGGGTAGGATGGTTGTGCCTAGGGTTAGGGTAGAGGAACAATAGGTAGACTCTGGGGGTGAAGCTTATAGGGAAATGCAGAGAATTATGTCACTCTAGAGGCAGTGGCCGATCGAATTCATTCCTTGCCTCAAGCACCTGAAGTGGGGTCAAGCAACCAGGCGGAGCCATCTGGGTCTGGTAATGTGGCGGTAGCTTTTGCTTCGGCTGGGTTGGATGTTCTAGTGGGAGTTCCACTCCCAAATAGGAACAAGATGAGCTTATAAAAGTTGGAAGAGCTCAGGATAGAGTACAACGTGCCACTGAGACTACAAACTCCTGTAGATATAGTGAGGCATCCATCTAATGAGAGTGTTCTGATCTTCCTGGACATGTACAAGCATGGGCTTAGGTTGCCACTTCATCCATGTGTACAGATAATGTTGGTGAAGCCAGGGTATGCACGGGGGTAATATAATCCAAACTTCTGGATCTTATTGCATGAAGTCTATGTTGCTTGATTAAGTACTGGGCTGAATGATAGCAAACACGACGTGCTTTGGCAGGGCATGCAGGCAATGTTTGGTTTTGTAAAAATTTGAATATAGGATCCATCCAAGTGGCGCTGTGGTCAACAATGCAGATGGCATGTGCTTGCATGTTGGGTGCCTCTAGGAGTTCAACGTGGATATTGTGACCGAGGCTGTGATCACTGCCGAAGCGAACCTTGCCAAGGCATCAGCATGGCTGTTCTCAGAGTGTGTGATCTGGCTGATGCGATAAGCACTGAATGTTTTCAGCAGCTTGTGGGTATACTGAAGGTAAGTTGTCATTGAGGTGTCTTTGGTAAGGAAGTCATGATTGACTTGATGAACAACCAGTTGAGAGTCACTGAAGATCTGAATCTATCTAACGACCAACTGCCAACTAAGAGTACTTCATATTCGGCCACGCACTCAAGGACCACATTGTCTGGGGAAGTGAGGACTAGGCATGCGCCACAACCCTGGGAATTGAAAGATCTATAAACATAAAGGGTCCATAATGGCTCACAGAGGTCGAAGTTGCCTTCAGTAGCAAGGTAGACTAGGTTCAGTATTAGAGTAGGTTCAGTAGTGATTTAAGAATAAGCCGAAGGTATGGGTTCGGTTAATTCCAAGATAAAATCAACAATGACCTGCCTCTTTTCAGCTGGTCGTGGCTTGAAGTGTATATCAAATTCTCCAAGTTCAATTGCCCACTTCATTAGCCTACCACATGTCTCATGCTTCTACAAGACTTATCTTAGTGGCTGATTAGTGAAGGTATGAATGATGTGGGCTTTGAAATATGGTCGAAGCCTTCTGGCTGGAATAACCTAGGCAAGGGTAAGTTTCTTAATGTCAGAGTAATGGGCTTCATCATCTTGTAATGCTTTACTGACATAGTACACAGGGTGTTCAGCCCCAGCTGGTTTCCGAATCAACACCGAGCTAACATCAGTGGAAGATACCGAGAGGGAAATCATGAGGGTCTCACCAAGTTCAGGTATGGACAAGATAAGTACCTTGCTCATATACTCCTTTAGTTCAGTGAAAGCTTTGTCACATTCAGGAGTCCATATGATGTTGCGCTTGTTGCCTTTTAGGGCTTTGAAGAAGGGGGCACAACGATTGGTAGCCTTTGAGATGAATCTGGTCAGAGCGGCCACACGTCTAGTAAGGCTATGGATGTCATTGATTGTCTTCGGCACTTTCATCATGTTCAAGATGGCTTGGATTTTTTCAGGGTTGGCCTCAATGCCTCTTTGGCTTATCGTAAAGCCAAGGAATTTCCCTAAAGCCATGCCGAAGGTGCATTTTATAAGATTGATGAGCATGTTATATTGCTTTAGCACGTCAAACATGGTTGACATGTTAGGGATATGTTGATCAGCGGTGCAACTATTGACTAACATATCGTTGACGTATACCTCTATGGTATGGCCAATTAATGGGGCAAAGAGTTGGTTGACAAGGCGCTGGTAAGTAGCTCCAGCGTTTTTTAGGTCGAAGGGCATCACATTGTAGCAGTAAAGTCCCTGATATGTGATAAAAGACATGTGGGCTTGGTCATCATGATGCATGAAGATTTGGTTGTACCCAGAGTAGGCATCCATGAAGCTCAGGAGCTCATGGCCTGCCGTTACGTCAACTAGTTGGTTGATTCTTGGAAGGGGAAAGCTATTCTTAGGGCAGGCACGATTGAGGTTGGTGTAATCCACACATACGCGCCAACCACACTTCGGTTTACGAACCATAACCACATTGGCCAACCATGAAGAATAATCTACTTCCATGACTAGCCGATGCTGCGAAACTTCTCAACTTCTGTCTTCATGACCTCGTACCGTTCAGGATTAATGCCCAACGAGTCGTACGACATGATCAATGCCCAACTTGTGAGAAATAATGTCAGGATAGATGCCAGACATGAGGCAATAAAACCAGGCAAATACCTCAGAGTTCTGATGGAAGAAGGCAATGAGGTCTGACCGGAGATCAGGGAGAATGGAGATATGAGAACTCTTCCTGCAAACAAACCAGTTCAAGATCCTCCACATGTTGTGCTTGAGGTGTAACTGACTCTTCTCGATGATCCTCAGGTCATTCGGTACTAGTGAGAGGAAGGGGTAGAGATGTGGCCATCGAAAGTGCTTCACATCGTTGGGATTGGTTGGTGGATTTGACTGCGGAAGCATAGTGCATGTGTCATACAAGGTAGGAAACTTTGTGCGCTGAGCTGATCCCCATGCACAGTGCATGTACCATACAAGGTATGAACATTTAGCATGAGCATATGTGTAGAGATGAAGACCCGCATATGGGCCAAGGTTGGGCGTCCCAGAATAACATTGTATGCTATGAGCAGTTAACAATTAGGAAAGATGTAGTGACCATGGCTTTATGGGGTGCCGAACCAATGGCAATTGGCAAGTTGATGTTGTTGACAGGTTGGACCACATCTCTAGAGAAACTGACCAGGGGTGTGAGGTTTCAGTTGAACTAATGGTGAGTGACCTGAAGAGCGCTGAAGGCTTCGGCAAACATGACATTCACTGAGCTACCAGTGTCAACAAGAATGCGCCCAACTTCAAAGTTAGAGATATTAGCACGAATAATAAACGGTTCGTCATGAGGGAAGATAACACCACGCTCATCTTCCTCGCTGAAGGTGATAGGCTCCCAAACAGCCTTGGGCATCTTAGGCATACGCCTATGTTCAGCGATGAAGACCTGATGTGCATAGGAAGATCGAACGTAGTGCTTCAGAGAGTTGTTTGATATACCAGCCAAAGTGGGGTCACCTCTAATAGTGGAAATCATGTTGATCTGTCGCTGGTGAGGGTTTGGTGGAGGTGGAGCGGCATGTACGTACTTGTTCAGTTTGCCTTCCCGAATGAGGGATTCAATAATGTTTCGCAAGGCGATGCATGATTTGGTATCAAGACCATTGAATTGATAAAACCGGAAGAAGACACCAGTGTTGGGCGTAGGCTTAATGGTGGGCCTCCTGGCAGAAGGTTTGGGGATGATGGTTGCCTCATTAACCAAGGCCTGCTTATAAGAGGTATTCAACGCGGTGAAGACTTCAAACTCGGGCTTAGGCTCGAAGGGGAGGGGAGCTCGAGTTTCATAGGGTTGTTGCCTCCAGATCTGTAGTTGTGAAAATTCTTGCCACGCTTACCATTATTGAAGGGCGCTAGTAACCATCATTCCTTTTGAAATTCTGACCATCCTGGGTGGTGTTGGCAGGGGCTGGGCTTAGAGTGAGTTGTGATAGGAGGAGGAGGGTATAAAGGATCAATAATGGGCGAACCATTCGGTGGGTCACTAAAGGTAGTTCGTGGCTGGGCATTGAACCTACACTTGGAGTTGAAATATTCGGCCTTGGCGTGGATGGTAGCCTGCTTCATGAGTTTGGCATAGGTGTTCCATGGGTTGCTATGAACCAAGTAACGGGAGTTGGACTCACGAATGCCACACTTGAAAGCACAGAATGCGGCACGATCATCGGTCTCAGGGACAACGAGAATACTCATGGCTGAAACGGGCGACATACTCCCGAAGGGGTTCGTCTTCACCTTGCCGAATCATGTAGAGATCGTCTGCCGAGTACAATCAATCGATTTGGATCATGAAATGATCTAAAAATATTTGCTTCATTTGTTCGAATGAGTTAACGATCCCGGGGTTTAGTCGATAGAACTAGTTCAAGGCAGCTCTAGTGAGGGTGGAGGGAAAGATGAGGCACATGCCTTCATCACTAAGGCCCTTGCACCCTAAGGTAGATTGGAATGAGTGGATATGAGTCAGTGGGTCCTTAGTACCAGTGTAGAAAGCAATGTGAAAAGGATGGATGTCATTCTCCTGTTGATAGGTGCGGATACGCTTCGTGAAGAGTCATGGCCGTGGTTTCATCTAGATGGGTTGGTGGCTGCTTTTTCGCTCATCCTCCAGACGACAAACCTTCTCAAACAAGAGTTTCATAGCTGGGTCGGTATAAGGTAGTTCTTCATAGTCCGAAGATTGGGAGTGCCCATGGGATGGTGTTGGGTAAGTTTCCTATTCATCATGAGCTTTAGAATGATAAGGCTCCCAATCTTCGAGGTGGTAAGGTTCCCGATCTCCAGAATCACCAACTTCCTCAGGCAGAGGAAGACATTATGGCCTTAGTGGAAGACCGATGTGGGTAACTCGTGGGTCATTAAGCTCAACAGGGACATGGATAGGTCTAGGTCGAAGCTCATAGGGGTGATCTCTGCAATCCCTGTACACCTTAGTTGGGGCATGGGGCTGGTCTCTAGGAGGTGAGATTTGGAGAGGGCGTGACTTGGTTTTCTCAGGATGTAGGCAGCCTTTGCCTTTATCAAGCTAGGGCAAAGTTGGAGCGCTATGAAGGGAGATGGCTAGTTGATTTGGTAGGGTATGCTCAACATCCTGGGTAACATCATGCTGGAAGAACTGGTGTTGAGTGTTCTCCCAGTTACGCTTCAAGGTTCAACAATCATTTTCCAATTCGACATTTTTTGTGCTAAAGTGGTCATAGTTCTCCGTGATCTTGGTCACGTCGACGCGAAGTCGCTCTACTTCAGCTTGAAGGTCAGCCTCGGCAGGGTTCCACATGGGGAGCGTTGTGCTGAGTTTCAAGGTTCGCCTCGCTCGACATGGTGGGATGCAAGCGGTTGAAGAGACGAAGAGGTTTGATGGGTGAAGGAGCCAACATGGCTGGTAAAGATGTGAGATTCATAAATCGATTCCCACAGATGGCGCCAATCTGTTGACATCCAAAATAGGATTCAACTTAGATGAAAGAAGTGTGGAGTCTTCAGCTGGGGGTTGGAAGGAGGTGGCCTTCGGAGGAGGGACCTTCGGCAGGGAGGTCGGCCTGCAGAAGAGAAACATATGGGACAATCGTCACGTCTCGAGCACGGGTGTGGTACCGGCTGAAGGCCCTCCAATGCCTAAGTCAGCAAGTGTGGGGTGAGTAGTAATTTTGACAAAATTACAGTGTGTCAAAATTACAGTGGGAGTGAAAAGTAGTTACCCTTTTACGTGGGCACTATTCCCCTTTTATAGAGGAATAATAGGGGTGAGATTTGCACAAAGTTTCGATGTGAGACTTTGTGCAAATCACTGTGGTAGTGACATGTGTCCAAGGCTTAGGTTATGTCGTCTAGAGCTTCGGCAATTGCCTTCGTCAGGCTATTACCGCATCGGAGGAAGATGTCTTCGGTAGCTGAGATCATGGTAATGTCATCAGTGTCTTAGGGATTTTCCATAAGTGTTTTACCTTCGCAAGTTGTGGATTTGTTTGCGCGCCAGTCCCCCAGTGCTGAATGTGCTGAGTTGATTATGGTACAAACTTCTAATGCATGTCTCTTACACTCAGAAAAAACAAGGAGGTAGCATTGGAATGATCATGAATGCTGTATGGTATGAACCCATCAGCAACTCCTTAGAAGACAAGTTAGCAGCTGAGAGGGCTCAATCTTTCTATGTGAACTGGTAAGAAGTTTCTCATATTTCTCTGGTTATACGTCCATACTGAAGGATAGTCAGACTACAACTAAAATGTTCAATGCAGGTTCTTAGACCCAATTGTACATGGGAAATATCCTGCAGAAATGCGTGAGATTCTAGGAGCTGATTTGCCTGTATTTTCAGAATCTGATGTGGAGATGCTGAGGAAGAACAGATTAGATTTCATTGGCATCAACCACTATACCAGCTTTTACATAAAAGACTGTATCTTTTCTGAATGTGAACCAGGACCAGGAGCTTCAAGGACGGAGGGTTTCGCTTTGCGAACCGCAGAAAAAGATGGAGTCTTCCTTGGAGAACCAGTATGTAATCTCTCATCTTATCATCATCACCACAGCACTTAATTTCTGCAATTTACCTAAACTTTTTGTTGATGTAGACTTCCATTGACTGGCTGTATGTGTACCCTCAAGGAATGGACAAGATGGTAACGTACGTAAAAGACAGATACAATAATACACCAATCTTCATCACAGAAAATGGTAAGGTGCAAAGTCAGATCTCTGATTAAAAAGTGACCCCCAAACCCCAATTATTGGATCCAGAATATTCTTATATAATTGGAGTGGGTCTTGTAGGGTTTGGTAAGACTGATAATTCGAATTCCACCAATGAAGAATTATTCAATGATGCCAAGAGAGTGGAGTACATGAGGTCCTACTTACATGCACTAGCAGAAGCAATGAGGTATGCCCTCAACTGCCGATGGCAAATGGGAATTATTGCATTTAGTTCTTGAACTTTAAGTTACACTCAACTATCATACCATACGAGTGCATTCAACGTTGCTCTCATAATAATCAATCATGTGATCACTGCATACACTTATTGGATACAATAATTTTCTCTGTATATGGTAGTAACATTGTGGTGTTTTGCAAACAGTTCAAATGTGGTGGAAACTAATTGAATTTTATAATATGACAGGAAAGGAGCAGATGTAAGAGGTTACTTCGTGTGGTCGTTGCTTGACAATTTCGAGTGGACCAGCGGATATACTGTTCGGTTTGGACTTCACTATGTTGATTATGCCACTCTCAAAAGAACTCGAAGACTCTCAGCGGCTTGGTACAAACAATTTATTTCTAATCATAAGGTGCAAATAGTGCCACAGCATGATCAAGGAATCAATGTAGACCGCACTCAAGAGCAGCTATACCTTTAATCAATCAATAAAGCCATTAGAGTAGTGTGTACGCCGCCTTACACCAAAGTTGAGAGACTATACTCTGTCACGACTTGGGCCGATATGCAAGTCCAACCAATATGACACAGACCACTGTGCCAGTTTTTAACATTATAGCTGCTCAACTTTAAACTAGTTTTTGGGCGTGTGTAGCTTTGAGTGAAGATACACTATATGAGTTTGATATTGCTGATGAATCTATTCGTATTGATTGTAACCCTTGTGTGAGTAATGGTTTTAACTTCTTTGTGGGTAGTTGTAGTAGCCTTTGTGACTATTGTATTTGTATTGCCTTTGTAGCGTAATTTTTGAATGCAATCACCCTACCATTTGAAAACAGAACACAAAGAAAGAGAAAATAGCACAAGTTTTTAACAAGCAAAAAGTAGAAACAAAGATACTTTGATCAACCTAATTCCACATGCTACTGTTGTGCTACATAGAATTTCAGTGTCAATAGAATAAATGGTAAAAGCTTCTGATAATGAGCAGTTGTGTATATTGATCTCAATATATAATATCAGTGTACAAGAGTTCTATATTGTATAGCAAATACAGATCAAGATAGAATCTGAAACTATATTACAAGTGGAGATAAAATGACAGATAAAGAAGAGGAATGGGCTAACACAGCAGGATGATGTGGAGATCTCTTTGATGTGACTTTTGTGGTGCATGCATGTTTTAATTGCTCCTGCTTCATTATCCAAATGTTCCCATGATGCCGTCTCTTTTCTATACTTTTTTAATGATTTTGTCAACGTGATTACGATTATTGCGAGTTTCTTCTCGCTCGCTAATGTCACATCTATTCCTTTTGTCTTCATTTCAATTGCTTGCTTTCCAAAGACCATTGTTAGCATATATATATATATACCAATTAACCGACCATTGCTGATGCTTCTGTTTGATTACTGTTAGCAAATCGAACGATATCAATTAGTTGGTTCCATTCCATCCCATGTCTGCCACATATGTTGCATCAAAAGGGCAATGCTTATTATTAAATAGGCCTCTTTCTCTGTGAAACTTTCATAAGTTGCATTTTATCACAAAAAGAAAGAAAAACTATAGTATTTCATTCTTGCTTCATACTTTCAAGCATTGTTATGGAGAAGTTGTCTGCACTTCATGCTGTCCTTGTGGTTGAGATGTGCTTTTCAATTCTCATAGTGTCTTGTAATCACATATCTTTGAGAGGAAGCTCAGCTTCATCATCCCCTTTCCCAAGCAACTTCCTCTTTGGAACTGCATCCTCTTCTTACCAGGTATCTTGCCTTCTCTTCTTACACACACACACACACACAGAATCAGTTTATTTTAGTCATATGTTGTCATTTCTTCTACATTATTGTTCTCAGTTTGAGGGAGCTTTTCTGAATGATGGTAAGGGCCTCAACAACTGGGATGTTTTTACTCATAAGCCTGGTTAGATTAATTCTTGTGTTTTACTCCTTTGAATTTGATGCTTTACTTTCCCTCACTCCCAAGCCCCCATTGTCTTTCAAATCCAATGGTAGAGTTATTTTGGCTTGTCATACTCACAGGTCATATCTCAGATGGAACTAATGGAGATATTGCTGTTGATCAGTACCATCTTTATCTGGTTAGCTAGGCTCTTGAATAAACCTTATGTGCATATACTTCTTCTCAATGATGATGACAATATTGCAAGTCTATTATTTTTAGATTTACGTCAAATGCAGACATATTATTATTCCATTAATCCATTTAGTCCAGAAGCTACTTTAAAAAACTAAGAAGAATGGCTTTAAAATCCTCTGATATCTATCTTACTGTTTTGTTAAACTTGAAATTAATTTTAGGGGCTGGACTTCTATATTCTTCTTTAACCCCGCTGAAGCACAATACCTTATCTGAGACAATTGCAGTATTCATTTTTTTTACATACAGAAACAGAATCCATCTCGTGTTGTGGATTTTACCTTTTTCTTCACTCCATGCGCAACTAATGGAGGTGGTCCCTTAAAGAGACATGCCAAATCTCCTTGTCTATATACATGAATAGTATTAAATGAGGGAATGGCTAAAATGCTGGTGGTTGGTTAATATGTTGAATCCTTCCAAATTTGGGATATGGAGTATAGACAACTGATTGTAAGCCTGGACCACCCCTCAGAATCCGATGATGGAATGACAGATTATCATCAGAAATAAAGAAATAATAAGAATGAGATTATCAACCCCACCCAGTTGACTCATTGTCCTCTACCTCTTGTCGATTTTATTCCATTTATATATAGAGTTTTGGGAATTTCTGGTAAGATCATTACCGTTCAAAGTGTACATGTCCAAGTCTGAATTGTTAGAGCAGCTGAACAATTGGTGTGGACATTGAAACTTTTCATGGCTCTAGATAAAACAATAATGTGTTTGACTTCTATGGCTAATCTAGATTAGATATGCTGATAATCCTGCCCTGCTTTGCCATTCCTATGAAAAAACAGGAAGATTTAGATCTCATGAGTTACATTGGAGTCAATACTTACCGGTTTTCTATATCATGGGCAAGAGTTCTACCCAGTAAGTTTTTTCATTCCTTCAGAGAGTGTCCACTTTGATTAATAGCATCCAATGTTCTCATCTCTAAGTGACTTGTATTACAACTTTGAACCAGAAGGACGATTTGGAGAAGTGAATAGAGCTGGCATTGATCACTATAACAAGTTCATCGACGCTCTTCTGCGCAGAGGTCTTCTTTCGTACCATTGTTTATGTGTTCATCCAATTCATTGTTTCTGCATTAGTTCTTGAACAAATATAACAAATATTTAACTCATTCCTCAACAATCTCCATGTCCTGTTCTAGGGATCCAGCCGTTTGTGACATTGACTCACTACGACATTCCTCAAGAACTTGAAGACATATATGGAGCTTGGCTAAGCCCCAAACTGCAGTATGTAGCAAGATTCCCCCATCTGTCTTAACAAGTCACTAATAAGCAGTAACTATAAAGGGATGCAATTCAATTTGATTTTGCAGGGAGGATTTCAAACATTATGCAAATACATGTTTCAAATTCTTTGGAGACAGAGTTAAGTACTGGGTGACTTTCAATGAACCCAATGTTGCAGTTATTCATGGCTATAGGTCAGGGATTTACCCCCCATCTCGTTGCTCTAGCCCATTTGGGAATTGTACTAGTGGGGATTCCGAGAAGGAGCCTTTCATTGCAGCTCATAACATCATTCTATCCCATGCAGCTGCTGTGAATATATACCGAACCAAATACCAGGTTTTCAACAATGTCCTGTCTTCATCAAATTTGTAGGTTCAAGATTAATTCGTGAGTAAAATCTGTTCGGCTTTGTTCTAATGCATGTCTTTTACACTCAGAAAAAACAAGGAGGTAGCATTGGAATGGTCATGAATGCTGTATGGTTTGAACCCGTCAGCAACTCTTTAGAAGATAAGTTAGCAGCTGAGAGGGCCCAATCTTTCTATATGAACTGGTAATAAGAAGTTCCTCATGTGATATTTCTCTAGCTATACATCCATACTGAGGCATGGTCACACAACAACGAAAATGTTCAATGCAGGTTCTTAGACCCAATTGTGCATGGGAGATATCCTGCAGAAATGCATGAGATTCTGGGAGTTGATTTGCCTATATTTTCAGAATCTGATGTGGAGATGCTGAGGAAGAACAGATTAGACTTCATTGGCATCAACCACTATACCAGCTTTTACATAAAAGATTGTATCTTTTCTGCATGTGAACCAGGACTAGGAGCTTCAAGGACGGAGGGTTTCACTTTGCAAACCGCAGAAAAAGATGGAGTCTTCCTTGGAGAACCAGTATGTAATCTCTCCTCTTATTATCATCACCACAACAGTTAAAATCTTGTGCAATTTACCTAAGCTTTTTGTTGATGTAGACTTCGGTTGACTGGCTGTATGTGTACCCTCAAGGAATGGACAAGATTGTAACGTACGTAAAAGACAGATACAATAATACACCAATCTTCATCACAGAAAATGGTAAGTTGTAAGGTCAGATCTTTGATTAAAAGTCACCCCCTATCCTCTCCCAAATACCACAATTATTGGATCCGGAAAGAGATTCTTACATCATTGGACTGGGTCTTGTAGGGTTTGGTGAGACTGAGAATTCGAATTCCACCAATGAAGAATTACTCAATGATGCCAAGAGAGTGGAGTACATGAGGTCCTACGTACATGCACTAGCTGAAGCAATGAGGTATGCCCTCAACTGCCAAGGCAATTGGAACCTCTTGCATGCAACTTTCCTCTCATAATAATCGATCACGTGATCACTGCATATATTAATTGGATACAATCATTTTCTCTATGGTAGTGACATTGTGGTGTTTTGTAAACAGTTCAAATGTGGTGGAAACTAATTGAATTTTTGATAATATGGTCAGGAAAGGAGCAGATGTAAGAGGGTACTTCGTGTGGTCGTTGCTTGACAATTTCGAGTGGACCAGTGGATATACTGTTCGGTTTGGACTTCACCATGTTGATTATGCCACTCTCAAGAGAACTCAAAGACTCTCAGCGGCTTGGTACAAACAATTTATTTCTAATCATACGGTGCAAATTTTAAGTGCCACAGCATGATCAAGAAAATCAATGTAGAGAGCAGCTATCTTTTTAATCAATCAATAAAGCCATTGCTTCCCAATCATATAGTTTACATATTACGGGTACAATCTATCTTGTAATTCTTGAAATCAAACATATGATACAGACAGGCACCCTAACTGTAGCAAAAGGAAAAGTCCATACCATGCAATTGATTGGCATCCCCCTTTTCTAAATTTATTGACACCTCCACCAAGGAGCTCTAGCCTCAAAAGTGTGCTTCCCATCATCCCATGATATCTGACATGCTTGAAGACCTATAGCAACATTAGGTTCCTTTCCATGCCGTGCAATCCACTCTGCGACAGCTGTTTCTTTATCATTTTCATTAGTATAATGCTTCTTATATTGGCCAAACGGGTTCAGTCCAGGACTTTCCATCTCTGCAACTGCAGCTGGCATGTACATGGAATCACCCACTATAGGTGCGCCGAACGCCGCCAGTTGCGCTCGAACCTGCATCGTAAATGTAGTTATTTCCAAAGCAATAATCCAAATCTGATCTTACTTGTAACACCAACGAATAATACAATCTTTACTCTTTTAATCGTTAATTATTGAGTAGCAATGACAAAACTAATTGAAACAGAAAGCAATAACCATGACAGAGTCGAGCGATATGTTCCTTGTGCCAAAGAACCTAAAAATCACGGTTTTCTGAACAGTTAATTTTCCCAATTAAATCTTGTCAAAGATTTTAGATATATCACTTTTCCACAATCTTGAAACCACTGAAATTTCTGCCTTTTGAAGTATTATATAATCTTGAGGCAGCTGGACCTCTCTTTAAAATCAAACGGTAGTTTCTTCCAGGTGGCACAATTTATTTCCTTTTTTTGGGCCAATTAGAAGCCACTATTAAGAAGCCAATATCTCAGAGATCTCAGAGAAACAAATTGAGGGAGTAGTCACCATCTTGCTATAAATAGAGTGGGAAAAGAAAATGATACTAATTAAATTCATATATTAGTACAATCTTTTGCTCCTTACCTGATGAGTCCGCCCACTCAAAAGGTTGATTTTACACTCATATGCATAATCTTTTGAAGGCCACCCACAGTCTTCAACACAATATTTCTCTTCAACGACAGCATTTGGCCAGGGAACCTCCTTGCATTCCATGACCTCAAGTTGACACAAACTCCATCTTTCAATGAAATCTGCATACCACAACTTTTTGAGCGTCATCCAGAAGGAGAAGAGTTTCCTATCAAGCATAGAAGTCTCATAATGTATAATTTTTATTTTCTTTTTCAGGTTACATTCATAAAGTATCTTTCATCAACTGAGTTTGTGAAGAAAATATCTTTGAAGTTGTAGCCACAATGTTACAGTAAGTAAAAGAAAGCTTTATACTCTGTTTAGTTTCAATGCAATTAATGAGTACTTAAATTAGTTTTTAAATAACATTTATATAAAAGAAAATGAAACAATATCCTAAAGCTGTTTTTTAACAACAGTTATGTTCTGTCTAGGTGCATCATCTCACCAAATGCCTGTGGAAAGTAATGGTTTCCTAATTTCACACACAAGTAGCACATACTGAAGTCATCATTTCAGCTCCAACAAGGAAAATAGAAAAGGAAATATAATTTGCAAAACAATATGGTGAGAAGGTAATGACTTCAAGTACTTGACACATTCAAAATGAAACTACTCAAACTCCAAACTAATTTCAATGCAGTGCTAGAAATAGACTATGACCTTCTGAAATGAGTCTGGGAGCCACGTTAATTGGACGCATGTAGTGAGTAATTATTCCAGTTGGCACAGGAGCAGCGGCAAGAGCAAGGTAAAGCTTCTTCACTTTTTTCTCCTAGGTATAAGAAAAGAAAAATAAACTTAATGACCTAAGCAGATGGAGCTCGAGGTTGGACTGCAGCAATAAGGAACCACTCAGCTTCATAGTTATATCGCAGCTGGCCTCCCCCTCCCTGTAATTAAGGCTAGTTCAATCTAATATATGCCAATGTATGGTTATTGCAAAACTTACTCTGATTTTTCCATGAAAAACTGAGCAATAATCCTTGGTTCTAGCTAAGACAACACTGCAAGTGAGTCAGTACTGTAGTATTTATACCACAACTTCTATGCCTCAACAATAACCAGGACAAGAACTAATAAAATATACCATACCATCCTTCTGTACAATTATCAATCTGATGTGTAGTATTCAGGGGGGTTGTAAGTCCCAAGGCACGAGTGGCAAAGGTTGCACAACTTTCTTCGATGTTGTCTGTAGTTCCTCCTACCTGAAAAAAATTCGCCATAAAATCATAGTAAGCAACTAATTAACTACTCAAAAGAAAAATATTTGGTAATGCCATAAAAAGATATCAAAAAACACATGATTCTGTAATGATACATACTGTTGTACCAGCAGGTTTGTCCAAAACCACAAATTCTTCAGATACAGCTATAATTCTTGATTTCCAGTCAATTTCATAGCACCTGATCAAAATCCTGATGTGAACAAGAATTTCACTTGTAAATATGATGATAGACCTGTCAAATATTGTGTTCTACCTAGGAAAACGTTTTGGGTGTACATGCACACGTAAGTATGTTCCAGCTTCAACAAATTCGTCTGCATGTGTTATCCGGAAAGTTTTCTGCGCTTCTCTTACAGTTTTTCCTTTGATCGAAGCTCTATTTTTTAGTACTGATGATGCTGTAACTTCTTTAAATACCCTCATTTGCTCTGGGGTTGCGGTTGGAGGAGGCTTTGGACATACAAGGGCATAATATACAGCTCCAAAATGGATGAGATCTGCAACAAACCTTCAAAGAATGAAATTTTTTCTATTTATCACTCGAACTTGATAATGACAGAAAACATATGCCATATATCAACTGAAAACAATGAGAAGACAAAAGAGGAGCACTCACTGAGGAGGAAGATCCAGAGTTTTACAGATATATTCTAGAACAGGCCCCCCTTCTGAAACAACCAAGTGCTCAACTCTTGGTGGTCCATTGTGTGAGGGACATGGAAGCAAGCGAGTATATTCAGGGTAGCTGAAAGAAGATGTGCTATCAAAGTCAGCAAACCAAAAGGGTAGGCACTAAAAAGGTAACTACATAAAGAATGTATAGTTTCTCATTGGTTAGGACGAAAAGGGGCAGAAATAAGTGCTAAATGTCATTGCATACCCTTTTTTAAAACAAAAGTTGGGGAATAACAAGGATGCTTTGAGATTCTCAAGCCATAAACAATGAGGAAAATAAATAACTTAGAACTTCATGAAATTTAGTTTCACTCAATTTTAGTTAAAGCATCTTTCAAGTTTTAACCAATTCATATGCCGAAATTGCAGACGCCCAAAAATATGTAAGCAGTAAATATTAAAAACTTTGGATTCCAGCAACCGATGAGAAAGAATTGGTACGATAAAGATCCAACATCTTCATTTCCAATCAAAGTGCACCAAATTTCGACCAGTTTAGAAAAATGCTCGCTTTCAGCAAAAGAATATAAAAAAACAAAAATTAAGCCAAAATCTTAGAAACCCAAAAGAAAAAGGCATTAAAGTTGGAAAATTTGAAGGTACCCATTTACAGAAGAAACGGAAGTTGGTTGGGTAACGTCTTGTTTCAAGGATTCACACGCAAACGTAGTTCGTTTCTTGGAACCCCGAGAAAACCAAGCCACCTTAACATTCTTGTAGTTGTTGGCGTGTTCACTGAGAGAAACATGGGTGAGTGCTAACGTGCGCACAAGTGCCACTGGCGCACTGAAACTTCGGCAACCATTGGCCAACATTGAGGTAAAGCTCACACACCCCATCTTCCCTCCAAGCCAGAAGCTGAAAGTACAGCTGCCGCGGTGCTTGAGGTGATTTTGAGGTGAGGTTTTAACTGAGATTTTGATTTCAGAAAAACAGGTACGAGTCGGGTTTGAACATTGTAAAGGGCCGGGTCCGTGAAACATGACCCAGGCTTGACCCACAAGTCATTGGGCCTATGTTGTAAACAAGCAAACGGATCAAAGTTCAATGGGTCAAAGCCATTGAAGTCGCTTTGGGCTCTTTTCTGCTGTCTCGGTCTGTCACTCTTTTTTCTTTTTTTCTTTTTTTCTTTTTTCTGTTCTTGAATTGGCATTGATTTTTATGTCATTGACCCTTCATGGTAGACGATAGTGGAGGAGAAGAGCTAATTTAGCCGTAGTAGCTACACGCAGTAGCTAAAAGCAAGTTAAGAACAAAAAACAGAGGTTAAGTGTATGTAAAGCATGGAGATGGAGCGGTGGGTGTCAATGCCAAAGGTGGAACTTCACGCTCACCTCAATGGATCTGTCAGAGACTCCACTTTACTGTTTGCTCCTCTCTCTCTCTCTCTCTCGTCTTTCTTGTAGTGGGTTATCTGCTGTTTTAAGCTTCGCTGTGTTTTTGGGAAGCATAATCTAACTTTGGTGTTTTGTTTTGGCTGCAGAGAACTTGCCAGAGTTTTGGGTGAGAAGGGTGTCATAGTTTTCTCAGATGTGGAGCACGTTATACTGAAAAGTATGCCCATTTCTTTTAATTGCTTATTCTTCTGTTTGGTTTCTGAGAAGCGTAGGAAAGAAAATCAAGCAAGGGAATTTATCTTTTCCATCGTAAATTTTCCATTTTTAATGCCTGGGATGTCAAAATCCGCAACTCAAATGTTCCCATTGCATATCAATTAAAGATTGAACTGATATTCTACCTCATTTTTTTCAGTTCATTTGTACTAACACATGTTTTTTGGCAATGCAATTTCAATGTTTTCTTGAATCTTCACATTGGAACTCTATCTATTCTTGGACTCAGATGAACGGTCTTTAACCGAAGTGTTCAGGTTGTTTGACCTGATCCACATTCTTACTACTGACCACAAAATTATCACAAGAATTACCAAAGAAGTATGATAACTTTCCAATTTATTTAGTCTTTACTTCCAACACTTCAATGTCGATACTTGATACTAGATTTTCTCGCAAACAGGTTATTGAAGATTTTGCTTCTGAGAATGTTGTGTATCTGGAGCTAAGAACAACTCCTAAGGTGGCTTACTAAAACAAGCCAAGTGTATGAATTATTCCTACTGAAATGACCTACATTATATACTTGATTGATATGATAATGATGTGTTTAAATCTATGCAGAAAAATGACTCCATAGGAATGAGCAAACACTCTTACTTGGAAGCAGTATTGGAGGGTATAAAGGCTGTCAGTACAGTTGATGTTGCTTTTAGGCCTCATAATGCCAATGTCAGCAATGTCAAGAGTTCTTCACTTATCAATGATACATGTAATGGAAGCACAAGAAAAAAGATTTATGTTAGGCTTCTTTTGAGCATTGACCGCAGGGAAACCACAGAGGCTGCAATGGAAACTGTATGTCATGAAACCGTATTCTGAAGAAATATTTGAGCACATGTTTTTTCCTCAATGGACAATGCATTTGACTTTTTTTCTCACTTACTGTAGGTGAAGCTTGCACTGGAAATGAGAGATGTAGGGGTAGTTGGTATTGACCTTTCTGGAAATCCAATTGTGGGAGAATGGTACTTAATCACCATTGAGAGTTTGTTGAAGAAGAGTGTTGCATTTTATATGTGTAGTTATAATATAATCCTGTATATATGTATATGTATCTGTGGCAGGATTACATTTTTTCCAGCACTAAAATTTGCTAGAGAGCAGGGTCTTTATATAACCCTTCATTGTGGAGAGGTGCGTTTGTTCTTCTAATGCCTGCAGCTTGTGCCATATAATCACCCTGATTAATTTATTTCTTTAAGCGCTTATAGGTGCCTAATCCAAGAGAGATACGAGCAATGCTGGATTTTCTACCGCAGAGGATTGGTCATGCATGTTGCTTCGAAGAAGAGGAATGGAAAAGGTTGAAATCTTTGAATATCCCGGTGAGATAATTGTGCAACCAATCATTATAACTTAATATAACACAATTCTAGATAATAGCTTTTTTTATTGCCATAGGATAGATGCCAGATCAATCTTAAAATATCCTTGTGGATGATAAGTAAATGGGATTTAGACATCAAATGCTGAGCTGTTATTTCCAAATAGGGTATTGAGTTTCTGGCCAGTTCCATCTCTGCTTAGACGCATAATGAGAAGAAACCAGGGACAAACATCTTTTAGTTTGCTCTGTACAATGAAACCTCTTATCTTTAATGCCTTGTTTTTATGTTTGCTGTCGTAACTTACACATTGTCTTTATGAAGTTGTGTTGAATCAATTGAAAACAAACTGAGGACAATTGTGACAATTTATTAAAGATGTATAAGAGATTTAAGCGAAAACACTTGAGCTTTAATAGAATCAAATCAAGGGGTGTTGACTCTATTGTCATCAATTTGGTAAACGGCAGGTGTTAGTGTAGAGAAATGAGAAAATTTTAGTGAAGACAATGACTATCGTTAAAGGACTAAGGCCAACAACATAAACTGCACAAACATAAATTTATATCGTTTTAGTAAGGTTGACTAGCTAACTTCTCTGCATCTTCAAATTTGTTTGTATTTGCATTTTTCAGGTTGAGATTTGTTTGACATCCAACATCAGGACTAATTCAGTTCGTTCAATTGAAGTTCATCATTTTGGTTTGGTCTTTTGCTTCTATTATGACTTAATTATCTAAAGTCAGAAATAATTTTAAAAGTTATTAAATTTCCTTTCTCCTAAACAAGCATTTGCTATAATTTTGTGGTAGTTGGAACCCATGTTTTTCTTTACTACAGACAAACTTTGGAGTCCCTTGTAACAACGTTTATTTGGTGATGCAGCTGATCTGTATAATTCAAAACATCCTTTAGTCATCTGCACCGATGATTCTGGGGTGTTTTCTACCAGTCTTTCAAAGGAGTACAACCTTGCTGCTTCTGCGTTTGGTAGGTCTGATTTCATTGGAGCATGTAATGTAAATTAGACTGATAGCTAATACTCACTGCTTGTTTACTTTGTTGACTTCTTAGGTCTTGGAAGGAGGGAAATATTTCAGCTAGCAACAAATACAATTGAATATATATTTGCTGATGATGAAGTGAAGAGAGAATTGAAGAAGATCTTTAATTCTGCTGAAAAGAAGCTTGATCAATGATTTCAATTGCATTAAGGGGCATGCATAACTGCTCATAGTACAGTTGTTTGCAAGCACTAGAGCTACTCATTTTCTGCAGCAAAAATCATTTCTCAATTGTGGTCGGGCACCGGCTGATACACTGGCATTCAACTTTGCAGATTTCTTTGCTCGATCGAGTCAAGTAGTCAGCCGTCCAGCCCTGAAAGTCCATGTATGATAATTAGAGTATAATAAAGTTATTAGAATGCCCTAGGGAAGTCAGAAGTAGCTGGTAGACCAGGCCTCCCATTTCAGTTATATGGTCAGTTGTTATCGAAATCCTTAAAATGATTCTTTTCTTTTTAAGTAAATCTCAATCTTGATTGAATAATAGAACAAACTTTATCACTGATGTTCCATATAAGAATTTATTTCTCATGTTTGAAAATGGTGCTTCTGATTCTGATATGGGTCATTAGAACAATATGCAGCTTGGCTATTCCAACATGCCTGAGCTTGTCAGGTGTTATTCAATGCTTGGCTTTAGGTTTGAAAGGGAAATGAATTGAAGAGAAAATGAGTGCAATGAATTTAGGGTGTGACTTGGTTTTTGCTTCATGTTTGGAATTTCATCATCATATCAGCTAAATGCTAGATATCGGTATCTCCCTCAAGAAAGCAACATTTTGATTCATGGAAAACACAAGGCACTCTGTCTTGGTCTTTGCTACAAGTAGATCTCCCATGCACTCTTTTATACAAACGATATTGGGATAGGGGGATTGGAACATGGAACGTGTATAAATAACTACTCTTGACCAAGGAATAAAATATCCATAATATCCCCGATATTTCCACGAAATTTCCGTATTTTTGGACTACCGATATTTCCGATATCATCGATATTTTAGATATCCATGAACCAAAATATCGATAATATTGACGACATGGACCGAAATATCAATAATATTCCGATATTTCCATCGAAATTTTCGTATTTTTGGACTACCGATATTTCCGATATCATCAATATTTTATTCCTTGCTCTTGACCACGTGAGCTACACGTCCCTAGCATGTACTCGCAATAATTTCAATTATCGCTTTCTCCTCCCTTTCAACTTTCCTTTTTGGTCTCAAAGCCCCGTAAGGACTTTTATTTTTTTGCTCTATAAGTATTAAACGACGCCGTATCTAGACTTCCAAGTAAATAACCTGAATCAGAATATTATTATATATTCCTACAGTTTGTCTCCGTTTCACATTTGCCTGTCTGTCTCTCTCTGTGTAAAACTCCAAAGCTCGCGACATAACGATTGACATACACAGACTCGTCTACCGTCTCTCCCGCCATTAATCCCAATTTTCTTCCCCCAAAAACCCTAACCTTCAACCCCCATTTCTCATCCAAACCCCAGCTCCCATCACCATTTCCAACTTCAAAAGATCCCATCCTTCATGCACACACAAACATGATTACGGCCAAGCCGTGAAACCAAATGCCACTCGAGCTGAACTCCCCGCCGTCCGATCAGATCGTCGTTGTATTTGAACCCTAATTGGGATAAAATCACAATGTCTTGGGGATTGGGCTGGAAGCGGCCCTCGGAGATCTTCCATCTCACGCTCACATACGGCACCGAGGGTCCGCCTGAGAACTTTAACCGTACGTCGTCGTCGTCGTCGTCTTCAGTAGTTTCGCAGGATCAGGAATTAGGGTTTCGAATCGACTTGGATTGGTCGGCCGGAGACGATGAGGAGCAGGTGGCGCTCAGGCTCCAGTCTCAGCTAATGGTGGCTTTGCCGATGCCGCAGGACACGGTGGTGGTCGAATTGAGGACCGAGGAATCTGAAGAAGCCGAGGAGGCGAATGTGGGTGTGGATATGAGGGTGGTGAGGCGCAGAGAGCCGTTGAGAGCCGTGACCATGACCAAGGCCGCCGGGTCGGGCCAGCAAAGCGATGGCACTGGGGTCTTGACTCGTTTGTTGCGATCCAATTTCACATCGTCAATGCCTGCAGTTTCCGACGGTGTGGCGGCTTGCGGTGTACATTGGCAGTGCGTCACCGTCGTCAATCTCGGTGCTTGTGGGTTGTCGGTGAGTCTTTCGTTAGATTTGTTTGCTCATTTCCATATTTTCGATTGTTTGTATAAATACGTAATCGATCTCTTACACTATGATCGATGCTGTGTGACTCTTGGAAAGATGACAATAAGTTCTTGGTCTTGAATATACCCGTTTGGTTTAGTTTTTTCAATTTTCGAGCCAACCGGACCTTCGAAACTTGTATTTATCCTAAGTTCCAAACTTTCTGTTACTAGTTTTTCTAATAATAGCAAGATCCACTGTTCTTTCAAGTCTATGTTTAGATTAATAGCTATTTGGTACTGTAAAGATACACTTGTGTGCCTTGTTTTGTTCGTTGAGTTAAAAATTATTAGGGAAGATATTTTTTATTTAGTGATTGATTGAGTTTAAGGAGTGTTGAGATGAGTTCTGAGTTTCTATCTCTATGGCTTGTATACTACTCACAGGTAGTACCGGTAGAGCTAACTCGTCTACCTCTTCTTGAGAAGCTTTACCTTGATAACAATAAGTTGTCTCTTTTGCCTTCAGAGCTTGGTGAGTTAAAAACCTTAAAAGTGCTCAGGGTAGACTACAACATGCTGGTTTCAGTACCTGGTAAGTTTGAAATCACTTTTTAAATCTATACAGCATTATCTCGTGACTCTTAAGTCAAATCAAGTTCAGATGGAGCAACATAACTAAGTTTAGATTTTGGAGGTTAGATTGTTGATAGACTCATTTGTTTGATTCTTGTTGGACTTGTAAGCAGTAGAACTGAGACAGTGTGTTGGATTGGTGGAACTGTCATTGGAACACAACAAGCTTATTCGGCCTCTGCTTGATTTTAGGTCATTTCATCAGCACTTCAACTTATTCAATTAATCTATTCATTTCTTCCACTCGTAATTACAGCCATGGTTGTGAAGTCTATGATCTTTTCTGGGTCTAATGGTTCCCTCCAGTTTTATGACAGGGCTATGGCTGAGCTACGGGTTCTTAGGCTATTTGGGAATCCTCTGGAATTTCTTCCTGAAATCTTGCCGCTTCACAAACTTCATCATTTGTCTCTTGCAAATATCAGGATTGTGGCTGATGACAATTTGAGATCAGTGAATGTGCAGATAGAGGTAGCGATTAATGCAATATGTGTAGAAATTTTTAGGCTTTAGAACTTCTAATTTCAGATTATAGGTTGTTGAAAAAAATTTGGTGGTACTTGCAGATGGAAAACAGTTCTTATTTTGGTGCTTCTAGGCATAAGCTAAGTGCCTTTTTCGCTCTCATATTCCGTTTTTCTTCTTGTCATCACCCTTTACTAGCATCTGCACTAGCAAAGATAATGCAAGACGAAGGAAACCGTGTAGTCGTTGGTAAGGATGAGAATGCAGTGCGGCAGCTTATAAGTATGATAAGCAGTGACAACCATCATGTGGTATGTCGATTAGCTGTCATGACAAAGATTTTAATTGCTTATCTACTCTTCTCCTACATATGGTTTAAGAATTCCAACTTCTGGCAGGTTGAACAGGCATGTTCTGCTCTTTCATCTCTTGCTGCAGATGTTTCAGTTGCCATGCAGTTGATGAAATCTGACATCATGCAACCCATTCAAACGGTATTGAAATCTGTTCCCCAAGGGGAAGTCATTTCTGTATTACAAGTTGTGGTGAAGCTGGCTTTTGCATCTGATGCCGTAGCTCAGAAGATGCTGACCAAGGATGTATTGAAGTCCTTAAAAGTGTTATGTGCCCACAAAACCCCAGAGGCAAATTCCCTACTTTTTCGAAAACACAATCGTTTTCATACTTTTCTTGTATAGCATTGTCAATTAATTTGAGGTTTATCTTTCATTAGGTGCAAAGGTTAGCTCTGTTTGCAGTAGGAAACTTGGCCTTCTGTTTGGAGAATCGCCGTCTTTTGGTTACTTCTGAAAGCTTGTGTGAACTTCTCATGCGCTTGACGGCTGCACCTGATCCACGTGTGCATAAAGCTGCAGCTCGTGCTTTGTCAATTCTTGGTTTGTCCCTTATATTTTATTTGTTTATTTGGTTTGAGATTCTTAGCTTGATAGGCTTGGTTCATGTCATGCCTTTTGCAGGGGAGAATGGAAATCTACGACGTGCCATAAGGGGGAGACAGGTGCCAAAGCAAGGACTGCGCATACTCTCAATGGATGGTGGTGGCATGAAAGGTCTGGCAACTGTGCGAATTCTTAAAGCAATTGAGAAGGGGACTGGAAAGCAAATACATGAGTTATTTGACCTCATATGTGGCACATCAACGGGTGGCATGCTTGCTGTTGCCCTTGGTATTAAGCTTATGTCATTAGATCAGTGTGAAGAAATATACAAAAATCTTGGTGAGTATGCTATATTAGGAATAAGCCTGCTCAAAGCTTTGCTCATTGATCAATTATTTATCAGTTCTGATATCATGATTTACAGGAAAACTTGTCTTTGCTGAACCCGCACCAAAGGACAATGAAGCTGCAACTTGGAGAGAGAAGTTAGATCAGCTCTATAAAAGTTCTTCGCAGAGTTTTAGAGTTGTTGTACATGGATCTAAAGTATGTTTCTAATGCTTTATCTTTGTTTTTATTTATTAAACTCCATTGTATGCGATGCCTTTATTTTTCCTTATATTGCATTTTTTGTTGTATGCAAGTGTGTATAGGTTTCTTCCCACCACCACCCCTTCCCCCTCTTCTCTTTCCTGCATGTATCTAATTGAGAAAGTTTCTAATTTTATGAGTCTTCTTTTTACATTTTACTACAAACATTAATGTTTGTCTCATATGTTGTTCACCTTAAAATTTTAGTGAAGCAAAGCATATAGTTGATACAAGCCTACACAGTAAAGTAATAATTTATTTATGTGTTGCTGTTGACCACATGCTTTGAGTTCTGAAAGGATAGCTATAACATATTGTCTTGCAGCATAGTGCAGATCACTTTGAGAGGTTGTTGAAGGAAATGTGTGCGGATGAGGATGGAGATCTATTAATAGAGTCCGCGGTAAAAAATATTCCCAAAGTTTTTGTTGTATCAACTTTGGTGAGCGTGATGCCAGCTCAGCCTTTTTTATTCCGGAATTATCAGGTTTGAGACTAGCAGTTCCTTTGTGCAAACATCATCACTTCACTGTTGACATTTTTACCTGGTATTTTGTACTCAATTTGTAGTACCCGGCGGGAACACTAGAAGTGCCTCTTGCAGTTTCAGAGAGTTCAGGAATCAGTGTGCAAGGATCACCTACTGTGGGTGCTGAACTTGGGTATAGGCGCAGTGCTTTTATTGGAAGTTGTAAACATCAAGTATGGCAAGCTATAAGAGCATCATCTGCAGCTCCATATTATCTTGATGATTTCTCAGATGGTAATCTCTCATGTACTGGTGGAAATTTTTTTGTCATCAGGACCTTAGTGATTAAGTTGAGCTTGTGGATATTACCTCTTTCTTGGTTTTAATATCCTTTAATGTTTATATCCTACCATTTCTATAGATGTAAACCGGTGGCAAGATGGTGCAATAGTGGCAAACAATCCTACAATTTTTTCCATTAGAGAAGCACAACTTTTATGGCCTGACACAAGAATTGACTGCCTGGTTTCCATTGGCTGTGGTTCTGTTCCAACAAAGGTAAACCGTAACCTTTTGTTTTTGAAGAGTCAATTGTGAAATTCTGGTCTTATTGTCTAGGAATCCCAGGAAATGCAGAGCTACTAATTTTTATGGGCTAACTGAAAAAGAAGTTAATAACATTGTAGTTGCAAAACGTTCCAGAATAGATTGGACGCCATTTAAGAGTGATTACTTTGCTTTATAGATTCATACGAAATCTGCTAGTGTAGGTGCGAAAAGGTGGTTGGCGTTATCTGGATACTGGGCAAGTATTGATAGAAAGTGCATGCTCTGTGGAACGGGTGGAGGAGGCTTTAAGTACATTGCTACCCATGCTCCCTGGAATGCAATATTTTCGGTTTAATCCAGGTATGTGTTGATTCTGAAGTAATATGTCTAGATGAGCATGAAATGTCAGAAATCTTGACCCCCACACAGAAAAGCAACCTTAACTACTTTTGTTTCAATCCGTTAACTTTTTCTCTAAGGTGGATTTTTAATGAAACAACTAATTCTGAATCAACACTTCTATGTTTTCCCCTGCAGTTGATGAACGCTGTGATATGGAATTGGATGAGACTGATCCAGCGATCTGGCTGAAATTGGAAGCTGCAGTTGAGGAATATATTCAGAAAAACTCTCTTGCATTTAAGGATGCCTGTGAGAGACTACTTATGCCATTCCAACATGATGAGAAGTGGTCCGAGAATTTGAGATCTCAACATTTCCCCAAGTCAAAGGCATCAAATGAGGGTATTGATACTGACATTTTTCTTCAATTTCTCTCTATGCATTTTAGGTTTTTTTACACATTTTACAAGAACCTAAGTTCTATTTGTACTTTGATCTAGTAGATGAAAAAGGCCCATCTCTAGGTTGGAGGCGTAATGTACTACTTGTTGAAGCTTCACATAGCCCCAATTCTGGTCGAGCTTCAAACCATGCTCATGCACTTGAGTCATTTTGTGCCCGTAATGGAATACGATTATCCCTAATGCAAGGAATATCAGGATTTGTGAAAACAGTGCCGGCAACAACATTCCCAACACCATTTGCATCACCTATGTTTCCTGCAAGCATCCCATCAAGCCCACTTTTCTACAGTCCTGATTTTGGCCCACAGAGGGCTGGCCGAATTGATATGGTTCCACCTTTAAGCTTAGATGGCCAATCTGGAAAGGGAGCCGCGTCACCACCCGAGTCTCCCTCGGGACCTAGACAGCTTTCTTTACCCGTCCAGTCATTGCATGAGAAGTTGCAGAATTCGCCCCAAGTGGGCATTGTACATTTGGCTCTTCAGAATGACTCACTTGGCTCGATATTAAGGTCAACATGCTGCTGGTTGATTTGTTATAATTACAAGTTCATGTTATTTCAGTTGTAGTTAGCATTTAACGGCTATTAATTTCTGCAGTTGGCAGAATGATGTATTTGTGGTTGCTGAACCTGGAGAGCTTGCAGATAAGTTTCTGCAGAGTGTTAAATCGAGTTTGATATCCGTGATGCGAAGGCGCCGTAGGAATGCTGCATCGTCTCTCTCCAATATTTCAACTGTTTCTGATTTGGTTGCTTGTAGACCATACTTCCAAATTGGAGGCATTGTTCACCGTTATATGGGACGCCAAACCCAAGTATGCTCCCTTTAGCATTAAGACCATAGTTTTTGCTACTTATTGGAAGTTACTTATAACTATTAACTCTGGTTCCGTTGTATGATGGCATTCTTTAAGGTTATGGAAGATGGCCAAGAAATTGGAGCATATTTGTTTCGTAGAACTGTCCCTTCTATCCATTTATCACCTGATGATGTTCGTTGGATGGTACAGTTCCATCTCTATTTATGTGAAGCATTTACTCTTTGTTGTGTAAAATATGCATCGCATGACCAGACTAATAGAAATGATGTTTTATGCCCTTAATAACTATAGGTTGGAGCTTGGAGAGACAGGATCATTATTTGCACAGGGACATATGGGCCTACGCCAACCCTGGTTAAGTCTTTTTTAGACTCTGGTGCCAAAGCTGTTATATGCTCTTCAGGTCAGCCCCCAGAATCACAGCTGACAACACTCCATGGATCTGCAGAGTTCAGTGCTTTTGAAAATGGGAAGTTTGAGATTGGTGAGGAAGAGGCTGAAGATGAAGTTGAAGATGAGGAGGCTGAGCCTAATAGTCCGGTGAGTGATTGGGAAGATAGTGAAAATGGGGACCGCTCTACGGGTTTTTGGGATGATGATGAGGAAGAAGTGTCACAATTTGTTTGTCAATTGTATGATTCACTGTTTCGAGAGGGTGCGGGTGTAGATGTTGCCCTACGACATGCACTTGCCTCACATCGGAAGTTGAGGTATTCCTGCCATCTTCCGGGTATAAACTAGATTGCTAACTATATCTCATACAGGAAAATGAAAAATGAAAACAGAAAGCTTAGGAAAAATAGAAAAGAGAGAATAAGAACATAGAGGAGCTGGTGAATGTTAAGAAATAAGAGGGAACTTCCAATTTTGAGGCTTACAAACAGAGAAGAAAAATGAAATGTTGTTTGTTTAACGTGTACATTGTTCTGCATCTATAATATACATATATATGGTCGCAAATGTTCTCATTTCCCTTTCTGATAATTGTTTTTGCCAAACTATCATTTTCATTCTAACAACTTTTATGTACTCTTACTTATTATGTGCCGTGCCGATGTAGTTAGTTGAACCATATTTACTTACTGCTTCCAAAGTAGAAACTACGTGGTGGCTGCAATCAACCTATTATTAACTTGAAGACTTTAGGGTTAGAAGACTTGCTGCTGTTAATGCGATGTGAGGCGTCAGGGACCCAGGGTAGGGTTTAGGGTAGATGTTAAAGTTTAGTTTTGTTGTAACGTCCATTTATTGTTTTATCAACTCAACCTTGGTGTTGTTAGTTAGTTGACGAGGGAGGAGGGTGCGAAAGGAAACAAATTTGATAATATATATATACCACATCACCACCACTCATGCTCATTGCTCATTGAGCAAAGCGAAAATCAATCAATTGAAAGACTGAAGCCTATAGCCACGCATATTTTATATAAATAAATAAATAAAATAAAAGTGATCTGCATTTACCAGTTGCATGCATCATTCAACTTCTCTCATGCAGCCAGCAGCAGAATAATTAACAGCAGAAAAAAGCAAATGAAATGAAATAAAGATATATACCCACCCAGACAGACAGACTTAAATAGCACTCAAGCAACAAGACAGTCAAAACTTCATCTCTCTTCCTTTTACTCTCTAATAGTCGGTCATTGGAGGGAGGAACAAAATAAAAGTTAACCTTACAGAGATTTGTTTTTACCCTACCATGATAGTGAACTGAACCCTACAGTTTCAACTTTGAAGTGAATCGAAAGTGTAAAAAATTAATCCGGAGATTATGCATCCTTTTATTGCAACCACCGGGATAATATGATTACCCATGGGCCATGCCTAACCGAAACACCAATTATGCAACCAAAAAAAAATTCTCAGCTGTCCACTTTACCAAAAGCACTGCATTAAAAGCGTTTTATAAAAATCAAAGAAGGGATGCTCCAAATTTGAAGCAATCTTTCCCTCAAGTCTCATGAAAAAGACCCCCAGCCCCAGGGACACCAATTTCTTCACCCTGAAGCTTCTTACATCACTTTACACCTTTAAAAAATATGCAGTATAAAGCCAGCAGCACAACAGAAACCAGGTTCCCTGAAACAAATACAATGGCTGCACCAGCTCCAATTGCAATAGGCACGCGAGGCACTGTAGGATCGCTTGTCAGGAAGGAGATCGAGTATTTCAGCAAGCTTGAGTTCGACCGGCCGCTTGGAGGCTCAAGCTCGAGGAAGCCTCGGGGACAAATAGTTGACATGGCTTCCAGCAGTTGTACTCATTCTATCAAGCCTAGCTTCTGGTTCTTGATAATGACCTGGAAAAGGAAGAAGAGGAGAAGCAGCAGAAGGTTCTTATCAAACATATGCTCTGCTACAAAAGTTGCAGAAACCAACCGGCTAAATGGCATTCCTGGGTTTAATTACAGGATCCTCAAGGATGACATGAACAACTTGAGCATTTAAGTTAGACCATCTTCTCAAAGAGGTGCTGACAATGTTTTTTGAGCTTTCTATACCATTTTGCCAGTTCACAACATACATTCAATGAAACTCAAAGACTCCCTCTTGCCATGGTCTCTCTGTTAATATTATTTTTCTTTTCGTTTCTCTTTTTTTCTTTTTCATGGGAATTGGGATGGACATACTGCCAGAGAGAGCAACTGGATATGATGGGCAAGGCAACCAGAAACTGCATTTTGTTTCCTAAGTACTCTGTTAGGCTTATGCTTCAAAATAGGAGTTGGATTATGTGGTTTGTGGATTGATTTAGATTCTAGAAGAGCATCGAACTTACGAAGTAATAGAATTTAAAGTTGACCAAAGGCTTTTGATTCCAGTCCATAAATTGTAGCATTTAGACCAAGTGCAAAACTGAAACATGATTCTTAGAATTTGATTTTTTTCTCTTCTTTTGTCAACCATTTTGGGTACAGGGAATGGTGGATTATATATACATACTACAGATTCAGCTCTATCAATTGAACAAGCTAATTATAATAGGTACACGAAAATACAAATAAAAGATCCCCATAGTTAGTAATGAAAATAAGATTCAGCTTGAATCTGAAATGCTCCTTCTTCAGCTTGCACCTTGAGGCAAATTGCTATAGCTCTCGGTCTCCTTTAAAACTTTTTCTTTTTACTGATTCAACATGCCCACCATTGTTTCCTGATGCACCCTTGGCACCCAGTTCATCATATATTGACAAGGATAGATGCTCAAGAGCGGTTACAACATCACCCATCGAAGGTCGGCAGTCAGCTTCCTCATTGAGACACATTGCTGCAATTGCAACAGCTTGATTAAGACCCTTTACCGGAAATTTCCCTCCAAGCAACGGGTCAGCCATTGATGCATATTTTCTTCTGTCCTTTAACATTGGTTTTGCCTGCATGATGAAAAAAGAGGATCAATATCAATTAATGTTGTGAAGGACATGTAGTCTTATATATATGATTCTTCTGTCCTTTAACATTGGCTTTGCTAATTCATGAGTGTTAACGTACCCAATTGACTAGGTTCTGCTCTCTAACTGGCCTTCTATCATCTATAGCTCTCCTTCCAGTGATTAACTCCAGAAATACAACGCCAAAGCTGTATACATCAGACATGGTTGTCAGTTGTCCTGTTGAAGCATACTCTGGTGCACAATAGCCATAAGTTCCCATCACCCTTGTAGACACATGGTCCTTGTCTCCTGTTGGACCTAACTTAGCAAGTCCAAAATCAGAGAGCTTAGGACTGAATTTGTCATCTAACAGTATATTAGATGCTTTGAAGTCGCGATAAATCACCGCTGGATTGGCAGTCTCATGCAGGTACTCAAGTCCTCTAGCTGCTCCTTCAGCTATTTTCATCCTGGTATACCAATCAAGAGGCTCTCTATTTGGAGATAGATCTAAACAAAAAGAAAATGCACATTCAGTTTGGTTGCACAGAAGTAGCCCATCACTATATGAAACTTTTGGGTCCAAATTAATTTTTGTGCATACCTAGAAAGTGATTCTCCAAAGAACTATTGGCCATGAATTCATACACTAAAATTTTCTGGTCTCCTTCTGCACAGTAGCCAATCAGATTGACGAGGTTTGGGTGTTGAACCAAACTCAACATGATAACTTCAGAACAGAACTCTCTACCCCCTTGCAATCCTTTCCTGTCCAGTTGCTTCAAAGCCACAACCTGAAAGGAACAAATCAAAAACATAAATTGCAAGACCTTCTTACAATTATTGGCACATGGAGAGAGAGAGAGAGAGAGAGAGAGAGAAAGAGATACTTGTTTGATGCTGTCTATGTGTCCTTTGTACACCTTCCCAAATCCACCTTCCCCCACCAGAGAATCAGGATTGAAGTTATCAGTTGCAGCAGCTAATTCCTGATATGTAAAGAGCTGAGCAGATTTTTTTGCATGTCCACTCTTGAGTATCTCTTTGTGCAAATTCCTGCATTGGCTGCTACCTGCATATTCATCACATGCCTACCATATAAGAGATGTCCCCAAAAAGTTCACCAAGGAAGCCTGGTCGTCTCCATATCAGATCATTTTTCCTATATATAATTTTCTTTGCAACTTGCATTTATGTTTTTCAAAGCAAATATATGATCCAAACCTTAATTCATAATTAGCAAACCAAACTTTGTACAAATAGATATGTGTAAACACGGACTTGAACAGATCATCAAATCCCACCAAACCTCTGCATTTCATTAATCAAGACTGAAACAAAATGTGAAAATGAATGACCATCCTACCTGACTTAATAGAGAAAGTTGCAATAAGGGCGGTCAATCTCCTCCCGCCACTAGAATTAGAAGATGTCCTCCTTGTTCTGGTCTTCCTTACAGATTCTTCAGGCTCATCCACCAGCTTGCAACAAGAGAAGCAGCTCATCCTTTCTCTCCTCCCCGGCGCCTCTGCCTCTGGCGGCAGAAACCTTACTTTTTCTGCAAACTCTCTAAATGAGTCCCCGGAAATGGCAGCAAACAAATCAAGAAAATCTTGGACTTGAAACCAACATTGTTAAAAGATCAGTAACAAGTTGTTACTACGCGTGCGTTGGCATGTTACAACAACTTTTATATAGCAACGTTAATATTAGTTCTACTTCGGTTTTTTTGGACAAAATTAAACCATTGAGTTGAGCTGTCGGCTATAACAGAATGCGCTATTCAATTAAGATTTTAAAAGACATCATTTATGGATAAATAAGTCCAGTGGATTTTAAAAGACTATTTAGGAATATAATAACTTATAAGATTTTATTAAAGATTTTTTAATTAGGATTTTTTACTTATTGATTTTAAAAGATTTATATCATAAGAATTTATAAGATTTGAAGGGACCACATAGATTTTTTTACTTTTATGATGTTAACCAACTAACTTTTTAGTCGGATGATGAACAAATGGATGTCAGTTCAACGACACATTCTTTTCCCGGGTCATTCCCCGTCCAAGTCACACTCAACTCGAATTGCCAATGTCATATATCTCATGTAGTTCATACCTCATCCCATTCACCCAAAGAATATGCTTGACAACCCTCACCTGGAATTCACCTTTCTCCCTTTCAAATATGGCTTGAGTTATCCTGGGGAGTTCGTTGTTACGGACACAGGGTTGTATAAATAAATATGAATTTTTTTTGTATGAGGCGTTTGTATAATCTCTTACTGTAAGATCAATCTACATAGAATCCACAGGTATAACAATTTCTATTTTGTGATCTTTAACTAACAGTACTTCAAGCTCTAAGAAACAAGTAGGCTCATAAGAAGCCAAAAGAAATGTCGTTGCACCATCTTTACACTCGACATCATCGTAAGGTACTTCTCTTCTGGGATTGAAAGCAGAATGTTTCTCAAATTAGGGATATCCTTCTCTTGTACAAAAACTGCAAATGCCTCCCAATTAAATACCTCAAAGAAAGGAGGCACGTAGTTATCTGATATGATGAATGGCACACACTCATAGAGTATGGCCTCAACTACTCGAGGTGTGTGAACCTCATAACCCCTGGCACATATGCAGTACTTGCTGCTCTTCATGTATTCCCTTTAAATTCTTTTGCTTTTCAATATCATGTGGCATTGGGCCAAAGATTTTCATGTCAGGTTCTTTGTTCTCCCAGTAGTGTAGTAGAATTGGTCGGAGATATCCATGCGCATGCCCCCCGGCGAAGAAGGCAAGAATAGATCTTTCTGAAGCAGGTTTTCCCCAAGATCCTGCAAAGGGTTCTCAACAGAACGTATATATGTAACAGGTAGACTGGTGTCCTTGCCAATTTTGAAGTCTCTACCAACATTGGCATTGCAAAGAGATCGGATGCCATTCTTCATGCACTGTTTTGTGAGTTTTGGGGCCTGAAATTCCATATTACAAGGCTGTATTAGATAAAGGCTTTGACAGATGATAGTATAATGCAGTTCAATATGACTGATAGCGTCCATTTTCCCCTTGAAAAGGCAATAGGCAGAAACATATAGGAGAAAACCGCATCATTATCACCCAAATTAATAGCAGAAAACCGTACTTCACCAACATCCATCTAGTTGTAATCCATAATTCAGGAAGCAGAGCTCCTGGATTAAATAATGCTCATGGTGCTGAGTAGGACTTATACTCCACAGGAACTCATCAACTTTCAAAGAGAAGAGATAGATTGGTGACTCTGAAACTATGACATTAATAAAATTAGATTGATGCATATGAGAACCATACCCAGTCATGACAAGCAACAAGAAAATGATCTGCTCCTTCCGTTCTGTTCCAGAAAGGATACTTTCTTGCAATTAACCCAACATAGCATGATTTGAAGGAAAGTATCTTGTTCACGAATGTCTGTTCATCTTCTCCTCTAGCAGCCAAAAAAAAATCTCACGTGAAAAGTCTTATGGGTTAGGGTGAGATTTTTTATAGGGTTTGGTATTTATACATCCCACTAAAAAGTCTCACACAATCACACATATAAAAAAATCCATTGAAATTAGAAAGCTTTTTTCAATACCATAAGACTTTTTACTTACTTGTTTAAAGTCTTAATCAATACCACTTAGATTTCGACACCCTCTTTAAAAAATCATAATAATCTTAATTAATACCACAAGACTTTTTAGATTATTTAAAAGTTTTAATTGAATACCACAAAACTTATTTACCCCAAAAATAGCCTTTTAAAATCTCAATCAATACACCCCCTACAACACGCTTTTGTTTTTTCTGCTTTAACCGAGTTAACCAACTTCTACTCTTTCAAGAAAATTCAAATAAGATTGTCATACCACGTCATCAAGCTAGTCTCGTATCTTTAACTTTTGTATGTTAAATTTTGTTTTCTAATTTTGCTTACCACCAAAAAATTTCAATTCGGTTTCGAATGTGAAATTATAATTGATCGCAATGAGTTTGTAGCTCAAATTACAACCCAGACTCTTATGTAACTTAAGTTGTATGGATCCATTATTATTTATTACAAGTAGCCTAGCCCATGAAAAATTGAAATAATAAATACAAGAATTGGGGAAATTCCAAGTGTAAAGACAAGAGTGAGCCATGCACGTGTGACGTGTCATACAGACCGCACAACAAGGCCCTAAGCCCCTGCAAAACCCCCAATATCCTTTTCTTCAGAAAATGCTTCAGTAATGGCGGTGTTCAGGTCCCTGAAAGCCCTAATTGAAAACCCTAAAAGATCGAGAACCTTCCTCACGGCCACAGCCTCATCCATCTTGGCGCCTCGTCAGTATCCTACTCTCTCTTACCCTCTCTCTCAACCTCTCTTTCGCTTGCCGTCTCAGATTTCTAGGACCTTTCTCTCTCCACTCTCTAATTGGATTCCTTTTCATGGACCGCTCTTCCTCTCTTGCCCTCCATGGAAGCTCTCGCAGTCCGCCACTCCGCTCTACCTTCGTGGGAACGGCGTCGTTCTCAGAAAGATCGAAGCTTCCTTAAGCTTGAATCTCCTACGGAGGAGACCGAGCTTCCCGCTCCCATTTGAGGTCGGGTCACTCTCGCCTGCTCCGACCGTATTGGATCGTGGTGTCGGGTTGAAAGAGGCCAGTGATGATTTCGTCAATTTGCCCAATTTGATCTCCATAAGTCGGATGGTTTCGGGTCCTTTGCTTGGATGGTACACATTTTGCTATTAAAATAGAGCAATTGCTCTAAATTTATTTTGGCTTCATTTCAATTTTTGATTGCTGCCTATATGCTCTGAACTTTTTTAGTTTCTTGTTCAAGTTTGAGAATTGAATTTGTAACTGGTCTACAGGATGATCGCAAATGAATGGTATTCTTCTGCAATGGTGGGGTTGGCTATCTCTGGGGCAACTGATTGGGTAGTTATTACTAAGCCTTTCTTTTACTAGACATCATTTTAAGCTTTAATGATGAATGTTATTCTTCTGCAATGAGATTTTCATTTGTCCTTGCATTGTGTAGTTAGATGGATACATGGCTAGGAGGATGAAGATCAATTCTGTTGTTGGCTCCTACCTGGATCCCCTTGCTGACAAGGTATAAGCTCTTTTTGTTATTTCATTTTTCTCAGAAGGATAGAGGTAACAGTTGATTCCTACTTGAACTATTTATTTGGCGTTATTAATCCACCTATTACCTAGTAAATGTGATAGTTTTCCCTTTAATTATGATACAGGTTCTTATTGGATGCGTTGCTTTGGCCATGGTACATAAGGGTCTTCTTCACCGTAAGTACCAAGTAGTCCCTTTTTTTCTTCTATGAGACTTGGAAGGTGATGCCTGTTTGCATATGCATTTTTTTTTTATCACATTGATAATTAGACTGTTGCTAATGGTTACATACATCTATTTTTATACCTCTCCTCCCTCAGACACACACATAACCCCATCCCCTTTTAGCCTTGGATACGAACACACACCTGCATATTATTATTCATGCACACACTGTGCTGAAATTTTAGACTATCTAAATTTGTAATGAAGCAGGATGAAAGAAATGCCCAAAGAAGGGATACTCTAGAGTCTGGTTAGGGGCTATATTCACCCAGACATCATGTTTGTTATCATCGTACCTGCGGAATTTGTATTCCAATGTAATTTTGGGGAGCTTCATAATGAGATTTGTGTTTCACAGTTGCATTCTGAACCTACCAAAATAAGTAGATACTTCGCTCATGTTTGCTTATTTGCCCCTAGTTGTTTACCTTTTGGTTTAATATCCTTTGGTTTCTGACGCCTTAATTGGTTTGCTTTAATTAGATGATTTAAAAGATTGTGTGGTTGGGAAACTAATTTTTCATTTGATTTTTGTGTTCTGAAGCTGGACTTGTTGGACTCATTGTGTTTCGGGATGTTGGCCTTGTTGGTGGTGCAGTATATCAAAGAGCTAGTCACTTGGAGTGGAAGGTGAGACCTTTCTTTCTTGGTCTTATAAATGTTTTGGCCAAAATAACTTGCTTGCTCGTGTAGCCAAAATCTGGATTTGACATTGTTGAATTTTGTCAGTGGAAAAGTTGGTCCGACTTTTTCAACATTGGTGGAACCCGTCCCGAGAAGGTCGAACCGCTCTTTATTAGTAAGGTAAGCTTTATTCTTTTACTTTCGTACAGTACTCAAGGCTCTATTGGGATAAAATTACTGCACGTGTTGTGATTGCTGTTTGATTGAGATAAAGACATCCGCTATTTTTGTAACCAATACTGTGGATCTTGGCAGCTTAACACGGTCTTCCAGTTGATTTTAGTTGCGGCAGCTCTGCTTCAACCAGAGTTTGGAACCCAAGATACTCAAATATACGTTACATACTTAAGGTGATTTGGCACAGAACATTAGCTGTCTGTAATTCATCTTCTTTGATATTATGTATGCTCAGACAGCATATTGTTCATTTCAAATTGCTGCAGTTGGTTAGTGGCATCAACAACAGTGGGTTCTACAGCAGCATACGGAGCACAACACTTGAGGAGATCTGCATTGACTGCTCGGAAATCCTAATTCAATTAACACGGCAAATCTTTCAGTCTGCAACCATCATGGATTTTAAATGCAACATAAGCTATGTAATTATAAGAAGAATTTTGATGAACAAGCTCTTTGTTATTCACATTTGGGCAATCAGATCGCTCTTCCAGTTATCATGAGCTACGAGCGAAGATTGCGTGGAAGGAAATGGCAGCGGATGTCAACTCAGCGAAGTTGTGAGCAGTAGCAATGATAGATTACTGACCTGTATAGAATTAGAGAAATCTTGAAAAGGAAATTGTAACAGATGCTGATGTCGGACAACAGTTGGGTGTCCAAGCTTGTATAGTTTTTTGAAAGCTTCTTTCAGCTCGCGTACACCAGTTACTAAAAGAGAAAAATGTTATGAAGCGAAGAAGCTGCTCTTAAGACTGGTTATTTGTGCTTGAGTTCTTATGTTCGAATTCCTCTTCTCAATGTCGAACTCGTTTTTTAAAATCGTTTGTATTAAAAACTTCTTTTTTACATATGAGGTTTTGGAGAGCATTTTTGCTCATTATTTTAACCAAAGGTGTATCATCGCTATTATTCTCAACACTTGACATATGTCTTTAAGTATAATCATGGTTTCATAAATACAAAGTAAAAATTGAACTATAATTATGTTAATGGACACGTGTCGAGTATTGAGTAGGGTAGTGAATGTACACATTGGGTTAAAGTTGTGAATAAATATATTTCCTGATATTTTGTGTTAGAATTCCCATTTTCCAATGTGAAACTCTCATCTCTTAATATTGTTTGTATTAAAAATTGTGTTTCAATAATGCCCATGCAAGCACTAAGCTCATGGGTTTTAATTTGATTTGATTTGCTGACGATATGAAGTGTGATGATGAAATTGGAAAATTTGAACGATCGGTGACCAAATTTAAATTCGAGCTTAATCCTAGTGACAAAAAATGTATTTTACCCTAATTTTTTTTAATACAAACAATAATTTTTGGCAAATGGTTTCAGTAGTTCGTGGAACCTCTTTTGGCCTACTTGGCGATCTCATCATATGTGTGCTGGGTCCCGCAGAATAGTGAGCTTAAGACCCAAGAACGAAACGAAACGAAACAACGACTTTGTGGGGATCGTCCAGCCGGTTCGGAGTCGACCGGGTGAGGTCGGTTGGTATGTGGCAGTTAAAAACCTCACTCTCCCTCCTTTGCGCTCTCTTTACAAACTAGTAAGCAAAGCAAAGGGCTTTAAGCGATCTCGCGGACCCTCTCTCTCTGTCTCTCCGACACAACCAAAACAGGTTAGGGTTTTAAGATTTTAACGTTGTACGTGAGAATTAGGGCTTTCTGTTTTCTCTGTCCCACTCGTCTTTCTCGTTCATATGTCTTCCCCGTCGAAGGAGAAAACCCCAAATTCAGCGTCCGTGCGCATAATTTCTGTCGGTTTTGGCAGAAATTCCATTTTTTTGCCGAGAAAAGTTAGGAACTTGAAGTCTTATGTTGTTGCGGATAATGTCGGGTTTGGGTTTGTTTTCACAAGTCCAAAAGCTAGAGAATTTAATAAATATAAATGAATCGCGATAGTCACAGAGCACTTCATAGAAATCCAGTTCAGTTTAAAGTCTAGCTAAATTGGCCGTGTTTCTTTTGTTGGCTTGCCCCCTACAATTTTTTTTTTCTGACATGAAAATTATCTTGAACTGGTAAGGTTTGACAAAGATGGATACAGAGGAATGGATGGGAGAGTGTGTTAAGAAACTCCAATTTGAAGATCAGGAGAAGTTGGAGCTGGCTTATGGTGTCGAAATCGAAGCAGATGCGGTGTTGCTTGCTTGTCGCATCATCATGCAATACCCTGATGGTTAGTCAGTTGGTACCACTACTCCTTTCACAATCATTAGTTTGACAATGCCATATTATTCGAGGTTTTGGTAATTAATTCGTCATGCTTTCGCTTCTTTTTCATTTTCAGTTTTTCAGTTTGATAGTAGAGGAGTTGGTGACACCCAGAAGGAAATTTTGCAAATTAAGGTGGTTGAGCTTTTAGAGGAAGCTTGTGTAAAACTGAGGAATAAATTTGAGTACTCTAGACAAGAAGAGGATGATCTAGATGTGTTTGAGTACCTGTTGCGTCGAACACTTGTTGAGTTGAATGAAATCAAGAAAGAGAGAGATCCATCCACCCAAAAGTGGAGCGATCGTGTAAGCTACTCTTATTAGTTATGGGCAACATTGGTCTTTTTCTGGCCTTTTCAGTATGCACTGCTTTCCCGAGAAATATGTAATGTGGGGTTGGTGTTATTCAGGTGACAAAGGAACATGAAGAATTGAAGGGTACATGGAACCAGTTGGAGATTAAGTGGATGCAGTTACAAACTTCACGGCAGAGATATGACATCAGAGCTCGAGAGGCTCTTTTGTTGGAAAGGATGCACGAAAGGTTGGTGTTCTGTATAAATGAGGCAAGATTAAAGAAGGTGAACAATTTCTCTGGGATGTTGCAATGGATTGATGACCATGTGACTGAGCTTTTATATACAACTCGAAAAGATTTTAGGCATGAGCTAACCGTTAGCTCGCATGTTATTGTGAAGGTGGACATATCTTTTACCTACTCCTATGCTAGACTTTTGCTTTCCTTTACTGACTACTGCATGACACTCTGGGTGACTGGCTTTTTATTACTTATTAGAAATTCAAAAGTGGTCCATTTCCATGGTCTCAATAGTTTTTACATTAACATTCATGTAGGCAGCGGGCCCCTTGATTGATGCTCCACCACCATGGTTGCTTTCTGAACCACCACTGCTTCAGAACCTGGAACAAAGAATTGCTAAGAGGGTAATTGGACAGGAACACGTCCTACTTGCAGTTACTGCTGCTCTGTCAAGGCAGAGGCCTCAGCGACGCCCTATTGGATCCTTCCTTTTCATGTGTGGCTCCGGTCATGGGAGGACAGAAATTGCCAAAGCTTTGGCAGAACTACTTTTTGGGGACAAAGACATGGTAACAGAGTTCGATCTGGCAAAACACACAGGTCCAAATTCTCTCTCGCACCTAGTTGGTGTTCTCTCAAGGTAATTTGTTAATTGACTGGAGTATTCTTACAATTTTTCCAGGCTGAAATTTTTCCTGAGCTTATTTATACATTATTTCTGGACTTTTGCTCCTGTAGTCACATGGAGCCAGGCAGGAAGGGCGAGCTCTCAGAGGCTGTTAAGAAGAGGCCTCTAGGTGTCCTTTTGTTTGACAATGTTGACAAAGCTCATGTGTCTATTATTGACATTCTGGCTGAGATTATAGGTTCTGGTTATCTATTAGATGGTCAGGGGAACACTGTTGACTTCACTAAAACGTTGGTAATCATGACAACAAATGTTGGATGTGATAAATTCTGGCCATGGCATTGCAAATGTGCAGACGAAGTTCAAAAGTTCCCTATCAAAGAAGGGTTATATGATGATGCATGGGAAACAAAACACAATTACTGTTATCTTTCTCTTCTGAGGGAGGTAAGATGTTGGAAGGTCGATGTATATTGTTTTGTTTAAGGGAAACTATTATCATATCACCCAAATGACCGTCACATCTTCTCTTTCGCAGACAAAACAGCATTTCAGACCTCAATTGCTTGAAAATGTGGATGATGTGATTGCATTTAAGTCTCTGTCCTTTCAGCAGTTGAAGGCGGTTGCTAGGCTCCAGCTAAGGGACATTGCCAGCTGCATGACACAGAAAGGCCTCATTATATACCCATCTGAAGCTGCATTAGATATTATCGTGCAGAGGTCAAATTGGCTTGGAGATAGAATTGTATGTCTTTCATATTCAATGATCTTTCTTATTGGAACTATTAAAAGGGGGAGAAACAATAACTCTATTAGAAAAACAAACAAACATCTAGCAAAACTAAATAAACAAGCTTCAGATGCATTGTGGAGAGGAAATAGGAGCCATAGTCCATTTAGCATTTCTATAGACAGATCATCACTGTGCATGCTGCGAGACCTCATATTTACCATTCCGCACTACTCTCTCCACTTCACTGTGAATTTAGGTTTTTTGTTACTCCTAACACTGCACTGACTAAAGCTGCTTCTTTGTGAAATTAGGAACAAATAATGATTTTCAAGATAATTACAATAAAACATTTATATGAGCTGCACTTATTGGATATTGAATCTTGTCAGTAGTGCACATTTTGTGTAGACTCTCACTCTTTTCTTTTTTTGATCCATCTTACTTTCAGAAATGTTTATTCTGATGTATAGGGCACATGTCGTGCCATGAACATACATCTATGTCCACACACATACATTTTCAAATGTATAGAATGTTTGAGTTTCACCCACTTTTTAATAAATATAATTATCAAACATCTCTTTTACAAATTTTGTGCAACATTGATCAAACACATGTTCATTGCACCAGACAATAATCTTTCTTTCTGATTGTAATGGAGCTTGGGCTGTACAACTATTGATTGTTTCTTTTATTTTAACAGAATGGTGGAGAGAAAATAAGGATGTGGCTTGAAGAGAACTTGGTCCCTGTGCTGTTCGAGAAGCTTGCAAAGAACGGGATAAGTGATTTTTCTATCATACATATTGAAGCCTCAGCGGAGACAAACCATTTGTCTTTCAGTTGGGCAAATTGCAGGCATTCACTTGAAGAACAAGATGTTAATCAATTAGCATCTTTAAGGGAATTGAGATTGATGTACCATAAAGAGAAAGAACGGGCAAAGAATGTCTACATTCTAAGAAAATTTCACAACAAATTAATCACTAGTGCAAATGCTGAATTGGGTCATGATGTTGCTGTTGTTCAAGAGCTAATTAATACAATTCAGGATCTAGTTACAATTCCCAGTAGTATCAAGTCCTTCCTCGACAATCCTAAAATGGTATGTTATTTTGTTTTCACTAGCATTCACTCTTTCTGAATATTTCTTAATTGACCAAGTTCAGTATGGGTGAATATATACTTACACTATTCATGACTGTTTTTAGGTGGCAATGGCTGCCTTGAACGAGGATGAGCTTAGGCAGAACAAGAGAGCTAAAAAGTGAACTAAGGGTTGAGTTGCTAAAAGATTTGCCGGCAAGGCGAATTACAAAACTTTTGATCTGAGTAAGCTAATCATATGGAGAAGCCCCAAACTATGATGTTTGAAGCTTATTGGAATGCCATTAGCTAACTTGCCTTTTTGGGAATGGTATTGACTCTTACCATGGCGACATGAGTCTTCGCTGCATCCCATTTCTCAAAGGGACTTAGCAAAGACAGGATGAGCTGAGAGGATTCTTGAGCTTTACTTCGCCAAGCTGACTGAAGTCCCAAGTAGATGTAAATTATCATAGGCATCATACTAACCAAACAAAAAGCTTTTTTCTTTTCACCAACTGTTACAGCAAAGGATTTCCTGGGAATTTCTTAACGTTATTTTATGAGAACATAGGTTTTAGTTACGTTGTAAAAGTCTCAGGCGACGATCGAATGCATGTGTATAGGCAGCTGCTAAGCACTTTTGTTCCATCTGCCACTAATCATAATCTGATTCTGATCAAAGCCTTATGCTAAGTTGTTAGTATGACAGCTGCACAGAATTACTCGATATAAAGTGACCAAAGCAACTTCAGTAATTGAATTGTTGATATAAATTTCTAGAACTATGGTCATGGTAAATTACAAGAAGCAGGCCGTTTGATAATCATTTCAATTTTAGTTTTTTTTTCTTTTTGTCTATCTCCCAAGACATTCAAGCATCTACACAGAAACCAACCAGCACTACACAGAAATCTAAATTTATTTGTCCAGAATCCAGATGCAAATGTACGATCAACAAAATTTCCTCAACCAAAAACATTCAAACAGAAGTTTATGTTCTGAGGAAGAAAGAAAAAGCTCATTTCATACAAATGTTGCCCTCATTTCACTTCAACCTTCCTGGTCTAATCTAGTTAACGAAAGCATATCAATAAACCATCGTCGTTTCGTTACTGTGGCAAACCAGCTTCAATTTCATTCCACTGATCTTGATTTGCTGTGAATCTCTCCTTCATTTGGCCAACAATCGCCCGGGCCTCTGACACCTTGGAAATGCTCACAAGCCCTTCCACAAGGAACTTCATCGTTGCGAAATTCGGAACCCAATTCTTCTCAATACTTTCCTTAGCAAACTGCAAAGCACTCTCAAACTCCCCACCTTTGCACAGAAAGTAAACAAGAGAATAATAGCAGTTATAATCAGGATGGAGGCCCCTGTTCACCATATTCTTAAACAGCTTCTTTGCTTCATCCAAATTGCTTTCCTTGCAAAACCCATAAATCAAATGGCAATAAGTGACTGCATTTGGCTTCATACCCCTAGACAACATTCCATCTAACAATGCCTTGGCCTCCTCAGACTTCCTCAACTTGCACAAACTCTTGATCCTAATGTTATATGTACTAAGCCCGTGTTTAAACCCATGCTTCTCCATCAAATTTATTACCTTCCCAACATCTTCAAACTTCATCTCAGTATAAAACCCAGTAAGCAAATGCCCAAAAGCATTCGCATCCAGCTTCATATTCTTCCTCTCCATCTCGGCCAACACTGAATAGGCCGAGCTCGTCGAACCCGACTCAGAAAACGCCTTGATCACATAATTGTAAGTATCCAAATTGGGCTCAATCCCATAAACTTTTGGGAACTCTAGAAAAACCCTATTCAACTCCTTGTAATTCTTGGCAAAAATGCAAGCAAGCAACAGAGAGTTGAGCGTTTTCACGTTCCGAGGGATACCCATTTCGTCGCACTGTTCGAAAGTGCGAACGGCGTGATCCAGCATATCGGCCTGGCCGTAGAGGACGATGGCGTGGGAAGCGAAACGCTCCGTTTTGAGGTCGGGGCGGGAGACGAACAGGTCGTCGAGGAATTGGCGGATGAAGTCGTAGTGGTTGTCGTCTCTGAGCTTGTTGATGGCGACGGAGAAGGCGACACGGTCGAGGTGAGACTCGGGGGTTAGGGACGCGGTTTTGCAGATTTCGAGGATTTTGGTGGGGTCTTTCTCGGCTTTGAGGAGAGAGAGGGCGGCTCTGGTCTTGTCCCTTGTGGAGACTGAGACTGAGGCGGCGGCGGAGAAGTGGCGAGTATGGTGGGCGAGCGTAGCATGGCGGAGGCGAGATAATAGAGACATGGCTTTTAGAGAGAGAGAGAGAAAGAAAGGGGATGGCAGGTGGCTAGGGTTTTACAGAGGGATTGGGAACGGGTGAGAGAAGGAAGGAGAGTGAACTGATTTCGGGGGTGATCTGCTGTGGGTGAGAAAAGTGTGAGTTTGGTGAGGTCGTTGTGAAGTTGAAAAAATAAAAAATGAATGGGGGTTTGGGTTTTGAACCCGACGTGAATCGAACACGCAACCTTCTGATCTGGAGTCAGACGCGCTACCATTGCGCCACGGATCCCTTTCTGGTTGTTGATGATATCTTATAGAATTTATTCAAAGGTGTTCTTTTTCCCAGTGACGGATCCAGGATTGTTCTGCATGGGGTCATAGTGTTAAAGTTCCGATTTTCTTTTTAAGATGAAAACAATGCAAAAAAAAAACACCAAACTTATTCGAATTAACAATAACATCATTCAACACACCAAGCCCATATATGTATTATGTAAACCATAAATTTCATCAAAATAATAACACCAACCCAAATAATAAATAACTAACCCAAAAATAACTCAAATAATAAAATACCTAAAATATTACAAAAACAGGAGCACAATGGGTGTTGAACCCTTGACCTTAACCTCATTTTCAACTAAAAGACCACCATGGTAATTGATATATTTATGCTATGAATGTCTACTTTTATTATTTATAGATCTACCCAGCAGAATTAAAAAAATATTTAAAAAAACCCTAACAAATATCTTCCTTTTCTTTATCATTTGTGTCGGCTTCTTTTTCCCCCTTTCTTGGCTTCCTTCTCCCTCTGAGTCTTCTTCTTCTTCTTCCTCACTCTCTCTCTTCTTCCTCCCTATCTTCTTCCTCTCTCTCTCTCTTCTTCTCCCTCTGAGTCTTCTTCTTCTTCCTCCCTCTCTCTCTCTCTCTCTCTCTCTCTCTCTTCTTCCTCCCTATTTCTTCTCCCTTTCAGCTTGCATCTTCTCCTCCATGGGGTCATCTCCCATAACTGCCAAGAGAAACCAGGGAACTCCAAGCTATTTCTAAGGCTGCCATGGGGTCGTCTGACCCCATTGACCCCATGGTGGATCCGTCATTGTTTTTTCCCGATTGTTGAGAAGGAATTTTGGTGTGCTTGTGTGTGTGTTCTGTCCTAACAAAAGAATCTAATCTGATCTGCGCTACTAATTTCATATATTTGTTCAGTTAAGAGCACTTCCACCCAAGGAATAAAATATCCATAATATCCCCGATATTTCCATGAAATTTCTGTATTTTTGGACTACCGATATTTCCGATATCATCGATATTTTAGATATCCATGAACCAAAATATCGATAATATTGACGATATGGACCGAAATATCGATAATATCCCGATATTTCCATCGAAATTTCCGTATTTTTGGACTACCAATATTTCCGATATCATCGATATTTTATTCCTTGCTTCCACCCCTATGGGTAAGGGCTGTCATTATTTATGTGAATAGTGGCAGCCTTTTGCAATTTTGTTTTCACCCATATGGGCAAGGTCAATGGCAATTACTATTCACTTTAATTTATTTTTTATTTTTATATTTAAACGATTAATTTGGATAAGATTTCCGAGTGCCACGTGTCACTATTTATTATAAAATTCTCATCTCAAATTTCGAATAAGATTTTTGGATTACATTTTAGGATTAAATTTTCGAATAAGATTTTCGATTGCCACATATCCATATTTATTAAAAAATTCACATCTCACTCATCATACAATTGAAATACCTACTCATCATTCATCATACAATTTAAATACTCTCGATCCTCATAGTCCGACATAATTGAGTACAAATATGGCTCAATCATTAACGGAGGCAGTTCCACCAGATCACGACGTGGAGGAGGATTTTCCTTTGGAGGACATAATCGTGCCATTATTTCCTCCAAGGAACACACCACATGAACTGATTGCGGGCACTGTTAACTTAAGGAGCCATGTGTAATGGTTTTCTTCACACAACTGAACGAACCACGTGCAATGAATCTCAAACAATTCTTCACAACGTTCCAACATTGGTGATTTTTGAATCTTTTATTACCTTGGCCAATGGCATAAAACCACATTTGTGCTTGAAGAATCTATTTAAAAAATAAAATTCAAAATTCAAAAAATAATAATAATAAACATATATGACATTAAGTTTAATAAAATGGCAATTAGAAATTTGTTACTTCGTCACCAAGATTTTCACTGCTTCGAACCATTTCCCTCGCTTTTACCAACGCATCTCTCCAATTCCACAACTCTTTATTCAAAATTTTCCACCTAGTAGCCAAGACCATTTCCGTCCAAGGTGAACCTGATATTTCACAAAATTCTCCAGGAATTTTTCTCCACATATGAGAGAACTTCATCTCATTGCCTGTGATCGGGCAATGACCAACTTTGATCCAACACTCACACAACAAAATATCTTCGACGGTTGTCCACGCTCCTTCGGCTTCAATGAAAGAGGCCATTTGTTTTTTTTGCACAAATGAAATTTAGTAGTAGAAAATTTGGTGTGGAAAGTGAAAAATATTGGAAGGAGAATAATTTGCATGAAGATTTGGTGAGGAAAATGAATAATATTTGTAGGTATTTATATTTTTAAAATGTCCATAATTTTTTGATATTTTTTACAAATTTGTTCGATTTTTTTTAGCCAAAAAATGGGCAGTCGTTTGATTGGAAGAAATTTTCGGATCGGAGCCTCCAGGAAAAGCCACATGGATTGTAGCCGTTGATTTATGGCATTGGCAGCGCTGGATTAACGAATTAAGTCGATCACAAACTCACATGGGCTTGCCCACCTGGGCTAAACCCTTGCGGTGGAAGTTTTCGAAGGTGCGCTTAGATTAACGAATTAAGTCAATCACAAACTCCCATGGGCTTGCCCTGCATTGCATGCGGCCGGTCTCTAATTTTTACCAACCAGTATTCATACCGATAAATAGCATTATGTCGACATGTCCTTTTTAGGAAATGAATGATTTTACATTTTCTACTGATCTATTGATAACGAATTGCAAGAAAACGGCATCCATCCACACCACGTGTATGTACATGTGCGGAAACGACATGATCATATCAAGAGTGTTTGTTTGTTTTTTTTCTTTTGTTGCCAAAGGTCATATCAAGAGTGTTTAATTAGTTGATCATAATAAAACCACACAATACAATACATAATTAATTGATTTTCCTCTGGGTTTTGTCCCTCTTGGTTTTCCCTATAGAGGTTTTAACGATGCCACTTATTGACATATTGTTGCATCTTGTACCGAATTAGGATTTTTAATAAAATCACCTGTTTATCTAAAAAATTAAACATAATTAAATCAGATGGCATTACTAACACTTGACCCATATACGTAGTACTAGTTAGTAGCTACCATGTTCAAGGACTAACACATGTAATGCTGGCACGACTGATATGCAACAATACCATTATCATTTATCTACTTTATTTCTTTGAAGTTTGAAACTACAATTCAAAGGGCTGCTTTAAAATATAGTCAAAGTCGTGAAAGGCAATGGGAAACTTTAAATTTATGTATGTCTGTGCATGTAGCCAATTAATTCATACAAAAGAAAGGCACATATTCTTCCAACCTCATTTCTCTTTCTAATTTCACATTTTCTTTATTTTTTCCTTCTATTTTAGTGTCTGCCCATTTTATATTTTTTTCTTTACATAACAAAGTTATGACATAAATTACAGGAGTTACCGATCTTAACCACTTGATCCACAAACCGCTTGTCGTTACAACATAAGTTCTAAAATAACAAGCTATGGTGACAATGATGAAACCAGAAATTTTTATAGGGATAGGCCATTATTTCTTATGTGGGTAAAAATCTAAATAAAATTCCATTTATTTTCTCATAAGAGAAAACTTGAAGCTAATTGGATATTTGTTTGGTTTGGACATGCTAATTTTGGCTTGGATGGGATTGAGCTAATTTTTGTAAAATGAAGTGTAGTGCTTAAAAATTGGTATTAAATTTATTTTTCCCAAACTTTGCACTAGGCTAGAGCCCACTCTAGCCATAGTGTAGTTCCGTCCTTGCATGGTGATATGGTGCCCCAAAAAAGCAATGTTCTTGCTATTAATTAAAGTATTCGGCAAACGGGGTCTATGTCAGTGGAAAATGGATATTGGCTTGCATACTAATGGTTTTACGTTCAAACCCCCATAACACCTTAGGGCTAGTTTGGGAATGATTCTGGATATGCCACAATCACTTACAATAATAAGCACATCTCATGTGCTTCTCCAGAAAATTAGATTTAGGGATTTTAAGTGATTATGGGGAGAAACACATCTCATGTGCTTCATCATAAAATCACTTAAAAGTGATTATATTGAGAAGTGATTCTCCATACAAGTGATTATTGGCCTTTCTAGAATCACTCTCAAACGAGCCCTTAGTATTATGTGTGTGGGAAGCCCCCTCCCAATGCAATTTAGACTATCGATTGTTTTAAAAATATTAAAAAATAAAGTTTTGGACATGTAAATACAAAGTCACGTGCACAGGGGCGGTGCTGAGCCTGCCCAGCCCAATATTAAAAGCAAACCCTACACGTATGTTGCCCATCCAAGTGGTCCCCATATCTTATCTCTCTTATTTTGGCTTTTAGACTTTTTGTTTTCTCTCTCTCTTTGCTACCCGACAACAGCAAGTTTCTCCCTTTTTTTTTGGATTTTGATGAAATTATTTAGGGCTTTGATTAGGGATGAATTATTTTTGGGCTTTGATTTGGGATTTTGTTAAAATTGAGTATTCTAGGGTTTAATTATGGATGAATTATAATTTTTGGTTTGGTATTGTTGAGATGCTATTATGAGATTTTGTTTGATTTTTTGTTGGTATGCTTGATTAAAATTATGTATACATATTATTCATTGGCTATCTTTTATAATGTCGAATCACAATCATAATCTCAAGAGAACAAAGAATTTGTTGTCTTTTTTTTAAGAAAAAGAATGATGGTTCATCATTTAGTACATTGCCTTCTAGCACTTATTTATCCACTTCAATATGTGATGAACAAAATCTTTCTGAGTCTCCTATTGTCGAGCCTCCAGTTGAAAGAGTTGAATCTCAAAGAGTCGATGATGATGATTTTAATATCAATTAGCTTGAGCGTGATCCAGGATTACGTCGTCTGATAAGTGCATTATTTTCTATATTTGTATACCTCTTATATTTGGTTTTTTAAGGAAAAGTTAATTAAAAAGTGAATTATTACTTTACTTTCCTTATTTTCAGCAATTCTGCGCTCTTGGAAGGATTTTGGCGGAAAATCGACTTTTCGAATGAATTTTAGCGCAAGACCAATTGGAGAAGAAAGCTAAGACATTGGAGATCATTATATCAAATTTTCATAATTTTCTATCAAGCCAATTGCTCCAGACCTGCAAGTCAACACAGTCTAAGTTGAAATCCCGTCAGAACTGCACTACTGTGGAAGATTGAAGATTTGAAGACCTTTCCGATTTTCCTAGTGGCGTGCGATATATGCTTGGAAAGATTAGAGATCAAGCTACGTTTTTCATATTTGTCCAGATTTTTCTAGGAGGTTTAATGACCCCAAAACGTGCATGCAAGTTGGCTGACGTGTTTCCAAGTCAAAGAAGGATTCCTTTTTAGTTTGTTTCCTTATTTTCTTGGGATTTTGTTTTACTTTAGGAGAGTTTTCCAGACCTTTTTAGAGTAGGGTTTAGTTGTTTTACACTATATAAGGTCATCCTAAGCTCTTTCTAAGGGGATCTCTACACCATATTTTCCCACCAACTTTCATACACCCAGAGATATATTAAAGAGAGAGCCAAGAGTTGCTGCCAGCGGTGCTTTTGGAGCTTACGAAGGTGTTCTTTGTGGAGATTAGAAGATCAAGTCCATCGGCCAAATCGGTTTTATGACAACAATTCTCTTGCTTATATTTTCTTTTGTCATGAACTAATTTCTCTTGCTAGGGCTACGATGTAGCCTAACCATGAATACTTAATTTTTATAGTTATATTAATTTCTGATTATTATCCCATGCTTTGAGTATTTGTTACTGTTTTTAATGATTTAAATATCTAGCTAATATTTAATTGATGATCCAAACGGATACCGAGAGGAGATGTTTGGTGTTTGCTTCTTGTAACAAATACCATGACTTGAATGAGTGCGAGAGGGACTAACATGACTCATGCGATTTTCTTGCAGGTTCTCATAGAACTTAATGGGTTCTTGATTTTCTAAATTCATTGCTCGAGAGAGAGTGGGTTGTTAATTAAGAATACTTTTGGTTGAGCCCGAGCGGGGATATCGAAATAAATTAGGAGAAACCAACTGTCAACATGGATAGTAATTAGGGTTAATTGGCTATAAGAATTAAGTGGAATTGGTTATGGTGAAATCGGATGCCCTAGTGTCTCATCAACTTGGTTTTCCATTATTAATTAAATTGCTAGTCTTTTATATTTGTTTTAGTTTAGTTAAATCAATCAATCTTATTAAACAATTATTTAGATAAACTTAAGAATTAATCATAATTGGTAATTAATAGGAAATTACAGTCTTCGTGTGAACGACACTCTACTTACTTCTATATTACTTGTGCGGATTGTGCGCTTGCAATAAAATTCACAACATCGTCTAATGTGCAAATATATGATGAATGAACAAGATAATATGCGAAGAGCATATATTCTTTTAGGCTCATTATGTTCCCCCTGAATAGATGTATCTTTTTATGTTTATTAATGAAATTCACTCGTACTGTCGAATTTAGTATGTAAGTTTTACCAAACTGACTTTTAAAACATGAAACCCCCCACTGCACGTGCATATTTTGTATTAGAGAAAAATGGAGCAGGACAAACATTTTCTTAACATGTACGCCTCTATTGGTGTAAAATCCTCGCTCGCTCGACCGTTTGATCAAAATTGCATCGCATGGAGGATTAGGGGTGTACTTGATGAAATTGAATAATAGAGTTGGCGGAAACCAACACCACCAAACCGTCCATGCCACGTAATTCTGGCAAGAAACTTCTCGTCACCTTCATGTGAAAATAGTAAATAGTATTATTAGCTGACCGATCAATGGTGTATACGGGAGATGAGGACCCCACCGCATCAGCGAATCTTCTATCGCATCTCCTCATCCGCATCACGTGATTATCAGTCTCCTAGCTACGTTGTAAAAACCTTTTATTTTCTTGGTGAAGGCATTTTCAAAATTTTAAATTCAAACAAACTAATTCACAAATTTAGGCGCGCTGGTTAAATTTATTTGCCGCCTAATGCGAGATTTTTATATTTTTGATAGAAGCGATGTCAAAGCGAGATAATTTGAATATAAGACATAAGGTGTGTATCAGCAACTGTTTTTAATCACTTAAACTACAAATCTTTTACATTTGAGATAAAATTATATTTTTTAAAACAGAAAATTCATGATTCACAAGTCCAAATGTTTTCTTTCTATTATCATTAGTTACCATATAATTAATTTTTTTGATATATATATATATATTTATAAGTGTAGTCTAAACTACTTTAAATTAGATCAAATTTATGTAAATGAGAATTTGAACTTAAGTGATTGTAAGAAAACGGGTTGAGTGCCTAGGTAGTCAACTGAAATAATAAGCACAAATAAGAAAATAGAAAGAAAAAGAAAAAGAAAAAGCGCAGAGAGAGAGAGAGAGAGGGAGAGAGGATAAGAGCAGTTTGTTTTGTAGTTGGTGAGTAAGAGACGAGTACAAGTTTACAACCACCACGGCTTGCGATTGGAAGAGAAAATAAGAAATGAATTGAATTATAGAGGATGGAAGTCGTGAGCGTAGAAGCTTAGGTGAGAGCGACCAAAGCATGGTCTATGGTGTGTATTTGTAAAAGAAAAGGCCTCCGAATCCCCGAAAAGCCCACTCTCTCTCTCTCTCGATCTCCCTTGGACCGTCTGGTAGGGGTAGTTCTGGTAGACCCCTCGCCCGCCATCTTCCTCTCTCACTCTCTCTGTGAGCTGTGTGCTTTTGCTCGGACGAGTTAGGCAGAGAGTTTCTCTGCTCCTTTCCCCGCTTGTCGACATTTTGACCTTCGCTGAGCTTCTCGGCCTCGGAGGAGCTCCCGCCCAAAATGACGAGAATGCCATTCACATTCAGCTCCGCGCCCATGGAGCTCGCCTCTTTCCTCTCCAATTGGTGGGATGAGATCAACGAGAACACCCAATGGCAGGACGGCATCTTCTACGCTCTCTGCGCTGCCTACGCCCTCGTCTCCTCCGTCGCTCTGGTCTGGTCTTTCTCTTTCCATCTCTCTCCAACGAGCTACAGATATTCGTGTGCTTGTTAGTTTAGCTTCTTATTTGGTTAATCAGTAGCTAATTTTGTATGAATTTCGAGATCGGAATCTTCAATAAACTGGAATTTATACAATCACCCCGAGATTACATCAAATATTAGCATGATTCGATTTAGTTTTATATCCATAGTTCAAATTCTGGATGAATTAAGTGCCAGCAACTGTGCTGTTGATGTACAAAAGTAGCTGGATTTAGTACTAAGCGATACATGCTTGTAAAGAAATTGTGAACAGTGTTTAATATGAGTATGCGAAGTTGATTGCTTGTGTTTGTGGTGTACAGTTTCAACTAATAAGGATTGAATTGAGAGTGCCCGAATACGGTTGGACGACGCAGAAGGTTTTTCATCTTATGAACTTCATTGTTAATGGAGGTGATACTCAGTGCATTACTTTCCATTCAGAGTTTCTCTTTGTTATTCTGTCCTTTAATTATCGTTTTGAAATTCTTTTGTCGTCATTGTTTGGTGTTGCTCTTGCAGTACGAGCAGTTGTTTTCGGATTTCACCATCAAGTGTTTGCTTTGCACCCAAAGGTTAGTTTTGTAAGCTTCAGTTAGTTCAAATCGTAAACCTACCCCTGTTATCGTACTTGACACTTCTATTCACTTTTGAAACATATGATCATAAGATGTACAGAATTTCCTTACATCTTGTTAATTGTCCATTTTACTTTGGGGGGTTCTGAGGGACATTAAGGCTCTATTTGGTTTATTGGAAAGACAAGAACATAAAATGGAAGCAATGAACCTTGGGGTTGTATACTAAAATTGGGCAGCTGCATCTTGAACCAGGTACTAATATTGGTCTTGTTGGATCTTCCTGGACTGCTGTTCTTCTCTACGTACACACTTCTTGTTCTCTTCTGGGCAGAGATTTATCACCAGGTAAGAGCATGTTTTCCCTAATTCTTTGTATGGTATTAGTGTTATTGTCAGCCAGACTTCAATTCTACTGAGGTGTACAACTTTGAAATGTGGTTGTTTCTTTTGATCAATGAAGACTTCTCACTTCATTTCTCACTATCAATGAACAGGCAAGAAGTTTACCAACAGATAAGCTCAGGGTTGTTTATATTTCAGTCAATGCTGCAATGTACTTTATACAGGTGTGCTCCATTTCCTTTTTCTTGGCATGCTTCATCACATGGTTTCTCTATATCCCTTGCTGTTATCATAACATGTGTGTCTGGCTAGTATGTTTTTTTCCGTCTACAACTATTACTTACATAAGTAGCCCACCCACCTTCCAATCATTGTTGCTTTGCCAATCTACTTGATCTCCGGTTGCTTTTAACCTTGTAATCATTTACTTCATCCCGCATGTACTTTCTCAAGAAGGTCGGGGAAAAAAGTTTTATAACTGTCAAAATATTAGGTTTTGCCCTCCTAGTTTGAATTTCCTACCCATTTTGTGCCTAGGTTACATAGAAGAGAAAAGACATCTTTCTGGTTTGGCTATTTAATATACAACTGTAGTTTTTTTTGAGCAACTAGGCGTTGGACAGGTTTGTTGGGGATTCAACTCCTTGCCACTAGGGCACATGTCAACTTAGCTGGACAGAGTGTGCGTTAGAGTTCTTAGCATAAACTAGAATAAGTCCCTTAAGGGGCTCGTCTGAAATTTTAATTTGCCTTATGATATATGCGTGTTTCTCTTCAGGTTTGCATCTGGATATACCTCTGGATAGACGACAACAGTGTTGTGGAGTTCATTGGAAAGATATTCATTGCAGGTAAGGCCTGTTTCGAGTTATGCAATAGGTTTCACAGGGCTCCCATTATTGAGAATTATTGTTTTGTCATCTCATGGCATTATGCAGACTCGTCATTGCTTCTCTTGTTTAATGAGAATACTCATTATATTGTTTTTGTCTCAGCTGTGTCATTTGTGGCTGCACTAGGATTTTTGATATATGGAGGAAGGTGAGTGTTCTGCATCGTTTTTAAGCATATGGAGCTGTGCCCATTCTGTTAGCTTACTCCTGGTTGTCTCTGTTTCTGTGCCTGTGCATTTGCATTTGCATTTGCAATGGGTGGATTATTAATAATGTGTTCAGGCTATTTTTCATGCTGAGACGCTTCCCCATTGAATCTAAAGGGAGAAGGAAGAAACTTCACGAGGTTTGTGCCTTGCCTATAAATTTTGTCTATCAGATTAGAACGCCTGATTGCTAGATTTATGGCACATAATCTTCTTGGCTAGATTTATTCTGTTCTTTGGAATGAAAGAAAAGTCTTTTCTTAGGCTATAGTTTAGATATGTGCATGCAGAGGGCAATGGATTAAACCTTATTCAGTTAAAACACACAAACAATGCACAGAAATTGGGAGGGTTTTTTACTATCTTGAAATATCATACCATCATAATTGCTTGCCCAACTTTTTTGTTTTTTTTTCAAAAATCTTCCTTTAAGCATTGTGAGTATTATGTAGTTCAAGGTTCTGAACTAGCAAAAGAAACTACAGCAAAAACAATCATTCTGTTAACTAGTGCTATTGACTAACAACTGGTTGTCATTGCAGGTTGGATCTGTTACAGCCATATGTTTCACCTGCTTTCTCGTAAGATGCTTTGTGGTAAGCTTCAAACCATTCTATGCGGTATTAAATTCAAAGAAACCTTCTCTTGTATTCTTATAAAAGATAGTTCACATTCCAGTCTACAAAGAGTTCTCTTTGTGCCTGTCTTGTGCTTCTTACTCCACAAAATAAGATGTACATTGCAGACGAAAAGAATACTCCAACACATTCACACAGAAGATGGTGGATGGGTTAATCCCTGGGAATATCTTCGTAATATTTTATTACACTGAGCTTTTAGCTGGGAAAAATCTACGTTGTAGCCTAACAAAACAAAGTCTTGGTAGTTGCAAGATCCCAAATAGGAAGTACAGCTTTGGTGTTTTCATCAAGTAGAATAGAAGTCAAATGAAAACCACGAGAGCTATCATGAGCTTTTACGCTATAGGTCTCATCTGAGGCTACTAGGGTTGCATTAACATTTCTGATTCAAACTAATATCAACTTTTGAACTTTGACCCAAACAATTATTAACTTGAGACTTCATATTTCTTTGTTCCACTGGTAAAAAATGATAGTCATATGACTCTACTGCTTTCTTGATTTGCTTTATAAGCTGTTGCTTGTATCAGCATATGTTGAATTTTCTGGGAGTTTCATTAAGTTGCTTCAAAATGCAGGTTGTCCTATCTGCTTTTGATACAGATGCATCACTTGATGTTTTGGATCATCCAGTTTTGAATGTGATCTATTACATGGTAGTCTACTTAGCTTGTTTATTTGTACAGCAATTTCTTGTCCTATTCTTCAAACTCTTTTACTTTTTCCCCTTCAAAACTTAAAATCTCTGTCATCTGCAGCTGGTTGAGATCCTGCCTTCAGCGCTAGTCCTTTACATATTGCGCAAATTGCCCCCGAAGAGAGTATCAGCTCAGTATCATCCGATCCGTTAGCCTGGTCTATCTATTCTTTCTGTTCTTTTTGGCCCCCTAGTATTATTCTTTATGGATTTGGAGTTTGGTGCTAATGAAATTGAGCGACAAGAGGAAAGTTAGAAAAACAGACCAGATGCAGTATTCTGGTGTGGCTCATGATGCCGGCATTTTTTTTAGATGTATGTATATTACACAGCTCTCCGGAGCTAGCCAAGGGAAAATAGTTAAATTAATTCCATGGTTATTAGCGGTTTATTTGATCAACATGTAATTTTATGTTGTAGGTGTTGTTTCTGTTTGTTTTTAGAGTTTCACATCATGGTTTGTTGAAGCAGAAATAATGCTTCTCTTTTTTTCTTTTTCTTTTTTGGATAGGAATAATGCTTCTCTTTGCCCTCAGTAGACAATTGATGTGATATAATATAAAGTACATTCTTTTAAGGCCCAGTGCTTGATGATCAGTCGATACGTTTATGAGTGTGATTAACGTACTCTTCAGTCCATTAACGGCTTGACCATGTCGCCAATACAAAAATAATCGAGGCCTGCTGTGGCTTGCGTTTTCCTTTTCTTATTTTTCATAGATATCACGACAACTACAATTATCCCTTTGTTATGTTGTATTTTTCCCAAATAAGTGAACTTTCACACGTTCTCCCTTCCCTTCCCGCACGGTACATTAGAATAGTTTAGAATATCGTGTTGTTAAAAAAAAACAGTGAAAACTTGGGAGAATACGATTGATGCTATTTGAGAAATCTTATGGCGCTTTGTTTGATAATCTTCCACAACTAAATCTGATGCGATAAGAGGGGAGACTAAGATGGATTCCCCACCTGAGGAACCTGTAATTGGCATTGGTGCATCTTATAGATAAGTAAAACAAGACATGGTTGCTAATGAGGGTGGAAATTGTGCACCTGAGGTGAACGTTAGAGATCAAAGTAACTACATCATCACAACTACAAAGAAAAATAAACTTTGATTGCACATTGATGAGCTTTGAGTTATAAAAAATTCACAAATAAACAATTAGTATATCTGTGTACATGTCTATATATTACATAACCAAAACGCCATCCTAAATGCCAGATCAATATCCTGAAAGCTAAGCCCCCATCAACCTGGCTTTCCTGAAGGTCTAAATTAATCTTGGTGAAGTTCCTCAACAGGTGGAGGTGCAAATCTCACATTTTCTGGTCGTGCCACCACAACAGGATCATCTGCGAATAGTGCTTTGATAAACGAAGGGGTTCTCAAGGGCCGGCGACCTGTCATTCGTGGGTAAACATCTTCCAGAAAGTAATAGGCATGACCAGCAATCATTCCCTGATTCAAAACCAATCAACATGTAAAAAAACTATTAGTACATAGAAAACCTTTAAATATCGGTGTATACCTGGTGAGGCAGAATCATAAGCCATTTGTGCATGAATTTACACAATTGAATTTTGTAACTCTAAGGTGAAATGCAAAAAATTTATCTCAATATTTGTGCAAATTCTTATAAAAAAGATAACGCACCAAAAGATCCACCCAAGCGCTGGCCCCGACAATGACGGAGAATGTTAGAAGAACCTGGATGAAAAATTAAACAGGCATTACAACATAATCAAGGAGACACGAATTATTTGCAGGAGGACTTTTCTAAGATTAAAATCAAAAGACAAATAGTTTGTCAAAAACAGCGCCAAATTACTAATAATTCCAAAGAGGTAACAGATTAACAGTATAAATGAAGTAGACATTTAACCATACTGACCCATGGTAGGTAAGCTGCTGTGAAAGTGAAGAGGCCCAAGAAACTCATATGGATGAAAGGATTTTGCTTGCTCCACACATAGACCTGTAAAATAAGAATTCATGACAATGCATCAAACAACAATAATAACATACCGAGCTTTGGAAACAAATCCATTACAATCCAACAAAGTAAAAGTCACGAACCATCATGAATGTTAGAGAGTTGCTGAGGAATATAATCTTCGCAAATGACTCTGACAAATACGGTATCATCCCTCCAATCAGAACTATCCCAGTCAACACAGTGGCGCCAAATAAGAGCATGTAAAAGAAATCAGCAGTCCTTCCCCTGAAAGAGTTCTCTTCAAGAAGCTTGCAGTACCGAGCAAGAAAGAACATGTGGAACATAAAGTCCAAGTCTGGCAACGCCAAGATATAACCATGTTAGGAAAACACAAACATTAACAATTAAATGACACAATGTAGCTCCCAACAAATGGAAATCTTCTTTAAAAAGAAGAAGGAATTACCCATTTTCCGGAAGTAAAGGAAATTGGTGACGAGGCGCCAGAATTGATACTGCTTGACAACTAGTATAGGGTTCAAGTATAGATTATGAGGAGAGATTATCTGCAAAAGGTTTTAAAATTAGCCATCAGTAATAGAGGAGAAAGAAATGACTACAAGAACTGCCTAACCTTCTGAACTTCCATTAAATCCAATGGAGCATTAAAATTGCAATAGAGCATAAACTAAAATGAAATCTGGAAAGGATGGTTTCAAAATATATGAAACTTTTGAACAACACCAACGCATGCACTAATTAATTGAACCCAGGTATCAGAATTTAAGTTCGATTGAATAAATCACTGATAGTAGTAACAATTATAGACTTACATAAAGTAACAAATTTCCAGGTAATCATTCCTCATTTTTTTTCCGAAACAAACAACATTCAGGTACCCAAACAAACAACATGCAGCTACCCAAGTAAAAATCAATGGCAGAAGAGACTAATTCCTAAAGTTCAGTCAAAACCCAAATTGAAATCGGACAAAATCAGAGAAACCCATTTGCACAAAACCAAATGGGTAATTACAGAACGAGAGAGATTTTCAAATTTCAATGTGAGAGACATACATCGAGGGAGCAACCGATATTGGTGATAACAGCAGCCGTGAGATAGGAGCGGGTGATGATAGGCATCTGCTTGTACCATTCCTCGACTGCTTGAGCCATGATTATATTATTCAATTACAGCTCGAACCTAAATCTCAACAATTTCCTTTCTTGTGAGGTAAAATCAAGAGCTCAGGAGATGAATTAAAACCAGAGGGTTTGGAAGTTTTGCAGAGAGAGCTTCTGAGAGGGCCACGCAAAGCTGAAGAGACGAGACGAGACGGGTATAGCTCTTGTGTCTTTCTGGGCTGTAAAGAATGACAAATCCAGCACAAATCAGAGAGCGCGTGCTTCCCACGAACCAACCATCTCGTTTCGCTCTTGTTGGACTCGTAGGCGCCATAGATTTACTATTGGGCTAAAGGCCCATTGGGCTTTCGAATTCAAAAAAACAAAAACAAACCCGTTAGGGTTGTTTTGGTAATTTGATTAAGCACGTGCGAAAGTCCTTTCACTTCCCGGCACGTGCGACGCTCCACCGTCATCATCACCATTCCCCGCTACTCTTCTCCGCATTTCAAATTCAAATCCAAAACCATTTTCCGTTCGAAGTCTCAGACAAAGCCCTCGCAATGGAAGGCGAAGAGCCACCGTCATGCCCGTCACCCTCACCGTATAGAAACCCTTCCTCTCTCTTCAGAGACATCTCAAATTTCAAAACCCCAAAACGCCCCTCGCGAATCTCCAATTTACACTCCCCTGGCCCCCATTTCTTCACCGCCTCCAAGCAGACCCCGCGTACTTCTTCGTCATTTCGCCGCCGGCCCTCTCTCGCTCCGTCGAACTCCGGCCGTACCAAGGTGGCGGCCAGAAAACTCAAGGCCTTCGAGGTCGAGCAGTCACAGTCGTCTCGCAAGGTCCAAATTCAAAAAGAGCAAAAGCTCAAGTCCTTGGCCAAGTCTCTCACCGTCTGGTTCAATTTCCTCTTCCAAAACCCTAGATCCTGCGGCTGCACTTTGTCCGTTGATGAGGATCATCGTGGCGGAATGCTTCCCAAGGGGAAGAGGGATAGCGAGCCTGGCAGTGCGGTCCGGGTTGACTCGGGGTGGCGGGACCCGAAGCGTCAGAGAGACTCGTCTTGGCGGGCCGTGAGTGCTGTGGCATTCTCAAGCTCCAAGTATTCGAACTTGCGGTCTTCGTTGGAACATGTGTGTAGTGTTGATGATTTGGCGCAGCGAATGAGACTTTATTTGAACATGGGCAATTGCAAAGAGGTTTTTGATGCGATGACTCAAGTAGCCAAGGTTTGGATTCTTATAATCTCATTCTAATTTTCTTTTACATGGTTTCATTTCAATACGTTTGGTTTCTCCGAAAGTTGTAGCATTTGACCAAACAGGGGCTTATAAATATTTATTAGCACTGGACCATGTTGACTGTCTGTCTTATTCACAGAATATTGATGAGGGGAGGTTGAAGATGAAGGCTCATTGCCCCTTAGTAACTGATGTAGGGTTCAAGGAGAAGGCCACTAGAATCCTCATGAACTACAACCCAATTTGGCTTCGAATTGGATTGCACGTTTATTTTGGTGGTGATTCTTTGTTGTCCGACGGAGATGCTAATTCTGATGAAGAAATCAGATTTTTGAAAATGGTCATTGAGAAGCAAATTTTTGCACATGCGGGTCTAGCAAAGGATTATGCTTATAACAAGATGGTTGAGGGTCTTTACAGACCCGGTTATTATGAAGCTCTGGGAAATGTCATTTTGAAGAGATTTCTGTTGCTTGTTCTTATCCTTGATAGAGCTAAATGTCAGAGCAGTCTTTCTCTGAAGTATGGTATTGATGGAGTTGATGGGGGTTCTCCTTTATTGTTTACGGTTGAATCTAATATAAAATCAAGTCATCAGGTGATTCATGGTAATTATCGATTCACTCCTCTCTTCAGTTGCTCGTCCATTGTTCTATAACTGTGCTTTATCAACATTAGGGTTGACTTTTTTCTTTTTGTGGTTCAAACTAGATTTTCTCTCATCTGATGTCATGCTTGGAGAAGGTAATATTTTAGCACATCTGGTGATTTTAGGATACAAAGTATCTTATCAGCAGGTAGGTGGTTCGTTTTATGTATGACACTCATTTACATGAGATTTGGTTTGTGTGTGTGTTTTCAGGGTGCGAGGGAAAGAAATATTGATTTAAGATAGGCCCTTTACCCAAATGTGAATGCCATTTCTATATATATATATATATAATGAGGCATGAAGTCAACTCAGAGTTTAGCGTAAACAAAAATTATTCTTACACTGGCTAATTTACCAATGAAATTTGTTCTTGAGCAGGATCCGCTTGTTGAGTTTGACTTCCGAGTTACAGATTTATTTGTTGATCTTCAAGATGGGGTGCGACTCTGTAGGATCATTCAACTTTTGCAAGAGGACACATCTATCCTCACGGTTGTTATTTTCTTTCTTTCTTTATATTTTGAATGAATAGGCAGGTTCAGCTATTGTTTAGCAGGATATTGTGTATTATTTATTGATTTCAAGGTTTTATTGGATGAACAGAAAATGGTTGTTCCAGCAGATACACATAAGAAGCGCTTGGCAAATTGTGGCATTGCCCTGCAATACCTTAGGCAGGCTGGTGTTGTTTTACATGATGAAGATGGAATGATGATTCTGGAAGATGATATCGTTCATGGGGACAAGGAACTTACTCTCTCATTGCTCTGGAACATGTTTGTTCATTTGCAGGTTTGTTCATTTCTCTCCCATTGTTTCAGAACTTTTATATTACAGGTTTAGGAGTTTACCATCATCTACTTGTTAGTAACAATCTCCTTTAACTTTTTCATTGAATTTGCAGCTACCTCTTTTGATCAAGAAAACAAACTTAGCTGAGGAAATTTGCAAGATTCGCGGAAATGTGGTATGTCTGTCTCAATTTGGATGAGTTTCTAATTTAGTTTATCTGTTGATCCCATTTCTATTTCCTTTTGTGTTATGTTAAGCATTTGTTTTCCTATTATCTTTACATGTTCTAGAGTTGCCATCACACTTATCTTTGAATCATCCTCTTCTGTTTCACAGGATAACTTGATCAATTTTGAATCCTCTTCCTTGGAAATGCTTTTAAAGTGGATTCAGGTATTGCCGCTATATGTGAAATTTATTAGCATATTCTTATTATGGGGTTTCAATAGCATTCTTTGGCAACTAACAAACAAAAATATGTATTGATGAATATGCTTCATCCGACTCCTACTTATGGATTATGAATATTACTGTGTGTGTTTCTTACTAGAACATGATCAGATGTGAATGCTCTTTCTACTTTTTAACCCCTACTGTTCAAGTCAGAGTCTAGACAATATCTTGTACTACGAAAGTGGCACTATGTTTTTCTATCAATAGCTTGGGCTTCATCAGTCACTTGTGGCTGGAGGTTATTTTCTGTTTGAATAAGCGGACGACTTGCAGGTGCCCATTAACTTAGTTGGTAAAGTCCCTTCTCATTCAAGAATGGGACTGAATTCGGCCTCCACCATTTTTTTCCTTTCCCTTTTTTTTTTGGGTGGAAGGGGGGGTTTATGTGATAAGAGAGGATCATTCTGCTTTTTTAAATCTGAATCGAGACTAAATTTGGTATTAGTGTTGTGCCTTCCCTCTTTTTTTGGCGATTAACTATAGATGTTTGGTCGGGTATCTCACTGTCTTGTCATGAGGACTGTTTACACTTAATCTGTTTTTCCTGGGTTTATTAAATGTTTAATTCGGGATTTTGTGACGTATTCAAAGCTGTTCACAATTTAAAAACCAAAAATTTACCGCTCTGCACTTGACAATCATTGTCATTGGCTTTTCCAGGCAATTTGTCAAAATTATGACTGTAAGGTCGACAGTTTTTCTTCATTGGTGGATGGAAAAGCTATATGGTGTCTGCTGGACTATTACTTTCGTAAGCAACTTTGTTGTGGTTGGTCGTCAAAGGTGCTATATATTTGTTCCAGCCTTGCAGATTTTGTCAATATCGAGATCTAGTTTCCTTCACTTCACTTCATTCTCATTAATTTATATGTTACATTTCAGGATCCTAATCAATCCAGTCACGAAGAATCAATCATGTTAGCTACTGATTACTCAGATGCAGTGCACAACTTTTTATTATCACAGAAATTGTTGACATTATTGGGAAATTTTCCAGAGGTTTGTGCTAGTTTTCTTTGCTAATTATCATTTAATCATTAACTTCCTATCTAGGTTAATTTTTTTTTCTAACTCTGGATCATTTGGATACCTATGAGAATAAGGCAAAATGATGTCGGAATTACATTTAGGTGTTCTATAATTCATCTTACAGTTTGGTAACGCACATTCATCTTGAGTTATTTCAACAGGTTCTGCAAATAAGTGACATTCTTGAATATAATGGTGCATGTAATGACCGGAATGTGGTGATCCTATTGGTGTTTCTTTCATCTCAACTGATTGTCAAGAAAAATATGGTAATGCCTGATGATTTGTTGTAGAAATAATTGGACGTGGGTGTTGTCATCATACATTAAATTTGACTCTCACCTTGACAGGATCAGTTAAATTTCCATAAACTCTTGCGTTGTGATTGCCAGAGTTCAGAGAGAAAATATTCGTGTATCCAATGTTCTGTAAGACCAGAAGCAGCACATGTGCAAGAAGAAACATATGACCACAGTGCTGAAGGTTTCTATCTATGCTTTATAGTAGTTGTCCTTTAGCATATGATCATGTCAGTAGAACTGGTTCTTTTACCAGTATGGAAAATCAGTAAAAGAGGTTGTGCCAAGAGTCTTAGACAACTGAATGTAGATAATCACCTTTGGAACAACTTCACAAAGTATACTTAATCTGTTATGGACTGCCCTTTATTTAAGCTTTGTAAAATTTTATGGTAGAGCTATGGTGTCTACTATGTAAAAGTGTAATATTAACATTTACATAAGTTCATTGTTTTCTTTTAAGGATATCTGTTTTATGGTTTTCACATCATTCGAATTGATTTTTTGTTGAAGTCATGTATTTAACTATAACTCTTTATTCATTTGTTAAACTTGATTGTTTAGTTCAATTTTGTGTATTCTAATGTTTGCATAAACAAACAGATTCTGTAATAAAGTTTAAGGCCATTCATGCCTGGTGGCAAGATATGGCTGAAAGGAACCATAAGTCTGTTGCCAAACCAGCTGTTCCTGCTTTGCATAACGTTTCCACAAACAAAGACAACATTAACATTACAAAAGGTAACTAGTATTAACTTCTGTAGTTCAATCCTACAGTAGTCGTCATCATGTTTCCGTTTCTTATTCTTACCAGTTTCTAGATGAGAAATGGAATATTCTTGTTTATATTTTGGTAATTTGCATTAATTTTTCTCTTCTAATTTTTTCAGTAGGTACTATGTTCTATTGTTATTGTCAATGTTAACTATGGTTTAGTGTTCATAATTGTAATTATTTTGACTTCAGGAGATCAGGTAGGCACCATGTTCCACTAATTCCTCGCCCTCTCCATTCAGTTTTCTGAGTCCAGAGTAAAATTGTTTTGTGATTCCTCTTTTTTTCTTTTTCTTTTTTTAATTTTCTTTTTTCTATTACTCGGGAGGGGAGAATTTATTTTCAATTTATAAGTTTATGCTATATTGGTGAGTGTGGTATGCTATATTCGTTCTCTGACGGAGGAATCATTATCTAATACTTCCAGTAAATGCTGCAAAAAGGATACAGTCCCATTTCAGACGAGCTACTGAACGTTGCAAGTTTTTGAAGATGTTGAATGCCGCAGCTTTATTGCAAACTGTTTTCCGTGCTTGGCTAAGTGTGAGACGAAAACCGGCTCGCATAAAGTTTAGCACTACGCAAGTTCAAGAGTTACCATGTGGTATGTTCCTTTCTGTGATTCTTTCATATCCTTATGTATGGAATTTTTCATGAACATGATTATTTGGCTAATTATACAGAAAGGTGGAGACAACGAGAAACAGGGAGGAGATATGCTATGTTCATTATCGACAGACATGGGTTTGTCAACTTAAAAAAGTCAGTTTTGCTCATCCAACGAGCTGTAAGGAATTGGATCACTCAAAGACATCGAGGTGGAAGCATTGTAACTCGTGATGCATGCACTTCTGATCTAGTCAATGCTGCCATTGTTGTCCAAAGACATATTCGTGGGTGGCTTACAAGGTCAAGATACATTCATGGGGTTACTCTAGTAGATAAATGTTCCAATCTGTGCCAGGAACATGGTGTGCATGATCTTCAAATATGGGGAGCAGTTAAAATCCAGCTTGCTTGGAAGAATTTTTCAGTCCGTCACTCTCTTCGCTATCAGCAATTTGCTGCAACTAAAATTCAAAGTCATTTTCGTAGTTGGCTATTGAGGAGAAGGTTTCACACTCAAAGGCAAGCAATAATAAAAATCCAAAGTGCTTTGCGAATGTCAATATGTTGGATGGCTTATCAGCAATACAAAATTGCAACCGCATCAGCCACCGTTATTCAATCTTATGTACGTGCATGCGTTGCCCGGAGAGGAGCTGATCAACGTAGGCATGTCATTGTTGCAATCCAGGTAAGTAGTTTTCCATCTCTTCTGAGCATATAGGGTGGTAAAAACATTGTCTATCCCGATATTTCTATGATCTGGATGAGCGCTGATTGTGTTTGTTTGTTTTTATAAATATCATATCTCATTAGTGTACTTAAATGAATTCAGAGATACTGCCGTGGTTGGTTGATCAGAAGTTACTTCTTGTGTCAAAGAGAGGCTGCAGTAAAGATCCAAAGTGCTGTTCGATGCCTCATATGCCGTCAGGCATTTCATCGTAGTAGACAAGCTGCAATGGAAATTCAACGGATAGTCAGGGGGCAGATTAGTCGAAATAGGCTCTTAGGTATATTAGTACAATTTTCCCCAGTGGTTCTAGTTGTGAGTTAAATTTTACTTGTAATTTAGAAATGTTTATGGTTTTGCTTGTTGCAGGTGCTTCTTCCCTACATCCAGTCATCCCCAATGGTTGTCTTTCAAAGAGCACAGGAGCCTTCTATAAGAGTGCTGAACTACATAAAGTCTTTTGCTCTGTGTTGAAATTGCAAAGGTGGTGGAGAGGTGCTATATTGCTAAAGTTAAGAACAAAGTCTGCAGTCATTATTCAGTGTCATATTCGAGGGTGGTTGGATAGGCAAAAAGCTACTGGAGAGAAGCAATGTATTGTTGTAATACAAGTAAGATATTCTTCATTTGATGCAATTTACCATATCATACCACTTTTGTTTTTTTCCCCTTAATAGTGCCTGTACTCGTTTCATGTAATAGTGCCTGTACATTTCTCATAATTTAGATTTGACATGAATGTAAAAGCATGTTTTAGCAGTTAGAAATGTTAAACTAGTTGAATTGGATTTTCTGAATTCAGCAAATTTAAAAATAAAAGTAAAAACTGTTTTGAGTGGCAGTCACGGTGGAGAGGTTACTTGGCAAGGAAAAAAGAGACAGGAGGTGAGCTACTGGATTTGCGCTTGAGAGTGCAAAAGTCTGCTGCGAATGTGGATGATAGCATGCGCATTATTAACAAACTTGTGGCAGCACTTTCAGAACTACGAACAATGAAAAGTGTCAGCGGCATTCTTCATACTTGTGTTACTTTGGGTACGTGTTTAATGATTGTATGATACTAAAACTACATTTCCAACATCTTGTCTTTCCACTTCTCCTACATGAAATTGAATCCTTGCGGGATACACTTACTTTTGAATCTTATTTACAGACAAGGCTACACAACATTCTCAGAAATGTTGTGAGAAACTTGTGGAGGCAGGAGCTATTAAAACTCTGCTGAAGCTTTTCCGGTCAGCCAGCCGAAGCATACCGGATCAGGAGGTTCTGAAGCACGTCCTTTCAACTCTAAGGAACCTTGCTCGCTATCCACATCTGGTTGAAGTGCTCGTTGATAGTCCTGGGTCTGTAGAAACTGTTGTAGGGGAGTTCCTAAGGTTCGTATTATTTTGGAAGTTAGATAGTATGGGGCCTTTTTTGTCATCTTGGGTTAAGGGCTATAACCTAATATAATCTCAGGAACAAGGAGGGGGGTTACTTCATTGCTTCTGAGCTTCTAAAGAAGATATGCGCTAGTCGTAAAGGCGTCGAAGCTGTATGCAAATCACCTGCCCTTTTGAAAAGGCTCCACAGTCTTGTTGAGGAACTTAGCAAGAAGGCCAACAATGAGAAGAGGTTGGATTTCAGCAAAGAATCTCTCTTCTTTTATGTGATCTGTGTTATCAGTTGAGCTTTAAGCCTTAGTATTATCTTAATGCAGGAACGCCCGAGTTACAGTTGGTAGAGAATATACAGAGAGAAGACTAAAGGAGGCTGTTGAAATTCTGAAACTGGCCACAGGACAGGAGGATGGCTAGGTTTTTGAGTTTGCAGGCACTGTGTAGAAAAAACTGTGTTTTGTTAGGATCTGATGTGCATATTTTCCATTGAATTTACACGTTCAATGGGGAAAAGGGGTAAAGGGCAGGGCAATTTGATTGCATAGGGTAAAAAATTATGACGTATCTCAAACTGAATGCTTGGTTTTTACCACTGTAAAAAGTTGGTGCAATGTGATGTTGAAAGCACATGGGTTTCTTCTGAGACTTTGCATCTTGTGTTGTGGTCCCTATGACTGCCGCCCGCAAATTATCTTCTCTCTCGAATTCAATTCCCAACAGATTCCTGATCAGCCTCGGAAAATATCTACCACAACAAATTTGACTAAACAAACTCCTTTTCTTACGTCTGGCCAACTGTGCAAGTTATCTGTTTGGTTTGATTTGGACGTGACTTAGGATATTTATTGTACCAGTTTTATCTTCTTTCTTCAAGTTCCCATATATGGTTATATTTCCTTCATTGGAAATGAAGCATCACTCTCAACTCATCACTTTGAATCACAAGAAATTTGAGAGAAACCAGTAGAACAGTGTCTAAAACGTTTGTACAACAAGAATGCGAGAACACAAATCCAGCACAATCCACCAGTGCTTAGGAAAAAAAATCCCACAACTAAAACTTAGCACCTAATTATAACATAATAATAATAATAATTGCCATGTTTGAAATCAAGCAGCCCTTGCAAGAACTTCAAGCCGTTCTGGGACATCAGCTGGGTCAATAAAGAAAGTCCTCCTTAAAGATCTTGGCACTGTGACTGTCAACACTCCATCTTCATATCCAGCTGAAATCCGTTCGAGATCAACCCTACCCGGAAGCCGAAACTTCCTCATAAAGCTTCTGCTGGGCTCTGTGGCCTCATCATTTCTCTGTGTTCGAATTATGAGGTATATTGAGTCCTCTACTTCTACTTTTATCTCCTCTTTCCTAACACCTGTTCATATACATATAACAACCAAAACAAAAGCTTCAGGGCGGTGAGTCCCTACCCTTACACCCAAGTTCGAATCCCTCCTCGTAGATTATATTAATTTAGAGTTGTTTAGAGGACTATCGCTTGTATCAATAGAAAAAGTAGGAGGAATTTTTTAACTTACCAGGGAGGTCAGCAGAGAAAATGTGAGACTCTGGGGTCTCAGTCCAGTGGACGTAGTTTTCAGGGGCCAGGTGATATGGATAAAGGAAATGAGAAGGGAAGACGTATTGGTAAGAGTGGAAGGCTGGGAGCTCCATTGCTTTAATTTACAAGAAGAGCCGAGCAAGAGGAAATGGTTTTCTTGCAGGGCAGGGTATAAATATAAAAATCTAGAATGGGATGAGGCAGGGGCGGTAGCTTAACACACAGGGAAAGGAAGGTTGTTGGCTGCCTTTTATAGGCCTAGTGGTCAAGTTGGTGGGGAGGGTCATGCTCATGGGCCGAGGGGTTCGAAAAAGACATAAGGTAGGTTGGTTGAGTTGGCTTTTCAAACTTTGACAGAGGATTGTGTCTTCTCTCTATATTTGGTAGTTGCTCAAAAAACTTCAAAATGTGGGTGCTGCTAGCTTATCATCTGCCGCTTGCGTGCGTACTTACTTACTACAATTAAAATAAAAGAGTGCTGCTAAACGAACCCTAAAATTAACTGAGTACACCCTACTACCAAACTATTTATTGAATTACTAATTTACCCTAATATAAAATGACCAAAAAAGATATATTGAATAAAACAAATATAATTTTAATAAATACACCTTATTCATCATGTTCAACCATAATCAAACATAGAGAATTATTGTCTTGAATTCGCGAATCCTTATTGTAGATGATAGTTGGCAACATATTGAAAATAAAGACAAGGATAGTGATGTTGTTGTACAAGAAGGAGCACACTAACGCTTCCGTCTTCTTTCTCAATATGAATCCAGATTTAAGCAACATACCACTCAATTGAAATAACATAATGAAATGTATGTATAGAATTCAGCAAACCTTGGCTGCATTAGGGAACTTGAATACTTTGGAAGCAGTATTCTGGCTGAAACCTCCACTACAACTTCCACCAAATCCTAGAACATCTTTTCCCGACGAAGAGAACTTTTGAAAGGGATAAGCATGACAATTTTCTTCAGCATCCAAAATAGATAAGCAGAGTCATGAGTGGATGGCCTGGACCTCGGGACTATTTATTCGGGTGGCAACAAAACCTTGGTGTGAATAAGAAATTAGATGAGTTTGTGGCAAGCCTGCATTGCTCCCAGTTGATTGTGCATCAATTCGATTGAGCTTTCCGTGTAAGGATGCTTAGAGAGGAGACCACCAAAGCTGCAAGAGTGTATTAGGGTGTACTAGGGTATTTTTGGTAGTTAAATAGGGTGTACTTAGTTAATTTTACATTTTGATTAAAATATTAGGGTGTACTTAAATCATAGGGTGTACTCAGTTAATTTTAGGATTCGTTTAGCAGCACTATTGCTCACGCTTGTGGACGACAGCTCGTAGCATACCTCTAGAGCGTTGCGCGTTGAGTGTCATATCCCGATTCAGGTAATGTTGACCATATATAGATTAGAGTTGAAGATGGCTTATATGGAAATAGGGGTTCCAGCGACTGAAAATATCATATTGCCGGATATACATTCACGAGGACTTGAACAAAAACTCCCAGTATCAAACATGTATTATTACATGAGCCTCTACCGGAATTGATTCCATCCCAGCCTGCGACAGTGGCTGAGAACAAATATATAGAACCAAGATAAAGCTAAGTCTAACAGGAGCTGAGTTCACAATTCAATGGGGGAAAACAAGTAAATAAAGTAATGCTAAAGTTACAATCTTCATGGCAAAGATGGTGATTGGCTGTCCCATTCATCCCTGGCACGTCATTGCCATTTGCCATCACAGAAAGAGAAAATCATCAGAGAATTAAGCACCACGATCAGAAGTAAGTTCAGGTTGAGTTTTCAAACTTCATGGTTCCCAACTCATGTATTTACCCCAAGCACAAAACCATTGCTATAAAAAGGAAGATTGCTAGAAGGCTCATTATGTTTCACTGGCGAGCGGAAAGGATTTGGCGTCACAGGATGTGTGATATGCAGTCCAGCACTTCGTAGAACATGTTTAGCGTTTGAACATGAGATTTCAGATTGATCTGTGAAGAAGGCTGGAACGCCCGTGGACTTGACTGAATTAAGAGCTCCACCCCAACTTGAATAGTTACTCAATCCACAGTTCAGTGCAACAATAACATGTGGTGAAGGTAGGTAGGTGGCTTCCTCCTGATAAACACCCCTAACAAGATTCACTCTAACTCTGCTATTAATACCTGAAGTTGTCCCTGACAAATTTGTTGGAACTTCAGAACCCACCATAATGATTTGTACATTGCCCAGTCCATTGAGCAAATGACCAACCTCTGCAAATGCTGGCATCCAATCCAACTCTCCCTCTGGACCTAGGTAGTGGACAACCACCTCCTTACCTTTCATTAGTAAGTTCTTTGAACTGATGTTGAGAGTTGTCAATATGTAATAAACGGTCAATGGGTGGGAGAGGATGTCAGCAACGGGGCTTGACAATGGCAGCGATCGAAGATTATAGTATTCCGACCAGCCAGAGAGGAGGATTGGACTTGACATACCATCTCTTACATGATGGTGAAAGGACGAGTCACGTGGAAACTCTTCGTCATTGAGCCCTCCCCAAGAATCCCAGAGTCCACCTTTAACAGGAAGAAGACCAAAAGGGCAGTGAGAATAGCAACTGCACTTTCTCCTCCACATGCCCTTCTGATGGATGCCCAATGATTCAAGCCATTTACAAGGTTGGTCAGCAGCACAGGGGAACATGAAGATATTCATTGCCAACTCTTCTTCCCTTTCCATCATAGCCTTGTAAAGACCGCACATGCTCTTATGTGTTTCCTTCAAATGCTGCTTCTGGCAGACAGAACTGCAGTAGAGCACTGCTTGACATCGTACACACGAGAGAGCCTGTTCACTATGGATTTCTTTCTCACATGCTGCACACTGTCGCAAGCTGCCATTTGAGTAGACTCTTATATCAACAAAAGTCTCCTCCTTTGACAGTTCTGCATATTTGGTTGGGGTTGAGCTAGCCGTTGAGCTAGTCTTTTCTTCATATGCCTGACCAGGTGGGTGTGAGATTGTAACTGCAACGAGATCATAACCTTTGGCCATTTCTTGTGGCCACTGAACATCAACTGTCTCGATAAATGGTTCAAAGTACATTAACCTTGACCATTTTGGACCACCTTCTTTGTCTTCCTGAAGCAACGGGTGCACCAGAGCTATGGCTTTCATGAATGCATACACAAACCTAAGCTCCTCAGGAGTTGGATGCCTAAATCTAAGAGTCCCTGAAGAAGTGCAGCGGGCAACATCAATAACAGGGAAGCGATCGATCCCTGATGCTTCCAATGACAAAGATTTGATCATTTTCCTATTAGAGGGAAACATCAATGACTCGCGTTCATATGTGACCCGTAAAAGCTCAACATTGGGGACCTGAATTGTCTCTCTTGAGCCAGTCATCCTCTTAGCATCATTTTGAGATCGAAACATGTTAAAGCTAATATCGCCACCATCCCCTCCAATGAATTGGACACATGGGAAAGGCTGTTTCTTGCCAGACCAATCCGTATCTTTCCCAACCCGGATACCAAACAGATGCCCTGGGCACAATCTTTTCCATGGATCAGTCCTATATAGAGCTGCCGAAGCTTTAAACACTGACTTAATAAAATTTGGAGAAATGCCTTCTACCTTCATAAGACATGTCCCGGATCCAGGACCAAGCCCCGGACCAGACCCAAATTGCTCCTGGAATCTATCAAACACGTTCTTCAAATGCAAATCCATTTTGGCCCCAATTACAAGATCTAATTAATTCCTTGATCACACCAGTAACCCAATACAAAATGACTATATACCAAGCAAATCCAATAACTCTAATCTACAAAGGGCTAAAAATTGTCGAACAAAGTTTGTTCATTCACTCTGTATTGCTTCTAAGACAAAAACCCAGAAACTCTGTGGATTACTTGCTTCACAGTTGGAAAGTACCAGAAAACAATGGCATTTCTATTTCTACGCGTAATGTGCTACCAAATCCAACCTTCAGAAGGAAAAAAAAAAGCAAAAAAAGAGAGCATCAAATCATGAATATGAGAGCTGAGATCATTCACTTCAATTACATAAAAAGCTGAATTAAACAAATGGGGATCACTACGAATTTCTAGCACTTCATGAACAGAAATATTAGTTCTCCATACCAACCAGCTTCGCAGGCTGAGTAAAGTTGAAGACTTTTTCTCTCTTATTTAGATGTCTGATCTTTGATGCTGCAGCCACCCAATGACTGAGTTCAAGAGAGAGATAGTCAGATCCAGAGCATTGCCCAAGATTGAACCATTCAACTGTTTGTCCTAAAACCGAAGCTGAAAACTGTTTGACCCCCAACAAAAAAAACGAATTATTATTATTTTTTACAGTGCGGACGACCTCTTTTTTATTTTCATGGTCGTCATTCGTCAGCGCTGTTCACGATTGTCGGTTCTGATGACTCTAGGGACGTTGCGAGAGAACCGTTTGTTTAGATTACCCAACGTGTACATTTGGGCCCAATATGCCCCTACTGGCCCAAGTATATGACGCCAACAGCTTACGTGGCCAACCCTGCTAATCCAACCGTAATCACTCCACCTACATTTAAAATCGTTCTCACTCACTCATTGTCTAGTTCTCTCTCGCCCTTGCGATTAGGGTTTCTCTCTCTCCTCTGTCTCTCTCTAGATTCACACGATGATGCAACCTGGGGCAGGTGGTGTGGCTCCGTCAGCATTAGGCCAGCAGTACGGGCAGCAGCCCTACATGATGATGGCTCCGCCTCCTCCTCCGACGGCCCAGGCACCCCCGATGTGGGCCCCGCAGTCCCAGGTGGCCCCCCCGTCTGCGCAGCTCGTCCAGCAGCCCGTCTCCGCCGACGAGGTCCGTACGCTCTGGATCGGTGACTTGCAGTACTGGATGGAGGAGACCTATCTCTACAATATTCTCATTCACACCGGCGAGGTTCGTGCCTTATCTTATTTCTGTTTGTTTTCAATGCTGAAACTTCTGATTAATTTATTAGATCTGTGGTTTGCCTTATATCAACCCAAGAAAATTCCTTTATAAAAAAATTGGGTTGCCTTATATTTTATGCATGTTTCTGTGTATTTAGATAGTGATGGCTTATAGGTATACAAATGTGTTCTCGTATTCATAAAATATTTACTTGTTTTTTTTTATGATGTGTTTGTGCTTTCAGCTTGTTTCTGTGAAAGTGATCCGCAATAAGCAAACAGCTGAATCAGAAGGTTATGGGTTTATTGAATTCAATAGCCGTGCTGCTGCAGAAAGAGTACTTCAATCTTACAACGGTACCCCTATGCCGAATGGTGCCCAGAATTTCAGATTGAACTGGGCATCTGCAGGAGAGAAGCGTTCTGATGATACCCCTGATTATACCATATTTGTTGGAGACTTGGCGTCTGATGTGACAGATCACATGCTACAAGAGACATTCCGGGCCCGTTTTCCCTCATGCAAGGGTGCCAAGGTTGTCATTGACAGGCTCACAGGGCGCACTAAGGGATATGGGTTTGTTAAGTTTGGAGATGAGTCCGAACAGTTACGCGCCATGACTGAGATGATTGGAGTTCTCTGCTCAACAAGGCCTATGCGAATTGGGCCAGCTGCTAACAAAAATGCTGGGGGTAGTCAGCAATATTCAAAAGGTATAGTCTTGATGGTTTCGTGTATGTGTGGTTTCGTTGTGGTTGTCTGTGAAATTATTTTGTGTTGTGTTTTTGCGAGGAGAGAACAAGTACTTTAATTGGGTTTCCTTTCTCTATGACTAGTATTCCTTCTTTCGTTTTTCCCAATACATATTACTAACTTGAATATGGAATGGTGAGGCAGTGTATTCCACTTCTGATATGGTATCCAGTGTGCCAAACATTACTTTTAAGTTGGCTAAGTTTGCTTCCTTTCAGCTATACTCTCGGAGATGAGCAGGACTTTAAAAAATTCTTATAATTTCTTTAAAAAATTTGGGCAAGGTAAATGATATTAAAATCTCGAGATCTAAAAGAACTCCTGTTGTCTCAAAGCAGGGCGTCAGGAGGCTCTGTCATCTAAGGGCCTGCTACTGATTTCAGCTGAAATGGTTTCCCCTTTAGTGCGTGGCCTCGCTTAGGTCAGTTTCCCATTTAATGTTTTGGCCTTTATTCTGATGTGGCATTTGTCGTGCTACATTTTCGATTTTTTTTTCAGCTCGTTCAATTGGTTCAACTTTCAATAAGTTACATATTGTGACTGTTCTAGTTTCACTCTAGCATGATCCCACTTTACTGGTAGAGAAGTTCGCTTGTTTTTTCTAGTAACGTGTCCGCAAAATTTACATCTTTGATTCCTTATGTATCATACCCTTCTGCCTTTTAGTTAAATTTTATTGTTTCCCCTTGTGATCCACATATTTCCTAATTTTGATTAATCTTGTAGTCTTTAATCCCTGAGAAAGGATTCTGGAAGGAGTGCATGTTGCAACTTACAACTCATTGGAATTTACTGCACCTAGCAGGCTGGCCATCATTGTGAATCTTGCGTTATAATTTAGTCTTTGTCATGATATGACTAGGTTTTACCATAGTAATATAAGCCAGACTGGTCCGGAAGTCGGTTCGACCAAGATAACCATGCCCTGCTACTTAATTTAGGTTGGTTGATTCATTGGACCGAATTAGTGAACTGGATAATTCTGTGTAGATAGGAATGTTACTTGGGAAGCTGGTGAAGAACCAGTTGGTCCAACTGGTTAAACAACTTTGACATCCAAATAAGTAGGTTGTACATGCTAAGTTTCAAACCTCTGACCCAGTAGCACATGGAGAAATGTTGCACCACCATGAGTACACCCATGGTTTGCCAGTCTTTGAACAATCCTTTTCCATGTTTTCTTTTGCACAGTTAAAACTCCAGTCAATAACTCCAACCGTTATTTTGCTTGTATGCCAAGCCTGGTAACTTCTCTATTTTGTTTTGGCATTAGCCTTGGCAAAAAAAATTCTGACCTGGTTTTTCTATAGTAATATCTCATTGTTAATTGTTATCATCCATACTGATGGAAACTCATATTCAGATGAACAACTTTTTCTATTTTCTTCTGTCTGATTTCATTTAACTAATGAGTCAGGTTTGCTATTGGCATCTCTCGCCTGGTTTAATGTGCATTACAGTTTCATACCATATGTTGGTTAGATAAAATAGATTGTGTTCGTTTAGGGATTAGAAGGTTGGCATTAAAAGCCTTGTCGTCATTATTTTTCAGCACATATGGGTGCACATGCATATGGTTTTCTAGTGTGCATGATGCTTGTTGGGTCTCTTACCTTTGGTGCAAGGTGGATGGATGATATTAATTCTGAGACTTAGCCTTCAGATTGTTATTAGAATGTGTCTTCTTTGATTTGTTCAACAATGCAAGTACTAAGAAACACTGTGAGCATTATTGAATTGTATTAGCACAGTGGCTATATGTATTTTTGGTCTGTACCTATAGGATATTGGCAGCTGATTTGTTTACATTCTTTTTGTTCATTTTTACTTCTTTTTCTTTGTTGGGAGAAAGAATAGCCAGCAAGTTTGTCAGCTTGTTTCCTCTGGTGTTCGTTTTTTAGATTGATAGGATCAGGGGTTGTAAACTGTTGTTCCAAAAGTATCTCAGCTGTTAGTTGAACTTTTCCACATGCAGGTTCATATCAGAATTCTCAAGGTTCAAAGAATGAGAGTGATCCGAACAATACAACTGTGGGTATCTTTTGGAATTTTCCTTTGGAAATCAGTTAGCAACATATCTCTGAATTTGATGATTTTTGCTGCAGATATTTGTAGGTAACCTGGATGGTAATGTTACTGATGACCATTTGAGACAAGTCTTCAGCCAGTATGGTGCGCTAGTACATGTGAAGATACCAGCGGGCAAGCGATGTGGGTTTGTTCAGTTTCAAGACAGGTAGGCAGATATGCTGATAGTCTTCTTTTAGGAGATATTTTATGATGGGATATCACACAAACCAACTATTCTGTTTTGTATTTATGGTGCATCAGAAGCTGCGCTGAAGAAGCATTGCACGTGTTAAATGGATCTCAGCTAGGTGCACAAAATATCCGCCTTTCATGGGGCCGCAGTCCTGCAAACAAGCAGGTGCTTTGCTTTAACTTAACATTTATAACTTGGAAATTTGCAGATTCCCCCTGAACTTGACTGATATGTCTATGATGGCTTTTTCAGCCTCAGGCAGATCCAAACCAGTGGAATGGCGGTGGCTACTATGGATATGTACCTACTCCCGATGGTTATGGGTACGCCCAAGTTTCTCAAGACCCTAGCATGTACTATGGAGGATATCCTGCTGGGTACAGTAATTACCAGCAGCCACAGCAGCAGCAGCAGCAGCAAGTGGGATATAGCTGAGTGTTGAGAGTGTTTTTCAGTGTTCACTAGAGACCGATAATAATATTGTGATACTGTTTGAGGCTGAACATCTTTCTATGTTTTATGAGAAGTACTTTTTGCGATGTGATCTTGTATTGCCAATGTTACTTATGGAAAGCCTTCTGGAATATCTCTTTATAGTTTTGCTTAATGGCCCCCGGCTTTTAAAATTGGAGCAAGGGGTTTGTAGCTTAAGCTAATCACTACTTATACCCTTATTATATTTTCTATATTTTAGTGTAATCTTGTTAAGGGTACTGTTGGCATTTTGTTAAAAAAGATTTAGTATATGTTTTACGGAAAATTGATGGGAGTGATCCTTCAATTCAAACAACCCAGTAAAGTTTTACGGACCGGCGAACCAGTTTCAACTTATTTTGGCTCTTTGGTCATTTTCGACACACCTTTGTTACTTTGAAATTTAATGATTTATCTGTGCTTGAAAGGTAATGAAGGCTGAATTTGTTTTTGTCAAGCATCGAATTTGTTTGTAAATTGTAAATTTGAACATAGGAGGCATTGAAGCAGTCCACCAAATACTTGGTATGAATGAACTAGATTATGAAAACTCACTTACTAAATCAATACGTAAAGACACAAATCCTTGAAAGAAGCACAAATCCTTTCATTCATATTTACAATCCCTGAATAAAAGAGAGCAAGTGTGATATCAATGAAAGAAGCACAAATCCTTGACCATACAGGTAAAGCACTAACCTTGAAAAGCTTCATTTCAAACCGAGGACCAATCTCCTCCAACTCGATGGATTTGGGACCTCCATGCTTCCCATAACTATGATGCCTGTAGGTTCTCAGGTTGTTAACGGATAAGCAAAGCAACACGTGCACATTTAGTGAATGAAATATAGTCCGACCGATTGGCAAAAGCTATCTCTGCCACAATTTTCCTATGTTTTGCTGCTGAAGAACCCTAGAAAATTGTTGTCTGGATTCTTTTTCTGCAGTCCTAAGTCAGTTTTAACATCAAATATTTATTCTACATTAACACTTGATCATTACACTACTTACCACATTGAGCAGTCCTGCGTCAGTATGTCCTCAAATGTGATAAGCCGTCGAGAAAGAATTCTAACATCTGAGATAAATAGAATAACATCAGAAAAAATTGCAGTCATTTGCCTGGAAAAAGATATTCAGCATGTTCTCAAATGTAGGGGTCAATCTAGACATAATCGCAACGCCAGACAAATGGTGAACAGTAAAAGATTGAACAAACTGAACTGAAAATCGAAGGAAAATATGTGCCAATGAGTTAATGTGGAGTAGCAAGTGGATAACGATGTGACACATAACAGAAGTGAAACAGGAGCACCATTAACAAAAAATATTTGCAAATAAGCAATTCCGGGAGCTTTTTTAATTTCTACTGCGTATGGAAAAGTTGAAATTGTTGTGAATTAGAACCAACTCACTCCCTTAGACCTTGTTGTTGATGGACTTTGGACAAGACTCAATGATGGATGAATCTTACACACACACACACACATAAATTAAATCAAGCACAAATGACACAAGTGTTTATAGAGGTTCAGCAATTTGCCTACATCCTCTTTGGTGATCCCCTTAAGAACTTTCACTAATGAAGATAGGTTACAACTTTGGTTTCCACATAAACCCCCTTAGAACACTACCCTCACGATCTGTTTCTCTCACACCCTTGCTCACACCTGATACACTTGAGAATTCTCTCTCTTTCCTTGAGTCACTAGTTTCCAGCTACTTCTCTTCCAACTTTCTCTTCTTAACCTCTACTTTGCAGACTTGCTCCCTCTTTCCTTTTATACATAAGTCTCTAGGCTTGGAGGAGGCTCATGCTTAGTCTCCCACGTTCTGCCCTTGAGTACCTGACATGAACCACAAGTTAGGCCAGCCACATGCTATGTATTTATGGCTACATGTGCAGCCACCCTATAAAGAGTCATAGGGTAGCTACACCTTGGAACAAACAATAGACCTTTAATGCTCCCTTAAACCTCCCAACTGATTGCCAGCCTTCTTCTGACTCAGAAGTGACCCCTAGGGTCCTTGCAAGTAGGTAGGAGGTGATAGCCCTAGAAAATGAACTTGAAAACGCGTGGAAAACATTCAGCACAGGCGGCAGGCGACCGGTCGCACGTTCTTGGAGACCGGTCGGATACATAGAACCTCGTTTCGGATACCAATTTGCCTCAAAACGCTTTCTGCGATTTTTCCAGCTCTCCAACTTCACCCAATCTGCTTCAAAACGACCACACCTGCGACCGGTCGCTTCTCCCGAAGCGTGCATCCTTAATGTGAGCCAATTTTCCAACAGAAATGACAGAGCTTTGGGGTGTATGATACTTTTATGGCTTAGAAACACAACCTGTGCGTTAACATTGTTAGAAGAAACTCTAGTCCAACCACTTTATTACTCGTGCAATGATTGGGTTGATTTTTACAAGGTAAAGGGATTTTTCTCGTAGCAGGTCTTGCCATTTATGAGTTCATGTTAAGGAAGTAACAATTAATCCTAATTGATTAATTTCATAGGAGGCTCAATTTCTGTTACTGGTGTAACACCCCCTACAACATAGTTTTTTTGATAAACAAGGGAGGGGGCATTCAAATTTGGGATCTCTTCCAACATTAGGAAGAGAAACACCAGTAGACTAAGAGCTAGTCGGTTCCCCACAACATAGTTAAAATGGTGAACAAATTATTTTCAAAAGACTAAGACCAGTTTCTCATTAATGATTCTCATAACACGGTTGTTTAAACACTTAACAAAGCTTAATTAGAAAGATAAAAAAACAAAAAACTAAATGTTTCTATGTCATGCATGACAGCCAATGATGCAGAAACAAACAAAATAAAAAAATCAGACGCATTCTTCTGCAGAAACTGGTGTAAAAAATTTGAGTGTTGACATTAATTCTTCTCTGTTACATGATTGTACAAAGAATCGATCGTTAAATTCTAAAAAGAACCAAAAAATCAAAGGAAGTTTCCAATTTCTGTTTGTACAACATTTGATGAGCTACTCAGAAAAGTTTGCAACCAAATTCATCTATGGATGTTCCATCCAGAAGAGATGAAGCTGACTTTGATGCAAGTTCTCTAAGCTGATCCGAGCTTCTTCCCAATTGCATAGCAACCTTCATTTCAAACAACTCCCCATTTTGTCTTTTCTCCAAATCTTGTTCTTCAAGTGTAGCTTGAATTGTATCCTCCAATTTGTTGAAGAAGCCAGCGCTGTTCCTATACATCTCAAACATCATCCCAATTTGCCCACCATGCTGAAATGCATTAACTGCGCTAGCCAATGACCCTGCAACCACTGCCACTATGGCACTAGCTGACCCATGGCCCACAAAAGCAGAGCCAATGGCTGCAACCCCAGTTAGCAGAGGGCCTGAGATTGCCAAAATCTTGTTGATCTTCAACACCAAGCTCCCCAGTCTCTCATAGTCTTCTATGTCCTTGGTCTTCACCACTTCAATAATTTCCCTCATTTCCTCTTCAAGTTCAGCACTCCACCCATTAATCTTTCCCATCTGGGAGTTGGGTTTGCTTGGCTTTTGAGATTGAATATGTTTAGGCCACCAAACTGCTGGCTCAAATTTTTGAGGGAATTTTTCAAGCATGGCTCCAAGCAAAGGAAGTGGGTAAGCTTTGTCAAGTGCCAAGACTTTCTCCATAGTGTCCTTCACATCTTGTTCAGTAGGATCATGAAGAGCAAGCATGGTTTGGATTTGGCTCTGGAGCTGCTTGAACAATCTTGTGGCATTGCGCTGTTCCTCAGCGAGCTGCGAAGGCTGGATCTTGTTCATCACAAGAAGCATTCCGGAGGCTGCAGAGAACAAAAGAGTGGAGGAGATGTTCAAGGCCAAAACGGACACTCCAGCACCGGCTGCAGTGCCTGCAATTCCAGCCATGAGTGAAGCTGAGAGAGTGATCATGTTGATGGAGTTAAGAAGAAGCGTGTTCCAGTTGTCGCGCTGCTCACGAATGTTGTTGTGCATCTCAACCCTGTCTGCCACGGCTTCTAAGATTGCATAGAGCTGAGTTGTAGCAGCTGTAGGAGTTGCTGGAGTGGCAGAATGGTTATTGTATGAATCATTATCCAGGATATGTTTTGGTTCCCTCAATTGAAGCCCCTCAAGAACTAGCTTTGTAGCTGTTTTTGGGACTGTGAAGCGGACTCTTGGGAGCTTGGGGACATGGATAGCAGCATTGATATTTGTTCTCCTTGAAGAAGAAGAGCATGAAGAAGAAAAAGAAGAAGAGAAAATGAGAGTTGAAGTTTGCAAGGAAGCCATTTAACCTGTGGGTTTTTCTTGGTTCTCTTTGGTTGTGAAGTTAGAGTATTGAAATCAGAGAGGATCTGAGTTTTTCTCTTTGGTGCCTCTGTTGTTGTTGTTGTTGTTGTTGTGGTTGTAGGAGGAGAGAAGAGTTTGAGATGAAAATAGAAGGTCCAGTTTGGTGTTATTTATAGTGGAGAAGCACAGCTGAAACTGAAAGGAAGGAAGAGGTCAGATTTGGAAAATATTGACTGGCTTGAACGGGCAGAGAAGACTCAGCCCATTGGCTGACCTGCAGCCTGACCCATTCCCTTATTTATAATTTTCTCCGTTCAACATTTGGTCCACTATGGCTTCACTCTCTCTCTCTCTCTCTCTCTCGCAAACATGTAATATTGATGATACCCTACGTTTGCTTGTGTGGTACTTCACCGTGTCAACAATTTAATAAGCTGCTAGCAACTTGCAAGTTTTGTGACCTCCTATTTGATTGAAGTGGTCTCTTCACTGGGGTTTTAAGATGGACCCAGTGTTCTTTTCCAAACTACTAGTTTTTGCTAAAATATAAAAATTATGAGAGAATATTTGTTTGTGTGAATTTTTTGTATATTATTCTTCTTGTAGAATGGTATATTTATAGTACAATAAGAAAGAAATAATTCATAATTTTATTTACAGTAGGAAATCAAGAATTAAATTAACATTTTCGGATAATATTTTTTGAGAATATTTTTAGAGAATAAAAACGAGAAAACAAATTTACATTTTTAGGATTTGAGAATGGTAACTTAATTAGAATATAGTCTCAGCAGTGTTCTCATCTTCGAGATCGATTTCTCGACGAAGCACCGCCTCTTCATTCCGAAGCTCTGTGGGAATCGGTTTTCCGTCTGCAACAAAACAGAAAGGTGTCCCAGATTCAGTAGAAGAAAAAAAAAAGCAAAACTTCAACTGAAACACAAAGATAGAGGGGAACCTTGCAGAGCTTCTCTAATCCTGCGCTGCTTCTCGTAGATAAGGCGTTGTTTGCCTTCTAAGCTCTTCATGTAAAAATAATATTCTTTCCTCAATCTAGTATCTCTTCTCGACATACTTGATCCCTCTCTCATGGCTCAGGAATGGTGATGTCGATGAGAGAGAGCGAGACAGTAGAGCGAAGGCGGCTACACTTGATCCATCTCTACCCGTCGTTTTGAAAAACAAAAAAAGGTAAAAAGTTTTGAAATTTCCTTTTGGGCTTAATAACCTAATGTCACTTCTTATACGACAGGCCCAGATTGCCTTCGAGGCTTCTACAATCTACCACTACCTACCTACCTTCGTCGCTCTCTCTCTTCGAGGCTTCTACAATCTACCACTACCTACCTACCTTCGTCGCTCTCTCTCTCTCTCTCTCTCTCTCTCTCTCTCTCTCTCTCCCTGTTACGCACACCTTCTTCGGCGCTCTGATCTCTTCTTCCAACGAAAACGTTTCAGTGGCGAGGTAAAAATAACTGCATTGTCAAAGATTTGTTCTTTCTCTCTCTCTCTCTCTCTCTCTCTCTCTCTCTCTTTTTAGATTTTAAATGTCATGTAGTAGGTGAGAGAATTTTGCATAATAATTTCCAAATTGAAGTGGAAGAAAATTGTTCATATGATATATGAACCTTGCTTCATGCCATTGTGTTGGTAACTTGTTAAAGATGGATAACCTTTGAGGAAATTCTTCTTGGCAGGGCTAGCTTGCTCGATGGACATAATCTCCCAACTACAGGAACAAGTCAACACAATTGCTTCTCTTGCCTTCAATACCTTTGGAGCACTACAAAGGGATTCTCCTCCAGTTAGACTGTCACCAAATTACCCAGAACCACCTGCGAATCCGACGGAGGAGGAGGATACAGATAATTTTGCTGAACAACCCAAGCTCATGAGTGCAGCTCTGGTTGAGGCTGCTAAGCAGGTGCAGCATTTTTCTGTGTTTGATAATCTACTATTATCATGAATCATGATCAACTAATCAAAAATCTTGTTACTTGGTTTTAGCTTGTTGCGGTCAAATTGTTAACGCCATAACCCTTCTCTTGTCAGTACAATCCCTTTCTTTTCGTTATGTTCTGTTGATATGATTTGATGTGCCAAGAACATCTCATTTATCAATTCGATTCGTCCGCTTCTTGAGTTGTTCAACTAAGATACTACCGCCACTGATTCTTGCACAGTTTGATGCATTAGTTGCAGCACTTCCATTAGCCGAGGGAGGGGAAGAAGCACAGCTGAAAAGGATTGCAGAACTGCAGGTATGGAGTTCACACATTTCTCCATCCAAGATCTTAATTTTCATGTTGTTTCATTGTACTGGACTTTGTACTCCTTGTTTCTCAAAATTTTGGTGAAATTATTTAGGCTGAAAATGACGCTGTTGGCCAAGAACTTCAGAGGCAACTGGAAGCTGCAGGTGTATCTTTCCCTTCCATCTTGCCATTTTTATCATTCTTTGTGCTCTTGAGAACGACTACCTTGCACTTCATATACAGATTAGTCATGAGCCATTTTTTTATGGTTCACGGTGCTTGCGCCAGATGATTTATCTTTTTTCTAGTTACGACTGTGATAACTAACAAGTTCATTCGTATTGTGATGTCAGAGAAAGAATCAAAGGAGATCAGTGAATTGTTCAGCCAAGCAGCAGATAATTGCTTGAACTTGAAGAAACCCAAATAAAGACGTAGTGTCTTCTGTAAATGTAAAAGAATCTGTAATCTATCAGGTCTCCCTGTTCAACAGCTTCAACTTTTTTATAAAAAAAAATATTATAAATTATGAAACAGAGGTGATTCTTGTGTATGTTTTGGCTTTTGTTGTTTAATATACCGCATGACCAGGAAGGGACATAATAACCTCAACCATAGATGGATCATGGGTATGACCAATGACCATTGTGATTATGGGTGAAGAAATAAAATTAACACCAATAACTTGATTATAATTAATGTTCTAGAGGCGAGAGTCACCAAACAAAGACGAGTTTGAAAGATTTGTTTCTTCTATGCGAAAAAAGAAAAAGAAAAAAAGATTCTTGTGTTTCAAGGCATCCTTTCTACTTATGTTACCATTAGCAAGGGTGGTCATCTCAAGCAGATTCAATATCAACTTTGATTGATCCATCAGAGAATGACACATTTCATTGAGTCAGAAAATTTGATTTTCAGCTCATTCCTTGGTTATGCCTTAAAGATATCCCATTCTTTTAACATATTAATAAAAACATATTAATAAAAGAACCCAGTCAAAACCAACCAAATATTCAGCTTAACCAAAAAAAAAACAATATGTTGGGGCTGCCTGCTGTAATATGATTTTCCGCTCATATTACGTCATGGAATTTATCATTTATCAACATCCAAGTTCTAACCTGTCCTGTAGTACCAGAAGGAACGCAGGTTCCAGATGCACAAAGTGACCTGAACGCAGGTCGCTCTGCATTTGGTACTTAAACACCACACAAAGCAAGCCATGATTTGGAAAAGAGAAAACCAAAAAGTATAGAAACTTCTTAGTTGCCTGCAAGAAAGCCCTTCAAAGATAATGGAGGGATAACCATCAAACAACTGAACAAGTACCACCATCATCCAAAAGGTAAAAATTGGAACCAGACTGAAATGTATAAACTGATAACAAAAACCATAACCATCTTTAGCTGTCAATAGTAAAGAAAGTCTGACACTACAACTGTGTCTTCGTCATACTCCTACGAATTGAATTGAAACCATTAGCAACTACTGTTACCTGTTTATTCCTAGAGCCTTGATACGGCATGCATCATCTGTCTACCTCTCCTGCTTTTTCTGTCACAAACAGAACTCAGACCCAACCACATTGTTTGATGCTACAACATGGATCTAAGATTGTGTAGGTGGAATGACATCTTCGACATCACAATCCACATTACTAATGGCACCAGAAGAACTAGAGATTTGAGGTTCAACCATTCCTGGAGGAATAGGTCCTTCAGATGCAAGCTTAAATTCAGATGGAACAGTCTCTCCCCCAAACATCTGGCTGGGCCTTGGCGCAGGGTAAGCCTGTTCTTCCATCACAATGTCGACTGGTTTACTGGCTAGATCAGAAGACACGCATGCAGGTTCAACAAATACAGGAGTTTGGTTGAGTTCAATATTCAGGCTCTTTGCCACATCATGAACCAATGCATTCTTTTCAGGACCCACATCCACAGCTTGAATTTGAGAATCCTTACATATGATTTCAATGCCTGGTATCACAGTAACTGGTGCAGATTCAGAAAATACAGGAATTTGGTTGAGTTCAAGATTCAGGCTCTTTACATCATCATGAACCAATGCGCTCTTTTCAGAATCCACAGCCTGAGGTTGAATTTGAGGATCCTTACCTACAGTTTCATCAGCTGGTATGACAGCAGTTGCCGCATGTTCAGCAACTACAGCAGTTTGGTTGAGTTCAAGATCAAGGCTCTTTACTTCATCATGAACCAATGCACTCTTTTCAGAATCCACCGCCTGAGTTTGAATTTCAGGATCCTTACATACCGCTTCAATGCCTGGTATGTCAGCAATTGGTTCAGATGTTGATTCGGTTTTTGATGCTTTGTTGGCCTCTGCACTATTTGGTCCTTCCATTATTTCAGCTGCTTCAACTTCCTCCAACACTTTATTCTGTTCAACAACGTTATTAAGCTCTGACTGTCCCATTGCAGGGGCAGATTGTCTATGAGTTACAGGCTCCAAAATTTGCTGTGGCATGACTTTTCCTTCCAATGAAGGGCCTACATCATTCTTCGGCAAATTATCAACCGGAGGAATCATAACAGAGAAAGATTTGCTTTCAAGTGACTCCGGTACGCCAGGGATTGAGGATTGAGTTTGGTCTGGAACTGTAGGTGTTTGGTTTTTCACCTCAGCAGGTTGCCTATTACTTTGCTCTGATGGGCGGGCAGAACCATAAAGCTGAGATTGCAGGTTGAGAGGCGGTATAGGAATATATTTTCTTTTGCACATCTTAATGTGAGGAGCAATGTCATTTGCTGGAGTAATTGGAGCGATTTTCTCTTGTAGAAATACAACACCCCTCAACTGAGTGTTAGTGTCTCCTACCCTGACATTGAGAAGATAGCCAGCATCAAATGAACCTTCAATCACTCCAGTGACTACCTGACCTACCATTTCACTCTCAACATCATCACTTGTACTCTGTTTGTTTTTCTTCAAACTTTCAGATCCAGGCACTGCAGTCACGCTCTCTGCATGAAAAAGATTCTCATCCTTACGTGGGCGTCCACGTTTTCGCTTCATAGGGGGGTCTGGCGAAGATAAAGAGCTCGTTCCTTGACTCTGTTGATTCATGCTGCACAGAAGCACGCAAAAGTAACAGATTTCGCACAAGTTCTAAAATTCTCCCCTGCAAGGAAAAAGGTAATCTCATAACGTTTCCTATCAGTAAGAACAAATAGTAACTGAAAACAGTATGATATGAGTATGACTACAGTATAAGATTGTTCTACAAATTTATAATATGATTGACGACAAAAGGAAAGAAAAGAAACTGAAAAGAGTGCCAATCATAACAATATGGTCCCGAACCAGAGAGACGCACCTATTCTTTCTTTACCAATTAGAATACCATAATATTGTTTCACCTCAATCAACTTACAGATCTATCAAAAGTTTAAATTTTCATAACAGACAAATATGATTAACTTAATTTATTTAGATCTAAAATCACACTCAAGAAATGCTTGGTCTAATTTGCAAAAGACCAAACATAGATCTCTCTGGATCTTCAGATCTCCACTTATACAACCTCAATTGATTGACAAATCTATAAAGAGTTTAAAGTTAATGCAATAACCAAGAAATATAACAATTTAATTTAATATAAAATCACACCGAAAAAATGCTAAGAAAGTCTACTTTGAAAAAGACCTCAGCTAGATCTCTTTGGATCATTACATCTCCATTGATTTCTGTACAAAGTAAATGTTTATCCTTTTAACCCAAAAAAAGAATAGTCAGAGCCAAGGCCTCAGAATTCTCACCAAGATTTATGATCAGGATGAAGGATTAAGCCATCTTGACTCTTTCACGCTTGTGCCATTATCAACACTACTTAGGGGGAGGTGAAGAGTAGAGTGGAGAGAGAGAGGGTCCGCAGCGCAGAAAGATGAAAGCTTCTTATTTATAAAGAACCCTAGTAAAAATGGCAAAGATCCACATTTGAAGAGCCCATTTAAGAGTTATAATTAACAATTTTACCTAAAAGAGAGAAGAAAAAAACATCTATGAATTTGGGCCGGGAGTTTCGGAAAAACATTGTGTCAGGCCTGTAATGTAGTCAAAATTTTGGCTATTCCGGAGTTATCATAGCCCAGTGCATTCAAACCTCAGAAGCAGGAATGTCCTCCTGAAGGCACAGTCCAGAACAGACCCGCCCCTCAACCCCTCCCCTGTCATGTTAACCTTAGGAATTCCCAAGTAGAGTTGCTTCCTAACCCCAAATCATGCAATTCACTGATGGAATTCCATTAATCAGAGTAGTGTCTAATTTTCCTTCTGGACACCCCAAACTTCAGGCTCAACGCACAAGCATTGGCAGCTCCACTTACTACATTAATGTGGGTATCCAACTAAAAGATAATATATGATTTCATGCATGTATAGAACCATGTTAGCTTTATCTTCTAGTTCATTGATGATATTGAATTTTGAGGGAGCTATTGAAAAGTTCACAATCATAATCATATACTTCCATTTTCTTTATGTGGTTCTAAGAATCTCTCAACATGTAAAAGCTACCGATTAGAAGTTTTAACAATTGAATTTCCCAAAGCCGCGGAAGCATTAAGAGATTTAAGAAACTAATATAGGAACCATGGTTTGATAACCTTTTTTGTAAGTTAAATTTATTTATTAAATAAAATAAAAAACTAGCCTAGTACAGAAGCTGCATCCAAGAGTTTATAAACAGAAAGGAAGCAACTAAATCTGCCAAGGAATTTGACCGATTAAAAGCCATCTCAACAATTGACCACTTAATTCCATGATTGGATGTTCTAAAGCATCGAAAGCTTTTGTATTCCTCCCAAAACACAAGCACCACATACCACACAGTAAAGAATTATCAGATTTTCCCACAAAGCTATGACACCATTCTAGTAGCAAGTTTTGATCATAGCCTGACATAATCCAATTAAAATTCTAAATAATGACAACATAAAACCCCCAAAACTCCTAGGACAAATGAGAATATAATAGTAGATTATACACCGATTCCCCAGAACCCTTCCACATGTGACACCCATGAAGCAAGACTTTCCGCCATATCACCAAGATATCCATAATTATTTTTCCATGAGCAGAAAAACATCCTAAAAGGACCTTCAGTGGAACATATGGAATTGAATTCATATATTATTTGCAAAGAGATAAATGTTAATTAATACAGTAGATTATACAACTACTCAGCATACAATAATTGAACTTAATGATACTATCATGGTTTGATTTTAAGCAATAAAATGAAATAAGTTAATTACATATTTCAATCTCCTTATCTCTCAATGTTTTCTTCATGCTCACCATTACATACTTGTTTCTCCTTTTATGTATCTTTGCGTTCTCATTCATAACACGTTTAAATTCCAATGTTTGCAATGTCCCAAGTTTCGGAAACCTTGAGGTAGTAACAATACATCTCTTATTCAAAATAAGTTTAGAATAATTAGATTATGAAAGTGTGAATAAATGAATTGAAGAGTCAATATTACAAGCAGTAACAAGCATAAATGAAGGAGATTGTTTTCCAAGTTTGTGTTAAACAAATTTGGACACCAAAATATTAAAATGGTGAAAGAAGAAAAAAAAAACCAAATAAACATTCTGGCTCCAAGTGAACTAAACAAACGTTTGGAAGCAAATAAACCCAAAAACAGACACACTATGAACAATAAAGAATTTAACAACGTAAATGCGTAAGCAATAAATAGAATACTGTTTCTGATGGAAACAGTCCTCATTTTCCACTCCATTACTGATCTCACTCAAGCCAACAAAAATACAATTTCAGCTCAGTCATGAATCAGCCAATATCAACAAAGAAAAGGGTCTCTCGGGTTCCTCAGATCAAAACCCTAAAGCTACGCAGATCAAATATAGTAAAATTTCACTGGCATTGATGAAACCAAAACAAAAATGCAACGCCAAAGAAATTGCAATCACCACAATGATAACACAGGTTGAAGCACTTACATGTGGCTGCCGAGGAAACGAGAAGCGCAAATCAATCAAGAAAATCCAAAATCCGTGGCAATGGTGGGAAAATCATTTTCCTGTTCGTTATTTTATTTTATTTGTTTTTTTCTTTCTTTCATGGGCTTCTTTATTTTTCGGCCCAGAATAGGGCTCTGTTATGGGATTCTTTGAACCGGGAATTGGCACTGGAACTTATTCCCGGGTATTAGACGAGGGAATGACGCTCCCATAAGCCTAATGGGCTGGTACGTTTGTCGGCCCATTTGAAAGATCCAAGAGCCGAAGAGGCAAAGAGGTACGTGTGTCTTGCACACGAGACAGCTATGAAATCTATGGCCACGAATTTTTGCAATAAAAGCTTTCCTTCAATTCATCTCGTATGTCTTTGCGTCGCGTCTTCCCCCACTTTCTCTGCAGTCTGAGCCACAACCATGGCTTCTCTGTTAGCTAACGGTATTTCAAGCTTCTGTCCTCAAGCTGCTTCTGAGCAACCGAAGCTGTTCCCAAAAGGGTTTCATCCAAAGCTCGATTTTTTGAAGCTTTCGGGTCAGAAAACCTCTGTTTCGAAAAGGGTCTTCAAAGTCCGAGCAGATGTTGGGTACGACCCGAAAACGATCGACCCGGATGTCTCACAAGGTAAGCTCTCAATCGAGGAATTTCTTCGTAACCGTGAGTACGACAAGAAATTTGGGTTTAATATAGATATAGATTCGTTTTCGATCCCAAAAGGGCTTTCTAGGGAGACCATACGCTTAATCTCTTCGCTGAAAGAAGAGCCTGTTTGGATGCTTGAGTTTAGATTGGATGCTTTTGAGAAATTCTTGACTATGAAAGAGCCCAAATGGTCTGATAATCGATACCCTGTGATTAATTTTCAAGATATGTGTTATTACTCAGCACCCAAGAAGAAACCCGCATTGAATAGCCTCGATGAGGCAGACCCAGAACTTCTTAAGTACTTTGATAGATTAGGAGTGCCGTTGAATGAGCAGAATCGATTGGCTAATGTTGCAGTCGACGCAGTTCTTGATAGCGTGTCGATTGCCACGACACATAGGAAGGCATTGGAGGAAAAAGGCGTGATCTTCTGTTCAATATCGGAGGCGATTAGGGAGTACCCGGATTTAGTTAAGAAGTATTTAGGTAGAGTTGTGCCCACTGGGGATAACTATTATGCTGCCTTGAACTCTGCGGTGTTCAGTGATGGATCATTTTGTTATATACCCAAGGACACCAAGTGCCCGATGCAAATTTCAACTTATTTTCGGATAAATGCATTGGAGACGGGGCAGTTTGAGAGGACTTTGATAGTGGCTGATGATAGGAGTTTTGTGGAGTATTTGGAGGGGTGTACTGCACCTTCTTATGATACAAACCAGCTTCATGCTGCAGTGGTAGAGTTGTACTGTGGTGAGGGTGCGGAGATTAAATACTCCACAGTGCAGAACTGGTATGCTGGGGATGAGCAAGGGAAGGGAGGGATTTACAATTTTGTCACCAAGCGAGGGCTTTGTGCTGGGGCTCGCTCAAAGATATCTTGGACCCAGGTGGAGACAGGGTCTGCCATTACTTGGAAGTACCCAAGTGTTATTTTGGAGGGTGATGATTCTGTGGGTGAGTTCTACTCAGTAGCTTTGACTAATAATTATCAGCAGGCAGACACAGGTACAAAGATGATACACAAAGGCAAAAATACGAGAAGTAGAATTATTTCAAAGGGCATATCAGCTGGGAATTCAAGGAACTGTTATCGGGGCCTTGTGCAGGTTCAATCAAAGGCAGAGAATGCTAAAAACTCCTCACAGTGTGATTCAATGCTTATTGGAGACAGTGCGGCTGCCAACACCTACCCATATATCCAGGTAATTTACTTTGATCTCGCCTGTTTTGTTTTTGGCATTAAGATCACATGTGTTGGTGTTTTTGATTATATGGTTGCCTTAGTGTGATGGTTAATTATATTGATCCTTCATGGGATGACATTCTTGCATTACTTTGTGTTACTCTGCCCTTCTGCTGAGCCGTGGCCCTCTCATCTTTTGCCAAATCTATTTTGTTTCCATAATTCACATGAGTTTGGTGTTAGCAATTGGAGAAGAAAGTTTAAAAGTTGGTTTGCTTTTGGAGAAAGGTATGATGAGTCTGGTGTTCAATATGTAGGTCACTTGCTTGTCTAAGATGTTATCGAGATGGTTACCAAGATTAGCTCAATAGTGTTAGTCGAAAAGATTAGTCACACTGATACAACACTGCCTTTAGGCACATATTGCACTAGTATTTCAAACTATTTCCAGTACATTTAAGACTTCCCGTATCTGGTGAAAATCTAATATATTCTAGGTAGATTACAGAATTCTTAAGTTATTTGGTCCTTATCTTACTGCCATTACAATTTTTTGGCTGATATTCAGACTATAATTATATAGATATATATATGGCCATAATTGGCATCTATAATTTGCAGTAATACATTTTTTTGGGTGATAATGGCATTAAATGGTATAATTCTTTCGCTGGTTGGTTCAAGGATTAGCCAATTGGCTGTTTTTGCGTTGGTTACATCTCAATTACTAAATTCCTTTCCAAAGTTGTTGGTTTTCATCCAGTTAGTGCCCATAGAATGTGAAACTGTCATGGATTTTTTTATAATTCCCAAATGAATTCATCTCATGTGTTTAACAGGTAAAGAATCCCTCAGCTCATATTGAACACGAAGCCAGTACCTCCAAAATTGGTGAAGACCAGCTATTTTACTTTCAGCAAAGGGGAATCGACTATGAGAAAGCCATGGCCGCTATGATATCCGGGTTTTGCCGGGATGTATTCAATGAGCTCCCTGACGAGTTTGGGTCTGAGGTGAACCAATTGATTGGTTTGAAGCTTGAAGGATCTGTGGGTTAGACAACAGCAATGGTTTAGGCAAATAAGTTGAGTCGAGGAAATTCAATCTTTTTGTCAATGGGTTACAACCAAATTCAAGTAGATCGCAAGAGACGTTTTAGCTGATAGCTATGTTGTGAAAATGGCTCGAAGATGGAAAGTATGTACATAGATATTTGTTGTAAATGTGTATCCTCTACTGTCAAAGTACCTACTGTAACGTACTGAGATACAAGCACTGTGGTGCACATAACTTTACTTGTTGATTGACAATAATGCTTGTTATAAATTAAATTTTAACCTTAATTTGCAATTGTAAGATTGTCTCTGGTTTTTTTTATCTTTTTGGCCGAAAGATGTAATTCTGATAGGTTGTGTTTGGATAAGGGGCTTTGAAATGATGAGATTTTGAAGTGAGGGAATTTTAAAATGATGGATTTTAAGGTGAGGGACTTCAAAATGATGGGATTAATAAACTTCCTTGTTTTTGACCCCCAAAACAAAACAGTAAACTTCCTTGTTTGGCTAATTATTTGGTTGGTGAGATTTGATTGCGTAATCGTTTGTATAAGTAAAATAATTGAAGAAATAATTCTAGCTCAATGACCCTAAAATAATATGACAAAATTATATATTTAAAGAGTATAGTCGCACGGCTATACTCATTATACCTGTTAAATATATTCGAATAGTTTAAAAGTATAGTCGCACGGCTATGCTATTTAAATATATTAGAAACAAACACAAAGCTTGCACATGCAGTCACAGCCATTTCACTTCTCTATAAGCGCTTCCAAGCTTCAAAGACTCGGTCTTGAGCCTCTCTCAACTCAAGCTTTGATTTAGGGTTTAATTAGCTTTTAGAAAGTAAATTCTTATACAAGCAATTTTATACTATGAAATTCAACATTATTTGATCCACAAAATGTTGGTGGATCCCTATTTTTTGTTGTTGTATTTATGGGGTTTAACCTGTATTATTTCTTATAAATAAAATCCATTTTATATTCTTGTCCAATGGGCTAATAGCTGGAAATCATTAGAATGGAGGTATCGGAAAGAATTTAAATTCTTATTCCCCAATATCGCTTGTATAAATAAAATAATTGAAAAAATAACTCTAGCCCAATCGGCTAAAGTGGTATTTTAGCCCTAAACCGTAAAATAATATGACAAAATTCTATAATTAATTAGTATAACCGTCCGGCTATACTCGTTAAATATATTCGAATATTTTAAAAGTATAGTTGCGCAGCTATAATCGTTAAATATACAGTCACAGCCAAGCTACAAAGAATCGGTCTTGAGCCTCTCTCTCAACTCAAGCTTCGATTTTTTTTGTTCTTCGTTATCGGCTACTGCGTTGATTCGATTGGATTGGGCTTTCTCAATGCCTGCTGAGGCAGAGCCTTTGTCACGACCCGACTCCCCTAACACGATATTGTCCGCTTTGGGCCTCCGCCTCACGGTTTTGTCACTGGGAACTCATGAGCAATATCTTCCCGGTAGGTCACCCATCCCTGGGATTGCTCTAAGCCACAACTCGCTTAACCGGAGTTCCCACAACTCAGAAGCCGATGAGCTCCCAAAAGGCCTCGTGTTAGTTAGAGACGTGCCCACACATATAAGGCACATCACCCTTCCCTCCCGATGATGTGCCAGTGAGCTCCCAAAAGGCCTCGTGTTAGTTAGAGACGTGCCCACACATATAAGGCACATCACCCTTCCCTCCCCGAGCGATGTGGGATTGCTCACCGTTCTCTCTTTTCCAAGCCCAAGACAAGGGTCTTACAATCCACCCCTTGGGCCCGGGCCGTCCTGGCACATTTCGATCAGGTCCTACGATACCATTATGTCATGACCCGACTCCCCTAACACGATATTGTCCGCTTTGGGCCTCCGCCCTCACGGTTTTGTCATCGGGAACTCACGAGCAATATCTTCCCAAGAGGTCACCCATCCCGGGATTGCTCTAAGCCACAACTCGCTTAACCGGAGTTCTCACAACTCCGGCCTGAGCTCCCAAAAGGCCTCGTGTTAGTTAGAGACGTGCCCACACATATAAGGCACATCACCCTTCCTCCCCGAGCGATGTGGGATTGCTCACCGTTCTCTGCTTTCCAAGCCCAAGACAAGGGTCTTACGACCTTCGTCCTGAGTTCGGCACCGACATGCCTGGTGACATGGACGACTACATTTCGGTGAGTGTGCGTTTGTGCTATGGTTGCTGAGAAAATGTCGGGAAACCATGAAGAAATTGAGTAATTTGTTTATTGGAATTATGTTTATTTACCAAAAAATAGATATTAAGTATATCCCTAGTGTTTAATACCAGGTGGCTATGGCTATGATATTCGGTTTGTGAATTTCTAAATGTTATATTATTTTATCTTTTGTGTGGTATTCTGTAGCAATCTTCTTCAGGAATGTTTTCAGAGTTTAGAGAGAAGACGAGCTAATTTCACAGGGAGGAGAAGCCATAGAAAAGCATAACGCAATGATGACTTTGATTGCACACTATGCTTGAAATTACCATATGAACCTGTCACAACTCCTTGTGGGCATTTCATGCCTATTTCAGTCAATGGATCGACGTGAGTTTTTGCTGTTACTGATTCTATTTAATTGAGTTAGTG